>CP124719.1:139575000-140927500 GCA_031232105.1 Capsicum rhomboideum | reverse complement strand
ACCTTAGTATCACTTAATTAAGTTATTTCTAGACGATATGACAAATAAATTGAAACGAACTAAGAGTACATTATTTAGTATCTACACCCTATAATGAATTTAAATGATAAAGGTTTGTACGCACGGGTAAAATTATCCTGAGTTAAAGTTATTACTAACAAATACTAGTAGCTTTAATATATAATTTCAACTAAAATTTTCATTAGAGTAGTGCCAGAAGTTTTATAGCAAATTACTCAGAGGTTATAGTTATCCTAGCAAATGTGCAAAAAAAATTCACAGTATTACATTCTCTTTTTTAGTTACATTACTTATATATTCTCATTTGAATTGTTCATCTAGTTAACTTGGATACTCCATCACAATGAACTAGAAAAATAGCGAAATGTGAAAATTTGAGTTTTATTACCAGTCACAATGATCAGTGACTTAGAACATAAGTAAAAACTAAAAGAAAGAACTCCAACCCAAAAAAAAAAAAAAGAAGAAGGGAGAGAGCAAGCAAAAAAGAGGCAACTCTCATTTCTCCCTCAAAACTTCATTACGGAGAAATCCGTTGCCATGGAAGCATTTCAATTTAATGACCTCCTTAAGTTACCAAAAAACTAACCAATAAGTTTGATATAACACTTATAACAAAAAAAAAAGGCGAAATTCCGTATGCACTAAAGCTTTTAAGTTGATCATTAATCGGTAACTTGTAAGCAGGCCATAAAAAGTTAGATCAGTCTTCAAAAGAACAATCTAAGAAGTTTCGTTTCATTTCCTTGTTGTGGATTTTGCTGATACATAAAACCGCTCTCCAACGTCGTCGTATCGGATTCATCTGAATTCAATGAAGGCGTCGCCGATCTTCGTTTCTCCGTTCGCCGGTTAACTTTACCGCCGGCAGCCATCATCGTCCTTGCCGAAAATCCAGAAGTAAGTCCGAGATCTAGATTCTCTGCCACGTCATCCATAACTTTTCTCTTAGATCGGAAGTTTGAGCTTTGCGATCTAAACAGATCAACGTCGTTTGCTTCTGATGCTGAATCAAACTCCGCCGGCGAAGTATTCACAACTGAAAACTCCGGCAACGGCCGTAACACGCCTCCTTTAAGCACCGTTTCTACTGCCGATTGGCACACGTGCCAGTTACCCGTCCACAGTAATCCTACCGCTCCGTGCACTGGATTCACCGTTCTTCCACACGCTTCGAACAACAGTGATTGAAATAAAGCTGCAGGTACACAAAACGAAACTCCTCATGAGTATAATTTCTTCTTTTCAAATTGTCACATACTAGTAAATTTTTTTTGCATATATACTAGTTAAAAAGTGACTTAATGCATATGAATAGTAAGTAGTACCTGGTCGTTGAGATTCCGGAACGTTGGAGAGGAAAGACATGAGGCCAGCACGGCCGAAGAATTTAGCTACAAAGACAGTGGCATTGGCTTGAGCATGAGGGTCTTCGATGCCTTGTAAACTCTGTCGAAGTATGCAATTCTCATTGCAACCTTTCCGGAGAATTCGACAGCCGTTGCAACTCATGATGGGAAAACGTACACCTAAAGCTTCTTCCCTTTATGTTAAATAAATTAAACAAAACTTCTATAACACGCTTAATGGCTTGGAGGAGAAGAAATGAAGGAATATCGTCTTTAGAATTGAAGTGATGAAAGAGGGTTTAAAGTAGGAGGGAGTGGGAAAGGGAGAGAGATATATAGAGATGAAAGGAACGTGGGGGGTAAGGGGGTATGAGATGTGGAGAAAAGTGGAGAATTATCGGAAGAAGTGAGGGGAAGTAACCATGATTAAAAAACCAAACTATGGTTGTTAAAAATAACGAGGCATCAATGAAGTGGGTTGAAAATATGAGATCACGAGTTCAAATTTCATTAGAGGAAAAAAAAAAAGAACACGAAAAGACTTTTCTCATTTATCCTAACTTTAACAGATAAGTGAAGGTGATCGATATTTCATGAATTTAATTGATGTATGCAAAAATTAATCCAAACACCACAATTATAAAAAAAAAAAAAAAAAAGGTTATGAATAATGAGTGGCTTTTGAGTAAAATGAGTGGACATTACATAAGGTTGAGTGGGAAGGGGAATAAAGTATTATTGGGGTTCCAAAAGTATTGGGTTATAAGAACGGCTCCGTGTCTCCGCGAATGGGTGTGGAGGGAGAGAAAGTTGGATTGTAGTGGAAGCAGTACACGGCAGTTGGGAATCTTTTTCTTTTCTCCGCCCATTGTATGGGAGACTCTGCCCTCGTTTTACTCAACTGGCTTTCCTTTGCTCCACTTACCAAAGCAACGACGTCGACGAGTGCTCGCATATTTTCTTCTCCCACTAAATTTACTTTCTTTGACATTTGACTCACTTTCTAATCCTTTTCTTTTTCTAAAATTTAACCTTTTTTACTTCTTCTTTAATTGACTGGAGTATTAAATAAGGAAAATGTTCAATGCATTCCTAATATTTTTTAATTTTTTTTTACTCCATCCGATTTACTTTACTCGTCTTCCTTACTAATATATATGATTCAAAATAGTTGTTGTTCTAGAAACAAAAGCATAATTAACTAGTAATTAGTTTTCACCTTTATTCTTATTCAATAGATGTAGAGAGAGATTACTCCTTCCGTCCCATATTAGTTGGTCATCTTAATAAAAATAAATATTTCATATTAATTGTCCACCTTATTAAGTCAAGAAAACATTAATTAAATTTTTTCCATATTACCCTTGCAATTAGGGGTGTGCACAAATCGAATCAATTCGAGTATTCGGGTCGATTCGAAGAAATTTGGATAATTCGATTTGAATCGATTTACAAATTTAATTTTAGATTATTTTGATTTTCGAATCGAATTTGGTTGAGGGTGTTTATAATTCGAATAGATTCGAAAATCAAAA
Organism: Capsicum rhomboideum; assembly: GCA_031232105.1. NCBI lineage: Eukaryota > Viridiplantae > Streptophyta > Magnoliopsida > Solanales > Solanaceae > Capsicum > Capsicum rhomboideum. The sequence goes on along the minus strand of CP124719.1, from coordinate 140,924,595 downwards.
TTTATATATATATATATATATATGGTATTTAGTATTTATTAATTACTTACAAACCTAAAACTTAATCCAGACCCACATTTAGAGTATTTTAATTATTACGTTTGCTCTAAAATTGAAATAAAAATAGTTGCTTCTTGAAATTTCAAATTCGAAGCGAAACAGTAAAATATGAATCGAATTGAACCCAGAATTAATCGAATTAGGATAAGGATATTAACAAATCGAAATTTGAAATTTCAATTCGATAATAGCTAAATTCGGCCCGAATCAATTCATGCACAGGCTTACTTGCAATTAATTCTTTTTGAAAGTGTTCATATTTATTTGTACAGTTCCCAAAAAGTTTTTTAAGGGGTAAATTAGTAAAATTATCTTTTTATTTATAATTCTTAACATGCGTGTAAAAAAGAAAAATGACCAACTAATATAGGACGGAGGGAGTATGTCTAAAAAGAGAGTACTATTAAATTGATACCAAAAAATAAACAAATGCTCACTTCATTACTAAGAACACTAACCAACATTGCGTGTTTACATTTATCATAATAAAGTGATTTAGTACGATAATGAATCATGATTAAGTGAAAGAATTGTGTATGCAAATATATAGTGGAGTATCTTTATATGGAAATGGGATTGATTTGATGTAAATATTTGGAAGCCACCTGGTAATTGGAATTAGAGTAATTACTAGGTTGATAATTACTATTCTGATAATTACGATGATCTGTTTGTTTGCCACATTGTAATTATAATGTAAGTGTACTATTTGGTTGCACAAGTGTAATCATATGATTATACTAAAATTTTAAAATAAAAGTTAATTATCAAAAATTAATACTCCCTCCGTTTAAAAAAGAATGACTTACTTTTCTTTTTAGTTTGTTTTAAAAAGAATGACCCTTTCCTTTTTTGGCAATACTTTAATTTCAATTTTTCACGTGGCATGTTTAAGACCACGAGATTAAAGAGCATTTTGATACATTTGACACAATTTTAATTTATGACCACATGATTCAAAAGTCTTCTTTATTTTCTTAAACTCCGTGTCAAGTCAAACAATGTCATTCTTTTTTAAACAAAGGGAGTAATTAATATTTGACGAATAAGGATCTTCATCAATGACATTAAATTAGGTATTTAAGATATATATATTGTCTTTTGAAAATATATTAATTAATAAACATATGTTCTTACCTAATATTATAAAAGAAAATAGTATTTATTTTTTAAATTAGTTTATTTTAATTAAATTAATCATAAAAACTAAAAGTACATGATTTTAAGAACATCATGAAATGCATGTTTGACAAAAAGATTAATATTATAAATATAATGTTATAAAATTATTAAAATATTTGACAAAAATATAATCTATCAATTCTAATTAAAATAAAACAAATAAATTAAAACCAGAAATATAATATAAGTTCAAAATTACCCTCTGTCAATTACACTCAATTAGCTGACCAAGTAATTAATTGACCAACCAAATATGTCAAATAATATATTTATCTCCAATTACAACGAATTCAATTAACAAGGTGACTTTCTAAACCGGCCCTTAGTGAGAACAAATTGGTATTCCTTGTTACCTCTTCCACTCTTTGGTCCGTTCCCCTCTATGCTGACCACATAGCAAAAGATTTACTGTGTATTTTTTACTATCCAAAGATAAATATGGTAGGAGTCTAGGAGATAAAGACGTTCCATCAAATTTTCTGCGTAATTTCAGTACACATACCGTATTCTAAATATTACAATTGTATTTCTTCAAAAGTTTATAACCCAAATCTAAAAACACAGTTTCTCAAATCCAATTTATTCCAAAAGTAAATACAAACGTAACACTCACAATTGTTTTCTGGAAAATCAAGCTAAATTAAACTAATTTCTTCAAACCGATTACTAGTCTCGTAAAGAAATGAATCTTAAACCTAATTTAATCCAAAAATTAGCTCATAGGATGAGGATTATCTAAGTCTATTTAACGAGATTAATTATCTATCTTTTTTCATGTGAAACTCTTAACAAGACCAAATCCAGCGGACCTAACTTTGTAACAAAATTCGATTCTTTACCAGAAGCTTCGCAAGTAATAAAGCAGGTGGATATGATATAATATATACTACAAGGAACTTTTGGCTTCTTTAGTTTTAGAGCAGCTGTCAATATTCACAAGACGAACAGCAAGTTAAGATTTTACACTTGTTCGCATATGGTGGATGTTCCCAAGGGGACGCCAGGTTCTTGTGCACAACAATTGGAATTTTGGACTCATGCTACATTTATATTCCCTCTTTCCCATCTTAGTTTATCATTTTCCTTTTTACACGCATATTAAAAAATCATAAATAAAATAATAATATTATTAATTCAACCTTTAAAAATTTCTTTAGAATTTTACAAATAAATGTGAATACTTTCAAAAACAAATTAATTGCAAGGGTAATATGAGAAAAAATAATTAATACTTTTTTATTGAGTAAGATGGACAACTAATATAAAATAATAATTTTTTAATAAGATAACCAACTAATATGGAATAGAGGGAGTATTCTTTTTTATCTACTCCTCAACTTACGTGTTATTTATAATTTCTCTACCTTGAATTATTTATATCTGTATAGTCAGAGAAGATTTAAAGAGTTTGCAGAAGCACATTTTGTAGAGTCCTTTGCTCCATTTCCAATTATTCCTATAGCATTTTCCTTTCCTTAGTTCATGATTGGTTGATATTGGTACAATATTTCCAAAATTATGAAACCCAACTTATACGTAAATAAACTGCGGCCAATCACAAGTTGGAAAGCCTTGTGCGTGGTATGATTAACTAAGATAATTATGTCTTCCAATATATGATAAGTGATAACCATATGTTTGATTTGCCTAGCCGATATTTTACCCGCTTGGCTAGAATTACGGATGGCAAAATTTCATGAAAAGAAAGTTGTCCATGAAACATGATTCGTCCAATTTCTGATGGTTTAATGTTTTATTTATTAACTAATAAACTAAACTTATTTTGACTTGCCCAATTAAATCCATTTAGAATTTGAATTATTTTGGTTAAATATGTAGTCCAAATTGATTCAATAAAAACCTTGTCAATTTTTTTATTTGTTTGATATGTTATGTATAATAATAACATAGCAAAATGTAATCCTATAAGTGGAGTCTGAGAAGGATAGGATGTATGCAGACATTATCTCTACCTTTGTTGGGTAGAGCGGTTATTTCCAACAGACCCTTTACTGACCAAAAGAATGGAAATCAAAGCATTTTCGAGGAAAAAAAAATGATTGTTCAGTAGCAAGATACAAAGCAACTAAAATGAGATACCTAAACAGGCTATTGAGAAAAAATAATGGCAAGGTGTACACAGCCAAAGAAGCAACAATATGTAACAATGGACAAAATACGTAAAAGATACTACTCATGTATTAATAGGAATAGACTAGCCCTTGCCCCTTGTCTGTTCCACATAAAAGTGCTACAACATTCCACGCTAACTAATATTTTATCCTAATCCTCGAAGTTCTGTGCTAACTAACATTTTATCCTAATCCTCGAACTTCAATTCTTTCTATCAAAGATCACTATCTTCAGTAAATAAAAAAATTTCTTCTCATGTTGAATCACCTCCCTTAATATTTCTTCGACCTACCTAAACAAACTATTAAAAAAAAAAAAAGAGGCAAAGAATTTAAACCTTAGCGTTGAACCGGTGGTCAACTTATGTCTATTGTTTAGCTCCTTTTAACTGACCATGTTATCCATTTGCCGCCACCAGCTAGAATTGAAAGATAAGTTAGGTCAATTATTAAATTGGTGAGAAAATTGACATTCGCTATCAGCTTTTCATATCCTTGAAAAGTAAATGAATAGTTAGTGTAGACAATAATATTTGAATCGAGAAAAATAATAATCGAGACAGAAAAATATTACAACAATCATTTTATTTGATTTCAAATAGTGAGTGTTACAATCTCTATGAATCCTCTGATTCGCCTTTCCAACTATAAATTCAAAGAAATTCGAGTTTGATCTTGAATGTTGTTGAACTTGATGGATTTGATCTTGACTTGTACTTGAATTCAAGAGCTTTTGAGCTTGATCTGGAATCTGGTGGTCTTGATATTAAATCTTGATGAACTTGATGCTTGGAAGCTTGAACTTGGGGCTTGTAGAGAAATCTGCAGCGTTTGATCCACGAGCTCTCTCTTGCTTCTTGTTAGAGTTGTTGGTCCATTTTTCTGAATTATGAGACCCTTATTTATAATTGTAGGAAGGAAAGAGTTATGGTGAAGATGGACTTCTTTTGGCCAATTAAATTTAAGTGACATGACGCATTTTTTATGGGCCTTTGATTTTACTAGGTTTGCTGCATCATTTTGACATGTGACACAGTCCTATTGGCTTCTTTACTTGACTTGGCATGCCACGTCATTTGACATGTGGCGCCAAATTGGACCTCTAGAATAAAATGACATATTGGGCTTAACCAAGTGAGCTCATTAGCTCATTATTTGTAGCCCAAATTAATGGACTAACCCGATGAAGTTTAGACTTTAATTAAATTCATACTTATTGGACTTAAATAATTAATCCAATTATATTAATCCATCATATTTATTTGGACTAATATATTTAAAATTTATATGATCACAATTGGTATAATGCAAAATATTATACGCCAGTCAGATCGACACTCCAAATGAAGTACAGAAGCAAATTGGCAAAATGAAGATAATAAAAGAGTTTAAACTATATGCACTAATAGTCTATAAAAATATTCAAATAATTAGATTAAGTAATTATACTTGTTATCACAAATTAAATTCACTGTAATGTAACAAAGTTTTACGTTAACTTAGATCCAAAAATAATTTGGTTAGACCAAATATTATTAAAAGAGGAAAATGAATAGAATATGTACTATTTTGTCACTAGCTGCCTAATTCGTTCTTTCTATATATTTGTATATTATAAGGGTTTTCGATATTCAAACCTTATAAGTAGTTTTCTACTTATCAGATAATATATAATCGGCAGAAAAATGAAATATATTAAGTAACAAAGATTATCTAAAAATACACAAATATATACTTGTGGCTGATACATTAAGTTTGGCCCATGATAAGGGCAATAGATAAGCTTCATTGTATGAGGTCCATGAACATGATTGAGAGCAAGCTTAGGGGCAAACCAGTTTGACTAGTTGTCAGCTAAAGCTGCAACTGTCCTTTCAAGAACATGTAAAGATCTTCTCATTTATTTGGCTACTTTTTTAACGTGAGATTCCCCTCTTCTTATATATATCCACTGATCTATTGATGGCAACTCATGACTCATCCTTCACTACACCATTCATAAAAGCCCTTCCCCACTTCTTCATTTCGCTTTTTAAATTTCAAATAGTTTAAGCTTTCTAAATCGATAGACAGTGACGAAGACAGAATGTTCATTCATCATTAATTATATCTATATATATAAAATAAAATGAAAATCAACCTTGTATACAATATTATTCAGAGAAGAGGATTTGAATGAATCCCTTTTGTCTGTCTAGCTCTGCCTCAACCAATAGTAGATAATCTTATTTTGCATAATCAAAGTAAATGATTTGTAGTAACAGGTAAAACAAATTTTATCTAGTAACTCGAACTTTAAGGTAAATATTTAGTTATAGCATGTTTAACTGCATAATTAGTGTAAAACATCTATATTGTCAGCGTATATATAACTCATGCAATTGGGAAAATTGATATTTAGATCATTTAACTATTGGTTCTATTTTAAATACTGCTACTGATCCCTTTGTTCTCTTCAATGTTTTTTAATATTATGAGAAATGCTGATGCAACGTAAGCTTAAAGGATCAATAATTGTAGCAGAAGTCCATCCTTTCCATAATAGATAAATTCTCAAAGTGGCCTTTTCCAGTTGTTAAACTATGCATAGAAGACCCCTGTCTGAACTGAATCTACAAAAAAGGTATTGTTAAATGCTTCAGTATTATCAATGTGGATCACATAATTAATTATTTTGGATATTTATAAACAGCTGTCAATTATATGTGATGAGTAATGACAATGCATCACAAGCCAAAAGCTGTGAGATTCCCAGCCTTTCTTGTGTAATGTTAGCCTTCTGGTATATTAAAAGAATACATTAGTAAGTAATAATTTAGTTAGAGTTATGTTTAACTATTATTCATCGATGGTATGAAGGATTTTTTTCACTTAATCACATTTAGTACTTATTGCAACAAGTAATATATCTTATTTTCAAAATTGTATCTCTCTTTTTTGGGGAAGAATTATATGTTATTTAATAAATGATCTGATATTTGTCGGTGTATATAAGTTAAACCAATTATACGTGTGTTTAGAAAAGCAAAAGCAGCTAATTAAAACTGGATAGACATAAAAGATATGGCAACTTTGGATGCTAAAACTTAGTTGCATTCGATGTTTACATCTAAGTCATAGATGTATATGATATGCATGTGTTTGCACATAAAATTTTTTAGTCCCACATGGGTCGGATGAGAAAAAGTTGGACTCCTTTTATAGATTTGGGTCATTACCCCCTAGTTATCTAGCTTTTGAGGTCGAGTTAGTCACAAGATCCATTTCTTTATAAAATTTTAACATTTAATCATGGTTAATAAACATTTATCCTAAACTTATTAAATCACTTAATTATAACAAATTTACATGTTTTAGTATAAACATTGGGTACAAATTATCATGTTTGAGACATATTTTATACCGCAACAAGGACAACAATTGCATCTTAATCTCAAATAAATCAGAATTATTAATGGTTTATAACGCTTCATCTAAAACCATCTTATTTTTGTGTGTGCTTAAGAGAACACGTCCTAACGTTTTTTATATTATATCATAAATTAATAAGTTTTATGTATGAGTTGTCAACCCAATAGAATTCTCCTTTTGTCTGGGTTATTAATCGACAATGTGAATAGATTCACTGGAATAACTTCTCTATCTCGTAAAGATAAAAATAAGGTTGTGTATATTTATCATCTCTAAATCACACTTGTAAAATATATCAGGTATATTATTGTTGTATTCTATAATATTGAAAATTAGGCGCGTATATAGCACGTAGTTACCTAGGGAATTATGAGATAGAACATAAGTCGACGAAGAAGATTCATTGTAAGCTACAGTTGTTGACCCTGTGGTACGTGGCATGTTAATCCAAAACATGAGGGTCTTAGTCTGATGTGGACCACAATAATAAAAATCCATAACTAGCATTGGCTCCACATAGAACTTGTATCTCTTTTTTTAGGGTGCAAATTCCAATACAAAAATGATGTATGCTCAGAATGGGATTCCAACCCATGAGGGAGGGATGTTTGGCACTAGTTGTGGAGTTGGTCCAAATTAATATAATGGGGCTTATATATGTTGTCCCTTTTATGGATTCATTATAATAAAATGTTATAATGGGAGTTTGGGTTCCAAATATGTAGATTATTGGACCACCTCAAGTAAGTTGAGCTGGTCATGGAAAATTCCAAGGAGTAGGAAATTTTGGACTTATTATTCATAAAGTAAATGTGTCTTTCCATTGGTGTAGAGAGGCAATTGGTGTTTTACACCCTCCAAGGGAAGAGTCACATGCACAACCCATCAATTCAATTCAATTATTATTGTTCTCTCTCTTTTGCTTAATTATGTGATGACTGATTTAAGTGAGCAGTTTATATCTCTTCTGCTTTTAGCCTTACGTACATTGCACATGTAAGGTTGTACAATTTTTATCCATCACTCACTCTAGCTCCAGAAAACTAAAAATAGCATTATTATAGATATGTAAGGAACTTGTTCTCTCTACCTAAATTGAGAGTGTGTTCACACTAATTAGCTTAGACTAATTATGTTCCACTACCAAGTCTTACAGTGTAGTCGTACAAGTAATTTTTTTTCACATAATAGTTTTTTTTTCTTCCAAAGGTTCCCTCAAAGTGGATACAATAGATAAGCCAAAGGTGAAAGGAGCATGGAGGGGGGCGAAACCTATAATAATTGGGTAGTTCACTGACAGCCTTCAAGGAACCTGATATGCAGTTGATACAATAATACACATGAATCAGCATCTTTTTTCTTTCTTTTTTCTTTTTTTTTTTTTTCAAATTCTGTCAAGTAGACCTGGAAAAAAAAAACAGTAATAGACCATGTCTTATATGTCTGCAAAATAATATTGGTTAGTTTATCTATTTGTGTGACTTCACCTTATCTAACAATTGAACCTAAAAATAAGGGCATAGATAATTTACTAAAATATGGCCAGCCAATTTGTAGAGGTCATACGTTTCTAACACTTTTAATTGGCTTTGTGTACTTGGATTATCCGTCAAGATCACTTAAAATTTCTCTAATGCACGTTGCTTTGTCTTTTTTTTTTTTCTTCAGAAGGTTAGCTTAAAGTTTTAAGATTGACTAATCAGCCAATTTCAAAGAAACATTTATCTAATGTGATTTCTGTCAACATTTATAAGATAAGATAAGATAATTCAGCTGGTTGTTTTTAATTACTTTGTAAATGTCATTCTTGTGCTAATTTATGAAGAGTTATCCAAAGAGAGATTAACACAACTCTTTAAGATCTTGTGAGCTTTGAGATTTACGTTGTCGCATGGAAATGTACAATTAGTTATTACAGCTAAGTGAAAATTACTGCCTATCTGAAAAAGAAAGATTAATTACTTGGTCTGAAGAAACATGTTTGTTTGCATTCTATTTTTGAATCTGTTTTCTTTTTTAAAGAAAAAGTTTGTGTAATTGTTAGTACTCCATTTCAGGTACTCCTCAGTTCACTTTTACTTGTCCACTATTTCAAAAATAAAATTTTCACTTTTGTTTGTCACTTTTAACCTATTACCTTTAGCATTGATTAATTATTCCCTAAATCATTTTTCAAGACGTAATACTAAACATCATTTAATAGAGATAATATGGTAAAATAGTCATGTCTTGTACTCTTTCCTTATTGAGAGTGTCAAGTCAAAATATGACAAGTAAAAATGAACGAAGGGATTATAAATTTAGCTCCATAGAATGTTATATGAAAAAGTAAGCTGCAAATTGTTATAGGATTTGGTTATTGGGCCAAGAGACCCAAAAGCTCGATTGCAGTTCCATGTGGAATCAAGCCCAACACACTTCAATGAGCTGCATAATAGATGAGAGTTGGGACATGTTGTAGGGCTTCTAACATTTATAACACTGATTCAACTTCTTTACATGTTCCAATCTACACCACGAGGAAAACAAAATTGTACAGTTGAATGTTATCTTCACGATATATAGAAGAGTATTCAAATTATCTTTTAATGCTTTCGATTCATATAGTCCACTATAGGCAACCTTTTCACCTTCCAACCCGTAGAAAAAAATGCTTATTTACTTGATATAAAAAGTATTTTTGACCTGGTATCAGAGCCAGCCCAGTTTAATGTGTGCCCGAACAGTTGTGGGGTGAAAATATTCTCGGTCCATGAATGTGAATGTACCAAATTTAATAGTGAAATCCCGACAAAGAATGTCTAGATCGGGGGATGAATGGAATGAATCCCACATTGATAATGGAAGAGATCCCTGGATTTTTTATAAGGTGTAGGCAATCCATGGATGAGATCCCTGGAATTTTAATAAGGTGTGGGCAATCATCCTAGCTTTGGGTGCGAGTTGGGTCCAAGATGAATAAATATGTAAGAGAAAATTAGTATGCACTTACGATGTTAATACTGGGGAGGATACAACTGAACCCTACTGCAGAGTACGCATGACTACGAAAATCAAACCTTCCTTATTTACTTTCAAAGGAATGTTCTAACTACGCAAATCGTTGATCATGAAACGGTAGAAATTGATCAAATGAGCTGCGTACTATGCTATATAGATGACTTTTATGCATGTCTTCACTCGTCCGAAACCTAAATTAGTAGGGCTAATAAATTCTAGATACCGAATGATTAAACAAAAAAGAGCAACATGCCTCGTACAGGGAAATGAAGTGTGTATATAAAAAAATAAACTTACCTTTGCCATCCATTTTTTCTTTCTGGGGGAAGTCACAGTGTGCAAAGCTACATTCGAGTAACTATAGACTGCATAAGCCTAAATTCACCGTAAAATTTCTTATATGATACTAACACAGCATCAAGTCCTGAAATTGAAGAGCCACCTAAATTTTGCATGGACAACTAAATGTTAGAACATCTTTACAATAAAAGCACTGTTTTTTTGGCCCATAAGAGAGTTCATTACATCCTACAGACTTTTGTCAAACTATATGCTTCATTTTCTTCTAGAGACTTGAGAGAAATATTGCTAGTCTTTTGACATGCTAATATTCATTTTAAAGAAAAAACCCATCAAAAAAAGCCACCAAGAGGGCATTCCTAAAAGCTGTTAGAACTAAGAAACTGAATGCCTCCCTTTTCTTGAAGGTGTGGACTTAGCTTCTTCCAAGTTAGCAGATCCAAGACTCTCGGACGAATCTGAGCCACTATTCTCCCCTTGTCCCCCTTTGTTCGACCAGATTTTCGAAAAGAGCCTCTTTGACATAAGCAAACCTTTCATTTTATTCATGGCAGCCCTGTCTGCATGGCTTTTGGCGTCACCTCCATTAGCTTTGTCGTTCGTTCCTCCATTTCCCAATCTTAAGGCTGCCAGTTCTCCTCTTAAAGCCCTGAGTTCTTCTGCAGAGGCTGCAGCATCCCAATCTTCTTCTGTATTAGTTGTTGCAGATCTTGAGCTTCCATATGAAGCACTGTTAAGGTCCCTAATTGCTTTTGGCAGATCAGGAGTACTGCTCCCAGATGATGCGTTAGCCCTGACTTGCTCAAAAAAGAGCACTTGTACAACAACACGAAGGGGAAGCCTCTCATTTTGCACAGCATGCGTACAAGCATCTACGGAGAGCTTCTTGCAGTCCATCAGCTTACAAATTCTCTTCCTCTCACTCTTGCAGATTCCAGGATGCTCCTACACAAAAACAGAGTTCAATAAGTACAAACAAGGCACTCATCAACAAGAGCTTCATAACTTTTAGCGTGGAGGGGAAGATATCTGCTAGTTATTTCAATTATGCAGCTGTATGCAGAAGTCGAGGGATGCTCACCTTAAGGTACATATCAATTGCGCGATAAAGACCATCATGACCGGGTCGAGGGAAATTGGATACCATCTCTGCCAGACCAACAAACGTTGACAAAGGGAGAATAGGATCTTTTGCAATTTCAGTAAGATACCCATCTACTAGCTTTGCCACCATCAGTTTTGAAGCTTCTGATAAAATCCCTGGCTTTCGGACCTCCTCCTGAATTTCATCTCCATCTTCCAGCTGAGGTTCAGAATCCTTGTCTCTCATTATAAACACTTCTAGTATTTTCTGAACAACATGGGCATCATATATGGTTCCTTCCCCATCGGCTGCCCGAATCAAAAGATCATTCACAGAAGCTTCCTCCAATTGCTGTCCTATTTTTTTTACTAGTTCTGCCTTCACCGTTTCTCCAGAGTCGAGTGAAATTGCTGCTTTTAGTAATTTTAACAAGAAACTACAAGAGACGCTACCTTTCTCAGAGGGCAATAGCCATACCACCGTATCCAATATTGGGCAACATTTGGAGACATCATTGAATTGGAAGGCGCCTTTATTAAAGCCTGGAAACCTTCTATATGCATAAGCTTTGGCAGCTTCTCCAATTACTTCAGAAGAAACAATCCGTTTGTTTTTTATGGTGACAACCACCAGCTTAAACAGATCTACTTCAAGCTCACATAAGTCCTCAACCCACCAATCTTTTGGCACCATGCGGTTTCTGATTCCATTCAGGTTAGGATCATTGCCATTCTCCTCTGGAAGCTTTTTACGATTATAGGTATAGGACCAATCCACCCTGGAAACATCAACTGAAGCCCTGGATGCTACAGCATCAATGCAGTGGCTGATCAACTTCAGTTCCTCGCACAAGCGTGATTGAGACTTAGTAGTCTGAAGAGCTATTATTGAATCTTTCCAACTCCGGAAAATGCTTGAGTTCAGGAAAACATCAATCTTGTAAATAAGGTTTCCTTTCTCGATACTTTCATGCATACCGAGATACTCAGCAGCACACCTTGCAGAAATGACATTATAAGCATTCAGTGTAACAGTCATGCCGTAACAAAACTTGGCACATATTTCGAAAGCACTAGGTCCTCCAGGAATGTCATGAATGTCAACTTCGTCATAATTCCCTTCACTTGCATTAGCAACCAGCTTTTGCAATGTGGCACTCTTGGACAGAAGAGGGAACTGCAGAGCATTTTCAGCAAAGAATCAGTAATCGCAGTATGGCCAATTCAACAAGTCCAGTATGTAAGTAAGACATCTTCATTGATTAGGATACTTCAAATGTGATAAGCATTTCACGCAATTATTTAAGAAAGTTGAGCATCATAAAAACATTCATATAGTAAAGCACCACTTATAGGAATGCTGAACAACTATTGCTACTGTGATACCTATCCTTCCAAGTCGATCATAAGTACCACAGTGTTTGACTGAAGGTGACCTTTTAACTCAACACCCATGCACACACATTGAATTCATTTACTTATTTATTGTGATAGGCAATGAACAATTACATGGATTATAACTTTAATATATCAGCATCGGACAGATCAAAAAGAACTATTCATCTACTATGCTGCAGTCTATGACTTACCAATAAATGCAAGCAACCCCTGGCTAATGTGGAAAATATATTTGTCTTAATATATAAGTGGAAATAGTAAACAAAAGCATAACTAAATCTAGACCTACTGCTTCCCTCCCTACTTCAGTCTTCAGGAGAAAAAGATCCATGTTACTCCTTCAGGAAGGGCCATTCCATGTAGTAACACACACCAGAAAAGAAAAGCAAAACAAGACAAGTGCATGCTTGATTATTATTTTTTCTGAAAGTGCAGCTGACAGAATTTCTGAATAAGGCTGGAAAAGAGGAGAGATCTGTGTACTTGTTAGACCACTGTACCTTGTGCAGATAAAACTTCACATCTCCGACATTAATCGTGATGTCCGAGGCCAACTCTGAAGCAACATATCTGCACCAAGAATCTGTTAGTAGATTCGAGAGGAGTCTAACGAGATACAAAACAATAACAATGATAAGGTAGTTAAAAGTCATGGTATAAATTATAAAACCAACAACTACGCCTCAATCTGAAACGTGCTGGGGTCAGCTGTACAAACCCACAATATTTCTCCATTTAAACTCATCTTGTGTTACAATCATGCTAGATAAAAGTAAAAAATAAGGTAAATATATATAAATAATAGTAGAAAAATGGTTCTCTATAGTTTTACTGCCATTTATGATAAGGCCAAAATGCTCCTAGAAAAGAACCGAACCTAAATAAATGTACTAACATGACTAAAACATTCTCCTAACTAGTTTACATCCTCTACATAGATCTTTTACTTCCATTTTGCATATCTTTAGCTAAATCTGCATGGATTCCAAGAAATTGTAGCTCGATTGAATTCCTTCCTTGTGATTTTTTAGGCACCTTCACTCACTGTGGTATAGTACAAGAGTGGGTGAAAATGGAACAAACTAAATCTTTTTAAGAGAGAAATTGGAACAGACTAAATTATTATCTTCATGCTGCTATTGTGGTTCCTAAAAGTTGAATTACAGTGATTCAAAAAGAAGGAAAACTTCATCTAGCCTTTCTTTTCCACACTGTAATTCTAATTCAGTCAAATGAAATTACACTAATCTTCTCTTTGAAAACCAGACTCGAAGGATGTGATATTATTTAAGTAGTTAGGCACATATTTTCTCTCGTTTGACACTAATCTTCCCTTTCAAAACCAGACTCGGAGGATGTGATATTATTTAAGTAGTTAGGCACATATTTCCTCTCCGGTTGAAAGGTCTGATGTCTAATATCCGTCAGCCCGAGACACAAAATGAAGTAACAAGGTTTCATCAATCATGTATGGCTCATCGGACCGAAACTGGTGAGGTTTAATCCTGTTGGCATTATTGTTGTTAGCTCCCCAAAACCAGAGTGAAAAAAATGAAAACGTGCAACACATGTGGGTCCGTGTGTTTGCACTTATATTACCACACGAATGTTATGGACCGTTTATACCGACAGTTAGAACTTGCGCTACGAAATCTAGTGCGGCTGACTATAAGAAAGCCATGGAGTTACAAGTTGACACCTAAAATATCAACGGTACAACTTTTCATGCACTGCACAGTAGTGATGAATCTTTTATAGGTTTGATGAGAATGTCATAAATGACAGCATTTGAACTCCCGATCCACGATTCCTGAAATCCAACTAGGTGATTCTCTATTTGGAAAGAAAGGTATAATACTTTTGAAATCAATAGCTAAGACAAGAGAATAATATAAAGCAAGCCTCAGTCTTTAAATGAACAAGCTCCACAAAAGCCAAAGAGAAAATGGAACATCAAATATGGCAGGCAAAGTGGAACTGGAAACTCCAAATGGCTGCACACCTTTATTTTGACTATCTGTTTTTTTGATGGGTGAAGGACTCACAACAAAAAAGATGGAGTCAATATCTAGAAAACACCCTTCTGTTCCCAAATATACACATAGGGATGAATTTCGGAAAACTTTATCCAGAATTTGTGTTCCTCCCCCCTAAGAATACCAGAAATAGACAACTGAATGGTAATCAAACCAAAGTCATATTATAGATTTTGCGAAAAGACAAATTAGGATAAAAACAAATTGGATGTAATCCTTAAACCATTTTCTAAAAGCACATACTAAACCCATCCCATCCAAAAGTCAATACACTAATATAGGACAGAGCACAAGTCAATAGATAGAGCTGGATGTTGACACTAGATAAAATGCCAATTTATGTAACACCAGATACATAAAAAGACCAACACTAACTAATTTTCTAGTGAATATGAAGATCAATTACAATTCTACAAATCAAAACAGCTATGGATGACCATATCATTGAGGAAGAAGAAGTTTTTTCTTTTTTTTAAAAAAAAAAAAAAAAAAAAAAAAAACTAGCAGAGATCTGACCTGACATTGTTCCCATCAGTCTGAAAGGTATCAGGCTTGGATCCAAGTTTCATGTACTTCATCTTGGCAACTTAGAAAGATCTGCTTCTTGTTCACACTTATGAAAAAAAGTATACTTCCTTACTACTCAACAAATCACTGCAAAATCAAACAGTAACCTATGTTCATAACCTGATATTCCCAATGCTCAAACATAACCTGAAACCAAGGACAAAATAGCTCCAGAAATGGAAAAAATGAAAGAATCCAGATGTGGGGACCAAGTTTCTGAATATAACCAATTTTCCTCAACTTCAAGAGAGAGGAAGGAAGGCTAAATGGGATCTCAAAGAAGGGTAAATAAGATATAAGTAAGATATATGGCTTAGTATGACCGAATCTTGAAAGTAAACAAAGGCAAGATTAGCTATCTAAAGAGAAGAAGAAATGGTTGGTTTAATGTAAAGAAAAGAGAGTGTTTCCTTGGTCGGTGGCAACGCCCACGGACCACGGAAGCTCCTTCTCAGCCCAGGAGACATAAACAACAGACTCTCTTAACTAAATTATTCACAAAAACCAGTGATGACTACACACACACTATCATCCATCTGACTCCACCCCACCATCTTTCTTACTCTTTCTTTAATACTACTACTTTATTTATTTCCTCTTTCTCTTTCACACACACACACATACACTTTACTCTTTGCTTGTTTCTTCCACAAATTGTTTTCTTTTTTTTAATACAGAAAAAGTATAAGGCTTGAGTTCTAGTCCACACAGAAACAAGAAACTAAAAATGGGGACTTTTAAAAGATCCAAACTTCCAACCAGAAATCACATGTAAATCTTAAAAAAATATATAACTTAAAAAAATATATAAATGTAAGATATGAAAATATATTTTTTTAATTGAAAATTGAGAGATTTGAAGAACCTGCAACGTAAAACAGCATCTTGGTATCAGTTGAAAGCACCACCAAAACGGGAGACAGCAAGCATCTAATCTTTATAATTTTCACAAAGCCAAAAAGAACAAAAAATTAATGAGAAAGATCAACAGAATAAATAGAAGCAAGCATACTGTATAATGCATTATTATTCAATGGACAAAATCAAACATCACCAACGAACAAAATCTGTGTAAACAAAAAGAATCATCTCAGAAATCTAGCCAGTTAAAAAATTATGAAAAATCAAAGAAAATTTACTTTGCATTTGAAACACACAACCCAAAAGCCACTCCCCTTTGTTATACACACCAACAAAATCCAAGACTTGCTATTTACATGAAACCCCCATGTAGAAACACAAGAAATTTACTTCAAAAGGAGCAAAAAAATTAAGAATACCCACAAAAATATCATTTCAAGAACCCCACATGCAAGAAAGAAAAAAAAGAGCACACAAACCAACAAAGCAGAACTAAAGCCACCATAATAATGTGAGCATCAAGAAAATGTGTTGTGTATAGCAGCTGAGGAGGAAAAAAAATGTACAAACTACAAAGAAAATTCAGAACAAGAAAGCCCAAAAAGCTAAGATTTGCTAGTATGTGCTTACTAGAATCAGCAAAAACAACTTTTTGATATCAGGAAAATTTTATTTTACCATTTCTTATCCAAGGACAAACCATAAAAAGCAGAAGGCAACTCAAATTAAAGACTATTTTCTTCTTCTTTTTTTTTTTACTTACCTTTTTCCTATTCTTGTTTCTTTTTTTACTTTTTCTTCACTATTCTTTTTTTTTTCTTTTTCAAGATTGGGAAGGCAGTAGTAGTGATGAAGACACCCAATTTGCTATGTTATGCACGCCACACTGACACTCAGCTTTCTTGCTCCCTCCCCTTCTTAACGTGTTGTGTTTATCTCAAAAGTCTATATCAAAATATGACCCCATTATTATTACTAGTAATTAACTAGGAACCACTCCTTTGTGTACCTTAAAAATGACTTGTCAATCCTATCAATAATTCTTTTAATTTTTTTTTCTTTTTTAACATTTTCTTGTTTATAATCATTGTGCTTGTACTTGTATAAAATCTTCCAGGATTATGGAGCGGGATCACATCTCCCATCCCCTCTACTGTACACACACCAAATGAAATGTAACATTGATCAAGACTTGTGTTTGAAATCACTAATCACATATTACTTTGTATTTTCATATTTATCCTTTCATTTAATGAAGTTCTTAAGTATTTCATATTTTTTAGGAAAATAGATTAAAAATAATTTAAAAAGTAAAAAGTAGTCTATCATTTATGTACTTAAATATTTTTCTTTAAGGTGTGTCATGTCTAACAATTCAATTATTTTGAAAGAAAGTATCAGTTAGTTAAAACCAGATTTTAGTAATGTTAATAGATAAAATTTGGGTCGAATATCCTAGTTGAGCTTAGTTGGCTTTGCGAGTGCGTCGCAGCATATATTTGAAAGTCGAAGGATCCATATTACCTATCGTATTTTCTATAGCTAGAGACTGTTTATCAAAAAGCTCTTTGTGAATCACCTCATTCATCTTATATGTCATTACGAAATCAATGTACTCGATAATAATTAAATGGAGCTAAATTTTAGATATCATGTTAATATGTTTACTTTAGATCCAATAGTTTATAGTAGAAATTATTTGATCTTGTTAGAAATTTGATTTCAATGGAAATATATAGAACTTTTAGTTATAAAGAAACTAATAATTCATAATATTGAAAGGATATGAACTTAAACGAAATGGCATAGTGAAAATTCTTATATTACTAAGTGAAAATTTTAATTACTCTCTTTCTTCATTTTTATTTGTCTAATATTGACTGAACAATAAATCAAATGATAATTTTACTATATCAATCTTTGATTTAATAAATCCAATGTTTTGGAAAATATATTTAAAATAATTATATCTACTTAATAAGAAGAATAAATTATAAACTAAGTGATAAATTATCTCTTGATTTTTTAAATAGAACAAGTAAAAATGAACATCTATTTTTATTATAATAAACAAGTAAAAATTCTTATAGTCAGTCCTACCTTAGAATGAATTGTGGCTAAATGTTGTACTTAATTAATACTTATAAGCAAATTCTTACCATAAATTATACTGAAAAAAAAAAAAAAGAACACTTTAAGTCATTGTATATACTGTATGGTGTGATCCTAATATGATCAAATCAACTGCTGGTAGAAAATCTCACTCAGCACGTTTTCCATAATAATATAAGGCAAATTTAGTTTCCACTACCATAAATACAAACACTTGCATGTTGACTATTGTGGATACGTGAGATCAAATCTACCAATGCTAAAAACGACCTTTGACCAATTGAAGACCCTACATTTCAGGTGCTTACAATAGTTGAGTCTAGTAGTAGTTAACTTTAATGTACATGCAATTTTTAGCTATAAATTTTTTTAGGCAAATATTATTTCTGTAATTCCTCCAGGTTTTAAGGCACCAAAATCTCTAGTTTTTCTTCTTAATTATGCTAATAATTAATAGCACTTTGACAAGGTCTTTGTATCTAAAGACATACACATGCTGCTGACTGTTCAACTATAATTACAGTTTAGAAAGTCTGTGCAAAAAGTACTATGTGATCCATACTCCCAGTAAACACTTGTCTCCAACGGCATATAATGGTTGTATGAACTTCAAGATTGGCCTCCCCCTCTAATGGTATTCTCATTAATATTTTTTTTCATAATCGTGGTATTTATTATTTTTTCCTTAGTTATAATTTGAAACTGAAAACTTCTGATTTTTAATTCACTTTATTAACTACTGAGTCAAATCATGGGTGCCTAATGATATTCTGATTTTCAAGGTTTTGAGACACACAAATTACTTAATAGTATCAGTTAAAAGGAATGTTTGACTAAATTATATCTCTCTTCAAAATAAAACAGTAAGAATTTATTGAATTTTTTTTCAGAAATTTGTTTGGATCGATTTTTAGATAAGGGTAAATTGAAAGAGAGAGAGAGAGAGAGAGAGGAAAAAAAGCTAATACCTTCTTAATTTTTTTAAAAAAATTATTAACTTTAAACCAAATTTCACAAGGCTAGAAAATCACTTATTATGGATTGGGAGAGTAATAGCTGATAGATTTAATTTATATATATCTACAATTTTAATATATTATAACAAGCTGCTTGTATTATTTTTTTAAATTACTTATTCACTTATTATGAACGATTATTTGTAGTTATTTTTTAGATGGCCTGAAACTGTTAATACATGAATTATTATTTTATACCACCATATCTATATTATTACTTGTTCAAACTTTTTTGTTCTTTTCCTTTTTTTTATTGGTGGGTGGTATTTGACCCCCAAGATAGTCAACGATTTTCGACAATACTCTTACCAATTCAAAGGATATGTTTGATTAATTTAGAATATTCTTTAGAGGGGAATAATATAACACTTGCTTGGAGGGGTCCCCTTTTGTTTTTCTTTACTTTGACCCATCAATGCTTTCCTTCTAATCTCATTTTATAATGCCTTCCTACCTTTTTTCCCTTCATTGTGCTCTTAATTATCTTTCCAACTTGCATGAAATCCACGATTCTAATCACGATGTAAGTTATACATATCGTTAAAATAATATATATTTTCATTCTAACAATATAATTTAATCTACAACGTAACATGTTATTTATCACTTATTCTAATTAATATATTAACTTTATTAAATAGAATTAATTACCTATAATTATATTTAAATAACATGGTTGTGTAAATACATTTAAAAAATCGCGCATAAATTTGAACTCTTTCAAGGATAATACTAACAAGTCACAACACTTCTTTCCTCAAATAGAAGCAAATTAGTTACATGATTCAAATAGATTCTCTTTATTAAAAATTATACTACAATATTAAAGTAAAAAATAATTTTTTTTTATTTACATATGTATAAATTGTAAATTTTCTTCGCAAAAGGAAGCTTCTATTAATTATAACAGCAAAAAATGATTAAAATATTTACTGTATGTTACCGATTTAAATTTTTAGAATTTTTGATTCTGTTACTGCATTGATGGGAAAAGGGGGAGACAATGATGCGACACTATGACAAGAAGGATTCTCTATGCCTAAACTTTTTAAGATTTCAATGCTAGACAATATTGGAGGATTTGCTAATTATCTTACTAAGATTCAACATCATTAATTTATGGACTAAAGATGGAACTTAATTCGTCATGGCTGAGCAACAATGTAATACTCCTTATGTGAACTTAAGATTCATGATCATTAATTTAACTTATTTACAGCCACTGCCTTTTAGTAATTAATAATTAAATATGTGAAGAAAAAAGAGAGTACACTGTGACTTAATAGATTAGCTCAATGAGCACATGGCCACCCCCACAATGGCAGATTCTACGTAGATTTATGGCTTCTTTTATACAAAACACTAATGTGTTTGCTTAATTAGCCACAATTAATTTAATTAAGAAGGATTTGATTCTTCCATAATTATGATTAACACCATCTGGTTATACTTATGGCACGTTGCTAATCTCTTAATCATATGCATCAATATCAAGAGTATATTCATATATATGGGCATTTGTCAAACTATGATCAATTCTATAGATCCTGGACCACTAATCTACAAATTTTCCCTTGATAATTTTCTATTGATTCTTTTACGTACTTTTTATTGGTTGAAAAATATATATGCAAAAGCTGCATCCACATTCTGGTTCCAATTGTCTATGCATCTCGTGCTATAGAATCAAGTGGGATGACTTGGATTAAGATATTTTAAGTTTTCTTCATTACTCATATAAAGAAATATGTATACAAAATAAATTATTGGAGTATATACGGCGGTCTACGTTTAGTAATCGTGTACGTACCATTTATTATATATATCTCGAATTCAGAGTTTTTCGTATACGTATCTAAAAAAAATAGATAGGGCGATTTTATCATTTTCAGTATTGTCTTCATCATCCTTTGAGCAAGTTGATGATATTTTGGATCATTCAACATGAACGAACTCCAAAAGCACGTAATACAAAGAAGATTTAAATGAGAAATGAGAGTATCATTGAAGGTTACGTTATCATTATGATGGAGTAGTGAGTATTTCTTCATTCTTAACCAGTAATTTCGAGTTTATACCCTAATAAGGAATCAACTTTGGTTAGGAAGCAATTTAACCCCTCAAATAAGATTTTTCAGTACGAATCCGGATTACTTGAGCTTCAAAGTATGTACCGAATACTAAATGCAAGAAAGAATGAATCTGTTTAAAAAAGAATGACCTACTTTTCTTTTTAGTCTGTTTCAAAAAGATCTCCCGTTTTTTTTTTTGGCAATACTTTAATTTCAACTTTCCGTGTGGCATATTTAAGACTACAAGATTAAAGGACATTTTGATATATTTGATATAACTTTAATTTAGGACCACAAAATTCAAAAGTCTTTTTTATTTTTTTAAATTCCGTATCAAGTCAAAATATATCATTCTT
This sequence comes from Capsicum rhomboideum, assembly GCA_031232105.1. Lineage (NCBI taxonomy): Eukaryota > Viridiplantae > Streptophyta > Magnoliopsida > Solanales > Solanaceae > Capsicum > Capsicum rhomboideum. Next base: position 140,903,009 of record CP124719.1, on the reverse strand, counting down.
TTTTAAACGAAGAGAGTAAAATAAGAATGGAGTAGAAGATGGGGATGGGAAATAAATGCAAGAGGAGAAAAACAGGCTGGCCTTGACAAGGAGGTTGATTTTAGAGATAATAGGTCCAGCTTTAGCATTAAAGAATTGAGTGCAACTCCAGATAATTTTATTTCAGAAAATTTGATCCATTAACTCCAAAGTCTATAAGAGTAGCCCAGCACCCTCTTAATTTCTTCTTGTCAGTTCAAAATTGGAACCTACAATTCCTCCTCTTAATTACTTTTCAACTCCACCTTGGACCATTAGAATTGTTGCTAACAAGTTTGCGTAATTCAATATAATTATCATGGTAGGTAGGGGCCTGATGTTGTATGCAGTAAAACAAAAATATTTCTACATTGCTTAGTTAAGAAATAAATACAAGTCTGAATGTGAATTGATGTATTGTGAACATAAAATAATTAATGTGTAATAACTTGAACTTTTAAATAAGGCAGTTCACACAACTTTAATAGTGTCAAACCAAACCTTTAATCACTTGAAGGAACTTTGTTATTAGTGGCTTAATTAGTGCTGGCAATGGATGGATCAGATCAAATATGTGTGAGTCAAAAATTATTTAAACAAAAATAGATAAAATATTTCCGAAAAGTATTAATTTTCCTATTAAATTATAACATCTCCGAAAAGTATGACATTGTTTATAAATATTCAAACTAGATGTCTATTTTGTCGAGTTTTCAACATGTTCGAATTTCTTTCATTAATGTACAATGAATGTATATATTTTAATACGAATTATATCATGGACAAATAATTGCAACTCTATCCTATATTATATCAAACTAGATTGTGATATTTTTATAACAATGCAATGACATATTTGGACTGAGTATTAAAATAGAGTTGTAAACGCCAAAAAGAAAGAAATTTTACAGAAAGAAAAAAAGTCAAAGAACAAAATTTGGATGTATACTCTTGCTAAATTAATGTTCTGTTTGTTTTTTTCTCCTTAGTTTGGTTTCAATCAAACGTACATCCTAATATTTTCTTTAAAGAGCAAAAAATCATAGAGTGCACAGTTGCGCAATTATTGAACTAGGTACCACAAAAATGATTAACCAAAAAAGTAAAGTAGCTACTTTTTTTTTTCAGATAATAGAGTAGAAATAATGTCATTTTCCATTTGCGAAAGAGAGCCAATTAATTGGTTTGTACGATAATTAGGGTAGCTCGGCTATTAAATGTTGGTAGCAAAGGGAACTGATAAGCATGGACAGGAGAAAAGTACCGGATACGGGTTCGGTCGAATCTGATATTTTTGGTTCAATTTTTGTATTTGTTGTAGAAATAAATATTTTAGATTATTAATTTAGAATTCAATATCTATCCTAACGTAACATTTTTGCAACCAAATGTCATTAGAGAAAGTTTTTTTTAGTTGCTGTAAAAATTGAAACAATTTTCTATGATCATGTTTGCTTGAAAAAGGTTTTGAAAACAAACGTCAAATAATCAATTGTTGGATCTCAACATTTTTAACCATTCCTCTATAATAAGATTTTATGCTTAATCCATCGACCATCATGGATCATCCTCCAGAACCAACAACTCACAGGTAGAACTCACAATAATAGCCACTTTTCAACTCACAATTCACAATAATAACCACTTCTCAAATCCGATAATTGAAAAATAGCAATTGAAACTGAGGCCGAGTTTCGCATGTGGAATTTGAAGCTTTATGAAAGTGGCTACTTTTCGAAGAGAAGGTTTATAGGTGGCTAATGGACGTTATTTCTAGGGAAAAAAATTGAAATATACATCTTTATATAGTATATTGCAAGTCATAGCAATTTTTTTTAGATTGTAACTAATAACAATTTTTAAGCAAAAAAAAAAACGATTTAATAGTAGTTTTAAAACAAAAAAATAGAATATCAACCACCCTCATATTTCTCTCAAAACAGTTAAATATTAAAAAAGGGTAATTTTTTTAAAAAAAGATAGGATATCAATCACCCCATATTGCTCTCAAAACAGATACTCCGTACTTCTTTATTCTACTCTTTCACAATTAAAGCAAATTTCTCTTCTTCTTCTTCATTCGAATTTTACTTCATCTATATCGGTCATATCAGAATTAAGATCGGAAAGCAACCCAAATTCTCCCAAATTGTTGGTCTTATTCGTTGGAAATTTTTTTCCATTAAAATACAGATTTACTCATTTAGATTGCAATGGATCGTTGTTCCATATCTATAAAACGGTTGGTATTGTTTATAGATTTAGTGGACTCCATGTGATTCACCATTTTCACTTTGAAAACTTGTATATATAACTGGTTGATTTACTATTTTCATACACCTTTTGCATACACTATTTTTGGATATGAAATGTATATACAAATTAGTTTTATACTAATAAGTTAAGCTGTTTAATGGACTCCATATAATTTCACCATTTTTCATACATTAAAAACTGATTTCATAAACTTTTATAAATTAATTTACCATTTTCATACACATTTTTTGTGTATATAAGCAGATTTATCTTTTGCATACACTTTTTTTTGTGTGTGTATGAAATGTGTATACAAATTGATTTTATACTGATAAGTTTACCTACTGTGTGAATTCCAAATGATTTATCATTTTCATATATAGAAAATAAATTTTAATATTACACCGCTGTCATCTATGCCAGAAATCAAATAGTTGACTAGAGAACGTCGTCGGCAGAAAACGGAAAGTGAAGGAGTTGTATATAAAATTGGGAGAGAAATTTCAACACAAATTCGGATGAAACAAGATATAAAGACAAAAAATCTACGAATTAAAATCACAAAATTCAAAAATCTGACAGAGATTACACTTGATTTGTATATTCTTAGAAAAGAGGAAACATGAAGAGGAAATATGGAGAGAAGTAGAGAGAGAAATAAAAAGATGAAATACAGAGAGAAGTAGATAAATGGAGGAGAAAAAAGAGGAGAAGATCTGATTGGAAAGGGATCAAAAACCCATTTTTTACTCTTCTAATAAAATTTCTACACGTTAATTTATGATAAAAATTAACACAATAAAAAATAAAATTATTAATATAATTTATCAAATCTGCTATGACTTGCAATTAAAAATATAATTTAATAATTATAAAAAAATACATTTACAACTTTCAATAAACAATGTAAAAAATACATATAAGATGATTTTCAGATTTTTTTTTTTGGGTGAACTACGAGAATGACCCCTATAGTAGGTGGCTTTGTCGTTTTGTTCCCCATAAGAAAAGTCCAATAAAACTAATCTTCCTTTTTTTTTTATGTATAGAATAAATATATATTTGTCCTTCTATACCTCAAATATTTTTAAATAACTCTCCATGCTAATTTATTCTTTTTTTTTTCTTTTCTTTTTTTTTTCTTTGTAGTTTTTCTCAATCTTTACTTTTTTTCCTTTTCTCCTCTCAACTTCTATTTTTTTCTCTCTCTCTTTTTTTTTTTTTTGGTTTTTATTTTTTCTTTTTTCTTTTTTCTTTTCTCAACCTTTATTGATTTATTTATTTTTGTCTTTTTTTTTCGTTTTTTTTCTTTTTTCTCAATCTTTATTTTTTTTCCTTTTCTCTTCTCAACTTCTATTTTTTTTTTCTTATTCTCTTTTTTATTTCCTTTGATTTTGATTTATTTATTTATTTTTAATTTTTTCCTTTTTCCTCAATCCTTATTATTTTTCTTTTCTTTTCTTCGATTTCTTCCAAACAACAAGTTACGCCCCATAGGCAAGAGTTGACATTACCACATTATGTCTTGATTTATGAGATGCTCTATAAATCTTGCTTTAGAGGCAAGACTTAGCCGAAGGACTTACAAGCAACAAGTTACGTCCCATGGGCAAGAGTTGATACAACCACATTGTGCCTTGATTTATGAGATGTTCTATAACTCTTGCCTTAGAGGCAAGACTTAGCCCAAGGACTTTCAAACAACAAGTTACGTACAATGGGCAAGAGTTTACACCACATTGTGTTTTGACTTGTGAGATGCTCTATAACTCTTGCCTTAGATACAAAACTTAGCCCAATGACTTTCAAACAACAAGTTACGCCCCATGGGCAAGAGTTGACACTACCACATTGTGTCTTGATTTATGAGATGCTCAATTAGTCTTGCCTTTAAGACAAGACTTAGCCCAAGAACCTCCCAGAAAAACAAGTTACTCCTCATGGACAAGAGTTAACACTGCTTCATTATATCTTAATTCACTACAAGAAAAATGGTCATTAGGGACGAGAAAATTGGTCCCTAATAGTCTGATTCTGGTCCCTAAATGTTAATAGGGATGGGAAAAATCTGGTCGCCACCCGTTCCTATAGGCTCCGACGCTAAAGGTCTATAGCGACGAGATTTATTTACTGGTCCCTAAAATGTTTTTGCGACCAGAGAAATTACAGTCCCTAAATTACTTTTAAGGACCATATCTCTGGTCCCTAAACCGATAAATCAATTGGTGCTAAAATATTTAGGGACAAGTCAACTAGTCCTTAAAGGTCTTTCGCGACCACAACTATTGTCATGACTTGCTGGTCCCAAATGTTCTATTTGCAATTTTGATGAAAAAGCTAGTATTAAAGAAATACGGAAATTAAGTAATACAAATAATCAAATGCATATAAACAAAGTTATCACTAGAATTAATTAAAAATAGAATTGTCTGACTAGTACTTCTGATAACAAAAATATACAAGTCACAATTCTATTTACACAACTCATTACCCACAAAGGCTAACATCCTAGTAAATACTTTATTGTTTTCTCCAACAGTCCAAGCAAAACAATAATCAATCTGTCAACTTGTTTATCTTTAGAATTGCATCTCGACTTGCAAACTGAGCCTCCAAAATCCTGTAAATTAAAATGTATAAAATAAAATTTATTTTAAAAAGAGAAATATGTGCACAACCAAATCACATAAAACTACAGTTAATAAGAAATAAAAGAATACATTCTAGATTTTCAATTCCTAATTACTTTGCCATTACATAGAACAAAATATGTTGGTACCGATTGCATTGATCAACTAAATTAGCCCAAATGGTTCAACATCATTCAAGCAGTTGTTAGACGACTACTATATAGTCATACTCTTCCATTTGCAAAATGTTTGTTATGGACTGTTAAGTGCAAAATGTTTGTTATGGATTGTTAATATTAATCAGTAGGCACCAACATATTGTAATAATAACAAAGCACAATGCAACAATAACTTATACACAACAGATTCACTATATTGTGAGAATACTGCATACTTATACCATTTTATAATGCTTATCACTAATCACAATATCAAATACATAATATATAACTCTAAAATGTGTTACTAGTTGATATTCAAGGGAGATCAGATGAAAGAATTGCAACTTTTAGAAATAATAGGGAGAATACTGGAATGTAAGAGTTGGTAAGGAATGTCATATTTAATATATATAACTTTTGAAGTCCATCTAAGAAATTAGGACAATCCATTTGGCATTGCGGTGTTACCTGAAATATCATGATGCTCATGACTCTCATAATCTGTTACCCATAATACATCTCTGAGGAATATATTCAGATCAGCAAGACAAGAAAATTCAGCATCAATTACCAGAGAACCTTTCTTAAGTACCTAATTTTCCTTGAGTATCTGTAAATTACAAGAACATACCTAGTATAAATTAAAGAGATAAATTCATCTACCAATCAAAAGGGTGAAATCCATAGAGACAGAAGGAAGACAACGACTATATTTTTTGTGAGATGAGTAAACTGCCATCAACCGAAAAAGACAAAAGTGCAAGTGAAAAAACATTACCTGATCATATATCTATTAAAGTTACTTATAAAAAGAATTTTTTTTCACATAATCTTGAAATTTCTACAGAATCAATATAGGTATTAGAAATACAAAACCAAGAGACTCTTGAATTGAATAAGGAAAGAGTGAGTGCTTGATGTCCTCAATTATGAGAACATGTCCCTCAATTAGGATAAGCAAGGAAAAACATTCAAAAGCAGGAGACATCGATCCAACAACATACTTCGAATGATTACAAACCATTCTTAAGAGCATCACTTAAGTTTGCTAAGATCTCAAATCAAAGCAACTTCAAAAAAATCAACTCCTTTGAAAGATAAGGAAGGGAAAGCATTCAAAAGCAGGAGACGTCCAGCAACATACTTCTATCGACTAACAATCCGAGGTGAAGGAAAATTTACATCCAAAAGAATAATTGGATTGTCACCTGAATTTCAGTGAATGAAGAAACAATCCTTTCCTCTCCAGTTTGGTTACAACGCAAGTCATAGTTATGCGTATCATTGAAGTTCTAGAGGTATTTAACAAGTAACTAGATTACAAACTCTTTTAATCGGTCATATGGAAATCAAAAATCTTATGCAAAACTACAATAAGCATAAAACAATCAAAGACAAGCAGAAGAGATCCTTACAACACTAACTCCTACAAAGCATATTATGCAGCAGCTGAAAAGATCAGATAAATTACACAAAACCTAATTTAATCAAAGGATACTAATATTAGCTTAAAGATAATGTAAACTTCGAGTGTAAACAAAGAACTTAGCATACTAAAATTAAAAGAGGAAAAGAGGAAAAGAGGGACCTTAATTACCTGAAAATGATAGAAACAGAGTGTAGCATAAAACATCACCGAGCATCCAGACTCTAAGAAATTTCAGATATGGGAGGCATGATTTCAGAGAGTTCTCATGCTCATGGACATGTCTACAAGCTGGAGAATATCGATAGATGAGAAAAAGACACCCCAAACAATACAAATTAGAAACTCAATTGGTCGAAAAATCTAAAGGCTACCAGAACTACTTTTCGGCAAGGTCCAGCAACGACGAAAGAACACAAGCACGGAATCCACCAATATCAGATAATGAATTTTTGGGCAAATAGCGACAATGAAAATTAAGAAAATGAGCAAGAAAAAAAACATGAAATCCACTGTGGATATGCAAACAAAATTCCTATGTAACTACGTGACCTCATTTCTAGTTCCAATTTGAAAACAAAGTTACACTAAGGAGTTTTGTTTTGTTTACCTGAGCGTTATTTCAGTCGCTATTGTTCAAAGCTTGCGGAAGAACGATGAACCCAGTGCACATAGCATGGACGAATAACTGGAACGTGTCACAGTCGGTGGTACAAACACTGCTTAAAGGTGGAGGGTTATGGATGAGGCGGCGACGGATCTAGATTTGGGACTTTCATCAGGATTATCGGCAAGGACGATCGTGGCTACCATCGGTAAACTGAACCGGCAAACGGAGAAACGAAGAGCGGCGATGCCTTTAATGATTTCGTGTACCACCAAAATCCACAACAAGGACATGAAATGAAGCTTCTTAGATTGGTCTTTAGGGTTTCATCTAAAGAGAGGGGGGAACCTTTTTACCACTATAATATTTGTCAAGTGCCTATAGTTGCTGATTTTTTCTTATTAGGGACCGGTTATTTATGTTTTTATTTATTTAAAGAATAAAAATATAATTAGGGACTAGAAATTAATCTCATCCCTAAAAAGCATATCATTAGGGACCATATTTTAAATCCGTCACTAAATCTTGGTCCCTAATGACCCATTTTCTTGTAGTGATTTATGAGATACTCTATAACTTTTGCCTCAGAGGCAAGACTTAGCCTAAGGACCTTCACACAGCAAGTTACTCCCTATGGGCAAGAGTTGGCACTACCACATTGTGTCTTAATTTACGAGATGTTCTACAACTCTTGCCTTAGAGGCAAGACTTATCCCAAAGGACTTTCAAACAACAAGTCACGCCCTACGGGTAAGAGTTGACATTACCACATTATGTCTTGATTTATGAGATGTTCTACAACTCTTGCTATAGAGGCAAGATTTAGCCTAAGGACTTTTAAACAATAAGTTACACCCCATGGGCAAGAGTTGACATGACCACATTGTGTCTTGTTTTGTGAGATGCTCTATAACTCTTGTCTTAGAGGCAAGACTTAGCCCAAGGACTTTCAAACAACAAGTTACGCTCCATGGACAAGAGTTGACACTACCACACTGTGAACTCTTGTCTTAGAGGCAAGACTTAGCCTAAGGACTTTCAAACAACAGGTTACGCCTCATGGACAAGAGTTGGCACTACTATATTGTGTCTTAATTTATGAGATGCTCTATTAGTTTTTGCCTCTAAGATAAGACTTAGCCTAAGAACCTCCCGAAAAAACAAGTTACTCCCCATGGACAGAAGTTAATACTACTTTATTATGTCTTAATTTATGAGATACTCTTTAACTTTGCCTTAGAGGCAAGACTTAGCTCAAGTATTTTCAAACCTCAAGTTATGCCCCACGAGCAAAACTTGACACACATTGAGTATTAATTTATGAGATATTCTATAACTTTTGCCTTAGAGGCAAGACTTATTTCAAAGAACTTCCAAACAACAAGCCACACATTTAAATTTATTTCGATGTCAAAGAAAAAAAATCATCTTTGCCGATTATCCAACTTTCTGTTCATTGTCAAAATATAATAGAAGTTGAGAAAAAAAAAAAGATTAAGAAAAAAAGAGAAGAATAAAAATGAAAAAAATAAAAATAAAAAAAAGATTGAGAAAACAAAAATGAGAAGAAAAAAATAAAAATAAAGTTTGAGAAAAGTGAAAAAAAGAAGAAAAAAATGAGAAAAGATAAAAACAAAAAATAAAAGAAAAATAAAGGTTGAGACAAATGAATTAAAAAAAAAAGAAAGAGAAATGGAAAATAAATAATGTTTGAGAAAAAAAAGAAAAAAGAGAAGAAAAAAAAAGAAAAGGAAAAAAGAATTAAAATAAGAAAAAAAATGAAAAAAAAGAAAAAAGAAAATAGAGAAAAAAAAAGAGGAAGAAATAAAAATAGAAGTTGAGAGACAAATGAGCATGAAAAGTGTAAAAACATTTGAGATTTAGGGACAAAAATATACTTGTTCTATATATAAAAAAAGAAGAAAGACTTGTATTTAAAGACTTTTCTTATGGGGGATAAAAAATAAAGTCATCCATTATGGGGCTATCCCATGTAATTTCATGTTTTTTGTCTATGCAGCTTAGCGATTCAGACCAGACTATCCTTCATCTAATAGCCCAGAGTTTTATTAGATTTGCTGGATTGGATTATCGGCCCATTTCTATAATCATTGGGCCAATTTTCACTTTTGATAGAGAAGTGGGTCAACCTTGCTATTGGGCTAATTAACTATAACGCGCAAGAACCTTTGTTTTCCTTTAAATGCCCAATAATGGGAAAATGCTAGTAGAGACGAAAAGAACAGATAGATTTAAAAGTTGGGGCATTTCATCTTTTTTTTTTTTTTTTTTTTTTTTGTTGTTGTTGTTGTTTTTCAATATATGTCTTGTTATTGTCCTGTTATACATATGTATTGGTTGATTTTTATTTTCTTTTACCAATTTCTTTTCCTGTGTAATTCGTTTTTTTTTAAAAAAAATGTCTAAGAACATCTTTTTTTTTTTTTTTTTTTAACAAGTAAAAAGAATAATCAAATATGTGATATTTTAATCCTGAAAAGGTTAAAAATGCTTGTAATGCTTTGACAATGATTTAAATTTATCCTTCTTCCATCTATTGGATCACAATTACGACCGAAATTGTCCTTTACGACCTGTCAATGAAGGTTAGAAGCAACTTCAAGTCAAGTCAGTGATTTGACCATGCCTCTACATTAGCCACCATACTTTTGTGTGTGTGTGTGAGAGAGAGATAGACAAAGGGTGAATGAGTCACATAATTGTAGGAAGTCATATTTTAATTGGCAGACTTTGTCGAATTTTAATTACTAGAACTATAAAGTTTGTCAAGTCAAACACACTACCAATTTGAAACCAAATGGAGGTTAGAGTAAGTTGAATTATTCATATTGATCTCCATAGTGCCTTAGCAGCCTCTCCCTTTTCTGTATTTTTACACGTTTTTTACACGTTCAACAATTTATTAATTGTATTTGCTCAACAAGAAATGTGTTACTTACTATGTAGTATTGGTAGTAGTTATTCACTTTCTCTGTACTATTGAAGTGTGTCAATGAGCTCATATGCTATATATTAGCCTCACTGGCGTATTAATATTACTTCTCCGCATGTGTTGGTTGACAAAAGAACAGATTTTGAAAAAGGAAAAATAAAATAAAAATAAGATTCCTTCCACCTTAAATACATGTCGCGTTTCTTTTTTCCTAGTGTCAAAATAGTCTATATTGGCTAATATTTTGAGATACAGAGTATTAGTTTGCTTGCTCTGGTATGAGCAAAAAAATACATATTTAGTAGTACCCTTTTTGTATTAGTTGCTAGATTTTCATTCAAATTAACAAAATCATCGAATGTGCGATTATTTGAAAATTAATCAAAATCCTTGATAGGAGAACTCTTAAATAATCCCGGAGAACACATAGAGAGTCGAAATCAATCAACAATTAGTCAATATGTGCGAATTTACAAATAGCCTGTGTAATTCATCTATAACAATTGCTATACATAGGAAGTTATTCACGAGCCTATCAAATAAGAACACTGTCTAAAACCAAATTGTTATTAGAAGAAGTCAGCATTGTGGTTTGAGTGTTTCACCTACTAATTTTACTTTCTTGGTGATTTCTTACACTGAGAAAAACCTAGAAGCTTAATTAATGGACAGAAAATGAAGTTGAAAAAATGTCCAACTACCAGCCTAACACCAATTAACAAGTTGCATGCATACTACCACTATTTAGTTTCATTGATTAAGAAAAAATAAGCATTGGCTTTATTTGTAGAATGTGTGGGTCTTATAATGCAACTTTTGGCTAGTAACCTAACTAATTAGGCTCTCTAAATTTAGCAGATTCACCAAATCCTTTTTGGGGAAAGATTTTTTATCAATCAAAACCAAGCTTTTTTGGATTAAAGACAAAATTTTGATTATCATAGATCAAATAGCCTTCTTCTTGGACACCACAAATAATCCAAAGTGGAGTAATGTGGTTTCGTATTTTGTTTTTATAGAGCTAGTTTTTGGAAACGTATTAAAAAGTAATTATTTTTATAGAGCTAGTTAGATTAGTTCTTTTAAAAAGTAATTTGTGTTAATTTTAGAAGAACCTACCTTTGGGTTATATTTGGGTTTTGGAAACCAAAATATGAATTCTAAATCCAAATACTGTTGCTTATTGTTTTGAAAAAGAATTAAAGTTTATCTAACTTTTTTGTTTTGGGGTTAAGAAAATTCTATAATTAATATAACGAAAAGTAGGCTATAAGCTCTAATAACATATTTCAAAAATTAATACAACCATATAACTATTTTACAAAATTGTTGTCCAAAACAATGTTAGCTAATTAAACCATAACCGATTTCAGATATATGACCTTAGTTTTCCTCTGCCACCACAAAATATTGTAATTTGGATTGAAACCACACAAATTTCAGGTCCACTAATTGAAACCTAACCATATTGTAATAAATTAGTCCGTACGTTCCTCAATAGACTGTATGTGTAGTCTTATCAGAGGGGTTAATGCTTAACAAACAACTCTAATTAAATAGAAAATTAATTTAAGTTATACAGTATAAAGACAATGATACGTAGCATTTAGTTGCCATATTTGTTAAATACCGCAAGTGTATAAATTTTAAACTTTTTTTAAAAAATTAATATGATTAGGCACGCTTGAAGTTGATACATCAAAAAGACGATGCTTTTAAACCAAGTGTAAATTTATTATTTAACTTGCAATCCAAGTTGAACACTTCTTCTGACTTGCTAAGTATGATACTTGGGTTAGTGATAATGCAAACTTGCCAGAACGATATCTATGTGCAATAAAACTATCTACTATGTACTAAGCTGACTGTATATCACCTTGTTATGAGCTGTTAAACTACTAGACAAAGCACTTACAAATATCTCCTTAAAAAATAAATTATGGAAATAGAATAGAGAAATAATTAAAAGTTATATAATCTAGGAAGAGTATTTTGGAGATTATAAAAAATATCAGTGATAATACCGTAAAAGATTTGATCTAAGATAAGGTAATAAAATTAGCTCATTAAAACATGATTTGTCTAAATTTGGTCCATTTTGACCATCCTAAATCAGTCCATTTAAAAGTTGGTTGTTGTGTAGCTCAAATTGACACGCGAGAACTCTAGTCAAGATATTTTAAAAATAATTTTTTATTATTTGATACGTTATGTATAATTATAATAAATACGTAAGAAGTTTTATTAGGTAACTAAACAATCTATAGGAAAATGAATAAATGGTAAGAGTTGGGCGGGTTGGACTATGATCCATCAAAATTTTAACTTATTTTGACCCAACCTAAATAACTTTTGACCGAGTGAATTAATGAACTTCTAATTTATTAATTTAGCCTATTTTAACCTACTAAATGCAGTCCAATCCACATACTTTTCTGATTTTGATTAATACATGCTTGATTAAGCAGCAAATACTTATAAACTAATTTAACCGGCTTGTAAACTCAGTGCGTAAACCACCTCATAAACTTGAACGGTACTAAAGATTTGCTTAAAGGCATCATATAGTTAGTACAAGTACTAAGATATACATATGGTTACGTTGTGAAATTTCAACAAAAAGAATGAAAGTAAGAGGCAAGGCATTGATGTGTAGATCTCATCCACGCAAAGAAAGAATGGTGTAATATGCTTTGCTTCTGCCTTCCATTATCCAAAATTTCAGTCAAATAATTGAATTTGATAATAATATATATTAGCTTGATGTAAACATCGATTTAGATTAAAAAAATCGTCTTCTTTGTACAATTATTCCTTTTTGGAACTTATATTTGCCAAAAATATATGCATATCTGGCGAGACAGTGTTAGCATAAAGACACCTTGTGAGATGACTTAATCCGCAAGGTGTAAAGCCAAAACAAGCATCACGAGTCGTCTTACGTACTGGCAAACAAACTAAGGCATTAAAAAAATAAAAAAAAAATCCCCTACTCTACTTTGCTAGTTGCTAGTACTATACAATTCTTGTGAGTGACAGATAAGAATTAGGAGAAAGCAGCAAGGTTTAGGATTTGTTGACAACTCAAAACAACTACACAGTTCCTTGCTTCTCAATCCCATCATTATTCTAACTTTATTTAATATTTTATAATCTACTGAAAGAGGTGACTTGTACAATTTATACTCCTTTTTAAATAATTGAGAGAATTTTAAGCCGCGTAATGTGGTGCTTGCTCAAGAATTAAACCTCATTGACGCTGCACGTACTCTACACGTTGCCTTCTTAATCACGCACACTCTTGAGATTTCACACTTGATGACCCAGCCATCCTTATCCCTAATTTCAATGGGAAAAGGCTTTTATTTGTTTTTATTACTAGTACTGTTTCTGCAATGAACATGTTTACCCAGTATTTCACTGGTCAACTTTTGATTTTATAGTCTGAAATAGTCAGGTTCAGAGCAAACTCTTAACACATTTTCGCCCACACGTTGTACGATTTTTTGATTTAGTGTCCGTTTGGATGGGCTTTTGGCTTTTAACTTTTAAGTCAAAAGTTATAAGTTAGAAATCCTAACTTATGACTTTTGACTAATTTTTTAGCATTTTAAGTCAAAAGTCATAAGTTAGGCTTATTTTTTAGCATTTTAAACCAAAAGTTATAAATTAGAAATCCTAACTTATGACTTTTGACTTATTTTAAGCATTTTAGCCAAAAACTAAGTGCTTATAAACACTTTTTAAATTTACCCACACACTTCAAAAGTGCTTAAAAGCTATTTTTAACGAGTAAATATCTCAAGAGGTCACTCAACTTTGAGAATTTATCTTATAAAGTCATTCAACTTTGTTAGCTATTAATAAAATCACTCAACTTTGAGTTTTTCTTTTATAAAATCCTTCAACCAAATTTTTCATAAAAAAATAATCTAACATGATAAAATAATTTATTTTTTATGTCATGTAGATATGAATCTCATAAATAAAATAAAATTTAAAAAGACTCATATCTTACACCTGATTTACCGGCCCATAGTTGTAATTTTTTGAAAGGGGGAGTAATTTTTTTGGAGTTATCGCAGAAAAGAAAAATATTGCTAAAAGAAAAGAAAAACATGCAAGGATAGATTTGAGGGAAAACAACATTCCAGAATTATAATTTATCTTGGGGATAAAGAACTGAGTGAGGTAGATAGGTAGATAATGGAAGAGAGAAAAAAGAAATATCGATTTAAAAAATTGATAGGAAAAAAATAAATTACTTTTTGTTTGTGTGTGTTTACTTTCTCATTTATCATTTAATGTTTTCTTTTATTTGAATAAGGAAAAATGTAGTATATTTATTTATTTATTTATTTTAAAAAATCAAGTTCCTATACACATACTGATATACATACTTTTAATTATTTTTTTAATAAATCCTTTGGCACAAAAAATCGAGAAATGCAAACTGACATTTGGAGGTCAGATATTTTTCGTTAAAAAAAATTTAAATTTAATGAGTATTGTAAAATTTCATAAATTTCTAGATTTATAATTTAATAATTACGGGATTGCTGGTAGGTCGGATGTAAAATATGAATTTTTAAAAATTCTATTTTAATTTGTGGGATCTAAAATTTACATGTCATTTATTTTATCATGTTACATTATTTTTTTATTATAAATTTGGTTAAGTGATTTTATAAAAGAACAACTCAAAGTTGAGTGATTTTATAAAAGAATAACTCAAAGTTGAGTGATTTTATTGCTACAAAACAAAGATGAATGATTTTCTAAAATAATTCCTTAAAGTTGAGTGACCTTTTAAGATATTAACTCTATTTTTAACTTAAAAGCACCTAAAATAAGCCAATCCAAACAGATCCTTAGTATCTTTACCAACTCTAATTCACATGTACACACACTACAAAACTCCTTCCCAATTTTTTGGAGTTCGAACTTGAAATTTCGCGTTCAATTAAAGCCTATAACACTGACACTCGTTTTATGCACGCCTAAAATAAAATTATTTTACTATGGATCGAAGTACACACTCGAATAGTGTACTGCTCCTTTTGTTCCTATAACTAGAGATGAATTCAGCAACCAAATTTTTTGCTACTTTGTGACCAATTTTCACTGTTAGTCTAGTTTTACCAAGTTCATTTTTTCTAGGGCACTCTAGTCGCTAATCAAGATTCATCTATTCCTTTTTACTGTAAGTGTGTATTAAAAGAATGAACTACTACTTACGGAAAAAGAGTTGAATCTTAACCCCAATTTGTTATAGGTCAATCACGAATAGTACATGGAATTAAAAAATTAGCCACATGGACAACTTTTTATTCACCCCCAAACAAACATTCTACAGATCGTGCTTTGGCATGCATCACCACTTATCCACCGTCCTTCAAATTTCCACCTTACACATAAAAATATTAACCAATTCAATGATTGGAGTGAGTGACTGAATGAATTTAACTAATTAAAAAATATAGATAGTATATAAACTCTCGAGTAAATAAAAAAAGAATATATGCGAAACCAATGAATGACCTACTCTCGCTCTGTACATAAAAAGGTATCCTTAATTTAAAAGGGTAAAACAATATTTTTTCTTTTCCTAAAAAGTAAAATAAAATAAAATCACATGAACCAATTAACTAAATTAACTAACAATAATTCAATCACCAATTACTAACAGTAAGAATCTTTTATTTTTTCAATCCATAGAGAAAAACAAACGCGGTTTCTTTGCAGGCATGGGACTTTCCACTTCTTGTTCAATCGGGCGTTGACTTTTCAGTCCACAGTCAATGCTCAGATCCAATTGCAATTCCGGCGAGGGAGGCATGTTCAGGTCAAAGTCACGCGGCATGTGAGTCGACGCGCCGCCGTCTGAAGTAGTCACAACGCTTCCACTATGAACTCCGCCGCCTCCTCCTCCGCCGATGTCACGGTTGTTGCCACCGAGTTTGCCTTCGTAGTGTCGGCGTTTGTGTCCACCCAAAGCTTGACCAGTCGGAAAAGCCTTGTGACAAATAGAACAGACGTGCGAACGACCACTCGGATTCAGAGCAGAGATATTACCACCGCCAACGCCGCCGCTTGTGGAAGTTGACGTCGATGGATTGTTATCATCAGAGGCGGCGCGGGTGGTGGCAGTAGTAGTAATTTTACGGTGACTTGCTTTATGCCCACCAAGTGCTTGATAAGAAGAAAACGCCTTGTCACACACGCTACACTTGTATGATTGCTCCGTCTTCTCTGTATAACAAACCAGCGGCAACTCGGCCGTTTTCTTCTCCGGTTTTTCATCAACAGCAACACCACTCGAACCGGGTTCGTTTCCTTTTCCGTTTCCAGTTCCGCTGCGGGCAAGCATGATAAGACAAAGAGCTAAATACTCTTCTTCAGTTGGTGGGGGTCGTTTGGATCGTTTTCCTTTAGCCCAAGAATCCAAATTGTGGGCATCATCAACATCTTCATATCGGGGTGGCGCCGCCATGGGTGATTTCAAAGCTTCAAGAGCCATAAAGAAAATTTATAGTAGAAGAAAGAAAGTAGTGTAAAGGGTTGAAAGCAAAGCAGAGAGGAAATTGATAAAAGGAGTTTGAGTGAAAGAGTGAAGGACTGAAAGAGAAGTGTTGTGTTGTATATATAGTATTAAGGGTTGTGGGCGAGCGGGGCGTGGGGGGGTGAGGGGAGTTGGAGGTTGCGTAAGGAATGGCGGTGAACGAGTTGTAGAGGTTAATGATATGTATTAAAAATAAATAATAAAATAAAAGAGTATATAGTAATTTATTTAATCAATATAATTAACAGTATTCCTAATTCAATTGGGTTAAGGAAGAAAACTTAAGAGGAAGTTGACACGTCTGGACATGAGTTGTACTGAAGTCGGTGAAGCAAAGTGTAAGAACAAAGAACCTGTTTGATATGGTAAAGCTTTTGGGCTATATGAATAGTATAGTATGACTCAGTTTTTGTAATTAAATTTGACTTATTCTAAGGTCAAAACAAAATAGGAGTAGTGGATTGTTATCACTAACCAAAGTTACTAGGTGACTTGGCAATATGGAGTTATTACGTGGGCGAGTGCGTAATCAGCTAGTTCTGCGTGCTTTCTAATTGAAGCCTCCCTGATACTTTTATTTATTTTTCGGAGATATGTACTGAACTGATTAATATTAAAGGAGTTTTTCTATGTAAAAGCCGGGAATGAGCATTAATATGTACACATGTAGTAGAATAAAACTAGGTAATTATATTTCAATTTCAATGATGATTATTAATACTAATAACCTCTGTTTTAAAAGACTTATTTTGCACTCTCCTATACTAGCTAGCTTATGGAGTTTAGTTTTGTAAGATTTATGTCCCAAATATTTGATTGTGTACTTTAAATACACTTAACGCTCGATGATAGGACTCGCTCAACAATTTTATCTATGACAATCATATGTCAAAATCAAAATTTCCTAAAATATGAAGATTGAGAGTAACTCAAATAATGAGCCATCATATTGTATAATTATTAATTGAGAACATCGTGAGTATTAATATTATTTGAACATCCTTCTTAAAATAGTTAGATAATTAAAATTTATATCTTCACTTTCCATTGATCTTGTGAATTATATGTATATTGTTATTGTTGTACTTTCGATTGGTCTTCATAGCTTAATTTCTCTCACCACTTGAAAGCAATTCTATATTTATTCATGAAAAAGTAAGGTTTTAAATTACATACTTACAATATTTTGTTTATTATTCATTTTTTGGGAGGTAATATGTATATTTTGATAACATTTCCTAAGAAATTTTGATTTTTCAATTCTTTCAAAGTCAAGATATGTTGTTGATTTGCATCTTATGATAATTTTATATTATTGCATTGTTTACACTTATAAAAATATGCTAGATATTTAATTTGTTTTCTGTGAGTTTCTTAAATTTTCTTTAACTTTTAGTATATTTTTAAAATGTTATTTCATTAAAATATAAGTTCATAACTTAGACATTAAGCGTAAACCTCATGTCTCGGGACTTATCCTTCATCCAAATTAAATAAAACACCCCTTATGCTCCTACCTTTTATTAATAAAACATTGATCCTAACTTTCTAAAGATGTTACTAATTTGTGGTCACAAATTAAACTGCATTGAGAGCTAAACAATTGATCTTAATGCAAACCCAACTCTTATGAGCTTTTTTAAAATAATTTATTTAATTTTCTGAATAATTTTTTTTTTACTTCTTTATATTATTTTTTTCCTAGGCATTTAGTTCATTCATTTTAGATAACCATGAATAACTTATGGAAATTGACCATTTTTCACCTAGCTAGTTACGACCTGTAGAACAAGAGAGGTCCTATTCTAAAAAGCCAAAGCAAAAGATGACTTTTCACAAAATCAAAAAGTGGAATATCACAAAAAGTACTCCTACTCGGTTCGTCAATTTTATATACTTTTTCACGCAATTATAAACCCCTTCACTTTATAAAGGGGAAAAAAATTAGAAAAAAATTCCAACTCCACACCAAGAATGTGCTTATATCCACCCAAGAATTATTTTTAACCCATTAACAGAGATTTTTTTATTTTTATTTTTTAAAAACAATAAATAAGTGTAGGCAGACAGTATGAGAATTTATGAAGTGATGAGGAACTTGTTTAGCTTTATGGTTGGCCATCCATCTAGAAAGACACCTAAGTTGTGTAACGTTTCTAACAAACTTTCCCCAAATTTAGACACGTGTGTTTATCTTGACTGAATTACACATTTTTCTAGAATGTTATAGATTCCCTGGGATTGGTAAGAAAGTGTACTTTTTTGACATGGGAGTATCTATAGACTCTCTCTATGAACTCTAGATAGGAACAATTGTAATGTAGAAAATCCTAGATATTTATCTTTACATTTATTAGTACTACTACTTGTCAATTGCTGAAACCGTTTTCCTGCCTATTCTTTTCCCTTTTTTACATTTTATACCAAGTGGATAAGCTAGTGAGAAGGAATTTTAAACTTCGAAAACAAATTAATTGTCTCTACCAAAAAGGGTCAAAGTCTCTTTTGTTCATCAATCAGCATTTCTACCGCCTCATCCAACACAATCTCTTCTGGCTTTTTAACAACCCATTTATAAATTTTATATAAGATACTGTTATTAGGAGTATTTTAAAGAGATGTTACATCTATTGTGACGTATTTTTTTTAAAATTATTACTGATTGTTGTAATTTATAGTCTTATTATATTTTTAAGTTGACAACAAAAATTAAGTTATTTAATCATCGTAGGGGCGTAGTCATTCTTCTTTCAAGCTCAAAAAATAGGTCGTGTAGTGTTATATCTCGTTCTTAATCATACTTCGATTCTTATCATGTAAAATTTAGATTTTTACTTAATTAAGCTACTAAGATTTTCCTAGAGGGAGCATTTGCATATTATCATCCATGAGTTGAGGGGAATATCGTTTTTTCGAGATTTAAGTACTAATTAGAGCTGACTAAGTAGGATGTTATTAAAAATTATCCATGCTCCTCACGCAATTTGCAATAAGTTAATTTAATTACTAGTCAAAACCAGCTACAACTCTAATGTATGGACAAGTATATATACAAGTAGTTCATACACAATAAAACACATATATTTTTTTTTCTTTTTTATCCCTTCTTAAGAGCTTCAATTTTTCGCTCTTTTGGTGACTCGAACTCACGACCTTAGGGTTCTTATCATCTGAGCAACTTCCTCTCGTCATAGTAACAGATATATAATCTATGAGGAACGAGTATGAAGTGCGTTCAATATCATATCTTTGTCATTGTATATATTAATTATTCTTTAAAGAATAATTAATATAGAACAAAGAATTATTGCATATATATTAATAATTCGAATTATGCTATCTGATTTTTTTTGGGGGGTAAAACTGCACTTTACATTGATCAAGTATAAGATCATAAATTTTTATTATTGTTTAATGACATATTTATCACCGTTATTACGTCATGCTGATGCAATTAATGAAAGATGTTTTAAAATAGTTTCTCCACCTTTGGCAACAAAAGAGAAATATTTTTTTTTTTAAAAAAGAAAGAATATTAAGTGAAGTGAAGAGAGTAGAGGAGTGTGGAAGATTAAAAATAAATTTAAAAGGGCAACAGGACAAGAAACACGGCACGCAACGATGTTTATGTAGTGGACGATGGATATTGCGACACGTGATAACAAAGATAACTTTAAAGGAAGAGAAATGACATCACGACACGTGGCTTAATATCTAGGTGTTTAGGGCAAGTTCCTGAATATTTGGGACAAGTTAAACATACCATTATTGGAGAGCCGTACAAGCACCAACTAAAGTTTGACAAAATTTAATAACACACCAAATTTACCCCTAAAATCTAGCAACTTAATGAATAAGAATCATATGTTAAAATGAGCAAATATTACTCATCAACATAATCAAGTAAATAATAATAGACACATATTGATTAATTGCATTCATATTATTTTTAAAAAACAAAATATTATACATAGGTGGTGAGAAAAGGAAAAACGGGAGGAATTTACAAGGTATTGACTATTGAATCAAATCTAACCAATAAAGTGAAACTTCATATATTCGAGCAACTAAAATTCTTTAATTCTTTTTTCGTATTCACCTTTTTTATTTTTTATATTCTGATTCTATCCTTTTTTGAATTGAGTTGAGAGTAGCCGCAAAAATCGATTTTGCCCAAGTACATTCTGAATTGAGAATGCGTTCATGAACAATACAAAAAGGATAATGACATGAGAGTTGTATTAGTATTAGACTAATTAGTGGGATGATAATGACATTTATATATAATTAAAATCTAATTCATATTCTTTTGAGTTTTGGCAACTGAGCACTAGCTTAATTGAGTGAACCATATCTACTACGTTTAATGTGTTTCTATAAATGTATTTGGATTTTAGCACAAAAATGTTACTACACTAATTTGATAAAAAGTGGATGATAAGTATCAAATTTCAATCTTGTTTACGTTTGGACAAAAGTCACTCCAGAACAAATTTTTGCCGACTCTTAAAAACAAGAAAATATTGAGCATCCAAGTGGCCAAGTCTTAAATAATTAATTAATTTATGTCTCCAAACATTTCAAAAATCATGTCTGACCATGAACAAGTCATGTAATTTATTTTTAAGTCTCGTAGATGTATTTTCATACCCCAAATAGCTCCTTTTTACTCTGTTTTGAATAGAGAAGCACATGATTAAGGTTTCGAGGTTGAGCTGTATCGATCGAGTCGTTTTAATTACATAGTGCTTTACCCTTCTATATATGAGTTTTCGATTCAAATTTAAATCTAGTCGGACCACACATCGTATATCATTGATCATAATTCATAGTATTTGATATTAATGAATTTACTCGTCTAGCACCTAATTAGCAAAGCCACAAAACAGATTATACAGTAAACTAAATAACTCTACTTCTGTAAATTTTTTTTTTTTTTTTAAAAACAACTTCTGTAATTATTTTAGGTGTATATGCTAATTAAAGAGCAGGTGGCATACGTCGGAGAACTACACCACTTAGAACACTTGGTCCAGGAGTGACTTCTTAGAACTTAAAATTGGGAAATTTACGTAAATAATCGTTGATTAAAATAATAATCAATCAATATTTATCTTTTATATAAAATAATATATATTTTTAATATATATTTAGCTAACGAATATAATTATTTTAACGCACTGGCCATGTATGTAACTTGTCTTCTAAAGTATATAATTTAGTTCTAACTTCTATGGATGTGTATAGTTTGGAGCAAACGCAAATTACTTGGCAAAAGCTAATTAGTGCAAGCTGTCTCCACTTCATTCTTTTCCACTTTATACCGGGTTTATCATTTGTTCTGTGGCAATTATTATCAAAGGCCAATCCATTTTGTATCCTCCCCCCCGCCCAACCCCCCCTCCCCCCCCCCCCAAAAAAAAAAGGAAAAATATATCATATTGTAGACATAAATAAGTATATATATTTTTTAATTTACAATTTAAATTTTTGAATGAAATGAACATGTATATATAATTCAACATAGAGGTATTAAAATTCGTGTTTCATCGCGGCCTACCATCAAAAGAGTTACCCAAATATTTGACATAAAAATAATTCGATCAGCAAATAAAGAAACGTGTTAAATACATAATTAAATAAATAAAATTTATTCTCTTAATAATTTAAGATTAATAACACTTTACCCTCTTCATACCCCACTTGGTGGGAATATACTACATATGTTGTTGTAACACGTTTACACAACATCAAATTGTTGACACTTCTCTCTATTAAGTTCAATGTATGTTGCATTTGCGATAAAAATATGATCATTTCTATTTGTAAATTAAACAACGGCATTATCAAATATCAAGTGAAAGTGATTTTTTATTTTTTTTGTTCTTTTGATCACCTCAATCCCTTTAGGAAGAGTATATAATACTCTGGCATATACTCTTGACATTTCTTTCAAAACTGTTCTGTAAAATGATTTTATTGAGTTAGGGACATATTGAAAATAATATCTCTACTCCACAAATATAGAAATAAGATTTGCGTATACACTCATCCTCCTCGGACCTCACTTATAGATTTATTGTTGTATATAATTCTCCTTGTGGTTTCTCACTTAGCAGACTCCAAATCAGAAAGTAAAAATCTTTTATCACGTAAGTGAACGTCTTTTAAGCAAGTGAATTGTCTATTAATTAACTTTGACTATGCCTACGTGGTGTACCATAACCAAACTATTGGAAGGTAAAAGTAAAAAGTAAAAAGAGCCTAAAAATGTGGTATGTGTGGGTTTTAAGGCACGAAAGTTCCGTGACCCAAAAGAGTATGACTCAATAGTGTTTATCCATTCAAATATTATTATTCATATATTCAAATCTACAATATTAAATTAAAATTATATCATACAAGTGCCTCGATGTTCAACTCAAACATCAAAAGGTATTACAGTAAAAACTTATTCTCATGCATTCGGTATTTGAACATAGATAACACTTGATTTGATTAATAAATATGTATTTTCATTTTATTAAATCAATTAGATGTAGTAAATTTATATAATTTGATGTATATATTCACGGCAGTTTATCGAGGTGTTACTTCCTCCTAAAGAATAAAGATAGTACAAAAAGCAAAGCAAATGGAACTTATTGCGTGTCCTCTGCATCACCAAAAAGCCTAAATATATACTTGAAGATGTGTATTTCAAAACAAAATAAAAAAAGATATGCTTGTAGATATGGCAGAATAACAGAGTTGCTTTTTCTAAGTTTCACACGTATTTATCATATGTTTATTAATATCAACAAATTCATTCATGCAATCATGTACAGGTGCTTTAATTGTTTTGACCACGTTTTGGGTATACAACCACTCGACCAGTAACTCCCTATCTAATGGAAGAAAAAATGTCATTAGTGACGCTAAGAAAATAATTGGTTGAGTCGTATATGGGAAGCATGAATGTTAAAAACTTATCTGTATAGGATGTCAAAAATGTCATTGATGACGCTAAGAAAATAATAGGTTGAGTAGTTGTATACGGAAAGCATGAATGTTAAAACCTTATATATATGGGATATCGAATTAATGAATACTGTATGACATGTATTTAAATATACATGATTAATAATTAATTATGATTAGTTAATGTATATACCACTTTGTTACATCACTTAACTATGATAACTTAAATTAGTCTTGATGTAAATAAACAGCGTTTACAAACATGATTTTTCGATTGTTGGTCCGAATTAACTGAAAGAATAGTCTAAGACGTTCACCAATTGGCAAGATGCTACAGTTATCTGGAAGTAAATTAAGCATGAGTCGAGAAACGGATTACTTTTACATTATAGATACCGTATGCCATACTTAATACTTAGTAGTAATGGAGTATACCAGATGTATAAATATTATTGCGAAAAAAGGGTTGGTTGTGCAGTATAAACTGAAAATATGACTACCTAAGTGCAATGTGTTGTGTTAAGCTGTATATTACTGAATATTCCCAAACAAAAAATATACAGGTTTTTAATTTCCTCAACTTTCCTCATCACTAGCAAGCTGTTCTGTACCAGTTATGGTACTCCCTTGAATTTTATATGGCTCAAGACTGTATACTCTAATTGGCTTTGTGTCCTGACATAGATGTTTGACTTTAACATACAAGAATGTTTGCGCAGCCTGTTGTGTAACAAATATACACAAAGTTGTCGATAGCCAAAACTGTTTTCATTCCTGAAACATTTGAAAAAACACTAAACAACCAATGGAAACGAAGGCAACCATACTATTGCTCTATGTTTAAAAGATTACTGCAGAATGTCATAAAAAGGTACAAGTACTAAGTGGATAATTACAAATTTCTAATTGTTCTCTAGGACTTCCACTGAAGAGAATGGAGTCCTGGAATTCAAACTTGCAGACGAAGTAAATAAAATCTCTTTTTGTTTTCAATATATGATATAACAAGTTCGTCACTAGAAAGGGATCGAGGAGGAGGAGTTTCTAGCTTTTCATGTGGTAGGATTCGGCACAACTTTTGGCTTTGGCTTCACTTCAACTTCATTTACACTGCGGATAAATATGGCATCCGGCTCATGGCTGCAAGGTAAACTGAAGTTAAGTCTCCATGGCAAAGTGAAATATGGAGCAATGAGAAAATTTTACAAAATAAAAGGAGTCTGATAAGATAAGTCCATTCTTACGGCTTTTCTCCCTCTTCAAATGTATAACTTGATGCTACAGCCAAAAGTTTACCATCTCTACTAAATGACAATGCCGCAACGCTTGAAGGATATTTAGGGTACTGCAAGTGGTCCGGTAAAAACAATCAGTATATCAGTCAGTTAGATAAAGAGTTGATAGAAACCAAAGGCATGTCAATAAATATTTACCTGATACAACCTCTTTTTGTTGTTACCATCCCAGACATTAACATAACCATCACAACCGCCAGTGGCAAAAGTACCATAGCTGCAGTTCACATGGAGAGGGTTGTTATCCAAGAACAGTCAAAATCAAGTTAACAGCATGAAATAAAAAACACATGTCACACATTGAAACGTATGAATGAACAAAGAAGCAAACTCAAAAAATTATTTTCGCAAAACAGGAAGTCATAATTTTTGAATCAGCAGCTAGAACATGAAATGTCAGTAGTAACTAGTAACAAAAAAACAATGCTAAAGCACTTTGTTAGCATAAATCCAAGACAAAATTAATTGAACTTCAGATATTTTAGGGTAGACCGCTTATTCTGAAATGTCAGAATTGAAAGCAAGTTTTGGTTCAGACAAGATGTACATAAGAAACATCAGCCACTGTTCAGCCTTGGGTACGCCAAGAAAACCACTTCATCTGGAGAAAGTATACAACTATACATGTACTGCTCCACTTACTACGCTGGTCTGAGGAAATGTATCTCATAAAAAGGGCAGCCCGGTGCACTAAAGCTCCCGCTATGCGCAGGGTCCGGGGAAGGGCCTGACCACAAGGGTCTTACGCAGCCTTACCTTGCGTTTCTGCCAGAGGCTGTTTCCAAGGCTTGAATCCGTGACCTTCTGGTCACATGGAAGCAACTTTACCAGTTACCCCAAGGCTCTCCTTCAAGGAAATATATATCATAATATCATGAAAAAGCATTTCGCAGGAATGTCAAATGATTCCATTTATTTACAGAGGAAAAGTTGAGGTGAAGTTGGAACTCACATAGGGTGAAAGGCAATCGCATTTACAGGGTAAACGATATCCCTTCCGGCTTCAGATTTCCGATGGCATTTAAATGCATATCTGCACAGTAAGTCATTACATATGAATAGATGCCAAACAGACAAATGATCCACCAAGCACACTGCAAAATCAACTCACATCCTCAGGGTTTTGGGAAAAGATAACTAAAAAACTAATCATAACATGGTTCCCCATTCTTATTTCCAATTTCAGGAGGACTAGATCTCTCCGTCTCGTCATTCAACCATTGACAAACTTCAAAATTATATTTCACATCAATTTCCTTGACTGTAGAATGATTCTCTGCTTGAACAGATTGCTTTCTGTCTGTACATTATAATGCGCTAAAAGAATTTTATCTTCAACAAATTTGAGTTATATACACGGGATATGTAGTTTAACTTGTGGTAGCAGGTTAGCTACCATTTTTTAATTTGTCAGTACCATTGGTTATCATAAAGATTAAATGTAATTACCTTTGATTGTATATATATTTTTTATACCGTTAGAGCATAGAACTTAAACTTCTCTTCAATAGTTTTATGTTTGATATCAAAGACAAGAAAGTATCATTTTCTAAAATTAACACCTATTGTTTATTTTCTTTAATTTTAAATTTTAAGGTCTAAATTATCAACCAAAATATGCAAATAGCTAATGTTGGGAAGTGCCAAGGAAACAAACATAGAAGTCTCTTGAAAGGAACTACAATATGGATAAAGATTGTTAGCAAATTTACATACTTCTTCGATTGACCGGCCTCAGAAAGATCAAAGAATTCCATTGCAACCCGACCTTCTACTGAACTTAGAGCATAGCCTGCAAATTCCACTTATAATGAGAACAACTAGGCAACGCATCAAAGAAACAAGAAAACTGATGGAATCACAGGTCTTAATCTGAACCTAATATTTGGGTGAAGCTCTAACATCCAATATCCAATAAATTAATTTTCCTTTACGCCAAGAATTTACAACAAATGGTTCGTCAAAAATGTGCTCCAAATATTCAATAAAATTTATCATGAAAGACTTCAGAGAATATTTGTGTAGTTAGGTTTTGCATTCAGATAATGATGTAAATGTGGCTTTTATGCTGATTACAAATTTAGGACTGTCCAGACTCTTTAATTTATTGAATAAGATTAGCTCATTTACTGAAACCTGTATAAGGGTGGTTTACAGTTCAATCGGGCAGAACTATACTCATAATTTTATTTTGACTACTGACACTTTAGAAAGATATACTCCTATATAATTGATACATCTAGTGTTTGTTAATATATTTGACTCTGAAAATGTTAAACAGCATAGTGCATGTCCTATGACAGCAGGCAGTTGTGGTGATTGATAGTTGAATCCAATACGCTGAAAATGGACCCCAATATGGTGTAAATCATTAGAGTTATCTGCAACTAGCTGTAAGATAGCGAGAAACAGAAAGCTTGCCACCAAAAGTCCAATATTGAGCCATTAAAGCTCTACAATGAAGCAGCAAATAGAGATTAAGGAATAAACCTGTTCCATTGGGATAACACCGCACACATCTAGTTTGATACTTCAAGGAAGACTCCCTGCGTTGTTCAGGTTGATTCATGTTCCGCAAGTCATAGACATTCACATGTCTTCCAGCAGTTGCTACTACTAAACGGTGCCCAACAAGAGAGAGAGAGTAAACACGCTCTGGTTGTGTATAAGCTCCAACAAGAGTATGTTCCTGTCCACTTGCACCTCTAGGATCCCAGCATTTCAAGGTTTTGTCCCAACTACCAGTTATCACTTGTCCTATGCCACACAAGAAAATCACATAATTCTATTAGAGCCAACTTTCAAAACATACTGACGCTAAACTGAAATAATAGAATGCCACCGTTGAGTTCTCGAATCAACATTTTATAGGGTCCCCATAAGCATCACGGACTAAATTATATTGAACATGATTTAAGGTTAATAGTTGACCACAACAGTAAGAGGCATATACTGGCACTTTTGAAGAGAAAGGAGAAAAGTTTATAAAAGGAAAAAAAGAAAAGACAGGTGCACATGCAACTTTTTTATCCAGCCAAGCAAAACTTGAGTCGTGATTGAATTTCCGTTGCAGAAACTTTTATAAAGCCACCAATATATAGACAAATGATTCTCTTAGATTTGTTACCTTGGCTTTCAATTGAAACACAACAACAACATACCCAGTATATTCCCACCAAGTGGGGTCTGGGGAGAGTAAGTGTACGCAGTCCATACCACTACCTCAAATAATTGCTCAAGTAGTTACAAGAAATTGGGTAACGTATTACTATTATTTTTGGTAGCTTTACCATGGGGAACATAATATTTAACGGAATCAGAAAGTATAAGAATTGAATTCTGCAAATTTGTAAAAGATTATTTCAATTTTCACCAAAGCGTGATTAAAAGTCTCCTTATATTTCAAATGAATATACCACTAAGTAATATCTTAGATTAGCAAGAAGCAACTTAGATTGTAGATCAAAAATTGTAAATGTCATGAATATCTACACTGACCAGTTGCATATGAGTATTCAACACAGCGAACAGGTGCATCATGCCTTCCCAATATATCCTCTCTTCCGTAGTTGAACACAAGCCTAGAGCAGGGGAAACATTTTCCAGTGAGAAAGTTATTATAACCGAGGTGAATGTTCAAGCAATTCCATACTATGCAGTAACAATATATACCAATATGACATGGATGGCTAGGACGATCAATTCTCAAACTTCAACGTCCATACACGATCTTAACCTATGTTGCTCGGACTCTTCAAAAAAGTCAATCGGTGCGTGTCAGATTCTCCAAAAGTAGTGTACTTTTGGAGAATCCGAGACGGGTGCAGCACCAAAAGTAAAGAGTCCACGCAACTTAGATCTTAACAAAAAATGATGTCACACATCATCAGGAAATCAATTGAAATTGAAAAAGTCTATGTTCATTATCTAGTTTCCAACGTTATCACAGTTATTTTTCACCAACATTGTAAACCAGACAGCCAAAAAACTAGTACAGAATATCTATGTTGCTCGGACTCTTCAAAAATATCATCGGGTGCGTGTCGGATCCTTCAAAAGTAATGCATTTTTTTTGAGAGTCCAAGCAACTTAGCAGAATATCAAATCCTAGAGGAAAAAAATAGAACCATATTCACCAATTCGCGTAACCAGGATAATTCAGCTAAGCATTGTACCCAAACACTAGGCAACATAGAGAGCACAACATCCTATTACCTTCTAACAGTATTATCAGCACTGGCACTAAATCCAGACGAATCATCGTGGAAGCAACAATCAAGCACTGGACCTCCATGCATGAACTCTCCTCTCAATGCATTAGCACTTGCATCGTACAATCGAACCGTCTAATAAAAGATCAAATGAATTAAACTTACAAATCAAACTAAAATTCAACCTATGAATTGCTCAAAATTAAATCAAACGAACTCGTAACCTTATCCCACGAAGAAACAAGGAGGTGATCACTGTGATTAGAGAAGACGAGGTTGGATATGCCGTCCTTTGGCGGGTTTTCGAGCTCTCGACCGCCAGACTGTGCCACCGCCGTCATGATATCGCCGTCGTTCGCTTGAAATGGTTGTTTTCAGAGTTAAGTAGAGGTTGTGGCCTTGTGAGAGCGTATAGAGTAACTAGGGTTTCACAGAGAGTGGAGGGGGGAAGAGAGATTTTGAAAAATGAAAAAAAGGGCAGATGAATGCTTCCAAAATTTGAATTCAAATTGGGGCCAGATACGGACCGATTGTTTTGGGTTTTAAATTTTGGCAAAAGGTCCTAGGGGGACTGGGGAGTAGACCTAAAAAAGGTGGGGTAGGGCCGGGCCGGGCCTAACGGAATTTCCGTTTTGCTGCGCGACTACTACATTTGATCAGATGCACATCAAATGTAAAATCCAAGTTATAATTTGATTAATTCGGTGTACACTTTAATCTTCTCATTTTTCATTAATGTGATTATATTGAGTATATTATTATTATTATTATATATTTTTATTATTTATTTTTATTATTTTTCACTTTTAATTAGAAATTTCAAATGTCGAGTTATGAGGTAAAATCGTATTTGACACAAGTGAATTCATTAATCGATCTTAAAGTGAGCAATACTTGACAATGAGTGACAAATAAAAAGAAAAGCAGTCTTTGCTTTCGATATGACTCGCATTAAAGCATTTGTGTTGGTGAAATTTTTGTGAGTTGTCTATTTTTGGGATAACTATTTAATAAAATATTTTTTTTACTAATAAATATATCTTTTAGATCACAGTTCAAGACTCTAAAAATATATGACTCTATTTTCTGTATAGGTACTATAATAGATTTTGAAGCACAACTTATGTTGCATAATCTAATTTCTATAAAATTTATGTCGAACGAGATAAAAATTCAAAAGATAATAAACCTCTAAATTTATGTCGAGCAAATTGAATCGGTATAAATAAAAATATTTTGATCCATAAACTTTTATTAAATAATAAATAAATAACAAAGATACGAGGAACAAAAATTTAACATTAGTCAATTTTAAGGACAATCCGTGAAAAAACTTGTTTTGGGTTCCATAAGAAAGCCCAAGACTGAGCCCACACTGGATAGATGGAGTAGTAACCAGCTCGCTCCATCGTCATCAAACCAATCAACAACTCCCAAACATGGAAACGGATCTGTAAACTCCCCTTTAACTAAACATAAATCTACAGTTATTGCCGCTATGCACACTGCAGTCTCCGTCTCTGAATTCTGCCATTAATTTATCAATTCGAATTCCCCCCAGTGTAAACCCTAACAACTCGTCGTTGATCGAATCCCCGATCCCTAACTCGTCTATTTCACTGATACTTTAGCCAATGCAATGGTGGTCTGCAAATGTCGCAAGGTATATTTATTAGTTCAGATGATCAAACAATTTGTAATTTCAAAAAATGTTAGAAGTATATGACATTCAAACAAACGTACGTTTTTCGATTGCAAATTTGATCGGATCGGATGTTTAATTGTTATTTCAAGCGTACATTTTACTGAATTTCAGCTACTAGTATTTCATAATTCATATCTGGATTTTCCGGATTCATTAATGAAGGTAGTAAAAGCGTGAAAATTTTAGGTTGTTTACTGACAATTGCATGATTCATGGCCATTGAGGAATTTGATTCGTGTTGTTTTCTATGATTAATTGAAGTGTCAATTGTGTTATTGCAGGCAACTAAATTATACTGTTTTGTGCACAAAGTCCCTGTTTGTGGAGAGTGCATATGCTTTCCGGAGCATCAAATATGTGTGGTATTGTTTTTTTTGGCTATTTTTCTTTCGTCTTTTATCATATTAAGTTTCTTATTATTGAAAGTCATTTTCTTGCAGTTTTTTTTGCGGGGCTTACATCTGTATTTTCCATTTGTATCGACATGTGAATTGCACTTATCCATGAACTGATAGTAAGAACTAAGATGAGTGATGGAACCTTATTTAGATGATTACACCGATATCTCTACACATAAAACAAACATATCTTTCAATTTTCAGTCCTAATAAGAAAGTAGACTGGTGGAACCCTGGAACCATGGAGCGCAGGATCTTCTTTATTTGATAAGATGTATGTTTGGTTTATCATTAATGAACAACTTTATTGTGAAAAAACTGTTTGATAACTTAGCTTGAAGGTGTTAGAAGGTGCTAATGCAATCAATCTTCTCAGTAATGATTTTGATCAAAGTGAATACTAGTATGCTGATTGATTAGTCAT
This sequence comes from Capsicum rhomboideum, assembly GCA_031232105.1. Lineage (NCBI taxonomy): Eukaryota > Viridiplantae > Streptophyta > Magnoliopsida > Solanales > Solanaceae > Capsicum > Capsicum rhomboideum. Next base: position 140,871,403 of record CP124719.1, on the reverse strand, counting down.
TCTGAATTTCTGATGTAATTGGTGATGTTTATGTTTTCAATTGAGCCACTAACAAAGTTCATGGCGATCAAGATATATACATTGTTGTTCACTTTTTGTTTCCTCGGGTATTGTACATTGATGTTGCTGAGACCTTATCAATTTAATATTCTTCCTGAGAATATGGTTTATGCTATCTACCTAGCTGCATTTTTTATTCAATTCGTATTTTCTATTACATTCTTGTCAAGCTGTTTTGTTTTGATCTGGCTTCAAATGAGGTCCACTTGCTTTCTTTTGTCTTCCATCATTTTGTGTTTCCTTTAAGAAATCCCAATTTCAGATCCGCACCTATTCAGAGTGGGTCATAGATGGAGAGTATGATTGGCCTCCAAAATGCTGCCATTGTCAGTCTGTGCTTGAAGAGGGAACTGATGCTGGAACAACTCGGTTGGGTTGCTTGCGTATGTAATCTTGCTAATCCTTTGCAATATATAAAATGCCTTCCCTCAATAAGTTGATAACTTCTCTTGCAGTACAAGTTACTCCGGTGGTTGCTTTTTGCAGATGTAATACATACAAATTGCTTGGTTTCACATATAAAATCTTTTCCGCCACACACTGCTCCAGCTGGCTACGCGTGTCCTGCATGTTCAACTTCGGTACAGTCTGCATTTCACAGTTATTATTTAATTATTTTATGTTGCTCTTGTGCATAAGAAATTGATTGTCAAGAAACTTTTCTGGAGGAGATGGCTGGATTGAAGGCTCCTAGGGCTTTGGTCCAGTGGTAAGGCCGTGACACATGATATGTGAATAAGGCGCACATCATGAGTCCCAATCCTGGTGCACATAAATGCCTGATATTTAAGTGGATGAGGGTAGAGGGTTGTCCCAGTACGCATTAAGTTTTGAACTCTGTGCCATTAGTCCTCGGGGATTTCTCGGTTATAAAAAGGAAAAAAAGAAATGACTGGATTAAGGTGTGAATTTCAGAGTTTCAGTCTTTTGGTAGGATCACTTAAGAGGTATTAACACAGTGTCAGTATATTGAGTATCTGCAATTAATGAAAAGCCTTCCAATTTTATGTTTAATAAAGAAATCAGGCTGAAATGATGGTTATGTTGGTGGACTATTGAAAGACGACATATCTTTATTAGTTGATTTTCCAGAATGCTTGTTGAATAGATTGGTTGTTTTTTTCCATTTAATCACAAATTATTCACACCATAATGCAACATTTACTAATGACAGATATCAAAGGTAGTCTGAAATGGTTACTCAATACAATTCCATGAAATGTTTAGTGAAAATCTCTAACCAAGATGTAAATGCATGACTGCATATGTGATGAAATAATGAGCCTTTCTCCAAAAAAGGAGCCTCACATACTGTGATAGTATGTGATTATGCTGCAATCCCGCCCCGACCCCCGACAAATGGGAAGGAGATATATAGAGAATTGCGCAAGCATATTACATAAACATGTTCATGATAAAGAGCATGGAGGGTGAAAGCCTAAGAGATGACAAAGGATTGACAACTCGAGTCTCCGATGAACTTCATGTGGAGACCGTTAACCTGTTATTTAACAATGTGTTTGCCTTGAGACCAGTGGTGACTTGAGTTGTTAAAATTGAATTTTTGCTGAAAAGAGCTTTAGTAGTAGTCACCTGAATTAGAAGACAGAGACTCTTTTGTACTTTAGCATCTGCCTTTTGTTCCTGTTCATTAAAGAATTTAACGAAGTAGCAGAAAAAGAACAAAAAAAGAAAATATATATTCCATTATTCGCAAGTCTATTTCTCAATGAATTCTTGAGAGTTTGTTGTTTAAAGGAGGCTAGGATAGATGTCTAGCTGGTACTTTCAGTCTTATTCTGCTTGTTCACTTCCATGTAGTCGCTACCTTATGTTTTTGCTTTTAACCGGCTAACTAATAGATTTTTGTTCTAGTTAGAAGCTAAAGATGATTTTCTCTAAGCTCACAGGGCATTGGTCTAATGGTAAGAGACAGCACACCTTGTGATGTGTGGGTTAGCCTGGTTGATATTTAAGTGGAGAAAGGTAGAGGGCAGGCCTATTACTCACCGAGTTATGAAATTTGGTCTTTTGGCCATTGACCACCAACTATTTCTCGGTTATTAGAAAAAGTTTATTATTTTGTTGATAAGTAGAAAAAATGAGTTTAGAAATAACCATTTTGAGATCATTAGAAATGTTCCACTATCGATATATTGGCATCAAATCTTAGTGGTCCTTTAATTTGCTCTGATGCATTACCTTAAGCTTATTTTGGCTGTATTCATCTCTCTATCAAGATTGATGTCCAGGAGGTACTTTGTTGATGCAGATATGGCCTCCTAAAAGTGTTAAAGATTCAGGATCACGCCTTCATACAAAGTTGAAAGAAGCTATTTTGCAGGTAATTGTGTTGTCAGTTGCAAGTTATTGTCTTTTTTTCCCTCTTGGCTCATTTGTTTATTGGGATATTCTAGCTTTGTCATGATTATGGAGGTGCTTCTCTTTGCTACCTGATTTGTCATTTGAGAATATTATATGATGTTAATTGGATTATCATGTAATTGAAGAATAGGATCTTGATACATGCATACTTCAAACTCGTGTTCTAACTATTCCATACTTTTGTAAATGATTCTAGTAATGAATGTCTATAACCCTTTGTGTCTGTGTGCTTCTTTGAGCTGAAGAAATAGTGTAAAACAGAATATTTTGGACTACTATAGAAGCATCAAACAATCTGATATGGTTTCCAGACCTTCATTATGCTGTTTAAGCACCTTTCATTGGTGTAGTTGACTCCTTAAGTTCCTGAACTTGTAGTTGTCTCCTTGTTGAAGTGCACTTTTGCAAGGCTGTGACAGCTAAGGTGATTGTTTTACTGACATGATGGCTGTTAAACAATCAAATTGTGATCTTGTATCTCCTTCTCAAGTGAAATTCGGTGGGGTTTTCCTTGTTACTGTGTTTACTTTTCCCTTTGGTCGTGGAGTTTTTTTTTTTAGCAGTTAGGTTTTATCTTGATGACATTTGGCTCAGAGTAGTATTCAGTAGCAAATAGGTTTTATCTTCTGGAGCATGTTAATTTCTTGATAAGGGTTGACAAATAATAGTGTGATAAATGCATGGTGGACTTTTGGTCTCTGGAGAACTACTTTAGATCATTTTTCTATGTTTGGATGGTATAGAGGTAAGTTACATATGGTATAATGGGAGATGGTGTCTAGGTTGATGGGGATGGTGTGTAGGTTGAAGTAAGTGACATAGATTTAGACCTTCTATTTGATTAGCCCATAAACGTCAGCCATTTTCTCACGCAAGAGTTAGATTAGAACATCTTGATCAATTTACCTCAACCATAATGGAAAGAGAACTTTCTAGTTATCTTGGTTTCCTGGATAAACCCTCCACATTTTACCATATATATTACTAACTGCTTTATTCAGTATACTCAATGTATTATGCCATCGTATTCCTTGGCTACCTACCATGTGAACCTTCTGTCTTCTGATCGCATGTAAATTTCATGTCCTCTGGCTGTAACTTGTTAGATGAAAATTTCATTGTATTGTATGGTATCTTGGCTGTGGGATAATCTTTAACTATTTCATTTCCAAGTTAGGTGTCATATCTTCTGAAATAGTCAGTGTTTTTGCTTCCAATTTCGCTTTTTTTTTTTTTAAGAGAGGAGGAGGGGGGGGAGTGAATTCAGTGTAGCAAACGAACCAATTCTGAATCCATTGGCAGTCAAGGGCATGCTGACCTTATGCTGCTTTGCAGACTGGCATGGAGAAGAATTTGTTTGGAAATCATCCAGTGACTCTGCCAGGAACAGAACCTCGAGGTCCTCCACCTGCTTTTGCTTCTGATCCGTTGAAGCATGTTTCTGCTGGTGGAAAAGATTCTGAAGGATTAGCTGCAATTGCGACAGGTTCTTCCAGGCCCGCAAGCATGGACATTGTGGAGATAGATGGCTCCACCTCCGCACCTTCATCTATGTCTAATCACGATACCAATTTCATGAAAAGCACAAGTCCTGGTGGTGTAAGCAACTTTTTTTTTTTTTTCAATGTTGCAAGAGGCATATTACATACTGCAGATTTTGATTTTGTGTTCTTTGGGTTTATTTCCATCTTATTCACAATGACACTCCTAGCAGCCTGGAGCCACCACACGAAAGAACATGCAAGTAGACAGGCAAAATTCTGAAGTATCATACTTTGCTGATGATGAGGATGGAAAGCGGAAAAAATACACGAAGAGGGGTGAGCTCTCTTCTTTTTGATAATGTGTATAGCTTTCCTAGCTGAGTTCCCATTAGTCAAATGAAAGAAAAAATCCATTGCAAGTTGCAACTAATACTTTTTTCCGATGCCCTTATTGTTGCTTTTATTTTTTCTTGGATGGTTTTGCTACTTGGTTCTTCGAGCTGAGGGTCTATCGGAAACAACCTCTCTACCCTGCAAAGGCAGGGGTAACGTCTGCGTACATCTTACCCTTCGTAGACCCCACTTGTGGGACTACCGGATATGTTGTTATTGGTTTTGCCACTTGGTATTCTGAAAATGTGTTTATCGGTTTCATTTTGAAACTGTTGGGACTTTTATGAAAAGTAGGAAGTATTATTGACTAGCATTTGTTCTCTGCATTTCTTGGAGCTTTTCTTGTCAATTGAAGGAACACAATAAGAATTCCTTTTGTTGAATTGTGATTTTAAGATTTTTCGAACTAAATCTTTAAAAGACGGATGAGGTAGACCTCTAATGCACCTGTCGATCTGTGCCACAATTTAATTGATTATGTTAGAAGGGTATTAGTTGAACCTAAATCACATGGAGTAAAGTTGTTTGAAAAGACCTATAATCTCTCGGAGTCCATACATTATTAACAAAGAACATTGTCCATATAAGTGATATCGACTACATAAAATTATGTTTAGTCGTTGTGGTGCATTAAATTAAGTTTGGTGCTTGGCAGGAGTCTTTAATTTAGATAGAGATTTGTATGTTAATGTAAGGGTAAGCATGGGATTAGAAAATTGTTAGCTTTAGAGAAAACGTCACCTGTCTTGAAATATGAATTACTGACTAGGGAATGAGGCTAACCCAAATAGAGCGGATTAGATATATACGATTCATGTAGCCGACCCAACTGGTGTAGTGGTTGTTTTCAGACTAATGCCTTTTATCTGCAGGTTCATTTCGCCATAAGTTTCTGAGATCATTGATCCCTTTTTGGTCGAGTTCCTTACCAACTCTACCGGTAACTGCACCACCACGAAAAGATGCATCAAATGCTGATGAAGTCGCTGAAGGTCGTCAGCGCCATCATAAGTCTTCAAGAATGGATCCAAGAAAACTCCTCCTCATTATAGCGATCATGTAATGCTAATTCTGATTCTTGGGTTCCTCAGTTTTTATTGCTTCCTTTATTGATCAAATTTATTATGTTGAATTCTGCTTCTTTATTGTACATAATTTAAATAGAAAATAGTTAAGGCAGAAGACTTGATAAAATGATACCTCGAAGATTAGGAGATCTTGAAACCATGCTTAATTTTTTGTCTTGGCCATTGTTGTGAACTTGTTAGATTGACATGTCATCATCATCACATGTCCTTTTGTGTTGTTGATTTTGCATCAGGACAAACATTATCCGTATTGAAAATTTTCACCTGCCCCTTTAACTACTTATGAGAAGACTGCAAGTTATAAACATAGACACTTGACCCAAGATTTCTGGTTCACAATCCAGCTTTAATAGAAAAGTACAACTAAAAAGAAAGCAAAAGAAAAACCTCCTGGAAGAAAGAAGTTTGCTTTGCTTGACACCCTAAGAATAGCTGTAGATTCAGGACAAAACTAGTTTCTCATATGAAAATGTAAAGGTTGTTTATGTGTATTTTTATCGTTGTCATTATTAGGTTCAGTTTTTGGTGGACATGAATCTTCTCTCCTTTCTTGTATGCAGGGCTTGCATGGCAACCATGGGTATTCTGTACTATAGAATTGCTCAGAGTGGTCTAGATGAGGAGATGGCTGATAATGAATAGTGGTAAGTTTATGGCCATAAAGTTTTTGGTGGCCTGAGTTATGGCTATACACCGCTTATCAACAGGACCAACAGAGTTGCTTATTCTTCTGCTGCTTGAACATGCTCAGTCTTTGTTGTCATCATGTCACTGTTTTGGGTGGAACACAAAATTCTTGGTAACTTGTGATTTATAGTGAACTTGTCTTATGACAGCGATTCAAGCCTCCCCAGCTCCCCTGTACCTCATTGATAACCTTCTCTCTCTCTCCTCCCATTTCTTTTTCTTGTTTGTTTTTTTAGTTAGTTTTGTTTGGAATTTAAATGGAGTAACATGCTGAAGTGAAATAATATCGCCTCTTCTAACTGTTTTTGTAATCGATTATATTCTGTTAATGACTTTGAAATTAATGAAACCATGTGATCAATATGAAGAACATGATTTAACAAGGGATATGCAAGCCTGAGATTCTGTTTTTCTCATTTAGTAGGAACATTCCCGTCCCAAATAACTTCTTTATGCAAGTCTTCATGCATGTTATTTGAAGGTTGAGAAAATTTCTTTTAGTACTTGCATCGATGATGAATTAGTCCTTGTGGGGTACGTGAATACATTCCTGATATCTGTATTGTTGTCTTGTTCAACTTCTAATTATGTCAATAATGCCTGTCTGTAACCATGAAATCAACAATGTATAGTCAGTCAACTTTCATCAAGCTTTAGGTTCCGCTGCTCCTGCTTCTAACCTTTGACAGCAAGATGGCGATCCAAGCCTCTCTACCTCACCTCTGAGGTAGTGGTATGGACTGCATATACTTTATTCTTCTTAGACCCCACTTTGTGGGGAATATACTGGGTATGTTGTTGTACGTGCAATTATTATTTACTCGAGCGTGAACTCCCTTCTCAAGTCTCACTGCTACTCCAAAAAAATGTTGAACAGAACAGGAGTCGGGGTGCCGGGGTGGGGTGTCCTCTTTCAACTTAAGAGGAAGAGAGAAATTTGAATACAACTTAAGTGGATTTAACTGATAGCTTGCTTTTGGGTCCCATCTCATGTGTCCTTGGGGCAGGTTCAGTTATTTCCTACGCGGGTGGTTTTGCGCAAATAGCGTCTTCGGGTGCCATCCGTTCAAACTTTGGCTTCATCAAAAAAGATGGTTAAAAAATTCATCGTTTTCTCAGAACCGCAGGATTTGCCTTAACATCAAATTCTGAAGCATTGTCAATTACAAGGCATGTCTTAACAAAATGTTATGGTGATCGTCAGGATTTCAGCCACAACTCCTGATGAATCACCTGAATCTTTTCAGGATTTATGGTTGATATTCTGACAATTCAACCGGGATTTGGCAAAAAAATGGGAGAGGATTGAGACATTAATTGATTTGATTTTTAGTGGATTTTGGATTAAAAATCTTTGCAATAATAAAACACATCTAACAACTTATTTTAGTCTTAAGCATTTTTGTATAAAACACATCTAACAACTTATTTTCAGCTTCAATACTTCTATCAAACAGAATTGTTTATTTTAGTTTTCAGTGCATTTTATTATAAGAAACATTACTAGTAGTGTTAGTTGGCATATATTTATATCAACCACGTCGTTACAATTAGATCAAATACAGATAATGTTTCTACGTCTCGCCGCATTTGGAATTTTTTGCAAGTTTAACTTTCAGATGCAATCAAGTGGTGGCATAGTTATTAGAGCGGATGATACCTCCGCTATTGATTAAGAGGTTTCGAGTTCGAACTTTTGCAATAGAAAAAATATCTGATAGGAAGCGTTTGCCTTGTTAATGAGCCTTACACGACACAACTTTAGATTGTTTGAGATCACCAAACGCCAAGTAAAAAACAAAAAAATTATTAGACCGAATTATGTATAGGTAGGTATCAGCCCCCAAGGATGTGGACTAGTGGTCAATGAAGTGGGTGAGAACCATGAGATCTCAGGTTCAAATCTAGCGGAGACAAAAAACATTAGGTGATTTCTTCCCATCTATCCTAAGGCAAATCGAAAAATTTAGAGTAGCCTCGTCGCATGAGACATGAACAACCCTTTTATGTAAGCAAAATTTTATGTCTCTAAGTTGTATATTTGTTAAGACCAATGAAATTATGTGTGTGAAATTAAAGAACTCGAATCATTATAAGGATGTAAATTGATCGACATCTTCAAACCTTATATCGTATTCTTATATATAATAAAAGCATCAACAAATTAAATGTTTAAACTACTTCTCAACATCCTCCTCACCAGCCTTGATCTAGCATCTTTGAAAAGTCTACTCGACTTTTCAATGAGTTTTGAGATTATATGTTTCTTATTTCTATGTATCGTGTACTACTAATTATTTTCAATGCAGTGACATAGTTGAAATTTTTACTAAAGATATATATAATCAAAACATAAAGAAATAACTATACGAAGAATTCAAAGGAATTCAACATATAGTATATATACATAAAAAATATTTACGTCTCTAAGCTGTGTAATGCTCCATCACTGTTCCTATAGTGAAGTAACCTTTGTTGAAGGAGAGCTAATTGACATTTGTCGCGAAAAATTATACTGTATACTCTTTTTTCTTGGTTTTATTTAAATTATTTTTAAAATTCTCGTTGGCTTCTTATCTTCCAACAAGACGTTCTTCCAGCGACTAAGGCTTTCAAATGTATTCTCAAGATAAAGAAAATAAATCATAATCCTAGATTAATAAATACAATTATTGCAACTTGCAAGCTTTTTCATGCAAGTTGATTAATTTCTATATACTGAACATTTTGAACCTTTGATTTGATTCAATGAGCAAAATACGAAAAAGAGGGGACTCCAAATCTACGGTCCACTTTGAAAAAATCAAAATTATGTTTTAATATTTTTCCAACTGTAGTGACGTATATTTTTCTAAATTAATTGACGTTAACGTTACATTATTTTAAATCGAAATCGTATATATAGATATTAATTTCCAAAAGAAATATCAGTAATACACAGTTGTACAACTGGACTTGCAATTTATTCTAGTTTACAATGATTGAGACATCCCCCCCACCCCCCCACCCCCCCAAAAATAAATAAATAAAAAATATATAGTAATTAAAAAAAATAAAAATACAAATAATGCACTATGCTTGATTTTTGGGAACTATTCCTTTTTTTCTTAGTCAAAAAAGAAAAATAAAGCACTAGGTTTAAAGAAACCACACCATGGACATATTTGTAGACGTGCAGGCCGCCACTCTAATTTTGTTTTATTTTTATTTGTTTCCCAATGATATGCATTTTTTTCTTGCAATAAATCTTTGTGGTTCGACTTTTATCTTCGTCAGATTCTGCACATAGCGAAAATTTTAGTGCATCAATCTGCTTCTTGTTGTTAGAGAAAAATATATAGTTCTGTTTCTCGGAGAATATATCCTCATTAGATGAAATAACTCAATTTAATGATAGGTTTTTTTTATCATACTTCATGATAAAGGAAACTGTGACGGAACAAGAATTTTTACAAAGGACATTCAAAATTTGAAGATTTATTAAAATAGCATGTTTGTTTCTTGGGTTTATAACAATATACACAATGTAATCTCACAAGTAAGATCTAGAAATGGTGATGAATACGCAACCTTAATTAATTGATACGTTGATTCAGCCGTGTAATATAATTCTTCAAGAATAAAATAGGCCAATACATTGGCCTTTAGTTAGGTTTAAAAAAAAGAAACAAAAGGTCAAAAAATTGTCCCGTCATTCAATCAACTACGAATTTAAATGTCCCAATAATCTGGTCAGTTCTAGGAGCTCATAATTAATGAAGGTCTAACTGCCAGATACAACTCTTATTTTATTCTTCATATCCACTCCCTTAATCTAAAGAATCCATAGAAATATTAATTAAATTGTTAAACTCGTGTGGGCGGGCTTTCGATTTTTAAAGTATAGAAAAGGGAAATTGTAATAGTTTTTAAATGTATTGTGCATGTTTTTTTAATTAGTATGATTATTGGATGCGAAGGAATATTTAATTACATCGTGCAATGGCCGGCACGCGTCAGTCTTCTAGAAATATATATATATATATATATATATATATATATATATATATGCAATATTCATTCGCGTTTAGAGTTTTTGCATTAACCTAACATGTAAATTTTCATAACAAGTCGAAAAGATAATTTGAAATATAAGATAATTAGTTACTACCTGTTATATTTCGTTAAATTACAATTAGAGTCATGGTTGGTGGAATAATGAAATAAATAAGGTCATTCCATGGATTATTTTATCTCATTTAGATAGTTTATTTCATCATTTGTATTATAGAATTAAATAATATCCATTATCAAATGCAGATGTATTAATTAAGGTGTACGCAAACTGATCTGGACATCACAATCACAAAAAAAATCGTAGGATAAAATAATCTCATGAAATATTTCGAGATTATTATCCTTAACCTATCAATCAAATGAACCCTAGGGTGTGTTCTATATGAAGAAATATTTTTCCGGAAAATATTTTCTAAGAAAATAAATGGATTTCTTACTCTCTTTTATTTTTTGTCCGGTACATAATTTCAAAAGTTTTCGAAAATAAATGGATTTCTTACTCTCTTTTATTTTTTGTCCGGTACATAATTTCAAAAGTTTTCTAAAAGCATTTGTATATAACTTAGACAAATGTAATGAGAGGTGGAGTAGGGGGTAGAGTTGTGAGCTGGTAGGCATGGGGTTACAGGGGTGAGGGGCAATGAGGTGTGTTGAAGGGTGAGGAATACAATAAATATAAAATGCCATTTATGAAACTTATTTTTTTTACTTTCATTAGGATTATATTTCTTAGTTATTAAAAAATTTATTTTTATAGATATAAAAAAAGATACTTCTCAAAAAATTTGATAAAAAAGATATTTTCAAATGTGCTCTCCACACAGAACACATTTTTAAGGGTCGTTTGGCATGCCGGATAGTATGAGATAACCCAGAACTAAATTTGAATTCCATTTATATTATGTTTGATAAAAATTTATCTTGGGAATTTTTTTTACTAACAATCAAACTAAGTATAAATCTAGTCCCAAGTCCCAACTTAATTTTGAGATTTATTACCTTATCCCATTCAACTTGAGATCATTTTGCTCTATCTCTAAAGTGGGATAATTTAATCTCAAAATATATTCTCTAAATTATGATTTGAGAATAATTTAATCCAAGTACCAAATGACTATTAGATTTTCTTATACTATTTGCATACATCCGTAAATTAAATTTATTTATATTCATAAATATTGTTCATCAAATGATAGAAGAGGTCCGTATTATACTGGTAGTTCGACGCGTGTTGAATCGTTATCACCGCCGGAATCTTTGGGTTCAATCGAAAAACAAACAACCATTGGCGGTTGTTGGTTGCTAGTTGTTACATTGACACGTATATCATGAGTATGTATAAGATATCGTTATGTGAAATTTAATGATAAGTCGAGTCCACTTGTGCGTACCTTAATTCATTTTACAGTTGTCATTTGTTAATTGTTATTTTTCATACGTATATGGTATATATCGAGTAATAATTTCATTTATATATAGAAAAATAAAAGGTTTACAAAAAAAATAGTTCATTTTCTATTTACAGAAAAAATAGCTAAAAAGGGTCATGGACTCAATAAAGCTCAATTTGGTCCAAGGCCATTAGACCATTTTTGCTTCTTTTTTTTTTCAGAGTAAATTTTTTTATAAAAAAAACTGTTTTTTTTTTTCAAACTTTTTCCGTGCAATTTTTTTTTATGTATCAGTATTGTATACATGGTGTATAAACATGCATATATGATGTACAAATAATTATATAGTATATATGTAATGTATCGATATTACATAAATAGTTATGTAGTGTATATGTAATGTATCGATATTGTATAAATAGTGCATAAACGTGTATCGACATTGTATAAATAGTGCATAAACGTGTATCGACATTGTATAAATAGTGTGTAAACGTTTAACGATATTGTATAAATAGTGTATAAACATGTATCGATATTATATAAATAATTATGTAATGTATCGGTATTGTATAAATGTGTATAAACGTGTATCGATATTACATAAATAGTTATGTAATGTATTGTTATTGTACAATGGTGTATAAAATATGTATCGATATTGTATAAAATAATCTTGTAATGTATATGTAACATATCGATATCTATATTTATTTTATTTAATAAAAAAAAAGAAAAGGAAGCAACAAATTTTTTTTTTGAAAAAACAGCGTTTTTTTTTTTTTTGAAAATAGCACAGAAAACATCAACATTTCTTTAATAAGCAACGGAAAAAAAAAAGAACTGGCCGAATTGGCCAAACATTTCCTAACCTTTCTCGACTTAGGCCTCATTTGTTTGCACTTAATGGAGGTCTGAATCTGAATGATTCAGACTTCAGACCATTAAGTGCATTTATTTTTTATTAAGATTTTAGCTCTTAATAGGTCTGAATATGTCTTAATCATTCAGATCTGGAACCAAGTCTTAATATCATTAAGAGGTATTCTTGTGTTGAATAATATTTACCACCACTCTATTCATAATCACCAGTCACCACCACTAACCACCTCTGCCACCACTATCATTGTCAACCACCACCAACCACATCCACCATCACAACCACCATTGACAGCCAATATCGCTACCAAATACTATTGTCAGCTGCTACCACACCTACCACCTCTATTATTCTAATTATATCCACCGCCACCACCATTACCACCGCACCATCATCAACCACTACCGGCCAATCCCTACTACCGATCAACTCATCTATCACAACTAGCACCACCGCTAACTATCACTAACACATCATCAACCTCCACACATTCTTCGTCTACCATCACCACCATTATCACTGGTGTCGCCATCTCTACTACCACTTCAACCGCTACCATCACTACAATCTATCTCTACTAACAACCATCTCCAACATCACAACTAATAATGTCTCCAACTACCACCAACACTTCGTCAGTCATCATGCATTCATTTTTCAGCCATCACAATCAACACCTCCAACTACTAACATCAACAAACTTTACATCACAACCATTACCATTACTACCAATCACCACCATTATAACAGTCACTACAATACCAACCATCACAATTATCACCACCAACATTACCAATCACTAACATCAATCATTGCCTCCACCACCATTACAAACCATATCCACTATCACTAACAAACATAAATGTTTCTTTTTTCAATCAAATAATAATTTTATTGTAGTAAATTAAATATTTTTCTAATATACAATTAGTTTTTTATTTGATTTTTTTTTTATTCTATATACAAATAAATAAATTTTGCACATTTAGATGTTGAAAAACAAACAGTCTTAATCATTCAATTTTCAGATCTAGAGACAACATCTTAATCATTCAGATATGCATTCAGATTCAGAAGTCTGAATCTTAACAAAAACAAATACAGCCTTAGCATCTAAATGTTGTAAATAATAAAGTAAGCAGTGGCCATTTGAAGTAATAAATTTGGCCGAGCGGCCATTTCAAGTAACAAAGTCCGCCGAGCGGCTACTTTAAGTAATTAATTAAAAAGTGATCTATTTTTGGGTAAGAAATTTAACTCAATGGATATTTTGTATAATTTTTTCATTTACATATAAAAATAAAAAGTTTACAAAAAAAGTAGTCCATTTTCTATTTACAAAAAAAATAGCCAAAAAGAATCATGGGCTCAACAAAACTCAATTTCGCCCAAGGCCATTAGGCCATTTTTGTTTCTTTTTTTTTTTTTTACTTTTTTTTTTAGCTTTAGTTTTTTTTTTCAAACATTTTCCGTGTAATTTTTTTTTATGTATCAATATTGTATATATGGTATATAAACATGTATATATGATGTACAAATAATTATGTAGTGTATATGTAATGTATCAATATTACATAAATAGTTATGTAGTATATATGTAATATATCGATACTGTATAAATAGTGCATAAATGTGTATCGACATTGTATAAATAGTGTATAAACGTTTAGCGATATTGTATAAATAGTGTAAAAACATGTATCGATATTGTATAAATAATTATGTAATGTATCGATATTGTATAAATGGTGTATAAGCATGTGGATATGATGTACAAATAATTATGTAGTATATATGTAATGTATAAACAAGTATATATGATGTACAAATAGTTATGCAGTGTATATGTAACGTATTGACATTGTATAAATGGTGTACAAGCGTGTATCGATATTGTATAAATAATTATGTAACGTATCGGCATTGTATAAATGGTGTACAAACGTGTATTAATATTGTATAAATAATATTTAGACGTGTATCGATATTGTATAAATAGGTATGTGAAGTATTGAGACATTGTATGAATGGTGTATGATGCATCGATATTATATACACAATTATGTAATGTATCGATGCCAATATTTATTTGACTATCATGTGTTTCCACCTTAATTAATAAAAATATAAACAAAAAATAACAAAACAACATAAATATTCATTTTTCCACAAAAAAAGTGAAACAATAAGAAAAAAAAAAATTAAAAAAAAGCAATAAAAAAACTTTAAACAACGAAAAAGTTTTTTTTTTTTTTTTAAATAGCACATCAATTTTTTTTTTTATTAAAAATAAAATAGCCAAATGTTCCAATGGCCAAATATTTAGTAAATGATGTACCAGAAACGTTTTGGTATCAATTGGCCGACCGATCATTTTTAGTAATAACTTTGATCGGTTGGACATTTTAAGTAAAAAAAAAAAGTGAATTAGTTTTTGTATATTTTTTTTCCCAATGGACATTTTACATAATTTTTCATTTATTTTTGCATTCGTTAAAATTTAAATAGAAAACCCACAATTAAGTTGAACTGTTCACATCTTTCTCCTCCTAATTCATAAGTCATAATCATTGTTGGAAAGATTGATTATGATATTTTTGGCATAATTTATGACAGTTTAGATAGTGATAGGTCATAATCCGATTATATTTTTTCTTTGCTAGGAATTCTTTACACGATCAGTGTTAATAATTTAAACGAAAAATAACATAAACATACACCTTAACTTATTATATTTATATAAATTTTCACCCTTATAAAGTAATTACAAAAATCTCAACTAATTATGTATCTTCGTTGGATGTATAGGGAGCTAATTAAGTATCTCGACAGATCCAAAATCGGAAAAAATATATCGGGAGCTAATTATGTATCTTGACAAAGGAAAAAATGTATCTTTGTTGGATATATTATGTATCTCGACAGATCAAAAATCGGAAAAAATGTATCTTTGTTGGATGTATCGAGAGCTAATTATGTATCTCGACAAACCCAAAATCAAAATTTTCAGTAATTATGCAAAATATCAAAATTTTCTGTAATTAAACTCCAAACTATCGGGATTTATATTGTTTCCTTGATTTAAATGCATAAACAAAGAAACCCTCACTTTCCTAGTCAGGAAAATGCTAGGTCCACCAGCTAGCCAGCTATTTCATATAAATAATTCACAAACGTCAGCAGACATAGAATAATTTTAGGTCAGTCCATAGCTAAAAACGTTCCGCCGCGGCTTATTAAATCCATTAAACTATATATTAACTTCAAGTAAGTTGTTGTAACAAAGATTAGTCTTATTCCTATAATTTATATGTAAAATAGTTCTAATTAATCTTCTGCTAGACCCTTTGTTGCATTTCACCCCAATAAAGTTTGGAAAAGATAAAATGTGCATAAACCTTATTTTTTACCTTTGTAAAATAGAGATGTTATTTCCTAAATGTAAAAACTTAATTATTAAACGGTTATATCAATTCATATTAATTTATTCTGATTAAGTTGTTAATGTATTGATTAACTACTTAATTCATGATAAAAACGTAGGTGAAAGATAGATATCAATTATCATGTATTCATTAAATTTGTATAAACCCTAAATGCAACGATTTTTTTTACCTTTTCCTATAACAGAGGTTAGCAAAAAAGTACTCCCTCCGTCCCATTTTATGTGTCGCTTTTTGACTGGGCACGGAGTTTAAGAAATAAATAATGACTTTATAAAGTTTATAAAATTGCCCCTCTTAAAGTCACTTTGATGTCTATTTTTAGTTGTTTTTTCTTATTAAGTGGGACTCAGTAAGGATAAAATGGGGATGATGTCATTAAATAGTTGTCAAATAAGAAAATATTACATTCTTTTTGGGATGGACTAAAAAGAAAATAGCGACACATAAAATGGGATGGAGGGAGTATGTTTTTGTCCAATACCGGATACTTTTAGATGTGACCTGCATTGTCTCAGATTAACTGGTTGAGATATGTTTTTATTTGTCTATTTTCAGAAAACTTAAAGTCTCAATCGTCCAATATCTTTTTAACAAGAGTATCAATATTTAAGAATCTACTAGATAATTCCATAGAAACCCCTGAATACTCTCAAAAGTCCAAAAGGTACCTTTTCACTTTGAAAGATGACTTTTACTTTCTAGAGTGAGGGATATGATTTTTTTATCTTTAGTTAAGTTCGAGTCCTGGGTGAATCCGGATGAATTAAGCCTGCGTTTGTACAAGTATTTGTTACTACCTTATCCCATCCTTTTTTCTGTTATTTAAATTTTAAAAAATCTCGCTTTAGAAAATTATGGACATTAGATAAAAATACAAAATGCAGAATATACTACATTTTTAAACTTTGGATTTGAGGAGACAGGAGCTAATAGGGCGGAATTAGAGTGTTGGCTACGAATTTAGCTGAACTTAGTAACTTAAAAAAAATTAGAATATAAGCTTCAAATCCTGCTCTAAGGCCTCCGCTAAGCTAGAGCCTAGAAGACTTTATGTGAGGTAGCAGATAGTTTAAATGCCCTCTCCCATCACGATCTATGTTTTATTCCAGGATGTGTCATTTTCATTGATTAGTTTATTACTTGTATTACGAATGAAAGACCCGCACGTTCTCTAGATTGCCAGATATGATTCTGCAGTATCTATTTCAACAAATGATATCTCACTTCCATCTTTACCTAACTTGCTCTTGATAATCACTGTTTATCCTTTTCTCTATACTATATGTGATTGTAATTTAAGTTGCAATCATTCTCTTAAACAGTTATTTAATTAAGATGGAGTTCAGTTCATGTTTTTTTAAACACCTCTGGAGGGTTCATTAATCATTCTGTTATCTATAATTGCTTGAACCAAGTATGTCTTGGTTGTAAAAAAAGTGGCATGTTTGGACCGCTCATTAATATTTAGTCATTATTCGGAAATAATTGAGAAATAACTTATTTTTAAAGATGGAAATAACATCTGGCCAAAAATACCCCGAGCTAAAATACAGAACACAGTACTGGAGTTTGAAGCTAATTTGACAAGTGAAACTCCAATGAATTGTGCTGGAGTTTCGAACTATATGAAGGATTTACAGAGTTCAACCTTGACAAGTTCAAGTGTTAAAAATTTGTTAAAAGAGTTTCAAACTCCATGAACAACTCATGAAGTCCAAACTGATAAATATTCAAACTCCAATAAAAGCTTTCTGGAGTTTTTCCGTGTTTTAACTAGGTGCATTTTTGTCAAACTCTTATTTTCGTATTGAAACGCTGGGTGAACACTGATTTAGTGGCCCATGAAATGGCTATTTACCATTTTCTCCCGTCTTAGTTGTGGTTGGCCTGAGTGGATTAGAGTCTCACATTTGGTTAGGGAATGAACTAGTTGTTTGTTTATATGAACTTGGACAGTCTTTCCCTCGTGGGCTAGCTTTTGAAGGGCAACCTTGGCGTAGCTGGTAAAGTTAATGGCATGTGACCAGGAGGTCATGAGTTCGAGCAGTGGAAAACAGCCTCTTGCAGAAATGCAAGGTAAGGTTGCATACAGTAGGCCTTTGTGATCCGGCCTTTCCTGAACTCCATGCATAGCGGGAGCTTAGTGCATTTGACTGTCCTCTTAGTTGTAGTTGGCCCATTCTGAACAAATAATTGCTATTTCAGAAGAGTTGGGCTACCAAATCCTAAAATATTGAAATATAGTACCAACCAAAGTCAAATATATCCATTGGGACATTCCTTCATTTGTTTTTGTTATGTGTAGGAATATGCTCCTATATATCTCTCTCTGTCCAAGTACATGCCCATCTCCCTAATAATCTAGAAGGATATCTACATTGATCAAATCGAACATCTCCCTGTATAATCTGAAAAGAGTAATATGGAACCAGTGGTAGCCATGTCTGAAGGTGAATGGAGCTCCTTAAGTGGAACATGTTCTACTGAGGAGGCTAATTTCATGGCACAATTATTTGGTGGCTGTCCAAATGAACTACCTAGTAGTTCAAACATTGGACTTCCCATTTTTTGGACAAATCATGATCAATCAAGTGTAAACATAGGAGGAACTAGTGAAGTTTCAATGTATTCTTCAGAAGATACTAATAGTAGCATGTACCATTACCCAAGTAGTAATAGTTTTCAACCAATGTTGTTGAGAAATAACACTTCAATGACAATGGAACAGAGTAATGTGCCTCCAACTAACAATATAATCGAAGCGGATGCAATTGAATTTTTGAACAAAGAAGTGAGCAATGAAAGCATGGAATCAGGTGAAAACAATATGCCTGAATCTGTTCTTCATGGAAAAGGCTTGCAGCTTGGAAGAGAATATGATCAAATGCAAGTTCCTGAGCAGTCAGAAGGCTCTAAGAAAAGATCACGCTCGCCTGTTGATCATGTAAGTGTCATCTGAACTCAAATATTGTAATGCTTCATCTGATTAATTTTTCATCTTGTTGTTTCTAATGGTATATATATTTTTCTATAGGTACTGAAGAACAAGAGAAACGTAAAGCCAAAGAAGAACATGAAGAGTGTTGTTGATGATGAGACTGGGATTAAGGAAAACAATAATAATGTGCTTCATAGGCAGAGTTCATTTAGTTGCTGCTCAGAAGATGAATCAAATGTTTCTAGTTATGATTTATATGGATTGGCTTCGAGCGATAACTCAAAAGGAGTTTCTGCGCCCAATGGAAAATCCAGAGCCAACAGGGGTTCAGCCACTGATCCTCAGAGTCTGTATGCAAGGGTAATTATCAACTGCATTGTAATTCATGTTATCCAATTCGTCAAAGTGTTGGTCGCTAATAAGCCTTTTCTTATTCATAGTTAATTAATTTGCTCACCAATTTGCCAATTTCATTTCTCTTATTACAGAAAAGAAGAGAGAGAATTAACGAGAGATTGAGGATCTTGCAGAGTCTCGTCCCTAACGGAACAAAGGTATGTGGAGTTGTACTCAATGAAACTGCATCAATGGTCATGTAATGATCTACTGTGTTAAAAACGGAACCTGATTAGTAAGGTTTTCATGACAGGTTGATATTAGCACCATGCTTGAAGAGGCTGTCCAATATGTCAAATTTTTGCAACTTCAAATCAAGGTAACTTTTATTTTCTCTTCACAACATATTTAGGATCATGTTGTTGTCCTATCTAAGGTGGATTTTGTCGATTCAACTGAACTCATTCCTTTTAGCTCGAACTTTATATACATATACGAAAAATATATTTAAATCTATGTATACGGACAACAAGATCAAACTCATTCTGAATCCACCGACTCTAGATCCTGAAATTCACCGCTAATTGTGGTGTGCTATTTGTTTGTGTGTTGCAGCTATTGAGCTCTGATGATCTATGGATGTATGCTCCCATTGCATACAATGGAATGGACATTGGACTTGACCTGAAGATTGGCATTCCAAATCCAAAATCATAAATCGAATTCACTTCAAGGCATGCAGGTTAATTGCATTGGATTGATCGAGAGCATTATCTTACACGTACAAGATGACAAATTATTTATTGCCATTTGTATAATTGTCTAATTAATTAACACTTTAAAACTAAAATACTTTGGCTGTCGTGTTATCCATTACCAACTAATCATTCTACTGATCATCAAACAATCAAGTGTAATAAGTTCCTCTCTGGCTACCACAGAAACATGATGGAGGTTTAAATGTTTTTTTTTTTCCTATTTGTTTAGCATTTTCTCATGATGTTGATCAAAAGGAAGTCATATACATTGAGATATAATTTTTTTTATATATATGATCATTGTAATTTAATTAACTATAGCACGTTATTCCGTTCTTTATTTTCCAGCTTATGGGCTTGCTATGAAGAATTACATTTTGTAGGTCACCCTTTCGTGATGATGTATAAATACTTAGCCAGTGCACAAAAAACTTAAACTATGTAACATCTGAAATATAACCTGAACATCAAGTTCACTTTCAACTGAAAATTCACCCTCTATCAGTGTATTGGAGACTGCTTTTAGAACTTGTTTTTTCTGAATAAATTTGTTTTTAGGTGTGTATACATGTTAATGTACTAAAATAAGGCATGAGACAAGCAACAAAAAAGAGAAGACATGATTAAAGTTGGTTTTCAGAATCTGGTTGATTACAGACGTAGAAAGGTAGATTGCTTATTTTTCACAGTTGCCAACTTTTTTTTGGTTACTTGGTTGATCATTAATCACAAGATTTAAAAGGGTAACTTACACAAATCCCATAAGTTAAGGAGCTAATAACATCTTACCAATATGAACCACTAACAAAAATATTTTGTATCAACAATTTTCGTATCAAAATAGTTTTGTATCAATACATAAGCTGCTTTTCTCATTCTATACTGTATTATCAATATGAATCACTAGCAAAAATATATCAAACATATGTATCAACATGTGCACGCGATTGAGGCTATCAAACCATATGTATCAAGAGCAAAATAGTAAATGTGGGATTTTATATAATTTTTTTTAAAGGATTGAAATTTTATGTGTTAAGGACCTCAAGTTTGGAGGTTTGTGTAATTTACCTATTTCTTTTCCTTAGAATCTTTCATGGGCTGGTGTCTTAATATTGTACAAAAGATGGGGTAAAATTCATAAATAGCCAATTTTCAATCCCTATAACTGAAAAATATTCATTTCCATGAAGTTTCATATTCCACAAGTTTCTATATATTGTCATGGAATTTCAATTGGGAAAGTTGAAACTTCACGACAATGACTATTTTTCAGAAGCATGTCCGAAAGGTAGATGTTATTTCTACCAAAAAGATGAGCAATTGTAACCTGTTTTTGCCTTTCCTCATTTAGAAATTTTCTTTTCTTCTGGTTTTAATGGACCCGAGAATAGTGAAAGAAGAAAATGTAGCAGAAAGGTGATCCTGCTTAAAAGCTGTACCAAATCCAACATTCCAAAAAACACTTCAGTTAATAAGTAGCCCAAAATAGTACTCATTTAAATGGGGTTTCATTTTGCAGTTCCAAGAAGACAGCTGCTATTAGCTTTACACGGTTAAAGGAAACAAACTGGGAAAGGTAAAGGCAAAATCTCAATATCAGTCGAGAAAAGCAACTGATTGAAACACTGCTTCAGGCAAGTTAGATCCAGGATACTCTAATCGGAACTAAATGACCTTACTACAGTAATATTCATGCGGCAAGGCATCGTGGGAGACACATAATATCATTCGTCAATATTTTTCATGTTCTAGTGTAAACCGTGCTTCCCATATCACGCAGCAAGTTACTAATATTGTGAACCTCTTACTACATCAGAAGCATTCAAAGATGAGCAATTTTACATGATTGCATGCACCAACTTAAATTTATGGTGATACAACTCAATCCCATATTACAGCTGCAAATCCTACCACAAACTCTTTATCCTGACCCTAAACTGATGCCTAAAACATATTACAAGACCCTCAAAGATACATAAAATGAGGGGGAATAGAAGATAAATTAAAAGAAAGAAGACAACAATCCTACGCTGTCTTTATTATCCACTGTATATAACAGACATAAGAATTTACCTTAGTTTCTTTAATAGAAACAGAAGGCAATTGAATCTGCCACTTCATCCAATTTCACAATAGGAATAAATACTGACAAATTTTCCACTTGCAATGAGAGCTTGGCAACATTTGGATTTCATTTTGGATATCTGGTGGCATGCTGATCTCTATTTCAAGCATGTTCCTCGTTTACGTGATTTGGGACTTCATTTTGGCTGTCCAGCGGCATATATTGTGCCATAATAGCCCTGATCTCTGAATCCATGTATGACTGAGGAGGTAATAGCAAAGGAGATATTAGTGCGTATCCAAACAAACAAGCAATGTCCAAAAATAAGCGTATTATAGGAAGATTGGACAGGAAGCATGCATTGTCAAGTTTTGTATTTCTGTCTTCCAGCATCAGTTATTAGCTAATGAAGCGATTAATTAACCAAGTATCATCATAAATGTATATGTCGACATAGATAAACAAACATCTTCAACTTTTCTCTCCCTTCTTTTATCCAACGGATAATGGAACAATAAGAGAAAATAAGTACAGATACATAATAATTTTCTTTAATTTCTTTTTTGGATAACCATGGTGTTCGGTCCAACTTGCGCGCACCTCGACTAGTTTTACGAAATAACTACTACCTCCCACAAACAAAGATAATTTTCTTTTATTTCTTAATATAAAAGCAGTGGGAGTGGGGTTTAGTGTCGGAGTAAATAGAAAATCAAGCAGTATATAATAATAAGATAAATATTTCCTTTCCTAACTAAGAACTCCTCTTTTCTAAAGCTGATTGAAGAACAAAAAGGACGGCTAACTCAACTTCGGGTTAACCCATTTAATTTGAGCAAACTACCTACCTGTAGTAACAATCGATTATCAATTCACAATAAAAACTTCCGAAGTAATGTAAAAGGTCATGTACTAACTCAACCAAGAGTTTCATGGAAAAGGTCACATACTCTAAAATGTTACCATCAACAATCAACAATATAAATTCAAATGAGTTCTAAACTTACCCTCAATCTGTATTTGTACACAAGATATGCACCACCACCAGCCATAGCCAATCCAATCAAAATAGCCCAAACTGCAGCCCATGCCGATTTGACTTCTCTAGCTCTCTTGCCTGCACATGAAAGTTGTCATAACCAATTCTTATTGTGGATGCATAATTATGCACATTTCTGAATGAAGTCTGGACTATACGAACTTACTTATGCAGGTATCATGGTCTCTGATGTACAGTAGGTCCCCACTGCAACTGCACTCATAACTGCCCCACGTATTTTTGCAGCTGCACTCAGGGCATTGACATGCTTTCTTTTCTTTACACTCATCAATATCTATGAAGCGGAAACAAATGACACAATGATAGAGGTTAAAAGTTGCAGTACCATAATAGAGAAGCAGCTCTACATGTTAGAATATCTCAGTTAGCATACGCAAACAGCTCATCTCATATAATGTTTGCAACATGCCCAAGCAGTTCCTTGTGTGTTATTAGCTTTTCTTTTTCACCAAACCCTTCAGACCAAAGATTTTACAAAAACTTTACTAACGAGTAAACTAAAAACTACACCTGTTCTACGTTGCTCATTTCATAATTCTGAAAATCTATCCTCCATACATTTCCCCTGAAATCTAATCCCTCCTAGCAGTCAATTCAGCACATTCCTTGTGGGGTTTTTTTTTGTTTTTTTTTTTTGGGCACAAGCAGCTTATTTGTCTTCTAAAAGTTAAAAAAAAAAAAAAGAAGATAAATTTCCCTCATCATGATCAAGTAAAATCGCTTACCTTCACAACTTTTAACACCATCACCTTTAAACCCGGGAGGACAAGAGCATTTTCCCTCCTCGTCATCCTGTTAGAACATGCTCAGCATTCAAATCTGAACCAATTTGAAAATGGGATGTGGAGATAAATATAAGAAAATGAAGTTCAAGAGATGATTAACCAACCACACAAGCAGAGTAAGTGTGACCATCTCGAGTGTCATGCCAACAGCCTCCATTGTTGAGTTTGCATCGCCCACGTCCACTTGCTGAAGATAGTGGAATTAGATTATTGAAGTCCCAACATAATAACAAGAGGCAGTAAAATTACGCATAAAAAATAAAAAGAAACAGAAAGGACTGAGGAAAGAAGCAACAGTAAGACAAATACCAAATAACAGATACATTTCTCAAGAATAGAGTATCATAAAGGATATCAGACGGATAAGAATCAGATATGAGCTGTATTCAACTTCTGAGAGCTAGACTTATTAGATCATACTTTTCAGAAAATAAATCCGGCATGATGTTTTCTACTACGTTCTACATGATAATAGCTCTTTGATGACAAATAATACAACTCAACTGGGCATCTTCATTTCTTTAATATATAAATAACTTAATTAAGGACATCTAATGGTAATAAACATGACTTAATTAAGGACATCTAATGTTAATAAACATGTCTCTGCTTATCCTCCTGATTCAAACATTACTGACAAAGCAGCAGTGGCGGAGCCAGGAATTTCAGGAAGGGAGTTCAAGCACTGGATAAGTGATTTTTTTTTTTGACAAATAGGTGCATCAAATTTTTAAAAATTAAACCATGTATTATGAGTAATTGACTTTTTTTTAATGAATGGATGCATCAAAAATTTTATAATCAAAATGCGTAATATTTAGCTCAAATGAGTTCATATTTAATTTAATATGAACTAACCAGACAAAGCAAAAAAAAAAAAAAAAGAGAGAAAGAGAGGAGAGTTTAGCCTAAAAAGAAACCACTTTTAGGCTTAAGCTTTCACCGGTCCTTGGCGACGACAACGATAACAGTGAGACACGAAGAACGGAGAGCAGAATTAGACGAGATTTTTTTTGAAAAAAAATAAATCCCTGTGGAGCATTTTCACTTTCGATTTTAGCAGAGTTATAGAATTAATTCTAAGTTTTATTTATAAATTTAAATTTAATGAAAAGTAAAAAAAAAAAAAAGTTAAAGACACAACCGATGGGTATCCAATTGGCTATTGATACTATTATTATTTTTGGAGACTTTCACAATACAATGAGATCTCTTGACCACCTTTTGAGATCTTATATAAAAAGGCCATGAAATAAAATATATAAGTGACCTACAAAACCAATTTGTTGTACTAAACTACTAAATAACATATTAATTATCCTTAGGTGCTGCTCTATTGTAACTTTGGGGTCGTTTGGTTGGGAACAACTTATCCCGGGATAACTTATCCCATCACTAAGGTATAAATGGTGGGATAAATAATTCCGGGACTAACTAATACCTCCAACCAAACGCAGAATAAAATAATCCTACATTTTATCACAAAATTATTATACCTTATACCTCACACCAAACGACTCCTTAGTATAATACAAAATTGTTTACGTGTAGCATGAGAACTGTTTGGTGGAAAAGTTAGTGCGAGAGGCTTAAAAAGAAATTGGTTAGCAATAAAATAGGAACTATTGCTCTTTAAAAAAGAAAAAGAAAACATTAGAAGGGTAGACGCCATAGGGAATCGATCCTGCGTGTGAGATCAGGCAGCGCGGGGACACTTCTTGCACACCCATAGCCATTGAGCTACATCAAAAGGTTGTGTCAAGGGTGTTCACACCAACGTATATATCCATATCAAGGAGAATTTTACCTATATACATGGTATAATTTTCCGACATGGTATAATTTTCCGACGAAGGGTGTTCGCCTGACCACCCTTGACACACTGTAGCTCCGCCCCTGCAAAGCAGAAAGGGATATTTCACGCAATTGATGTTACCCTTTCTGTTTCTTGGAAGACGCTTCAGGAAAATACACACCCTGATTTGAAGAAAAGAAAAGGATTCTTTTCCACTAACACACACTATACATATTTTGTTACAGAGCGTAATATTTCAGGAATATAAGATTTGGTCTCATACATAATGAATATGTATAGAAAATGTAAACAAAAAAATTACCACGCGCGAATAAGAATTTTTTTTAGCCTTAATTCAGACAAAGGATACAATTCAGCTGGTACTTTTTAAAAAAAAAAATCAAATTTACTTAAATAATAGATAGAAAGCCTTTTACACTTTTGCAATAAGCTCGTCAGAAACAATATTAGAATGTGGTTGTATCTAGTTATTGCCACTGGATAAATACTTCAATGATCATTCTATAGGATACTAAGTTCATGAATAACCTATATTACATAAAAAAAACCTTCTAATACAAACTAGTCGAACTGATACCACAGTACAAAGGTAATACATATTTTCAGGAAAAAAATGTTTCGAGCCAAACATACATAACAAACTAAGAAAACACAGAAAGAATATAGCTAGAATTTATAATCTCTTGTGGAAATTTGTATTTATACCTATTTAAAAATATAACCTAAGGAAAGATGTATTTTGAAAAAAAAAAAAAAAAACAGCCTATAATTTGTAACATCATTTTTTATCATGAAAACAAGATTAAGATGTTAGTACTTTTTGTTTCATAAAATAAATGGAATATTATCAGATTGTGAAGAAAACAACTTCTATGGATAGGTCATAGACTAAAACCATTTGTTATTTTTATACTTCAAAATTAATGTATATTGGCACAACACATCTATTTTTATTAAAATAATGAATTTTTATTTTTCATGGTGGGCACAAATCATTTCTTATAAAACTGACAAGATTCAATCTTATAATCATTCCATCACTTATTGTGAAAGATATTTAGCCTTTACATTACATTCTTTTTTTTTTTTGAGAATTAATTAGCCTTTTACATTGCATTCTTTTTCCAATAACCAGTAGGTTTGGTGATATTAACCATTCACTGAAATTTTTCTTTCAGTTTTCTCTAACGAACAAAGGTTTCAAGAGTAACTGAATCAAGCTTGTTACCACAGCCCTCGAAGCTGCTTCGGTGGCCAATAATTTTTCAAAAAATAAAAATAATTGCAAGTGAGACGGAGTGGACAGGATTCAATTATACTCATTTCTTTTTCACTATGAGTTAATGATATGAATCACTAAAATTTGTCTATCCCATTTGTGTGCTCAAATATAGAAGTTGAAATTCCTTATAGGGAGCTGTAGCTCAAGAAAAAAGCATGAATAATCTAATCAGTTAATCTTTCTCCACACTGGATGCCTCCTCCTGCAACTGCTTATTCGTTTATTTATTTGTTTGTTGGAGATTGGTGGTGGTGGTGAGTTGGGGGAGGGGGACCCGGGGGGGGGGGGGGGGGGGGGGGGGGCCCAAGGGAAATTATGATATAAGATAGAGATTTAATGGTTTAGAGATACTAGGCTTAACCATGAACAATATCCGCACAGGCTTAAGGCTTGATCTGCTTAATTCTGGTAACAACTTTGGACCATAAGCAGTCTGGGTTAGTTTCAACCATCTTTTCAATTACCTCAATCATTTTCCATAACAAATATGTGATGCTTGTTTCCTTGCGAAATTTATGTGTATATAAGTTGTACTTCATTTTAGCTGGTGGCTGTGTCACACCACCATACTCCGCTGGTCCTAAACGATCTATCAAAGAGCACCAAATAATAGAAGCATTTACGCGGAAAACATCAAGTACACCTCGAGTTACGAATTCCAGACATTTTCTGGGTAATCAACCCAGACTTTCGCTAACTGATGAATACTACTCCCACCATTTCAATTTGGTTGTCTTAGTTTGACTCGGAACAAAGTTTAAGAAAATAAAGAAGACTTTTGAATCTTGTGGTATTACTAAAGATGTGTATAATGTACCATAATGCACTTTAAGTTTTGTGGTCTTAAATATGTCAAATAGGATGTTGGGTGTAAACGGTTACTAAATAAAGAAAGTGACATTCTGTTTTTAAACAAACCAAAAAGGAAAGTAACACAAACACATTGAAACGGAGGGAGTGTCATCCTTGACGGTAGGTTTGCTAAGACAATGCTTGGATTTGATTTTATACATAAGAAAAAAGACAAACCAATATACACTCTTGCATGCACAAAAAGGATATTCTTAGCATATTTACCTACTTGTTAATATGATCTGATGACATACATATATACAATTATAGTAGTCGCTAGTCTTGAATTTAAAGCACTTGGATCGTCCATAATTAGCACAGCAAGTTCTGCTTAACAACTACATTAGTAAAAGCGTCATCTAAAAATGAATAGATGGGCCAAAGGTTCTAGTTTACCTGTACAAGAGCTATAACCATCTCCTTTGAACTGCACACCATCAACCACAGGGCATTCACACACTCTACCACGAAACGTATCCTGCTCGTACAAATTAAGAGTTGATAAAGAAAATGAGACAGAAAACAGGGAACATCAAAAATTTGATACAGAAACTGTGGTAAAAATTCCACAATTCAATGCAAGAACCTTGCAGGCAGTGACATTAGCAGCCTTGTCTTGCCAGCAGCCACCATTATTATCCAGGCACTCATTTGTCTCCACATCTGTTATAAAAGAAAGAGCCATTATATATTGTGATTAAACATCTACGAGTAGTTGATATTTAGCTTCAAGAGTCATGTCAACTTACCATCGCTCAAACAAACTGCAGGTTCAGTAGTCTCCTCAAAACCAGCACAAATAGCCTTTAAAACAGCACCCTTCTCCAATTTCCCTGAAAGAACAAGCAGTAAGAAAGAAAAAATAAAGGTTCTTAGTTGAAGATGGAAGTAAGTGTGCACACTAACCCCGATATTGTCGATTGTTGACAACAAGAGTAGGTAATATGGTGACATCTCCTCTTGTTCCTTTACCAATCTGCATAGGAATTCTACTTTTCTAAGTGTTCGCACCCAGTTAAATAGTTTTAAACTTTTAAAGAAAGATAAAGAGACTTGCTTGAGCATCCTGCTCTTCTTTCAGAACAGGGTTGTCCTCATCAGCATTAGGGTCTCCCATACACTTCTCAATCTTTCTTGAATCAAGACCTGCAGATAGGAAATATTGACATTAATCTGTTCACTTATGATAATTGGAGGGTGTTGAGGGGAAGCATTTATTACCTAAAGACTTGATAACACCATCAGCACATTCCTTGTTATATTTTTTCTCCTTCATGGGACACCGAATCTGAAAATCAGTCACATAATCCCACCACACCCACGGCTTATTTGTCTCATTGGCCACTTTAAAAACACACAACTGCCTCAAGTTCTCAACAACAACGTCCTTCCCTTCATATCCAGTGCTGAAATCTTGTTCAGGATCAGGAGCACAATATCTTCCATGGTTGATACATTGAGACTTGCACTGCTTGCTTACAGTGAATGCCTGAGGGCAATACCAAGTAATATAATGCGGTGTGAATTGAGTATATCCACCTTTCTCAAGAATTTGTGCTGCACCCTTGAAATCTTTGACATATTTCATCAACATGTCACATTTGAACCCACATTCATCATTGCTACTTGTCCAGAGCTCATACTCCACACGATCATCAGGGTGGGGCACAGCTTCTCTCCAATCAAGATTCACATTAACCATTTCCCCTGAACTGACAGCCTTCTTCAACTTCTCTGCAAAACTTTTCTCAATGAGGGCAGATGGTATTGTTATGTTCTCGATGTACTTTGCAGAAGAACCATCCGCTTCAGGCGAGTCCATGGTAATCAATCTTTCATCGACATTATCTGCAACTAGAACTGCAGCAGCTCCCGCATTTTGTGCATTCCAGACCTTCAGAGCGAAAAAGCAATCTGCCAACAAGAAAATAGTAACTCCCCATAACCTTTGATGATTTTACAAATGACCTCTTTTCTTGATATAAATGATTGCATCACTTTCTTTTTCAATCCCTGATTACTGCTAAAAAGTATCAGTGAACTATGAATCCTTTTGGGATCCAAATTACACCTCCAAATTTTGAAATTAAAATTAGAAAAAAGAGAGAGAAAGCTTGACTTGAAAAACGTTGAGGATACAGAATCAACATGAGGGGACCTATATAATGCAACCCAACTAAAATAAAGCATCCAAATTTATCAGCCACTGCAATGAAATACGAACCGAAACAGTACGAATGGTATGCCAATTAGAAACAGTAAGAAATACAATCAGATACTTCAAGAATCAAGCTATCAACTTCAAGTATCATTACCTATATTAGCAAAAACTACTGTTACAATCCAAAAAATGACAATAAAAATTTCCCCAAACTAACAAAAATAAAATAAGATATCAAGGCATTGAAAAGGACCAAGTTAACAATAACAGACTAACAGTAAGAAACACAATAGGATACTTCAAGAATTAAGCTATCAACTTCAAGTATCATTAACTAATATTAGCAAAAACTACTGATACAATCCAAAAAATGACAAAATAAAATTTCCCCAAACTAACCAAAATAAAAACAATAACAACAACAATAAAAAAACTATAACTATGCTTCATAACCAAACAAGTTAGGTCGTCTATCTGAATCAAATATCCATTCCACTCCATTTACACCTGTTTCAATCTAATACACAACAAATTACCTTTTTTTTATAACAACAACCAAATAAAATCAATAAAAATATTCTACAAGAAGCTGAACCAAAAAGCGAGTGCATACTACATACCTCCACGATCAACAAGAACAAAAGTGGGCATAGCACCAGACTTTGACTTAAAAGAAGTCCCAAAATCCTCAAAATTTCGACAACCCTTTCGATTTTCTTTAGGATAAACTACAGTCCCAGGAAGACTACCTCCATATTGAGGAATCCCAAAGTTACCAATTGCACTATCATAAGTGCCTTTAATATTATCAGGTGAAACGACCCTTAAGCTGTTTTTCTCCACAACAAAACGACCCAATACTGATTGGAATAGGTTAAGATAAAGAAACCCTAGAAAGATTGTAGCTTTTGAAGTTTTGGAAACCCCCATTTTCTTGAATATCCAAGAAATGGAAGGAGGGGTAAAGGGTATATGGGAAAATCTTGAATGGTACTGTTAATGGAGGAAACTTCTGGTTTTCTTGTTTTCTTTGTGTTGAGTGTGTTGGTAAATCTGAGTGATTGTCAAGTTACGCTTTAATTTTAGTTTTTTTGGGAATATTTTAGGATTTGAATTAAAAAAAAAATTGATCAGTTCAAGTCGTCAAACAACCTCAAGTAGAGAATAAAGCTGTGTATTTTTGTGATTCAGCTCCGATTTATATGTATAGTTAGAGTTTTAGTATACCGAGCTATTTATATTTAGCTAGCTCAAAATAGATCTAAATATAATTATTATTTTTTTTCAATTGTCAGTTATAGATTTTTGAGCAGGGTATTTATCAAAAATAAATTCTTTACCTCATACGTAGGATAAGGTTTATGCATACTCTATCATCTTTAGATTAACTATGTGAGAATTCATCACAAATAAGAATAAAGTTTGTACATATTCTATCATCTTTAGATTAACTTTGTGTGAGAATTCATCGTAAATAAGTTTCTACCTTTAATTTAGAAATAAGCCGATAAGATATGTGTAAACCTTATTTTTTCAAGACTCATTTTATGAGATTTCATTAGATATGTTGTTATTGCTATTGTGACTTATTTTCGTTTAATCATTGTTTAGCAGACTAATGGAATTTGATTACTCAGAATTAGAATTTTGATGCAAATCGGAAAATGGTTCTTGACTATCTAAAGCATCCCCATCCTCCACGGACCACGTGATAAATGGATTAGTTTATAAGTGGCCATATTATGACGAAGCTCAACCAACCAACTAATTCCACGCAAACAAACTGTCAGTTTTCTATTTAATACCAACAATAATAATAATATAGATAGTGAAAGAATGAAAATATTATAGTAAATGAAAATATTATAGTATTTGGTTAGGTGGTCTAATTTTCCCTTGATACGAAACAATTGTTGACCATGTTTCCCTTGTTACATTCATCTCTCACGTCTCCACTCATTTCAAAGGCAGAGATTGTTTCTATCTTTTTCCCTTTCTTTTTTTAATTTATTTTTATTTTTTTAATAGGGGAATGATGAACACTTTAATAGCATAATTAACATTTGAACTTGCGATCTAAAACAACTTTTTAACTAATTTTTCACTACTCTAGCATCTTCCCTCATATAAACGGGATTCAATAATTATATATACAATACTTTCCTTTCTTAGATACGGGTTCTGTTTAAATATATATATATATAATAATTTCATTTCGTAGAGACGAATTATGTTTGAATATTGTTGGCTTCAATATACCTCTTCAAGATTAACATGAGCTAACATTTGAAATCTCAGTTGTCGACGATGTAACGGAGCATTTTGCTACTTTCAAAAGCCATTGCCGTCCTCTCCACATGCTTCAGTAAGATCCCATATATTTTGTTCCTCATTCTATGACATGCTTCAATTTCTGACTCGTCCAAATTTGAACCTTCTTTGCTTCCATCCACTTCCTTGTTGATGATCAAATCTAACCAGTCATTCACTCTCTTGATTTTATACATCATTGCTGCTACTTGATTATCTGATACCATCAAAGACATTTTTCGTTCGAGTTCATTTATGTATTTTTCTATGTATCCCAAGAACATTTTCCTACACTCGTCCTGCAACGAAGATGCTAGGTGAGTAGCTGCATCGATAGTGCTACCCTTGGTCCATTCAGGTTTCATGTCAATGTTAGATGGCAATAAAAAATCAGAAATGTCATCAGTGTTCCTCTTATGATCAGTTTTAATGATGTTTGCGCCTTTTTGTTTGGTACTGTGACTTGATATACTCGACTTCTTCAATGTATTGGTGACGCTCCTAGTGTTAGGAATTGGATTGTGGGCAGTGGAGCTTGGTGAAAGATCTAAAGCCACTGCTGATTTTATCCATGTAGCTGCATTTTTCTTTCTTTGCATTGTGATTGCCGATGCTTCAGTATCTGCACTCGTGCTACTTGAATCAGTTTCTTCTGTTCTAGTTGGACTTATATTTGTTAGTGATTTCATTATTAGTCTTGTTTGAGCCATATCATCTTGAAGATCCAAAAATGTATCAACACGAGGCTGAGTCTGTAGATCATCTTCTTCAGGTGAACGAAACTCTGAGAATTTGCTGGAAAAAGATGTGTCGATCAGCTTCTACATTTTAGGACTCATAATGCAACAGAACCGTATAACAGAGAAGAAAAGAGAAGAGGGTAACAAAAGAAATGCACATAAAATTCATCAAACTTTAAAATAGAGAAAAAATATCATGTCATGTCATGGAAACTGGTTGCTCTGTGTAAACTGCTGGCTGATGCACATTTCAGTTCATATAAGAAGGGCAACAATACAAATCATTCATATTTTCCTAGTTAATATTGATATATCAGTATATGTATCGTGTCTTGCCATGATCTCTATCATATGCTTTAAAACTTTTCATAGTCGGATTACAACTGGCAAGATAGTCCTTATACCACTGTAAACAGATTTTTAAGGAAGGCAATGAAGCAATTTCATTTGAGTTCATTTTAATTGGCACATTCCGAGTTACATGAAAGAGAGACCATGTTCTGTGGTCATTATGACCAATAAGGAGATTCAACGTAAAGAGGAAAGCTGTCGATTATTGTAAGACTCATTTAGCAGAAAGGAGGATTGAGTACAAAAAGTAATCACCTTAAGGAATTGAGCAACCTCTCAGCTGCACAAGCTTCTTGCAAAGCCTCAGCAGCTGCAAACAAAGCAATGTCTCTTTTCTTTATAACTTCCTGAAGTGCAAGAGAAAATCGCGGCATAGTTATTATTATGAATTTGTCGATAATGTCATTCAAGTTATACCAATTAACTACACGTTAACTCGTACCTTGCCAAGCTCTACCAAACTCGAGGGAAGTGAATCCCACGAAATCCCACTTTCCGCCCCTTGTCTGTCATATACTAACCCTTTAATTGGATGGATGGCTTGTTCACCGTTTATCTTTGACACAGGACTCTTGCTCTTAGTTGAATTCGTGCCTATTTTCTTTGCAGAATCAACAACCCTTCTTCTTGATATTGAACTTAAATTATCATCTGAGCTGTCGTATTTGGCAGAACGAACAGGTGAAACCTATCGAGATAAAAGATCAAGATTAAACTTGGAAGGGACGTAAAATTAAATTTAAATAAAAGGGCAGTCCGGTGCACTAAAGCTCCGCTATGCGCGGGGTCCGGGGAACCGGACCACAAGGGTCTATTGTACGCAGCCTCACCTTACATTTATGCAAGGGGCTGTTTCCACGGCTTGAACCTGAGACCTCCTGGTCACATGGAAGCAACTTAAATATCAGCCAAAATGATGACTAAAGCGTAAAAAAAAAAAAAGGTACAATCACAATGAACAAATAAGAACATAACTATTAGAGGCCAAGACTACATATTGGCATTGCTACCATGTATCAATCACTCCAGCTGTCATAATCTTACCACTGCTACATGTTATGCTTTTTGCCTGCAAGCTATGTTGCTCGGACTCTTTAAAAATGCCAATGGGTGCGTGTCAGATTCTCCAAAAGTAATGCATTTTTTGAAGAATCTGGCACAGGTGCGGCATCAGTTTTGGAGAGTCCGAGCAGCATAGCCTGCACTACTTAGTATTCAGCTTGCATTTAAGTTGCTTAGGAAGCATCAATTGCAGTGTATGGTTGTTTACTTTTTGTTAAAGAGTTTATGTGGACAGGCCAACTTATGAACTTGAGTGCTAAAACAGATAAGAATGAACCATGCTGCATTGTGGCCTACTTCTATATAACTAAACAGTGCAAAATAAGAATTAATATTTGTTCTGCTAAGCAGTACTTAAACACCTCCTCATAAATTTATCAGACTTTTACCACAAGCACATCAGAAAAGATGAAATGTAGAGGAAACTAAAAAATGAGAGGGAACTTACAGTTGCACTACGACAACGTGGTGGTCTGATATTGTGTTTGACGCCTGAAGAGTCAAAAATCTCCTCAGCTCCCAAACTCTTTAACTCATTCCAACTTTTCCTCTTAGAAGTCCATGTAGATGATGAGACTGAAGATACCGTGCTATCCGTATCGCTATCATTATCAACAGACCTTCTCCTACTCCTACCAACTAGCCTCAAACTACCATAATTTCTGCTCTCAACATCACATCTTTTAACTCCTGGGCGAGTTTTCGAAGCACTCAAGGACCTAAACTTCCCCTTAGGAGTACTTCCCTCAAGAACATTAGTACTAGTTTTTTTCCTCACTTCCTCAACATCAGATGACTCTAAAGACAGCCTTCTTAAACAGGATGATATATCCACAATATTTTCTTCAGAAATGACACCCTTTTCAACAATAAAATCAGAATTCGATCCATCAAGAACCTTTTCCAAATTTGGAGCCGAACCAATTTCTTCAGGGGTTCCATCACACGGACGCCTACCAGGGAGAGGCGTAAAATCTTTGAGCAATGGAAATGGTTCTGCATCCTTCAATTTTTGTACATAGATGAATTGTCCTAGTTTTAATTTGTTACCTAAAATTAGCTCATTTTGGTCTTGGGGCAATGTGACATAAATTGCGTGTGATGCATCTGAAATCTTGAGGTAAAATCCCCTGTTAGGCAAGAGATTACCTTCTTCAAGAACAGGCATTATGCTTCTGATTTGCAACAATGCTGGTTTACGATCTTCTACGATGGCATTTTCAGCCATTTTTGTATCTTCAAGTAACTTTACAACAACCCCAGATTTCAAAGTCGCCATGATTTTCGTCGATGATAAGGAAGTAACAAACTTTTCAGGTGGAATTACAAAGAATTCTTGAAATTATCAGATGCAGATTACGAAAAAAGAGTGCTTTTCCTAAGATAGAAAGAGAGGAAAATGGATATCCAAAAAAAGTGAATTTTCAAGTCAAATTCAAGTTCCTTGTTTGTCAAAAATATTATCCCGAATTTGTAGGATTCTTTCCAGAAATAACTCAAGGACCATGTGATTTGAGAGGTAGTTAAAACGGTTATAGGTGCATTTTTTGCTTATTTAATTATTTTGGGTACTATTCTGCATTCTCCTGAAGTTAATATGGGTCAATTAATATTGTAGTACCTAAAAATTAATTTTAATTTTAATGTCATTTTCATAAGACCATCATCTAATTCCATCAAGTTTAATTTCCTAGCAATTAGCATAATTCACTATCTTGTTGGAACATATAGGTATTCCTACGTTGGAAAAAGTGCAATATTTTTTGTTGAGGATTTTGTCTAAAATATACGTCTCACGGTAAGAAATGGGTAGAGTCTTATAAATATTCTATTACTTTGTGTCTCCTTATGACGACGAACATTGGAATCCCATGATATTAATTCATTGAACTTTAGTGAAAGAGTAAAATGTTTCACATGTCCCTATTTCCTAAAAGTTATCCCGATATGAATTATTTTGGGGAAAGGCGTCAAAAATTGATCAATTTTATCCTTCGTCATACTATTTGATCATATCATATTTACCCTCGTCGTTATTAAAGTTGTCATCTGTACGCCTAAAATGGATGAAAAAACCCAAATTGGCTGAAATACCCATTTTTAAGTTAAAAAATTCATCACTCTTAATATAACTCACCCCGACACATATAACTGAATAACCCAAACACTGAAACACAACCAAACACAATTTTGATCATTTCTCAATTACTTGTGCTTAAATGCTTCAATCGCGATGTGCTAACTAGAATCCATGCCCTCCTTTTTTAAAAAAAAAAAAAAAAAAAAAGACTTGACAAATGGCTACCCATTCTTAAAACCAAATCTTTGTCAATCAGTTGTTCTCCTTCAAAAGATATAAGCTTTGACTTCAATTTCTGGTTATGGAAACCATCATCCCACCAACTCAAGCATGATGCTATTCCTTTCCTAGTGTAAGTGGAACATGTCTTTTAGTATGAAGTGTGAGAGAGTTTGTATCAAGCATTTGCATAAACGTAACTGATGATTCTAGCTAGGGTGTAAATGAGCGGGTTGGTTCGAATTTTTTAAATACCAAATTAAACTATTCGTGTAGGGTTTTTAAATCTATAAACCAAATCAAATTAATAAAATTCGGGTTTTTCAAATTTTTGGGGTTTTTTTGGATTTTTTCCGGTAAAGTATTCATACAAACATCTAATTAACTTGTGCTTCAAATATTTCTTTAGTCCTAATAAGATAGAACTATCTTAGTATTTCTTACAAAATTAACACTAAATATTAAATAAAAAAATTAATTTAGGTTAAGTATTCATACAAAACTAAAGAATGGATATCCAATAATATTGTCATTCCTAGTGTTTAATTGAATATTCTTATTAGCATTAGTATTGATTTGGGCTTTATTTGAGTTACTAATAACTATGAAGTATAAAACTTATTGGACCATTCAAAATTGTAAGTTTAAATTTGAAATAATATCTTGAAAGAAAAAAACAATGAAAAAGTTAAGAAATATTGTAAATTACATCATAGTAAATATTTTTTGTATTAAATATTTTTAAAAATTATACAAATATAATATCGGGTTGATTTGGATTGATTTGATATTTTTTAGTTAAAACCAAACCAAATCAATTAATAGTCGGATTTTTTTTCTAACATCAAACCAAATCATTAGTTAAATTGTTTTATTCGATTTGTATTTTGATGCAATTTGCGATTCAAGTTTATTCACTCCTAATTCTAGCTATTGACTTTCTCTTTTGTTTCAATTTGTAGTTTGGTGCAATTTCTGGTTCTAAATTTTTGATTAAAAAAAAGACATGGTGGTTCTAATACATTTTTTGAACTATTTTGATGTCTAAATGGACAGTACAATGTTGTGTGTCTATTCTCACTGTTTTGATGAACGGATGCAGTATGTCAAGTGTGGCTCTGCCGATGAGAATTTTCCCACTTATGTATTCCCTTGTGTTGTGGGGAGGCCAATGCTAAGGACCCATTTGGTCATAAAAATCGCAAATAGTTTTTAAGAAAAAACTTTAGCAAAAATTATTTGATCATATAATTTATTATTTTTTGACAAAAAAAATTTGAAAAAAGTCCCAAGTTCTTAAAAACTAGAAAAATATACTCCCTCCGTTCCTAATTAGTTGTCGTCCTTACTAAAAATAGATATTTTTTTTATAGGCTTAAGTCATCGATAGATCCTTAAACTTGTTTTGAGATTTCACTTGGACCCCTCAACTGACCTTTGTACCTATTGAACACTTAAACCATTCAAAATATGTATTTATTAAATATTTTTTTGTTAATTAGCCAAAAATATAAAATGAGTGTAGTACACTCGCGGTAACGTGGCAAAATGACCAATTATATTAGTGCATGTGGCAGATGAGTTCAAAAAAAAAAAAAAAATTTAAAAAAATTAGGAGTAAAAAAAATTAAATACTTAAATCCTAACTCTAATCACCCGTCGTCGCCACCCCCTCCGCCCGCCTTTACCTTCACCTATCATGTCAAAAGCTATCATCCCCATTTCAAGCTCATCAATGACGTAAAATTCCAAAACAAAAATCAATGCAAAATTCTTTGAACAAATCCAAGAAAAATATCATCTTTTAACATAAAATTTGACAAACATTACAATCAAATAATCAATTTTATCTAATAATTAAGAAAATTAATTGGATTTGAAAAGTGAAATGAGGAAGAACACGTAAAGATAATATTTCCCTTGAATACATCATATTTCTTCTTCTTTTTTTTTACGTGTTTTTCTTCATTTCACTTTAAATTAGTGTTATTTTTTCTTTTTCTGAATCTGTTCTTTTTTTTTTTTGGGATCTATTCTTCATTTTTTTTCTAATCCAATTTTGTTTTGTTAAAAAAAAGAGAAGGTGGGGGCGGAGGTGGGGGTTGGGAAGAGGAAAATAGATAGAGATAGAGAGGAAGTATAATTTGGGTGATGGACTTTATTTTTTCCGGCAAGAAAAAATGGCAAAAGGTGGTGGTGAATTTGGAACAAGAATACAATGAAGAAGAAAGAAAAAAAAAATTACAAAAAAAACACTTCTTACGCGTTTATTTTCAAGTGTTATACACTCACTAAGTCATGTCAGTAAAAGGTGTTTAGGTAGTTCAAATTCAAATGGTACAGGTATTCAATAAGTACAAAAGTCAGTTGAGGGGTTCAAGTGAAATCTCAAAACAAGTTTAAAGGCCTATCGATGACTTAAGCCTTCTTAATACTTGTCATTTCACATAATCAAGGCATCATTACTTGTTTCTTTCCATCTTTACCCTTAGTTATAAATATGGAGAGATATCTATATATTGAAAAAAAGAGTATTAAATAGAGAAGAGTAATAAATAATATCTATATATTGAAAAAAAGAGTATTAAATAGAGAAGAGTAATAAATAAGGATAATTTAATTAATTTAACATGTAGTTGATTTTTGTTAAGGGAAGTGCAAACAAAAATGGTGACAACTATTTAGAAATGGAGAGAGCAGTTTTTGGGCCAAATTTTGGGAACTTTTAAAAATTTAAAATCATCCCAAACTTTTATATTTTTTTTTTAAAATCTATTAGTTATCAATCCTAACTAATATCTATCTGCTAACAACCCTTCATTAATAAAGTGTTCTATATATAAAGAACATATTTCTACGCCCAATATACATAGCGGATATTTCTTTGTGGGTAGAAAAAATTTTAGTAGCTCCTACACTTATCTGTGAAATTATTTTGCCAGTGCAAACTGAATATGATTGAAGCTTATAATTTCTGAGTTTAATTTTTATTATGGAACATGTTCAATATAAAAATGATAGAAATACAAATTTATGAGTATTTTTAATAGTTTTAGGACTTACGAATATAAATCATATTTCTTAAAAAAGTGAAATATATTTTTCAAAAACTATAATCAAACACATGATTAAACTTCAAAACTTCACCAAAATATGACTTGTCAAAAATATTTGAGAATATAAGATATGTATTCCCTTGTGCTGTGGGGATTCTTCAAATTAAAGGAAAAGGTAAAATGACAAAAATTGTGTTTCGTTGTGTTTGGTTTATTTATTTATATATACATGCGTCGAGGCGGGTTATATTAGAGGTGATGGATTTTTTAATTCAAAAATTATTTTAGCTACTTTGAACTTTTCCATCCATTTTAGGAATATATATGAAAACTTTAGTGACGTTAAGGGTAAATATGATCAGGTGGTGTGATTAAGGGTAAAGTTAGCCAATTTTTTGAAAGTTGAGGGGTATTGTTAACCCTTTTTCCCTTTATTTTATATCATTGTTTTTGTCCGAATGCTAAGTTTAAAATTCACGTTGATTTTCATATATTGTAGAAACTTTCTCCGTTTTAAAATAAGTGGTGTTTTTAACTTGAACCCATTAAAATGTATTTTTATTAATTTATTCTTAATTAAATGTCTGGAAAAAGAAATAGTAATTCTTTGATGATTTCTTGGTTAAGCAGAATTCAATTTATTTAAATAAGGTAAAAATTTGAAATAAATAAATAAATAAATATTTTCTTGATTTTGTGAAAATCACTTATCTTGATAATTGAAAAAGTGATAGTACGTGGAAGTGACCAACAAGGATTGTGATGGAGTAGTAAGTACTCCTTCATCCTTAATCAGAGGTCTTGAGTTTGAGTCCCCTTGGGTACGAAGTTGTCTTTGTTAGGGAGTGTTTTATCCCTCAATGTGGGACTTCTCAGCGTGAATTCGGATTTATTCGGATTCCAATACAGATACCGAACATCGAGTGAAAAATTTAAAAAAAGAAAAGAAAAAAGTACATGGAAGTGGGGGTGGGAAACATGATAGGTGGGAAACGTAAGTGTGTCATGTACTCAGGTTAACATTTTCCTTTTCAGAGACAAGACAAATCAAAGAATTTGGTGTTTGTGACCTTACACCAATTGTTGGTTTGGAACGAACTACTCGACCTCGTATATACATTAGTACTATTAAGTTCACCAAACTTAAATGTAGATTATTAAGTTCACCTAACGTCAAAACGTTTTAGTAAAATGCTCTCAGTATTTTATTTTTCCGTTCAAATTTTATATTCAATCAAAATTATTGAGATTGATTGAAACTTTTTTTTTAAAAAAGTCCAAACTTAATTATTTGAATCTAGATTTTTGAATTCGAAAAATGAAAATTCAAATTGAAGTTTTCATATCTAATCTGAACTGTCTAAACGCCCACCTTAAATTAACATCACTCGTTTAGTCAGTGTATTATTGTAAAGACTAATAAACAATTGTGTAACGGGATGGGGTAGGTGACTCTTATAGGAGTTGGCTCAAAGATATTTACTTTTTTTGTTCCGTTTTTATGTGACACTAATTTTTTTAACACGTTCAAAATAAATGCACAGATGAAAAGGTGACTATAGTGGGTCCTAATTGGATAAGATTAGTGAAAAATTGTTTTCAGGCATTTGTCACGTTTTGACTTGATGTACTTATTAAAAAAAAAAAATTAATATAGTGACTTTAATAAATTATCCCTATTAATTGATGTTTAATACTAATAGATATTAAAAAATAATTTGGAGAATGATAATTAATACTAAGGATAAATATAAAAAAAAATTATCTTTTTTTGATTTATCAAAAATAATAAGTAAAAATAAAAGTTAAATTAAAAAATTTAGTGATAAAGTAAATTCAAACGAAGAAGTA
Organism: Capsicum rhomboideum; assembly: GCA_031232105.1. NCBI lineage: Eukaryota > Viridiplantae > Streptophyta > Magnoliopsida > Solanales > Solanaceae > Capsicum > Capsicum rhomboideum. The sequence continues at coordinate 140,829,808 of CP124719.1, read as the reverse complement.
CTAATAAATGGGGCTGGTGAGAAGATACATACTATACTACTGTACTACTAATATATGGCCCTCTAAAATTTGATTCTCACTGGATTCTGTTGTCTGCTAATGATTTGATGTTGTGTAAAAATATTTATTTATTTACTTGAAGATAAGTTCTTCTTGTGGCCAGAAAAAAAAAAGTATAATTTCTTTTGGTGTATTTCATCTGTACACGCAAAAAACACTATACTATTAATTTACGCATAAAAAAATTTATTCATGGTATGTGAAGTTAATACAAGGCAATTAGCATCTGCTAATCTTGAATTTTTTTTTTGATTAATTCGATTTTGAGATCGCAAGACCGATTAAAGAGGAAAGCACTCTTTAATAAGATTTTTTTAAATTCTAAATTTTTAAGGCTCGAATGCAAAACTTCGTATTAAGGGAGAATGAGGCCTAATTTTTTTTTTTTTATGTATAATAGATTAATAGGTTAATTTTTCTTTTAAAAAATATTGAAAAGAAAAAATAAGCCTTCTGTTAAAACTGACTTTAGGTCACTAATTTTATTAAACTGTTTCTATCAAAATTTATTTGAGATTATGTGTTATTTATTTATATTACAGTGATCCACTACATCAAAAATAATCTTTAGCAGTAATTAATTAATGACAATAGCTTAATTGCCACTAAATATATATTTTAGTGACATTTACTAGTGACAATTACATTATAGCTTTTTTTGTAAATATCCCTAAAGCCTATAGCAACATTGAATCCAATGATATTTAATTAATACCGATAAAAATTTTAACATTCTTATTAAAATATATATTTATTATCGCTAAAAATTATTTTTGTTATAATGATCATAGCTATTTGTTTCCGCTGCTTATATATGTGACATGCTTTTCATGTGTTAGATTTGGTGGACTAGGAAGCTCTTTATCGTAATTAATCTTGGTAGTTGATAATATTATTGGGTCAGTGAGGGAAAAGTGGTGGTCACTTTTTCCTTTAACACTGTCATGTGTAGGTTGATTGAGATTACTTTTGTATTATTTTTCCCTTCATCTTTACTCTGTTTATTACTTCCTTTATTTAGATTTATTTGTCACTATTATTTTAATTTAATTTTTATTTTTACCTATAATTTTTAACAAATTAAAAAAAAGATAAATTTTTTTTTTCATATTTTATCCTTAACATTAATTATTTATTTTTCAAATCATTTTTCAATATCTATTACTCCCTTCGTCCTATTTTATGTGACCTACTTTTTTTTTTGTCCGTCCCAAAAAGAATATCACATTTCCTTATTTGATAACTTTTTAAAAGCACAATTACTCTTTTATCCTTATTGATCGCACTTAATTAAAGATAATAGTAGTACATTTTTCATAAAAGGCAGTTTGGTAAATATTACCAAGTCTTTCCTTATTTCTTAAACTCCATACCCAATCAAAGTAAGCCACATAAAATAAGACGGAGGGAGTACTAAACATCAATTAATAGGGACAATATTGTAAACTCAATCTATCAATCATTGTTTTTTTAATGAATGTGTTATGTCAAAAAGTAATAAGTAAAAGTGAACGGATGGAGTACAATGGACGCGACTCCCCTCCAGTAGGAGTTTCGTCCAGTTGCTCCAGTTGAGCAGTAAATGTTGCATACATGTCTTGTTTTAAAATGAATGAACCAGATTTATATAGTTTAAATATTTTATTAAATCTTTTATGAATGCAATCTTTATCTTCCTTGTTTAAAATTTTCTTTTCTTCCAAATCATAATTCTCACTGGGATGAGGGGTGACCATGGTATTGAACGAGAAAACAGCTAAATTCTAGAAATGAGGGACAAGAAGAATTGGACTAAGATTGCAAACAACTAAGATTTGTAGTTGGGTTTATGAATTAGGTTTCGAAGCTAATTTAAGTTTAATGGATATGGCGTGAAAGTATTTGTCAAAAACAAGAAGAAGAAGATATGGCTTGAAAGCAAATTTTGATAATAATAATAAGCTCTTTCTATTTGTCCACGCTATAGCCATGACTATAATTAATCTGGTCATCACTTCAGTTGAGTAGCCATATTCACATTATTTCAATTGGATCGTAAAGAGGATGGAGGGATTAAATTTACTTTTTAAGTAAAAAAAATTTGGTCCGTTCGTTTTAAAACAGAATACGTGTGCAGCATTTCAATTGGAGTAACTGGACGGAACTCCTACCGGAGGGGAGCCGCGTCCGAGTACTATTGACTTCACACACTTATTAAAAAATAATAATATGGATAAATTACTATATCATCCGTAAAATATAATAAATTTCATTGATTTGTCAAATTAGATAAATATTATTATACATCTATTTTAAGTAAAATGGATAAGTAAAAATAAATGGACGAAGTACTTTTTGTTGATCATTTAGTTATTTTATTTAAAATAACATGCATTACTTTCTACGAAAAAGGATTTGAAGAATTTCAGGACAATTTTTGTTATTTTCATTATTTTCTTTCGAAATAATTAGTTTCGATACAATTATTTTATTCCCTGATAGGAACAATCTATCTAATTTTGGTATAACGTATCTAGGATTAACAAACAATTAAGTAATAAAAAATACGAAATTTCTAAACGGCCCCGCGATGTATCCTTGGGGTAGTTTTAGACCAAAAAATAAAAGAAGGATATTTATAAAACATTTTTCATATGTTAGAAATACTATAAATTAGGCACTCATTTCCTCATTATCTTACCTTCAACCTTCTATCTTCATTGCTTCCAATTAATTTATTGGGGTGTCTCCTCTCTTTGCTTCTTGTATCACAGTACTGTAAGTTTTTATTTCTCCTTTAAACCCTCTTTTGGTTTGTTCTAAATATTGATTCACAATTAAAGTAACAATTTTTTTTCAATTTCAATTACATATTATTGATTAGTATAGCTGGTTATACACTTTTACTTTTTAGATTATCAAATTACATTTACCAATGAAAAATAGTAATAACAATAGTGCATAGAAGTTAAACTCATATTTTAAATATTAATGTATAAGGGTAAATTTCACATATATATATATATATTTTAATAAGCAAAATGTGTTTTAAAAAAACCATAGCCAAACACCTTTGCAACTTCAATTCAAACTTCACCGAAATCAAATTTTTCAAAGAAGTCAGGGAATCTAGCATCAAACGCTAGCTAAGTCTAGTAAGAAATTAAATAAGTCAACACTGAATATGTTGAATCTTCTTCCTCGCTAATTTGTAGATCTCAAGGTGATTGAAACTTGAAAGCTATGGCCTCCAAGGTATCCATTGTGTCAACATGGACAGTTAAAGCTGGAGGGAGTCTGATTGAAAAACACCATCTAAATAATTGTAAGATAATTGAGTTGACACCATGGGACATTCTAGAGCTTCAAATTGACTACTTTCAAACTGGACTTCTCTTCCTCAAACCTACATTTGAACAAGTAAGAGATTTATCAAAAGCAACCAACACTAGTTCCTTGATTGATCATCTTAGAATTTCACTATCTCGAGCTTTAAATTTCTTCCCTCCATTCTGCGGCCGCCTTGAGGCGGTCACAGAGCAGAGTGGAACCACTTCTTTCTTTATTAACTGTAACAATGCTGGTATTCAATTCAACCATGCGATAGCTGATGGTGTTACCGTTGGCGACATCTTGGAATCAAAGTATGTTCCTCATGTGGTACTCGATTTTTTCCCATTAAATGGAGTTAAAAACCAAGAAGCTACCTCCAAACCATTTCTAGTTGTGCAAGTAACAGAGCTTGAGGATGGCATTTTCATTGGCTGCACATGCAATCACGTATTGGTGGACGGAACATCCTTTTGGCATTTTTATGGTTCTTGGGCTGAGATATCTTGCGGTTTTAATGTCATCTCAATAATTCCCTCTTTGAAACGTGAATTCCCTTTCAAAATTGACCATTTCACTAAACGCATTTCTATACCAAATGAAAGAATCAATGCCAATAAATTCATTTCGCCAGCAGTACAAACGCTGTGGGAAGGGGTATTTCATTTTACCAAAGAAAACGTAGCCAAGCTAAAAGCAAAGGCCAATCTTGAAATGAACACCACCAAAATTTCTTCTCTTCAAGCTGTATTGGCTCACGTTTGGCGATCTGTAATACGTTGTCGTCGTCTCGATCACAACGAAGTAACTACTTTTGAGGTAGCCATTGACATGAGGAAAAGATTGAACCCTCCATTACCTGAAGGGTTCTTTGGAAATGCAATTTACCCTGCTACCATAACGGTCAAGACGGGAGAGCTACTCCAGCACGAATTGGGGTGGGCTGCCTTACAAATTAATGAGATGATTGCTTCGTATGATCATGAAAAGTTTAAGTGCATATACGAGAATTGGATGAACGACCCCGAGATAACAATAATGGGCGAATTGCCAAGCAATTACTTTATGCTGAACAGCTCTCCGCGATTCGATTTTTTGAAGTATGATTTTGGTTGGGGAAAGCCGATTGCACATAGAGATGGGATGGGAAGTATGTTTGAGGGGAAAACAGCAGTGTCACGAGGGATAGAAGAAGGAAGTATGATTCTTGAAATTTGCCTTCATTCAGAGACAATACAAGCATTGGAGGAAGACATAATATTTAGGGAGTTTGTAACCATGCAAGTGCCAGTTGTTGGTGTGGAATGAACAATTCCAGCTTCTACTTAAATTATTAAGTGCTGCTTATGTATTGATATTAGTTTCTTGTTAGATTATTATATGCATGAATAAGGAGAAATGTAGCATTAATGAGTAATGCAATTGTTTTTTTTGCAGACCTCTTATAAAAATCATTTGAAAATATCTACATCTCATAGGTCAATATATAATATTATACAACATTATACTTGAGTAAAAATATTTAGGCCACATAGGTGTTCATACACAAATATGAGTTAAAACGTTGTTTATACACAAAGTATACACTATGAATGTGACGTAAATATTTTCAAAAATAGACATAGAGCGTAATTTTCCCTACTAATTAAATATTCAACTTAACAATACTTCACGGCATTAATTTCACTTCATACAAGTATATGAATGATTAGATATATCCCACGTAGGTACAAATAATTCCAGGCTTAAACAGATTCCATGCAGCAGCCATCCAAACACAAAGTTTTTTTTGTTTTTTTTTTAAAAAAAGCAAAACGCTAGAAGGAGGGGTTGAACCTCCGACCTTGTGGTTAACAGCCACACGCTCTAACCAACTGAGCTATTCCAGCTTGTTATTGATTCGACACTTTATGGTATTTAACTAATTTTCAAACTTTGCAACTACTGTATATCATAATTATACATGCATTTTTGGAAAGGCCAATATTCCGTAGATAAGCAAGCTGAAGCCTCAAAAGAAAAAAACAATTCTCTGTATATAAGGTCAAATTTATATTTTATGTAGATAATATATAAAAGATGATAATTGATATTTCTCGATGAAAATGTTGTCTCTGGCACTGGGATGACTATGTAATTAAACAGAAAATCCTATGCTAACATCACTATCTTAAAGCTTCTTTGCCAAATACTCCAGACATAGCAAAGAAAAATACAGCAATCTGCTGCATTAAGATTTCGATTTGCAGGGAGCCCGAAGGAGGGTCAGACCATAAGGATCTAATTTTGTATCTAGTCTTATGTACCCTGCATTTTTACAGGAGACTGTTTCCACAGTTAGAATTTGTGGCCTCCCCCGATCAACACATAGCAAAGGTGTCAACTAAAGGACCTACTTTATTTCCTGCTTTATGCTTTTCTCTCATTAGGATCCACACGATATATTCATGACAAATACAAGCATATCATCTTACACATAAAGGGCTTGTCTATTTCTTCTAAAAAATATTTTTCCAAAAAGTGTACTTATTGTAAACCCACTGACTGTACATCATAGATTCGCCTTTGAGGCAAACATTTAATTATTTTATGTTGACAAAATAATGACTCTTGGAGTACTTAATTAGGCTTTGCACAAGGGGGCTAGGGAGGAAGAGGTGATTAGAGTTGATGGTTCAATTCCAGTGGCATGTCACTCGAAATGCCAGCAATGCATGTCATGTATTAATTGAAGAAGATGATGAACAGAATGAGCTGTACTATTATCCCAGAATTTGGAGGTGTAGTTGTGGAAACAAAGTATTCTCACCTTGACTATCAATTAATTCCATCAAGTAATATTTCCTAGCATAATTCACTATCTTGTTGTCCCTACATACGTTCAAAAAAGTACAATACTTTTGGACATTATATATACGTATCTACGACCACTAGGTTGTATTTTGATGGTTTGAAAAACAAATAGGCCTTTAATGGTTTCTTGGTTATGTAGAATTCTATTTTATTTAGGTAAAATTGGAAGAAAAAAAATATTTTCTTGATTTTGTGAAACGTCACTTATTTTGAAACAAAATGAAAAAAAGTAAAACTTGAAACAGAGGGAGTTGATCACTTTTACTTGTCCAATATTTTTATTTGTCACTTGTCCTATATTTCAAAAATCTAGTGTTTAAATTTGTTATGCTTCTTTATCTATGAATCTCTCTCAGCCCGACAGAGAGAATAATACATGGAGTAGAGGTGTTAATTTATTTATGTCACAGACAGAACTGATGCTTGTTTTATATGAGAAAGTAACTACTGTCTTTCTGGGGAAAATTATATGCTTATTGTTCTTCGATTAGAAATATACTTCTCAAACTACTCTCTCTTTTGGAGGAAAATGTTTAGTGCTTTGCGTGCTATGCTTAATTTTGTAGGAATTAATTAGTTCAGAAAAATGTAATTGTTGTCCTCCCTTTCAATAGATTTCTAATAGAAAATTAATCCCGATTTCTCCACAATTTTCCTTATTCCAGGTTCTATAACATTAATTGTTGTGTAGGCCATTGGGAAATACTTTTCATGTCATTTGCAAGTTTGATTGTAGCGAAGTGAGTAGACATGATGAGAATTTTCAAATTACACATGTAATTACCTCTCTAAAATTCACTATCACAAAAATGTAAATTACCTGGAAATTTTACTTGGGGATTTTGTGCGCAGATATTTCCTGGGGAATTTCAAGCGAAAGTCTAAAATTCCTAAATTTTAGTATATTTTACTTGCGAAAAATATTTTCTCAAAAAAATTCGCAGGTAACTTTAGCGCCATTTTGCGCAAAATATTATCTGGGGAATTATGTAGGAAATTAGTCTGCAAAAATCTTTTTTTACCGGTAAATCCGCATATAAATAACTAAAATAAATTCCTTTATTAATTCACAGAAAAATCCCTAGGTAACCTACTTGCGGATTTAGTTAGGAATAATTATCTAGGAATTTACTTGGAAATTTTCTTACATGGGAGGTTAACTGGGGATTTTGATTCTGCGAATTTACCTGAAAATATTTTTTTGGAGATTTACCTGCGGATTTTATTACCCAAGGAATTACTTGGGAATCTTTTGTTGCGGATTTACCTGGAATCTTTTCTTGGAGATTAACCTGCGGATTTTACTACTCGGGGAATTACTTGGGAATCTTTATATTGTAAATAAATTTTAAATGATAATTTAGAAATTATTTTATCAGTAATGATCAAAACTCATTTACCTATATAAACTATATGGAATAAGAAATAAGTGAAATGACTAGATACACATATATACATACATATATAATGCATGTAATATGAAAATGACAATCATATAAATAGAGTATTTTGTAATAACTTCATGAAAAAATTATTTTGTTTATAATGTTAATTAATGCTTAAATAAAATCTATAATAAGGTATAAACTTATTTAAACTATGGGTAAATTAATACATAAGTTGGAAAATAAAATATTACATATAATATGAGAAGGTATTATATAGATGGAAGATTGAAAATATCAAGGGTAAAATAGATATTGCTTCGTATAAGGGGGTAGAATCTCTATTATTAAATAAAAAAATAAGGGGGAATTTAATTATTAAAGCAAAGTTGAAAAATTTAAATGATTCCTACGTTTTTATTTATTGATAACAATGACATAAATATTTATTAATTTACTCAACAACTGGATTTAGTCTCATACTTACATAGCTTTTTCAAATAAATAAAGAAATAAAGAATTAATTTTACATCACCAATTTAATGATGGAAAGAAAAAAAAAGTTAGAAGAAATTACACCCATGTAGTATTCCTACGTTTAGCGCTTGGATAGATTACACGTGAGATCTTGAGTGGAAGTGAGCCATAGGGAAAAGAGGCGATTGATGTTATTTACTTGCCTTTGTTGTAGTAGTATTATAGTCTTAAGAATTAAATTAATGTAAGAATTGTTAAACTAAAACAGATAACTAAAATGGGGTGGGCATATATATAATATGGAGAGAGAGAGGTAATTGTATATTTGTATATAAATTCCTGTAGTGGGTAGCCATCAAAAGGAAAATTTTGAATTAAAAAACAAAATACCCCAAATATATGGGGACGGAGGGAGTATTGATTATTATAGCCGGTTTTTCGTCACTATTGCTTATAAGATTATCAAATTACATTTACCAATGACAAATAGTGATAACAATAGTGCATAAGAATTACACTCATTTTTTAAAGATTAATGTGCTAGAAATTTGGTATAAATGTATGTTTTAAAAGAATGGCATAAGTGGCGGACTTGAAAGCCAGTATAAATGTATATTCTATAATCTTTGTTGCTGATTATAAAGGGAATATTTCCTGCAAAAACCAAATAGTGTACTAATAAGTAACTTTTAAAAGATAATATAGTTATCTTTTCTATTAAAATAGAAAAAGAGAAACAAGACGTTTGAAATTTTATAATTGGAGCAATATGATCTAGTATTGCACAAATAAAATGAAACACCAAATTGTATATGTATTGCACGGATTTCAATACTAGTTTTAGTAGTAATGGTTTAAGCTCCCGATTGATCATAGGTTTTGAAAGTAATTTTTTAAAATTTATTTTCAAATATTTATTTGGTTATAGAATTTTTTTTATATATATTTTTTTTTTTGAGATTTTGAAAATCAAATCCCAAAAATTGTTTCAGACCTCTTTTTGACCCAAAATATGATTATTGGCTTATTTTAAAATTCTAAAACTTGCCCCAATTTTTTGTATTTTATAAATTTCATGCATATACATACTCCCTCTGTTCCATTTTACTTGACCTCTTTTGACTTGGGACACTCATTAAGAAAAACATTAATTAGAAGTGTATTTTACAAAGTTAATTCTATTAATGATGTTTTGAAACTCTAAATCTAACTATTACTCCTATTTTCTTTAGTTATTTAATATTGAGGGTAATATGGGAAAAAAAAATAATAAAACACTCTTGATTTGCGAAATTGGACAAATAATTTGAAACAAACATATTTAGAAAGAAGGTCAAGTAAAGTGGAATGGAGGGAGTATTTATAAAAGAAAAAAAAAGTGAAATATGTTTTAAAAAACTATTGTCAAACACATTTTCAACTTCAATTCAAACTTCACCAAAATCAAGTTTTTCTATAAAGCTTGGGAATCTAGGGCAAGCGCTAGCTAATTCTAGTAAGAAATTAAATAAGTCAACACTGAATCTAGTAAGAAATTAAATAAGCCTACACTGAATATAGGTACTCCTTTGTTTCATATTATTTGGTTCTTATGCCAAAAATTGTTGTTCAATTACTTGTCCAATTTATGAAATAAGAAAATTTTATTATATTTTTTTCTATCTACCCTTAGTATTAATTAACTACATAAAGTAGCACTAATAATAGTCAAATTTAGAAATTCAAAGCATCATTAATAAGATTGATTTATTAAATACACTTCTTACTAAATCTTTTTTAAGATGTGAGTAAGGTAAACATGGTCGAGTAATATGAAATTGGGGAGTACCTTATACTTGGTTCTTTTTTTCTCGCTAATTTGTAGATCTCAAGGTGATCGGAGGTTATGGCCTCCAAGGTATCCATCAGGTCAACATGGACAGTTAAAACAACGGGAGGGAGTCTGATTGAAGAGCATCATCCAGATAATTGGAAGATAATTGAGTTGACACCATGGGACATTCTTGAGCTCCAAATTGAATATAGTCAAGGTGGACTCCTCTTTCCCATGCCTACATCTCAACAAGTAAGAGACTTGTCAAGATCAACCAACACAAGTTCCTTGATTGATCATCTTAGAGTTTCACTATCTCGAGCTTTAGATTTCTTCCCTCCATTATGCGACCGCCTTGAGGCGGTCACAGAGCAGAGTGGAACCACATCTTTCTTTATTAACTATAACAATGCTGGTGTTCAATTCAACCATGCGATAGCTAATGATGTTACAGTTGGCGACATCTTGGAATCAAACTGTGTTCCACATGTGGTACACAATTTTTTCCCATTAAACGGAGCTCAAAACCAAGAGGCTACCTCCAAACTATTTTTAGCCGTGCAGGTAACACAGCTTGTGGATGGCATTTTCATTGGCGGCACATGCAATCACGCATTAGCTGACGGAGCATCTTCTTGGCATTTTTATGGTTCTTGGACTGAGATATCCCGCGGTTCTAATGTCATCTCAAAAATTCCCTTTTTGAATCGTCAATTCCCTTTCAAAATTGATCATTTTTCTAATCGCATTTCTATACCCAATGAAAGAATCAATGTAGGTGGTAAATTCATTCCACGAGCAGTACAAATGCTGCAAGAAAGGGTATTTCATTTAACCAAAGAAAATATAGCCAAGCTAAAAGCAAAGGCTAATCTTGAAATGAACACCACCAGGATTTCTTCTCTTCAAGCTGTGTTGGCTCATATTTGGCGATCCGTTATACGTTGCCGTCGTCTCGATTACAACCAGGAGACTACTTTTGAGGTATCCATTAACATGAGGGAAAGACTGAATCCTCCATTACCTGAAGGATTCTTTGGGAATGCAGTTTACCCTGCTACCATAACAATCAAGACGGGAGAGCTACTCGAGCACGGATTTGGATGGGCTGCTTTACAAATCAATGAGATGATTGCTTCCCATGATCATGAAAAGTTTAAGTGAACCTACGAGAATTGGATGAACGACCCCGAGATAACAAAATTTGATGACTTGCCAAGCAATTACTTTATGCTGAGCAATTCTCCGCGATTCAATTTTTATAAGTGTGATTTTGGTTGGGGAAAGCCGATTGCACATAGAAGTGGGGCGGGAAATATGTTAGACGGGAAAATAACAATGTTACCTGGACTAGAAGAAGGGAGTATGATTCTTGAGATTTGCCTTACTTCAGAGACAATACAAGCATTGGAGGAAGACAAAATATTTGGGGACTTTGTGACCATGAATATGCCAGTTGTTGGTTCGGAACGAACAATTCGAGCTCGTATTTAACTGCTTCTTATGGTAATTCTTAGATTGTTTTGTTATGCATGAATAAGGAGAAAATGCAGTGTCTAAATTTGCTAAGCTTCTTTATCTCTCAATCTTCGTGTAGAGCATCATCATATAGCAACAATATACCATAGATATTAAGTTGTGTCTCAGGGCTGCTGCTTGTATTTGAGAAGCGACATTGTCAAAGTATTTTCTTATTGCATTACAAGTTTTTTTTAATTAATTAATTTTTACACAAATCTTGCTCCCTCTAGTCTAATATAGTGTTTTGTTGGAACTTTTTTTATAATCCAAAATAAGAGAATTTTTCAAAGTTCAAGAGTGTATTAATTTTTTCTTTTTCGAGGTTTACACGTCTTTTTAAAGAAATCACCGAACCAACTTCTCCGGGGTTTATTCCATCACACAGACGCCTACCAGGTAGAGGCATAAAATCTTTGAGCAATGGGAATGGTTCTGCATCCTCCAATTTTTGTACATATAAATGAATTGTCCTAGTATTGATTTGTTACTTAAAATCAGCTTATTTTGGTCTTGGTGCAGTATGACATAAATTGCAATGTGATGCCTCTGAAATCTTGAGATAAAATCCTTGTATTTCCTGATCCTCTTTCTTTGAGTTTTGCTTCTCATCACCTTCTTTGGTTCCCTTTTTATATTATGTATAGCTTCTGCATATCGTACTTCCATTAATGTTGTTTTGTTTCTTTGAGTTGTAATCATTTGCTATTACTATCGACATAATCTGTATTTAGAATTTGTTTCAGATGGTGTTTCTCTGATTGAAGGTTACTGATGGTCCAGTTCAACAGCCCGGAGCTTAGCAATATCTAGCGGGAGGGAAATCAAGTAGCTGATGCACTAGATAAGTTCGGCAAGCACCTAGCTCCTTCTGTAGATTGGCAGCCTTGGATACCGCTGCTTAATTTACCCCTCCCCTCTAGCTTATGCTTTTACTGCTTTCGATAAAGACAGTTCTGGCTCCCTGGGGGCCAGACTGGTTCCCGTGTGTACCAAAGTCTTTAGCTTCAACAGTTCCGAAAAAAAATAATAATATATGGATGCCTTTCTCATTAAAAAAAAAAAAGAATGGAAAAGGTATATATATACCCGAATTATTATAAATGGTACGTATATACCATTCGTTATACTTTGGGTACGTATATGCCCCTGCCGTTAATCATTTGGATTGTATATACCCTTTACACTAACGGAGGGGCACGTGGCACAATCTTATGCATTTACCCATTTTTTTTATTTATTTTACGGAAAAGGGACATATATACCCCAAAACTATCATAAATGGTACGTATATACCATTCGCTATACTTTGGGTACATATATGCCCCTGTAGTTAATCATTTGGATTGTATGTACCCTTTACACTAACGGAGGGAGACGTGGCACAATCTTATGCGTTTATCCAATTTTTATTTATTTTATCCAAAATTTAATTAATCCACCCAACTATCCATCCTCATACCTAATTTAAACCCGAGATTAAAACCCTAAACCAATTATCCAAAATTAAATTAACCAAACCCAGCTAAAATATCTAACCCGATCCGAAAATAAAGATGCTTCCAGAGACAAATATCGACCAAATGAAAGACCCGACACTTCATCCAAACCTAAAATTCGATTTGAGTTTCTCCTCTGTGTAATAGAGAATCTACTTCGTATGTAAGTAGAGGAGAAACTCGAATTGAATTTTGGGTTTGGATGAAGCGTTTGAGAGAAGTGAATGAAGTGTCGGAACTTTGGTTTAGTCGATATTTGTCTCTGGAAGCATCTTTAATTTTGGGTCAGGTTAGATATTTTAGTTGTGTTGGGTTAATTTAATTTAGGGTTTTAATTTGGGAAAATTATGCAAAATGTCCATTGGGATAAATTATTTACACAAAAAATAACCCACTTTTTTTTTTTTACTGAAAATGGCCAAGCCGCCATATTTCTTACCCAAATTGGCCACTCGGCCAAATGAATTACAAGCAGCATGGCAACCTGACATTTCATTCCTTCACTGGCATCATCGGTCATTTGGCCCATTTTCTTTCAAATTAAAAAAAAAAAAAATTAAATTATTTTATTTTTTTTGCTATGCTATTAAATAAAAAAAATCATTGTTTAATTTTTTTTAAAAAAATATTTTTTCTTTTCTAATTGTTTCACTTCTTTTGTGGAAAAAATAAATATTTATGTTGTTTTATTATTTTTTGTTTATACTTTTATTTATTAAGATGGGAACGCATGATAGTCAAATAAATATCGATATCGATACATTACATAATTATTTATATAATATCGATACACGATTATACACCATTCATACAATGTCAATACATTACATACCTATTTATACAATATCGATACACGTCTATATACTATTTATATAATATTGATACACGCTTGTACACCATTTATACAATGTCGATACATTACATAACTATTTATACAATATCGATACACATTTATACAATATCGATATATTACATATACACTACATTACTATTTGTACATCATATATACATGATTATACACCATTTATACAATATCAATACACGTTTATACACAATTTATACAATATCATTACATTACATAATTATTTATACAATATCGATACACGTTTTATACACCATTTATACAATATCGATACATTACGTAACTATTTTATACAGTATTGATACACATTGATACAATATCGATACATTACATAACTATTTTATACAGTATCGATACATTAAATATACATTGAATATATCGATACATTATATATATACTACATAATTATTTGTTCATCATATATACATGTTTATACACCATGTATACAATATTGATACATGAAAAAAAAAATCACGGAAAATGTTTGAAAAAAAAAAAGAGCAAAAAAATTTTTTTTTTTAAAAAAATTAACGCTTAAAAAAAAAAGAAAAAAAAGAGAGGCATAAATGGTCTAATGGCCTTGGGCCAAATTGAGCTTTGTTGAGCCCATGACCCTTTTGGTTATTTTTTCTGTAAATGAAAAGTGGGCTACTTTTTTTGTAAATATTTTATTTTTCTGTATATAATTGAAATTTTCCCTTTTAATTTTGGGTCTAAATTGGGTATGAGGATGGATAGTTGGATGGATTAATTTAATTTCGGATAAAACAAATAAAAATTGGATAAACGCATAGAATTGTGTCACGTGTCTCTTCATTAGTGTAAAAGCTATATACAATCCAAATGATTAACAACAGGGGCATATTCATACTCAAAGTATAACGAAGGGTATATACGTATCATTTATGATAGTTCGGCAGTATATATGTCCCTTTTCAGTAAAATTAATAAAAAATAATAAATACATAGGATTGTGCCACGCGTCCCTCCGTTAGTATAAAGGGTATATACAACAAAGGACCAAGTAATTTGAGAGGTAGTTAAAACGGTTATAGTGGTATTTTTTTCCTTATTTAATTATTTTGGTTACTGTTACTATATTCATCCCAAAAGAAAATGATGGGTTCATAATGCGAAGTTAAAAACATCTAATGCTCAATGAAAAAATAGATAGTACTATCATTTTGTGATGTGCACAAAAGGTGAGAGTCACATACTCCTACTTTATAATTAAAATGATTTTGATCTTTTTATGTTCAATTATTAATATTAAAAATAAGAATATAAGGGTGATTCTCTCAAATTTTACCAAATATGAATACAAAATCATTTAACTCATAAGTGTTGGATTGACAGTGAATTATCATTCAAAAATTCTTCAGAAAGACTAAATATGTGAGTAAACTTGAAGATATTTAGGCAATGCCACAATGAGTATTGAAACTCATAAGTGCTGGATCGACAATAAATTGTCAAAGTTTGAGATACCACTATTCTGCGAAGCGAAAAAGAAAATCCTATGCAAATAATATCATCTTAAAGAAACTGTGTCATCTAAGGGACCTACTTTATTCCCGTTTTTATGCGTTTCCCCTCCATAAGCCACAAAATATTCATGACAAAATACAAGCATATATATCAGCTTGCACATGAAGGGCTTGACTATTTCTCCATGTACTTGGCCAATGGGCAATGACATGAAACAATTTGCAGAATGATTAATAATGGAATTTAAAACTCTACCAAAGAAGAAGTTTTTTGTCTTGCTATCCCTTTTTCTCACCATAATAATCCCCACTTCTCAATTAATGCTTCATTCTCGCAAATTATCTCCATTTCCTCCTGCATTGCCACCAATCCTAATTGCCAATCCTGTTGCTCTAAAGCTTTCCAGCGTTGTGTTTAATTTGTGCCCCAATTAAATAGCCGAGTGGCTATTTCATGACATTACTTTAAAAATGATCATTTTAATAGAATTTCTTTATCATAATGGATAGGGGGTGTTCTTTCTCCTTAATTTTAGTCTTTGATTACGATCTAAGTGGGTTTATTAGTTCATTCAAAAAGTGAAGGGAATATTATTTTTGAAAACGGAAAATTTAAGAAGGTTAAGTGGAATATAATTTTAATTTAGTGAGAGTAAATTTTTAAATTACTTTGTGTGTAGTTACATGGAGTACAAGATGGAAACATTTTTTATATTTTTTATTTTACGGAAAAGGGACATATATACCCCTAAACTATCATAAATGGTACGTATATACCCTTCGTTATACTTTGGGTACATATATGCCCCTGTCGTTAATCATTTGGATTGTATATACCCTTTACACTAACGGAGGGGCACGTGGCACAATCTTATGCATTTACCCATTTTTTTTATTTATTTTACGGAAAAGGGACATATATACCCCTAAACTATCATAAATGGTACGTATATACCCTTCGTTATACTTTGGGTACATATATGCCCCTGTCGTTAATCATTTGGGTTGTATGTACCCTTTACACTAACGGAGGGAGACGTGACACAATCCTATGCGTTTATCCAATTTTTATTTATTTTATTCGAAATTAAATTAATCCACCCAACTATCCATCCTCATATCCAATTTACACCCGAGATTAAAACCCTAAACCAATTATCCAAAATTAAATTAACCAAACCTAACTAAAATATCTAACCTGATCCGAAAATAAAGATGCTTTCAGAGACAAATATCGATCAAACGAAAGACCCGACACTTCATATTTAACATCTTAAAGCATCATGCCAAATATTTAACAGAGAGCAAATGTGTCATCTAAGGAACCTACTTTATTTCCGTTTTTATGCGTTTCCCCCTCCATAATCCACCAAATATTCATGACAAACTACAAGCATATATATCAGCTTACACATGAAGGGCCTGCCTATTTCTCCATGTAATTGGCCAATGGACAATGACATGAAACAATTGCAGAATGATTAATAATGGAATTTAAAACTCTACCAAAGAAATTATTTTTTGTCCTGTTATCCCTTTTTCTCACCATAATAATCCCCACTTCTCAATTAATGCTTCATTCTCGCAAACTATCTCCATTTCCTCCTGCATTGCCACCAATCCTAATTGCCAATCCTGTTGCTCTAAAGCTTTCCAGCGTTGTGTTTAATTGGTGCCCCAATTAAATAGCCGAGTAAATATCCCATGACATTACTTTGAAAATGATCATTTTAGTGGAATTTCTTTGTCCTAATGAATAGGGGGTGTTCTTTCTCCTTAATTTTAGTCGTTGATTACGATCTAAGTGGGCTTATTAGTCCATTCAAAAAGTGAAGGGACTATTATTTTTGAAAACCAAAAATTTAAGAAGGTTAGGTGGAATATAATTTTAATTTAGTGAGAGTAATTTAAAAAATTACTTTGTGTGTACTAACATGGAGTACAAGATGGAAACATTTTTTATTTTTTAGAAGAAGGAAGAAGGAAATGTCCATTAATGACTTTTGGTGATGGCTTAATTTAAAAAGGAAAACAGATTTTTGTTTTTAAAAATTAGTATTAGTATCACTACTAAAAAAAGGCAAAAAAACGACGGACAAAAAAGCGACGGATTGCGTCGCTTCAGAAAAACGACGGAAAAAACGACGCTGTCCGTCGTTTTTTAATTTATTTTAAATTTTTATTTATTTTTTAATTAAAATCGACGGACAGCGTCTCAATTTCCGTCGCTTATTTTCGCGGATTATTGTGCCAAACAATTAATAAATAATTTATAATATTTTTTTTAATAAAAGCGACGGAATGCGTCGCTTTTAATTTTAAAAAAAGAAAATTAATTTTAGAAAAGCGACGCAGTCGGTCGCTTTTTTAATTTAAATTAAATTTTTATTTATTTTTACAAATATCGACGGACAGCGTCGCTATTATTCTTTTTAAAAAGAAAATTATTTTTTAGAAAAAACGACGCTGTCCGTCGCTTTTTAAATTTATTTTTAATTTTTCTTTATTTTTTATTAAAAGCGACGGACAGAGTCGGTTTTTCTAAAAATAAGTTTATAAAAACGACACTGTCCGTCGATATTTGATATTTTTAATTTATTAATAAATAAATAATTTTTATATTTTAAAAAATTAATTCATATATATTTTTTTTAAAAAAATCGACGCAAAAATCGACGGACAGCGTCGATTTTTTCCGTCGCTTTTTTAGTCAACTTTTTAGTCACCCATATAATTAGGGCAAGACTCTATTCTTGCTCTTTCTCTCTCTTTCAAGACTCTCTTCTCTCTTCTCTCTATCTCTTTCTTTTTTTTTCTCTCTCAAATATTCAACAAATCTCTCTCTCTCTCACACTAATCTACACCAACATTGCTCCCGACGGAAAGAAGCAGCCGGCGACGAACCACTGCCCTTCGCTGCCAGCCGCCGCCGCCGTCGCTGCCCCGCCGCCGCCGCCGCCGTCGCCGTCGCCGTCGCCGCGGCCTCCTTCCGCCGCCAGCAGTAGCCAACATCAGTAACATTCTCTCTCCGCTCCTTCTCTCACCAACGACAACAACAACAACCAAGTAAAGGTAAGTTGTTTCTCTATATTTTCTTATATTGAAGTCCCTAAATGTAGTGTTATGGTGGGATTATTTGCTGTAGAAGGCTTTGAAAGCCCTAGGTTTTGTGATGATTATATGGTGTGAGAGGGACATGCGACGCCTCTACTTATTCGCTTTATTGAATTGTTTGACATATATTAGAATTGAAAATTTGAAGTAGTGACTTGAAAATGTTTAAATGTAGTGATTTGAAATTGTGAACTTATTTCTTGAAAATGGTTAAGTGTAGTTACTTGAAATGTGAATTAGTGACTTGAAAATAATTAAGTCTAGTTACTTGAAATGTTGATTAGTGACTTGAAAATGTTTAAGTTGAGTTACTTGAAATTTGAATTAGTGTCTTCAAAATGGTTAAGGTTAGTTACTTGAAATGAGAACTTGTGACTTGAAAATGATTAAGTGTAGTAACTTGAAATTGTGAACTTGTTTTTTGAAAATGGTTAAGTGTAGTGACTTGAAATGTGAATTAGTGAGTTGAAAATAGTTAAGTGTAGTGACTTGAAAATGGTTAAATGTAGTGAATTGAAATTGTGAACTTGTTTCTTGAAAATGGTTAAATATAGTGACTTGAAATGTTAATTAATGACTTGAAAATGGTTAAGTGTAGTGACTTGAAATGGTTAAGTGTAGTGAGTTGACATTGTTAAGTGTAGTGATTTGAAAAATGTGAACTTGCTTTTTGAAAATGGTTAAGTGTAGTGACTTGAAATGTGAACTTGTGAGTTGAAAATGGTCAAGTGTAAGCATTGAAATTGTGAACTTATTTTTTGAAAATTGTTAAGTGTAGTGATTTGAAATTGTGAACTTGTGACTTGAAAATGGTTAAGTGTAGTGACTTGAAATGTGAACTTGTGAATTGAAATGGTTAAGTGTAGTGCATTGAAATTGTGAACTTATTTTTTGAAAATTGTTAAGTGTAGAGACTTGAAAAGTGAGAAGTAGTTAGGTGAAAATGGTTAAATGTAGTGAATTGAAATTGTGAAGTTGTTTCTTGAAAATGGTTGAATATAGTGACTTGAAATGTGAATTAGTGTTTTGAAAATTGTTAAGTGTAGTGACTTGAAATGTGAATTAGTGAGTTGAAAATGGTTAAGTGTAGTGACTTGAAATCTAAACTTGTGAGTTGAAAATGGTTAAGTGTAGTGACTTGAAATGGTTAAGTGTAGTGAGTTGACATTGTTAAGTGTAGTGATTTAAAAAATGTGAACTTGTTTTTTGAAAATGGTTAAGTGTAGTGACTTGAAATGTGAACTTGTGAGTTAAAAATGGTTAAGTGTAAGCATTGAAATTGTGAACTTATTTTTTGAAAATTGTTAAGTGTAGTGATTTGAAATTGTGAACTTGTGACTTGAAAATGGTTAAGTGTAGTGACTTGAAATGTGAACTTGTGAATTGAAATGGTTAAGTGTAGTGCATTGAAATTGTGAACTTATTTTTTGAAAATTGTTAAGTGTAGAGACTTGAAAAGTGAGAAGTAGTTAGGTGAAAATGGTTAAATGTAGTGAATTGAAATTGTGAAGTTGTTTCTTGAAAATGGTTGAATATAGTGACTTGAAATGTGAATTAGTGTTTTGAAAATTGTTAAGTGTAGTGACTTGAAATGTGAATTAGTGAGTTGAAAATGGTTAAGTGTAGTGACTTGAAATCTAAACTTGTGAGTTGAAAATGGTTAAGTGTAGTGACTTGAAATGTGAACTTGTGAATTGAAAATGGTTAAGTGTAGTGCATGGAAATTGTGAACTTATTTTTTGAAAATTGTTAAGTGTAGTGACTTGAAATTGTGAACTTGTTTTTTGAAAATGGTTAAGTGTAGTGACTTGAAATGTGAACTTGTGACTTGAAAATGGTTAAGTGTAGTGACTTGAAATGTGAACTTGTGAATTGAAAATGCTTAAGTGTAGTGACTTGAAAATTATTAAGTGTAGTGACTTGAAATTGTGAATTAGTGTTTTGAAAATGGTTAAGTGTAGTGACTTGAAATGTGAACTTGTGACTTGAAAATGGTTAAGTGTAGTGACTTGAAATGTGAACTTGTGAATTGAAAATGGTTAAGTGTAGTGACTTGAAATGTGAACTTGTGAATTGAAAATGCTTAAGTGTAGTGACTTGAAAATTGTTAAGTGTAGTGACTTGAAATTGTGAATTAGTGTTTTGAAAATGGTTAAGTGTAGTGACTTGAAATGTGAACTTGTGACTTGAAAATTGTTAAGTGTAGTGACTTGAAATGTGAACTTGTGAATTGAAAATGGTTAAGTGTAGTGCATGGAAATTGTGAACTTATTTTTTGAAAATTGTTAAGTGTAGTGATTTGAAATTGTGAACTTGTTTTTTGAAAATGGTTAAGTGTAGTGACTTGAAATGTGAACTTGTGAATTGAAAATGGTTAAGTGTAAGCATTGAAATTGTGAACTTATTTTTTGAAAATGGTTAAGTGTAGTGACTTGAAATTGTGAATTAGTGTTTTGAAAATGTTTAAGTGTAGTGACTTGAAATGTGAACTTGTGACTTGAAAATGGTTAAGTGTAGTGACTTGAAATGTGAACTTGTGACTTGTAAATGTTTAAGTTTAGTGACTTGAAATGTGAACTTGTGAATTGAAAATGGTTAAGTGTAGTGCATGAAAATTGTGAACTTATTTTTGAAAATTGTTAAGTGTAGTGATTTGAAATTGTGAACTTTTTTTTTGAAAATGGTTAAGTGTAGTGACTTGAAATGTGAATTAGTGAGTTGAAAATGGTTAAGTGTAGTGACTTGAAATGGTTAAGTGTAGTGAGTTGACATTGTTAAGTGTAGTGATTTGAAAAATGTGAACTTGTTTTTTGAAAATGGTTAAGTGTAGTGACTTGAAATGTGAACTTGTGAGTTAAAAATGGTTAAGTGTAAGCATTGAAATTGTGAACTTATTTTTTGAAAATTGTTAAGTGTAGTGATTTGAAATTGTGAACTTGTGACTTGAAAATGGTTAAGTGTAGTGACTTGAAATGTGAACTTGTGAATTGAAATGGTTAAGTGTAGTGCATTGAAATTGTGAACTTATTTTTTGAAAATTGTTAAGTGTAGAGACTTGAAAAGTGAGAAGTAGTTAGGTGAAAATGGTTAAATGTAGTGAATTGAAATTGTGAAGTTGTTTCTTGAAAATGGTTGAATATAGTGACTTGAAATGTGAATTAGTGTTTTGAAAATTGTTAAGTGTAGTGACTTGAAATGTGAATTAGTGAGTTGAAAATGGTTAAGTGTAGTGACTTGAAATCTAAACTTGTGAGTTGAAAATGGTTAAGTGTAGTGACTTGAAATGTGAACTTGTGAATTGAAAATGGTTAAGTGTAGTGCATGGAAATTGTGAACTTATTTTTTGAAAATTGTTAAGTGTAGTGACTTGAAATTGTGAACTTGTTTTTTGAAAATGGTTAAGTGTAGTGACTTGAAATGTGAACTTGTGACTTGAAAATGGTTAAGTGTAGTGACTTGAAATGTGAACTTGTGAATTGAAAATGCTTAAGTGTAGTGACTTGAAAATTGTTAAGTGTAGTGACTTGAAATTGTGAATTAGTGTTTTGAAAATGGTTAAGTGTAGTGACTTGAAATGTGAACTTGTGAATTGAAAATGCTTAAGTGTAGTGACTTGAAAATTGTTAAGTGTAGTGACTTGAAATTGTGAATTAGTGTTTTGAAAATGGTTAAGTGTAGTGACTTGAAATGTGAACTTGTGACTTGAAAATTGTTAAGTGTAGTGACTTGAAATGTGAACTTGTGAATTGAAAATGGTTAAGTGTAGTGCATGGAAATTGTGAACTTATTTTTTGAAAATTGTTAAGTGTAGTGATTTGAAATTGTGAACTTGTTTTTTGAAAATGGTTAAGTGTAGTGACTTGAAATGTGAACTTGTGAATTGAAAATGGTTAAGTGTAAGCATTGAAATTGTGAACTTATTTTTTGAAAATGGTTAAGTGTAGTGACTTGAAATTGTGAATTAGTGTTTAGAAAATGGTTAAGTGTAGTGACTTGAAATGTTAACTTGTGACTTGAAAATTGTTAAGTGTAGTGACTTGAAATGTGAACTTGTGAATTGAAAATGGTTAAGTGTAGTGCATGGAAATTGTGAACTTATTTTTTGAAAATTGTTAAGTGTAGTGATTTGAAAATTGTTAAGTGTAGTGACTTGAAATTGTGAACTTGTTTTTTGAAAATGGTTAAGTGTAGTGACTTGAAATGTGAACTTTGACTTGAAAATGGTTAAGTGTAGTGACTTGAAATGTGAACTTGTGACTTGTAAATGTTTAAGTGTAGTGACTTGAAATGTGAACTTGTGAATTGAAAATGCTTAAGTGTAGTGCATGGAAATTGTGAACTTATTTTTTGAAAATTGTTAAGTGTAGTGATTTGAAATTGTGAACTTTTTCTTTGAAAATGGTTAAGTGTAGTGACTTGAAATGTGAACTTGTGACTTGAAAATGGTTAAGTGTAGTGACTTGAAATGTGAACTTGTGAATTGAAAATGGTTAAGTGTAGTGACTTGAAATGTGAACTTGTGAATTGAAAATGGTTAAGTGTAGTGCATGGAAATTGTGAACTTATTTTTTGAAAATTGTTAAGTGTAGTGATTTGAAATTGTGAACTTTTTCTTTGAAAATGGTTAAGTGTAGTGACTTGAAATGTGAACTTGTGAATTGAAAATTGTTAAGTGTAGTGACTTGAAATGTGAACTTGTGAATTGAAAATGGTTAAGTGTAGTGACTTGAAATGTGAACTTGTGAATTGAAAATGGTTAAGTGTAGTGCATGGAAATTGTAAACTTATTTTTTGAAAATGGTTAAGTGTAGTGACTTGAAATTGTGAATTAGTGTTTTGAAAATGGTTAAGTGTAGTGACTTGAAATGTGAACTTGTGACTTGAAAATGGTTAAGTGTAAGCATTGAAATTGTGGACTTATTTTTTGAAAATTGTTAAGTGTAGTGATTTGAAATTGTGAACTTGTGGCTTGGAAATGCAAATTTATAATTGAATATCTATATTTTTGTAGATGGATCATCGTTTGTGGATGTATGATATGGATTATGAAACTGGTGGGGGTTTAAAACCGCAATATCTTAATGGTGTTAGAGGTTTTATCGTTCATGCAATGTCACTAGGCTTGTTTCAAAAAAGTGGAGTGGTTAGGTGTCCTTGTAGTTCATGTAGGTGCATGAAGTTTTTTCAACCAGATATAGTTATGACTCATCTCTATCGAAATGGATTTAAGCCAAGATATTTTGTGTGGGTCGATCACGGAGAGATAGATGGTTTGAATGGTATATTTTATAATTCGTTGCCTGAGGATGAATATGACATGCTTGTACATGGTCGACATGCTAGGATTCAACATGCTAGAGTTCAACATAGGGTTCAACACGATAGGGTACAACATGATGATAGAGTTCATGAAATGGTTAATGATGCCTTTGGGGTTGGGACGCATCCGGTCAGGATTGGAAGGTATTGGTTCCTCACGCCAGGCAGAGGCAATTGACAGTGTTCAGCTTGCTGCTATGTCGCAGCAGATTGCACAGCTTACACATGCCTTGACACAGTCTGTTGCTCAAAATGATATCACGTGCAAGACTGTCGAGGAACTTAAAAAACAAATGGCTAGCATGGCTCGTCGTCGTCGTCACCGTTCTCCATCACCCGATTCAAGTAGCGAAGAAGACACAGAGAGTGACGAGGAGTTAGTTGGGGCTACTCCTTAGTGTTGTTGGATTTGATGCTTCTAGACACTTTTTAGACATTCTTGAACTTAACTTATATCTTTTTGAAAACTTTTACGATTCTTTAAGTGTTTTAGATGTTGTTGGATTAATTGTTTAAGTTTTGTTGACTAGTATTATGTGTTATATGTGTAATGTGTGTTGCTTGGGGCTGTACATATTAAATTGCATTTTCATTTGACAGGTGGGATGCAGAAAATGCAGTTTTCTGCATCCAAAAAATATGCAGAAAACCGACGGAACGTGTCGCTTTTGTCCGTCGCTTTTCTGGAATTTTTTTAAAAAATATTCTAGAAATGCGACGGTGTCGGTCGCTTTTCAGTTTATTTTTTAAAAAAAAAAAAAAATATCGACGCTGTCCGTCGCTTTTTTTCTTCATTTGAAGAACAAAAAGCGACGGACAGCGTCGCATTTTCTGAAAAAAATAATCTTTTTTTCTAAAAAAACGACGCGTTCCGTCGTTTTTTGTTCTTCAAATGAAGAAAAAAAGCGACGGAAAGCGTCGCATTTTCTGAACTAAATTAAATTTATTGTTTTCTAAAAATCGACGCTGTCCGTCGCTTTTTGTTTATCATGTGTTCTTCATATGAAGAACAAAAAACGACGGACAGCGTCGCTTTTTCTGGAAAAATTTGTAAATTTTTTTTTGCAAAAAAACGACGCTGTCCGTCGATAAAAAAGCGACGCTGTTCGTCGTTTTTAAAAATCATCGAGCCTTTTAACGACGCAAGTGATTGGGTCGCTTTTCCGTCGATTTTGACCAAAAAAACGACGCGGTCCGTCGCTTTTTTCCGTCGTTTTTTGGTTTTTTTTTAGTAGTGTATCCGTGCGATGTGCGGTCAATATTTAAGAAGAAAGATCATAATAAAAAGGATAGATAAAAATAATTTAGATTTACAATTTTACCAAATGAATAGAAGTATAATAAAAAAAAATCACTATTGACCAATAGATAAACCAACATAGACTAATGAAATACATCGTCAATATCTCCTATGACTTATAGTTCCTTGAATGATTCATAAAAGTTAGTTTAAACAGAAAAGAAATGAGAGATAAAATCGATTTAAATATGTTGAAGATGTTTATCTATGAATATTAAAAGGAGACAAATATAAAGAAAAAAATATCATCTTCCTAGTTACACTATTTATAACTTTCTCATTCAAGCCAAAATAGAATTCAAAAGATACCAAATATAATAAAGAAATTAATTTTGCAATTTTCATTTTTCGTTAGCTTCAAAATAATCATATTTTTAATTTCATTAATATTTCTTACACTTTTTTTCTTTATCATGTATGTTTATAGACCTCGTTATCTAGTGATACTATTTTACCATAAATTTATAATCTAACGATGATTGAATTTATTACTTAATAACTTCCTTTTATTTAAAGTTCTTATATCTTACACGTTAGTTAATCTCTATCACAATAAATTATTTTTAAACTTGATAATAAGCCTGAAATTCATTAAGAAAATTAGATTTAATATTTAACAAATATCGACAATTCTTATTTAATTGCTACATACTCATAATGCAAAACATGATAATGACAAATAGAGCTAATGATCAATAATGAGAGAGAGAGAGAGAGAGAGAGAGAGAGAGAGAGAGAGAGAGAGAGAGAGAGAGAGAGAGAGAGAGAGAGAGAGAGAGAGAGAGAGAGAGAGAGAGAGAGAGAGAGAGAGAGAGAGGGAGGGGGGGGGGGGGGGATGTAAGAATATTTATGTATTATTGAAAGAATATATATAAGAGGTCAAATTTTCATATTAAATTCAAATTTGAAAATTCTTGTTAAAAGATCAATTTATATGTGAATAAGATACTTAGATCATGTTTTCCTTATTTTATATTACTATAATTACTATAATTCATTTAATAATAATTTTGACTTCTTTTTTACTTAAAAATCCTTTAATAGGGAAATCCTTCTTTTTTGAAAGCTATAAAAATCTGCTTACACAAATGAAAATTTGATATTTTATCTTAATTTTTAAAATAATAATAATAATTAATGCATTTTATTTTAATTTGTATTTTTACGTCAAAACGCTAGTAATTTTACATATAATATTTCAAAAGCTTGGATCATAATTATTAAAAGAAATCTCATAATTTCAATAGATTTATATTCCATAGACACTATTTTTTTTTTTTTTTTTTTTTTTTTATTATTATTATTTTTTTTTATTTTTTTTTTTATTTTTTAAACAAAGACCACAGGGGTCATATTTTATTGAAAAAAAAAAAAAAGGTCAAGATATGTACATAGTTAGTGAGCTGGCCCAAAATGCACAGCCCACCAAGAAAATAAAGAAAACAACATAATGGAAATATCTACACAAAGA
The DNA here is from genome assembly GCA_031232105.1 of Capsicum rhomboideum. NCBI lineage: Eukaryota > Viridiplantae > Streptophyta > Magnoliopsida > Solanales > Solanaceae > Capsicum > Capsicum rhomboideum. The sequence continues at coordinate 140,803,341 of CP124719.1, read as the reverse complement.
CAAAATAAGAAACAACAAAAGTCAAGAAAAGGGAAGCGAAAAATTGAAGAAAACTCTAGAAGACAGCTATTCATCTTCTCCATGCTAATTCGATCTTCTTTCTCTACCAAATCATTGCCGAAATTCTATTCAGCTAAGTGTAAGTAATCTCCAACCTTGATACATCTTGTTCTTCTGCCTAACAGCTTCCATTTAGACAACCTTGATCTCTACATGTGAAATGGCTTCAATCTTTTTGCTCAACTCCCTTCACATAGATTTGATGTGAATCCAGCCGCTTGTAAGCTCTGCAGGTCCGAAACTTAGAGCTTATCTGATAATCCATTGATTCAACCTCAAGTAAGTTGAAATCAGCTCCTCTTCTTAGATCTAAACTTCAGTGGGTTGAACCCCAAAACTAGGATTAATACCACCACCAAAGTTTAAATCCTTAAAAAGTTGTTAATTTCAAGTGTTTTTGTGAGGTTAAATCTGGATTTCTGAAATTTACACTACAACTATTCATCTGTGCAATGGATTCTGACTTTGAATTACCTTTCAGGTACACTTTTAAACCGAAAATAATTTCTAAACTCTTTCTTTGCTGGACTAAACCATCAAAGTAAACAATCTTGAAATTATTTTACTATGGACGTACCATTGATTGTGAAATAAAAAACTACCTGAGATGAGATTTAACTGCTATAATCTATGAGTCCTGGTTTTATACCATATGTAACACCCCAAGCTCTCATCAGGTGCATGATATATCAACCAACTGAATTTTATTCAGACATCATAGAATGTGAAGCAGTTTTTATCATCTAATATAGCTTTATTATTAAACAATATCACCTTTAGACTGTGTTACAAAACACCATCTATGAACTTGTCGAGTTTGATTGCCTTATCCTCATTTGTGGTGTGCTTTGTTTATCTAGATTGATAATCCTTTTGCCTGTATCTAGAACCTCCTAGAAAGATCTAAATTCATATGTACCTGCAAAAAGAAAAAACAAATTAGCAAAAACGTCAGCAAGAGTATTTCCCTCCCTTAAGGAGTGTTGCACTCTTACTGACATAGAATCTCTTAATCTGTTGATGGAATTGACCTCCAATGTCACATTCCAAGGTATTTCCCACTCTCCATTAAGAATATGTACCAATGCTAAAAAGTTAGTTTCAATTCCATAGACACTATATTCTTCATAAAGTTTCTTTTTTTAAAAAAAAATGGAATGACTTTTTGATCACAATAATGTTTTTCTATAACTGTCACTAAAATTGCTACAATAATTGATTATTTTCTTAATAGAATATCCTTTTACCACAGTATATATATCAATTATGAAATTCTGCATATATTTACTATTAAATTAGCTTATTAACTGATTTTCACCTCAATTTAATCTAATTAATTTTATTATTGTAAAATTAGTATTACTATTACATATTTATTTCCCATAAATCTGTCCTAATTTTATAGTTTGATCATATTTAGTTGATTATTTAATTAACTCTATAATTACAGAAAGAACTCAAATAAGGAAGCAATTATTTTTTTCGTAATTACATATTTACGTACCATAAATCTCTCCTATTTTTAAAATTTGATTAATTATTTAACTATCTCTATAATTATGATAAAGACTCATACAAGAAAGCAGCTATTTTTTTTTCCTAATTACATATTTACTTTCCATGAATCTCTCATATTTTTATAGTTTGGTTACATTTAATTGATTATTAACTACCTCTATAATTTTGGAAGAATTCAAATAAGGTAGCAATTATTTTTTTCCTAATTACTGATTTACTTCTCAAAAATCTCTCCTAATTTATAATTTGATTATAAGTTTTTGTAACAATTTGATTTACTCAATTGTAGTGAAACATAAATATTTTTTTAAAATAATAATATTATTTAAATTAATTGTGTACATATTTTGGAATGACATCTTTTTTATAATATTTTTAATTTTAAAATGACTTTTTTGGTGTAATAATCTTTTTCATATAAGTTGCTTGATTACTATTTACTAATTGATTATTTTATTAATTTTTTGACTTTTCTTGGAATACTTTTTTGATTTACAGAAATGTAATGAAATCATTTGTATTTATATTTATATAATATTATTATATTATATATAAAATTTAAATATGCATAATTCAAGAAGACGATTTTAAGAACAAAGTTTAGTTATTTTATCTGATAGGAGTCAATCTTAATATTTTTCATCCAATAGAAGTCAACTTAATTTTTTTTACCACAATACGAAATAATTAAATAATCTACAAAATAATTTTTCTTGTAAAATGTCAAGATGTCACTTGGATTAGTTATAGGTTAGACTGTAGTCCTTTATTATATATATAGATATAAAATAAATATGGAAAAGATATTAAATAATTAAATAATCTATAAAATAATTTTTTATCGTAAAATGCTGAGTGACTAATTTTCAAGATACCACTTGGCTTAATTATAGCCTAGACTGTAGTCTTTAGTATATATATAGATAGATATGAAATAATATTAAATAATTAAATAATCAAGAAATTAAAAAATAATATGAAATAATTAACTACTAATCTTGATATTAAATAATTGAACAATCATAATAGTTTTCATTCAATAGGAATCAATCTTCATTATTTTTTATCATAATATAAAATAATATTAAATAATTAAATAATTAATAAAATAGTTTTTTGTTGTAAAATGCCAAGTGGCTAGTTCTGAAGATGTCACTTGGCTTTATTATAGGCTAGACTGTACTCCTTTATTATATATGTAGATATATGAAATAATATTAAATAATTAAATAATCAACAAAATAGTTTTTATTGTTAAATGATAGTTTTTGGTTGTAATATGTCAAGTGACTAGTTTTCAAGATGTCACTTGGCTTAATTATAAGCTAGACTATACTCCTTTATTATTATATATATAGATATGAAATAATATTAAATAATTAATAAAATAGTTTTTTATTGTAAAATGATAGTTTTTTGTTGTAAAATTCCAAGTGACTAGTTCTCAAGATGTCAATTGGTTTAATTATAAGCTAGATTATACTCTTTTATTATATATATAGATAGATATGAAATAATATTAAATAATTAAATAATCAATAAAATAGTTTTTTGTTTTAAAATGATAATTTTTTGTTGTAAAATGTCAAGTGGTTAGTTCTCAAGATGCCACTTGACTTAATTATAAGCTAGACTATACTCCTTTATTATATTTATAGATACGTGGATTATGGAGTTAGGTGTTTCTAGGGATAAGACAAATTACCTATTTTTTTGATATTTAAAATACGTGGGTTGTCCTTAGGGTTGCGTATCGGTCGGTTCTGGTTCGGTTATGAAAGTTATCGGTCTTACTTATTCATTATCGATTGTATACATGCTAAACCGTTAAAGAACTATTAAGATATTGGTTAATCGGTTTTCAGTTTATCGGTTTTTGATCTTTATCGGTTCGGTTATCGGGTTAACCGTTAACATTCAAAGTATAATTTGAAGTTGAGGCAACTAGCAAAAACAGAACAACTCAAGCAAGCACATGGCTGCAGCAAAAACAACAGCTCCTTCAAACAAGTAAACACTTCAAACTCTAGGTTATGAAAGTTATCGGTCTTACTTATTCATTATCGGTTTGTATACATGCTAAACCGTTAAAGAACCATTAAGATATCGGTTAATCGGTTATCGATTTATCGATTTTTGATCTTTATCGATTCGGTTATCGGGATAACCGTTAACATTCAAAGGATAATTTGAAGTTGAGGCAACTAGCAAAAATAGAACAACTCAAGCAAGCACATGGCTACAACAAAAACAACAGCTCCTTCAAACAATTAAACACCTCAAACTCTAGTACAAAAACTCCACTTCAAAGTGCCAACTCCTCCAAATTTGAGAGATAATGAACCATACTTGATCAAAAACAGCGTAACTATAATGTCTACTTTGCACATAAGCAAACCATATGGTTGCAGTAGCCTCATATAAGTACAATAAGCACCTAAGCAAAAACAGCACAAGTACAATATTTTCTGCCATCTATTTGTGTCACTGGGGAGTGTGAACTGTGATTTTAAAAGAAAATAGTCAAACAAAGAGCCAAAAAAACACATAAAAAAGTCATATAGCACAACCTTAAGCACCAAAAAATTGTGAATACTCGAGCTGAACACACAATTGAATACCAAAAATTCAGACGCTAACAGTTATCACTTTCATTTCTATGCATTAACAAAACACAGTCTTTAACTCGTTAAACGCTAAGAGAACACACAATCGTTAACTTGTTGGTCTGGCTGTATAGAATCACCAACTTCAGAGCAGTGCAAAGATGCAAAATAATTAGAAATAGCGAGTTGAGAGTTGAAATTCAGAAACTGGAAATCATAAAAATACTTAAACCCCATAAACCTAGAAAGGAAACTCATAAATCATTGTAGTGAGATTCAGAAAACTAAGACTTGCAACTTCAGAAAATTAAAACTTGCGATTTCAGAAAATTAAGACCTATATAGGCATTAACCCATAAAAGTGATACATTGGCTCATACTCATACTGCTTAAAAGGTGCATGTGCTTCTGCACCACCCCCAAATTCGCCACCAGAAACCCTAAAACAGTGAAATGAAATTTAAAGACTTACGAGTTAGGATTGGAGAACTGAGAAATTCTTTGAAACTTGAGGTCTTGAGCAAAAAACGAGTCTAAAAAAATGAGTCTTTTGACTCTTGAGAAAAAGAACTGAGAAAAATTTTGAGGCAGCTTTGAGAATGAGACTTAAGGTCTTGACTCTTACCTAATGTCTTTACTGAAATGAGATTGAAGATTTGGGGGTAATGGGCCGTTGGGTCACTTAGGGGTAATAAGTAATGGGCCATTGTAATATGATGTCTGGCTGTCAATTAAAAGGTACAAGGGGCCATACTTATCAGTTTATCGAGTTAACCGATAAAAATTAAGCCCAAACCGAGCCCCGACCCATTAACCCAATATCTGTAGAAAATAAACCGAGAAACAACCCGTAAACCCAATAAACCGAACTATTAACTCGATAACTCGATTATCGATTCGGATTAATGATTTGATCCGAAATTTGCACAGCCCTAGTTGTCCTTCATATTTTTTATTTATTTTAAAAAATACTAGTCCTAATTTTAGTTGGTTATCAGTTTTTTAAAGGAATTTTTAAATATATAGACACAGTATAAAGTCACCAGGCCTACACGTTCCATATATAGAAATGTGGGTTGACCCCACGACCTAGGGGTGTCAAAGTGAGCCCAAATTAAGTGAATTCGTCCAACCTAACCCAATATTTATGGGTTGGGCTCAAGATAATTTACAATTGGGTTCAATCTCAACCCATTAAACCTAAACTCATTTTTAAAAGATCTTCACTTGAGTCCAATTCAATCTTCACTTCAACCCATTTAATAAGGAACATGATTTCCTTAATGAAAGAGGAGAAAACAAGTGACAACTAAATTATTTTATAAAACTTTTTTAATTTTTTTTTTCTTACCCCCCTAACCCACCCCACTAACCTGCCCCCCCTAGCCCCAAGAAAAAAATTATTTAATTTTTTTAATTTTTTAAAAAACTTTTTTTAAAATATTTTTTCTCACCCCAAACACAACTCTGAACCGTCTTAACCCCCCCCCCCCCACACACACACACACAAAAAAAAAAGATTATTTTTTAAAAAAAATATTTCACGGATAATATTTTTCCTCCATACCGAACACACCCATAGTATATTTTATTTCATTGGTATAATATTTTGTGACTTTCATTTTCATATTAAGAACTTGCTTTTTTATTTTTTTTAGTTGGAATTCAAATTATAGTTACAAGAGATAAATATCAATATGTTAATATTCTTAAAATTAAGTGGGTCAAATTGGGTGAATCAAGACCCAACCCAATTTCTAATTCAACCCATTTTAATATCTTCAATTTTAGCCCAACCCGCCCATTTGACACCCCCTACCACGACCTTGTCACTAGGCCTACACGTTCTCCTAATTCTCTTTTTTCTTTTTCTTTTTTTAATTAAATTTTTATTTTTAATTATCATTTTTGACATATCAAGAAAAATATTTTTTATTTTTTTATTTTATTCTTAATATTAATTATTTTTTTTCCAAATTAATTTCAAAATATAATAGCAAACATCAATTAATAGGGATAATATGGTAAAATAATCATGTCAATAATTATTTTTTTAATGAATGTATCAAGTCAAAATGTGACAAGTAAAAATATTATTATTTCTTATTTTTTAAAGTGTGTAGTAAATTGAAACACTTATCGTGCTTAGTCTTTTGGATCAAGAAAATGTTTTGCACTATCTATCAACTTATTAATATTATAAATCACACATGACTTACGCTGCCATTAATTAATTAACTAGTAAACTTATTCGCGCTTCGCGCGGTCATAAAGGTAAATATATAAGATAAAAATACTAAAAAAATATTTTACCACTTAATTTTTTTCCTCTAAATTTAACATTTTAATCCCCTAAAAAATCTTTGACTTTTACATAATCTGTAAGAGTATTATAACGGTTGAACTTCAATGGAAAATTCTCATTCGATAAAATTAATTGTCATTGGTTAGATGATTACCGAGAAGCGAGAACACAGTACTGATCAGAAAATAGAAGTTGATGAACGTTCCGATTCAATAATTGGCATATATAGAATATGTTACATTCTTTTAACCATACAAACCTTTCTTGACCCATTTATCTTTTATTGCTTTAGTTACTCTTCGAATTAATTCCATTAGAAGTATTCAACAGTTAAAACTTAAAAGGATCAAATTATGATTTTTTTTTTCCCCCACATTTATTTAGGAGAATAAGGCCAAGACATTTTGTTGTTAGTAAATCAAGAGATGTTCCGTAATTTCTTAATCCTGTGTAAAAATAATAATCAATACTTGTTGCATTATTGGCGTTGTAAGTTGTTCAAAATTAGCTATTATTAATTTGTGGAACATCATTTGATGTGAATAGAAATTAATATGAAAGTAACATCTAAATAATTAAAAATACATTTTTTAAAAATATCGAGTTTTTTCGTGTTAACATACTATTATAAGTTGTTTTAAATAGATACTATCGAATTAGTATACACTAATATGAAGAACATATAGTGTTTGTGTTGGACTTGCATTGCATAGATTTCTTGCTCTAAAACGTAATATTCCCTTCATTTCAATTTGTTTGTCTTACTTTTCTTTTTATATATAACAAATTTGATCTCAAACAAAAATACAGAGTTGAGATAATTAGAAAATTACAAACGATCAAATTACAAGGACCTCATAAAGAGAATACACAAAGAAGTAAAGAGGAAAAAAAATACAACAAAACCATCCTTCTTAAGAGTCTTGACCTTAATCGTATGAAAATAGATGCCAAAAGAAATACAGAATCGCATCATAATTTTCCAAGCTTTTGTCGACATTCCCTCTAGCAAATCAATCAACATTCAAGACCCTTCTTTACCTAGTCAAACTAAAAACATAAAAACATGAAGTGATAATATAAGGACACTACTATTTCAATTTCAAATATGAAGTGAAAATGATAACATTGCGTTGGGGTGTCATGAAACAAAAAAAAGTGAGTTTATATAGATTAAAAAAAAAGAGGAATACAATAAGATGTCTTAAATTTTAAAATTAAATATTTAGGGGTTATGAATATGAAAAGCATGTGAGTTATGAATATTATTAAGAGTAGAAATTAATTAGGTAATTAAATATGAGTTATAGACATGACATATTAAAGCAAATAAAGGAGAGAAAAAGATAAAATGATTTATATTTTAAACAAAATAAAAAAGAAAAAGAAGATAAAATGCAAAAGAGAGACACAGTTTGCTCATTTAACTACTATAGCTACGTGAAGATTGGAAAAAAAAAAATGTAGCTCATTCCGTCTTCCTTTTCATTGTATCAATTAAGTTGAACAATAGAAATGGATTTAAAAAGAATCAAGAAAAAGAGATGAAAGGTTAATATATTGTTGATGACATATATATATATATATATATATATATATATATATATATATATATATGTGTGTGTGTGTGTGCGCGCGCGCATATATGTAAAAATATAGGTTAGGATTTAGGAGAATTAAATAAGGGACTTTTGAATTTGCATCATAAATACGAGAGTTACAGATTCTTTTTCTTCATTTTTTTTACATAGTGTATTTATCACAATTAAGAGAATTAAAGGAGTGGTTCTTGAAGTTTTTTTAATCATAACACATAAATGAGAAAAAATACCAAAAAAAGGAGAAAAAAATAAATATGAATGGAGGTCATTGAGAGGTGCCACATCCAATGGCGGAGCCAGGAATTATACTGAGGGGTGTCAGTAGGATGAGTTGGGTGGAGGGGTTGGGGGGGGGGGGGGGTTCAAGACCCATCTTTGTTTGCGTCAAAACGGGTCAAGTAACGGCGACCTCGCCTAATTTTACTAAGTTTTAATTATTTTATAAATTTTTAGTATCTAATAAATATTTTTTTTTCTTTATTATGACTATATATAACATATCAAATTTTAAAAAAATAATTAAAGAAGAACAAAAAGAAATAAACAATTGGAGCTCCATTTTTTTGGCTCAAATAATAGAGTTCCACCCAATTTTTCCAACAAATTTAGCAAAAAAAAACAAACAAAGAAAGAATTAAACAAATTATTGCAAAATGGGGGAAGAATTAAGAAAACAGATGCATTTCAGTTACTATTAAAAATGGGGGGAAAGAAAAAACAAATGGGGAAAAAGTCGCAAGCAGGATTCGAACTCACGACCTTGAGAAGCTTCTCCAAGCCCCTGACCACTGCACTAGGCCTTCTTCTTATTTCAAGGAGTGTCAACTTTAAAATATATATCAATAAAATTAAAATTTAATCTACATATATAGTGTAATTTTTCGATGAAGGGGTGTTGCTCGACACCCCTCGGGCAAGGATAGCTTTGCCCATGGCCACATCACCTTGGCTTGATTCTACTTTATTATTAAGCAAATAAAGGAGAGAAAAAGATAAAATGATTTATATTTTAAACAAAAGAAAAAAGAAAAAAGAAAAAGAAGATAAAATGCAAAAGAGAGACACAGTTTGCTCATTTAACTACTATAGCTATGTGAAGATTGGAAAAAATAAAATGTAGCCCATTCCGTCTTCCTTTTCATTGTATCAATTAAATTGAACAATAGAAATGGATTTTAAAAAAATCAAGAAAAAGAGATGCTAATAGATTGTTGATGATATATATATACAACAACAACAACCTACCCAGCGTATTCCCACCAGGTGGGGTCTGGGGAGGGTAAGGTGTACGCAGTCCATACCAATACCTCAGATGAAGTAGAGAGGCTGTTTCCGATATCTCTATCTATCTATATTATATTAAAAGTGTGAAGGGCTTTAGAAATGTTGTTTGAACTTTTTGTCCTTCATTAAAAATCTCTGCTTTAGACAAAATCGTCATTTACTATTTTCCATGAATTATTAATTAATTATATTTATAATATTTAAAATTGAGGAGTCCTAAAATATATGGTACAAGAAAAATATATAGTATTAAAAAGATTAATAATTAAGTAATCCTAAAATATATGGTAAGAAATAACTTTATTTGAACTATACAAGGAATCCTAATATTCACTATTTAAAGATTTGAAGTTAATAAAATTTTTTATTCAAAAAAAATTATGTTCACGTTGGTTTTGTAAAAAATTTCAAAAAAACCTAAGTTCTTTTACTTCTGTCGTTGAATTTTTTCTTATAAATTCCTTTTTGGTTTATAAAAAGATTCAAAAAGAACGGTCGTTCATTTACTTTCAGAATTGTTTTTTTTTTTTTTGAAAATTTTCCTTATAAATTCCTTTTTGGCTTATAAGTTCTGTTTTTGGTATTGTCGTGGCAATTATTCAAAAAGTAAATCTTTTTTGGTTTATAAATTCTACTTTGCTTTATGGTTCAAAGGTCTTCTTCACCAACTTTGTCGTAGCTTTATCTCAATCTCCAACTTTCAGATTTTATTCATGTAAATAATGAAAAAATTATATATTCTTTTGTCCTCTATAAATTTAGGAGCTCTTTTCTTTTTTTGTTTTTAATCTTATTCTTTATTTCTTTTCACGTTTTTAATTTGCTACTCTCTACGTCCATTTTTATTTGTCCTCTTTTGACTTGATACATGCCTTAAAAAAAATAAAAATAGAAAGGTGATTTTACTATATCACCCGTTGAATATAATAAATTTTTTGTTTTGAAAAATGCAATGAGGGATGAATAGTATTTAATATCAAGGGTAAATTGGAAAAAAAAAGTAAATTATGTATTTGTTTTCCAAACTAGACAATTATTATTGGACATCCCAAAATATAAAAGTGGACAAGTAAAGATGGACTGAGGAAATATTTAACTGAACCTAATTGTGCCTTCTTCTTCATGTCATATATTTTTGAGTTGTGGATTTCTAGATTTGAAAAACTTTTGTTTGCTCGAAATCAACTCTTCAAAGTATATAACTATTTGCTTAGTATTTATTTATTAGTTATTTATAAGTCCTTGGTAGGGAGCGTTTTTCCCTAATAGGCCTTATGTAGCTTGAATTCGAATTAGTCGGGCTCTATTTCAATACCGTACACCAAAGGAAATTTAAATAAAAAAGATTGAATTGATGTTCTCAATTTTATGAGTCAAACCATAATTGAAGATATTTAATTCCTTCATTTTGCGGATTGTATTTTCTTAGTTTTTGTTTAGTTATTTAAGAAATTGAGGAATGTATATGTAATTTATTTAACTAAATTCTAACATAAAATATTGATGAACTTTTTGCATGAATCCTCTTAGGAACGAGGAGCCAAACACCTCTACAATCTTGTATTCTTCATCATAAATTTTGCACAAGTATTTTAAAGAGTGCTGCTGAAGAAAAAGGTGACAAATTTAATATAATATCAATTTTCGATTGGTAATATTTCTTTCTTTGTGTTTGAGTTTAAGCAAAAAGAAATACAAAGTGTAAGTTCTAAAATGAATGGACGGTGATCCTATTTAGCTAAGTTTATAGAGGACGAAACTTTGTCCCATAGATACCTTTGAATGTTGTATTATAATTTTTATCATGATTACATGCATGTGCAATGCAGAGCCGATCGTATAGAGGTCCAAATTAAGGTAGAAGGTTTAATTTTTTTTTAATTTATATATCATGTTTTTTTTACAATATCATAGTTTTTATGTACAATTTAGTTCTAATATTATTGTATGCCCGTAGTATATTTGTTTTCAAAAATTAGTGTTTCTTTTCTATATAAGTATATTAGATAGGACTTAGGAGGGTATGGAGGTTTTTAAATTTCACAATGAACCTAAAGTTAAATTAAATAAATTGATAGATTTGATTGAGATTGTATAAAGAGATGTTAAAGGAGATACAATAATATGATATATTGACGAAATAGGTTGGCAACTCTTTAACTTAAAAATTATCGATAAATTTTATTTAAACACTTGAATAATAATTTATTTCAATCGAACACCTGAACACATAATAAAATGTTCATATTTAAGAGATGCGTGAGAATAAGACGAACACAATTTTTCAAAATTAAAAGTGTCTAATAGGAATACTTTAGGTAAATTCTTTCCATAACATATTATTTTACCTTACAATAGTAAAAATATTAATTTGTTGTCCTTAACACTTTCTAACAACATATAAATTGCTCCGTATGTCATATCGAGAAGGTTTCTTAAGCTTTTTTTTTTTCCTTCTATAGCCTTGGTAGTCTTAATTTAGTTTAAAGTTGTTTTAAGTGCTTTTATATGGTTTTGATGAATATATTAACTTTCTATTAAAGTATTTTTCATACTTAATAAAATCATCAATTTATTCATTGATCAAGGCATATTTTCTTTTATAACGCCAAAGTGATTTTATAAAATTGAACTCATTAAAACGAGGTACACGCGCGAGGTAGGTACCCTAAACTAGTTATATTAAAAGTGTGAAGGTCCTTAAAAATGTTGTTTGAACTTTTTGCCCTTCATTAAAAGTCTTCACAATAGACAAAAACGTCTTTTCACTTTTTCCCTCATTTATTATTTAATTAAATATATATAGATATAGAATTAATGTTGACAGATTTATTTTTTCCTTGTATACATGAAAAAGGAATCCTAAAATAGATGGTAAGAAAAAAAATCTATATATATGGTAAGGAAAAAAAAACTATGATTTATTTTTTTGTTTATTTGATTGAAGTTATTCGACGGACCTTTGATTAGGTTTATGGAAAGTACTTTTGGTTTCAGGGTCTTATTTTCGCAAGAAAGGAAACAAATTTTATTCGTTTGAGCAGCAGGTAATTTCCTTGTGTATTAATCAATAAAAGTTCATTAATTATGAATATCACGTGAAGAGGGTAATCAATAAAAGTTCATTAATTATGAATATCACGTGAAGAGGGATTAACTATTACATTTGATTCTTTCCATCACTTATATAGTAATTGACCAACAATAATTTCATGTTTTTGCCTGTCAATAATGTCACCTAAGCAAGCCTCTTAATTGAATAAAAAGAAGAGGTATAAGAGTTGGGAGGATTAACGACAGAATCGTGTGAATCTGGGAAAAGCTCCACTGGCTATTATCGTGACAATTTTGGTGCTTGTATTTGCTGTTTTGCCATAGATTTAAAACATCGACCTTGCAAAGAGATAGGAGGAAATTTATGAAGGTTGAGGATAAGCGGATGACGATCGATAAGTCCGTATGTCCACTGTGTTACTCTTGTGTTAGAGCCTGAAGGTATGTCGAAGTATAAATTATACGTATACTTCTTTGTAAATTCTATCATATTTGTTGTTCATGCAAAATAATGTTAAATTCAAACGACTTTGCAGAAACAACTTTTTTCCCTTGCCAAATGTTCGGTACTTTACTTTCAGGTGAGTTTCTCCACTAATTGCATGCTATTGATTTTTTCTGTCACTGTTAAGGTTTTGTGATTTTTGTATTTTACCTGATTTAGGGTTTGGTGGTGGAATTGTGCAATAGTGGTCTAGGACTTTAATTTATTGTGGTTCATGCATGTATTGTTGTTTTTTATTTGGGTAAGATTCTGAATTTGTTTGTTTTGGGCTAACGGAAAGTGAACCTCAAAACTTCACCGAAACAACGCAAAGTCTCATTTATTTATTTCAAAATTCAACATTATTAAATCTATAATAAATTATTTCACAAAAATAACCAGTTCCGCTTATACCACTGGCATTCAAAAATATAATAAATTACTTCACAAAAACCTTCTCAAAGCTTCACTTAGAAAACACAAAACCTCAAAAAAAAAAATTCCAGTCGAACATCTGAAGCAGAAATCATTAGAGCTAACCACAACTTATAAATGACGTAAATCAACAACGGGAAAGAGCAAAATGGTCAAAACACAGAAAACTCTAAAAATCACAACGAGGATTGTCACATTATAATTCACTAAGGATTTTCATATATTCTTTGTCGTCTAGCTTGACATGGCAAACATTTACTATATGTATTCAAGTTTTTCATCTATTACCAGACTGAAATAAGCCTCATTGCATTCACCACAAAAGAACACATCTCCATAAAATAATACCAGGACTTTTGCTATGATGAAAAGGTAAGTATTAATTACTACAACTATAGATATTTTACATAGATGAAACAACCTAATATTATTCCTCAACCTATAAATTTATAGATTGATATACACATATGAACATAAGGAAGCTACAAAGCTAACAGATTGCTACATATAAGTGCATGTGAACGGTCTGCTTTCGATTTTGTGTGCTTGGATCTTTCAATAGTATATCTTATTTTGATTTCTACAATTTCTACAGTCCAAGCAAGCAAGAAAAAATTGTACTTGCCAACTAAACTTGGGCTACAAGAAGTATGGAGTATTTAGTTTGAATCAAGGGTCTCAGACATATTTATCCTAAGAGCCTCTCCTAAAGAGATGACACTAAATAATTGATAATTTACTTTGTCGTATTTTTTTAAAATTCTTTGTTCCTATATTTGTTATTCATGCTTTATAATTTTGAGTCTATAAAAAGAAGACGGAGGGCATAGAATGTGGTTCCACTCGCATTTGTGTGAGTGATATGGATATATGGAGAAATAGGAGAGTTTTTGAGGGGATAGAATTGAACTTTTCTCAATTGAGGAGTAGCTTTTATGTGACTTTAACTGATTTGATTCTTGACTTGATTTAAAATTTGATTATGTAATTTGTGGCCTTTTCTAAGTTGTATGCTATATGTTGGTTCGTCAGACATCATTCTAATTTTTGCATTGTGTTTCTAATTCTTGATAACTCATGGTACAATTTGCAGTACCATGCTATAAAATTCTTTTTCGTTTTAGGAGAGTTCTTCTTTAAGGTTAGTACTATTTGTTATTATAAAATATTAGGTTTAGGAGTCCTTATGAATTTAAATACAAATAAAAAGTTTTGTAAGAAAGGGAACAAAATTGTCATAGGCTGAAAAGGAAAACAGAAGAAGAGAATAATTTCGGAACTCCTCCTTTGATTAATACCGTAACAAAGAGTCAAAGAGTGTTTAAACTTTTCTTTTTGAAAAGAAATAAGAAGAAGAAATCAATTGGGAAACTCCTTTTATTAATATTCGTACATTCGTAATAGAGTATTTTGATTCATATCTCAAGTTGCTGGGGAAATCTATATGTCCCAGGTTACAAAGGGAAATAATAAGAGAATGAGTATAAAGCTCATTATTAGTATTATTTAATTTACATATTAAAGAGTGTAAAATAAGCCGGCGCCTATTTTATTCTTTTAAATTGTGTCCTTGTACAAAATAGTTATTTAATTATTTTGCTAATATTTAAGATTTGAAAATCTATTCAAACTTGATTATTACAGTTTTCCTTATTTAGAATATGTATCTAAATCATTTGTAATGTCGTAATTTTTATGTGCAATTTAGTTCTAATATTGTTGCATGCCCTTAATATAATTGTTTTCAGAAATTTTTAGTTTTAATATTGTTGCATGCCCATAGTATATTTGTTTTAAGAAATTTGTGATTTTTTTCTATACAAGTGCATTAGATAGGAGGGTATGAAGGTCACTGATTAGGGTAGAAGGTTACATTTTTTATCTATGAGTTATATTTTTTGTAATGTCGTTGCTTTTATGTACAATTTAGTTCTAATTTTGTCGCATACCTGTAGTATATTTGTTTTAAGAAATCTGTGATTTTTTTTTATACAGGTACATTAGATAGGAGGGTATGGAGGTCATGGATTAGGGTAAAAAGTTAGTAGGTAGTTATGCTTGGGAGTTTGGTAGCATTATGTCTGTCGTAGTTTTAGCCGCATACAAGTATTTTCTTGCTTTTGATGTCTATTACCATCTATTGTATATTGTGTTTCAGCTACCGCATTATTTCGTGCATTATTTCTCTGAATGATAGCCACTGCTCTCCTTACTAATTGACATGTTTTCTTCATTGTCGTATTTGCTTTTCGTAATATTTTCTTAATACAGGGTACTAACGTTGATATCTTCATTGCAGTGATTTCTTGGAGCAAAGCAAAGAATAGTTTTATTGTTAAAAATTCTCATAAATCCTCCACCACGTTGCTGCCAAGCTTTTTCAAGCACAATAGTTTCTTCGGTTTCATTCGCCACCTTAAAACATATATGTAAGTATCTTTTTACTTCTAATCCATATCTAATAATGCTATCACGTTCTAGATTATGAATATTTTCTATGTGTTAGCTTCAGTTTGATTAGTTAGTATTTCTAAATAGCCCAATTCCGAATTTTATTTTGCATTATATTAAGAGTAATGCCTTGGTGACGATCAGTTAAAAATCACGTGCAACGCACGTACCCTAAACTAGTATATATAAATATATATAAATGCAAAAATATAGGTTAGGATTTAGGAGAATTAAATAAGGGACTTTTGAGTTTTGCATCATAAATAAGAGAGTTACGGATTTATTTTTTCTTCATTTTTTTTACATAGTGTATTTATCACAATTAAGAGAATTAAAGGAGTGATTCTTGAAGTTTTTTTATCATAACACATAAATGAGAAAAAATAGAAAAAATGTCAAAAAAAGGAGAGAAAAAATAAATATGAATGGAGGTCATTGAGAGGTGCCACATCACCTTGACTTGATTCTATAGTATATATAGATTCCAACTTAATATTAAATTACACTTTCGCTGACATTAATTAATTAATCTCAACTCAACTTACGTTGGCATTAATTAACTAATTCCAACTCAATATTAAATTACACGTGATTTACGCTGCAATTAATTGATTAATTCCCAATACTAGCTGTACTTGGGGCCTGTCGAGCTTAAAAATGTGCTAATAATAAGTGAAAATTATCTTTTATATCTATTTTAAACTGTTAATTGCAAGTTGTAGTAATACTTTTATAAAATTATTTAATTAAGGTTTTAATTGCAAGTTATAGCAGATTTTTAAAATTTTATTTATTTAACATATATATATATATATTAATTTAAATCCCTCCTAATTTCGTGTTTATCTTTCCCCCCTCTCCTTATTTAAATATTCTTATTTTTGTGTTTATTTTTTCCCTCCCTCCTCATTTACTGTGTAGATAGTTATTGTAGGAGTAAAATTTGGTCATTAAATTATCTTCTTTTTTACACTTTTTTTGCATTTTCAGAAAAATAGCATAATTTATTTACTTTTCCTATTGTATTAGGTTTTATTTCACTATGTACTGTATGGATAAGATATATAGTATGGTATGTTCACCTTATTATAAAAAAGTTTTTTTTATATGTATGAAATAGGTGTATATAAATGTTTGCTTAATCTTTTTTATACCAGTTTATATACAAACAAGATTAGTGTATTGATTGTGTATAAAATGCGATATATCTAATTAGTTTACTTTTAATTTTTGAGGTTTGAAATTTATATAACCACTGACATATTTCATTTATTTTTTTTTATATGTTAGTTTGTAAGAAATTTGTGCATATTTTAGTGTATTAATTGTGTATAAAATATGGTACATTTAATTAGCTTAGGTTTGCTTTTATTTGTTAGGTGTATAAAATTTATATATAAGTTTGCGTATTTTTAATTTTTTTTTTTTGTTTATACAAGTTTGTATGTAAGAAATTTGTATACAAACTAATATGAATCATGAATGCGAAGTTGTTAACTGAATTTGCTATTTCATTAAAAAAAATCGTGAATATATATAAATATGTTTTATGTATGGATTGTATCTAAAATAAGATAAATTTAACTAGTTTATGTGTACTTTTATTTTCTGAGTTCTGATTTTGTAATGTATGTTTCGGCAGTGTTAGTTGCTTATCAAGTTGTATTGTTTTTTAATAAATACACATAAAAAGAGTACAAAGCTTTATTTTTCAATAAAACTTCAAACAACGATTTTATATTAACTGTGTATGAAAGTTATTCACTAAATTCTCTATTTCCTACAAAAAAATAATTGAAAATCACTATGACTAATGTATAAAATCTGATTCATGAATAAAATTTATATTTTGGAAGGATTAATTAATATTAAAAAATATTATTTAAGAAAATGAAAGAGGAAGAAAATTAAGGATTTCTCATAAATCCTTTACCTTTTTTTTTTTTTTTACTTTGTTAGGTAGAGAATTTGGGGGGATTACACAGTAAAAAAAAAAAAAAAAAAGGTAAGAAACATTAGGGAGAAAAAATTTAAGTATTAGTTATCAATCCCCGTTGGACGGACCAGTTTCTTCTGATTCCAATGATAGATGGATGGTCAGGTCGGTAACATATGGATGGAGGACTTCTACAGGGTCTTCTCGTGCGCTCGACTAGCAAGGTGGTTTTGTAGGCGAACGAAATAAGTTTTTGGAGGCGAGCGGAGTGAGGCAATGAAATTGTTTAGGCGAAAGAAAGGAGAGAACGAGTGGAGTTTCGAGAATGAGAATCATATATTTTCTCATTTCTTTTTCGTAGTAAGAAGACACTAAGACGCACCCACTACACACCACACACTCAGACGACTAGCGTGGTCCTTCCCCCATCGAAGAGCCACGTATCCAGGGTTGACCACATCATCACTGTTTTATCAAGGTGTGGCCACGGTCTCAATTGGGTCATTGTTTAGTATGCCCAAGCTTGACAATAGCTGTGGATATTTTGAGTCCCTCAGAACGCAACTCCCTTATGAGTTGGAAGCCAAGACAAATGGATTCCACTTCATAGGTACCGTTCACCTCACGTGAAGGCTCGCTCAGAACACGTACCAAGCTTTTATTAGAAAGGAACAGAACAAAGAGGAGTGCTCCACTCCGAAAGAGAAGGAACGGAAAGAGCAGGCGGCAGAGAAAGAGACAAGGAGGAAGAAGGGGGCACTACGGGAAGAGCATCCAAGACGCGCTAAGGCAAAGGCATAGAGCTCAAACACAGGCTTAGTAAGCACAGATTCCCTAGAAAGAAAGATTTCCTCTTTAAGGAACTAGAGAGGGAGAAAATTAAGGATTTGTTCAATCCTTTACCCTTTTTCCTTAAATTTTTTTGTTTTAGAATTGCTATTAAATTTTATTTTAGTTTTAAAAATTGCTATTAAATGCAATCTAAAAAGTGTTGCTATGACCTGCAATATATAATCTAAGGATGTATATTTTGACTTTTTCCCTAATAATAAGTATAGTATTTCTTCCATTTCTAAATAAATGGTGTTCTACATAATCAAGAAGACATTGATGTCGTTCTTCTAATTTACTCTTCTTTAAACGAAGAAAAATTTATATAATCAAGAAACTATTAAAGTAAGTACATTTTTTTCAAGATATTTATTAAGGGTAAATTAGTAAAATACTCTTTGTTTTTTTAGGAATAAGCAGTTTAAACACCACTTATTTAATAACTAATGGTGTATTAAATTTTTATGACTTGTTAGAAAAAAATGATGGGTATGACACTTTAATTAATTAGTTAGCTATATATCCTCTTTCCCCTTTTAGATTTGTGTTTGGGTGAAAATCATTTATATTTTCTAACTTTACTTTAAAAATTAAACTTCCCCCTCAATTTTATACTATAGACATTCTCCCTTCTTTATCCTATGAAATACCTACTTTACACCCTTAGACATTTCCAATACCTAACTTTTTATATTATATATAATATTTTATTTATTGTTATAAGTATTTATAAATTTTTATTTACGTTCATTAACGTTTTAAGTAGAATTATTTTTTTATAAATTTATTAAAAAACCTAGTATTTTTTTATTTATTTTAATATTATATGAATTAAGTATGTATATATGTTTAAGTTTAATTTATCTCTTAATCGCTAGTGTCTATATAGATAAATGAGTTTTAGTTGTCTTTAAGTGAATATTTTTAAATTATAATTTAAAATTTATTACAATACAAATTGATTATCTTTTAGAATTTTTTTATAATATACCTCTATTCTATTAATTATTTCTTATTAAATGCATTAAAAATATATTTTTAAAGCTATCAATCTATATTATTTTCACTTGTATAAATAGACATAGAGTTCTCATTATTATTAATAAAAATAAAATTTTATTTTATTTATTTATTTATTTTCATATAGAAAATTTGATATACAAATTAAAAAAAATAATCATAATTTTATAGAAGTAAAAGAAAAGAAGAAAAAAAATAAAGTTAGATAATGTAAGAATAAAATAGGTATTTTATAAAGTCACTCAGGATAAAAAGAGGAGAATATTTATTGTTCAAAATTGAGGGGTAATTTGATTTTAAAAACAAAGTTGGGTTGGTGGGTGAAAATGATTTTGACCCTTTGTGTTTTTGTTCAGATTTTGTTTCTTTTCTCTTTATTATTTCCCGGGCCAGCGTGGTCAATTTGGACCAGGTCATTCCGAACATACACATTGTTTTTCTTTTAATAAGATCTTGCCCATGGGGCCTTTTGATTAGAAATAAGTACTATAATTTTTAATTTAAAAATATTAAATTAATTTAATTTAATTTAGCTTAGAAAATTAGTCAAACTGATTCTTTTGAAGTGAAACATGACAACTAAAAAGGAACGGAGGGAGTATAACTTATCTCAGGATTCATAACCAAATAAGGAATGAGAAGTACTCTCCTGTTTCAATTTGTTTGACTTGCCTTCCTTTTAGTCAGTTTAAAAAAGAATGACCCTTTTCATTTCTAGCAATTCTTTAATTTCAACTTTCCACACAACATGTTTAAGAATGAAGTATTAAATTTCTGAATGACCCGTCAATGTCTTGAGGGTATTTTTAGATTTGAAAGTGAAAGAAGGATATTTATGAATTATTTTTCATACGCTGGAAATGTTGTTGAGCTTTTCCCATCCTAATATAAATTAGGCACTTAATTCCTCATTCTCTTCTCATAAACTTCTCTGTCTTCATTGCAACTAGTTGATTGGGGTTGTCTTTGCTTCTTGTACCACACTGTAAGTTTTTGTTTCTCCTTCAAACCTTCTTTTGGTTTGTTCTAAATATTGATTCACAATTAGAGTCACAAATTTTGTTATATTTCACGTATACATTATTGATTAGCATAGCCGGTTATACGCTTCTACTTTTCAGATTATCAAATTACATTTACAAATGACAAATAGTTATAACAGTAGTGCATAAAGATTACACTCATTTTATAAAGATTAATGTGTTAGAGATTTAGTATAGATGTCTGTTTTTTTAAAGAGTAAACAACATAAATCTCACAACTATAGGAGCTAATTACTCCCTCTCGCATAAGTTTTCATTATTACATAATGTATCATTAAAAAATGACATGGATACATTGTGTAGTCGCAGATAAATGGTTAGTCGCGGATACATTGTAGACACATAACCTTCCAGATACATGTTAAGACGTCCTGATACATGGTTTAACCTCAGATACATGCACATCTATCCGCACGTATCCTGGGGGTTACGGCTAGTCGCAAGTATCTGCATGTACCTGAAGGTTACGACATGTATTCGCATGTATCTGAGGGGTTACAACATGTATCCGTGTGTATTTGTAGGTTATTGTTAAGAAGTGAGATATTATGTACGTAATTAATTTAAAGTAATGAGAGAATAAATAATATGGTAAGGATGTTTGGAGATTTATGTTGTCGCGCCCTATTTTTCTCGCGAAAAGCGGGATTCGACGTGACAACTCTTTTGGGATGGTTTTAGAGTAAAGAATCGCCACCTAACCAATTAAGGTGCGTTAGGGCACAATTCGAGACTAAATTGCGAACTTATTTTAATTATTTAGTCTACGTCAATCAGAAATTCGGGTAAGGGTTCAAGTTACCTCGAAAGAAAGGTGTTACGCACCTTTCGAGGTCCACAAATGTGGGTCCCGACCGAACTCATATATTAGGTGGGGATTTTATGTGATAAACAAAAGTCAATTATTTAATTAATCTAAAATAACCAAATGTCTAAGCATGCAACATTTAACTTAATTATTCTAGATGAAGAATAAAAGCAAATGAAAAAGGTAATGAAAAGATAAATAAAAATCTGACAAAATACATGCATTTTAAATACAAACACAACATAATATTATCATGCGAGTTGACACACAACCTATTTTATAACTAAAAAAGTAGAAATTCAATTTTTACTTGATTACATTATACGAGCATAAAGAAACGAAAGAAATTAAGTTAATTAATTTATACTATATAAAAATAATAATTGCAAAAGACTAGGGACTTACCTGGTTGTGGAGCATCAATTTAATAAAGAATGTCAAAGTATTCAAAAATATTGAGTTATGAATAATAACGGGACTCCAATAAGCCAGCCTAGATTCTTGAAGAGCCCTCAATTTTTCTCTATTCCGCATAGTGTTCTAGACCTCTAGTAAATTATAACATCTCAAATAAGAAAAGAAATTGTTAGTAACATGTGTGTCACCTTAATTTGGTGACAAATATAATGTAATAGAATGGATAATAAATAAACAATACATAAAGTTAGGGCTAAGAGTGAGAGAATGTGGGATCAGGGTATGACAAGGCTGCTACGGGCCCAATGCGATGTTACATCCCTCTTCTCTATTTTTAATATGATCAACTCTCTTAAACGCCTCAAGACAAGACGAATATAATTCTTAAAGAAACTTATTTAAGAGTACTAAATAAAATATTTTGGCATTTAAAAGTCATGTAGAGCAAGAATATATATATGTATGGCATATAGATTGTATCGAAGCATGCGGATAATTTAGTATAGTAATAAAAGTTGTCAAGCCTTTGAGACTTTTAAAAGGGTGACATGTAAAATAAGAAAAGAAGGGAGTAACGAGGTGCTTTATATTTTTAATAAAGCTTTATGTGCTTCATGTGAGAAGTCAGCAATAGCCTGTCTTTTGTCATCATTTCCCAAACGTACCTGCCCCCATGGGGTGACGACTCCATTTGAGTTTCGCTTCGCGTGCTCCCGCGTTGAACTCCAAGTGATTCCGCTCCATTGTAATGTACATATAAAAAATATTCAAAGGGGTGAGAGTATGTCTGTTCTTAGAGTTTAACTAATCACACGAAAAATAAAGATATTCGTGATCGAAGCAAACATATAAGTAGACTAATGAGACAAGGTAGTGAAATAGATTATGAAGTGATTAACTTGAACATACTTCTGTGAGCAACATAGATATAATCTAAGGACTAATTTTATAAGTATATGTGGGTAAAATAAAGTTGACCAATCAACATATAATAAGTTTCTTTGCAAAGTACATGACAAATAATTATTACTATCAATTTGCATAATGAAAATCTTCATTTTATTATTACAGATCATAGTTAAAATTATTAAAAGAAATAATCTAACTCTATGTAAAAACTAAAGAATCTTAATTCTAGTACTAAAAATATAAACAGAAATTTTGAGAAAAATATTATTCATCTATTCAGTGCCTTAGATCCTTTAAATTGTTTCAAATTTTATAGGAAGACATGCAGAATGAGAAATGCTATCAAGAAAAGATTAAACCTCTAGATTAGTTGATGACCCACTAACTTGTAGACAAACAAACCAGCATCAATATGGGGGAAATAACTCATACTATCATATTTAACATGCTATATGAACTAAACTTTAGAAACGGACCCCTTTCAGGAAAAAACACACAAATAGAAATGGATACAAGCCATGATTTCTAGCGAATCAAATCAGACCAAACACACAATATTTGTCAAACTCAAGACACAAATTATATTTAAAGCTTAAAATAAAAGAGCTAAAAACAAATGAACCTTTTTGAAGTAAAATCATCCAAGGGACAACAGTCATAGTAGTGGAGGTAGACAGAGAAGGAAGACGGTTCAACTAGACTTTTATCATTTGATTGATGTTGTACGTTGATTCTCCAATATCTTTTCATTGATCTTTTCTGTTCTCTTCTTCGCTGCTATCTTTGTTTTTATTTTACTTTTAATTAAAGAATGGTTATTCCCCTCTACCATGGATGAAACAATGGTTGTTGGATTAAAATTTGTGGACTATGGTGATATGGTGATGAAACAATGGTATATGAGGTGATGTGCTGCATGGAAAAAAAAATGGTTGGTGAAAAAGGCCTCAGAAAATGATAAAAAATTTCTTGGGTGGTGATAGGGGAGACGATAGTGTTGGCATGAAAATTCGTCCATGTCTTGTGACTGATCTCCTCTCTTTTATATGTTGTGCTTGGTGTCTTTTTATAAGTATCAATAAAAGAAGAAAAAGTAAAATGAATGTTTAGAGGGAGTAGTATATGGAAAGAAATTATTTTTTTCCATGTTCAAGAATGATAGGAAGAACTATTTTGGAGAAAGTAATATTCTTCCCCCTAATAAAATATATTTTGATTTTGTAGGAAGATTTTATGGATATTGAAAGAGTAAAATAAATAGAAAAAATCGATTTGAAATGATGTTGAGAAAAAAAAATATTCTTCTCAAGAAAGGAAAGATAGCGAGGAGGATTTTTCTACTTATGAAAAGATTGATAAAATTTGAATTTAAAATTTAAATTTTGAGCTTGTTTAGGACTAAAGATATTTCTACCCAAAAAATATAAAAAATGAGTATCTACTTAATTACTAAGTGAAAAATAATAATATTAAATTATTAAATCAACCATTATATTTCATATAAAAAATAATTCACAACAAAAGAATAATAACTCTTAAAATATTTGATCAAATACTTTTTTTAAAATAGAATAAAAGAGAAATGTGAAAGATTAAGTTAAGAATATGACATAATAATAATAATAATGATGATGATAATAAAATTAGTCATAAAATGATATTAAATAATACGAATAATATTTATTTACACAAAATTTGATTAAAAAAATAAGTAAAAATAGCGATTTTGACCTCATAACAAAATAAAAGCTAAAATGAGTAAAATAACAAGAGGGAGGATCAAATTGGGTGTCAACATATGTAATTTTTCCTACAGGAATGGCACAAGTGGCATACTTGTAGAAAGTTGGTGTAATTGTACGTTCTATGATCGATATTATTTTGCTGATTGTAAAGGGAATATTTCCTACAAAGACCAAATAATGTTTGGGGAGTAATAATTTTTAGAAGTATATAGTAATTATATTACCTTTTCGATTGAAAAGAAAAAAAAAGGCAGTTTGAAATTTAAATTTTATTAGAGCAATATTAAAATGAATTACAATATTGTACATGCATTGGGCGGATTTGAGTACTAGTTTTAGTAGTAGTTTAAGCTCTCAATTGACACAGATTTTGAAAGCATTCTTTCAAAATTTAATTTTAAATATATTTTTGTTCGTAAAATTTATCTAGTTTCTGAGAGATCTCAAGGTGATCGAAAGTTATGGCCTCCAAGGTATCCATCATGTCAACATGGACAGTTAAAACAACGGGAGGGAATCTGATTGAAAAGCACCATTCAGATAATTGTAAAATAATTGAGTTGACACCATGGGACATTCTTGAGCTCCAAATTGAATATAGTCAAGGTGGACTCCTCTTTCCCATGCCTACATCTCAACAAGTAAGAGACTTGTCAAGATCAACCAACACCAGTTCCTTGATTGATCATCTTAGAGTTTCACTATCTCGAGCTTTAGATTTCTTCCCTCCATTTTGCGGCCGCCTTGATATTGTCACAGAGCAGAGTGGAACCACTTCTTTCTTTATTAACTGTAACAATGCTGGTGTTCAATTCAATCATGCGATAGCTAATGATGTTACAGTTGGCGACATCTTGGAATCAAAGTGTGTTCCTCATGTGGTACACGATTTTTTCCCATTAAACGGAGCTCAAAACCAAGAGGCTACCTCCAAACCATTTTTAGCCGTGCAGGTTACACAGCTTGTGGATGGCATTTTCATTGGCTGCACATGCAATCACGCATTAGTTGACGGAGCATCTTTTTGGCATTTTTATGATTCTTGGGCTGAGATATCCCGCGGTTCTAATGTCATCTCAAAAATTCCCTTTTTGAATCGTCAATTCCCTTTCAAAATTGATCATTTTTCTAATCGCATTTCTATACCCAATGAAAGAATCAATGCAGGTGGTAAATTCATTCCACGAGCAGTACAAATGCTGCAAGAAAGGGTATTTCATTTTACCAAAGAAAATATAGCCAAGCTAAAAGCAAAGGCCAATCTTGAAATGAACACCACCAAGATTTCTTCTCTTCAAGCTGTGTTGGCTCATATTTGGCGATCCGTTATACGTTGTCGTCGTCTCGATCACAACCAGAACACTACTTTTGAGGTATCCATTAACATGAGGGAAAGACTGAATCCTCCATTACCTGAAGGATTCTTTGGGAATGCAATTTACCCTGCTACCGTAACAATCAAGACGGGAGAGCTACTCGAGCACGGATTTGGATGGGCTGCTTTACAAATCAATGAGATGATTGCTTCCCATGACCCATGATCATGAAAAGTTAAAGTGCATATACGAGAATTGGACGAACGACCCCGAAATAACAAAATTTGATGACTTGCCAAGCAATTACTTTATGCTGAGCAATTCTCCGCGATTCAATTTTTATAAGTATGATTTTGGTTGGGGAAAGCCGATTGCACATAGAAGTGGAGAGGGAAACATGTTAGATGGGAAAATAGAAATGTTACCTGGGCAAGAAAAAGGGAGCATGATTCTTGAAATTTGCCTTTCTTCAGAGACAATACAAGCATTGGAGGAAGACAAAATATTTGGTGAGTTTGTGACCATGCATATGCCAGTTGTTGGTGTGGAACGAACTATTCGAGCTCGTATTTAACTGCTTCTTATGGTAATCCATTCTTGTTAGATTATTTTGCTATGCATGAATAAGGAGAAAATGTAGTGTCTAATTTTGCTAAGCTTCATTATTTATGAATTTTTGTGTCAGGTTAAAGCTTCATCAGAGCAATAATATACCATATATGGCTCAGCTCGACGGCCCGGAACTTAACCATATCTATCGGGAGGGAAATCAAGTAGCTGACGCACTAGCTATGTTCGGCAAACACCTAGCTCCTTCCACAGATTGCCAACCTTGATTACCGATGCTTTACCTCCCCTCTAGTTTATGTTTTACGGCTTTCAATAAGGACAGCTCTGACTCGCCTACGGGCTACGGGGGCCTGACTTGTCCTTGTGTGTACTAGTTCTTTTGTTTCAACAGTTCTGTAAACAAATAAAAACAGTCTCCTTTCTCAGCAAATTTTAAAAAAGAACTTATGGACCAGGTGATTTGAGAGGTAGTTAAAACAGCTATACTGATATTTTTTCCTTATTTAATTATTTTGGGTACTGCTACTACATTCGTCCCAAAAGAAAATGTGGATTCATAATGCAAAGTTAAAAACATCTAATGTTAAAACAGTTCATGTGCAATTATTATATTAAAAATAGGAATATAAGGGAGATTCTCTCAAATTTTACTAAATCTGAATACAAAATAATTTAACTCATAAGTGCTGGATTAGCAGTGAATTATCATTCAAAAATTCTTAAGAAGATGTTGCGATTAAACAAAAATTAAATAAATAAAAATACAGACAGCAAAACGCTAGAAGGAGGGGTTGAACCTCCGACCTTGTGGTTAACAGCCACACGCTCTAACCAACTGAGCTATTCCAGCTTGTAGTTTCTCTAAAACTTTATACTCACCACTACAAGAAAAAAAAATGTACATCCAAAAATTAGATGGGCACAAATAAAAATTAAATAAAAAATCCTCGCACCGTCGTTGTCATTTTTCTGGCTTCAATGAACGTTGTTGGAATTTGAGATATCATTATTCTGCCAAAGTCGAAAAAGAAAATCATATCTGAAAGCGGCTTGCCTAATATTTCTCCTCCCTCCAAGTTGACACACATGCATTACACTTATTAAGTCCTTTTATATATCCATGTACTTGGCCAATGGCATGGGACTATTTGCAGAATTATTAATGATGGAATTTAAAACTCTACCAAAGAAGAAGTTTTTTGTCTTGCTATCCCTTTTTCTCATAATAATCCCCACTTCTCAAATAATGCTTCATTCTCGCAAATTATCTCCGTCTGAAAATGTTTATACCTCCTAACTTTGCTTTAAAAATTAAATTTCCTTTCAACATTGAACAATAATCATTCTCCCCTCCCCCCCCCCCCTCCCCCTTTTTTCTATATAGTATCTATTTTACCCTTAACATTTTTAATATTTTATTTATATAATATTATATATATATATATTTTCATAACCTAGATATTTATCATTTTTATTTAAATTCTTAACATTATTAGTAAAATAATTCTTTTATAAATCAATCACAAAATCTAATGTTATTTTTTATGATACAAATTTTTTATATTATATGTATTAAGTATGTATGTATGTAATTATTTATATAGATGTATATTTTAATTCTCTCTTGTACTTTAATGTCTATATAGATAAACGAGTTTTGGTTGTCAATAATGAATTATTTTTTAAATTATAATTTAAAATTCATTAACAATAATCATTTGATTTGTTATAAATATACCTTCTACCATACTCGGTGAAATCCCATAAGTGAGATCCGGAGAGGATAAAGTGTATGCAAACCTTACCACTACCTTGGAGAGGTGGAGAGGCTATTTTCGAAAGACCCTTCGCTATTAATTATTTTTGTATTACCTGTACTGAAATATAATTATAAAATTATAATTGCCTATTGTTTTCACGTATAAATAGAAATTAGAGTTTTTATTTTTAATAAAATTAATTTTTATTATTTTGCTCGTTTATTTCATTATAGAATGCCATTAACTTATATATTAAACTAATATTTCTCACTTTTATTTTTTCATCTAAAAAATATTTTTTATCTTTTAGTAGAAAATATGTTATATAGATTAAAAAATAAAATTTGTATTTATAAAGAAGTTTTTTTTTTAAAAAAAGATACAAATGTTGCTATAAATACAAGGGTAAAGTAGATATTTTGAAAAATGAAATAAGAAAAAGGGAGGAGAATGATTATTGTTCAAAGTTGAGAGGGTGTTTTATTTTTAAAGCAAAGTTGGGGGTGTAAATGATTTTCACCTTTCCTCCTGCATTGCCACCAGTAACTTCAAGTTTTCTCAACATCTTCTTCCTTTACTCTTTTTATTCAGAACAAATTCTATGATTTCGACTAAAACTTACTATTTTCTGCTTGAATTATATACATAATTAAAAAGAATGTACTTATTTTGAACCCACTAACTCTAAATCATAGATTCGCCTTTGAGACAAACATTTAATTATTTTATGTTGTCAAAATGATGACATTTGGGGTATTTAATTAGGTTTTGCACAAGAAAACTAGAGAGGAAGAGGTGATTAGATTTGATGGATCAATTCCAGTGGCATGTCACTCAAAATGCTACCAATGCATGTCATGTATTAATTGAAGAAGATGATGAACAGAATGAGCAGTATTATCCCCAAGTTTGGAGATGTAGTTGTGGAGAAAAAGTCTTTTCACCTTGATCATCATCTACAGTAAAACCTCTCTAAATTAATATTATTGGGACTATAAAATATTATTATTTTATAAAGATATTATTTAATATAGTTGAGGTAGATCAAAGAAATCAATGGTGATCGGAGGCTGAAACTCCGATCGAGTTCCCCGGTGAGACGATACTTAGAGCATATTTGGATGGGTTTAAACTTTAAAGCACTGTTGGTATATATTTGTTATTTTGGTTTAGAGCTTTTTTTTTTAAAAAAAAAAAAATCTTATTTAAATATTATAAAAGTGCTTTAAAATTATTTTGATTTAAGAAAACCTCAAATAAGTCAATTAAAGTATAGAAGATGAAATTATGTTTGGTTGTAGTTTTTATGAAGAATATTTGGAATATGTTCATGCTTGAATATAATTAAATATCTAAAGGAAAAAATGAGTTGAAAAATTGATTATAAATTGTTTTCCAAATTTAAAATATAATTTGAAGTTAAATTTAAAATTTTCATGACTTAACATTGATTTTCAGATAAAGTGATTTTTTTAAAAAAGAAAACGTGAATAGTTTTATGGCTAAAAACTCAAACTACTACCAAAGATTGGGTGGGGGCCATAAATTAGGCATCATAAGGTTATTTTTTTTAGAAAATACAATGGACTTGCCTCCATATGATTTGTCTTGGTTTTGGGTTGTTAGGCGAATAACGTTATTAAATTGCATGTGATATAAGAGTTACTTTATTAATGATAAATTTGCATTCAACTAATTGTGATTTACCCTTAAAATATTCCCACCTAACCTGTTAAATTTGACACAAGTTACATAAACATCGGTTAAACATTTAACACATGCTTAGCAATAACAATAATTAAAACATGAACTTTAACTTGATCAAAAGTAAGGATAACGAAATTAGTCAGAAAACATAATTAGTCAGAAAACATGATCCATCCAATTCGTTCAAATCTAGATAGGTTTATGACTTGCTTTTGATTCTCCTCTAAAAGTTGGATTAATATATAACACAAGTTTATTTACAAGAAATCATATAAGTATATTGAATCATTCTTAAGGATATATTTTTAATTGATATGTTACATAGAGTCATAACAAGGAGAGGAAAAAAAATATCAATGTTTTAAAGCAAATTACAGAAAAACAAATATATTTTTTTTACTAAACTTAGTAAAAATTGAGGCCACCCCCTGATTTTAGAACTAGAGAGCTACTGTTTTAAGGGATAAGGAAAAGACGCACGCCAAGACAAAAATGTTAGTCGAGAATAGATAATGAATGGCTTGTCACCTTAAACTGCTCAACATAATTAACCAATGAAGGTCTGTTCCACTTGTATTGCTATTGTAATTGATTTGAAATAGTTAACTAAGCACATTGTTTGACTGTTTGTAACGCGTTATTACTGATAGTGCCTATTTCAATTGCCCACAGATATGTGGCCTTACCCTGTTATGCCTTTTCTTTATTCTCCAGTCTTATACAATCGCGTCTCTATTGAAATGAATTGACATTATTTTGCAGTGAAATGATCAAAGCATTTGTGTGAATTCAAACACCAAGATTTGAATTAATTATAAATAGCTTTACACATTTTGGAAAGAAAAACAAAAATTTCCCAGAAGTTTGATTTAATAATCGATAAAGTGAGTGGTAAACCATGAAAGACAAAGAATCAAATCTAAGTACAAATAATTAAATTTAGATGATTTATTTTCATCTCTTAAACCACGATGTTTGTAATTTGGACATTTATTGTACGTCCAAAAGTGTTAAGTCAATACATACATGTCATATTTTTATGTATTTAAATATAGAGTCCATTTACTGAATCATGTTAGTTTTTATTTTGTCTGAACTTAATCATGTTAATTTACTTCATTTAATTATTTAAACATAATAAATTACATTAGTTTGATATAAATACGTAGTGCAAATAAATTTTATTTGTGAGGTAGGTGGTCATCATTAACTAAAAAAAAGATAAAAGGATATTCTCATAACTAACTAGAGCAATATTAACATATCGAAAGTGTTATCTACTCATACTTTAAAGTGATGGTAGAAAAGTTGTTTTCGATAACTCCGACAAATTCAAAATAATTAAAATATAGTGCACTAATATATCTTTCGAACATAAACAAATTAACAACATCATTCTTTTTGGATATACTTGAATAAAGTTTGTACAATCCTTTGACAATTTTCCCATTGTTCAACCTTGGTGACTATTCTCCTCCATATCCATGAAACTTCGTCCAGCAGACTATAAATAATTGTCAGCCATGCCCATTTCTAACATCAAAACTTAAATCAGTCGTTTTCCCCGTTAGGTTTTCTTGAGTCGCATCGTGGATTGGTTTCTGCAGTCGTGCAAGCTAAACACACAAAACTCAAGAAGATTATCACCCACCTAGAAGAAGAAGAAGAAGGAGCAGCTACATTAATCACCAACAAGCAACTGATCATGGAAGGTTTAATCCCATTTCTCCTCCACGCTATTCAGAAACAGAAGCCTCATCACAACAGTTTCCGGTGTCTCTCGGACACCTCTAACCGGAGCTACCACCTGCTCGTCGGAGCTGACTCCATCGAGGGCTCATCCCACCGTAGAACTCGATCGGAGTTTCAGCCTCCGGTGACCACTGTTGATTTCTTGGATATGCCTCAGCCTAAAAGCTTCAATAACAGGACTTCTACTCTGTTTTCCCCTGTTTCCAACATGAATGGCTCTCGACTGCAGTTTGGTTCTAACATGGCTGCTACCAGTAACTTACAAGGGACTGCTACAGTTGATAATCTCCGTCACAGGAAATTCTGATCCAAGAGACTGCGTTAAAAATTACTAGTACTGATGTAGAATTTGTACTTTGTTGTGTTCAATTTTAGAAATCCAGACAAGATGATCTCAACTGTAAATTTACTGTATTTTTTTTATTCTTTTGTACTAGTATTACTGGGCTATATATCTTTAGATAAGGAGTTGAGTAACCAAGAAGTTACCATGTCATTGCATCTACTCCGCGATGCAAAGTCTTTAGTTGTGGATTGAGGTCCAGGGTGCATTTGTGTAAGCGACTTATTGTGAACCCACTAACTTTAAACCATAGATTCGCCTCTAAGGCAATCATTTAACTATATTATGTTGACAAAATGATGAATTATGGAGTACTTAATTAGGTTTTGCACAAGGAGACCAGAGAGGAGAGGTGATTAGAGTTGATGGTTCAATTCTAGTGGCATGTCACTCAAAATGCTACCAATGCATGCCCTGTATGCCCATTCAAGTATTAATTGAAGAAGATGATGTTGAACATAATGAGCAATATTATCCCCAAGTTTGGAGGTGTAATTGTGGAGACAAAGTCTTCTCACCTTGATCATCATCTAATTCCATCAAGTAATATTTCCAAGCACACAATCCACTAGCTTGTTGTCCCTACAACATACGTTGGAAAAAGTACAATACTTTTGGACAATATATATATACATGTCTACGACCACTAGGTTGTATTTGTTGACAAAATGATCCGTCAATGCAAGAGTTAATTTACTTTTTTGCTTACACACATAGTATGATTTCTCTTTTTAATCAATTGTTGAAGATTTTGTCTTAAAAAAAATCTTATAAATTGGGTCGAGTCTTATAAATTGTCTAATACTTTGTGTCTCCTTTTGACGAAGAACATTGAGGTCCCATGGTATCAATTCATTGTATTTACGGGAAAGGAACAAATATATTCCCGAATTATGATAAATGGTATGTATATACCCTTCGTCATACTTTGGGTACATATATGCCCCTACTGTTAATAAAATGGTACGTATATGCCCCTCACATACCCAAAGTATGATGGAGTGTATATACGTACCATTTATCATAGTTCGGTGGTATATTTGTCCTTTTTTTGTTTTAATTTTTTTATCCCAAATAATTAACTCAAACCCACTACCCGACCCAATAAATCCACTATCTGACCCGGTCTCAATTAAAACTCAAGAAACGCCTATCTAACAAACTCGTTTTTTCCACCCTATAATGATATATATACACACACTATACAGTAATACCCACTACTATCAATTTCAGAAAAAAAACAAAAAACCATCAACCCATAACACCCAAAAATAACACCAAATAAATTGAACCCCTCACGTTTCAATTTCTAGCGAAATTCCGTCGGAAAAATTCTACCCACCACCAATCAACACCACATAGCCACCGTCTCTGTCGAATCGGAAATACTCCACAGGAGAACCAGCGCCGCACCCCTAAATCCGGCCACCTCCAGCCTAATCTCCACTCCCTTCAACCTGTAAACACCAACTAGCAGCAACGACCAATCACTGCAATTTGATTGAGGTTCACGTTTAAGAGAAAAATAGAGGAAGTATCGGTTTTGGAACAAAAAATAAAGGTCGGGTTGAGTTGGTTTGAAATCGAGTTAGATGGATTTATTGGGTTGGGTAGTGGATTTGGGTTAATTATTTGGGATAAAAAAATTAAAACGGAAAAAGGACAAATATACCCCCGAACTATGATAAATGGTACGTATATATCCTCCGTTATACTTTGGGTACACATATGCCTCTACCGTTAGTGTGAGGGGCATATACGTACCATTTCATTAACGGTAGGGGCATATATGTACCCAAAATTTGACGGAGGATATATACGTACTATTTATCATAATTTAGAGGTATATTTATCTCTTTTCCGTTGTATTTATAAGTTGAAGAGAAAAATATTTCACATGTCCTTATCCCCTAAAAGTTATCGGTTAGGATTTATTTTATATCATTGTCTTTGTCTAAATGCTAAGTTTAAAATTTGTGTTGGCTTCCATAGTGTTATTCAATTTAAGTTTCTTAATTTAACTGATTATGGAATTTAAGAAATAATTTGAATTTTGTGGTCTCAAATTAACAACGAAATGTGTAGTGGTTGAAAGTTTATGGTCTTGATATAATTTTGCGTCACCGTATCAAATTCTTTTTAGATCTTAGTTATACATTGAAATGGAGGCATGTTCCACTTACGTGTACCTCTCGCCCATTAGTTCATTTTCCGTTCTTTTTTTTTTTTAAACCTCCAAGCACTCATTCAACCCGTAAAGCAACAATAAATCCACACGACATATTGGTTTAGAGGGTGCAGCAGCTACAAAAGGTAAAGAAAGAAAAAATTGTTGATGAGGATAAACCTTAAAAATCACTTATAATAATAATAACATATTCAGTGTAATTCCGTAAAACAAGTTCTGAAGAAAGTAAAGTACACGCAGAATTTATCCTGCTTTGGAGGTAGAGAGGCTGTTTACTTTAGTAACATAAAAGCATACCGTTTTATATAATAGTAGGAACACAGTTTACTAGTAGAAAAGAATCAAACAACTATTACACACATTTACACTTGAGATCATCTTGTCTGGATTTTTTAACTTGAACACCACAAAATACTAATTACGCATCAGTAGTACTAGTAGCAGTTCTTTTATGCTTTCCTATGGCGGAGATTCCGGACAGAAGTCGTCGTCCCTTGTAAATTGCTGGCAGCAGTCTTATTGGAAACAGGGGAAAACAGAGTAGATCCTCTGTTATTGAAGCTTCTGTGCTGAGGCAGATCCAGAAAATCAACAGTCACCGGAGGCTGAAACTCCGATAGAGTTCTACGGTGAGACGATCCCTCGATGGAGTCACCTCCGACGAGCATGTGGTAGCCCCGGTTAGAGGTGTCAGAGAGACACCGGAAACTGTTGTGATGAGGCTTCTGTCTCTGAATAGCGTGGAGAAGAAATGGGATTAGACCTTCCATGAATGATAACAAAAAAGATGAGAATCCCAAAACTAAAGGATGAACTTAAAATAAATGCGGAAACAAATTAAAAAGACTGAACAAGAAGGAAATTGTTCCAAGAACGCAAGTTCTAAGGACTGACAAGATTCAAGTAACAACGAAGGGTTTAGTGATGTAGTTGAATTTTGGGTGTTTAGATTTTGATGTAAGAAAGAGGATGGCTAACATTTATTTATAGTGGTTGGAGAAAGAAATGACTGCGTGATGAAATTTGAGAGCAAGAGGATATGGATGCCAACAAAGTCAGCGAGGTTGATTAGTGCAAAATTGTCAAATGAGTGTACCAACTTAATTCTTAAACATGATAAATTAAAATTTAATGTATTAAACATGACATTTGTGTCAAATTAGGCTTTAAGAATTAAGCCTATCGGGAGTTATTTGAGAAAATACCATGAACTTGCCTCCATATGATTTGTATTGGGCTGTTAGGTGAAATTGAAAAAAGTTACATAGCATGTGATATAAACTTTATTAATGGTATATTTGCATTCAACGAAATGTGATTTGCTCTTAAAATATCCTCACCTAACCTGTTAAATTTGGCACGAGTTACGAAACATCGGTTAAACATTTAACACAAGTTATAATAATAATTAAAACATGAATTTGAACTTGATCGATAGTAAGAAAAGCAAATTTAGCCCATGAAAATATGATCCTTCCAACTTGTTCAAGTTTGGGCCGGTTCATGACTCCCTCCTTTATTAACTTGGTTGATTTTAATCCGCCAAATTCAGTTCATATAAAAGTTGGGTTAGTATTAGCTCAAATTGACTAATGAGAGATCTTATTGAAATATTTTTTTTTTAAATTAATCTGTTATATATAGCCATAATAAAGAGAGAAAAATATTAATATATACTTGAACAAATTACACAAAAAATAAAAATTTGGGCATGTTGAATTGTGATCCATTGTTTAATTTAGTCTACTTTGACCTAGTGCATTTCAACCTAAGTAATATTTGAGCGGATTAATAACCTGTCATATATTAGCTCAATTCATTTTTACCTTGTCAAATTCAATCCAATCCTCCAACCCCTAATTTTGGAACTAGCGAGCTGCTATTTAAGGGATAAGGAAAAGACACACGCCAAGAAAAACTCAGCTTGAAATTTAGTTGAAAATAGTTATGAATGGCTTGTTACGTAAACTGCTAAACATAATTAACCAGTGAAGGTGTGTTCTGTCAGCTGTGTTCAACTTGTATTGTAATTGATTTGAAATAGTTAATTGAGCACAATGTTTGAAAAAGAAGGTAAAGACATGAAAATTAGTGGATTCCAACTGTCTGTAACGCGTTGCCTATTTCAATTGCCCACAGATTTGTGACCTTTCCCTATTATGCCTTTTCTTTATTCTCCAGTCTTATACAATGCCTATTTTCTTCAACTGTTTTAGACTTTCTTCCTACTGTCTGCAAACCTGTTGGTTAAATATTAACGTGTCTCTCTGTTAAGAAGAATGACATTATTTTGCAGTGCAATGAACTAATAATGATCAAAGTATTTATGCGAATTCAAACATCAAGATTTTGAATTAATTATAAATAACATCTACACATTTTGGAAAGAAAGACAAAAATTACCCAAAAGTTTGACTTAATAATCAATAATGTGATTGGTAAACCGTGAAAGACAAGGAATCAAATCTACGTAAACATAATTAAAATTAGATGATTTTATTTCATTTATTTAAACCATGATGCTTGTAATTTTGACATTTAATTGTACGTTCAAGAGTACCAAGCCAGTACATGAATGTCATATTGGCATGTATTTGAATATAGAATTCATTTACTGCTTCATTTAACTACTTAACGGTGGCAAATCATATTAGTTTGATACAAACCCCTCACAATATTCTCATAACTAACTACAACAACAATAACATACTTAGTGTGTTCTTACGGATGAGATCCGGAGAGAATGTAGTACACAAACTTTACCTTACTTGTACTTTTGAAAAGTAAGTAGAGAAGTTGTTTTCAATAACTACGACAAATTTCAAAATGATTAAAATATAGTGTACTAATATATCTTTCAAACATAAATAAATTAACAACATCATTCTTTTTGGATATACTTTAATCAAGTTGGTACACTCCTTTGACAATTTTCCATATTCAACCTTGGTGACTATTCTCATCCATATCCATGAAACTTCCTCCAGCAGACATTCTCCACTATAAATAAATGTCAGGCATCCCCATTTCTAACATCAAAACTTAAATATCTAAACACACAAAATTCAAAAAAGATCATCACCTACTCAGAAGAAGAAACAAGCAACTGATCAATGGAAGGTTTAATCCCATTTCTCCTCCACGCCATGAAGAAACAGAAGCCTCATCACAACAGTTTCCGGTGCCTCTCCGATACCTCTAACCGAAGCTACCACATGCTCGTCGGAGGTGACTCCATCGAGGGCTCATCTCACCGTAGAACTCGATCGGAGTTTCAGCCTCCGGTCACCGCCGTTGATTTCTTTGATCTGCCTCAGCCTAAAAGCTTTAATAACAGAACTTCTACTCTGTTTTCCCCTGTTTCCAACATGAATGGCTCTAGACTGCAGTTTGGTTCTAACATGGCTGCTACGAGCAATTTACAAGGGACTGCTACAGTGGATAATCTCCGTCATAGGAAATCCTGATCGTTAAGAAGAGAACTACTGATGCAGAATTTGTACTATGTTGTGTTCAATTTTTAAAATCTAGACAAGATGATCTCAACTGTAAATTTGCAATATTTGTTTGATTCTTTTGTACTAGTAATAATGTTGTTCTACTACTGTTATAATATTCATATGTTCCTGTTTATATGACATAGTTCTAATTTTGAGAGTCAAAACTTTTTTATTTTGATGTGCATTCCGTCCAATATTAAGGAGTTTGAAAAGTAATTTACATAGTTAGAAACTATATTAAGTCACAAGAATGAGAAACAATTTAAAATATATTAGGCATACAAATAAATAGTAGTTAAAAATTTTCTTGTTTAAATATCAAAATCGGAATTAGTAAATCATTTAAATTGAGATAGGGGAAGTATATAGGATGCTGTGCTTTTATGTTACATTAAACAACGTTTACGTAGCTTGTACAATTTCTTTTGCTATTTCAAATGAGACTTCCTAATAGAGCAATAACGGTGAGACGATATAGGGTATAATAAAATATGGGGGAAAAAAAGAATGGAAAAGCAAATTAATGCAGTTGAAAACCCAGTTGTTTATTCAAACTTTCTGATGGTACAGAGGAAAAAAGTGTTTCAAAATTTACAAGGGGACATTAAACAGTCATAACCTATAAACATGAACATATTTTATACTCTTATCCTTCTATGAGGGTAATGGTATCAAAGAAAGATAAGATTTAGTCCAATAGTTAAGATGCTATTACTTACTAAAGTTGAAATTGTTTGTCCAAACTTTATTCGTCCAACATTATATTTATATTGAGAATCAGTTAATTTTTTAAGAAATTGATGGTTGGGAACCCATTACTAGAGGGAGATGTTGGTTTAGTGGTAAATAAGGAACCTGGCCTGTTGTGTTCTCTAGAACCCACAAATTTAAAATCTTGGATTCGCTTCTAAATGTATTTAATCTAGACATTTCCTCCTTACTATACACATTTCCCTCCATTTAATTGAGTGAGGGTTTAGATGATTAATACTTGCCATATTTAAGTTTAAAAGGTCTAGATTACAACAATCTAACAAGTTTTCTTACCAGAGTAAGGAATAGATTTTAGGGAAGTATCTCCAACTTTGGTAAGCAAATTATGCTTAAAAGATATAAATTTTAGTAATAGTTTTAGGCTAGAGCTCTAGTAAGAATTAAATAAGTCAACACTATCTAGGTACCTTATACTTGCATATTTACGTTTAGAAAGGTCTAGATTACAACAATCTAACAAGTTTCCTTACATATGGTAAAGAAAAGATTTTAGGAGAGTATCTCCAACTTTGGTAAGGAAATCCTGCTTAAAGTTATAAATTTTGGTAATTGTTTAAATTTAGAGCTCTAGTATGAATTAATAGTAAGTCAACACTATATACTTGGAATATCTTCCTCACTAGTTTGTAGATTAAGGTGATTGAAAGCTATGACCTCCAAGGTATCCATCATTTCAATATGGACAGTCAAAGCTGGAGGGAGTCTGATTGAAGAGCACCATCCAAATAATTGTAAGATAATTGAGTTGACACCATGGGACATTCTTGAACTTCAAATTGACTACTTTCAAACTGGACTCCTCTTCCTCAAACCTACATTTGAACAAGTAAGAGATTTATCAAAAGCAACCAACACCAGTTCCTTGATTGATCATCTTAGAGTTTCACTATCTTGAGCTTTAAATTTCTTCCCTCCATTCTGCGGCCGCCTTGAGGAAACCACTTCTTTTTTTATTAACTGTAACAATGCTGGTGTTCAATTCAACCATGCAATAGCTGATGATATTACAGTTGGCGACATTTTGGAATCAAATTGTGTTCCTCATGTGGTACATGATTTTTTCCCATTTAACGGAGCTCAAAACCAAGAGGCTATCTCCAAACCATTTTTAGCTGTGCAAGTAACAGAGCTTGTGGATGGAATTTTCATTGGTTGCACAGGTAATCACACATTAGTTGACGGAACATCCTTTTGGCACTTTTATGGTTCTTGGGCTGAGATATCTTGCAGTTCTAATGTCATCTCAACAATTCCCTTTTTAAAACGTGAATTCCCTTTCAAAATGGACCATTTCTCTAGACGCATTTCTATACCCAATGAAAGAATCAATTCAGCTCATAAATTCATTCCACCAGTAGAGATGCTGCTAGAAAGGGTATTTCATTTTACCAAAGAAAATGTGGCCAAGCAAAAAGCAAAGGCCAATCTTGAAATGAACACCACCAAAATTTCTTCTCTTCAGGCTCTGTTGGCTCACTTTTGGCGATCCGTTATACGTTGTCGTAGTCTTGATCACAACCAGGAGACTACTTTTGAGGTATGCATTAACATGAGGGAAAGACTGAATCCTCCATTACCTGAAGGGTTCTTTGGAAATGAAATTTACCCTGCTACCATAACGAGCAAGACGGGAGAGCTACTCGAGCACGGATTAGTATGGGCTGCTTTACAAATTAATGAGATGATTGTTTCCCATGTCCATGAAAAATTAAAGTGCATATACGAGAATTGGATGAACGACCCTTAGGTAACAAAATTGGGCGATTTACCGGGCAATTTATTTATGTTGAACAACTTTCCGCGGTTTGATTTTTATAAGTATGATTTTGGTTGGGGAAAACCGATTGCACATAGAAGTGGTGTGGGAAACATGTTTGAGGGGAAGATAACAGTGCCACCTGGGCTAGAAGAAGGGAGCATGATTCTTGAGATTTGCCTTACTTCAGAGACAATACAAGCATTGGAGGAAGACAAAATATTTGGGGAGTTTGTGACCATGCATATGCCAGTTGTTGGTGTGGAACGAACAATTCGAGCTCGTATTTAACTGCTTCTTATGGTAATAATTCTTGTTAGATTTACATTTATATGCATGAATAAGGAGAAAATGTAGTGTCTAAATTTGCTACATGCTGATGCTGAATTTAACTTTGTGGTTTTCAATTTTAAAATTTCAGACAAGATGATCTCAATTCTCAAGTTTAAATTTGCATAATTTGTTTGATTTTTTCTACTAGTAATACTGATGTTCTACTAATTATAGTACTTCCTCTTTACCAATTTATATGACATAGTTCGAATTTAAAAATCAATTTTTTTTATTTTGATAGTGAATATAGAAATACAATCTTTAAGGTTTTTGAAAAATAATTTACCTATTTAGAAACTATATAGAAGTACTATAAGGTCTATCGGAAACAACCTCCCTGCCCCACTTGTCAAGATGCTAACTCTCAGACCCCACTTGTGAGATTATATTTGGTATGTTGTTGTATATAAAAGCACTATAAGTCTAAGGATGACAATTTAAAATCTTGGAAGGACATACAAATAATTTACCGTCCAAAATTTTCTTATTTGACTCTCAAAATCTAAACTATATTAGATAAACTAGGACAAAGTAGCAAGTATAAAAAATGGTGCGGTTTTATGTTACACTAAACAATTTTTAAGGTCTCTTAGAATCAAATAGCTTGGCCCAAATTTTAAATATCTAATTTCTTTAGAAACCCATCTGTTTAACCCGATCGAACTCCTTTTCTTTTTTTTTTTTTTTTCATCTTCTTCTTTTATGACCCAAAGCTGATTTTTTTTTTTTTTTGATGATTTTGCTGAAAAAAATGGAGTTCGGTGGAATTTATTTTCTCCTTCCTCAACTTTGTCGCAGAATATTTAAGTACCAACACATAATAGCAATGAGGTACGATTACATAATTGATTACTAACACATAATTACGTAGCATTTTTCTTCTTCTTTTGTTTAGGTGTTTAAAATGGGTAATTTATCATATTACATGTTGGTCACTCGGGAGTTGTGCTTCAGAATTTGATTGGCCTGTGGAGATTACTGTAGAACAACTTAAATCCCACTCCGTTTGGATGTAAAGTAACGATAGCTATATTGCTTCTCTTTCAAAAGCAAATTTCTACCCAAATGATACTGATTTTGGGGGTCCAAGAGGATTCTACGACCGAGTTGAGGAAGGTGAAGATGAATTTCGCCAACTCCAATTTTTTCCGGCTAAATCATAAAAATAAATTAAAAAAATAAAAAGACTTAAGAGTTGGATCTTAAGAGAAGGGAAAGATGATGAAAAACTTTGTGTCAAAGTAAAATGAAAGGAGTATATTTAAATTAAAAATATAGCAAAAAAAGTATATGTAGACTGAAAGTATAGTTATTAGTTATCATTTCTTGTGCTATTTCAAATGAGACTTCCTAATATTACAATAACGGGGAGACGATTAACGGGTTTAATAAAATTTGAAAAAAATAATGGAAAAGTAAATTGATGCAGTGGAAAACCCAGCTGTTTATTTAAAATTTCTTTAAAAAGTTAAATATGAGTGCATTTATTGTAGGGAAGGTCATAACGCACTAGCAATTTGGGAAGTTGCGGAAAGAGCGATACAACAGGGTTGGTCAAAGATTCACATACTATCAGATGCAAAGAACGTGGTACAAATGTAAAGAAGATGACATCTTGGGAAATAGAACGACTTGCAAGTACATATGACAATTGATGAAGTCTTTTGAAGAAATCAAGATTATATATCTTCCTCGAACATGAAATATGCTAGCTCATAATCTAGCTAAAGTCTCTATTTCCTGTCTAGATAAGATTTCTTGGGATTGTGTTTTTCCAAACTGGATTATAACTGATACAATAGTGTATAATGAACATCTGCAACATATTATGAAGTAATACAATGAAGTGTTTTACTGGAAAAAAAAAATGCATCTATTAAATTATGATAATATAGAGGACAAAATATTTCTAAATTCAGAAAGGAACATGAAAATTGTTGAATTAAACTTTGTGGGACTCTATATAAAATAAGTATAATGTCTACAAAAATTCTTAAAGGCCACTTTATTTGAAACTCTAATTCACGAATCACGCCTATATAAAAGATGGTAGGTGGACGTGATCAAACACACCCTACATCTCATCCACCATTTGAAAAAACAAAAGTTTAAGGGAAACATGATCTAATAATCTAAAGGTCATTTGACTTTCAATAATACAATTTGAATTTTGAAAAAAAAGCACTATCCATCACACATGTAATATGACAGTTTTTATGCATGATAATTGATATGTTTCGAGACAGGTGACCACATGCATCATTTAAGAGGTACTATAATAATACTTTCTCAGTTAATCTTTAATTGTATGACTTGACATATTTCTTAAGAAATAATAAATAAAAACATAATTCATTGTATCATCTCTATTAGTTATTTATAAGTTATCTAAATATCGGGAAACGGATAATATTTAAAAACAATGGTAAAATAAACACAAAGTGGCAAATAATCTTTTAATTTTCCAAATTAGACAAGTAAAATTAAACAATTATTTTTAATATATTGTACTTGTAAAGATGGATAGAGGGAGTTACACGTTCTAATATCAACGTCAATTAAATAAGTCAACATGACCATAATATAAGTACCTTGCTTGGATCATCTTCCTCACTAAATTTGTAGGTTCCAAAGTGATTAAAGATATGGCCTCCAAGGTTTCCATCACGTCAACATGGACAGTTAAAGTCGGAGGGAGTCTGATTGAAGAGCATCAACCAGATAATTGTAAGATAATTGAGTTGACACCATGGGACATTCTTGAGCTTCAAATTGACTACTTTCAACAAGGAATCCTCTTCCTCAGGCCTACATCTCAACAAG
Source organism: Capsicum rhomboideum (assembly GCA_031232105.1). Lineage (NCBI taxonomy): Eukaryota > Viridiplantae > Streptophyta > Magnoliopsida > Solanales > Solanaceae > Capsicum > Capsicum rhomboideum. Next base: position 140,760,012 of record CP124719.1, on the reverse strand, counting down.
TAAGCGATCTATCAAAATCAACCAACACCAGTTCCCTGATTGATCATCTTAGAGTTTCGCTATCTCGAGCTTTAGATTTTTTCCCTCCATTCTGTGGCCGCCTTGAGGCGGTCACAGGTCGGAGTGGAACCACTTCTTTCTTTATTAACTGTAATAATGCTGGTGTTCAATTCAACCATGCGATAGCTGATGATGTTACAGTTGGCGACATTTTGGAATCAAATTGTGTTCCTCATGTGGTACGCGATTTTTTCCCATTAAACGGTGCTCAAAACCAAGAGGCTACCTCCAAACCATTTTTAGCTGTGCAAGTAACAGAGATCGTGGATGGCATTTTCATGGGCTGCACAGGAAATCACGCATTAGTTGACGGAGTATCCTTTTGGCATTTTTATGGTTCTTGGGCTGAGATATCTCGCGGTTCTAATGTCATCTCAACAATTCCCTTTTTAAAACGTGAATTCCCTTTCAAAATGGACCATTTCTCTAAACGCATTTCTATACCCAATGAAAGAATCAATTCAGCTCATAAATTCATTCCACCAGTAGAGATGCTGCTAGAAAGGGTATTTCATTTTACCAAAGAAAATGTGGCCAAGCTAAAAGCAAAGTCCAATCTTGAAATGAAAACCACCAAGATTTCTTCTCTTCAAGCTGTGTTGGCTCATGTTTGGCGATCCGTTATACGTTGTCGTCGTCTCGATCACAACCAGGAGACTACTTTTGAGGTATCCATTAACATGAGGGAAAGACTGAATCCTCCATTACCTGAAGGGTTCTTTGGAAATGCAATTTACCCTGCTACCATAACGATCAAGACGGGTGAGCTACTCGAGCACGGTTTAGGATGGGCTACTTTAAAAATCAATGAGATGATTGCTTCACATGATCATGAAAAATTGAAGTGCATATACGAAAATTGGATGAACGACCCTGAGGTAACAAAATTGGGTGACTTGCCAAGCAATTACTTTATGTTGAACAACTCTCCGCGATTCAATTTTTATAAGTATGATTTTGGTTGGGGAAAACCGATTGCGCATAGAAGTGGCAAAGGGAACATGTTCGAGGGGAAGATAACAGTGTCACCTGGGCTAGAAGAAGGGAGCATGATTCTTGAGATTTGCCTTTCTTCAGAGACAATACAAGCATTGGAGGGAGACAAAATATTTGGGGAGTTCGTGACCATGCATATGCCAGTTTTTGGTGTCGAACAAGCAATTCGAGCTCGTATTTAACTGCTCTTTTATGTATTAATTTCTTGTCAGTTTATTTATATGCATGAGTAAGGAGAAAATGCAGAGTCTAATTTTGCTAGGCTTGTTTATCCAAGAATTTTTGTGTCTCAAGACTGCTGCTTGTATTTGAGAAGTTTTTTTCGCGGTCGTGATTTGAGAAGCTACATTGTTTTCAAAGTTGTACTATCATTTTGGGGCAAAATATTTGCTTATTGCATAACATGTTTTATTTTTTGGCAATTAAAAGGGACTTTTATCACCAAATAGCTAATGCCCTACAAAATTCTAAACCTGCTGTGACATAAGAGTCACGCAGAAAGCATAGGAACCAATAAAACAAGGAAAACAACTAAAGCTTAGGGCGTGCATCGGTTGGTTCGATTTGGTTTTGTGTAGTATTGGTTCGGTTTATCGGTAACCGATAACTAAACCAATAAGATATTCGTTAGCGGTTTTCGGTTAATCGGTTTTTGATCTTTATCGGTTCGGTTTTCGGTTTAACCGATAAGAAAATACTCCCCTGATTTTTTTTACGTTCTCTTATTTTCATTTGTTCTACACTAACTTGATGTATTAAGTCTACACAAATTATAAGAACTAAGAAAACAACTATAACATACAAAAGACAATAAGGTATGTATTTAAAATCTAAAGCCACTATTATACAATTACAAATAAAAATGTATTTTTAATATAATCTTATTGGGTTATCGGTTTAACCGTTAACTAAAACCTTAAAACCGAAAACCGAACCGATAGCCCAATAAAAAAATTTACAAAACCATTAACCCAATAACCCGACACCAATAAACCAATAACATTTTTATCGGTTCGGTTTATCGGTTAAACCGATTTTTGCACACTAAAGCTATGAAACTAGAACATGAGAACTAAGGGTAGAAATTCAGCTCGTCTAATCTTCTTTTCAATCGAGGGACTTGGGAACCTCTAACAAATACTTGTTGCACAATCATCCTCGTAATCATTTGTGGAGTGCTGGTCTTCTTCTGGAATATCCTTTGGTTTCTCTCTAGCCATACCAAGTATACAACGGCTGTCAGGCTCATCTGATAGATATTTGCTGATGCACTTCTACCTTTTGCTTGTAGGCAAGCCCACTTTACTTCCTCTGGCCAGTTCATTGCACTTTTTGACACACCCTGCCACACTAGTAATCTGGACCAGACTTTATTAGTATAAGGACATGCAAAAAATAGATGGTCAATCGTCTCATCACCTGTGCCACAAAGAACACAGTGATGCTCATCAGTAACACCCCACTTTACTAATTTGTCTCTGGTATGTAGCCTGTGCCAAGCAACAAGTCTAAGGATGAAGATCCATTTTGGTGATCCCGCATTGTTGCAAATGAGTCTATGCCACTGGACTTTTTGATAAGTGCCTCTCATTGCCACATACAACTTATTAATGGAAAATTTCTGCATGGTTGTGAGATCTGCTTCCCCAATTCCAACTTCTTGTAAAAACAATGTTGTCTTCATTATCTTTTGTACCACCAAAGAGGCCTGTTTAGGTGTACAGCTCCACACAGGGTTGTTTTTAATGTAATAACAATGGATCCATTTTACCCAGAGAGTATCTTTTTTACATCAAAGGTTCCATAAGAGTTTGATAATTGCAGCTTTATTCCATACTGTGACATCTAGAATGTTCATCCTACCAGCAGTTTTGGGCATGCAACTTTATCCCAAGCTAGTAGGGCTTTTTTATTCAGTTCAACTCCACCAGTCCATAGAAATTGTCTATACATGGATTCAATGATTTCGAGAACCTTAGCAGGCAACACAAAAATTTGAGACCAGTATACTTGTATTGAGAATAACACTGTTTTAATCAAGAGTTCCCTTCCAGCGTAAGAGAGAAATTTTGTGGTCCAACAAGTTATCCTTCCTAACATTCTGTTAATTAGGGGTTGACACCGAATGATAGACAATCTTTTGGTGCTCAAAGGGACCCCGAGGTACCTAAAAGGCAATTCTCCTTTAGTAAAACCAAGGATGTTTAGAATAGTAGCTTAAGTAATCTCATTCACTCCACCAAAATACACTCTGCTCTTCTCCAAGTTTGCTATGAGTCCGGAAGCAAGAGAGAATTTTTTGAAACAACTAAAAAGAAGTTGGACAGATTTGGTTTCTCCTTTACAGAATAGAAGATCATCTGCAAACCCAAGTTGGATCACTTTCACCTTTGCACACCTAGGGTGGAACTTAAACTCATAGTGTTCCATTAATTGTTTCAACAGCCTAGAGAGGTATTCCATCGCCAGAACAAACAGAAAAGGAGACATGGGGTCCCCTTGTCTCAGACTTCTCTTTGCTTGGAAAGGTTCACATGGCCACCCATTAATGCATATAGAGTAAGAGACTGTACTAAGACATTCCATCACCCAACCAATGAACTTCACAGGGAAATTTAGGGATCTCATCATTTGTTCAACAAAGGTCCATTCAAGGAAATCATAAGCTTTTTGCATATCCACTTTTAACATACACCTAGGCGAAATCCCTTTCCTACCATAGCCTTTTACCAATTCATGACTCATTATTATATTATCCCTAATCATTCTCCCAAGCACAAAAGCAGATTGACTCTTATCAATCAAGGTATCCATGACTTTTTCCATTCTACCAGTCATGATCTTTGAGATAAGTTTGTACACTACCGAACAACAAGAAATGGGTCTAAACTCCTTCACAGTAAAAATCATGGGTCTAAACTCCTTCACAGTAAAGGGATTTTTTACTTTAGAGATCAATGTTACTAGTGTGCAGTTAGGTTTGTGCATAGTACCTGTTTTAAAGAACTGGAGAACAACATCAGTGATTTTTGGACCCATTACTGACCATGACTTTTTATATGGTAACATGTTTTATTAGTTACCATATAAATCATGCTTTCCTCGTCTAAAATTATTGTCACCTTTTCAAAAATAGTTATCTTAAATTATTTATCATTTTAGAAGTTCAAGATAAAATTAAGTAATTCTTTCTTATTTTATCCTTAACCCAACAATTCAAAAACAAGGAGTTTAGTATGCAAGGGGCTACAGTAACCGAGGGTAACATCGAGAATACAGGATCATCTGTTGGAAGGTTAAAAATCATTGCTAATGTTTATTGTTTGTTGCATGTTCATACATCCCAAAGGAGTATTTATGTGGAAAGATATTTTTCAATTATCACAGTAAATTTGAAAATAATTCGTCACAGAGTGCGAATTGCAGAGATAGCAGAAGAAGTAATATGTCATTCTCGACATTTCATTAACATTACCGCCATTATAGAGTTCTGCACTAATTATTCGTTTTCATTAAAAAAAAAGTGTTATGTGATTTAACTAAAATTAAGACAATTGTCGAATATATGACACTCATAGCTTTAACTGAATTTGTGATATGTTGCTTTTAATTTGTAAAATCCAACAAATAACATAAGTAGAACCGCAAATAAATTAAAGCTCTTTCTGGAAGAAACAAATTGGGAGGGGAAAAAAGTTGTTGTCCAACACAAAGATATTGAAGAAAAAGTACAAGTTTTGTAATAGAAAGGATTCATAAAACAAAGAGAACAATTAGATTTATATTTATCAAACGCTAACTTTGTCTTAAAACCAAATTTCTCTAAGCACCATGACAGTAACATCTATAACACAAAACAGTGGTAAAAGTTCTCATCTGAAACTGTTTTTAAACTTACATGTGCAACAATTGTCACAAGGGTTTAACACAATATACAATTGACCTAAAATAATCAAAATAGCCCTTGGTCGACAAACTGGCAGGACAATGGTCAGCTGCTTCCCAAGCTGCTTTTATATATTAGTAACACGTGCAGCAACTGTCACAAGGGTTTTTCTTTTTTTCTCAACAACTGTCACAAGGGTTTAACACGTATAAAATGTTGTTTTCGGGTATAACTATCTGTATTTAACTAACAAGAACTTCAAATTTAAGTTCAAGAACAACCAAGAAGTTCAACAACTTCAAACACAAGTTCAACAACAATGAACTATCAAAATGAAGTTTCTACTATTTTTTGAAAAATAGCTAAACCATAAGAAAGGAGATGAAACAGAAATGTAGAATTAAGTCCACCGAATTCACGGTGTGTTCTTAAGGAATTTATTCCCTTCAAGTACCCGAGGTTATGGAATCTTTCCTCCCAGGATAAAATGATTCACTTCAGTTGAATAGTGGTACCTCAATATGTAATTGTGAAAAATAGTATTTTTGTGGGAAAGAGGTATGCTTGTGATGGGATGTTCAAGTTAAATGTTGAAATGAATAAAACTTTTGTTGGAAACTAGTACGCAGCGGAAGCATTCCATAATCTTACTGCTTACATGAATTATAGACAACAAACATAAACACGTAGTTCACACAAAGCGTGCTTAAAACTAACCAAGAATTACCTCTTGAAGCGTGAGCAGATATCTTGAAGCAAGTCCGTCTTCGAATCTGCGGTCTTCTACAGTGATCCCAAATTCACAGTCGAACTCTCTCAATACTTGGGTGGGCAAGTACTAAATAGAAAACTTAATTCTTAGGCTGGAGGAATCCCTATTTATAGAGATAATCTCCCAGTCCAAAGAGGAAGCAAAAACTCAAACCTGTTTTTATTTGAACAAGGAAAAGACGCATCTTCTCCTTTTCCCTTAGAAAATAGGATTCCGAGTTCTAGTTTAATATGGGCACTGTAGGGACCACGAAATTAATTACTGAGGCTCCCTATTATGAAAATAATTCAAAATACTAATTTGAATTATTCTTACCATAATAAATTATAAATCATTTCACTAAAAATTCGTAATTGCACTTCTCTATTTTATTTCAAAATTCCCCATTAAACACTTATGTAATTTCCCATGTTAAGATTACAGATACTAATCAATAAATTAAATTACTGACGAATTTAATATAATGATTAATTTCCTTTAGAGCAATGTTTAACTTATTTCATATGTCGGATTCATAAATCCACCGGTCGGTTTTACACATGAAAACTTATAAGCTTCTCATAAAAGGCGTATCATCAATCTCTATACCGAGACATGAATTCCATCAACTAACTTATTATTTCACTAATATATATTATTATCATCCAATCTACCAGGCATATTGATCCATCTCAGGATCTCATCTTTTAATAAATCAAAACGATAAATAATATATACAGATCATAATAGTTATATCAAAATTGAGAATATAAGTACATTTAACAGTTTAGAGAATATGTTTTATCAGTCAGTCTAAAACAACTATCTCCACTCGGTCCTGTTCAATACATACAAAATGCACTAGCACGAGAAGTTAGAACTATACTATTCTCGTAATCAAGATAAATTACATTTAATCTCGTGCTACAATCATTCTGATGGTTTGTCCAAATTTCCATCTATGATTGTGAACTATAACTTTAACTTATAAGAACAGATGATTTGATCTTCTGTGTATAAGCTTAAACTCTATACACCAAATCATCTACTATATAAGTTGAGGACACATATATGACAATGATCTATTTAATGTAACAATTTATTGAATTGAATAAATAAGTAAATAAATAAACAATCGTTCAATAAATAATACTATATCAAAACGCATGGTTTATAGTATATCCTAACAATCTCCCACTTAGACTCATAACCATGCACCCACAACTCTAACACCCAATCCTTCTACATGCCTATCAAAAGACTTTTGTGGTAAAGCTTTTGTGAAAGGGTCTGCCAGGTTGTTTTCTGATGCAATCTTCGCAACCACCACATCTCCCCTTTGCACTATGTCTCGAATCAAATGATATTTACGTTCAATGTGTTTTGCCTTCTTATGGCTCCGTGATTCCTTTGAATTTGCAACCGCACCACTGTTGTCACAATAAATTGTAAGTGGTGCTTCTATCGCAAGAACAACTGCCAAGTCTTTGAGAAAGTTTCTGAGCTATACTGCCTCCTTAACTGCCTCAGAGGCTTTTACATACTCGGCTTCCATGGTGGAATCAGCAATGCAAGTTTGCTTAATGCTCCTCCAAACAACGGTTGCACCTTCCAAAGTAAACACATTTCCAGAGGTTGACTTTCTAGAGTCCTTTTTAGACTGGAAATCTGAGTCTGTGTACCCTATAGGTACCAACTCATTCGAATGATAAACTAGCATGTAATTCCTAGTCCTTTTCAGGTACTTGATTATATGCTTAACTGCTGTCCAGTGTTCTTTTCCAGGGTTAGATTGAAATCTGCTAACCATGCCTACGGCAAAACAAATATCAGGTCTAGTGCACAACATTGCATACATGAGGCTTCCTATAGCTGATGTATAAGGAACCGCCTTCATGTTTTCTATCTCCTCATCTGTCTTAGGACATTGATCCATGTCTAAAAGGAAGGAATCCTTTCTTGGAATCATGCATGCTTAACCTGGTAAGAATTGTATCAATATAAAGAGCTTGCGATAAGCCTAACATCCTTTTCTTGCGATCACGTAGAACCTTGATCCCAAGGATATGAGCAGCTTCTCCCAAATCTTTCATATCAAAATTACTGGATAACCATTCCTTAACTGAATTCAACAAGCCCACATTATTTCCTATGAGCAAGATATCATCTACATACAATACTAGAAATACCACTTTTTTCCCATTCCACTTTTTGTACACACAAGACTCATCAAGACATTGCTCAAAACCAAAAGTCTTAACCGCATTGTCAAGACAAGTATTTCATGCCCTAGAAGCTTGCTTTAATTCATAAATAGATCTCTTTAGCTTGCACAACATGTGTTCTTTCCCTTTTTCAATGAAACCATCTGGCTGCCGCATAAAAATGCTCTCATCAAGACTTTCATTAAGGAAAGCTGTCTTGATATCCATTTGCCAAATCTCATAATCATAATGAGCAGCAATGGATAAGAGAATTCTAATAGACTTAATCATGGCTACTGGCGAAAAGGTTTCCTCATAATCGATCCCTTCTTTCTGAGTAAACCCCTTGGCAACAAGCCTAGCTTTATAAGTTTGCACTTTTTCGTCTACTCCTCTCTTTTTCTTATAGATCCACTTGCATCCAATGGGTTTGACTTCATCTACAGGTGGTTCTACAAGATCTCAGACTTTATTAGAGTACATGGACTCCATTTCTGATTTCATAGCAATAATCCATTTGTCTGCATCTTTATCTTGTACTGCTTCGTCGTAATTCATGGGCTCAGTATTCAACTCTTCAGGAATTCTGTCAAAAGACTCTCCCAAGAGTGCATACCGAGATGGTTTTCTTATCTCTCTCCCACTACGACAAGGCACTTCAGTTGTAGGGGTAGGTATAGGGGCAACTGCACTATTATGATCTTGTGGATGAACCACATCATTTGCTGGATTTTGAGTCTCTATGTTATCCTCATCACCTTGCGGTGTTAGGACATCAATGACTTCTTTCTCTAGTGCAATTTGTTCAGTGCTACTCCCATAACTTTGATGCAATAGATTTTCAGGAACTTGTACTTGTGGAATTGTATGTCTATTAACATCTCTCCCACTACTAAAATACAACGGTATGTTAACTCTAAAATATGGAGATTGGGTTTGGTTTTCATTATTGTCAATAGATTGATTTGTTACTTCTTTGCTTAATTCCCGTAAAACTAGTTTACTTCTGGGAACATGGTTTGTCATAAAATCCTTTTCCAGAAACTTGGCGTTGGTACTTACAACGACTTTCTTTTCTTTAGGTTTGTAAAACAGACCACCTTTCGTTCCTTTAGGGTACCCAATAAAAACACATACTTCTGATCTTGATTCCAACTTTTCTGCTTTCCCTTTCAGCACATGTGCTAGACATCCCTAAATCCGAACATGTTTCAAACTAGGTTTATGCCCAGTCCATAGTTCTATGGGTGTCACAGGTACCGACTTAGAAGGAACTAAGTTCAGAATATAGTTTGCAGTTTCTAGTGCATAACCCCAAAACGAAGAAGGCAAATCAGAATAACTCATCATAGATCTAACCATTTCTAAAAGAGTCCTGTTTCTTCTTTCTGCTACACCATTCTGTTGAGGAGTTCTAGGTGCAGACATTTGAGAAGTAATTCCTTGTTCTGATAAGTAACTAATGAACTCATTGGAGAGGTATTCGCCACCACGATCAGATCGTAGTGACTTGATATATTTTTCATGTCGTTTCTCCGTTTTTGTCTTAAACTTTTTGAATTTCACAAAGCACTCAGACTTACGGCGCAACAAATAAACATATCCATATTTTGAGTAATCATCAATGAAAGTCACGAAATACTCATAGCCACCTCTCGCTTGAACGTTCATTGGGCCACACAAATCAAAATGAATTAGCTCTAATTTATCATTTGCTCTATTTCTTTTTGAGGGAAAAGGTCTCTTAGTCATTTTTCCTTCTAAACAGGATTCACATGTTGGTAGTGCTTCCACTTTTAATGAACCTAAAGGTCCATCCCGAACCAACCTCGAAATCTTGTCTAGATTTATATGACATAGACGCAAATGTCATAAATAAGTCTCATTAAATTCAGAAGGACGTTTTCTTTTACTTGAAAGGTTAACATTATTCAGTTCAATAGTTTGTTGCAGTTCAGGAGAGATATTAATAATAAAAAGACCATCAATCAATGTAGCAGCAGAGATAAAATGCTTATTATATCTAATAACACAACCGTTATCAGAAAAATTAACATCATAACCATATCTCAAAACTTTAGAAACTGAAATCAAATTTCTTCTAACAGCAGGTGCATATAGTGCGTCTTTTAAAACTAAAACTCTACCACTACCAAACGAAATACTAATATTTCCTAATGCTAAAGCTGGAGCTGCTGAGTCATCAGCTTGAAAAACATTAACTTCACCTCTATTCAGCTTGCGCGTTTCTTGAAACCCTTGCAAAGTAGTGCAGATGTGATCAGTGGCTCCTGAATCTACACATCATGATGTGGTAGAAACAGCCGCTAAACACGTTTCAACGACAAATGAAAGTGAAGCTAGCTTGTTTTTCTTCTTGTCTAGGAAAACTGGACAATGTGTCTTCCAATGGCCTAACATCTTGCAATGAAAACACTTGCCGTTAGGCTTTTTCACGCCGCCAGTTATAGCTACAACTTTCTTAGCACTGTGAATCTTTTTCTTCTTCTTTCCACCTTTCGGTTTAGAAGTAGAACCTTTCTCAACAAAGTTATGACACTCAATTTTATTTTGACCTAAAATAGTGCTAAGAGAGGTAAAAGGAGACATAGAATCTGAGATTGAAAAACGTTACAATAGATCATCAAAACAGTCATATAAACATTGAATAGTTAAATTCAAACTCATCATATACATATACATTCATGCATCTCAAATAGCCAATCGATGAGATTGGAGAACTACTCATGCAATACACATATATAATGACTGATTATTCACTCCATGAACTTTTACAGACCTAACTTAGATGGAGAGTATACTGTTAGTTTAAGTCAAGTGAAAACCTAACCCTAGTTACATTGATCCAATCATATATTACTCAGTTTAGGAGAGTTAATACAGATTATCAAACTAGCAATTAAATACGTAATGACTTGTATTAAATTTATCAGATAGGGAGGAAGGTCTAAGCCAACACATAAAATTAATACTTCATTACTATTTAATCGTAGTAATCATGGGAATGAACCCTTATTACCAATTGAATTTTTTTCTTTTCAAAAATTTTTATACTAAAATTTTCCAGAAAAATAACACCAAGTTTTCCAGTTCATTCATTATTCTATCTCATATATATATATTTACAATTACACATATATGAGAAAGTAACATATTGAAAACCAATCCCAAACCTTGAACTTACTTTTCTTCGATGCATGGGTTCGATAAAAAGAAAATTGAAGAAATTCTTTTTATAGATAAAGATTTCAGTCATAGTGGGATTTAATTGGACAAAAAACAATTCTTCACTGCCTCAAATTCTCTTCACGTGAAAACAAGAAAAGAAAACCAAATCTTGATTTCACTCTTCACAAAAAAACAAGCAAAAAAAAATTGACAGAAAACTTATATTGTTTTCAAGATGTAGCCGACATCAGCATCTCTGTTTCCTTTTTTTTTTTTTTTTTTTTTTTTTCGTTTACAATAATATACCAATCAAGATAATTGTGAATTTTCATGAATCTTTAAAATTATTTCAGAACTTTAGCCGTCCAAAATAATTCATAAACAATTCACGTCTCTTGAGTTACAGTTTTGTTGATATTCAATTCAATTATCTATATAGATGTAAGCAAGATTCGTGATGTCAATTGTTGGAAACTAATACGCAGCGGAAGTATTTCAGAATCTTATTACTTACATGAATTATAGACAACAAACATAAACACGTAGTTCACACAAAGCGTGCTTAAAATTAATCAAGAATTACCTCTTGAAGCGTGAGCAGATATCTTGAAGCAAGTCCGTCTTCGAATCTACGGTCTTCTACAGTGACCCCAAATTCACAGCCGAACTCTCTCAATACTTGGGTGGGCAAGTACTAAATAGAAAACTTAATTCTTAGGCTAGGGGAATCCCTATTTATAGAGATAATCTCCCAGTCCAAAGAGGAAGCAAAAACCCAAACTTGTTTTTACTTGAACAAGGAAAAGGCGCATCTTCTCCTTTTCCCTTAGAAAATAGAATTCCGAGTTCTAGTTTAATATGGGTATTGTAGGGACCACGAAATTAATTACTGAGGCTCCCTATTATGGAAATAATTCAAAATACTAATTTGAATTATTCTTACCATAATAAATTACAAATCATTCCACTAAAAATTCGTAATTGCACTCCTATATTTTATTTCAAAATTCCCCATTAAACACTTATGTAATTCCCCATGTTAAGATTACAGATACTAATCAATAAATTAAATTATTGACGAATTTAATATAATGATTAATTTCCTTTAGAGCAATGCTTAACTTATTTCATATGTCGGATTCATAAATCTACCGGTCGGTTTTATACATGAAAACTTATAAGCTTCTCATAAAAGACGTATCATCAATCTCTATACCGAGATATGGATTTCATCAACTAACTTATTATTTCACCAATATATATTATTATCATCCAATCTACCAGGCATATTGATCCATCTCAGGATCTCACCTTTTAATAAATTAAAACGATAAATAATATATACAGATCATAATAGTTATATCAAGATTGAGAATATAAGTACATTTAACAGTTTAGAGAATATGTTTTATCAGTCAGTCTAAAACAACTATCTCCACTCGGTCCTGTTCAATACATACAAAATGCACTAGCACGAGAAGTTAGAACTATACCATTCTCGTAATCAAGATAAATTACATTTAATCTCGTGCTACAATCATTCCGATGGTTTGTCCAAATTTTCATCTACGATTGTGAACTATAACTTTAACTTATAAGAACTGATGATTTGATCTTCTGTGTATAAGCTTAAACTCTAAACACCAAATCATCTACTATATAAGTTGAGGACACATATATGACAATGATCTATTTAATATAACAATTTATTGAATTGAATAAATAAGTAAATAAATAAACAACCGTTCAATAAATAATACTATATCAAAACGCATGGTTTATAGTATATCCTAACAACTTCTACTTCTGTTTATATGCTTTCTTCTACTAATTTTTGGCATGCTCGTTTATGCCATATTAATGATCGTTATGTGAGAATCATGAGTAGTTTAGGATTAATTTCAATGATCAAAAAGAATTTTGAAAAATGTGAGGCTTGTAGTAAAGCCAAAATCACAAAAAAACCTCATTTTCAAGTTGAAAGAAAAACAAATTTATTAGAATTAGTTCATACTGATATTTGTGAACTTGGAGGAATTTTAATTCGTGGAGAAAATAGATATTTTATCACTTTCATTGATGATTTTTCTAAGTTTACATATGTTTACTTAATGAAAAATAAAAGTGACGCTTTTGAGAATTTTAAAACTTTTATCCATGAAGTTGAAAATCAGTTTAATAGAAAAATAAAAAGAATAAGAAGTGATAGAGGTCGTGAATAAGAGTCTAATGAATTTAATTCTTTTGTTAGATCATTGGGTATAATTCATGAAACTACTTTTCCTTATTCGCCTGCATCTAACGGTGTAGCGGAAAGGACAAATAAAACTTTGACTAAGTTAACTAGTGCCATGTTAATTGAGTCTAGCTAATGCACCTTTAAATTTTTTGAGTGAAGCTCTTTTGACTGCTTGTTATGTGTTGAATCGTGTGCCTCATAAAAAAATTAAATTGACACCTTTTGAGTTGTGGAAAGATCATAAGCCAAATTTGAGATATCTAATAGTTTGGGGTTGCTTAGCCTATGTAAGGTTAATGGATCCTAAAATCTCTAAGTTGGGTAAAAAAGTTACTACTTGTGCTTTTCTTGGTTATGCTTCAAATAGTACAACCTATAGATTTTTTAATCTTGAAGATAGTATTATAATAGAATATGGTGATGCTATTTTTCATGAAAATAAATTCCCTTTTGATTCTAAAAATAGTGGGGGTCAAAGGATTGAAGAAAATATTTTGTCACTACCTAGTTCTTCTACTTTTATTTTGAAAAATAAAGAAAATGATGATTTTGAGTTAAGAAGAAGTAAAAGAGCTAGAGTAGAAAAAGATTTTGATCCTGATTATTATGTTTTTAATGTTGAAGATGACCCTTTCACTTTAAAAGAAGTTTTGTCTTCACATGATGCTATTTTTTGGAAAGAGGCCGTAAATGATGAAATGGAATCACTAATTTAAAACTTGGAAGCTAGTTGATTTACCACCGGGTTGTAAAACAATTGGATGTAAATGGGTCTTAGGAAAAAAGTTAAAACTGGATGGATCGGTTGATAAATATAAGACTAGACTAGTTGCTAAAGGTTTTAAACAACTAGAAGGTTTTGATATTTTTTCTTCGGTAACTAGAATTACATCCATTAGACTTTTAATTGCTATTGCTGCAATTTTTGATTTGTAAATTGATCAAATGGATGTAAAAACTGCTTTTTTAAATGGAGACCTAAATGAGAAAATTTACATGGAACAACTCTAGTGTTTTGTTGAAGCTGGCCAAGAAAGCAAAGTATGTAAACTTACTAAATTCCTATATGGCTTAAAATAGGCACCTAAGCAATGACATGAAAAATTTGATTCCTGCATGATTGATAATGGATTTTAAAAAAATGAGTGTGATAAGTGCATATATCATAAGTTTTGGAATAATTCGCATGTCATTATTTGCCTATATGTTGATGATTTATTGATTTTTGGCTCTAACATGAATGTTATTGGAGAGACTAAAAATATTCGTAGAAGCCATTTTGAAATGAAAGATCTTGGTGAGGCAAATGTTATTCTAGGAATAAAAATTACTAGAAAATGTGATGAAATTTTCCATGACCAGTCACATTATGTTGAGAAAATTTTGAAAAAATATAATTTCCTTGATTACAAGCATGTTGTAACTCCATTTGATTCTAGTGTTCACTTGTTTTCTGTTGAAAGTGAAAATGATGTTATAAATCAAAAGAAATATGCTCGCATAATTGGAAGTTTGAGATATGTGACTAATTGCACTAGGCCTGATATTGCATATGCAATAGGAGTTCTTAGCAGGTTTACTAGCAAGCCAGGTAATGAACATTGACATGCTATAACAAGAGTAATGAGATATTAAATTGGAACAAAAAATTATGGTTTGTTCTAATTGATGCATGAGTTAAAATTTGATTTGAAATGTGTCAATTAATAATTGATGCATGATTAACACCTACTTTTTATAAATTAGGGCTGGTTTTAAAATGATGTAATAATACTATTTTAAACTTATTTAGTAAGGTAATAAACTATCCGTAAATTTTAAGTGTCTATTTAAAAATTTGTTACAACTTTAATGGTGTGTTTATGTGTTGCCTCTCTAAACAATTAAAAACCACTAAACCGCCGCCGGACTCCACTGATCCAAACACAAGTAACACTGTTTCTTCTTCCGCCACCAGCTGCCAAAGAGGACTACTTATATCCACCATCTCACGTCAGGTCCAGTTGCCGGGTAATTTTCCGGTTAATAAGCTGTTCAGTCGCTGAGCACACTGATTTAACTTCAGATTTACCTTATACAGAGGTTCAATTATATCTTTGTTCTATTTATTGCCTTCAATACTTTTGAATTTTTGCTTGTTATTTAGACACTGTGCACTTCTATTATGCTTTGAAGTTTCCTTGAAGAATTTATTTTTGAAGTTTCCTTGAAGAATTTATTCCTTTACTTGTTATAGCACAGGTTTTTTTTTTTTTTGGGATGGATGGCTATTTATGTTAATCTTCCTAAAATAAATTAAAGAAAAGGATTTGAGTCTTAGATTATTTTGTTAAGGTTATTTCATTAATGGGACCGGTAAGAGCATGATTTAAACCTAAGAACAAGGATGGGCAAACATTAGGTCGTCTATGTGTGGTTGAATTGTGTGATTTAAAGTTGATACCTATGGGATTTGGGGTTGCCTAACACCTTTTCCTATGTCAACAGAACTTCTTATTGTAATTTCTATTGCTAATCAAATTGTAGCTTCTATAGCTAATCAATTTTGGAGTCTTGATATATGTTGTTGCATATAGTTCGATTGTAGTATTATTTTGTTGTAGTACTGTTCTGCTACTATCTGTTGTTTTGTTACTACTTATTGTCTCTTGTACTTCTATTAATTCTTTTTTCTAGATTGTTTTTGTCTTGAGCCGAGGGTCTATTGGAAAGAGCCTCTCTACCTAACCTCTGAGGTAGAGGTAAGGTTTGTGTACATTCTACCTCTCCAGGACCCATTTTGCGAGAATACACTAGGCATGTTGTAATTAATTTTGGAGTCAACTTGTTTTAAAAGGGATATTTGTTTCATACGGCAACTTAAAACACAAAAACTCATTGACAAGTGACTACTTCTTTTCTGAAAATAAATCCCCCTTTTTCTTGTCACTTTCATTTGAAACCTTTTGATCTTTGAAATATAAAAAGGGGTGTCACAGGTGATTGAAATCTATGGCCTCCAAGGTATCCATCATTTCAACATGGACGGTTAAAGCTGGAAGGAGTCCAATTGAAGAGCACCATCCGGACTCTAAGATTGAGTTGACACCGTGGGACATTCTTGAGCTTCAAATTGACTACTTTCAAACTGGTCTCCTCTTCCTCAAGCCTACATTTGAACAAGTAAAACATTTATCAAAAGCAACCAACACCAGTTCCTTGATTGATCATCTTAGAGTTTTACTATCTCGAACTTTAGATTTCTTCCCTCCTTTCTGCGGCCGCCTTGGCACAACCAAAGACGAGCAGAATGACACCACTTCTTTCTTCATAAACTGTAATAATGCTGGTGCTCAACTCAACCATGCAACTGCAGATGGTATTAGAGTCAGTGACATCGTGGAGGCAGATTACAGTCCTTACGTGGTACGCGATTTCTTCCCACTGAATGGAGTCCAAAACCAAGAAGCTACCTCCCAACCTTGTTTTGCAGTGCAAGTAACTGAGCTTGAGGATGGCATATTCATTGGCTGCTCAAACAATCATGTGGTAGTGGACGGAACTTCTTTTTGGCATTTTTACAGTTCTTGGACTGAGATATCTCGCAGTTTGAATGTTATCTCCAAAAATCCTTTTTTGAAACGTCAATTCCCTTTCAAAATTAATCATTTCTCTGATCGCATTTCTATACCAAATGAAAGAATTAATGCAGGTCATAGATTCATTCCACCAGCAATGCTACGAGAAAGGGTATTTCATTTTTCCAAAGAAAGTGTAGCCAAGTTAAAAGCAAAGGCCAATCATGAAATGAACACCACCAAAATTTCGTCTCTTCAAGCTGTATTAGCTCATGTTTGGAGATCCGTAATACGTTGTCGTCGCCTTGATCTCAGTCAAGAAACTACCTTTGAGGTATCCATTGACATGAGGGAAAGATTGAATCCTCCTTTACCTGAAGGGTTCTTTGGAAATGCAATTTGCCCTGGTACCGTAACGATCAAGACGGGAGAGCTACTCAAGCACGAATTCGGATGGGCTGCTTTACAAATTAATGAGATGATTGCGTCCCATGACCATGAAAAGTTGAAGTGCATATACGAGAGTTGGATGAATGACCCTGAGGTAGTAAAATTGGCCGATTTGCCAAGCAATTACTTTATGTTGAACAACTCTCCCCGATTCGATTTTTATCAATATGATTTTGGCTGGGGAAAGCCGATTACGCATAGAAGTGGCATTGGAAACATGTTTGAGGGAAAAATAACAATATCACCTGGGCTACAAGAAGGGAGCATGATTCTTGAGATTTGCCTTTCTTCAGAGACGATACAAGCATTGGAGGAAGATATAATATTTGGGGATTTTGTGACCACACCAGTTGGTAGTATGGAACAAACAATTCGAGCTCGTATTTAAGTTATTAACTGCTTCTTGTAGTATTTATTGTTGGATTGTATGCATGACGAATATGATGTTGAAACTCGTTACAGGCTTCTTTGTCAATGAATCAGTGTGTCAATGTATCTGAGGATAGAATATTATTGCAATCATATATAGAGGTGTTAAGTTATGTCACATAGCTGATGCTTGTTTTATATGAGAAGCTACATTGTTTTCACACTACTCTCTTTTTTCGGTAAAATATTTTGCTTATTGTTCTTCGTTTAGGATACTGCAAATAACATTAATATACTCGATAATATAGTACTCCTTAGGTCCTTAATCTGTTTCCTAACTACTCTCTTTTTTGGAGGAAAATGTTCGAGTTTTCTTCGTGCTATGCTTAATTTTGTTGGGATTAGCTTAGAAAAATGCAGCAACTGTACCATTTTATAAATTCTGATAGTAGATCCTGGCTTTTTCCACAAAGTTGCTTATTGGGTAATACTTTTCATGTCATTTGCAAGTTTGATTGTGGTGAAGTGAGTAGAACATGATGTGAATTTTTTTATTATAGTTAAGATTGTCAGATCTCTTCTGCCGAGCCTTTTCCTATCTCCACTATGTTGTCTATCTAAACTTTCGTGTTAATTACTAGTAATCTTTATTAAGTTGTTACCAGTTTTAGCTATTCAACTTGGACTCCTGCTGGATCACAGATTATGATTTGGGCAAGCACGGATTGGGATGGGCTGGTTTACAAATTAATGAGATGATTGCGTCCCATGACCATGAAAAGTTGAAGTGCATATACGAGAACTGGATGAATGACCCCGAGGTAACAAAATTAGGCGATTTGCCAAGCAATTACTTTATGCTGAACAACTCTCCGCAATTCGATTTTTATAAGTATGATTTTGGTTGGGGAAAGCCGATTGCGCATAGAGATGGGATGGGAAACATGTTAGATGTAACAATGTTACCTGGGCTAGAAGAAGAAAGTATGATTCTTGAAATTTGCTTTCAATCAGAGACAATACAAGCATTGGAGGAAGACATAATATTTGGGGAGTTTGTCACCATGCATATGCCACTTGTTGTTGTGGAATGAACAATTCGAGCTCGTGTTTAAATTATGTGTTTCTTGTTAGATTATTTATGTGCATGAATAAGAAAAAAAATGTAGTGTCTAAATTTGCTAAGCAATAATATACCACAGAGGTGTCAACATGACACCAATATATTCGGAGAAAATGAAATATGACCATTATAAATTGAATAAAAGAAAATGATATTTTCAGATCTCTTATACATAAAAATAAAAATCTCTTATAAAATAAATATACAACTAAAATTAAATTTATAAAGCATAATATTTTCATCAAAAAAATTGAAAAGGGATTACGTACCCCTACCATAATCACCGAACTATTCTATCGAAGGAATTACGCATCCATTTCATAATCACCAAACATTGTATTCAAAAAGCATGTATTCTATTAAAGAAATTGAAAACCCCGACCATAATCACCAAACTATTCTATCGAAGAAATTGGAAAGGGATTACGGATCCATGCCATAATCACCAAACAGAAAATTCAAAAAGCATGTATTTTATTAGAGGAACAAGAGTGACTCAAGGGTGAGGCTTATAAAGCGTTTGTTTTAATCCTCTAAAATATTGAGGCCTCAAAAAATTTTAATATTGAATTTTATTATTTTAGTTTCACTTAAAACAATATTGAAGATTGTAAAATACGTACAAATTTATTCTACTTTTTATCAGAAATATGTTAGAACTTTAAATTAAACAACTCAAACTTCATATTAATAAATAAAATTTTTAAAACAACATCCAAGGTACTGTATTGCAAACAAACGGCCAACATATTATTAACTAGAATTAATCTTTACTTTTATAAATAATGATATTACTATGTGAAGTTAAAGACTTCATATCTTCTTAAAATACTACACTAAAGATTTTTATATACCTTAAGACTGGACAGAGGCGACATCTGTCAATGGCATTGTCCAGATACGCTTTTTCAATCAGCATTCTTTTAATTTCAAAAATAATATCCTGAAAGTTTTTTTATACGAGAGATGTAATGTTAGAATAAATAAAAAGTACTATTTCTCTGACTGTTTTCTTTCCTGCACTGCATTGGATAATACAGTTTTTATGGGGTCTTTCTGGTTGCAACAGATGAATCAAAAAAAAAAAATTAAAATTCTTGTTGTTAACTCCAATCGATTCCCAATTTTTCCAGGTTCACCTATTCAGGCGGTCTAAAAACTAACTAGCAAAACTTGGAGAAGAAACTGTAACTAAAACTTGAACTAATTTCCAACGTTGCACTCAAATTCAAACAGTATTCAAGAAGCATGCGTTTTGTTAAAGAAATTGAATAAATATTTTGCTTATACTGCCATAGTCACCATACAACAATAACAACAACAATAATAATATACCCAAGAATTAAAAAAGGGATTATAGAAATTGAATAGATATTGTTTATGATGCCATAGTCACCATATAACAACATACCTAGGAATTGGAAAAGGGATTATAGAAATTGAATGGCTATTGCTTATGATGTCATAGTCACCATACAACAACAACATACCAGGAATTGGAAAAGGAATTATAAAAATTTGAATGGCTATTGCTCAGAAGGTAAATAACTTGAGTTTTAACTAAGTGCACCATTTAGTCTTCTTGTAGCATAGGTGCTAACATGTACTATTACATTAATTTTAGAAAAAATACACATAAAATACATAATCTTATGAAGAGACCACGGATTCACCTGTCCAGTTTTTTAATATAAATTTGCCCCTAGCTTCTATCAACACCAAAAAACAAATCGAGTCACAAATGGATTAATAAGGGGCAGGAGTGTCGATGGTTTTAAAAAATCGACGTAACCGATCGAATCAAACCGTACCAAACCAATTTTTAGGTTTTGTTTAATAAAATCGACGATTTTTATATAAATTTATAATCGTACCAAATAATTAGCTAGATTTTTTATTTTATAAAAATAAACCAAAAAAATACCGAACTATACCGAATAATACAATGTGTATATATTTTATATATTAAGTTTAAAAATAATAAAATACTAAAACTTTTGCTTTGAACTCGGGATAATGGAAAGCAGCAACATAATTAACACAAAGTCCTAATATTGAAACTTATTATACTATGCCAATCGAACTAAATTAGTTCTAACATCTCGACTCTTGAGTAGTAACTAGTAAGTTACAAGGTATTCCAACGATCTTGGATAACAAGCTACAATTACTAGATATTTCTCCCCTCTTATGATGTTAGTTTCTCTTGTTCGATAATTAATTTAAGTAGACTCAGTTCTTGAGTTTCATCTTGATTGGTTTTTTTCCTCTCGTATAATCTAAATTATTTTTTTTTTTCTTTGCTTAATATTGGTTTACACTACCATAAAATAATGGGATGAATCTCTACTCTTGCTTTCTTGATTCATCCTCTTTAAAACAAAAAAAAATGGCTAAAAAGTTTTTGCGAAAATCATACACAAGCATACATGGTCGAGTATTTGAACTTATATATATATATTTTTTAAAAATACCAAAATTAACCGAACCGTATTGATACCGAAGAAAAATTTAGATAACGGAACGATTTTGAAAAGTCTAATTTTGGTTATCTAAAATAAAATAATCAAAAATTTGGTATAGTATAAATTTTATAAAAAAATATATATTGTAATTGTAAATATTGATGAAAGAATAAAATAAATAAATGAGTACTAAACCATACTTGTAACGAAACAAAAACTTTGAGCATAAACTGTGAAAGGAACCAAAAAAAATTAAATAAGGAAATGGACCTTTGGATAGCTGAAATTACTGCCAGCTATAAGAAAGAAATTTCAATTAACATGCATCCGTGAAAAGAATTACTCCCTCTGTCCCAATTTATATGACACATTTTTCTTTTTAGTCGGTCCCTAAAAGAATAACACATTTCTATATTTGATAACAATTTAACTTTAAAATACCCACTTTACCCTTAATGAAATGATTTACAACCACACAAATATCTATAACTCATTTTAGACCACAAGTTTCAAAAGTCTTCTTTTATTTCTTAAACTCCGTATCAAGTCAAAGTACATCACATAAATTGGGACGGAGGGAGTATAATTGTGCTGGGTCAAACGACGAGAGTCAGTTGGCTGTGAATCCAAAAGCAACTTAAAAGCTCTTTGTGGTGACAAATTTTGGTGCAATCGTCTTTCAGCAGTTTGTATATGGAGTAGTAAACAAAATCACTGTCGCTACTGAAACTGGGAAAAAGAACCGCATCATCCAACCTCACATTCATACCACACACAGCGAGAGATGAGGCTTCACTAATATACTTAGACAAATACGACATTACACTGAAACTCAAGATGTTTTTTTTGTTGCTTCTGCTTGAAATATACTTAGATATAAAAGATGAGGCTTCTGTTTTTTTTGCTGCTTCTGCCTTTTAGAATGATCTGCCTCACTTGGAGGGCTGTACATGACAAAATATCCTCTGATTTCAAGGTTAAAAGATTTGTTATTAACATTGTTTCTAAATGATGTTGTTGCACAAATGCTAATATTTATGACAAGGGGCAAACTACTGACCATATTTTCAGTAGTGGCCATTTTGCCTAGCAGATATGACATGTTTTTGCTAGCACGCTTGGCTTTGTGCCTAAAGACATCCATCCCTCTGCCCACAAACTCTGTCAAGATCTTGTGTTCTTTAAATTCTACCTCATATTATTATTTGGGAACTATGGAGATCCAGGTACAGTGTTAAATATGTTGATGAAAGACCTTCTATAGTAAAGTCTATTGCTTTGACTTTCTTCAATATTATTCACTTGCTAGTGAACCAATTCGAACTTCTGAAACCTAGAAACTCTTGGGAAGGCTTGTGCAGAATTTTTTATTCCCACATCTACTTTTTGTCAAAATCAACAGCGATGGATCCTGCAAGAATGACCACTATGGTGGGGGTGGAGTGGTTCGAAACAGCGTTGGCAAATTTATCATGACATACGCCTCTCTTTTTGGACTCAAATGGTGTATAGACAATGACTTCTCTTTGATAATTGGAAAAATAGACTCCCTTTTGTTGCAAAATTTTAACTCCAATCTTTGGTTCACTCTAAGCAAAACGTTCTACTAATTGAAATCTTTGCTCATGTCCTAACCTCCATGCAAGTCAAATGGCATAATATAAAATGGGAAGTAGAGAGTGAATGCTACTGAAATATAACAGGGCAAAGGCAACACCTTTTCTTTTGATATTCTCGCAGTGCATTCATGAGTTTTTCCAAAGGAAAAGCTCTTGCTGCAGGCATTATCTGACAACGAATATCAAAAGAAAGAATGGAGGGACATGAGATGAGGCTTCACTAACGAAAAGGAGGGAGTTTCTGACTTCTTCTACCAACCTAACCCAATTGTTCTCTCCGAAGTGTAGTTCATAAACATGAACATTACTATGTCGTGTCACAATCACTGAATACAACACATTTTGATCCCATTGAACTAAGAAATGACGGGTAGGGCCACAAATAGGAGGTGAATATAGTCGACTAATTTCATGGATAACCCAATAACTCATTCCGTCTTCTAAGAAGACAAATGCACCTACATTACCATCTCGGCCTGTGACACAAAATTCTCCACCAAAGTAGACCGGACTAGAACATGAAAGTAGAAAAGGTATTCCGTCTTTGTCCATTATCATACTAGTCCAATTATCATCCCCTGCTCTAAAATATGAAATTCTAACTTTATATTCGTCTACACAGGCTATACCAAAGATCACCCAGGCTGAAGAATTAGCCGGAGAAGCTGAGAATGACATAGTGTCACAGTAATAGTCCTCTCTTTTTTCTGGAAGATGGATTATTTGCTTACTAAAAGGGGCAAGTAAGAACAAGAGAGACTTGCCTCTAGAAATAAGAAGCCAACCATCCTTTGAATACCGAATTTCACCCCCAAGTCACTATTGCTCATATAACAATTACAAGTTCTAAAGGGATTATAAAAAGTGCACAAACCATCTTTTTGGTTTAGAGATAGAAACCACATGGAGTCTTGAGTGAACCCGGAGCAATAGATTTCCATAATTTGCGCACAGCGCGAAAACCGAAAAGTCATATAGAGGTGCGCGTCTTGATTAAGTAGATACCCAGAAATTTTTCGCTGAGGTCTAACGGAAGAGGGTGAAAATCATTTATACCCCCAACTTTGCTCTAAAATTCAAACACCCCCCTCAATATTGAACAATAATCATTTTTCCCCCTTTTTCATATGTAATGTCTATTTCACCCTTAGCATTTTCAATCTTTTATTTATATAATATTTTTATACTATATATATTTATTTTTCATGACCTAGGTATTTACCATTTTTATTTAAATTCATTAATATTATTAGTAAAATAATTCTTGTAAAAATTAATCACAAAATCTAAAGTTATTTTTTATGATACAAATTTTTTATATTATATGTATTATGTATGTGTGTATGTAATTATGTATATAGATGCATGTTTTTTTTCTCTCTTATCCTCTAATGTCTATATAGATAAACGAGTTTTGGTTGTCAATAATGAATTATTTTCTAAATTATAATTTAAAATTCGTTAATAATAATCATATGATTTATTATAAATATACCTCTACAACAATACCATATCTAGTGAAATCGCATAAGTGAGGCCCGGGGAGGGTAGAGGTTCGCAAACCTTACCACTACCTCAGGGAGGTAAAGATGTTGTTTCCGAAAGACCCTCAACTATTAATTATTTTTTGTATTACCTGCATTGAAATGTTTTTATAAAATTATAATTACCGATTATTTTCACGTATAAATAAATATTAGAGTTTTGACTTTTAATAAAATTAATTTTTATTATTTTGCTCATTTATTTCATTATAGAATGTCATTAACTTATATACTCAATTAATATTTCTCACATTTATTTTTTCATCTAAAAATTAATTTTTAGCTTTTTATAGAAAATATGTCATATAGATTAAAAAATAAAACTTGGGTTTATACAGAATTTTTTTTAAAAAGCAAAAGATACAAATGTTGATATAAATACAAGGGTAAAGTTGACATTTTGAAAAATCAAATAGGAAAAAGGGGGGAGAATGATTATTGTTCAAAGTTGAGGAGGGTGTTTGATTTTTAAAACAAAGTTCAGTTCAAGGGTGTAAATGATTTTTACCCAACCGAAGATGGTTGCAAAAGTTGATGTCTACTACTGGTTCCAAAGTATAATGGCAACTGTTGTTATTACCGTACTTGGAGTAGGATGTCTGCTTTTTCACTTTATTTTCTTGCCTACATTAAAATGACAAAATAAAACAATACAAAGTAAGTCATGATGTTAAACTAATTAAGTAACAATATTCACAAATATTTAGGAAAAGTAACACACACGAAATAATTATGTAATTGATTCTCTAAATTACGTACCTAAAGAGTAGAGGCACCGAAATCGGAGGTCTAATTAGAAGAAATTGTTTTGTGGTTGACAAACTTTGATCACCAATGTGGAAGGCATACAATGTGTTGTAATCACCATCATCTTCATCATCGTCTTCTGTAAAATACACAATTTTGATCTTGAAGAGATGAAGAAGAAACTGCAACGGAATATCCTCGACTTAAAACAATAATAAATTCGTCCAAATTGAATATTCTGTTGAATTGTTGTGATCCGAACTTTTGCTGAACGAGAAACAATTTGTCTTGCCATGAAACCAACTATCTCTTCTCAACAGTTGCATCAGATGGTGCCCTGAATCTGACAGTAGATAGACAAGTACTTATTTCGGGGTTCATTTGTATTATGCCTAGTTTCCCATTCCAGGACAGAGTGCATATTTTCTCACCGTTACAGAACGAGACAGCATCTAGCAACATGATAACATCGTAAAGTTTTAACTTTACCCACTTTTTATAACAAGGGGGAGTCCAAATTAGAAAATGCGATTCTTCATGGAAGAATAGGGAGACGGTGCAAAAGTAATTATCGTCTGGATGATTTTCAAAATATTCATGAGTTGAAGGGGTAACAACACACTTGCTCAGCTTTGTTTGCCAGTCATTGAAGTAGCGGAACCGAGGGGGCTTGATTTTGGTGTGGCATTTGAAGTGCCAGAGAAAGCATGGGAACGTGTCAACGAAAAAACTCCAATCGTCCTAACGAGCCAGGCAATGTCTGCCCTCCTTGTTAACATCAATTTGTTTCTTGCAGCTGATTGATGACAATGATTTATTCTCCATCTCCTCATCCCTGATTGATGGCATTGATGACTAGTACTCCATCTTCATCATGATATATGGTTTTAGAGTTGTTCTATGTAATGACTCAAAGTATGTTGTTTCCTAGTCCAAAGTGAAGTAAGCTTTTTTATTCCTTGGTCATGTCAAACTCCAATAATAAGCTAAACCGTCTCACATAGTTCAGACAAAAAATTAAACTGTCTTAAATAATATCACTTCTTTTTAAAAAATAAATCTGTAATTAGATCAATTCAAAAAAAAAAAGAATTTAAAATATGGATCCAATTTAATCGTAACATTACCCTACCCTAGTTAATATGCATTGAAATTTTTTCATTAACAATCAAATGCATATGTATATAATTAACATAAAATAACTCGTGAACCAAATAAATAAAGGGACCATTCCACTAGCTAAGTTGACAAATAAAGGGCATGGTTGAACCTAATTTTTAATAAAGTAAAAAAAATAAACCATTTGCAAATTACCCTTCATTTCATTTTACTAGGTCTTTATTAATATTCTTTCAGACAATTTTAATTAGAAGTATATTTTACTAAATTATTTTTATTAATAATATTTTGAACTCTAAATTTAACTATTATTAACTTATTTGACCTTTTCCTAATTCAGGAGAAAATAATCAAATGCACTCTCAACCTATTAGTCAATTCTCAACTATGCACTTATATTTTAAGGGTCCTATTACCCCTTGGACTATTTTAAAGTAAAATTATTTGCTCCCTAAATGAGAGGCAGAAAAATTATTAAAACTATAATTTTATAAGTATTCCCTTTTTCATACGAGTAATAATTTTCTGATGTTTTAAAACTTTTTAAATTATTTATCTTTTCTTTTTTATTTTCTTCCAGATCACTTCTTTCTCTTCAACACGTCGCCGGATTTTAGTTGCCGGAAAATAATATGGAAACATGGGAGCAAGAGGAAGCTCAATTGTTGATAAGTTCGAGTACAAGAACACAAAAACGAACAATATAGAGGAAATCCAGTTGAGAAAATGAAAGTAACAAGCATCAAGCTAAAAATTACTCCCTCCGTTTCAAAAATAATGACCTATTTTTCTTTTTAGTCCGTTTAAAAAAGAATGATCCTTTTCTTTTTTGGCAACGCTTTAATTCCAACTTTCCACATGACATCTTTAAGACCACAAGATTAAAGGACATTTTGGTACATTTGTCATAACTTTAATTTAGGACCACAAGATTTAAAAATCTTCTTTATTTTTATAAACTCAATGTCAAGTCAAACTAGGTCATCTCCAATTTCGGTATGCCACCCACTCTCCGACGACTAACCGACCACGAAAACTTGCCGATCAAATATGCCATCTTTTAATTCTCCAGTGTTATGCCGTTGTTGACCCGCAAATTCGATTTCTCCAACAATATTGTGGATTCCATTCTTGTAAAACTCAAACTTTATTTGATTTCCACAGCAATGGCAGAAAAATATTTGTCAAACAAATCTCAAAGACAACAAGAAAATGAATGGAAAAGGAAAGAAAAAAGAGAGAACAGGGAAATATTGGGAAAATTAGAATAAAGAAAAAAAGAATAATAATTTTTTTTTATATTTAAAAATGTAATATTAGCGTGTGTAGATCACTTCTTGCATATATGTAGGTGTGACATTTCAAGGGGTACATATCTATTTTAAAAATGATTTTTAAGTAGGTAATAACTAATAAGATCCCCATAAAATATAAATGTAGATGCGTAGTTGAGAATTGACTAATAAATTAGAGGGGCATTTGACTATTTTCTCCCTAATTCCGAAAGGGTGAAAATTGAAAATAATTCGAACTTGGGCATGAGCAATACTAGGTAGGTCTAATGACCCGACCCAAATCCAATTTGGCAAAAGCATAATCTTTTTGCCGATTACAACGCGCCGTCGTTAGCACATCGGGTTCAATAATTCAGTGAATGGCATTAAAATCAGTATTCGATTCTTCAGTAATTAGGGCCGAATTCGACAAGGCCGGAATCAACACTCGCTTTATCCCTCTTATTTGGAAGTTGGTTTCTACTCTTATATTACTTTCTTGAGATGGATGTGTACAAGTTTTGGAATTTTTTTTGACTGATGATTGGTTGTGTGTATACGCATGAATAGGTATGTAATACAGAATCCAGATTGCGATTGGGAAGATATTCCATCTTTGCCCTCATCTGCTTACCCTTTGCTTCGTGCCAAATTCAAAGCTTCAACTTCTGTTGTGCACTCTGTATTGGAATCTAACGACGGCGTCACCACCAAGCTCCTTATCAAGCTCCAGGTTTTGCTTTTTACCTGTCCCAACCCCTTTCGTCCATGTTTACTTGTCCAGTATACTCGGTACACCCTTCAAGTAGCAATGAACGGAATGCCAATTTTATTACTTGTCCACTTCCACTTTACACGCTCGTTAAGAAATCATAAATCACAAGGAAGGATTGTTTTACTGATTTATCCCTTAAGAAACTTTTTTTTTGGAACATTACAAACTTGTTTGCACTTTCAAAAAGAACTAATTGTAAAGTTAAATGGGAAAAGTTTAACTAATTCTTCTTGGTTTTGTAAATTGACAAGTTAGTTGGAACTAACTATTTTTAGTAAGCTGGACAACTAATATGGGACGGAGGGAGTAGGACATGTTAAATTCATACATTCCATATTCAAATACTAAACCAAAACTAATCAGTTACAATACCTCCTTCCCATAAGATGAGATAGGTGGTGTGTAAGATTTTGATTGTTTCCCAATTCTTGAATTTGTATTATTGTTCTAATACTACTATTTATTAGGAGGTTTGAGGTGTCGGTGTGCCCTTTTTTGTGCGTTAAATGTTTGTGTGTGTGTGCCTTACAATCATTTCTCATTGACATTGTTAAATGCTAGAATGGAGCATTTGTGGAGTGTGTGATTATGAGATATGACTCAAGCTTGGGTAAATATAATGGAAAGCCTCGTCCTGGAGGACCAAGATCAACGTTGTGTGTATCCTCTCAGGTAGGTCAATTTATTAACCTCTATCTAGTAAAAGGCTGGTTGCTTGTATATCAGCTGCAAACTGTTATCCCCTTGGTATGCCTGGGTTTTAGATGTTTTGATTTGAGCCATTTTATGTTGACCAGATGCTCTTTTCTTAAAGGTTGGGTGCAAAATGGGTTGTACATTCTGTGCTACAGGAAGCATGGGGTTCAAAAATAACCTGTCTTGTGGAGAGATAATTGAACAATTGGTGCATGCCTCTCGTTTATCAACCATCCGTAATGTTGTTTTCATGGTATCCTTTTTTCCCTTTCTAGTTTGAATTCATCCATCAAAGTAACTAAGAATTTTGGATCCATTAATGTTGTCTACTTTGTTGTTTCATTTTAAGTATTTTCGTCTATTCTTTTGGTTTGTTTCCATCCACTCATTCTTGAGTCTTCATTTTTTTTGCATTATCATCCAACTGATGGACAGGGAATGGGGGAACCATTGAACAACTACTCTGCCCTGGTGGATGCCATACGAGTCATGACAGCATCTCCATTTCAGATCTCTCCTAGAAAAATTACAGTCTCAACGGTATGAATGACCTATTGATGTTTGCTTCTTTCAAATTACAATGTGCTATATGGCTGCTCACCTCGAACTTCTTGATGCGCTCAATTTATGTACTTGTGGTATTTTATGTAATGAATTTTCTCTTTTCTCGAAAAAAAATGTAATGAATTTTCTCATGTCAGGAAACTACTTTCACATATATAGATCTTTAGTTGCATGCTTTTATTTTATAGATCACTTGAACAGCAATATAACCAATTAAATATTTTGTAGGTTGGAATAATTCATGCCATTAACAAGCTCCACAATGATGTCCCAAATTTGAACCTGGCTGTCTCTTTGCATGCACCAGTTCAAGATATTCGTTGTCAGATAATGCCTGCAGCAAGAGCTTTTCCTTTGGAAAAACTCATGAATGCACTGCAAGAATATCAAAAGAAAAGGTGTTGCCTTTGCCCTGTTATATTTCAGTAGCATTCACTCTCTACATCCCATTTTATATTATGCCATTTGACTTGCATGGAGGTTACGATATTAACTTGTGTATTATATTAGTGGTGGTAGCAAATATCATAGTTGAAACTCAGGTAGATGGCATCAGTGTTTAAAGCTGATAATCAAGGTTTTAGTTTATTCAGGGCCCATAGGATAGGGATTTTTAGCCCTATGTATTTCAAATTTCATAAGTTTAATTTTTCTCTTCTTTTTTTCATTTTATATCCGAGTAAATTTGAACTTAACTTTCTAACTCAGATTACAGTAATGAAAAGTTCATTGGAAATTTAAAGTTTTGGCAGCTCATTGTAAAGCCAAATGTCTCCAAATGGGGCCCTAATTATATTGAGTTATTGAAACTTTTGAAAGAGTAATAAATTAAGATATATGGTATCATTCATTTTTGAACCATTCCAGGATGGAAAAGAGTGGAATAAGTTGAGGCACATAATTTATCTTTATGTTCCTGATGACCATTTTGGTACAAGTTACTGAAATATCTTATTTTACCGTCTTTGTAGCCAGCAAAAGATCTTTATTGAATACATAATGCTTGATGGAATAAACGATGAGGAGCAGCACGCCCATCAGCTTGGGAAACTTCTAGAAACATTTCAAGTGGTGAGTTTTAAGTAGTTTATGTAAATACCACCCTAAAAATGTGGGTTAGTTTCTGCTCAACGCATTTGGGTTGCATCCCTGGAGGTTTTCCAAACCAAAAACATTTACTTGGAGGGAAAAGAAAAAAAAAGAGGAGGGCAAGAGAGAGAGAGAGAGAGAGTCTGTGTCGATCAGCCATCAGACAGTGGGGGGCCTCAGACCTATATATCTAAACTGTTCATTTCATCTCTCACTCGTGAAGAATTTGACAAGATCATATTGCATTGACATCAAAATATGCCATTTTTCACAGGTTGTGAATCTCATACCTTTTAATCCAATTGGATCATTAAGTCATTTCAGTACCAGTACCAATCAGAAAGTCACCAGGTTTCAGAAAATATTGAGGGATGCCTATGATATTCGCACAACTGTTCGCAAGGAAATGGGCCAAGATATAAGTGGTGCCTGTGGTCAATTGGTGGTTAATCTACCAGATAAGCGCTCTATCAGCAGTGCAGCTCCTCTAACAGACATTGAGGATATTCGTAGACACTAGACTTAAAGGTACCTTTTATGTTTGGAGTCCTATCCTAAATTAGATCTAATTTTCAATCAAAACCCACTTGATCAGGGTTTAGTACGTTTGCAAGTGATACTTGTTTGCAGAAATGTGATACCAAATTCAGCTGTAAAAGAAGTTTGTTTCTCTTATTATTTTGATCAGTATTATAAAAAAAGGACGACCTGAATAGGGCTTTCTCACCCATGTGCAATATTGATGCATACAGAATCTAACAATGACCGCAATACTATCCGTCTGAATTATTTCTTAAGGTTCTTTAACTTTTTTCCCTCAGAAATTCTATGTTAAAAGGCGATACAATTAGCAGCTCTACAGGAACTATATCGCTTTCAGTCTTACCTGGCAGCATGTTGGTGTTGGTCCCTGCCAAACTAAGTTTTGTGGTTGAACCAAGTTGGATCACTTGTGTGGAAAGGTTTTGAGGGAGAAGTGAACGGTGCATCATAGGCTTAAGGGAGAAGCGAATGACGCACATGCTCAAGGGAGATGTATGACAAGCAGCTATCTTTTCTAATATGCTTTTCTTTTTTTTAAATAGAAAATGTAATTTATTTATTTTTTAAATTAGAAGTTACACTTCAGAAGCATGGACGTGTACATGGATATGCTCAAAGAAATGCGTCCAGAAAAAATATTTTGTAACAGCATGACTCAGAAGACATCATAAGCTAGCCTCCTGATGTTGGTCTGCACATATGATTTGAGATGTCTCCATTTTAGCTTACCTGCTCTTTGCGAGCTGCAATTTTAGCTCATCACAAGCATGATAGTCAAATACTGAGAATTCGGTAGTTGAGGAGAGTTTAAGTAGTCTTGTGTGAAAATCTTTTTGACTCTGATTTACTTTTATCCATTGTATTAAAAGGGCAGCGCTATGACGGACCTCATTAATTGAACAACTGTCTCAGCAGTGCAAGTGATCATTCTTTCTATTTCAAGTGCCTAATTCTGCTATCTCTGATGTTGAGATGCAGATTTGGACTCAACTTCGGTATAAGGAGTAACTGAGTCAGAATTGCAACGAAAATGGGATACACAAAAGAAGACTTTCAATACACGATTCACAAAGAGAAATCGTGCTGGGGAAAACATGGACAAATAATGGGAGAATATACTTCTCTTTCACGATACCCCAAAGAGATAGCACATGTACGAGAGTTCCTCCATGTCATGTAGGCATGAAAATTGAACATAAAGATAATAATGTTGCATGCAATTTTACTGCAGACTTTGTTACGAAAGATGAATTCAATAATTTCAGAAGAAATCCAAAATGAACATGGGTCCGTGCTGTAGTCGATCCTTGGTGCCCATCACTAATTCACTATAAATGTTCACAGAGCACGCAACTAAAAACAGCATCCCGGAAAGCTTTCAAGTCCACAGCTTAAATCACATCGCTAGGAGTACCCCCAAACATAAATCCAAGCAACAGATACATATTTGCATTGCCTAAAATCAAAATTGAGAGGATTGTACAGCAATAGCTTTTACCATCAGAAATAATCCCCCCTAGCTTTTTTAACAAACAAAAGAAAAGGGAGTCAATTCACTGCAAGACAAGGATGCTATGAAGACAATAGCGCTTCAATTTTTGCTATTTGATCTTCTTCATTCTTAGGAGTTGGACTCTTGTTTGCCTCATCATAAAGATCATGTTTCCACTTCTCAACCACCTTACTTGGATTATGTCCTTGCCTTGAGTTGAATCTGTCTCTCCCCCTGTAATCACCATTGTCATGGTACCTGTCTCTTGATGGAAATTTGCCTCTCCATGTTTCACCCCTGTTTGCATCCCTCTCACCAGTAAATGGTCTTTCATATCTACCAGGATGACGTGACATGTGGCCAGTTCTTTCATTCTTTCTTCCGCCTTCTACTTCAGGGTGAGAAGGATTAGGCTTAACGAGCTCCGGTGCTGCTTTCTCAACTTTCTCGATATCCACTGGAATCTTTTCCTCCCTAAATGACCTTTTCTTCACAGGTGGTTTAGGATCTTCCTTTACTTCAAAGTACCTGTCATGGCACCAAACATCATTCGGTTTGCCTGAAACTTTGCTCTTCTCATCATTCATTTGCTTATCATTTGTTGTGGCTCTGTTCGATGGCTCTTTCGCATCTTTCCACCATCCTCGCTCTTCATGGGGAAATAAAAGATGGTAACTATGTAGTTACTTGAAAACTAATCACACAGGTCATAATATGCAGGTAGGAAATAAAATTTTCTTGTCTAGATATCTTTAGCTAACTCTGCTCTAAGACATTTTCCGATTTTCAAAATTAAGGAAGATCACCAAATGCAAGAATAATATGTGGAGACTCACCAGTTGCTGCCTTATGCCTGGAGCTTCGATCAACTTGCCCAGCACTACCACGCTCATCGTGCTGTTATAAGATATGCACAGGCAAGTCTAACATTGTTATATACACGGATCTACTTGGAAGTCAACGGGCTGAACAAGAATCCCACAACATCAGCCCCAATAAAAGAAACAAAGACAGATTAACTTAAACAAATGCACTTGTCCGAGGCAATCTATTCTCGTCTACTGAATTTCAAAAGCTGAAATTTATTTATCAATTTTCTGATAAGTAGAAGCTAAAATTTATTCAAAACATTCAAACAAACATTATTCATTTTCTTAATAAGTATACTGAGGCCTAGTAATAAGAAAGTACTGGGAGGAAAGGAATGAAGAAACATTATTCTTAAGATGCTCAAGTGTAACAAACAAAAACATCTAGACAGTCGATTCAAA
The DNA here is from genome assembly GCA_031232105.1 of Capsicum rhomboideum. Taxonomy (NCBI): domain Eukaryota; kingdom Viridiplantae; phylum Streptophyta; class Magnoliopsida; order Solanales; family Solanaceae; genus Capsicum; species Capsicum rhomboideum. The sequence continues at coordinate 140,725,990 of CP124719.1, read as the reverse complement.
TTGAAAATAGCTGCTTAAAACTACAAATTTTGAAGAAAATAAAGTCCCAAAAAACGTTGGTTTTATTTGTTCTCTTGCTAAGGTGAATTCCACTCCCACCCCTATCCACCAATTAACAGTAATGTTATCCTAATTTTGCACATGAATTAATAAAGGAACCATCATCAAGTTTTTTGGCATGTTTCAATTATGTTTAGCAGCAAACTTCTCCAAAGAGCCTGGTCGTCAAAATTCTACCTCACCAGTAGTTCAAAAGCAGAACATAACTCAAGATAAAATCAAGTTATGTAATAAAATGAAGTTATGTAAACACAATACGGAAACCTGAAAAAACGAGGCAGAACGAGGTACTACTGATGGATTTGAAGAGTGTTTGGATGATCGATGGCGAGATCCTTCATTGGGATCAGAAGACTCTTTGATCCCATCATCTTTAACTGTTACATTCTCAGATGGTTTCCGCGCAGTTCTTTCTGACTTCGCATCTTGTGCTGCCGGTGCATCAAGTTGTTTTAAATCTTGCAACCGACGATGGTGCTTTAAATCCCGTTCTGAATTTTTTCCACCATCTAAATTGTGTGTGGTAGGTGGCCTCTCAGTTTCTTGTCTACTGTGTTTCCTTGATCTCTTTGGACTAAAAACAACAAACACGATACAGAAAATTAACACAAAATTTATATGCCCGAAATCTACATCATTTACAAATTGAGTTATTCCATACGAACCACAATGTGTAAAATAACCAGAACCCCAATTTTTCAAGACACAATTAACTGTTTCCAGTTGTGAAGCAATTAAAGATATACTCCCTGCGTTTCATTTTAGTTGGCTCATGCTGACTTGACACTCCCCTTACTAAACTAAACTTATTAATTTTTTTCTTCTAATAACCGTGGTGTCCGGGCCAGCTTACGCGCAGCTCAACTAATTCCACGGAGTACCTGCCACCTCCCACCAGCAACAGATACCTTGTAATAATGAATGTTATTGGAGCCCTAAATCATTCGAAAGTTATTATAATTAATGCATTTGCAAGTAGAGAAAGTTGCCAAAATTTGTTACCTGGGTTCTTGGTCGAACCGGGAACGGTGACGTTTTGAGTCGGAATCGCGAGTTTCTCGACGGGACGACATTAGGGTAAATCTTCAACAGTGCTGATAACGCTGGGACTCGTAAATGACAATGGAAGCTTTATGTAAACAAGATATTCGGGTCGAGGATACAGTCACGGCCCAGTATTAGTGGGCCTTAGCATTTCATCCAAAGTTACTCGGCCAGCTTTTAGGATATGTAAATAAAGAGAACAAATTTCACGCGTTGCTCCTTTTTGGGTAACTATTTAGTAAATGACTTTCTATTTATTTCTCGATACTTATAGATCTTTTGAGACCATGGTCTAAAGATCGATTTTGAACGAATTGAGAATGTTAAGAGAAAATGTCAGATTACAATTTAAAGTTTTGTAAGTTAAAACGAATGTTAGACGACAATATATTTTTTCTAATATTGTCCAGATGGATAATTTTACAAGGGCTATATTTGCACAAGTTTTAAAAATAGGGATAAAATCTAAATAGTAACCTAAAATTGATCATTTGTGTCAATCGGCCAATAAAGAATTTATAGTGACGTCTTAAATTTTTCTTTAGATTATCATGTCATCTGTAAGATAAGTATAATGATTCGTCTATATTAAATGAGATTAGTATGATATAAAATAAGACAAGCAACTTGACGTAACATGTTAGAGATAGAACATACAAAAGTTTATCTCGTTGCATAACATGTCAATCTAAAGTACAATGGTGTATCTTAATTATTTCATACGAATACGAACTACTCCGTATTTTTTCAGACTATTAAAGGGTGTCGTTTCACAGCATTCAACAATTTTCATATATACACCTCAGACTTTGCAAAACTTTTTGTGCTATAAACAAACCTAAAGTTGGTGAGTTTTTTGAAGTAAATAAAATTTAACGCTTTGGTTTAAATCTGGTGCACCATTTTACAAGAAGATCTTCAATGTCTGCATCCATTCGAGTTCCTACGCCTCCCCAGACTAACCTGTGACCAACATCTCCAAGTGATTCACCACTAACTTGGTGAACTGTCTTGAAACCAATCCTTGTGTAGAATTTCACAAGCTGTTACATTCAATGAGAAATGTCCAAATTAGAATCAAAATCCATTGTTCTAATTCAATTAGAAAGTAAATATCAGTAGGTGTGATGCTTAAGATAATACAGTAAGAATATCTATTGAGGCCTCTGGTGGTAAGAGTGCAATACATGTTGTGTGAGTTAGGCGTACGTTACAGATTTTAACTGTGTCGCGGAAAAAAGGCCTAGTAGCTAAGTGAAGAAGGGTAGATTCTCCGACTCATCATTAGTTTCAAACCGTGCACCAGCTAGCCTTGCCGATTTCTGGATTATCCGGAAAAAGAAATCTAATGCGAAGAAAAACGAGAATGAACTATCTGATTTGTAACACTACAATTTTCTACAGGGAACCATGTTAAAATGTTCTTGGCTAATGGTTCTCAAGATTCAATTTTTAGAACAAGCACCTGATTTTCTTCTAAAAAAGTCCATCAATCAATTAACTATAGCCTGAATCTTAGTGGGAGTTTGGCTATGAAAATCTATTAGTACTTATTATTCACAATTCAGGCCTACGAACCTATTTCATTCCAAGACAAAAATTTGTTCCTTGGAAAAGGAAATTCCCTCTTATCTTCCGCTTGTTGAAGAAGGTTGACGTAATGGATAGGTTACTGGAGCCGGAGTTCCAATTAGCAGTAAGAGAAAAAGAAAAAAAAAAAGGTAAGTAAAATTTACCAAAGAACACACAAAAATTAGGAGAGATGGGTGAATAACCTTGGCGTGGTAAAGCTGAGTGTCATAAATGGCAAGCAACTCAGCATTTTTACAACCAGAATCATAACCATGCCTAATTGCAACTGCTCCAATAAACAATCCAATCCCAAATATTGATTTTTCCATCCCCAAAGTCTCTCTCTGAAGCCTAATGGAGTCTAAATGCAAAACTTTACCTTGAAACCAGACCCTTATCAAACCCTCAGCTTTTCCAAGGTCCCTTTGGGTTATTAAGCTCTTTGCTGTGATTCTGAAAAAGGGTCCTAATGTTTTCAGCTGAAGTTCAAGATTTTGGGATCTTGATGCTTCCATGATTTCTGACATAGTTGGAAAGTTGTCTTCAGAACTACCACTGTTTGTTCTTGTTGAAATTTGGGAGATGTGGGATTTAGGATAACATATTTTTTGCTTTGTAGATGTTGGATGAGGGAGTTGAGTTGTGGAGTTTCTGATAGAAATTGGGCATTTTGTGCAAGGATATGAACTCATTGTACTGAAAATTTGAGGATACGAAATTGTGGAAGATTATAGGGAGTAATAAAACTTTTCCTCTCCTCTACGTCTCTTTTCTAGATATCACTTCATCTATTTTTCCATTTTTTGGTGGAGCAGAGCAGGTATAGAGCAGAGTTGCGAAGAGGATGAGGTATGTACAATGAAAAGGGTAGAAAATATATGGCTTAATACATGACTACCTTTTAAATTTTGACCGTATACTTCATTTAAACACTTAAACTAAGTCGTGTTTTACTTCAACACCTAAACTCTAATAAAGTATTTTAATTAGATATTTTTAGTTTATATTTTAAATTTTTTTGCATGTGTTCTCATTTGTCCATTAGTTAACCATATGGTTATTATTTTTAATTATACACATTCGCCTCATAAGTGTAAAACTCCAAATATATTATACTTATAATTGATGTGTATAATTAAAGAAGATTGACATATTTTATGTGGTTAACTTAACAATCTAATAAACGAATAAAACACGCACGTTTTTTCCCCAACTTTGAATCGAAAATATCTAATCGAAATACTTTATTATGAATTGATGCATCAAAAAATATATCCCAATTAATCATTAATATGATCGTTTAAATTGGTCATGATACAATAAAAATTAAATAACAATCAAAACATTGTATATTTTTACAAGCAACGACAACAATATCATACAACACAATAGGTAACAACCATCCAAACAAACTGCAAGTTAACTATAACATTTGTTGGATCGTTTTACTGTATATAATTACACAGTTACATACAAAGAATACATGGATAAAGAGACCCATCCTCCCAGATGGGATCACACCAGCTATATTGTTGTACGTGGATAAAGAAAATAGATTTACCATTATTTTCTGAATAAATACATTTCACTATGTTATACCTTTCAAAAATTCTGGTTCGTTTTAACAAAGAATGCGTCAATTGGTACATATTTGCTAGTAGTTGGAGATGATTTCTGCTTCTTTTTCTGCCGACTGCTGCTTCCAGTATGGCCTCTCTGGGCAGCCCTAACAAGAATTCAGGAAAAATAAGATGACACCGCCAATTCTGAGAAGCGAAAGGGGGGGAAAAAAAAGGAAAAGAACTACTCGATACAATGGCAATGAGCACGATGACGAAATATATTCATGTATCATCAACACCATGAAGTAGAAGGTACCTCGGTTGTGGCATAGAACTTCTGTGGTGGTTACCTGATTCTTCACCTTGCAGTTTTTCAGCAAGATGAAAATCAGAATGTTCTTGCCTTTCTTCAATGAAACTTGGAGGCAACTCAATACCGCAAATAGAGCATTTGTAGTCGTCCACCCAACGAAATAATTGCTTCTGATCTGATACAGACCCTGCTTCATCATCCGCACAGTTAACACCAATTCCACATCCATCACAGCTGCTTGCCTCCAATTGTCCCGTATAAGAGTCGACCTCAGATTTTATTGTATGATCAGTTTCGGTTGGTTCATGAACCTGAGTAAAATGACATGTTCACAATTAGAAAGATCAGTATTTGAATTATTGACCTTTATTCGGTCAAGTAGCTGTACTTTAGCTCTTTAAAGAGAAATACATATACCTTAGGTCTAGGTTCACTACTTTGAGGCACAACAGTATCTTTCACTTCTTCATTAATGTTCCCTAATATATGGCAACTGTAATTAGAATCTGATGTCTGGTTCTCCATCGACGTGTCACGCAGATCATAAGATGTCTCAGCACAGTAGGTAGGACAACAATTCACATCAACTGAGAAAGTATTATCACAAACATCAGAGACCAAAGGCTTGTAATCATTCGTCTTTTCTCCAGAAGCATCTCCAGCTAGAATGAAATTAGAAAGAGTTTTCTGTGTAGGATCAGGTGGAATTCCATTCTTATCTTCACTGAAATGAGACATCCGAAGTCCTGATAGAAAAGTTCAACTGCTTAGTCGAAATGCCTCATGCGGGAAATTTGCAGTCAAATAACACAACATCAAAATAGCTAACGACAACAACTGAACATGTCATTTCTAACTTAGGGAAGAGAAAATAATATAAATGGTGTTGGATTCTGTTTGGGCTTCAGCCCCAAAGCACAGTCATAAATCCGTAGTTTAACCAGTGACTGAAATTAAAAGTTGCAGAAACGTGGTGGCAAGTGAGTGGGACGGCATCGAAAACTGATAGTTGCAAAATGATTAAAATTTACAACCCCTCCACTGTTGTAAAAGAGGGAAAATCGGTCGCTCATACAAATCAAAATAAAACCTACAAAACAGCAAATCCAAATAACCTAAGGAATTAATAAAATCTATGAACTGTTCTCTATATCTGCTTCTTCTTTTGTTCTGCCTCATAATGTTAACCTTATTCACTATGAGAAATTTTTGGCTTTCAAATGTTATATTCATTAGTAACCGTAACCTCCCCTTCAATTATGATAGCAGGGCTTCAGAAAAGATTTGGAGAAAATAAATTTTGCAAAGTTCAAGTGCACAATGCAACCAAATTTCAATTGATGTCGTGAATTTTTCAAACCAAATTAAAAATTCCTAACACTTTGAATTCCAGGTCCCCCCCCACCCCCCCACCCCCCATTTGCAGTAATCAAGCAGAAGTAAAGAAGATGGCTTCTCTACGAAGTAAAAGCAGGACCAATATTTGATCAACAGCTTATAATCTATTTGTAAAAAATAAAATGTTTTGAAGATTATTGTGGTGATAACAATACAAATCATTACAGATACTTCGTCTTATTTTTGGACGATTTCAGCCACACATGAACTTGAATATTTTGAGGCACATCCTTGATGTTTTTCCCCATGAACACAAAAACTTAATAACAGCTTAATTATAGTACTGAGCAATTAAAAGAAGGGAAACCATGCAAGACAGCCATATTTTCTAAAATGAACGAAACAATGTTAAAGCACCCACCCATGAGTCTCAAAGAAACAGGAAATTCGGCCTTCAGCAGCTTTGAAGCATGTTTCAAGATTTCCTCACTTGAACTTATGTAACTTGGCAAAGTCACGGCTCGTGTTCGAACCTAAGACCTTGATTATATCAGCTAATTTTATATAGAAATAACCTAAATTTTGGGTAGCAAAAGTCACTAAAGCAAAATTTTGGAAGTACCTCAAAGGATGCGGTTTTCAGTTTTAATGTCAATGTTCGCCCAAAAAGACCTTCCTTTTTCATATCAGCAGAAAGCATCTCTGATAAATCAACTGGAAGTCAAAGTTGACAAAATTAACTTGGGTTCATAGAAAATTATTTTGAAACACATGCCAATGTTCCAGGCTTCCAGCAGAAGGAAAATTTCTCCATACTAAAAATCTGAGGAGGGGAAAACAATATGCACTGGTCGCGCAATCAGAAACCCTGGAAGTAACTAATACCATACCTAGTTTTTGAAAAAGCAAAGCTTCATCCTCAGTGGCGGAAAAGGTTCTTTCATTACTTATACTCTTTCGCATCTTATATTGAGGAGTATCGGTTCCGCCAAGCCCTAGCCCAACAGAAAGGAAAAAGTCTACAAAAAGAGGCAACTGATATGTTGTCAATATACAGAAAAAAACATCAATGGGAAAATTCAGGACACAAGCAGCGACCACATCAGTTGATCAAATTTGAAGAAGAACTCTCAAACACAACAGAAGATCATATTATACAGCTCAAATCGAGCTTGAACTTTCCATGAGAATAGTTCCAGGTTGTGCTCTTGTCAGCTTAAGGGGAGATAAAAGAGATGGATTATATCATTAACAAACCTGATGAAGATCGAGAAAACAAGGCACAAATGAAACTACTCTTTTGCAGCATCTCCTCACAGGTTGCTATTCCAAAGACATCCTTTAAGATACGTTCTGTGACCTTACCAATGCCCCCAATCTGTACATACTTTCCTGAATGTCAGATTATAGACCTACATCCTAAAATGCAAAAGCAGAAGTGAACTGCCTAATTGGAATGAAGATACTTCATAAACCAAAGAGCCTAAACAAAACAGCTACTTTCCGTACCTTCCTTATTGGAAGTGAAGAAATAAATGTCACGACAGCACGTCGATCATTTGACAAAACAAACTGGCCATTGGGTTTGTTGATATCTGAACAAACCTGTGAGAAGGAATAAAGAAGCTATCATTCAGAAATCCTCATCTTCACTTTGATACGAAAAAGTGTGAATAGCTGGACCATGCCTAATAAGTTGGGTTTTGCAATCCATCTTTTCTCATGGTTTGCAAAAATATGATGCAATGTTTTCCTAGTTTGGATGAGGCATACCTAGGCTAGATGTACGAGTTTGGATGATGCTCCTAGATTAAATGCAAAAAAACTAATGCATCCTGTAGACGACTCAAAAAAAGTCTCTGTAGAAAGCGCATATTCATTTCATAAGAGGACAGGGAACTAAAATAAATAATTTTCATTTTCAATACCTTAGCAAGTAAGCGGTTTGGTGCAACTCCAGCACTACACGTGAGACCTGTCTCAAGGTGTACACTTTGTCTAAGCTCTTCAGCAACCTTAAAGGAGTGGAACAACCAAAAAATTGGAGGATCACAAGACAAAAACAAAGTCAAGGGCAAGGAAAAGCAGGGATAGATAAGATTGGGAGGAAATTCTGATGGAAAGAGATAAAGATGGAATAGAATCTAATGTAGACTTACTTCTCCACTCGTAATGCCCCTCTCGTTGCAAACACTAGTAATATCAAGGTATGCCTCATCCAAGCTAGCAGCCAAAAAGTTCGGATCATATTTCTGAAAAACTATGAGAATATGGATTACAATCCAAATAATTAGGCACATATCTATCAAAAATTACCAAGTCCATAGAAGTATAGTTTGCAACCTTTTCTTGTTATGTTGCTGTAATGAGTATATTTTTGAAAGTCGACAGGGACAAATAACAACTCCGGACATAGTTTACGTGCAATGAATCCAGGCATCGCAGCACGAACACCAAATTTTCGGGCCTATAAAGCATAAGTACTTGTTATTCAGGAAAGGGGCAAAGGAAAAAAACAAAGCAACAACAAACTTTACAGAAATAGGAATCTGAAAGCTAAACTATAAATGAACTAAACATGAATATCCACCAGCCACATTTGTGCAGCAAGCATCTCTGATTAATCTAAAAACTCTTCATCTGAAATTCAAACCTCATAGCTCGCAGTGGAAATCATGGACATGCTGCCAACAGCCACTGGCTTGCCTTCCAATGAAGGATTACACAAGGTTTCAACAGCTGCGTAGAAAGCATCCATATCCACATGTAGCCAAATCCTTGATAAATCACGTGTGGCTTCTAGCTCTAAAATCCTTTTTTCAGCCATCTGAAAAGAAAAAAAGAAAAGAAAAAGCTAACCTAATATAAGAAAGTTAATGAAAAGTTTGGTTACGCAGATAAAGCCACCCCCCATCCCAAACAATGCAACATAAACAGATGGTGTCATGAGCACATAATAAAACAACAGGATTACTGTCAAATAACAACTACTTCTGAACTACGAGTTATATAGTTCACTAATTTTATGCTCTTGACGTGACATTAAACAATAATGAGATGCTACATTTATAAGACGTAATTTCTATGTTAAAGACAGGGCAAAAGCTAGCTCAAGAAATGCTAATTGTGGTGAAGCACTTCTGTTATGGTTTGGATTGAAGCTTCAACAGCACCATGTGAGGCCACTGCACCTTCCAATAGTGAAAAGTTCCACATATTTCTCAATATTGGATGAAGCTCAAAATAATTCTAAGATATACATCCATGCATATCGTTACTTCTTTTCTACCCCAACCCGTTTCAGATCATAACTGAGCAGAAAACTAGTTGAATTTTGTTCTACTTACAGTTGGAATTCATAATTGCACACTTAAAATATATTCATATAGCAGCAGTCAACTGATCCTAGAATTTAGGAAAAGATTCCTTACACAGATCATGCATGGGCACAACATTTTTTATCATATTCAGTCAAAGACACTCAGCCATCCACAAACACATCAATTCATGTATTCAAAGAACACAGATAGACAGAAATAGACAATTAGGTCCCGACATGAAACTAACTGTCATTTAAATAAAATACCTTCTGATGATGAGATATATCTTGTGCAGTAAGTTTGGAGTACTGAATACGCATGTTCTCAATTTTCTGCTTCATATAAGCTTCCTTCTTTTCCTCGTTCTCAAAATACTTGGAGCCTTTACTCATTTCATACACTATCCTCTGCACTTTTTCCTTGTCCACACCTTCCATTCCTACAATTTCAATCATCAATCGCTACACCCTCATATAGAACAACAATTTACACTTTGAGAAAAATTGATCCAAAACCAACACAACATTAAAAAAAATGATACCAACTTTTTTGTCTATGAAATGTTGATTTAAACAAGTAATTTAAATAGGTCAATTAATCAATTCACTATACATCCACTCTACTACAACAACAACAACTTACTCAGCGTAGTTCCACAAACTGGGGTCTAGGGAGGAAAGAGCGTACGCAGACTTTAGCTCTACATCATAGGCAGATCAGTTGTTTCTGATATACTCAGTAATAAAACACAACAAAATAATACTATAATCAAACTACACAAAACAGCAAATAACAACATAAATCGAAGAACAAGAAACAAGAGTAATACTACGAGTACTAGAATAGACAGTAGTCGAACATTCCTACTTACTAGTACGGACACACTCGTACCTACTACCCTTGTACCCTAATCTAAGGTCATGTCCTCGGTGAGCTGCAACTGCGCCATGTTGTGTCTAATCACCTCTCCTGAATACTTCTTCGGTCTACCTCTCTGGAATCCATCCATCCATAACCAACCTCTCATTATACATCCCCTCTATTAGAAGAATTTCATTCTAAACTGGTGAATTACACTTACTAACAGCTTATTTAGCCAATTAATTACAATAAAACGATTGAAGAAAACCTAAATTTTCAACAAAAATGTTTTAAAATTACCAGCTTTGGCATTGGTATAGACTGTATGATAAGATTCCCATGGGCGAGAGGAAGGATCTTCGCTCGCTACTGAGTTTTCGCTCTTCGCCATTGATGGATTGCTTCCACTACAAGATGAAGTTTTCATCTAAAGGAAAAAAGACCGCCACTTTTAATTTTATATTCCCAATTTGATAAAAAGTTTCTCTAGTTATTGAAATTATATTTTGCACACTTAAGTTATTGAGCTTCACGGTATTCTTCCCCGTACCTTTTTTCCTGGTAACAAAGGTCCAAAACTATGCTTAATGTTTCATTATCTCTTGGGGCTCATTTGGTACAAGGAATAAGGGAGAAATAATTTCGAGATTAATTTAGATTAGCTTAACACATGTTTGGTTTTGGTTTGAATAAAATGTATGGGATTACTCATCCTGTGATTAGTTATCTCGGAAATGTAGTGTTATTTTTATCTCCCGGAATAGCTAATCCCGGGATAACTTGTTTCTCAACCAAATGACCCCTTAATAATTTAATTAGACAATAACACTCGGGTTTATTTTGGTATTCGGGATAAGGTGGGATACTTCATGATTAAATTTGAGATAAAATTTGTACTATGTTTAGTAGATAGTATAAAATTATCCATCTACCAAACACATTTTATCTCAGGCTTAATTCTCGTGTGATATTCCACCTTATCCTATCCAACTTGTGATTATTTTAATCCAGAAATTATAATCTCAAAACCATAACCCAGGATAATTTAGTCCGTGTACCAAATGACCCTTGTGTCAAATGTGTGCGAGATCGCAAGTATGGATGTTAAAATTTAAAACCCGTTAGAATTGATTAACAGGGTCATTATCCAATTACACAAAGTTTATTTAAATATGTTGACATGAGTTGAATAACGAATCATAACTTAATGATTTAACTCTATCTAATTAAAGTTCTGATAAAGTACATATATAGGATAGGTGAATGAGTTTGGATAGTTGGATGTATAATAAACTTATCATAGTTCATCTAATTAACCAAAAAGTACACTGAAATCAAAGATGGGTTGTTGACAAGTCGAAACAAAATAGCTTGACCTATCTAACTCGAGTACTTTTGATAGGCTACGTTTATACAGAAAAAATTAAGCCCTTATCAATCCCTCGATTAGGCGTCAATCTATACTATGTTAGGTTGACATTTCATTTCTGGTATAAGCAAGCAAGACCCGTATGTAATACCATAACATAAATATTATTGTACGCCGAATTCATATGAGATAAATTATTCAATATTTGCTTTATGGAACAAAGCATCCAAAATATCAAAATTAATAATATTGATTTCGTCTTTCTATTTATTATGTACTTAAAACAATGATAAAGTTTCATAAAGACACATTGTGCATTCCACTTTAATTTGAATATGATGAACAAACATTTCCCAAATCCAAATACACTAAATAATTTTATGATTATTAATGATTCACGTATTACAATCCTTATAAAGTTGGACTGCATGTGTTGATTATCATGAAAATTTAAATTGGATGATTAATAAACAAGTCACGACATAAATCCTCAATGTTTGATATCAAAAATCATGTGAAGATGAGTCGAGAAACAAGCATAATCCAGTCCATCCATTTGAATTATCAACCTTTAGTTTTGTTGTTGCATTAGGAAATAAACATACATATGGAATCTAGATACACCTGGGTAAAGAAGGATTCATTCTTTTCATTTTTTCCTGATTCAAAATAATATTTAATTTTTTTCCATTTTCTTATTATGATAACAAATCTTAGAGAAGTCTTCAAAAGTTGGAGCCAAAATAAATTTTGTAGTACGATCGGGTCAAAACATAATTGTCATATGCTAACTAATTTAAAATCTACCTTTATTAGAATTGGTAACCTATGGATTAGAATAAAAAAAAAAAAAATAGTTGAATTTTATGCCAATTAATAAGTGAAGAGGGGAGGGAATCGAGGCTTAGCAAACTTTATAAGGCCACCACTATAAAAGTCGTTGGCGGAAAAAGCTCAAATCAAATCTATTTTTAGTAACCTTATAAACTCTTACACTATAAATATGTCTCATGTGAAAAACTTTATGTACTTCTACATAAATTGCATTCTAACTCGATTTCAATGTAGGTATAAAGAATTCTTATTTCTCTAAACATATATATATACACATCATTGTTTGGAGAGGAGTGGCACATGGAATGTTTTTACTCAACTGTTTTTACATCAAAACTTTCCAATAAATTTTTATCACTTATCAATTTAATTTGTGATTGAATTGTTCGGTTTAGTGTAAAATTAAAGGAAAACTTATATGTAATACTTTGCAACTTCAATCTCAATTTGAAAGGCCGATTTTATTTCCTTGCATCTTACAAATGCTAAATTTTGAATCACGCATTTCTCTTCTTTTTTTTCCTCATAATAATTGTGGATTTGTGAATGCAGATTCTTTGTCATGGACATCATGAAAAGGAAAAATCTGGTTCTAGTGTTGTATTATTTACTACTTATTTCGACATGTTTGTATCATTTTTTTTCTATTGTTTGTATCTTTTTTCCCATTAAGGGTGTGTTTGGAACAGAGGAAAGTAACTTTTAGAAAATATTTTATATTTTTTCACATTTGATTGGTCAAATATTTTAGCTATGAAATAAGTTACTTAAAATTAGAAAAATGACTTTCCTAATAAAAGTAAAAAAAATAAAAAATCATGAGTGACATTCCATTTTAGTTGTCCCCCTCCAATACCAACACTCTACCCAACCCAACTCACCTCACCCCCTATCCTTGATCACCACCCCCCTCCCCTTGCACCTCCCACTTCCACCCTCGACCCCCACTCCCACTCCCTCTACCCCCGACACCTCCTTCATTCCCCATCTTCATAGTGTTTGTCTGAATTATAAATTAATGTTCTTCAAAAATATATATTTTAAATTTCCTTTAGAAATAAATAAGAAACCACCTATTTTCTAGAAAAAAAAATTCTTCGTATCAAACACATCCTAAACTATTGTAGTTTTTATTAACAAAATAACATATATTGATTTATGGTTTTATTGTTGTATATTTGACAGATTTTAAAGCTTATGCGCAAGACTATGACTACAGTTATACAACCGAGGCATAGCTCCTCTTTTCTCGTAGATCAATAAAAAATTACTTAATTTTTTTCATGTTGATTACCTAAATTACTTATTTGTCATTGTTATTTAATTTTATTTTTAGTGTTTAGAAAATCCTATCAAACCTCAATATAATGGAGGAATAGTGGCAGGGGCGGACCCACGTGGAGTGGTATGGGTGCTCGAGCACCCACTAACCCCGACACAGAACATATATATTTATACTGAGATTTGCAGTTATCAGTATAAAATTACGTGTGAGCACCCACTGACACCAAAGACTGATGGGTGCAGTGGTCGGATGCTGACTTTGGAGGGCTGAACGAGGGGAAGGTTTGTGGTTCGAGTCCCACCAACAGCGGCACACTAATTCTTTTTCCTTTTTTGAAGTGTCTATTCTGCTTCTTTTCCTAAGCTGCAGACATTTTTTTCTTCCACTTCTCCTTGGCAGAACATCAATAAAAATATTTATCTTCCAAAATGCATGGTTATAGTTCTTTACCCAAACAAGTTATCTTGAGGCAATTTGTTTTGTTGAAATTGAGGATGTTGTTCCATAAGTCGTGAAAATTTAGTACTATGTAGTCCCTTATAAGGAGCTTTTGCTAGGTTTAATAGGGTTTATATTTTTAAAATTAGATTTAAGAAATTGAAATATTTTGCGAATTACGTATCTTCTTCGGTAAGTTGAAGTTGCGTCATGTCGCGTGTCTCACATTCATAAACCATACACACACAATTTATATGTATATATAGTTTTAAAATTGGCACAACTATAAATAATGATAATTCATATAAGAGAATGATTCTAAATAGAATGATAATATTTTTTCTAACCGCAATACTACACATAGTTCGCTAACAACCTTTACTTATAACAGTTGAGCACCCACGATCTTAAAATCCTGGATCCGCCACTGAATAGTGGTAAATTCAGAACTTAACGATGGATTAAATGGATGGACCCTCATGGGAGATGCTAAAATTGAGAACGTGATTTCAAGTGTTGGAAATAAATTCATCGTTGCCTCACAGAGGAAAGGACCAAATCATGGGTTCTCACAAATGTTTCAATTGGACAAAGACAAGTTCTATACAATTTCTGGTACCATTCTTGACCTGTATACACCAATTATATATGATTGTATACTAATTATAACATGAATTATATACATATCATATATTTATATAGTAATTTTTAGTTTAAGCATAGGGTGAACAACTGTTTAAGTTGATTCATATATATATGCATGTATATATAAAATTCTGTAGGATGGTTACAAGTGAACCACGGTGATGATGCCATTATAGCCGTCATGTTCAAGACGCAAAGTGGTTTTCTACATGTTGCTAAGGCCATTGCTAAATCTGGTTGTTGGTCCATGTTTAAGGGTGGCGTAGTTGTCAATGCTTCTGGTCCTGCCCAGATATATTTTGAGGTGATGAAACTTCCTTCCTCATTAATTAATCCAAATCCATTTGATTAATTACCCTTTTTGTCAACATGTTACTGATTAGTGTTTATCATGTAGAGATTTACATATATAAATAGGCAAAATTTCACATATAGATAACTTAGAACCCTTCTAACTAACTTTTAGTCTAAGTTTTACTAATTACAATTTATAGACAGCAGTTAGTGAAGAAATGTATAAAGACTCATTTATACAAATCTATTAGTAATTTTTATTCTCAAGAATCGGTTACAAAAAGAATAATCCATCCATTTAAAAGGTAAGAGAGTGTAATTAAGACTCTTAATTATCTCCAACCTCCCACAATATTCTCCTTCCATATATTATCCTTTTAAATGTTTAAAAAAACTAAGAAAAGGGGAGAAAACAACATCAAAAATTCATAACAAGTATTGTGTGTGTGTGTGTACATATATATTTATATATACCAAAGTATACATGAAAGATATGTTAATATATATATATGTACCAAAGTATACATTCAAGGTATGTTTACTCTTATAAAAAATATAAAACGAAAGTATATAAAAATTGTATAAATAGATTTGATACAATAAGTATAATAGGATGGCAACAAAAGTAAATTATTCAAATATTCATATGTATATCTATTATATATTGTACAAAATATTCAACTAATACATATGAACATATACGTATATTCAATTATTCAAATATTCATATGTATATCTAAATAGATATGTATACTCTTGTAAAATACATAAAACTAAAGTACTCCTATATAAAGATTGTATAAATAGATAGGATACAATAAGTATAACATGATGGCAACAAAAGTAAATTATTCAAATATTCATATGTATATCTATTATATATTGTACAAAATATTCAATTATACATATATGTATAAATAGATTTCATAGATTTCTAAAGATTGTATAAATAGATTTCAATACCTCTCGTCAATCTCCCAAATAGAATCTCATCAGCCATTCGAATAAAGCAAATTGTTTAATGGGAAAATCCTAATTAAAATTGTAAAAATGGGGGAAATGGAAGGAAAATAATGTGATTAGATGAAGAAGAAGATAAAAAATTAAACAAAGAAAATCAAACATACACAACAATTGATGGATTATTCCAAAGGAAATCTTGTGCGGATGTTTAGGGATCATAATCTCGGATGACTAGGGAAAAATATTTCTGAAATCTTCTTAAGCTTATCTATTCCTTTCAATTGAAAATCAGCCAAAAAAATAGTCAATTAGGTGAGCTCCATAATTAATTACTCTCTATTACCTTTTTCTAATTTAAATTTAAATGATATATACATTGCTTCATTTGTATATGAGGGCCCACATAATTAACTACTTTTTCAACTATCTTTAACCATAGAAAGTAATTATTTTAAACATTAACCATGTGAGGTAATTATTGTCTAAATTTATCTATGTTGTGTAATTTTTCCATATAAATAACCAGATTGTGTAAATATATTTACTTATTCAAAATCATCTCTTTTTCCTTTTCCTAGACCAATAGTACATCAATTGACATATGGGCAGACAATATTTCAGTAAAACCATTCAGCCAAGAAGAGTGGGAGTCCCATCAAAATGAAAGCGTTGAAAAGGTATAATAAAACTTACCAAAGGATGTAAAAAATGTTACTTTTTGTGTATATATGTCCATACACTGTTCAATCTCCATACACTATTCAATCTCATTTAGTCGTAAGATAATGACTTAACAAATATCCATCCCCTTAAACTTATCAGATATTCCTTTTAAATATTCAAAATAAGTTTTGTTTCAATTGAACATCTCAACTCCTAATAAAGTGTTTCAATTAGATATTTTTGATTCAAATTTTGAAAAAAAAATAAATATTTGCATTTGTTTTCATTCGTCTATTAGATAATTAAATTGACAAAAAAAGATTCAAAATTTGAATTGAAAGTGTCTAATCAAAACACTTTATAAGGAGTTTAAAAGTTCAATTGAAACATGACAAGTTCAAGTATCTAAGTGGAATATCTTGACAAATTTAGGGGCTCGGTTATGTATTATGTCTAAGATAATAGTTACCTTAATAAGATAGAAAAAAAATGGATTTTGGTTCAACATAGGAAGTTAACAAAAGGATAGTTAATGATAAGTATTTCATTTAGGTACGCAAAAGCAAAGTAGCAATCCAAGTGGTTGACTCAAAAGGAAAGCTTTTACCAAATGCAACAGTCTCCTTCATACAAGGAAGAGCCAATTTCCCATTTGGTGTTGCAATCAACAAGAACATCCTTAACAACACTGCTTACCAAAACTGGTTCTTCCCAAGATTCAAGTTCACAGTATTTGAAGATGAAATGAAATGGTACAGTACTGAAAGTTTTCAAGGCAACGTAAACTACTCAACTTCCGATGCAATGGTCAATTTATGCAAGAGCAAAGGTGCAAGTATCCGAGGCCATAATATATTATGGGATGATCCGAAATATCAACCATATTGGGTCCCTACACTGTCCCCGCAACAACTCTCTGTTGCTGCTGGAAAAAGGGTCGAATCAGTTGTCACGAAATATAAAGGTCAAGTTTTTCATTGGGATGTTATAAATGAAAATCTTCATTTCAATTTCTTTGAGAGAAAACTTGGTGCAAATGCATCTGCTACCTTTTTCCGTTTGGCTTCACAATTTGACAATAAGACGCCTCTGTTCTTGAATGAGTATAATACGATAGAAGAGCAACGTGATGGAACATCATCACCAGCCAATTATCTTAACAAGATTAAACAAATAAGAGCAGGAGGGTACACAGGTCCTCTTGGAATTGGATTGGAAGGACATTTTATTACTCCGAACCAAGCTTATATTAGGTCCGCACTCGATATACTTGCTTCCGCAAAATTGCCCATATGGATCACTGAGTTGGATGTTAAAAGCGGCCCAAATCAGGTACTTAATTCTTTATCTAAATTAAAAGAGAATCAAACATTTTAAGCCGTTGAATACAATATATTTTTATAAATGCTCTAACTTTTCTTTCTTTTTTTTTTTGGCATGAAAGGCAAAATTCTTGGATCAAATTATAAAGGAGATAGTTGGTCATCCAGCCGTTCAAGGCTTACTAATTTGGTCGCCATGGAAACCAAAGGGATGTTATCAAATGTGTTTGACTGATAACAATTTCAAAAATCTGCCGACTGGAGATGTTGTCGACAAAGCTCGTGCGACATTGTCACACGAGGGTTTGGTTGGGACTACAAACGCCCAAGGTTATTTTGAGACTTCACTGTTTCATGGAGATTACAAAGCCATTATCACTCATCCTTCGATGGCAAAGTCGTCATTTCACCACAATTTTACAGTGATGCCCAATGTTGGAATTGAGGAGAGATTATTGAGTTACAAATTCACTACTGCATGAGACTATTTTTATTCTTACTGGATTGCATTTCAGTGCTGACTATAAATGTTATGAATACGAAAGTTGAATGAAAGAATGACTCATTTTCTATCACTATCACAACATGTTAATACATAGTTACGAAACTCATTAAGCTGAACATGGAGATGCGAATTTCGTGAAATGTTAGAACATGGGGTGATTGAAAGAATGTTTGGTTTAAATAATGATGACAAAATGCCTAAAGTTTTGCATAAATTTGGTGTTTCTTATTCAAATCGCACTTTTATACTATGGATGTCATATATAATTTCCACGTACTTGGCTTTTTATATTGTTACCTCCCTCAAACAATAACTAGCCCTAATGGAGGAATAGTCATGAATCCAGTCTTCAATGAGGCACTCAATGGCTGGAAATTTTTTTTGGATTTGCAAACATTGCTAGTAGGATGTCCAACTATAAAAATAACATTTCCATTGTGCAGGCTGCTAACAAAAAAGGACCACTTCATGTTGTTATCCAAAAATATGAGATTTAATTCCTAATCTTGAAAATAAGACATGTTCCTAATATATAACAGGTAAAAATGAATTAATGGTGTAAAATTTTCTTATGTGGATATAGTGTGTACAACTTGAACTCAAATTTTTTTTATAAATAATCGTGATGCGGGAAAATGTATCAGGCCGTGCAGAAAACAAAAGCAAAACTAAACGACACATTAAAACCTGATAACATTTTTTATTTTTATATATATATGATGGTAACGGTCGGACCAACTTGCGAGCATCACAAATATATATTCTATCAAACATTTGTTGTCTCTTACTAGGATGGATATCCGATCACTCTACCCTCAAATAACTTCCAAATAACTCCATTATTATCTTAGGCTTCAAAATAGTATAAACTAGACAGTGACATTCACTATCAAATTCAAGTTGAAGGTTAACCGTGTTTCCACATATAATTAAATTTTAATATATGTCCAAGATGGACCGCATTTGCATGCATGTGACCGAAACAAGGAACAAGTTTTGTTTATTTCCTTAATTTCCACAAGCAAGATTCATTAACAGTCAATTACTCTAATATGTATTTGAAATTGGAAGCAGAATTGATCGTCGTCTGAAAATTCATTGTTTCGTGTCGAACGTAGCTTAGAACATTGACTTGGAATATCTTACTAATTGATACAACTAGCTAGTTACTCATTTCGTCAGAGTTTATGTAGCACCTTAGTCTTTCTTTGTCCGTAATATATTCATATATATAATTATTGTGAGTTATAATACTTTTTCCGTAGTTTCCAAATATGTAACTTTTATTTAAAAAACTTCAAGATTCCATGTCCAAATTAATTCACGTCAAAATTACTAAGAGGTTTGATTCTGTGTCACATAAATTGAGACAGTGGGAGTACAACATAATTACTTATTAATTTAATACTTACTACTTTGCAGGTTTTCCCTATAAATATGCATGCATTCATAGCTTAATCCAACAACTCCCATTAATCTCTTCAATTCAAATTCTTCTGAAAGTGTTTAATTTGTGGTATACTCCTAATTATTTTCTTCCTTTTCATTTAGTACTTTTTAATTGTATTTTGCATGTGTATGTGCTCTAATTCTTTTAGTGTTGTCATTGTGATCGAAACAGTATTTCGTTCATCTCCATGGAAACCGGGAAGATGAAAACTTTTCTACCTTGGCTGGTGATCTATTTTCTTGTTTGCTATTCAGGTCTATAATATAATTAAGCCTAGCTTATTTGATAATTAAACATTATTTAAAACCTTTGATATGAATCTCAACTTTCTCTTTTTTGTAGGGGTTGAAGTTTATGGTGAAGACTACGACTATAGTTTCACATCTGAGGCAAGTTTCCCCATATATATGTAATATAATAATCCTTATGTACTAATATTTTATGAACCTGGAGAATTTGAATTCCAGAATTTCTATATAGGATTTCAAATTACATACACCGATAATATAAATAATTTTATACTATATATTAGTGTACGTAGTTTAACTTGTTGTAACAGGTTACTATGTTTAATAAATATTAACAATATATACAAACCATACGTTTCATGCACATGCAATTCCAGTGTTTGGCAGATCCCCTAAGTGCTCAATACAATGGAGGAATAGTTGTGAATCCAAACTTCAATGAGGCACTCAATGGCTGGAGAAAATCTGGATTTGCAAACATAACTGCTAGGATATCAAACACTACAAATAACACTTTCATTGTAGCTGCTAACAGAAAAGGACCCCTTCATGGTTTTACCCAAAAATATTTCTTGAAAAAGGATACTTACTACGTCACTTCAGGTACTGCAATTACTTTGTTTTCATTTTATTTATCTACGTACACTAACTCATTTCTCAAATATTAATTGTTTTGGCAAATTGAATTTGTTATAAAAATATTTGATGTTTTATAAAAATAACAAGACGTTGTTTATTACTTTTTTGTTATAACCTATTCAAATAATAAGAGTGTGTTAATTAATTGAAACATTCCAGGATGAGATCAAGAGTACTTGCCAAATACTAGCCCAAATTGACCATGAGACAGCTTGTCAAATTATTTTTAAAAATATGTAGTATGTTCTTTTATGTATGTAGCTCCAATTAAAAAAAATTATTAGCTAGGTAATCAACAAATTATAAGAGTTCATGGGTTGGGCATTGACCCATTATTTAACGGTCTATCTTGACTCAATCAATCTCAACCCAGGTAATCTTTAGACTGGTCAATAACTTGTTCATTTATTAACTTAATTTATTTTGATTCGCCCATTTGACACGCTTATTTGCAGCATGGGTGCAAGTGAGCCATGTAGATGGAATTATAGATGCTCATGTGGTTCTAGCACTCAGAGGACCATTTGGGATTCAACGTACTGGATGGGCTATTGCTCGTTCTGGCTGCTGGTCTATGATAAAAGGTGGCTTAATACTAAGTACTTCAGCTCATGTGGACCTATATTTTGAGGTGAGTTATTTTGCCTTTTTTATTAAAAATATGTAAATAGTACCGTACAAAACAATTTAACACAAATTATATATGATTCCTGGTTGTCCAATTCGACTTGTTAAATTATTTTCACTTACTTGTATCTACTTCTAGGCCAACAATACAGCCATTGAGTTATGGGCAGATAGCATATCAGTAAAACCATTTCCTCAAAAGGAGTGGAAATTTCATCAACATCAAAGTACTGAGAAGGTAAAAATTAACAAGTACATGTGACAGAACCATCAAATTGAAATTAAATGCACGATCAACAAAATCAGGGGCGGACCTAGCTTAGAAGTTATGAGTTCACGTGGACTCAATACAACTTTAGTCCATATGTAACTAATAATATGTTGCAGGTACGTAAAGCTAAAGTGAAAATCCAAGCAGTCGATTCTCATGGCCAACCATTACCAAACGCAACGGTCTCCCTGGCACAACAAAGGAACAGTTTCCCATTTGGCAATGCAATAAGCCAACACATCCTCAACAACAAAGCCTATCAAGATTGGTTTACATCACGATTCAAGTACACGGTTTTCGAGAACGAAATGAAATGGTATGCCAATGAGAAAATCCAAGGCCAACAGGACTACAATGTGGCGGATGCCATGCTTAGGTTTGTCCAAAAACATAACATTCAAGTCCGCGGCCACAACGTTTTTTGGAACAATCCTCAAAACATGCCCTCGTGGGCGCGTTATCTTTCACCAGCACAGCTCTCTTCAGCTGCATTGAGAAGAATAAATTCGGTGATGAATCGATACTTAGGTCAACTTATTCACTGGGATGTTGTGAACGAGAACATGCACTTTTCATTTTTAGAGAATATGCTCGGGAAAAATGCATCTGCTGTTTATTACAAGAAGGCTAATGAAATTGATAGTAACGCAATTCCATTCTTGAATGATTTCAATACAATTGAACATGGATCTGATGGAAGTTCAAATCCAGCAAAATACTTGGAAAAAATTCGGGACCTTCGATCCCACGGATATAATGGGCCGTTAGGAATTGGTCTGCAGGGGCATTTTATCAAACCAAATTTGCCTTATATAAGATCTTCTCTTGATATGCTTGCTTCAGCTGGATTGCCAATTTGGATCACAGAGTTAGATGTTGAAAACACCATCAATCAGGTAATCTTCAACTCTTTTACACATATCGTGGGTTGAATTCTACGTTTACTTTTTCTAGCCGTTATGCATATATTATACACTGATTGTACATATATTAAACATGGATTATACATATATTATACCTCAATTACTCTTAGTTTAAGTGATTCGGTGGCCGGCTAGTTCGAATAATTCTTCAATCTCTTTCTAATGATTGAGTTCGGAGAGAAAGGGATAATGATAATTAGTAAAATTCAGTAACTATATGTGAAATTAACCTGTCGATCTTTTAAATTGGACAGGAAATATATTTGGAAGAGATCATAAGGGAGGTTCATGCACATCCAGGAGTGAAAGGGATAATGATATGGGCACCATGGGGTCCTAAAGGATGTTATAGAATGTGTTTGACTGATAATAATTTCAAGAATTTGGCTACTGGAGATGTTGTTGACAAGATCCTTATAGAATGGA
This sequence comes from Capsicum rhomboideum, assembly GCA_031232105.1. Taxonomy (NCBI): domain Eukaryota; kingdom Viridiplantae; phylum Streptophyta; class Magnoliopsida; order Solanales; family Solanaceae; genus Capsicum; species Capsicum rhomboideum. The sequence goes on along the minus strand of CP124719.1, from coordinate 140,703,018 downwards.
GTCATCAAGGATTTTCTGGTACCACAAATGAAAATGGTTTATTTGAAACTTCACTTTTTCATGGAGATTATGAAATTGAAATCAATCATCCTGAAAAACAAACATATGCCTCCACAGCTCAGAAAGTTAAGGTCGCTGCACAAAAGGATGGAGCAGGAAAAATTTCACATTACACAATTTTTGTTTGATTTAATTACTCCTAATTAAGTCAGTTAATTGTTGGTTTTAATAGATAAATTTGTCACACAAGTTTGTTATTGAAAGGAAAAATAAGAAGTTATTTAACTTTAATGTTAGGGAAGTCCTTCAAATATGATAAACTTTGACTTTGGACGGGTGAACTTAGTTTCTAGTTACGCATATTTTTACCTTTAGTTGATTTATATGTGTAATTTTGGACCCCCCAACTTGAATTTTTAAAAACTTAACAAATTATTAAGTGCTAAAATTATTTAATTATCAATGTATTACGTTTTCATTTAAAAGGAATCAAAGAAAACATATTTCAATTAATTGAAAGTTATATGTGCATAGCCAAATATTATAAGAATCAAAAAAAAAAAATATCAATAATTATGGGACCAAAAGTGCTATGATCCATTATGTTTCTTATATAGAATTGGATTTTTTTAATGATATTGTGATTGTTGTGTCTTCACCTTGAAAGTCTAATTTTACAGGATGGAGCGTTAAATTGCTTTAAGAAGGCACATAATAAGCATATTGCATACTAGATCCTTAAAATTAATGGTGAGAAAATCCACTATAATTTGGCCAAATTCCTTTACAAATACAACTTCACAAGTTTTTACATAATTATAGTTAGAATTTAAGCTACATCAAATATGCTCTCCCTGAATGCATACAGGTCCAAATATACCATTATTAGTCTTGTAATTATGTTTTGTAAATTTTCTTGAAATAACAACATTTTTTGGCCCAATTAAGTAATATTCATTATTGGACCAAATTATTATTGGAGAACAAATATTATGAATTTCGCATACTCTAAAAGCATTTCTTTTAGGGTATGTTTGGAAAGCCACCTGGTAATTGGAATTGGTGTAATTACTAGAGTAGTAATTACTAGTCTTGTAATTACACAGCCTAGTAATTACGATAACTTGTTTGTTTGTCACAATATAATTGCAGTGTAATTACAAGTGTAATTACATGGTTATATTCAATTTTTAAAATAAAAGTTAATTATCGAAAACAAAAAATTTATATTAGACAAATAAGTACCTTTATAAATGATATTAAATTAAATATTTAATACATACATATATATATATATATATATATTGGTCTTTTGAAATATATTAATTAATAAACATATGTTCTTAAAAAAGAATAATTAATTTATATTTTTCAAACTAGTACATTTTAATTAAATTAATCATAAAAACATAAAGTAAATGATTTTTAAGAACACCATGAAATGCATGTTTGACAAAAAGATTAATATTATAAATATAATGTCATAAAATTATTAAAATATTTGACAAAAAGATAATCTATCAATTCTAACTAAAAATTGAATGGCTTGCAATGTGAAATATCATGTCTATACTAGTAAAATAAATAAATTGAAACTGAAAATATAACATAAGTTCAAAATTCAAAAAAATTAATAATACTCTATGTCAAATTTCAACATAGTGTAAATATGATTCAAAAGAAAAGGAAAACTTAAGTCTATAACTTTATACAACAATGAATTCTACTTAATTTAAAAATTAGAATACTACCTAAATTATGCTAAATGAAAAAAAATAAACATAAAAAAAATTAAAAAATAGATAATACGAAAAATTGCATGAAATCACAAGAAGTAAAGGTTGAGAAATGAGAAGGAAATGAAATATAAATAATATAAATAAAAAATATATTAGAATAATAAAAATAGAAAGAATTTAAAATAAATTTAAACGAAAAAACAAAAAGTAATCAGTTTGTAATTACACCATGTAATTAGCAGTAATTCACAACTCCCCCTGTTAATTGGAGAGTGTAATTACCCCCTGCCAATTACACCCAATTACCTGCTGACCAAGTAATAACCTGGCTAACCAAACATGTCAGACAATGTAATTACACCCAATTACACCAAATTCAATTAGCAGAGTCATTTTTCAAACAGGCCTTAATAATTTTCTTTTTACAAAATAATAATAGCGAATCACATAGTCTAAGTGTAAAATTATCAACCTTTATTCTAGATTAGGAAAGAAACATATATCTGGTCATCTAGAAACACTTGATAGGTAAAGAAGAAGGGAAAAGGGCCTAAAATGCCCTTCAACTATGTGAAATGGTTCAACAATGTCATTCGTCTACTTATTGGACCTGAAATGTTCTTCCCGTCTACCTATTGGGCCTGAAATACCCTTCTCGTCTACCTATTGGGGTTGTTTTGCCCTTTCATTTAACAACTGACCACTGACCCCACTTTATTAATGACGTGACATATTTCTATTGGCCAATTAATATTTAATTAAAATAATTAATTTCTCCTTTAAAACCCCGACCCACCCAAACTAATTGAAACAGACTAAAAAGGAAAGTAAAACAAACTAATTGAAATAGAAAAAGTATTTTTTTTCCTTAAGCTCGAAAATGCAGGAAGAATGAGACACGGCAACTCTGCCTGTAGATATTGAAACGATGGAAATTTCTGTGAAGTCCCTAGTATATGAATATCAATATGGTTTACTTTTTAACATGTCCCTAGAATATGAATATCAATATGGTTTACTTTTTAAGATATTTTGACTAGTTTTAAGATGATAATAAAATATACGAAAAATATATCAACAGTTAGGTGGGGCGGGTTATTAGGTTGGGCGGGTCGGGTTTTAAAAGAGAAATTAATTATTTTAATTAAATATTAGTTGGCCAATAGAAACATGTCACGTCATTAATGAAATGGGGTCAGTGGTCAGTTGTTAAATGAAAGGGCAAAACAGCCCCAATAGGTAGACGGGAAGGCCATTTCAGACCCAGTAGGTAGACAGAAAGGGCATTTCAGGCCCAATAGGTAGATGAAGGGCATTTTTGCACCATTTCAAATAGTTGAAGGACATTTTAGGCCCTTTTCCGAAAGAAGAATGAAATAGGGAAAAACATAAAATGAAACCAGTGTTTGGGCATAAATTTCTAAAAAAAAATTCCTGAAATTATGATTGGATAAAGTTTGGATTAATGTTGAAAATGTAATGGCCATAATTTTCTCAAAATATATTTACTTTTTTTTTTAAAAAAAAAAAGATTTATATTCATAAGTTAATTCTAAGCACTATCAAGAATACCTAATCGTACCAAACAAGCATACTTGTTAATCCCAAATTATATAGAACATTCATTGATGAAACTTATTATCACAAATCATAATCATATATACAGAAATAAACTTGATATAAACTCATTAATTTTATAATGAACTAGATAATACATTATCCTAAAATCATAACACCATATTTTAATAACAACTGCTAATAATACAATTGCTAGCTATTGCAATTAGTTAAATTACAATAACTTAGAAAGACTCGTCAGTGCAAAATAATCTAAATAATAATAACATTAGTAACTATAAAAGTTTGGATCTTTCTATAAAATACAAAAGTTTGAAATAAATTTTAAAATATGTCAATAGTTATATCTTAAGCCCAAAAGAGGTCTGAAGCAGATTTAGAAAAAATGCTTTCAAAAATTATGATTGTGAAACTAAATATAGAAAAATATTTAAGGTTTTCCATTTCCTCAAAAGTTGGAGTCAAAATAGGAGTAGTAATTACTACAATCTGATCTAATTGGTATAAAAGTTAAAACATAATTGTCAATATATAGAAACTAATTTAAATACATATCTCAACTAGAATTGAAAAATCTTCAATTTTAGAATCTCCAAACTAAGAAATAATTGATTCTCATCCTAAATCAATAAAATCCTTATACACTCTTACACTATAAATACCATTGATGTTGAACACTTCATGTATATCATTACTTGCATTTTATAACCATCTCAAGGTAAGTATAATTTATAAATCATTCATAGTTCTCTAGATTTCTTTCTCTGTTTGAAGAGGAGTGATATAGAGAATTTATTTTACTCAACTGATGTTTATATCATTACTTGCATTAAATTGTTTAATTTAGCGAAAATATTAAATTTGTATCACACTTTTTTTTCTCATTGTAATTGTGTATTTGTAAATGCAGATTCTTTGCTATGGACATCATGAAAAGAGAAAATGTAGTTCTAGTGTTATATTATTTACTACTTGTTTCGACAGGTTTGAATCTTTTTTTTTTTTTTTTTTTTCAATTATTGAGTGTGTTTGGTTTATATGGGGGAAAATAGTTTTTGGAAAATATTTTCTAATTCTTTTACTTTTGGTTGGTCAAATATATTTTTTTTTCTAAAAGAATTGAAAAATGACATTTATTAATTTACGAGTTAATTGTTATATATTTGGCAGGTTTTGAAGCTTATGCGCAAGGTCAAGATTATGACTACAGTTATACAGCCGAAGTATAACCCCTTATTTTTGCTCTTAGTCATTTGAAAGAATAGGAAATTTACTCAATCTTTTCTCTTGTTGATTAGTTAATTAATTACTGATCATTTGTCATGGTTTCTTAATTTGTGTTTGCAGTGTTTGAAAAATCCTCTTAAACCTCAATATAATGGAGGGATAGTGGTCAATCCAGAGCTTAATGATGGATTAAATGGATGGACCCTCATGGGAGATGCTAAAATTGAGAACGTCGTTTCAAGCGATGGAAACAAATTCATTGTTGCCTCACAGAGGAAAGGACCATATCATGGTTTTTCACAAGAGTTTCAATTGGAAAAAGATAAAAACTACGTAGTTTCTGGTACTATCCTCGACTTATATACATGAATTATACGTGATTATGCATTAATAATAATATGATATGTATATTCGTATGGTTATTTTTAGTGTAAGTGTTGGTGAACGGCTATTTAGATTAATTCTTCTTTTATATATATTTAATTTGTAGGATGGTTACAAGTGAACCATGGTGATGATGCCAATGTAGCCGTCATATTCAAGACACAAAATGGTTTTCAACATGCTGCTTGGGGCATTGCTAAATCTGGTTGTTGGTCCATGTTTAAGGGTGGCTTAGTTGTCAATGCTTCTGGCCCTGCCCAACTCTATTTTGAGGTGATAAAAGTCGTAGTTATCATTTTTGTCACCGATTAACTTTTATCATCTACAGATCTACATATAAATAACCTGATTACGTAAATATCGTTATTTATTCTTAATCTTTTCTTTTTTCCTTTTTCCAGACCAATAATGCGGCAATTGACATATGGGTGGACAGTATTTCGGTACAACCATTCAGCCAAGAAGAGTGGACGTCGCATCAAAATCAAGCCATAGAAAAGGTACAAAATTGAACTTATCTAAGTTCGGAAAAATTGTTTCCTTAGTAATATTTAAAAAAAAAAAAACTAGACTAATTTTAGTCTAATATGATGTACATGTAGGTACGCAAAAGCAAAGTGGCAATCCAAGTGGTTGACTCACAAGGCAAGCCTTTACCTAATGCAACAATCTCCTTCATACAAGGAAGACCCAATTTCCCATTTGGTGTTGCTATCAACAAAAACATCCTTAACAACAATGGTTACCAAAATTGGTTCTTTTCAAGATTCAAATTCACAGTATTTGAAGATGAAATGAAATGGTACAGCACCGAGGTAACTCAAGGCAAAATAGACTACTCAACTTGTGATGCAATGGTCAATTTATGCAAGAGTAAAGGTGTCAGTATCCGAGGCCAAAGTATATTTTGGGATGACCAAAAATTTCAGCCAAATTGGGTTCCCGCATTGTCCCCACAACAACTCTCTGCTGCTGCTGGAAAAAGGGTCGAGTCTGTCGTCACGAAATATAGAGGCCAAGTTATTCATTGGGATGTTATGAATGAAAACATCCATTTCAATTTCTTCGAGAGTAAACTTGGTGCAAATGCATCTGCTACTTATTTTCGTTTGACTTCAGAATTTGACAAGAAGACGCCTCTGTACTTGAATGAGTATAATACGATAGAAGTGCCAGAAGACGGAGTATCATCACCAGCCAATTATCTTAACAAGATTAAACAATTAAGAGCAGGAGGTTACGCGGGTTCTCTTGGAATTGGATTGGAAGGACATTTTGCTGCTCCGAACCAGGCTTATATTAGGTCCGGACTCGATACACTTGCTTCTACAAAATTGCCCATATGGATTACTGAGGTGGATGTTAGACCCAACCAAAATCAGGTACTTAATTGATCTCTCATCAAAATTCAAATATTTTAAGTCAGGTGAATACAATATATTTCCCATAATTGTTGTAACATTTTATGTTTTTGGCATCAAAGGCACAAGTCTTGGATCAAGTAATAAAGGAAGTAGTTGGTCACCCAGCTGTTCAAGGATTAATAATTTGGTCAGCATGGAAACCAACTGGATGTTTCAGAATGTGTTTGACTGATAACAATTTCAAAAATCTGCCAACCGGAGATGTTGTCGACAAAATTCGTGCGACAATGGCACACGAGGGTTTGGTTGGTACTACAAATGCTCAGGGTTATTTTGAGACTTCACTGTTTCATGGAGATTACAAAGCCATCGTCTCTCATCCTTCGATCACAGATGCATCCTTTCACCACAATTTGACAGTGATGCCCACCGCTGAAAGTGATGAGAAATTATCATTAAGTTACAAATTTACTGCTGCTTGAGACTATTCAGGCCATAGAGTTTATGACTTTATGTATATAGTAATCGATTTTCTTTCTTGGAGGGCATTTCAGCGTTTACTATTAATATTATGAATACAAAAGTTCAATGAAAGAAGGAGATACATTTTCTAGTTCAAAAGTTCAATGACTCATTTTCTATTACTATCAACATGTTAACACAGAGTTACAAATCTCATTAAGCTGAACATGGAGATACAAATTTCTTGAAATGCTAGTACACGGGGTGCTTGAAAGAATATTTGGTTTAAATAATGGTGGCAAAATTAATACCTAAAATTACCCTTATATTTGGCGCGTTTTATTCAAATCCCCTTTAAATTATACTTGGTCACATATGATTACCCCGTACTTGTTTTTAATAATCTCAAACAAAAACTGGTCCTAATGGAGAAATAGTTGTGAATCCAGACTACAATGAGGGACTCAATAGCTGGAGAAAATCTTGATTTGCAAACATGGCTACTAGGATGTCAATAATACAAATACCACTTTCATTGTAAAAAACTTCTAATGATATTACTAATATCACAAATACATATATCATTCATTTATAATTGCAATCACAGGTTTTCATATTTTAAAATACACACTGATGACTTAATTACGTATATTCATCAATATTTCTCTGTACAAATGAAAATGCAAAATTTCATAAAATTTTACTTATATTCATAAAATGTTATAATAAGTACTCATATTTAATAATTTAATTATGATATTAATATTAATTAATATGATTACATATTTAGTTATTAATGTTTAATAACTTAAAAATATTGTTTCACTGGTCTTAGTAAATTAGATTATGTGTTAATCATATATATACACCGTAAAGAATTAGGACCACATTTTATTTAAAAATATATAAAGCAACCTATTAAATAAAAACAATTTGTATCAGAATGCCAATTTCAACAACACACTGCCAAAATTTAAGTAGCTGTAATTCTGACTCGACATCAATTAACCGAAATAATCTTTCCAAAAATTTCCTACTCTCTAATACTTGAATACCAAAATGGGCAAGAGGTGTTGCTGCTTGTTCCTTGGAGCTGATAATGTAATTTTTATTAATTAAATATATGTAATAATATTAAATACTAAATTATTTAATAATTTAATTTAGTATTTAATATGATTATCAGGCACTTCAATAATCTTGTGAATATTTTTTATTTTTCCATCCCTTATTTCATTATTCCAAAATCAAAAATCAGGCTACTCACTTAAACGAAATAATCAAAAATCAAAAAGCTCTGATTGTAATTATAAATGAATAATATATGTATTTATGATATTAGTAATATCGTTAGAAGTTTTTTACTTTGTGAAATATTGTCTATAAAAGGACAAACACCCCGAATCGAATATAAAATATTATTAAATAGTCAAAAAAAATGAACTCTCCATGACATCAAAACAACAGTAGTCAAAAAGCTATTTTAATAATTAAATAGTAATTTTAGAATACTTTTTTTCTAAAAATTTCTAATTATCTTATTATTAAATAGGTATTGAAAATTATATATTTGAGAAAAATGATCATAAAAACTAATTTGACAAAGTTAAATGACTTTTGAAAGACAAATAAAATTGAGTCACTGTGGAGCTCAATTAACCAAAGTTGAGTGACTTTAGCAATATAAAACAAAGTTGAGTGACCATGAAGATCAATTACCCAAAATTAAGTAACTATCCAAACTTTTACCTCATTGTGGCCGCTAACACAAAACGAACCCTTCATGGTTTATCCAAAAATGTTTCTTGAGAAAGGATACGTGCTACGTCACTTCAGGTACTGCAATTAATTTTTTTTATTTAATTTATCTTCACATACTAACTCCTATCTAAAGTACAACATAGTCGTTTTGGCAAACTAATTTTTCCCCCCCAAATATTCGATGTTTTAGAAAAATAAGAAGACGTTATTTATTAGCATATTCTTTTCTCAAATGTTACTGTTTCAAATGATAGTGTTAATTAATTGAAACGTTATAGGAAGAGAAAAAGGGTGGGTACTTGTCAAATAGTAGGCAGTCCAAATTGATCTATGAGACACCTTGTCAAAATAATATTTTCACTTGTATCTATTTCTAGTCTTGAGCCGAGGTCTATTGGAAACAGCCTCTAGGAACTACGTACACTCTACCCTCCCCAGACCCTGCTTCGTGGAAATTACACTTGGTATGTTGTTGTATCTATTTCTAGGCCAACAATACAGCTAGCTATTGAGTTATGGACAGACAACATATCAGTAAAGTCATTTTTGGAAATTTCATTCAACGTCAAAGCACTGAAAAGTAAATGAATAGAAATATATACTTTCACCTATATCTTTTAGGTATGATGGTTACAAAAATAATTGGTCCAAATACTTGTTATTTTAGAAAATCAAAATTAATTTCTTAGTTTTATTTCACGACAGTTTTCACATAAAATATCACCAAAATGCTGCAAGTATATATGCAAGGCTAAAGTGAAAAATCGAGGCCAACATGACTACAATGCGGCGGATGCCAGCCTTAGGCTTGTCCGGAAACATACCATTCAAGTCCGAGGCCACAGTGCTTTTGGGACAATCATCAGAACATGCCATCGTGGGCGTGTTATCTTTCACCAGCACATCTCTCTTCAGTTGCATGGAGAAGGATAAATTTGGTGATGAATTGATACCTAACTAGGCCAAATTATTAATTGGGACGTTGTGAACAAAAACGTCCACTTTTCATTTTTAGAGAATATGCTCAGAAAAAATGTAACTGTATTTGACCTCTTTTAACTTGACACAGAGTTTAGGAAAATAAAGAAAACTTTTGAATTTTATGGTCTTAAATTAAAGTTATGTCAAATGTATCAAATTGCCCTTTAATCTAGTGGTCTTAACATGCTATGTGGAAAGTTGAAATTAAAGTGTTGCCAAAAAAGGAAGGATCATTCTTTTTTAAACAGACTAAAAAGAAATGCAAGTCATTCTTTTTTAAACGGGGGAGTAAAAGAAGGCTATGAAATTGATAGCAGCGCAATTCCTTTTCTTTTGAACGATTTCAATACAATTGAACATGGATTTAATTATACATACATTTTACATCCATCAACTATTTTTACTTTAAGTAATTGGGTGAATGACAAGTTAGGTTAGTTTTCAATCTTTTTCTAATTATTGAATTTGGAGAGAAAAAGCGATACAAATAAGAAGATTTTTGGATTTGTGAACCGAACGCATCTGCTTCTATTTGTTCATATAATTCAATAATAAATATATCGTTTTCTAATTGTCTTATGCTTAAAATATGGGTAGTCAATCGGGAGAATCTTTTTCTAACATGAAATTTTCGTTGAGTAGCAAAGCATGGTTAGTAATCTGTCATAACATCAACACTTTGACCTTACAGTCATCTAAATTTTGAAACAGTACATACACAGTTCAATTATTTTAACATAAATAATTTTTCTTTTATAACGTCCTAAAGGATGATGTGTTTGATAGATAATAATTTCAAGAAGTTGCCTGTCGGATATGTTGTTCATAAGATCCTTAAAGAATGGCGTCGATCACCAAGATATTCTGATACTATTGATGAAAATGATTTATTTGAAATTTCACTTTTTTCATGGAGACTATGAAGTTGAAATTAACAAAATGCATATGCCTCCATGGTAAGGTGGTCGGTCGCATAAAAGAATGGAACATGGGAAATTTCATTTAACACAATTTTTGTTTGATTGACATGCAATTAATTGATTATTGTTTTTGGGTTCTAATAGATAAATTTGTCGCACTAGTTTTTTATTGAAAAGAAGAGATGGAGTAATCGATCGGAATTTAATTTTAGGGAAATTAGCACTTTTAGATCCTTCAAATTAAATAAATAAATTCTGATTTTGATTTGTATTATTTAACTTCTTGTTAAGCATATTTAGCCTTCAATTGATTTATACATGCATTTTTTATTTCATCGACTGTAATTCTTCATAAATTATAATGAATTATTAAGTGATAAACTACTCAATTATGGTTGTGGTGTTTTTACCTAGAATTTCTAATTTAACAAAATTGCATCGTATATGTAATTCCATAAGTTATTTCATAATTGTTGTTAGAAACTACATTGGACCAAATATTTTCTTAATGTATCCATGTAGGTTCAAATATGTCTTTATTAATCTTTTAATTATATTCTATTAAGTTTTATATGAAATAAGGACATGCAGGCCAATGAAATTACTACTGAGATATGATTGGGCTAAACTATTAACGGAGCATAAATATTATCACTTTCACATACTTTAAAAACATTTTTGACACTTTATCCTATTACAAAATAATACTCCGTACCATATATATCTCATGAATCACGTAATCCAGGTGTGAAATTATCAACCTTAGTTTTGTTGTTGCATTAGAAAAGAAACAAACTCCTAAAATCTAGATACACCTGATAGTTAAAGAAAAATCCATTCTTTTTTATTTTTACGATTGATAATAATATTGATTTTTTTTACATTTTCTTATTATGATAACAAATTTTAGAGAAGTCCTCAAAAGTTGGAGTCAAAATAAATTTTGTAGTATGATCGGTTCATAACATAATATTCTTATAGTAACTAACTTAAAATATACTTTCATTAGAATGGTAACTTATGAATTAGAATCCCCCAAAAAAGATAGTTGAATTTTATACCACTCATTAATAAATGAAGGGGAGAGGGAATCAAGACTTACTAGATTTTTAAGGCTGACCACTACATAAGTCGTTGGCGGAGAAAGCTCGAAGCAAATCTATTTTAAGTAATCTTATAAACTATTTCACTATAAATACGTCTCATATTGAAAACTTCATGTACCACTTCATAAATTACATTTTAATTCGATCCCAATGTAAGTATAAAAAATTCTTATTTCTCTAGACTATATATATATATTGGAGAGAAGTGGTACAAGGATTTTTTTTTACCTCAACTGATAGATGTTTACATCAAAACTTCCTATTAATTTTTATTAATTATCAATTTAATTTTTATCACTTATAAATTGTTCGATTTAGAATAAATATTAAAGGACAAGTTATATGTAATACTTTGCAACTTCAATCTCAATTTGAAAAGTCGATCTTATTTCCTTGCATCTTACATATGCTAAATTTTGAATCACACATTTCCTCTTCTTTTTTTTCTCATAGTAGTTGTGGATTTGTAAATGCAGATTCTTTGTCATGGACATCATGAAAAGGGAAAACCTGGTTCAAGTGTTATATTATATACTGCTTGTTTCGACATGTTTGTATCTCGTTTGTCCATTATTTGTATCTCTTTTTTCTATCAAAGGTGTGCTTGGTACGGAGGAGAATAACTTTTAAAAAATATTTTATATTTTTCCACATTTGAGTGGTCAAATATATATTTGGAAAAACATTTTTTCTATGAAACTTACATAAAATCAGAAAAATGACTTTCCTAATTAAAGTTATTAAAAAAAAAGTTTCATAAGTGACATTTCATGTTGGTTGTCTCCCTCTAATCCCAACACTATACTCACCCACCCGGCCACCCAACTCCCTGCCTCGATCACCGCCCCTGCGCTCCTCCCCCCACTCTGCACCTCCCACTCCCACCACCTACACCCTCGACCTCCACTCCCACTCCCTCTATCCCCAACTCCCCCCCCCCCCCCCCTCCACCTTCATAGTGTTTGTCTAAATTATATAGTAATGCTCTTGAACAGTATTTTTTTTTATTTCCTTCAGAAAATAAGTAAGAAACCACTTATTTTCGAGGAAACATTTTCCTTCACATCAAACACACCCTAAATTTTTGTAGTTTTCATTAAGAAAATGACATATATATTGATTTCTATCTTTATTGTTGCATATTTGACAGATTTCAAAGCTTATGCGTACGACTATGACTACAGTTATACAGCCGAGGCATAGCACCTCAATCTTTTCTCCTATTCATTTGCAAGAATTTTTTATCTTGTTGATTATCTAAATACTTATTTGTCATTGTTCTTTAATTTTTGTTTCAGTGTTTGAAAAATCCTCTCAAACCTCAATATAATGGAGGGATAGTAGTAAATTCAGAATTTAATTATGGATTAAATGGATGGTCTCTTAAGGGAGATGCTAAAATCGAAAACAACGTTTCAAGTGATGGAAATAAATTTATCGTTGCCTCAGAGAGGAAAGGACCACATCATGGGTTCTCACAAACGTTTCAACTGGAACAAGACAAGTTTTATGTCATTTCTGGTACCACTCTTGCCGTGTATATTGTATGCTTATTATAAATGAATTATACATATATTACATATCCAAATAGTTATTTTTATTTTAAGCATAGGGTAAACGAATGTTTAAGATAATTCCTATATATATATATATATATAATTTTGTAGGATGGATACAAGTGAACAATGGTGATGATGCCAGTATAGCAGTCATATTCAAGACACAAAATGGTTTTCAACATGCTGCTTGGGCCGTTGCTAAATCTGGTTGTTGGTCCATGTTTAAGGGTGGCTTAGTTAATGCTTCTGGTCCTGCTCAGCTCTATTTTGAGGTGATGAAACTTCCTTCCGGCCTCATTAATTAATCAAAATCTAATTGAGTAATTATTAATTTTTTGTCAACATGATACTGATTAGTGTTTATCATGTAGAGATTTAATTATATAAGTAACATGGTTGTGTAAATATCTCAACTTATTCAATATCTTTTCTTTTTCCTTTTTCTAGACCAATAATACATCAATCGACATATGGGCAGACAATATTTCAGTACAACCATTCAGCCAAGAAGAGTGGGAGTCCCATCAAAATCAAAGTATTGAAAAGGTAAAACCAAAACTTACCAGAAAGATGGGAAAAAAAGGTTACTTTTCATGTATATATGTTCATACACAATTCAATCTCATTTAGTTGTAAGATAATACTTACCTTAATAATATAGGAAAAAATCTGGATTCTCGTTCAACATAGGAAGTTAACACCAGGATAATTAATGATATGTAGGTACGCAAAAGCAAAGTGGCAATCCAAGTAGTTGACTCACAAGGAAAGCCTTTACCTAATGCAACAATCTCCTTAGTACAAGGAAGAGCCGATTTCCCATTTGGTGTTGCAATCAATGCAAACATCCTTAACAACACTGCCTATGAGAAGTGGTTCTTCTCAAGATTCAAGGTCACAGTATTTGAAGATGAAATGAAATGGTACAGTACCGAGGTAACTCAAGGCAATGTAGATTACTCAACTTCTGATGCAATGGTCAATTTATGCAAGAGCAAAGGTGTCACCATCCGAGGCCATAATATATTATGGGATGACCCGAACCATCAACCAATTTGGGTCCCTGCACTGTCGCCACAACAACTCTCTATTGCTGCTAACAAAAGGGTCGAGTCAGTTGTCGCGAAATATAACGGAGAAATTTTTCATTGGGATGTTATTAATGAAAATCTTCACTTCAAATTCTTCGAGAGTAAACTTGGTGCAAATGCATCTACTACCTTTTTCCGTTTGGCTTCTCAGTTTGATAACACGACTTTGTTCTTGAATGATTTTTTTACTATAGAAAAAGTACACGAAACATCGGGTCCAGCAAATTATCTTAAGAAGATTAAACAATTAAGGACAGAAGGATATGTTGGTCCTCTTGGAATTGGATTGCAAGGACATTTTTCTAATCCGATCCGGCCTTATATTAGGGCCGCACTCGATACACTTGCTTCTGCAAAATTGCCTATCTGGATCACTGAGTTGGATGTTACTAGCACTCCAAATCAGGTACTTAATTCTCTCATCTAAATTAAAAACGCATCAAAGATTTTAAGTCGGTGAACACAATATATTTTTTATAAAATGTACTAACTTCTTTTTTTTTTTTTTTTTTTTTTTTTTTTGGCATGAAAGGCAAAATTCTTAGATCAAGTTATAAAGGAGGTAGTTAGTCACCCATCTGTTGAAGGCGTACTAATTTGGTCGGGATGGAAATCAAATGGATGTTATAGAATGTGTTTGACTGATAACAATTTCAAAAATCTGCCGACTGGAGATGTTGTGGACAAAGCTCGTGCGACATTGTCACACGAGGGTTTGATTGGGACAACAAATGCCCAGGGTTATTTTGAGACTTCACTGTTTCATGGAGATTACAAAGCCATTGTCGCTCATCCTTCGATGGCAAAGTCGTCATTTCACCACAATTTTACAGTGACGCCCAATGCTGGAAGTGATGAGAGATTATTAAGTTACAAATTCACTACGGCATGAGATTATTTTCTTTCTTACTGGATTGCATTTTAGTGTGCTTACTATAAATGTAATGAATACAAAATTTGAATGAAAGAATTATCACAACATATTAATGCATAGTTACGAAACTCATTAAGCTGAACACGGAGATGCAAATTTCTTGAAATGTTAATACACGTGGTGCTTCAAAGAATGTTTGGTTTAAATAATGATGGAAGAATGCCTAAAGTTCCGCTTAAATTTGGCGGTTCTTTTTCAAATCACCTTATACTATATCGTGGGGCTGATTCGATGGGGGTTACTAGAGTGTCAAAGTGAGCCCAAATTAAGTGAATTCGCCCAATTCAACTCAATATTTATGGGTTGGATTTAAGATAATTTACAATTGGGTTCAATCTCAACCCATTAAATCGGGTAAACTACATAAATGTCCCCCATAGTGGGTGGCTTTGCTTTTTTGTCCCCCATAACAAAAGTCCTGCAAAACTACCCCTCCTTCTTTTTATGTATTGAACAAATACCTATTTGCCCCTCTATACCTCAAATACTTTTAAACAACTCTCTCATGCTTATTTATTTTTCAACTTCTATTCTCTTTTTTTCCTCTTTTTTTAATTTTACTTTGATTTTTATTTTTTCTTCTCTCTTTTTTTTTTTTTTTTTTTTAGTTTTTCTAAACCTTTACTTTTTTTTTCTTTTCTCATCTGAACTTCTATTTTTTTTCTCTTTTTTATTTTTCTTTCATTTTTATTTTTTCTTTTCTCTTTTTCTTTTTCTTTTTTTAAATTTTTTTTTCTCAGCCTTTATTTATTTATTTATTTTTGTCATTTTTTTTTCTTTATTTTGTCTTTTTTCTCAACTTTTTTTTTTCTTTTTCTCCACTCAACTTCAATTTTTTTCTTTTTTTTTCTTTTGTATTTTCTTTGACTTTTATTTTTTATTTTTTAAAAAAATATTTTTTCTTTTTCCTCAACTTTTATCATTTTTTTTTTCTTTTCTTCGATTCCTTCCAAAAAAATAAGTTACGCCCCATGGGCAAGAGTTGATACTACCACATTGCTTCTTAATTTATGTGATGTTCCACATTGCTTCTTAATTTATGTGATGTTTTATTACTCTTGCCTTAGAGGCAAAATTTAACCCAAGGACTTTCAAACAACAAGTTATGCCTCATGGGCAAGAGTTGACACTACCCCATTATGTTTTGACTTATGAAATGCTCTATAACTCTTGCCTTAGAGGCAAGACTTAGTCCAATGACTTTCAAAACAACAAATTATGCCCCATGGGCAAGAGTTGGCATTACCACATTGTGTCTTGATTTATGAGATGCTCTATAACTCTTGCCCTAGAGGCAAGACTTAGACCAAGGACTTTCAAACAATAAGTTACGCCCATGGGCAAGAGTTGACACTACCATATTGTGTTTTTATTTATGAGATGTTCTATAACTCTTGCCTTAGAGGCAAAACGTAGCCCAAGAACTTTCAAACAACAAGTTATGCCCCATGGGCAAGAGTTGACACTACCACATTATGTTTTGACTTATGAAATGCTCTATAACTCTTGCCTTAGAGGCAAGACTTAGTCCAATGACTTTCAAAACAACAAATTATGCCCCATGGGCAAGAGTTGGTATTACCACATTGTGTCTTGATTTATGAGATGCTCTATAACTCTTGCCCTAGAGGCAAGACTTAGACCAAGGACTTTTAAACAACAAGTTATGCCCCATGGGCAAGAGTTGACACTACCACATTATGTTTTGACTTATGAAATGCTCTATAACTCTTGCCTTAGAGGCAAGACTTAGTCCATGACTTTCAAAACAATAAATTATGCCCCATGGGCAAGAGTTGGCATTACCACATTGTATCTTGATTTATGAGATGCTCTATAACTCTTGCCCTAGAGGCAAGACTTAGACCAAGGGCTTTCAAACAATAAGTTACGCCCCATGGGCAAGAGTTGACACTACCATATTATGTTTTTATTTATGAGATGTTCTATAACTCTTTCCTTAGAGGCAAGACTTATCCCAAAGAACTTCCAAACGGCAAGTCATGTCCTTAAGTTTACTTTGATGTCAAAGAAAGAATATCATTTTTGCGGATTATCTAACTCTCTGTTCATTAGCAAAATATAATAGAAGCTGAGAAAAAAAAAAGAGAAGGAAAAAAATAAAGATTGAGAAAAAAGAAAAAAAAAAGAGAAGAAAAAAATAAAGGTTAAGAAAAAAAGAAAATAAGAGAAAAAAAAAAGTTGAGAAAAAAAAAATGAGAAGAAAAAATAAAATAAAATATAAATAAAGTTTGAGAAAAATGAAAAAAAATGAGAAAAGAAAAAAACAAAAAATAAAAAAAAATAAAGGTTGAGACAATGAATTAAAAAAAAGAGAAATAAAAAATAAATAATGTTTTAGAAATAAAAGAAAAAAAAGGTTGAGACAAATGAATTAAAAAAATAAAAAATAAAAAAAATCAAGTAACAGTAAAAAACGAGAAAAAAATAAAGAAGAAAAAAAAAGTTGAGAGACAAATGAGCATGGAAAGAGTAAAAACATTTGAGGAGAAGAGGGGTAAAAATGTACTTGTTGTATACATAAAAAGAAAGGAAGGCTAGTCTTTAAAGACTTTTCTTATGGGGGGTAAAAATACAAAGCCACCCACTATGGGGGACATCCCATGTAATTTCCTGCATTAAATCTAAACCAATTTTTAAAAGATCTTCAATTGAGCTCAACTCAATCTTCACTTCAACCCATTTAATAAGGAACATGATTTCCTTAATGAAAGAGGACAAAACAAGTGACAACTAAATTATTTTATAAAACTTTTAAAAAAAATTTTTTCTTACCCCCTAACCCACCCCACCCTCCTACCCCACCGCACCTGCCCCCCGCCCCCCTCTCGCCCCAAGAAAAAAATATTTAATTTTTTTATTTTTTAAAAAACTTTTTTTAAATTTTTTTTCTCACCCCAAACACACACACACCTCCTACCCCCTCAAACCCTCTTAACCCCCCCCCCCACCCCCACCCCCCACCACCACAACACACACACAAAAAAAATATTAATTTTTTTAATTTTTTTTAAAAAAAATTCACTGATAATATTTTTCCTCCATATCGAACACACCCATAATATATTTTATTTCATTGGTATAATATTTTGTGACTTTCATTTTCATATTAAAAATTGTTTTTTTATTTTTTGAGTTGGAATTCAATTTATAGTTACAAGAGGTAAATATCAATATGTTAATATTCTTAAAATTAAGTGGGTCAAATTGGGCGAATCAAGACCCAACCCAATTTTCAGCCCATTTTAGCCCAACCCATTTGAACCCAAAGTAAATTTGGGTTAGGTTGGAACCAACTCAATTTCTAATTCAATCTATTTTAATATCTTCAATTTTAGCTCAACCCACCCATTTGACACCCCTAACGGTTACTATCAACCTTTATTCTTTTTGTTGGATTAGGAAAGAAACTTACCGCTAGAATCTAGATACACTTTCTAGGTAACGAAGAATCCATTCTTTTTGGTTGTTCCGATTCGGAAAAATATTTAAGTTTTCCCATTTTCTTATTCTGATAACAAATCTTAGAGAAGTCCTCAAAAATTGGAGGCCAAAGCCAAAAAATAATTGTCACATAGTAACTAATTTAAAATATACCTTTATTAGAATTGGTAAATTATGTATTAGAATTTTTTTTTATAAAAAAAAAAAAGAAGAAGAAGAAGAAATAATTATTTTTTATACCTTAAAAACCTTATAAACTCTTACACTATGAATAATACTGACGTAAACTTCATGTACTATTCATAAATTGCATTTTAACTCCATAAGTATGAATAATTTGCCGACCGGAGATATTGTGGACAAAGCTCGTGCGACATTATCACAATTCACCACGAGGGTTTAATTGGGACTACAAATGTCAATAGTTATTTGGAAACTTCACTTTTTCATAGAGATTACAAAGCTATTGTCACTCATCCCTCAATGACAAATTCTTCCTTCCACCACAATTTGACAGTGAACCCTACAACATCTGAAATAAGCATTGAAGAGAGATTATTAAGTTATAAATACGGTATGAGTCAAACATGAGATATTTAGGCCATAAAGATTATGCGTAGTAATCTATTTTGTTCTTACTGAATTGCATTTCAGTGCTTAGTATAAATGTTTTGCAAACAAAAGTTGAATAAAAGAATGACTCTTTTTGTATTAATTACTATCGGCATGTTAACACAAAGTTACAAAACTCATTAAGCTATACTTGAAAATTCAAATTTCTTGAAATGTTAGTCCATGTGTGATTTGAATTATTTTTATCGTAACTTTAAAGATATTCTCACGTTAAAGTGAATTTCATTCTTAGGAAATACACTTAAAAGCAATTTTGGTTCAATAATTTATTTTATGATACTTCTTATATAGTTTTTATGTTGCTACTACTACGGAATGCAATTGTTTTCTTGTCATTTCTTTCCTTTTGTTCATTTGCTAATTTTATTTAAATTTGCAATTTGTTCTTTTGCTTTCCGTTTTTTATTACTAATAATATAGCACGGCATGAATACATATTCAAATATTTAAAATAGTGATGTAGATTGATGAAGCCATTTCGAAAATGGTAAATGAAAATTGATTAATGATTATTTTATACAACCATTTGTGAAAGAAAAAATATAGAACTAATAATATAGATATCATATTTTATAGAATAAGGTATTTGGAACAATTCATTATGTGGCAAAAATATATTTTGGCTTTTGAACAATTCATTATGTAGCAAAAACATATTTTGGCTTTGGAACAATTCATTAGGTAGCAAAAATATATTTTGGCTATGATATTCAATTTCTCAAGTAATCTCACCTAATTAAGAAGAAAATCATTCTTAACAAATATAGAATATTCATATTTGCTTAAAAAAAATAAAAATCATTGCACCTTATCAAATATTTGAATTTTTTTTTTTTTAATTTAGTTACCAGAGAAAAATTCAAACCCAATCTCTTATGTAATTAATTCCTTAATCTTCCTCCTCATCTATTAATTATTCATAGCCTGTTTGACCAAGCTTATTTTTCTCCAAAAGTGCTTATTTTTTCTCAAAAGTGATTATTTTAAAAAATTGAGGTGTTTGGCCAAGCTTATGAAAGAAAATAAGTGTTTCTGGGGAGTAAAAAAAGCAGTTTTTCATAAGCTAAAAAATGTAGCTTCTCTCCAAAAGCACTTTTGAAAAAAGTACTTATGAGAAAAATATACTTAAAAACACTTTTAAAAGCTTGGCTAAACACTAATTGTTGCTCAAAAGGTTTTTTTTAATTATATTGGCCAAATACAAACTGTTTCTCACCAAAAGTACTTTTTTGAAAAGCACTTTTGAAAAAAGCACTTCTAAAAATAAACTGATTTTAGAAGCTTGGCCAAACAGGCTATCAATCTCTTATTTATCAATTTTCTAGTCCTTATTAGATTTTTATTTAAAATGTCAAGTAAATTGTTCTTAATACGGGCTTAATATAGCTAGATTGATAAACTTTGACTTAGAATCTCCCAAAAAAAAAAAAAGAAATAATTGAGTCTAACACAGTAACTAATTTATATATATATATATATATATATACCTCATTAGAATTGGTAAATATTGAATAGATTCCCCAAAATCATGAAATAATTAATTCTCATACCAAATCAATTTTAAGCCTTACAAACTTTTACGCTATAAATACTATTGATGGTGAACACTTTAGGTATTTCATTACTTGCATTTTAACACCATCCCAAGGTAAGTATAATCTGTAAATAAATCTTAGTTTTACTAAATAATTTGCCTTGTTTGGAGAGGAGTAGAACAGGGAAAGTTTCTATTTCACTGATGTATACATCAAAGGATTCCTATAAATTTTTATCACTTGTCAATTCAACTTATTGATTAAGTTGTTAGATTTAGTGTAAATATTGAAGGGAAAGTTATAATACTTTTCAACTTTAATCTCAGTTTGAAAAGCCTTCTTATTTCCTTGCGATCTTAGGTATGCTAAATTTTGTATCACACACACTTCTTTTATTTTCTCATAAGGTATATAGCAATGATTATATAGTAATTGTGTACTTGTAAATGCATGCAGATTCTTTGCTATGGACATCATGAAAAGAGAAAACCTAGTTATAGTGCTATATTATTTACTGCTTGTTTCAACAGGTTTGTATCTCTTTTTTTCATTAAAGAGTGTGTTTGGAATGGAGGAAAATAGTTTTTGGAAAATATTTTCTAATTTTTTTTTTGTGTATTTGGCTAGTCAAATATGTTTTTAAAAAAGTTTCTCCACTAAAACAAATTTCTAAAAAACAAAAAATGACATATATTAATTTACGAATTTATTGTTATATATTTTACAGGTTTTGAAGTTTATGCCCAAGGCCTAGACTACGACTACAGTTATACAGCCGAGGCATAGCTCCTTATTTTTGCTCTTAGTCATTTGCAAGAATAGAAAATTTACTTAATCTTTTCTCTCGTTGATTAGCTAATTAATTACTGATCATTTGTCATCATTCCTTAATTTATGTTTGCAGTGTTTGAAAAATCCTCTCAAACCTCAATATGATGGAGGGATAGTGATAAATCCAGAACTTAATGATGGATTAAATGGATGGACCATTCTGGGAGAAGCTAAAATTGAGAACAATGTTTCAAGTGATGGAAATAATTTCATCGTTGCCTCGGAAAGGAAAGGACCATATCATGGTCTTTCACAAGAGGTTCAATTAGACATAGACAAGTTCTATATTGTTTCTGGTACAACCCTCGACCTATATACAGTGATTATACACGATTATATATTGATTAATATATATATTATATCCTTAAACTATGTTTAATTTAAGCATTGACTGGATGATAGTTTAGATTAATTCTTCTTTTATATATATTTAATTTGAAGGATGGGTCCAAGTGAGCCACGGTGTTGATGCCAATGTAGCAGTCATATTCAAGACACAAAGTGGTTTTCAACATGTTGCTTGGACCGTTGCTAAATTTGGTTGTTGGTCTATGTTCAAGGGTGGCTTAGTTGTCAATGCTTCTGGTCCGGCCCAACTCTATTTTGAGGTGATGAAATTTCCTCCCTAATTAATCCAAATCAAATCTATTTGACTAGTTACTATTTTTGTTACTGATTAATGTTTGCCATACAGAGATTTACATCAAAATGACCTGATTACATAAATATCTTTACTTATTCTTGTCCTTTTTTTTTTCCCAGACCAATAATGCAACAATTGACATATGGATAGACAGTATTTCGGTACAACCATTCAGCCAAGAAGAGTGGACGTCCCATCAAACTCAAAGCATTGAAAAGGTACAAATTAAAACTTACCAAGTTTGATAAAATTGTTATTATTTCATCTATATATGTAGTCATATTCAATCTACTTCCTCTTATAAAGAAGAAAGAAAAAAAAAAACTAGATTAATTTTAATTTAATACTATGTAGGTACGCAAAAACAAAGTGGCAATCCAAGTGGTGGACTCACAAGGAAAGCCTTTACCTAATGCAACAATCTCCTTGGTACAAGGAAGAGCCAATTTCCCATTCGGTGTTGCAATCAACAAGAACATCCTCAACAACAATGCTTACCAAAACTGGTTCTTCTCAAGATTCAAGTTCACAGTATTTGAAGATGAAATGAAATGGTACAGTACGGAGGTAACTCAAGGCAATGTAGACTACTCAACTTCTGAAGCAATGGTCAATTTATGCAAGAGTAAAGGTGTCACTATCCGAGGCCATAATATACTTTGGGATGACCCGCAAATGCAGCCAAATTGGGTCCATGCACTATCCCCACAACAACTCTCTGTTGCTGCTGGAAAAAGGGTTGGGTCAGTCGTTGCGAAATATAAAGGCCAAGTTATTCATTGGGATGTTATAAATGAAAATCTTCACTTCAATTTCTTTGAGAGTAAACTTGGTGCAAATGCATCTGCTACCTTTTTCCGTTTGGCTTCACAATTTGACAATAAGACGCCTCTGTTCTTGAATGAGTATAATACGATAGAAGAGCAACGTGATGGAGCATCATCACCTGCCAATTATCTTAACAAGATTAAACAAATAAGAGCAGGAGGGTACACAGGTCCTCTTGGAATTGGATTGGAAGGTCATTTTGTTACTCCGAACCAGGCCTATATTAGGTCCGCACTCGATGTACTTGCTTCTGCAAAATTGCCCATCTGGATCACTGAGTTGGATGTTCAACGTGGCCCAAATCAGGTACTGATTAATTCTCTCATTTAAATTAAAAGCGAACTCTACATTTTTAAGTTAGTGAATACAATATATATATTTTTTATAGTTATTCTAACAATTTTTTTTAATTTTGACAGGCACAATTCTTGGATCAAATTATAAAGGAGGTAGTTGGTCACCCAGCTGTTCAAGGTTTACTAATTTGGTCAGCATGGAAACCAACCGGATGTTTTCGAATGTGTTTGACTGATAACAATTTCAAAAATCTGCCGACTGGAGATGTCGTGGACAAAGCTCGTGTAACTTTATCACACGAGGATTTGGTTGGGACTACAAATGCAGAGGGTTATTTTGAGACTTCACTTTTCCATGGAGATTATAAAGCCATTATTACTCATCCTTCGATGGCAGATTCGTCCTTTCACCATAATTTGTCAGTGATATCTACTACATCTGAAAGTACTGATGAAAGATTATTAAGTTACAAATTCACTGCTGCTTGATGAAACTATCTAGGCCGTAGGGATTATGTGTAGTAATCTTTTTTCTTTCTTGGATTGTATTTCAGCGTTTACTATTAATATTATGAATACAAAAGTTCAATGAAAGAATGACTCATTTTCTATTACTATTAACATGTTAACGCAAAGTTGCGAATCTCATTAAGCTGAACATTGAGATATGAATTATTTCTTGAAATGATAGTACACAGGGAACTTGTAAGAGCGTTTAGTTTAAATAATAATGATGGCAAAATACCTAAATTTTCCCTTAAATTTGGCGCTTTTTATTCTAATGCCCTTTAAACTATATCTGTTCATATATATTTTCTTGCACTTGACTTTTCGAATAATTGTTACTCCTTCAAACAATAACTAGTCCTAATAGATGGAGGAATGGTTGTGATTTGTGAATTTCAATGGCTAGAGAGTAGAGGCGATCTGGATTTGCAAATATGGCCACTACGATGTCCCACAATATCACGCTGCCTCATGGTTTTACCCAAAAATATTTCTTGAAAAAAGATAATACGTTACTACTTCAGGTACTGCAATTAATTTTTTCATTTATACTAACTCCAAATATCTCAAATATAATGTAGTTGTGTTTTGCCAAACTAAATTTGTTTTTGAAATATTTGATGTTTTAGAAAAAAGAGAGTAGATTATGTAGTAACTTATGTTTTTCTAACATGTTACTATTTTAAATAGTAGAGTGTTAATTAATTTGAAGCATTATAGGAAAAGAGAGAGTACTTGGCAAATAGTAGTCCAAATTGATCTATGACGAACGTTGTCAAAATATTTTGATTTAAATTCTTCTTTTATAAGTTAAAAAAACTTTGATCATTATTTAGCTTATCTTTACTCAATTTATATCAACCCAAATAACTTTTGAATAGGTTAATAACTCGCCCATTTATTAAATGAATCTATATATTTTCAATTCAACCCGCTCATAATTTTAACACGTTTGTTTGCAACCTGGGTCAAGTGAGCCATGGAGATGCTCATGTAGCTCTAGTATTCAGAGAACCATCCAACGTACGTACTGGATGGCTTATGCTAGGGGGGAGGGGGGAATGGGGGCGCTTAATACCAAGTACTTCAGGTAATATGGACTACTATATTGAGGTAAGTTATACATTTTACTCTTTCATTTATACACTAATTCAGCCAGTTGCCCTAATTCAATAACAACAACATACACAGCGAAATCACGCAAGTGGGGTATGGGGAGAGTAGAGTGTACGCAGATCGTACCACTACCTCGTGGAGGTAGAGAGGCTAGTTTTCCTAATTAGACTTGTTTAATGACTTAATCATCTTCACTTGTTATGTAAGAAATCCCTTATTAAACATGAAGTAGGTTTCAACTTTAAATTGATTTATATTTCAATGTTAAGCGTGATGTCTATTTGCAACAGCGTTTGTAGTCCAACGGTTAGGATAATTGCCTTCCAAGCAATAGACCCGGGTTCGACTCCCGGCAGACGCAATAATTTTTGGCAAAGATATTTTCAATATAATTTTTTTTTTCGGGTTTATATAACTTAATCTCATTCCGGATTCAAAAGATAATATAGATGGATGTCAACAATAATAATCACCATGTTGTATTTTTTCTCCTAAAGCTCAAGTAAAACATCCTAAATGCCCTCCTCGATCCAAAGTCTAAAGTATAAGAATCCTATATCAACGTAGTCATCCCGAGTAAGCAACATTGCGAAGACAAATAAAGCATAGGATCATGAGACACTACAAAACATATATGTTACCTTACTTGAATATATAAAAACAGGTCAACATATAAGAAAACTAATTTAACCAACTAAAGTAGTAAAATAGCTAAGTGGAAAAGCTATTAAATTGTAGCTAGAGAAATGCCGATGTTGGTGTTCTTACGTCAATAAAACAAGAGACAGCAGCCATGATGATGGTCATAGAAATGTAGCTCAAGTCATCAAATATGGCAGAGAATCTCATCTCTTGCAATTCCCACAGTGTTGTTACGAATTGCTTCACCCCATCAATAACCACCATCAAATACCCCATCATCTTTCCTATTTATACAATTTATTATGAATTCTTCTTTGATATTTCTCAACTTGTCAAAAGATGGATGGAGAAGAAAACACACATTAAAGGACTACTAGCTAGAAAACACACAGCTTAAATTAGGCTTCCTACATTTTCTTTATAGAAATGATAGAAAAAGAGGATTGCATGAGATAGCTATAGGTGGTTGTCCTTATATGCTTACGTAGACTGAGGATGATACTGCATGGTACGTACAACAAATATGTGTTGTTTCCCGGATGCTTCCTGCTCTATGTCAAGATTATTAAGGCCGTGGGGCATACCAACGGAGAATCTAGAATTTGAAGTCTTGGAGTTCCTATCAATCTCAAATTAATAGATAATAATAATTGTGTTCACATTCAAATATTCACGGGTAATTTTAGTGGCTCAGTTGGTTGATTATCTAAACTTTCACCTTATTGGTGAGGGTTTAATTCCCCATATTATAATCCCCTTTCCCATTTTTTCTTCCCTTATCTCGATTTTTTTAAAAAAAAATAATCAAACATTATAGATATTTAGTGAACTTTTTAATACATATACAAAGTTTATAGATATTATAGGAATACGGCTCGTAGCTTTTACACATTTGAGCCAGGGTGATTATTTCCATGGAAGAACATGTGTGCTTTATTTTTATGCTCATTAGTTCCCTGCAGTCAATTGCAAGAAATGTCGATTGAACCTGTTCTATATTCTATAGGCTACATAATTTTTGTAGGATAAGCAAACTTAGGTTAATTTTAAAAATTAAAAGAGGGAATAAATTTGGAACAACTAAATTCCCTCCTCTGGTGTCGTATGAGTGTATAAAATAACATCTACTAAGGGAACTCTGCCAATAATACGTGGATGTAAAAAAAGATCTTCTTTAGCTGGCTAGATTCATCCTTTTCATTTTCTTATTTAAATTTCACAGACGGTAAGTTAACTATCACTTTTTGTTACAAAAGTAACTTAACTATTTTTTCTAACACAAAAATAAGTTAACTATCATTTTTTTTCACAAAAGTAACTTAACTATTATTTCTAACATAAAAATAACTTAACTTTGTGTCTATTTTTATTATTTTATCGATGCACATTTTTCGTTGTTTATCTAAATTTTATGGTCTTGCATAATTTACTTTTGAAATATTATCGAAGAAAAAAATGACTATGAAGCAGACATGTTAACTATTTATCGAATGAAATAACCAGTAGTTTCATGTTTATTAGTCATAATCATCACATCTCTTCTAAATTTTAGCTCAAAGTAGATGTATAACATGTGAACGCTAATTTCGATTAAGTTGGTGCTAAAAAATTACCGAGTACTATTTCAAAATACCGCGTATACTCTGATTATGACATTAACAATTAAAAAGGATATTCACTTTTTCAAATGAATTTTTGGTGGGGGCGGGTTGGTTTGGGTGTTTTTTAAAATTTATTTATTAGATTTTTTTTAAAAAAAGTGTGAAAAATGGTGGGTTGGTTGGAAAAGTACATATTCCAATGTGATGTTTGTGTTAGTTTACTCAAAGTTAAGTTATTTTTGTGTTAGAAAAAATAGTTAAGTTACTTTTGTGAAAAAAAGTGATAGTTAACTTACCATCGATGAAATTTACCCCTCTTTTGTTGCGTTTATTTATATTTGTAGTCCATAAATAAGAAAATATATATTTTCATTTTATTTTGCGAACCTACGGGAAATTTGTAGCCGTTACTCTATATATAAGTGTGCGCTGGGTAAACCTGTTCTTGTGCAATAACTCGCAAATCAAACGAGAAATACAAACTAGATTAGACAAGCTCGGTGCAACGAGCTCTACTGAGAAGGCTGTTGGTGAGGGAAATCGAATTCAGGTCTTCCATGTGAGAAACCACTCACCTAACTTTTCACTTGAAAGCAAAAATAGAGGAGAGAATTATAAATTGGGAATTGAACTCTGACCAAGAAGGTGAAAGTTAAAGTGACCAATCAATCAAACGTACTACTGAGATTCCCTATTTTCATTTTATTTGAAGTGGTAGAATCTTTGCTATGGTTCCGCTAATTAATTATTTGTGAAAAGTTATGTTGTTTGTTTTACGTCTTCCACTTTCATTTGTCTTCCACCATCATGCTTCGAGGATGCTTCCTTCTCCCAACCAAGTGGGGTAACCTATGGAATATTAGATTGGCCAAAATGACGAGAGTCTAATTCTTAATTTTTTTAATATCAAATGTTTAATATTTATTTTGGGGCTCGGCTAATTTAGATCGTTCGCGCCGAGCAATCGAGCGCCTCTACCATCGACCGCTAAGTTGAGGGTTCGAGTTACGCTGGATGGTGTAAGTGGTAACACTATTGATCCTCCTGAAATGGATGGCCGTAAAAAGAAAAAAAAATCAAGCCTAAGTATCAATGTTATACAAACAATTATCATCTAATAATTGATGAATCAAAACTAAATATCTACAAAAAAAATTATTGATCATCTTAGCAAACTTTCCACATAGTACAAACCAGTGTTAATTTTAAAAGCGTGGGGCGTGAGGCGGGCGTTTTACGTATAGCACGAGGTGAGGCGTAAGCCCCGGGGTATGAGGCATAAGTCCCATGGATCTTTAATTTTTAATTTATAATATAGTAAAAATATTATAATAACACAAAAACTATATAAAAGATACATTATTAATTTAAAAATTTTTAAAAGATGATTAAAAAACACAAGAAAAAAAAAACTTTTAATATCATTTTATACGTAGAAATACTGCAATGCCATAAAAACTGTTATGAGATGCAAATCAACTCTAACATCTTAACTTTCAAACAATAAGAGAATCACAATTTCTTAAAATATATAACTATCATACTATGCAATTTACCTCCTAAAAAGAAATAATCAACAAACTATTAATATTATTACTAAAGCATTTTTCTTTCATGAATTAAACTAAAATACATTCAAATAACAAAATATGATAATTTTGAAATATAGGACAAAAACATAAAGATCAATAACAAGTGAAGATGTAAAATTCGGATATGTATTTTAAACAAAAGTGTTAAGTCATATTCATCCTCAAATTAAATGTTCTCAAATAGTAAACAAGCTAGTTACTCTTAATTTAAAACTGTTAAGCATCATTCATTTAGTAAAGAATTATGAGGATCAACAGTGTTGACTAAGGAATTTGATAGAATTTGTGTAAGAACTACTAGGCGAGCCCCGAGTGCTGGGCGTTATGCGTGTTTAGGGCGTACAGTCGTGCGCTTAGGGCGTAAGCCCCACAGGATTAAGTCCCACGCATAAGTTTCGGGATGTTTTATCAGTGCCCAGCCCCGAGGGACTCCCAATACTGCCTTTTAAAACACTGGTACAAACATACCCACAAGTTCTCTATTTTGACCTACAATTGTCATTTCTTAATTAAAACTTATATTTCCGAACTTAAGTAAATCTAGGTGGAGCGAATATAGGAATTAAGGCCGACGTAGACCTCTGTTGATTTTGAAAATCTTACACTTGTGTCAAGCTAAATCTCAGCTCATGCTGAAATTTTTTGTCAAAGATATGGATTTATGTTTTATCTACGCATTTGTATTTGCGTAAATTTATTCGTGTCAAATTATTTAGTATCACGTAATTCTCTGTATCTAAATCGAAGCTAACTATGTGTTATTTTGTCGGATATCATCAAATAACTGAGTAAACTTATACACAACTCTTTGCACGTCTTTTCTTTTGTTAAAAAAAAATTGCGAGACAAATACTTAAAGTTACATTTGATTCCTAGTGAAAAATAGTAGTAAATAACATGATATCATCTTTTCACCCTAAAATCATGCACAACTACTACAATCAAATTGAATACTCAATTTATTTGTCCTATTTTCCTTTTTAGTCTAATTTCAAAAAAGAATGTCACTTTTTTGGCAACTCTTTAATTCTATTTTTTCACATGACAATGACTGAAATGCAAGGTGAGGCTGCATACAATAGACAATTGTGCTCCGGTCCTTTCCCAAACCTTGCACATAGCGGTAATTTTAGTGCATCGGTCTGTCCCCCCGCCCCCCTTTTTTTAATTTATTTTTTTAATTTTATAACAGCACAAGATTAAATAATATTTGGTATATTTTATATATATATTTTAAAACCCATAAAGTTCAAAACTTTCTTTATTGTTTTAAATATCATGCCAAAATCAAAGTCATACAAACAAAGTGAAATGGAGGGAGTAATCGGATGCAGGGGCAGAGCTATTCTTGAGTCAGGGTTTCATCTGAACCCTCTTCGACGAAAAGTTATATTATTTATATATGATTAAAATTATTTTTTATGTATATATAATACATGTTGAATCACTTCAGTTAGTTATATGTTTCTGAACCTTTAGTGAAAATCCCGGTGAAGGTGAAAAAATAGCGAGCAGGAAAATATTTCCTCCCGCGAAAGAGGAAAAAGGCCAAAAAAAAGAAAAGGAAATCAGAAGTGCGCGCGCGAAACGACATGCTGGGTAAATTAAGAAGAAAAAAAATAATTTAAAAATCTCTAATTTTATTCTCTGCTGCTTATGCTGCGAACATTCTTCGACTCCAAGGTCCCAATAGGACGGTTCAATGCCCAACAATTGTTCACTTTTCAGGTTTGTGCTTCTTCCTTAATTTACCTAACTAGTCCGTCAAATTCGTACTCGAGTATAGTCAAATTGTTTGTTAATTTATCTGTTAATGCGCTTCAACTAGACTACTATTTTTCACCAGTGGTTTGGGGTTCCGCAAGGTATCTCACTGTTTATGTCAACTTGAGTTGAAAAAATAGCTATTTTCTCTTGCTTACATTACATATTTACTAGTTAGGTTTTGTACTCAAATAGACACATGGAAATATCCTAGTCAGGGATTTCGTATGGTTGCAATTACTATAAGTTCCACTAGCTATTGTAGAATTCATTTGCTGATGGGGACTTGTGAGTTTTGATTAATGATTAGATCAAATTTGATATTTTCCTAACCACTTGTTAGATAGAAGAAAGCATGGTTCGTCCCAGAGATATATGACATTCCACATTGCGGGGCCATAAGGGCATCCGAAAAGGTTATTAAAATCTTAAGTTACTTCACTTATTGCCTTTAGCGTTTTGAATTGTGTGCTTAGATTCTTTCAATTTGCTCCAAAGCAAGGTCACATTTTCATCTTCCAATGGAAGCAACACGGTTGGTGGTGGGCAGTGTGGAGAATTGTTTGTGAGGAGGCTAATGGGCCGAGTTAGCACCTGCCTCATGGCAGAGGTTTACCAGGCTGTCACAATTAGCCTGTGAGCGCTTGTATATGTGCAGATTTGAGGAAATAAATATGCAAACTGACTAGAATATGGTGAGTGACATCCTCGTCAATCTCCACATTTCCTTGGATAATAGAGTCAAGATACTTGAAACTTCCTCTCTTTTGGATGACATGTGTGTCAAGCCTCACTTCCATGTCAGCCTCATGCATTACGTCACTAAACTTGCACTCCAAGTATATTAATAAATGGGGAAACTTGGAAAAAGGAACATACGGACTTGCCTTTGCCCTCTGGGTCTCTGGTATAATCTGGTTCATTGCTTCATGCTTTACCACTGTTTTGAAGTGAATTCAAAGCAGAAGCAGAGGCACCGAGTTTAGGAATAATATTTTGAAGAAACTTGGCTTTCCCTGTTAGGTTTATGTTCCTTCCGATTTTTTCTTTGTTGCTTGAATAATAAGTGCAGATTTTAGATAATTATTGTGTATTTACTGTACAGAAGCAACTTCTAGAAATTGAGGTTTAACTATCATGTTTCTTGATGTTTCAAAAAAAAAATAAGGTGCAGTATTCTCATTTATATATCATTATGATGTTCATTGTATGTAAATTGGGTAAAAAAACAACATGAACCTCACATGTTCATGCCTTTGCTCAACTAAACTGAAACATAATGATTCATCAACTAGCGGAATCCATTTTAACTCCTGATTTGAGTAGGAAATTCAGAGAGCTTTGCCCCAAAAACATATCAAACCACTAGCATTTTTTTGATTTCTTTTAGACCTTTCTGTATTGATATTTATGTTATGATTGTTAACCTGCATCATCCATACCAGTGAATATTGTTCTAAAATCTACTTACTCTTTTGTGTTACTTCTTGTGCTAAGATACTTACTCTTTTGTATCTAAGAATGTCTTAGGAGTTCTATGTTCAGTTCGGAGTTCCAGATTACTTGTAAATTAGTCAGGTCAGCACAAAATCAGCATACTACCAGCACCTTTGATTTAGTACTTTTATCTTGTGATCCAAAAAAGTTTACCTTTCAGAGCATCAAGTGTTACCTGCCATTTGGTGTTCTCTATTTGTGAAGAAACTTGGCCTAAATGTTGTTACATCAAAGAACATAACTTTTGGCTGATTGTCTTGGTTGGCGTATGATTTCTTTTTATCAGTTGTCTTGGTTGACTTATGATCAGAATTTGTATTGAACATGAGAACAAAGAGAGTACTGAAAGTCACACACTAAGAAATGGTTTGCTAAAATACACTAGAAAGGAGAATCAGATCTAGAATTCTGTCCCAACTTTTTGGATCAGCGATATATAGTTTGTGCTTTCTTGTAACAGTTTCCTTTTGTTAGTATTTAATGCAATAATAAATTTTTTTTGTCTTTGCACGATGCTAAGGTGAATTCCATTGATCATTGGAATCCCAACATCCTTAATACTTTATGAACTTACTGAGTTTCCAGAACAGAAATCTCACTGTTGATTGTTCAGCAAAGTGTTGAATGAAAACCCTACACTTGCTTTCTAATCACTTGTAACTCGCAGGAGTACAGGCTTGGAAAAAGGTAGTCAAAAGATTGGGGGGCATTCCGAGAATCGAACTCGGGACCTCTCGCACCCAAAGCGAGAATCATACCACTAGACCAAATGCCCAGCTTTTGTTGGTCCCATAGTCTAAATGATAGCTGGAAGTTTCTGCTCAGCTGTCTGGAGCTTATACCGTTTTATGAAATGATTTTCTAGGAGTGATGAGCATTTCAATGTCTTGGGGCTCCTACATAGGTGTTCTATTCAAATAGAGTCTGTTATAGATGAAGGAGCATTGAAGATTTAATGAACTTAGAGTAAATAAAAATTCATCAAAATCAAGGGGCATTCCGAGAATCGAACTCGGGACCTCTCGCACCCAAAGCGAGAATCATACCACTAGACCAAATGCCCATTTGTTGACAATTGCCATATCCGAGTTTTAGTCAATGTGTTCTCTCCTTGTGAGTTATTTGATTGTGAATGTTATTGCTTATCTTCAATTTAGACTTTAGATGCTTACTTAATATTCTTTGGTATTTTTTTATTTTTTTTTGGGTTAACGAATATCATTTGTTACTTTTGGGGTTGCTTAAAAAATGACGCCTTTGCAGTTTCCTCTGATTTGTGCTGCTCTCGTGCCTAAAGATAGTATCAGCTTTGGTTGTTACTGGTGCTTATCTCTTTACTGTCCTATTCTATCATTCTCAACCTTTTCGGCATCTGAAATAAAAAAGCTATGGAAACTATCTAGTTATTGAGAACTGTCAATGGACATGAAGCCAGGATTCTAGCATTAGCTGTATCAGTATTACATATTGGAACATCACAGTTTAAGTTAAGCCACAGCTGAAGTAAGGAAAGCTTCCACTAAATTTATGAGTAACACATTTATAGTTAAACACGGGCTTTCTCATAGGGTTCTCTTACTATTGATTTTCTTTTAGCTACCTTATTAAGCTACATCCTTTTCACTTGTTTTCATGAAATGGCGTTGCTCTTGTTATGTAAAGTGGTACAAAAAAACATGGTACAATGATGTTCATTCATCTTTAGATCACTAAATGAAATGAAAATGAATCTCTGAACTATGGATACTCATTTAACTCCTCATTTTGACGTGTAATTCAGTGCACTTTTGCTTCAATTTTGTGAAAGACATCTGAGCCGTTGATCATCAGTGATCAAGGCAAAACTTCCTTGATCACTAAATGACATTATAATCCAAACTTTATGAATCTTTGATATAAAGGCAAAGCGGTACTAACTTAACATGCTTAGTCAAATTGGAAACAGATGGCAAAAATGGAAAACATATCTCAAATATCGCTAATGAAAGTTGAGATAGTTGAACTTACCCATTCAACATTTTATATTCAGGGATCCCTAGGGAATTTGACCCTGAACTGTGGAGTTTCAGATCTTCTTATCAGTAAACTGGACATGCAAGCCCAACTCTGCACTATTTCAGGTATTCATGATGTATTAATTTTTAGCTTATAGATCTAGATTTACCTTATTCAGCTTCATGTGACACGTGCCATTTGGTGGTTCATTAGCGTGGATTGAAAGATTTTTGCCTGTAAATATTATTGTATGAAGACATTTGGCTGAGTATCTTAGTTGACTTGTGATCAAAACGCCTAACTTAAGGGAAACAACAAAGTGCTCTTGAAGTCAAAATGTTAGGTAAGGTTTAGTGCAAGCATTGACTAAGCATCATTATGTCTGGACAGTAGAAATGGTGCACCTTTGCTCAAGTAAACTCAAAATAAAATGACTCATCACTAACATTATCCATTTTAACTCCAGATTTGAGTAGAAACGCAGAGAGCTTTTTCCCAAAAAGAATGATATACTGTTTGAGTAGTTCTATGTTGAATTTTGGAGTTCTGATCTGCTTACTTGTAAACTAGAGAGGTGAGCACAAATCAGTACACTACCAGCACTCGTGCTTTGTTATTTTTATCATGTAGTTCTGAAAAGTTTAGCATTCAGAGCATCAAGTCTTGCCATTTCATTTTCTTTATTTGATCAGGATGCATGTTGGCCTAAATGTTGTTATTTGAAAGAACATGACTTTTGGCTGATTGACTTGGTTGACTTTACATCAGAATGTGTACTGAACAGAAGACTGGAAAGAGCTCTTCAAGTCAAGCAATAAATTTGGTCTACTAAAATACACTAGAAAGAAGAATCAGTGCAAGAACTGTTTGGATGACTAAACTAATTAACTTTTACTGTCTAAGATGAATAACCATTAATTGTTGGAATCCCACCAAATTCATAAATGCTTGATGTGCTTACTGCAGTTCCAGAACAGAAATCTCACTATTGGATGTTCAACAAAGTATTAAATGGATATCCTACGGTTGAAATCCTTTATAACAATTGGGAGTACAGGCTTGAAAAAAGGCACTCAAAATTTTGGGGCATTCCGAGAATCGAACTCGGGACCTCTCGCACCCAAAGCGAGAATCATACCACTAGACCAAATGCCCTACTTTTGTTGGTCCCCCAGTCTAAATGATAGCTGGAAGTTTCATATTCAGGTGTCTGGAGTTTATACCATCCTATGAAATGATTTTCTAGGTGGGATGAGAATTCTCCTGCGTCTAGGGGCTGCTCCATTGTTAAAATAATGTTTACAGAGAGACATGACAATGCCATTAAAGGTGCTTTAGTTGTAGACAGTGTGGAAGTTTCCCAAATCTGGTTGTAATATCTAAACTTGCTCAACTGTAAATTCAGCAAGAGATGAAGGAGCACTTGGAGAGTTAATCAACGTGGAGTAAATTAAAAGTTTATAAAAATCAAGGGGCATTCCGAGAATCGAACTCGGGACCTCTCGCACCCAAAGCGAGAATCATACCACTAGACCAAATGCCCAGGTGTTTGTTGGTCCCTCAGTCTAAATAATAGTTGGAGCCTGGAAGTTTCACGTCAGTTGTCTGGAGCTTGTACCAACAACAACAACAACAATATACCCAGTGTATTCCCACTGTCTGGAGCTTGTACCATTTTTCGAAATGTTTTTCTTGGAGGGATGAGCATTTTCCAGTGTCTGGGGGGATCCTTCCTCGGGTTAATTGGTGTTATGGTCTTTTACAAATTTGTTTTTAGTTTTATGTCCTTTTTATAAGAGATCTTCATTCTTACACAGAAGAGATTTAGAAAGGTCATTTTCTTCTATTCAAATTGTAAGTGGTCATAGGAGACCATTTCCTTCCTCTTCCTCCTTTCCGTTATTAGAATAATGTATATAGAGAGGCACACTATGCTATTCAAGGTGCTTTAATTGTAGGCAGTATTGAAGTTTTTCATATCTGGTTGTATCTGAACAACCTCCACTGTAGAGGAGGTAATAGTCTCCTATGGCGACTGTAGAGTCATTAAAGATGAAGGAGCATTTGGAGGTTTAAATCAACTTAAGAGTAAATAAAAACTTTAGCAAAATGAAGGGGCATTCCGAGAATCGAACTCGGGACCTCTCGCACCCAAAGCGAGAATCATACCACTAGACCAAATGCCCTGCTTTTGTTCGCCCCTCAGTCTAAATGATAGTTGGAAGTTTCATATTCAGTTGTCTGGGTTACCATCTTATGAAATGATTTTCTAGGAGGGATGAGAATTCTCCTGTGTCTAGGAGCTCCTCCAGTGTTAAAATAATGTCCACAGAGAGACATAACAATGCCATTAAAGGAGCCCTTGTAGAGTTAATCAACTTGGAGTAACTTAAAAGTTTAGCAAAATGAAGGGGCATTCCGAGAATCGAACTCGGGACCTCTCGCACCCAAAGCGAGAATCATACCACTAGACCAAATGCCCATTGTTGGCATTGTCTCATTTGAGTTTTGTATTTTCCCCTTTCGAGTTATTTGATCACAAATGTTATTGCTTATCTGTAATGTAGAATTCAAATACTCCTTGTTTTACACCCAATGATCTTCATTTGCTTGCTTAAATGTTTTTCAGTACTTTGCTTATTTGGATATGTGAGGTATATAGAGGGGTTGCTTTAAATAATATGCCTCTGCAGTTCATCTGTTTGTCACTGCTCTCGATGCAAGATGCTATCAGCTTAGGTTTTTACTGTCACTTGTCTATTTACAATCCTGTTCCATCATACTCAACCTTCTGGTCATCTGGAATCTAGAACCCGTGAGATCTGTCTAGTGATTAAGAACTGTCATTGGACATGAGGCCATGTCTCTGGCATTGGCTAGATTAATATTACATGTTTGAGTATCATAGTTCGAGTTAAGTCACAGCTGAAGCAAATAAAAGCTCCACTAAGGAGTATCACATTTATAGTTAAACATGGGCTTACTTCCAATTCTCTTTTGGGTACCTTCTTATTAATCTAGAATATCATTATACTTGTTTCATGGAATGGTGCCTCATGTTATTCAATTTTGTGTGCACAACAACTTGGTATAATGATGCTCATGCTTCTTTGTTTCACTTAAGTGAAATAAAAATGGCTCATGAACTATGGATATAGGTATTATTCCTTATATTGACGTGAAATTTTGAGAGCTTTTGCCTTGATTTTGTGCAACACCTCTATGTCATTGATTAATGAGTTCAATTGTTACTGTTAGCTTCCTTGACCCCTAAATGACCTTGTTATAGATCACACATAATGATTCTTCGATGTTACAACAAATCCATGTACTAACTTCAATTTAAAGATTTTTTCCTGCTTTGTCAAATTGAAAATGGATGGCAAAAAAGCATATCTGAAATGATGGCTTGTGATAGTTGAGATACTCGAACTTATCTGTTCGACATTTTATATTTAGGGATCTTGTGGGAGTTAGACATTGAACCTTGGAGTTTTAGATCTGCTTTTTGGTAAACTGAACACGCAAGCCCAATTCTGCACTATTACAAGTATTCATGATTTATTAATTTGTAGCGTATTGATCTAGATTTATCGTATCAGCTTCAAGTGACTCATGCCATTTGGTTGTCTATCAACATGAACTGAATCTCTACTTGCAAATTTTGTTATAAGAAGACAGTCGGCTGAGTTTTGTAGTTGACTTGGGGTCAGCTTATAAAAATGGAAAAAATAAAGAGCTCTTGAAGTCAAGCATTAGGTAAGGTTTGGTACAGGGATTGACAAAGCAAGGTTAAATGTGAACTGTACAAATGGCCCTGCTTTTTGATAATTAATAAACTTAAAAATTATTGATTCCCCTGTTGCATTAAATTGTCAGCATGTGACCAAGTGTGAATTATAATTTTTTGAATCTTAGTTACATTAATGTCTGATGAACTTGCTGCAATTTTCAGAACATCAATCTCAATGCTGATTTTTTAACAAAATACCAAGAATCTTGCACCCATGAATCATACAACTAGACTAAATACCCTGTTTATGTTCCCTGTAGACATTCTTGAAATAAGGTTAACACTAAGTCATCCAAGATGAAAAAGTCAGGTTATGTGCTAGTTGAAATTGTCTGCTTCCACTGTTAATAAGGTGGAGGGTAAATTATAGCGTTTGTATGATAACTCCGAGACTGCAGAAGAGGAACTATGAAGTGTATTTTCTTAGATCTCTAGCCAATCGAACTAGGTTAACCATTTATGCCCTTCTTAATTTGAATATATCAATTAGAAAATAGAGTGAAGGAGTAGATTTACTAGTAAAAAACTTAAATTAGATGGGGGCATTCCGAGAATCGAACTCGGGACCTCTCGCACCCAAAGCGAGAATCATACCACTAGACCAAATGCCCAGCTTTTGTTGGTCCCTCAGTCTAAATAATAATTGGATGTTCATGTTAGTTGTCTGGAGCTTGTACCATTTTGTGAAATAATTTTCTAGGAGGGATGAGCATTCTCCAGCGTTTCCGGGATCCTCCATTGTTAGAATAGTTTACATAAAGGCATACTATGCTGTTAAAAGTTACTGTTGGCCATATCTGATTGTAATAACTGAATATGCTCAATTGTAAACTCAGTTAGAGATGAAGGGGCATTTGGAAAGTTGAATCAACTTAAAAGTAACAAAAACTTAAGCAAAATGAAGGGGCATTCCGAGAATCGAACTCGGGACCTCTCGCACCCAAAGCGAGAATCATACCACTAGAACAAATGCCCTGCGTGTTGTTGACATTGTCATCTTTGAGCTGAAGTTAAAATGTTAAAATGTTTTTCCTGTTTTGAGTTATTTGATCATAAATGTCATTTCTCATCTGCAATATATAATTCAGATACTCCTTATCTCACACCAGTTGATCTTCATTTGCTTGCTTAAATGTTCTCTGGTACTTTTGCCGACTTCCATTTTGATGCGTAAGATATAAAGAGGACTACAGATATTGTGAAAGCAGAGTTAGGTCTGGATTGTATTAATGGTAATTAGTACACTAAAAAAATAAAATATTGATTCCCCGGAGGCATTAAATTGTCAGCATGTGACCAAGTTTGAAAATCTATTGTTTTACTCTTAGTAAACATATATAAATGGCTGATGAACTTGCTGCAATTTTCAGAACATCAATTTCAACGCTGATTGTTTCACAAAACACTGCTACTTGGTAGGAATCCTATGTATTTGATATCCCTTTAGTTTGGGGGTTGGGGGGTGGATTGGATACTTGAGCATTCCAAGAATGAGAGCTGTTGACGTTCTCTTGAAGACAATCTTAATGATGCATTTTGTCCAGTAGATATCTGCTTAGATTGTTGACTAGAAGGAGAGTGAATTATAAAGTTTGTATGTTCATGTTCCTACTCCCAAAGCTAAGCACCTCTCTAAAGACTTTAGAGAAATAGCACCCAAGGGTGTGGCCTAGTGGCTCAATGAAGTTGGGTTGAGCAACATGAGGTCTCAGGTTCAATTTCCAATAGAGACAAACACTAGGTGATTTCTTCCTATCTGTTCTAGCCTTGGTGGACAGAGTTACCTGGTACCTGTTGCTGGTGGGAGGTGGCAGGTATCCCGTGGAATTAGTCGAGGTGCGTGCAAGCTAGCCCGGACACCACGGTTATAAAAAAAAAAAAAAAAGACTTGAGAAAAATAACTATTGAATTGTTTTTTGGCAGTAAGCTTTCTTTGCCAATACGCACTATGTTAAACAATATCTGCCTGAAAATTTACTCCAAAATTATAGCCCAAAATAAAATGAAAGGGGCATTCCGAAAATCGAACTCGGGACCTCTCGCTCCCGAAGCGAGAATCATACCACTAGACCAAATGCCCTGTTTTTGTTGGTCCCCCAGTCTAAATGATAGCTGGAAGTTTCATATTCAGTTGTCTGGAGTACCATCTTATGAAATGATTTTCTAGGAGAGATGAGAATTCTCCCGTGTCTAGGGGTTTCTCCAGTGTTAAAATAATGTTTACAGACAGGCATAACAGTGCTATTAAAGTTGTTTTAGTTGTACACAGTGTGGAAGTTTCCCATATCTGGTTGTAATATCTAAACATGCTCAACTGTAGAATCAGCAATAGTTGAAGGAGCCCTTGGAGAGTCAAATCAACATAAGAGTAAATTAAAATTTTATCAAAATCAAGGGGCATTCCGAGAATCGAACTCGGGACCTCTCGCACCCAAAGCGAGAATCATACCACTAGACCAAATGCCCATTGTTGACATTGTCTCATTTGAGTGCAAGTCAAATGTATTTTCCCCTTGTGAGTTATTTGATCACAAATGTCGTTGCTTATCTGTAGTATAGAATTCAAATTATCCTGATTTTGCACCAGATGATCTTCATTTGCTTGCTTAAATGTTCTTCAGTACTTTGCTTATTTGGACGTGAGGTATATAGAGGGGTTGCTTAAAATAATATGCCTCTGCAGTTCCTCTGATTCTCACTGCTCTAGATGCCTAAAGATGCTTTCAGCTTTGGTTGTTGCTGTCACTTGTGTATTACAATCCTATGCTCTCATACTCAACCCTCTGTCATCTGGACTCCAAAACCCATGAGATCTGTCTAGAGATTAAGAACTGTCGTTGGACATGAGGCCAGATCTCTGGCAATAGCTGAATTAATAGTACATGTTTGAGCTTCATAGTTCTAGTTAAGTCACAACTGAAGCAAATAAAAGCTCCACTATGGAGTATTGCATACAATAGACCCTGTGGCCTGCCCTTTCCCGTACCCCCCACATAAGCGGGAGCTTTAGTGCACCGGGCTGTCCTTTTTTCTTACTTCCAGTTCTCTTTCGGATACCATCTTTATTAAGTGATACCATCATCACTTGTTTCATGGAATGGTGCAGCGCATTTGATGCAATTTTGGGTGCAAAGCAACATGGTACAATGATGTTCATGCTTCTTCGTTTCACTACAGTGAAATGAAAATGGCTTCCTTATATTGACAAGAAATTTTGAGGGCTTTTGCCTTGATTTTGTGCAACACCTCTATGTGATTGTTAATGATTTCAGTGTTACCGTTAACTTCCTTGACCCCTAAATGACCTTGTTATTGATCAAATATGCTGATTCTTCGATGATACAACAAATCCATGTACTTCTTCACTGTCAAGGTTGCCTGCTTCGTCAGATTGAAAACAGGTTGAGATACTCGAACTTATCTGTTTGACGTTTTATATTTAGGGATCTTCTGGGAGTTAGACATTGAACCTTGGAGCTTCAGATCTGTTTTTTGCTAAACTTAACAGGCAAGCCCAAATCTGTACTATTGCAAGTATTCATGAATCATGATGTAATTTTTAGCTTATAGATCTAGATTTACCTTATTCAGCTTCAAGTGACTCGTGCCATTTGGTTGTCTATTTAACATGAATTGAAAGAATCTTTACCTGCAGATTTTGTTGTATGAAGACAGTACTGGACTTGAGATCAGCTTACCAAAATGGTAACTCTGAAGGGCTCTTGATGTCAAGCATTAGGTAAGGTTTGGTACCAAGGATTGACAAAGGAAGGATAAATCCGGACTGTACAAATGGTCCTACTTTTTGATAATTAATAAATTAAAGGCATTAAATTGTCATTTGTCAGCATGTGACCAAGTGTGAATTCTATATTTGAATCCTTGTTACATACATGACTGATGAACTTGCTGCAATTTTCAGAGCATCAATGTCAGTGCTGTGGTATTAAGTAATTTTTCTATTTTATATTCCCTGTATACAATCTTGCAATAAGGTTAACACTAAATCATCCAAGATGAACTAGTTGAAATTATTTATTTCAACTGTTAACAAGTGGAGCGTCTATTATAGCGTTTGTATGATAACTCCGAGACTGCAGAAAAGGAACTATGAAGTGTATTTTCTTATATCATGAAGTTCAAAAAAAGGTTAGATATTAGAATGGGGGCATTCCGAGAATCGAACTCGGGACCTCTCGCACCCAAAGCGAGAATCATACCACTAGACCAAATGCCCAGCTTCTGTTGGTCCCTCGGTCTGAATAATCACCAAATGCCCAGCTTCTGTTGGTCCCTCGGTCTGAATAATCATTGTCATTCATTTTGTTGCCATTTTTGTGAAATAATTTTCAGGAAGGGATTAGCATTCTCGGGGATCCTCCATTGTTAGAATAATTTACATAGAGGTATCCTATGCTATTAAAAGTTAGTGGTCATATCTGATTGTAATATCTGAATATTTTACTGGTTATGTTTTTGTTGTTGCTCAATTGTAGTCAGTTAGAGATGTAGGCCATATCTGATTGTAATATCTTAATATGCTCAATTGTAGAGTCAGTTAGATATGTAGGAGCATTTGGAAAGTTAATCTTTTTTTTTTAAAATTCCCAGTCACGATTTTATTACCATTTGTCTTTGCAAAAGTACGTTGAAGGAGGGTATAGCCTAACCTTGATATGTAAGACTTAAAGAGGATCAGTGAGTAAAAGAAGCACAAATAACAGCAACTACTGAATGTGCTCTTAGCAAAATGGTAATAAAGCTGAGAAATCATGGTGGATCGTACACCATGTTACTTGGTCTTCTCTTCTTGACTCGGAGTGTTGGTAATTGCCAACGATCAACGTTGAGTAATCCTTTGGCTTTCCTCGGGAGTGTATCACAGTTAGTAAAAATATGTACATCATCCAGTTGGTGGCTAATGGAGGCCATGAGATCTGCCACTTGATTTGCTTCTCTTCAGCAGTGTTTGATGATAATTCCTTCATCTTCAATCAACGTTTTGGTCTTTGTGATGGTACCTTCAATCTTCCACGGAGTGTTCCACGTCCCATTTAAACAATTGTGGACCAGGAGGGAATCAGTTACATCAACTTGAGGCTTGAGAGTAAATAAAAACTTTTAGCAAAAAAGAAGGGGCATTCCGACCTGCTGTGAGTTATTTAATCATAAATGTCAGTTCTCATCTGCAATATAGATTTCAGATACTCCTTACCTCATCTGGATTGTAGTTATGGTAACTACTACACTAAAAAATAAAATATTGATTTCCCAGTGGCATTAAATTGTCTGCAAAATGGTTGATGAACTTGCTCCAATTTTCTTAACATCAATTTCTACGCTGATTGGTTTTACTTAGAAATGGTACTACTTGTATGTATTTGAGAACTTGTGGCAAGACCATTCAGCTCTCGAAGACAATCTTAATTTGCAATTTGTCCAGCTACAATAGCTGCTACTAAAATTTTCTTGAAAGGTATAAGCCCAACAAAGAAAAAGAAAGGGGCATTCCGAGAATCGAACTCGGGACCTCTCGCACCCGAAGCGAGAATCATACCACTAGACCAAATGCCCACGTCTGTTCTAGCTTTGGATAGTAATACTATTTGTACTGTTCTATAAAAAATACTATTTCATTTTGCTTTGTTTTTTCTTTTTTTTTTTTCCCAAAAAGATTTGGCTTTGTTTGCTTTTCGTGAATGTGATATCCTAGAATAATATCCTTCTGTAAATATATTAATTTTAGCTTGTGGTATGTGGGTGGGCGGGCTATTGAGCTGCTAGATCCCACAGGCCTTTTGAATGGCCAAAATACCGAAAGCTAGAAGCTAAACAAAATAATCCCTCTGTCCTAAGTAGTGTTTTGCTTTTCTTTTTTGTCGGACAAAATGAGTACGAGTATATAGTAAAAAAGGGGCAATTCCAAGAATCGAATAAAAGGTGTATATTGTAAAAATTTGGGGCATTCCGAGAATCGAACTCGGGACCTCTCGCACCCAAAGCGAGAATCATACCACTAGACCAAATGCCCTGTTATGAAATACTTCTTAACTACAGTAATACAATAAACAAAGATGCTTTTAAGATCATACAAAGTTTTACAAACATTGAAAAGCAAACTATTCAACTATTTTGTAAACTTTATTCTCATTTCTTGACGCATCACAGGGTTCAATTGAAATAATAAAGGAAGCATAGAAAAGTAACCTCCGACTGGAGAAAACTAAAATCCAGTTTATTTTTAGATACATTTCTAGTTTTGATGTTTTAAGAGGGTATTTATTCCATGTTAAAAAAGTCTAAGGAAATACTATGGTACAGACCCTTAAAATATAAAGGGAAAAGGACATAAATGTCACTTCGCTCAAAATTATTTCCACCGAAATATCCATTGATTTTACAATTCCAAAAGGTAGCCATTTTAGGCCTTTTTGTTGCTGCTACTGCCTCCTTCTTCTTTTTTTTTTTTTTTTTTTTTTTTTGGTATTTTCCGTATTTTATTATTTAATTTCTAATGTCAATTATTTTAGCACATAGCACTATAATTATCCTTACAAGCACTATAATTAGCTCTATGATACATTTTATATAACAATGATATATTTTTTTTACATATACAATTGTTATAGATACAATTTCTATATATATCCTATACAGATTCATATTACATACAATAATGATACAATTTTTGTACATATCATATACAAAAATATATACTCTATATAATAATTATACAATTTCTATACATACTATACTCTTCATGTTTTTTTGTTCATATACCATAATTATACAGTCCCCATGTCACATTCATATATTTTATACAGAAAAACATATGCATTTCATATATCATATTGATACAGTCCCTATACCATATTAATACACTCCTTATACCATATTGATACAACTCATATACCATATTATACAGTCCAGACTGACCATTTTTGGAATTAGTTTGGGCCGACTAGCCACTCCATATCCAATAACCCAAACATGGGTCATTTATTTTTAGATGGATCATGTGGTATCCTTTCTCCAAATATTATA
The DNA here is from genome assembly GCA_031232105.1 of Capsicum rhomboideum. NCBI lineage: Eukaryota > Viridiplantae > Streptophyta > Magnoliopsida > Solanales > Solanaceae > Capsicum > Capsicum rhomboideum. Next base: position 140,658,130 of record CP124719.1, on the reverse strand, counting down.
AATATGTAACGGAGACAAATTCAGTGGCATTTTTTAACTCCTTATAAGAAAGAATCTAATGACAACAAAAGATCAAAAGCTGAAAGAGGGATGTTCTAAAACTGTGTATCCAATTGAGAAGGTAACAACAATAACAACAAATTCATGTATCATATTCTTAAACGTTTGTACCTCTTAATATTATTATTTATAATGCATAGACATAAAGCTATTATAACATATCTTTTTGCTGTGAAACAATGAAGGTTGCTTCAGCTTTTCTCTCTTGGAAACAGTCCACATATTTATCCTAAATTTTCGAACGAATGTTTACTGCTATGTGGGCGACCACTGACTAAGAGTTGATGATTTTGCACGAGTTTTTAGATTTAATAATTTTTTTTTTTTGAAATTCACTCTCATTATAAACTATTTAAAACAAACAAAAAAGTGACTACTTAAAGGGCAAACAACCGTAAACTATAGCAGAAGTTATACACCTTGAGAAATTTGAATGCATAACTGTCAACATACGGTCTACAATTATTCATTCAGATTCATAAAGCTTCACTTGAGATCAAATCGAAAAGAGTTATTTCTGAATTCTAAATTATCATTTTGTATGATATCTTTTTCAAGTTTCTTTTATCTCCTACATCAAAAATAGTTGATTTATCCAGCAACAATGCGGCAAAAAATATTCGTGTTTAAGTTAAAAAAAAGATAACTGAGCAGTGACTCTAGAAAGCTTCTAAAAGTACAGGTATGTACAAAAACAGATTTTGTACAAAGATCGACCAAAATCCAGAGAAACTATACAAGAAACAACTTTCACCCAACACCTCCTCCGCATCAACAACATTTGTACTCTTTCAATAGCTGTGCGACGAACACCAGAAGCTCAACCATCTCAAATCCAGCAGCAGAAACAAAGTCCATGTTTTCACGTGTAGAGTGTCCATTTTCTGTCTCCTCTTCAACACGTTTGCTGACTGATCCCAAATCTGCCTCTGCTAACCAACTAAGAGGGAGGGAGCTTCCAAGTGCAGTTTTTAACTGACTTGCCTCATTAATAATATTGTCCAATGACTCCGAGTAGCAGTTCTCCACACCTTCGGATGCAGATGATTCTTTAAACTACATAAATACAACAAATTTTATCAAGCAAGTTGCAATGGTCAAACCATAGGGAATTTCTTTACAGGACAGAGATTGAGCAAGATATTTTGTTCCCTTTTCATCACCTCAAGTAGACTATATAAACCATTAAGCTATGCAATGTTAACGATTAATCCCGAACGTGAAATATCTTTTCTAATCGCTACCTTAAGTGCTATTTGTGTTAAGCATTCATCTCTCCTAAGAGATGGTCAATGTTTATTATGAATTATTGGCTCCTCTGCAAAAACTAGGAAACAAATACTACCTTTAAAAGTGAAAGGCGAAGCCTCCTGACTGCACGAATTAGATGCTCCATACTTTCTAAGCTCTCTTTTAGAGTTGCATTCTCTATCTTCATCCTGAAAAGCGGTAACACAGCAATGACAGGAGAAAATATGAGATACCCAAAAAAAAACATATATTCTGTAACATTACTTCCTTTTATGAGCACCAGTAGTAAGAAGTAGTTACTACTGTTCTGTTCTCCTTTAGTTTTAGCATGGCTTCTTCAATACTGTATTTCCCTTTAATACTTGATTTTGATATGCTTTACTTGAGCCGAGGGTCTATGAGAAATAACCTCTCTACCTTCACAAGGTAGGTGTAAGGCTGCATACACACCACCCTCCCCATACCCCACTTGTGGGAGAACACTGGGTATGTTGTAGTAGTAGGAAGCAGTTCTAAAATGTAGTGGAAGCATCAGCAAAAATTTCAAACAATACCTAGCAAAATCCATGTTATTGGTAGGCCTCCTATCAGCAAAATTTGCTTCAGCATCTCGATGAGTGTCAGCTCCATCTCCATCCGAATCTTGTATACCAGTCCAGCGCCTCAAATATGAAGTTTTCAGCAGATTTTTCAATCTTCCATCTTTTTCTTGAAGAGTCCTTTTCACTGCAATCTCACCAATAGATTTGCCTTGTCTAGAGGCCTCATTAACTTTCCTACAACATTTAGCCATCTAACGGTGATCATTTTGAACAAGCAACTTTTAATAAGTAAAGAAGTGGAGCAAGGAAGAAGGACACAGTAGTCTAATTTATCTTTTTCTTTTTTCGAGAATGTGCATAGCCGTCCAATTTACATGCTGGTGATATTCTTTCAACCATGAGCTGAAGAACAGAAAAATGTAGGCCAATAATAATGTCTGTAGATCAAAACTCTCATCGGTCATCACTGTTTTAAACCAGATCTTATTGCTACCAATAGTATCATCTGCATATACCCTCCCATGTTTTTCCTGTTTAAACCCATCACTATTGCTTATAATGGATGACATTCTATACCTTCCTGCCTTTCTTGTGTTTTTTGCGTTAAAACCCATGCTTATTGCTATAAGAAATGTCATTCTACACCAGACCGTCAGGTCAGTCTTAAGTTATTACCTTTCAGAATCTTAAAGAATCATAAAGTCCAGAGTTAATTTTTCAAGGAAAATTCCACAGTAATTCCTTTTTGAGAAGGCAGGTCTTAAGATCCTCCTACAAAAAGAGTACCATGAAAAACAATGGAGATGAAAATGACGCATCCTAGCATATACACAGTTAACTGGATACAGAAACATACTCTTGCAATAATTGATGGTCCCGATTCAACTGTGCAAACTCCATGAGAGCTTTGACCTTCTCATTTGTAACCTGAAAAATTGCGTACATATATCAGTGCAATTTACAGTTAGTCACTCCAAGCCCCACGTAATTATCACTCTAGTACATTGGCAGTGTTACTAAATAGAAGTGATGAGTGATAGGTTAAAAGTGATAGATGGGGGATAGAAGTGATTGATAAAGGAAGCAAACACTCAGCGGAATACTTGTAGTAAGTTCCTCTGGAGCTCCTCAACTTTTTTCTGCAGAGCTGCATTGACATTCCTCTCCAATAAGTGTCTTTCTTCTTGTTGCGAGAGAAGTAGTAATGTTTCAACCTGCATTAGAAAGAGAAACTGATTGAGTTAGCACATATTTACAATTTGAAAGTACTCAGTTTTACTGCAACAGTTACAAAACCTTCTCGTTTAGTGCCGCAGCAAGGGCTTTAGAAGCATCACTATTTTCAACAGTAATGGTAGTTGTCAAGGTAGGCTGATTTCTCTGCAACAGATAAGAGACGGATAAGCTTCAGAAACACGTTGACAGCATATTTTGTACAGAAACATGATTCATTCTCGCTAGATTAGATTGTAAAAGCATATAAAACTAATTAAAATAGTAACAAACAAAGTATCCCATCCCTGACGTGACTGCTGATATCAACAGAAGCATTTCTTGATTCTAAGCATCGTAGTTTCAGAGTTAAAAGGGAGAATCCACTAAGGGAACAAGCCTTCTTAGAGAACAATTTTAGGAAATAGAGAACCTTATCCAAGAACAACTTAGAAAATCTCAGGAGACGAACTTGAAAATATAATATTTATCCTATCTCTTTGACAGCAAAACACACAAAAGACCACAGGCTAAACTTTTTCTTTAAACCACGAAAACCTTGCAGAAGCTTGTACAAGTACATGTCAATTATTAATAGCAATACTAGGCAAATATAGGTCTGAGAACATAAAATCTGTACCATCAACTGCTACCATTTCAACTAGTCCTTTCTTTCTTTAACAGATATGTTATATCTTTGTTATTATCACCATGACATTCAAAGAAAGGTTAAGTCGAGTGCAACAGAAACCTTCTTTGACAGAAAACTCCTAGAAGAAAACACTACCAAAATAAAAATAGAAGGCTGAAGATGTAGACACTGATACAGAAAGGTCTAGAGCAAAAGTAAGAACCAACTACCTTAAAGATCAAATCTGAACCAGCATCATTGTTTATCTGAACATCTTGACATTCAAGTTCATTGAACTTTAAATCATCCACTTGAGAAGAATTTAAGTTTCTCTCACTCATGCTGCAGTCCTTGAACTTTTCTTCCACCACGTTCGTAGCTGATTTAATATGAGAAAATCCCTCATCAAGTAAGCTTGTAATATTAAGTCGATGCTGAGAATGATAGGAGCGAAATGCCGATATTTGAGCCCTGAGCTCCGCTTCTGAAAGAATCTGCACATTAGTCCATCAGTAATCTGTACAAAAACTGATAATTATATTCCATTCCAAAGTAACAATATTCATACTTTCTGTTTTTCCAAGGCGCACACTTTTTTCTTCAGGTGATTTTCTATTTCAAGACCCTGAAAACCAAAACACAAGTAAAATAAAAAAGACGGAGAACAATCAAATGATCAAGAATAGAGAAGAACAATAAGTTTCTGCAATACTAAACAGATATCAGATGAGAAACTACATACTACTTGTAGCTTGTACTGAAGATTATCCAAAGATTTTCGTAGTGTCTCCACTTGTTCTTCCAGAGCACTCTGTCTGAGGAAAGTTAGTCAAGATCATATAATAAGTTTGAACAATTCTTTTTAATAAGTTTGAACAATTAAAGAAAACAATAACAACTGTTAGTGACTTGGAATTCACTCAAATACGAGCTATTTCCATAGCCAGCCGAAGTAATGCAAGTATTTTGCAAATATATTCTTCAATCCTCACACTTCTCCATCTCCTGATTAAATGAAACATCTCACCACCAGAAAGCGTGTTAGCCCTTCTTGGACAAGAGCTCACTTTAATGATAAAAATTTAATGGTAAGCTCTGTAGGTAAAGTAAGGGAACAAAAGGAAAACGGACAACATAGCCATTAAACATAGAAGAATGCTCAGCTAGCCCTTCTAGGACAAGAGCTCACTTTAATGATAAAAATTTAATGGTAAGCTCCGTAGGTAAAGTAGGGGAACCAAAGGAAAACGGACAACGTAACCATTAAACATAGAAGAATGCTCAGCTAGTAGGTAACATCAAATTAATTATTCAGAATCACACAAATACCCATTTTACTTAATCTCCTTAAGCAGCAAGTAATTAAGAAAAGAAAGTGGAGTGGAATATTAAAATTGGAGTTAGCTAGAAATTTGATTAACATAACAGTTGGAATTTGTGAGCCAAGGAAGTCTGAATGGAAATATGTGCGAAAAATGATAAGGGGCATTAGTTTGTAGTTTGATTTTTGGCAGTGGAAACTTGTAATTACGGAGATGGATGAAATAATTTGGAATAGACTAAAATGAAAACCGGTTCGAGTGATTTGAGACAAAGCATCAGTTATAACCAATAACGTCCAAGTTTTTACATCGCTAACTTTCTGGAACTCACAATGTAGTTAGAGGTGGATGTTTCCCCAGGATTGCTGAAAGTCCACATTTCAGACGGATCATGCAGGAGGCACCCACATTTGTCTTCCCAGGACGCATCATCAATATCCTCCAATGACTGCCGTCTGATCTCATAGAACTTATGAACAACCTGTTGTACAAAATAACATCTTAAAACTTGGAAAGGATGGATAATTATCAGTAATGAAAGGGATCTAATACATAGTGATTTCTCTCTTATTTGTTGAGAGTTCCCTTGATCCAAAAATTGTATAAATGGAATGTTACACATGTAGAGATGAAGCACTTTTGTTTATATATTTTAGTTCTGTAACAATTATGCATGTGGATTCACAGGGAGAGCATTAGAACTAAGTACCTCCTTGAAAATCTCATCCAACCTCTCTTCCCTGTCCATATCACTCTGCAAAGTAGCCGTCAATATTTTCTCTTCAAGTAGTTCACAGTTTAGCTCTTCAATCCTGCATCAGAGATGGAACATAAGGGCAACAACAACAACATACCCAGTGTATTCCCACAAAGTGGGGTCTGGGGAGGATAAAGTGTACGCAGTCCATACCACTACCTCAGATGAAGTAGAGAGGTTGTTTCCGATAGACCCCCAGCTCAAGACAAATAACACTATAACAAACAAAAAACATAAAAACAAACAACAAAATGGGATAACACACCACTAGATAATTAAAAAAACAATTCACCCATAGAGAAATACTATAAACTATCTATCCGAAATCAAGCCACCCATACATAGGGGCAACATTAAGTTATACTGCATATTCCCAGAATGTTTTACATTGCAATGGGATTTTTGTGGAGACTACAGTCTACATGTAGAACATATTCAACTTCATGAAGGCTATGGCAGCTATTTTAGTAGTCAGGTTCTGCAGAGTTTAAAAGTTCTCAACAACTTAAAACACCAAATCACAATTTTCATGGATAAAGAAATCAACACATTATGAAAGTATCCAACTCAAAAGAGGTTGCTGCTTAGAAACATCGACTATTCAGATCCTTGTAGAAGTTATTTCCTTTGCACTCAATTGCCAATGGGAGGAGTGGCAAAATGTAAGAATAACGAACAATAAAAGAAGAGCAAGAGTTCCAAAATCATGAACTTAGGGAATACACCACTTTAACACCCAAAGCCTACTCACCACCAAAATTAAAAGCAAATTCTACGTTCTAAGCTCCATTGCTTCACGACTACAGTGGGAGGTGAAAAACACCAGTATCCGCATCTGTTTTATTCTACATTGTCCAAACTAATCTGCAGCCAATATGGACTTGTGTGGTATAACCTACGAACATGAGTTTGTGAGCTATCACAGCTACTATGAGACTTCTTGCGCTTTTCTTTGGCTATTCCAAAAGGTAAGGTGACAAAGTTGGTCTATCAATTATTAGAAAAAAGGTTTTCTGAAGATGCGACCCCTAATGCAATCTGTGGTTCCTTCAAGTGAAATGGGAAGTAGATCATTTGACATCATGAAAATGTTATTTAGAAGAAAAACCTTAGAAGAACATATTTTGTGGGGATACTAGGGCTAAGAATAGACATTTTGGAACTGTTCCTGGTGCGACTTTGGTGCTTATTTGTAATACTTAGTTTATCCACCGGAGAAATATGTCATTTAGACCTAATGAACAAGACAAAATCAGATGCATGTAAAAATTCAATCAAACCTCTGTTGAAGTTCATGAAATCCTCTTGATATAAGCTCCTCCTTTTCCTTAGCCTTTTCAGCCTGCAACATTTATAGAGCATGTTTAAAAGCCTCCAAGAATTAGACATGTGAGGGATGAACTATACATGTAATCTCACAGTCACAAGTTCTTTAATAGTGAATAATTTTATTTTAAACAGTTGCTGAAACCAAACGCAACACTCTGCATTCCAAAAATCTGGTTCCCCCGAAACATTTAAATCAAGAGTGCAGCAGTGCCAGGCAGTAATAAATATGTAAAGGCTGTTAATCACACCTTCTTCTTCTCTCCCTTTCCTTTTTTCACCTTTTTCTATTTTTCCTTTTTGAGTGCAGCAAGGAGGAGGGAGGGGGGTGGGGGGTGGGGGTTGTTCAGGAAGACTGAGTATGCAGAAGGAAAAGGAATCTTGCCAACCTCCATTACGGCATGGTCTCGCTCAGAAAATGCAGCAGCAACACAACCTTGAAAAAATTTAAGCTGCTTTTCTGCTTCTACATTCTGGAGTAAAATAGAAAATGGAGCAAGTTATAATATATTGAACTATGATGCACTTCCTGATACTTAATTGACTCTAGATCAAACAAAAATGAACATCTAAAACATCTGAGTTGCAAGCTCTTTGCTTCCCAAGAACCACAACTATAATAATGAAATTTGGGTCATCCCCCAAACAGAAACCATATTAACAATCAAAATGAGAGAGAAAAGATAGTTTCAGAGCAATATACACTAAATTATTCTCCCTCCATTCCTAAATAAGTGCATGTTTTGCCTTTTGATTTTATTCCTAAATAAGTGCATGTTTAAGCCTTCAAGAATATTTTGATCATAATCTTCTTAATATGCCCTTGTACCATTAACGTCTAACTCTTCATTTTAAATGTAATCAATGTCAACTTGGAAAGAGGTATAAATTTTGTTTAGGGGTAAGTTGGTAAAAATACATTTTGTTTGCTAAGAGTTAGTAGTTTATTAAGGGGTGCGCCAAACCCGAAACATGCACTTATTTAGGAACGGAGGGAGTATTAACAAGCACACTATGCACCTCCAGACCCTAATGTTTATGCTTTCTCTTTCCTTTCCTGTGGATAGGGAAGGGAGAAGAGCAAAGAGAAGACCTTGGAAACTTCTGCACTGTGTAGATCAGCCAGTTGACCCTAGCAAAGTGAAGATGGAAAAATAAGTGCATCTGTAATATTAATAGCACACTGGTCCTGCGATGACCAAAAAAAATAGTAGTAAACCTTACTTTGATGTGATAAGCTTGTGACAGCTCTTCTTGGAGATTCTGATTTTCTCGTGTGCAAGCAGCTAGTTTCTTTTTCAAGTTTTCAGTCTCCTGCTCCAACCCAGCTATCCTAATTGGTTAAAAAAAACCATCTTAAAGTGTCAAAAAAAAATTCCCCTCCCATCCAACAATAGTTATAGTACTTCCTCAGAGCAATTGAACTAGCATTTTGACTAAACAGATATAGGCATGCGAATCGCCAAGCTAGCAGAAATTTTGTGCTATCTCTCAAGGGGTTCAACTCAATACTCTTGCTAAAGAAAAAGAAAGAACATAAACAAGGAAAACAACCAAAATACATAAATGACTAGCTTCAACCCGAGCCCCCAACACACACACCAAAAAAAAAATAAAAAAATTATACCTATGAAGAGGCACACGAGTAGGCATCCCAATATAGCTAGGTCCAGCTTGTTGCATGCATAGCTGTTCAATATCTTTATGCAATTCATCACGCTCTAAACAAGAAACCACAATAAATTAGATAATACACAATTTTCTCACTTATTAATGAGTTGCAGACTACACCACTGCAAAGAAGCTAGAAAGGTTCAGAACACAATCAAAACATACTTGAACAAGAATGTGTGAAATTGATTAGCATGAATGAAGAAGCGTGAGTAAATAACACCAGATTTTGTTCATTCTCAAATACAGAAACATTCTGGAGTCATCAAAACCAGCTCAACAATAAAAAATGTTATGCTGGTATCATCTAATCAAAAGTAGCAAGGGCATTATGTCTGTTAACTTGCAAGCACGGTTGTAAGCCCCCTCTATTTTGTTGGAGGGCCTGAATTTAGCCCTTCTTTTGGTCACTCAATTACTCAACAGAGTCAGTCACCTATTGAAAATTGAACTATTCAGGCATAGACACCTTTATGACAACTGCAAGGCGTTCTCTGAAGTATCTGACTCATACTAATAATATAGTGCATCCACAACAGCAAGTTGCGTCATGCCCATATGAACTTACAATATCGCCTTCTTGAAACTGGTTACATTCAAGATTTGACGAATCCCTCACATCCTCCCCCACTGCCACCCCCTCTTTCCCAAACCTTTCGTCTTTTTGGGGGGGCCCACTGTATACCCTAGCATTTGCACTAAATGCTTCATGACTATGTTCCACCAGTTTTATCTTTTAAAAGGAGCTTTGCATTGATATCTCAATAATTTGCCGGAAGCTTATATTGAAACTGCATCTCTCAATCCGTTAACCTGTATTCAAAAGTTTATACCCCTCCTAATTCTATCAAAAAAAAAAAAAACACTATGTAACGTCATCCAGAAACTGGAGGAAAGATGTCCTTACTAATGGAATAGACTATAGAGTACTTGTGTTTCCCATTCATGATTCACCTTTTAACCTATATTTTACAAGCAATACATAAAATTCAATATTTTTAACAAGAACAAGCAAGAACGCATCACCAATCGACCTCTTTTAGGAGTATTTAATTACCATCATCATAGTAAGGAGAAACTACTGTGCTGTACGTATAGTTGGACAAGCATGATATATGAGCCTGACTGGATCAGGTTGAGTCATGAACACTACTTCTACTCTTTTCTCAACTTGGTGAGTTGGTATCTAGTAAAATAAATATTATACAACAACATACCCAGTGTAGTCCCACAAAGTGGGATCTAGGAGGGTAGAGTGTACGCAAACCTTACCCCTACCTCAGAGGTAGAGAGCTGTTTCGGATAGACCCTCGGATCAAGGAAAAACAGTCCAAAGCAATTCAGAAAAGGAACTAATGGAAGTGAAAGCATCACAAAGTAAAATATAAAGATAATCGAAGTACAAGAAAAAACAGATAGTAACAAAATAAAAGGACAAGAAACTACAAAGTAAAATACTACAATAATCGAAGTACATGAAATAACAGATACTAACATAAACAAAGGACCAGAAACTACATAAGCAATACTACGACTACTAGTATGGGCGGATAACAAAACAACGCACTACTACCTACTAACCTACTACCCTAATCCGTGTCCTTCACAACGTCCTCGTAAAGAAATTATATATTTATCAATAAAGAACATTTCACCCTACATTAGTCCAATCTGTCCATAAAATACATACAAATACAATAATATGTAAGCATACCACGCTCCAATTCTTTGATATGAGCACGCAAAGATGCATTATCATTCCAATTTCCATCCATGGCTGGAACAAAAGCGGAAAATTAGACATCCACAACAACGTAAGTCATAAAGAAAACAAGATAAATTAAACGGGTGAGAAAGTAACCTTAAAGGTTTCAATTCGAACCCTAGAAAGCCCAGAACTGATTGTTGATTCCTTATTTCCTTGTCGGAGACAGGACATATATAAACTTATGATTGCTTCATTAAAATAATTCTGTTTTTTGTTGTCTTTCTTTTCTTTTCTTTTTTTCGCTGTTTTTGTGTAATTTATTATTCTTGAAATTTAGAGGTATTATCCGAGCGATTTGATAGTGAACCTGATAACCATAGGTGTAGTGGTAATTACTATATTCTTAATTAAAGGTCAGAATCTAAATTTAATTGGGTTTCTATATAAATATGGAAGATCGATTGAAAAATCAAAAAAAATAAATAATGAACATGATAATATGAGACACCAAAAATCGTGCTGGCATTATTTGGAAACAATTTGTCATTTACTTATAGTTTGGAGGGAAATATGAGTATACAATTAACTATAGAGCGGGTATCAGACACCGGATAGAAAAAAAAAAAAAAAGATAATTAACATGATAATATGAGACAGCAAAAATCGTGCTGGCATTATTTGGAAACAATTTGTCATTTACTTATAGTTTGGAGGGAAATATGAGTATACAATTAACTAAGCGAAAATGGTCCGAAATATATTCAAACTTTGGCGAAAATTATTGTAACACGCCTGAATTTTGCGGGGGTTCTATGATCCCCTGAATTAGTTATTAGTGTATTTTAGTGACATTTATTTGCTTAGCTGGACCTAATCGTGAATACACGAGCACTGAGCGCGTAAGGATCAAAATAAATCTCTATAAACCTATCTCTATTTTCCACGTAGCAGTGCATTTGTCCTTTATTTTATATTTTTTTCATTATATATCCCAAATATATTAAATTTCTCTCTCCAAAATTACTCTTAACTAAGCACTGCTAGTGATTTCACCGTACCAATCGCTGGCAATCCACTGGCGAAATCTACCAGCGGTGTGCAAACTAGCCTGAACGTCGCTTTCAATTTCGTCAAGCTTCCGGCTAGATTCGAAGTGATTATGTTATTGGGTTTTGATCTCCATCATCTAATCTATGTGATCCAAAAAAATTAACTTAAAAGAGCGGTGAAATCGCCGACAAATCCTTAATTATCGTCGATGATGGAGCTCCAGCGAGTTTGACGGGAGAAGACCAATGCCAAAAGGGGCGCCACCCCTCCGCGAGTCTATCCCACCAAAAAGCCCGACCACCGGAATGCTCCCATCAGATGTGAACAAAAACCACCAAGAATCATCTTCTAATGCATCTCACAACTCAATGAATTCGAAGGGAATTGACCAATATGTTCATTCATCTCAAGTCTTTTTCTCTTTTTAATTTGGGAAATGTGGAAAAGTGAGAGTTAAAATAAATTAATTAAAATAATAAACTACTTTATTTATTTAAATGGCGTGTGTGAAGCACTCTCATTGCATTGATTGAGTTAGTTGTCCAGCTAAGAAATAAATGTCACTAAAATACGTTAATAAATAGTCCGGGGGGTCATAGGATCCCCGCAAAATTCAAACGTGTTACAATAATTTTTGGCAAAGTTTGAGTATATTTCGGACCCTTTTCCCATTAACTATAAATGGCAAAACATAATTGAAGTTTGTTTGATAAACTATAGATGGCAAAACGTAATTGAAGTTTGTATGATAAACTATTGGCATAATATATAAACATGTCTTTTAATTTGGCCTCATCTAATATTTATGCTTTCTAATTTTGAGTGTGTTCGAGTAGACACTTAAATTATCATAAAGATTAACAAGTATATACGCGCGTCCTACATGTCGAATCACATGAAATGCAAGTGTACTGCATGTCAAAATCGCGTGAGATTTGTCATGTAGGACATGTGTGTTTTCTTATTTAACTTTAAACATTTTAAGTGTCAATTTATGCACACCAAAATTGGGGGATGTAAATGCAAATTACAAACTAAAGCCAGATTAAAGGGTATGTATATATATTATGCCTAGATGTGTGCGTTTGCTTCTTCTTCTTCTACTTCTTTTTCCCTTTTTTGGGTATGTGCATGAATTTTGGATTCACTTATTTATCCCCTCGTTTTATGATTATGAATTATAAAGAGTTTTATTATAGATAACATAGAGCCGACAAAGATTTAAGGGTGTGTTTTGTATAGGGGAAAAGAAATCAAAAAAGAGTTTTTGATTTTTTTTATATTTAATTGGTTAATTTTTTTGAAAAATATGAATTCCACTCTCATCTTATGAGACAAATAGAGATATGATATAATTATAATTGTGAATTCAAGAAATAAAGACTTTTATTATTTTCTTTAAAAAAAAAATTCTTAAAAATGAAAAAAATAATTTCTCTAATGAAAGTAGGAAAAACAAGTATCATAAGTATCATTCCACATTAATTCCCTCCAACAAACCACCTCAACCCCCACCTCCAACTCCATCCATAACCCCATCTTCATTTCAACCCCAGTAGTTACCTAAATTATATATAAATATTTTTGAGATTATATTTTCTCAAATATCAAAAACCAAGTATAAAATCACTTATTTTCTAGAAAAATATTTTTCTGTGAAAAACATCTTTGTTCATATCAAACACGTCCTAAGGGAAGCTTAAAAAATAAGTTCACCAAGTAGCATTTTATATTGATTGTGTCCTCCGCACCTTTTAACACACCTCACCATCTTCACCTCCATCCCCCCAACCACGCTCTATCACCCCCACCCCCACCCCCAACCTCCTCTCATAGTATTTGTATATTATATACCAATGCTTTTAAAATAATATTTTTACTTACATACCGAACACACACAAAAAAGTAAGAAACCAACTTTTTTCCTGAAAAAACATTTTCCTTCGAATCGAACATATTATCAATTGTTTGTCTCATTAGTTCAAATCTTGTGGAAGGACCTAAGACTAGAAATACAACAACTAGATGAATTCAGCCCTGTTTCCATCTACGAGTACGGTTCACAAGTCTTCAACTCCCTAATTTTCCCCTTGAAGGTGCCCATGTTCTGTTGGTGAAGAGGGGACATGAATGTGCTATTTACCGGAAAGGCTTTACTATCACAAACACTGGATTATACATTCCCACAAATTTTTATCATATTTACAAGCCAACAAGTCAGTTGGCTAAAGATTTGAAAAAATAACAAACTGGAGGAAAATTCAGCAAAGCTCTAGTATCGAGCCTCAAATCTAGAAGATCCATCAAGCTTGTATCATCTGCGCATTTACAGAGAGAGAAACAGTAAGAAAAAGAACAAGGAACGATCAATGACAAGGCTTTTGCCCTAACGTATTAGAAAGAATATAGCATTGAAGAGGAATAGCATAAACATACACATAAAGATGCTTGTGAGTGATCATTGTTGAAATTTGTGAACTTTGAACCATCAAACGATATGTGATTAAGTCATTCCAGCTCTTCAATTAATAAACTTAAACCATAAATGGATCAACTAAATGTTTTAATGGAGAGAATTCAGTGGCAACATCTATCCCAAATTAGAGAAATATCATCTGAAGTAAAGCTGAAGGGAAACCACAAATACGAAAAGGTAACACAAGTTCACTGAGGGATCTCGAGTCCTAGACATTGACTTAAAAAAACTAGAGGATAAAAGAAAAATTATCTCACTTACGAGGAAAAGAGAAGATGGTAGATGCAATCAAGAGAAGACCAAGTAACTGATCAAATATTGTACAAATATCTTACCATCCTTGGGGTGCTTCTCTTTTTTAGTGCCTTCATTGCAGCTTCTGCGAAGGCTTGTGCAGCTTCGGCATACGCCTCAGCAGCAGCATCCTCTCTAGCAGTGTCCTCAGCTTCTGCTATGGCTACTTCTGCTTCTGCAACAGCTTGTGCAGCAGCTCCTGCTGCCTCTTGAGGTGTCATACTCCTCATCTTAGTTAACTCTAAATCTACTTGTGCCTTAGTGAGCATGTCCATATCATCCTCATCAACCATAGAAGAGATCCTCTACCTGTTTTCCAAGAGCGGAATGGAAGATATTCTTCTTTTGTCAGATAATACTGGCGTTGGTGCTATTCTATACTTCCGCTTCATCTGCAGAGAAAAACAACAGCCTTAATATCATAATAAGCATGAATCTAACTACTGACCATCATTCATGATATTCTATACTTCCGCTTCATCTGCAAAAGAAAAGGACATCCTTGATATCATAATCAGCATGAATCTAACTACTGACAATCATTCATGAATTTGAATCAGCCAGTTTATATTGGATTCACACTGAAACTATGGGAAAGATAAGCAACACATGAAGTATGAATTCCAAAACTGAAATATCACCTGGATACGTCTCCCAGTTGCAGTTAAATACTTCAGTTTCACTGAAAGTAGCCTTTTAAAGTTTGGAGGTGCCCAATATTGATCCTACAAGATATAAAAGGTATCGAGTATAATAAACTGATATATGTAGCCATAATTTATAACATAGCCATGAATTGAAATTCCATGAATATTGACCTCATGCATTATCTAAAGTTTATCACATGACACCTTATTTTGGAAGCCAACTCTTAATGTAGAGAAATAAGATCAAACACATAGGAAAAAATTGTCAATATAGCACCATCAGATTAATGTTACAACCATAGAAGGTAGCATTCAGCTCATACTAAACAGGGTGCTAAACTGGACCCATCAATACTTAAAAGGTATTTGACAAAATTAAACTCCTACAATTCTATGCAGTTGATTTACTGTCGTGAACGGCAATAGTTAGATGCTTAAAAACCTTGTGTCCCCGCACATTAAAGAGTAAACAACTGTACAAGGAGAGAACTAAAAATTATAATAAATGAGTTCCAGAAGAGCTCATACTTGAATTAGCAAGAAGCAGCAATACCAAACACCATTCAGAATGTTAGTGATGGCACGACAAGCAAGACTTCAAAATTCCAAAACGTGTTAGAGGCCCTAAGAAAGAATAATGTACAATATATATAACTAAGCGATATTGCTCTAAATTGTCTTACTTTTCGAACATTAGAAGATGAGTACCTCTATGTATGTTGCTATAGTAGTCTTGTTGGAACCACCCGGCTCCTTCAAGTTGCTTATAGCCTCCATTATAAGATTATCCAATCTATAATAGTAGGAAAGCAGCAACACTTAGAGATAGTCGTCCTTCCAGCAAAAGTAGGACCAAAATGGAATAAAACAAACTTACGATAAGGCTAGGACTATTTTTATCCATCTACCATTGTCAGAATGTTAAAAACTAAACAAGAATTATTACTTGGAAATAACATGTGTAGAATGTTAAAATAATTAAAACTATAGAAGTATGAGATCATGCAGAAAGCCAACATTTAACTAAATTCGCGAGCACAAGCAAATGTACAAGGCTACAACATGAGTCATGCTGTAACAAGTAATGAGCAACGTTTAACCTTATGATAGATCTTTTTGACCCACCAATCTGTGGAGAACCACTAGAAGTAGTAGCTAGTCTTGCTTCAGCCATTTCCTCATCACTTTTAGCCTCAATGGTGACAGCTAAAGAACTCTCATCCTGTTTACGGGCTTGATTCATTCCTTTGAGAGCAAATCTTGCTTTCTCTCTAGAACCCCAGCCGTTTGCCATCACACTCATGTTCCTCCACTTGTCCTGAACAGCAACAAAGACAAATTAACATATCATGCATAAATATATAGCTAAGAGGAACCAAAAAAGAAAAAACTATGTGACCTTCATCGACACAAATGACACCAAAGCTTCCTCTCAGCAAAAGAGAATTTTATCCTAAAAGAAATGGAAAAAACGGATGTTCTACCTTTAGATTTAAATTTGAACGCGAGGACAACACTCTACTAAATTCTGGGTCCTTGAGAATCGTCCGCCATTTTCTGGTCCATGCTTATGGACCCCAGCTTTAAGAGCAGCTTCTTCGTCTGGAGTCCACTTCTGTTTAGGTGCACCCATCCAAGTATTAAAAAATTATCCTTCGAACAACCTAATCATAAAACCATAAATATGTGTCAAAAACTCAGAAGAAGATGATGGACAACAAATAAGATATAGAAATAGAATTATGTATCTGGACAAGCAACATAACCTCACATTATCAACGCTAAGTTATTCATTCAAACGACAGCGGACAGTACAAGATATCGAAACTTCCTTCAAACCAATAAGTAATTGGTGTTGGAGAATATACACCATACTCGCTCATGCTGCTTATATTATACTTGTATCCAAGTGGTTTGTCAACGTAAATCTTTCATCTTCTGTTTGTGCATTTGCTCTTAGATATCTCAAGCTAATTCCATTGGCTTAAAAAAAAATAAAAAATCCTGGAATAGCTTTAAAAATATAGGCAAACAATCAAACAAATAAACATGGCCTATAAAATATTAGAACCACTTCAATAGAGAAATTTGAGCTAAAATAAGTTTTAATGTTGAGCACAAAAATAAATTCAAATAAATCTCAACAAATCATGAATTAGGTAAAATAAACCATGTAATCAAGCTAAATCAAATGATGCAGAAACACAACTAACACTAGTATTCATGAAAACATCATCTTTAAGCCAAGTTATGGAAAACCACAAACATAAAAGAGGATAAATTTTCATAAATACATCATCTTTTAGCTGAATTATGGAAAATCGAAAATCGAAACCTTAATTTTAGTAAATAAATCAAGGATGATAAATTATATAAAGATATTATGTACAAGCTGAATAATGTAAAATATCACAAATCGAAAACCCCAGTTTTATCCAATAAATTAAGAAATATCATAAGAAAATTACAATTAAATTAGAAAAATATGATCGAAATAGAGGAGATCGAGGATTACCAAATTGGATCTGTAGAAAGAATTAAAGCCTAAGAATTTGAATATCCCTTTTTTATATATTTTCGGAATGTTTAAAAAAGGGATCATAGTATTTTCGGTCCCTTGCTTATTAGTAAATTCTGATTTGATCCTTGTGGTATTCAATGAAGCGCATTTACCATTTAATTAATTAAAATATGCCTCTTTAGTCCCTTTTATGTGGAAATTGATATTTGAACGATTTTTAAAACTATATCACCGTTATATGGAGTAATAATACAAACTTAATATAAGATATGAGTAATTAAATCCTTGAGCCTATAGTTATTATAAAACTAGGAATTATTCACAAACAAAAATATCAAAAATATAATTAATCGAATAACATAATGACCAAAATTAAAGTTTGTAAATAATCGAAGGGCCAGTTATTAACCCTTTTTTTTATCTACACTTACACACTCATTTTTTTTCAACTTAATTTCTTTCTTAGCTTCATATACTACAGTTTCCCAAATTTGAATCATATTTTGCCCAATTTATTCGTTGTTATATCGAGATGTGCAAAAGCATTTGCATTTTTCCTTTCTAGTCTTATTTGATATTTTTGGCTTTTTCATTTTTTCGGACATGTTTTTATTAGTTAAACTTTTTTTTTTTTTTTTTTTTTGGGTAGTAAAGATGCATTCATGAGAAAATTCATTAATTACAGACTTAATAGCTAAAACTAGCTATAGGTTTAAAATTCAATTAAAGTTCAAAACGCGCAAACTTTAACTTCCGAATGCACGATTATATGATCATTTACCTTCGGATGGTTTGCAATTGATATAATTGATGGTATAGTTATATTTTTCAGTGAAGTTGCTCAGCTATTGAAGACATTAATGTTCTTGCTAGCTAGCCATATGTGTCATATTGCAAAAGGAAAAAAGAATCATATTCTATGATAAAATATTATCATTCGAGTCCTTTCTTGTGGTATGAATGTTAGAAAAGTCTTGTTTATCATGTATTTTGATCGAATGGTATTACTTCATAACGAATTATCATTATTTTCAATATCATAAGTCTATAGAACAAGCACATATACTAGTTATCCATAAAGATAATAGGATCTCTCAAAATATACATAAACCATTAATTTGGTGAATAGATACACTTGAATGCCTTGAATTATTAAGCCAAATGAAAATCATGTATTCTCAAATGGAGGTTCATAATGTTTATGAAGGTCATGACATAAAAAAAGAAAAAAAGCTAGACCCTTGGCTTGCAGGAGATCATTAGTGGATGTCATTTTTCCTTCAGAGCGATCTTAGCTTATTATCAAAAGCATGCATCTAAAAGGCAGCAACAGCAAACCGCAGCCAAACTGCAAAAACATTAACAAAATATAAGATTAATTAGTTTAATTTTCTTTGTCTTCTCAAAATATATAAGATAGAGTTACTCCATAGAGAAATGTGCTAGGGATACTAAATAAACAAAATGTTGATATAAACACAAATCAAATTAATATTACATCTCATCTATTGCAAGATTTAAATATACCACATATATTTATATAAATAAAAAATAAAAATAAAAAAAAAAGAAGAAGGAGAACCCTACTTTAGTTGTCAAAATCATTATTGCTCAAATAACTCAGGATGCATCCCATAAGTTTACTAAATTGGTCACTCAACTATTGAAAATCATATAATAAAGTTATCTATCATTATTTTGTCATAAAAAAGTCAATTATGTATAATCATTTCAGTACATCAAAAGAAACTCAGAGCACATCTCATTATAGGAAACAAAAAGATAGAAGAAAAAATAAGAAAATTATTTTCACCCCGAGCTTTAATTGAAAGTTATAAGAGAATCATTTTTAAATATACAGTACCTGCATTTTCTTGTAGGGCTTGATAAATAATATAGCTAATTAAAAATTGTGTTCGATCATCTATGTTAGCATCAACTAGTAATACAATCCCTTTTAAAAATGACAAAACAAATATATATCATCTAGAGAAAATACAAACAAATACAAAAAAATCACCAGAAAAGACAAAACACCTTTTAGATAAGAAAACATACGTATTTTTGCATTATTTGTATATTATAATTTTTTAACGAAGAAACTTTAAATATATGTAAATCTGCCCCTAATTTCACACGATGAACATCAAAGTACAAAAAATCCCAAATCATAATATCAATCTTCGGTAGAAAAATACATTATGTATATAAATCATTTAATTATGTTTGATGATCTTATATGCCCAAAGAGTTGCATCATGCATGAATGCACAACATAAGAATTAATCTTCAGACATGAAATGAGAGGTGCATACCAACCAGTCATGATGCCGGTCGAGGCAGATGAATTCTTCTGAGGTGGTGGCGCGGCGTATTGAGGGGCACCATATGGCGGAGGAGGGTAGCTTTGTTGTGGGTAACCTTGCTGAGGATAACCTTGTGGAGGATAACCTTGTGGAGCATATCCTTGAGGAGGGTACCCATATGATGCATCTTTTGGTGGATATCCTAATTAATTATTAGGACAAATCATCAAATTAAATCAAAACCTATATTGCATAAGATCTAATTCCAAGAACATCATAAAAAACTCATAAACAAACAATAAAGAAATATTTCGTTATACCTTGAGGGGGAGGTACACCAACGGGAGGAGGTTGATCATAATAACTCATGATTAATTAATTGGATATATGTTCTTGGAGTAATTATATGATAGATATGGTCTCAAATGAAATAATTTTCTTTCATACGAGACTTGAGATATGTAAAATGCAAAATTATTTGCTTGATTTTAGTTTGATCTAGAATAATTCAACCAAATTATGTGAAAAGTTGATCATCTTTTCGATTTTTCTCCGTATGATTTATCTGATGAATAGATAGAGAAAATTATCAATGTGTTCCTTTTAAAAAACCAATTACTAAATTGATATTTTTTATTCTTTAGAAAATCAATTCTTTAATAAAACAAAAGGTTTAAACACGTGTAATTTTTTTGTCTACATAAAAAACTATTTTTCAGTTAATTAAGAAAATGTAAAGTCATTTCCCTATTCAAACGACACTAAAGACCACAAGATTCTAGGATCCATCCTTTTTAATGTACTAATTACATTTTTATTGTGCTAATTACATTCAAAATTTCAAATTCACTAAAAGATCAGGAGATTCTAGAAATTCAATTTTTATTGTACTAGTATCATTTTTATGATCACATTTTCGATCACTATCAATTAATATTTCTCACTAATAAGAGGCTTATATCTTTTTTTTTTCTCATATTAGTGTAATATTTGTAAAAAACATAAAATCTTTAACTTCAGGCTTCATATAGGAACGTTATTGTTATTATTTATATTAGTAAGGATTAAATTATGTTATAATAAGATATATGTGTTTGTAATATAATTCATTGAATTTGTTGTATAAGATTTTATTTAATTACTAATTATAAGAAGCTGTGAATAGTTTAATTTAAAATTTTAAAATATTTCTAGTATTAAAAGGAGGAAGTTTTTATTTATTTCTTCTATATTTTAAAAATATTTTTTTCCTTCTAGAAACTTCAATATTGTCAAATCTAAAATAAAATTATAAATTTATTATTTAATTTTTAAAAATTAGGGACTTCAAGCAAAGGCTTTAGTGGTCTCCTTTTGAGCCACCCTTGACGATGTCAAGTGAATCAAGTATAACTTATGCTCTAACTCTGTATTTGTATCAAAAAAGTTCTTTAGTTACATATAAATATTACACAAACTCATAAATTTTAAATCTCATCATCACTATAAATAATTTTTTTACACCATTAGATCTTCATCAAAATGATATTCTTGAAAAAAAAAAAAAAGAAGTTACATGCTACTATCAGCTAGTAAAATTATATATCTTAAATCCATTTCTGGACATGGAGTGTTAGTTAGGCTTATCCTCTAACCCTTTAACACAATTTCTTGGAGTAGCTAGCTCACTTTTCATAGAAGAAGAATAAATAGATAGAGGGTCTACATCAATTTGTAAAAGATAGTAGTTGGCTTTTAGTCTCAACCATCACTAACTAACCATATCTATCCTTTTTTATTCTCGTCTTTTTCTACTTCCCATGCAAATTACTCTTTTGCTTCAATTTTTACGGTTTCTCCTAAAGCCAATAATTAGCAGTATTAGTAAAATACATTGCTTTAGTACTCTTTTGCATATTGGATACATATATATATATATATATGTATGTAAAAAGAAACGATTAAGATCAAATTATTAGTGAGACATATAATTAAGAGTGGAGAGAGATGACAGTAGCGGTGAAAGATGAATTGGTGCCTCACCCAGTGAAAGATCAACTTCCCGGAGTCGATTACTGTATTAACAGCAATCCTGGTTGGGGTACGTTTTCACACCAAATTTATTTTTCTGAGTAACCATCCATAAGTTGAAATTTTCATGACGCAAAAGTTAGTTTAGGATGTGTTCGTTACGAAGAAAAATATTTTTCAAGAAAATAAGTTAGTTTCTTACTTATATTCTTGTGTAGAGGGTGTGTTCGGGGATGGGGCGAAGATGAGGTGTATTGGAAGGTGGGAGGATATAACCAATATGGAATACCACTTTGTAGAACTTGTTTACGTACTTCCACTAGGGAAGTCTATTTCTTCATTTTGAAAGAACTTATTTTCTTAGAAAAATTATTCTTTAAAATTTTGACCAATTGACCATGGTAAAATTGACAAACATTGTCTTAAAAAAGTTTGTTTTTCTCTGAACCGAATACACCTTTAGTGACTCTTTTTAGAAAAAAGTTGTAAGTCGGATGATTTTGAAAAGACAAAAGTTTGTTTGGCTGATTTGGCATGCTTACTTGGCTTTCCAATCAGTTTAACGAGGTTACTGATCAAATTTGTTATTTTCTGAATTATCAGTTGTAATAAGTTTACAGATTTTCAGTTGATGGAAGTTAGTTTAGTGACTTTTGTAGAAGAAATGGTAAGTAAGAGTGATTTCAAAGTAACAAAAATTAGTTCAGCGCGCAACTTTTCTTGAAAAAACATAATCATAAGTTGAATGACCATTGCATATTAACTCATGAATCATTAGATCCTCTAATTTAGCGTGATTTTTTGAATTTGGATTAATTAATTCCTCAATTTTATTTGAGTATAAAGATTCCGAGTTTATGATTGCTAAATTAGTACTAATTGGTTCACTCATTACCAGAGAAATGAGATGTTCAGTTGAGATCTTTTTATTCTCAATGCTACTGTGTTTGATCCCAAACTTTATATTGCAAAATTAACAGAATGCTGTTATAAAATGTACTATTGTCTGCTTAGAGGGACCTGAAAATGGAAGCTAAATTCTGACTCCTACTTTAAATTATGCAGCTGAGGCAGTTATATTGGGTTTTCAACACCATTTAGTAATGCTTGGCACTACTGTCATCATTCCTACCATTATTGTCCCTCAAATGGGCGGTGGCAATGTAAGTACTTTTCTATTTTTATCTTCTTTGTCAATTTTAGTCAGATTAATATGTCAGTAGAAAATATAGAGAAATACTTCTTGTAATATTTTAAATTTTATGGTGTTTGTGTATAATATCGGTTTGAAATGACCTTACTTGAAGCACTAAATTCTCTTGGGATTGAGGCACAGTAATTGTTGTTTTATCTTTGTCATCAATTGATAAAGTGTAGTACAACCTATTCTATTTGACTCTTGAAAATTCGGGGCTTTAGTATACTTGCAACATTTATGTCTTCCAGGTGGAGAAAGCTCAAGTGATACAAACTTTGCTCTTTGTTTCTGGGGTGAATACTCTATTGCAAACTTGGTTCGGAACCAGGCTTCCAGTGGTGATAGGTGGATCATTCAGATTCATAATGCCAGCCGTTTTTATAGCATTATCCAATCAATACAACACATACCTTGACCCTCGTGAGGTTGGAGTAATCGAATTTCTTGCTGCATTTTTGTGTTTTTGTGCATTACTTTAGCCTCCAAAAATAAAATCTTCTGATTATAACAGCATTAGTGATTCTTTTTTTTATACTTTTGATCATTTTCTTCAGAGGTTTAAACAATCAATGAGAAGTATGCAGGGGGCTCTGATGATTGCATCCGTTCTCCCAATATTAGCTGGCTTTCTTGGAGTCTGGAGAATCGTTACAAGGTCGTGGCCCATTTTGACGGATTATATTATTAGCATATTACTAGCAGTTATTGTGTAGAAGAGAATGATGGATTCTAGTTATTTGACCATGTAGTTTCCTGTGTCCGCTTTCTAAGGCTCCACTGGTGTTGCTTGTTGGCATTGGGCTATATCAGCAAGGTTTTCCACTTGTAAGAAGTTTGGCTGATGCTTACTATACTTCCTCAGTTCCATTTTACATGACTCTCTTGCCTTCATAGTTACTAGTTTGTTTCAGACAAAAAATGACTCTATTCTATATTAGAAACTATTTATCTTTAAACTTTCCATTTTACCCTTAATAACATGCTCTTATAGTCAAAGAAATGTCAAAACAAGTTTTAAGACCACAAGTTATAAGGGTACTTTATTGGTATGTGCACAATGTTCTTTTTTCTTTCTTAAACTTCGTGTACAATCTAACATGGCAATATAAAATGTAACTGAAGGAGTATCTTATATTGACCGATAGAGTGTAAGAGGTTGGTATTAGCATAAAGTACACAATAATGTAGCCATGATGAGCTTGACTTTCAGAACTATGAGGATTGTCCAAAACAACTTCTATATCATTTGAGAAATCATTCATCCAAACACTGAAAAGTTACAATTGCATTACTTTATAGTACTTAAAGTAATTCACTTTGGTAAATCCAGTTTATCACCTCTCGCGATGAGCTAGATAAAACTGCCTATAGTTGGACTTGAACATAACGTTACTTACATTAAGCAGTATCTTTTTTTGTTTCCTTTTTACATTGGTTTACTGTGTTTTAATTTATCTCTGTTGATTGATGGCAGCTGGGAGAATGTGTTGAAATTGGACTTCCAGAGTTAGTTCTACTCATATTGTTGTCACAAGTAAGCCTTATTCTTAATAGTTATTGCGTTCTGTATTGAGATGCATGTATTATGTGCAACTACTAATGTTTATAACCGCTTATACAACAACAATTGCGCCTCAGTCCCAAATGTTCGTAATCTACTGATACCTGATATAAATGCCTTTAACCCTTTGAATGGCAAAAACATGATTTGATAGGTGATTAATGTATGTTTTTGCAGTTCATTCCTCATATGTGGACATTAAAGCTACCCATATTTGAGCGATTCGCTGTCCTGTTATCAGTTGGAATAGTGTGGGCATTTGCAGCCCTTCTCACAGTAGCAGGTGCATACAAGAACAGACCCCCACAGACTCAGTTCAGTTGCCGAGTTGATCGCTCTGGACTTGTTAGTGGATCTTCATGGTGTGTTCACACTTAATAATAGTCCCTTGAGGAAAATCTGATGTAGTCTGATGTCAACCAAATCTGATTATCCATGTGCAAGTCTCATATTTTAATGTTAGATAGATTCTCTTTTTTCTGCTTCTACTCTCAAGAACTCATTTTTGGAAATGCAGGATAAGATTTCCTTACCCATTGCAATGGGGTATTCCCAATGTTGATGTTGGACAAGTCTTTCTGATGACGGCTGCAGTTTTGGTTTCTCTCATTGAGGTTTATATCTTGTTGCCAATGTTTAATCTAATATTTTGGATTTAGTTGCTGACTTGATTCGGGTTCCTCTCTTGCTAGCAAAACGTATCATGAAAATTTAATATCTTAAACCAAGAACTTCTTTAAGACTATATAGTGTAAGCTGTGAGATGCTAATTGAAAATTACTGAAGCTTTGGGTGACTAACAATGTGAATTTTTGAGTCTGGTGTTGCTATATTGTCCTTCTGAAAGAACATTTATCCTGCTCTTTTGACAGTCTACTGGAGGATTTATTGCAGCTGCAAGATATGGAAGTGCGACATATTGCCCAGCTTCCATTCTGAGCCGTGGTGCTGGATGGCTGGTAAGTAAATTTACCATATCGACATTCTCTCTAATAACGGATTATTTCTTTTGATCTATGATTCTCTGTGGAACTCAGTTTTCCTTTTGTTGGTGTCCAGGGATTAAGTACGTTTCTCAATGGTTTATGGGGAACCCCCTGTGGATCTACTGTATCAGTGTAATACATCTATCTTCCTTAGGAAATGTTCTATTCCTCATACAAAATCGAAAATCAAGGGCATAAGCAAGTTAGCGAAAAGCTAGGCTAACTTGTGAGGACACTTATAATTAACATTTTTCAGTAATGTTGTTGTCTCTGGATATCTCTTGCACCAACCATCTCTAAAAAAAAATGCATCTGGAGGTACCGTCTCATTACCTTATCATTCGTTGCTAATGCTTTTCTTTTATGAACTATGAAGTGAAAATATAGGTCTTTTAGCAATGACACGAGTCGGAAGCAGAAGAGTAATTCAAATTTCTGCAGTATTTATGCTTTTCTTTTCAGTGTTAGGTGAGACTCATGGTATTATATATTGTGTGTTTATTGTTTTGAAACGAATGATTCAATTTATTATTCCAACTGAATGCAGTCCTTGCTTATGAATGTTGGGACTAATGGCTGCCCTCTCTTTGATCACAAACAGGAAAATTTGGAGCTATTCTTGCTTCAATACCTCTGCCGATAATTGGAGCTTTATATTGTGTCTTGTTTGCGCTCATGTGTTAGTGATTTCTCTCATGTTTTACGAACATGCAATTTCTGCTTTTTATATGCTAGTAATAGTTTTGTTTAGTCCAGTTTCCTGAATTCTAATTTTTCCTATATGAAATCTTTGATATGTTGTGTTTATTGGATGAGGCAGCTGCTGCTGGTTTTGATTTACTACAATTCTGCAACCTGAACAGCTATAGGACTAAATTTATACTAGGTTTCTCAATCTACATGGGCCTTTCTGTGCCACAATACTTCAACGGTTATGTCATAACCACTGGTCTCGGTCCTGTTCAATCTGGCTCTGCCACGGTTAGTTATTAATTTACTCCCCTTTAGGCCTTATAGGCTTTTGCAGCATTTCCATTTGATACAACTGACATTTATGGCATCGATGGATTGAATAGAAACTTATTTACCTGTTATCCTATGTGCAGTTTGACCAGATTATGCAAGTGATCTTCACGTCCCCCGCCACAGTGGCAGGAGTTATAGCTTACTTCTTAGACATGACTCTAGCGCGCAGGCATCCCTTAACCAGGAAAGACAGTGGAAGGCATTGGTGGGCTAAGTTCAAGTACTATAGCCGAGATCCTCGGAGTGAAGATTTTTACCGTCTCCCCTATGGCCTCTCCAAGTACTTTCCTTCAGTATGAGACACTGATGCTAAGAATGAAAAATTTGTCGAAATACTCAAAAACAAAGAAGAAATGAAAGAACTAAGAAGTATGACATTTGATTTGTCTAATCCCCTAATGTTATTGAGAAATATTCTAATTATTGAGAGAAAATATTTTAGTAAAAGGGCTAGTTGATTAGCTTGATGTACATTATCTGGTGCTATAATTGGATAATATGCTTATACTTCAAGCTGAATACATAGTTTTCAAACTGATTTAACGAATCCGTGCATGTTTATAATCATAGGAATTGTTGATTCTATTTTTATTTTTTTTAATTTAGTGGTTCCATTTTCCAGTTTGTTGAAATGTTGTCAACCATACTGCACAAATACTAGTTCCAAGAAGGCAGTCCAGTTATTGCTGATGTTACAATTCAAACTCTAGTGTCACAAGTTGTTAAGAGACTAAATGTCAAATGGTAGTGTTCATGAATTTTATGGGGAACAATTCGAACTGTAGTGTTACGAGTCCAAACATAATCGGCCTCCTGAGCACTAATCTCTACTATATATTCTCTACTCCTTTGTCAATGGTAGAAATAAATTGTGGAAATTATCCTAGGTATACTTTTAAGAAGGTTTATTGCAAATTATAAATTTACTTTTTCATAATTATAAACTTAAGTATTTAATTGCAAGTTGTAACAGTTTTAATAAAATATTATTAAAACAGTTTTTTTATTTTTAAATCGTGTAATATGTATGTGTGTGTGTGTATATATATATATATATATATATTTCCCTCATTAATAATTGTGTATATCTATTCTAACTCCCCTAAATAACCGTGTAGATATTTATGGGAGGCGTAAATTGTTGTGTAAAAGTTATCCCCATTTATACACGTTTCCTACTTTTCAGAAATTTAAAATAATTTACTTTCCTCATTAATATATGTTTCCTCTTCCTTATCTTTATTATTGGTAAAAGTTTTCTCCAAAAATATTTTTTCTAATTGATTTAGTCGGTTTAAATTTAGGGATTTGTAATTATCATTATTCAACCAAATTTTTTTCCATCCAATCCGTCAATATTTTTCTTCTCTCTCCTAATCTTTTTATATAAAGTTATATACAAACATGTTTTGGTATATGGATTGTGTATAAAATATGAAAAACGATACTAAATTTCTTTTATATGTATGAAATGGGTATATAAACAGTTTTACTTAATCTTTTTATAGCAGGTAATATACGAATGCTTAATTTTTTTTTATATGTATGGAATGGGTATACAAATTATTTTACTTAATTTTTTTTTTTATACCAAACTATGTATAAACTCTACGGATTGTGATATTCAATTAAGGGGATATACTTTAGATTATATATTGAATGAAATCGGTTTATAAAGTAATTTCTTATATATCACACTTGTATGGAATGTGTATGTAACAGATATATAAACATGTATCTATGGATTGTGATACTCAATTTAGATGATATCAGTTTATATACTCATTCCTTATCTCTTTGAATTAATATTCTATATCTATAGAAAATTTCTTAACCGGAAGTTTTTAAGAACAATGAGAAAATAAGATTACTATAATTTGTAGGATTGAAAAATTGATTAAGAACTAAAAGAAATTCATGGAGAGAAGATTACCACATATTAATTATTATGTTTTTTTCTATGAAAGATTTTGAATAATTTTGAGGAAATATATATGTGGAAAAAGCATAGAATAAAATGAAGTTAAAAATGGAAGAGAGAATCGTATATAAAAGAAGAGGGAGAGAGAATTGTGGAATTGTATAACAAATCAGGGAGAAAATAAAGGAAAAAGGAATTTGGAGGGGAGACAGAAAAAATAAATCATGTTTTAAGGAATATTGCTTCTTCATTTTATCGTGTTTTTCTTTTTTTCTTTTATTCTTTTGTTAGGTTTTGATAGAATTTTCATGTTATGTATTGCAAAGTAGAAAATATTGTTGTGACTTGCAATAAACAATCTAATATTGTACATATATGTTTTGGAAAAAGGCATCGAAACCATCCTAAAATATATCCGAAAAGTCGAAGACACACCTAAACTATTGAAGTGACATAATACACATCTGAACTATATAATAGTGAATTTATTTCTACCTCGTAAAGTGTTATACCACTTTCACAAGTTGAGGTGTTCCACACGCAAGGACCATGTCAGCGACACGTCGGCATCACACAAAAAATATAATAGATTTATTATTTTCACTATTTTTTCTTTTTCTTTTAATTTAAACTTTTTTTTTCTTTTCTTGTACACCCATCACAAAACCTCCATTGTTATCAATGTCATCACCATCCCCCATCCCAATCATCAATTCATCACCAACAAAGCTACCCTCACTATCAATTTCTTCTAAACCTTTTGTGTCATCTATCTTCAGCCTCTTTTTTCTCATTTTCATTAATTTTTCGGCGAGATAACAATTTTTTTTTAAAGGGAAAGAAGTGAGATATTGAACGAATCGAGGTAATGATAGAAAGAAAAAAACAATTGAGGGGCGCAATCTGCCCAAAAAAGATCTGACAAATATGTTTTAAAAAAACTTGTATGTAATGAAATTGATGTGATGGGTTAGGTGATGAAATTGGTGGTGGAAATGTGACGAAATTGATGGTGGTAGATGATGAAATTGATGGTGCTGACCGGTGATGAAATTGGTGGTGATGGGTTAGGTGTTGAAAGTATGGCGGAGGTAGTGAAATCGGACGATAAAATTATAATTTTGATCGTGATAGTAAAACTAATAGTGATTGTGGTGGTTCTTCTTATTTGATGTGGAAAAATAAATAATGGTGTGATATTCTTCTCCTCTATTTTTTTGACAAATTTGATGAAGAAATGGAGTTGTAGAGAGTTATGATTGAAAATAAAAATAAAGTAGTAGAGTACAGTAGGTGGGATGTGAAGAAGAAGAAGAGGTGGGGATAGGATGGGGGGATTTTAATTTATTTTTTTCGCTTTAATTTTATACTCTGACACGCCTATTTTTTATTTTAGTTAATGTTTTTTGTCACCTCAGTTTTAGGGGGTAAATAAATTCACTTTTATATAGTTCATGTGTGTATTAGGTCACTTCAATAGTTTAGGTGTGTCTTCGACTTTTTAGGTATAATTTAAAGTAATCTTAATGTCTTTTCCAATATGTTTTTTTCCCTTTATATAAATGCACACATACATATTAATTGCATTACACATACATAAATGACCAGACTTGGTGCTGGAATTGAATGAAGAAAATTGGGCTTGATTAGAACTGGTGGACTATTGGACTTGGAGCTGGGCCAGCCCTTACATCTGAATGTGGGCTTCATATCCAAGCCCATTTCTTTCTTTTCTTTGACTATTAAATTTTCAATCTTTTTAAGTTAAAACTTGTGAATTATTATCTTTTATCCAATTTCTTACTACGTAAATTTTACATAAGGAAAAATTTACATGTAACAATCGTACTTCAAACTCCATCATTTTTTAAAG
The DNA here is from genome assembly GCA_031232105.1 of Capsicum rhomboideum. Taxonomy (NCBI): domain Eukaryota; kingdom Viridiplantae; phylum Streptophyta; class Magnoliopsida; order Solanales; family Solanaceae; genus Capsicum; species Capsicum rhomboideum. The sequence goes on along the minus strand of CP124719.1, from coordinate 140,627,781 downwards.
GGAAGAAAGTATTACTAAATTGTCAATAACATCATAAGAAAATAAGAATCTATTAAATTTTGTAGTTATAAAATAAGTTAAATTGTTAATTATGTGGACAAAAAGACAAAAATATCGAGGCATTATTATTTATTTATTTATTTAAAAAAAAAAGGTTGGGTGGGCTTGCAAATCAAATTAATGGAATGAAAAGCCCAGAGGTTTGTCCGTACGGAGTACTCCACTAAACGACAACTTGTGGATCTTTTAAGATCACATTTGGGTATTATTATTGGGTCCCATTTTCGTCCACGTGGCGCCAACTCATCCTCTAATTTTTAGTTAGTGGTAGTTGTAATATTTGTATCCGTGCAAGGCACGATCGATATTAGAGGAAATTAATTGATAAATATATATAATTAGTGTAAATGTTGAGTATCAATAAATTTTTATCAGAAAAATTATCTTAACGACTACACTTAACTATATATGATGATGAGATTTCCTGATCACTATAAAAGTTAAATTTAATGATAATGATAAAATGTTATGAACCAATTATTGGATAGGGGATAGCCCCATCTTTTTGTCAATAACTTATTTTTATTATTATCCAATAAATAGAAGATCTTATTGTTCTATTATTTTATTTTATGTGTTCATTAGAAAAAAAATTGAATTCGTCCCTTTTTGTCAATGATGAGAAGAGTTTGATGACAAAAGATCATTAAAGATTTTTAATTAGGTGATTTAAATTGTTCATTTTTGTTTAAACAAAAAAAAATTTCTTAAGCAAAAGAAAATTCAATCTTTTCTGTTCTATTATTTAAAAGACTTTGATCATACACAATCTTTTCTGCTCAATGTCATGTCTTCAACTTAACATCAATTTTCAATTGCATTGCCTCTCTCACCTTTTAAAGAAATTAATATTTGTATTAAATTTTTAAAAAAGATTTGTGAGTGTTTTGGTAGTGGAATAGGAAATTTCTTTAAGAAAGCATCCTTAATTAAACATCTTTTTCAGAAAAAAAAACAGTTGTTTGAAGACACTTTTCTTTTTTCAAAACAACAACAATGTATTGTGTTGTAGCGTTAGAAAATTCAAGTAAGATCGGTACATTTTGCTGTTTGCGGTTAACCAAAAGAAAAAATTTAATAGCACAACAAATTTAGCATATTGACATTTCTAATGCAAGATACTTCTGTTAAGAATTCATTACCAACTTAATTAATATCCAAAACACTTTAAGAAGAATTTAGAATATTCAAGAGTTGTAGAGAATTGAAGGAAGATCTCTAGATAGAGTATACTAGAAAGAAAAGTTTAGAAATATTTTAGAAAGAATAGTTCTAGAAATAACTAGTTATTAGGAATATTCTAGAAGAGAGTAGATATTTCTCACTAGATCCTTCCATCACCTCCTATAAATAGAGGTGGTTCATTTAAGTTGTATATAGGCTCAAATTAAAGAGTGAATGCTTAAGTACAAGAGTGAGTGATCAAATAAAGAATTGCTGAAGCAAGCAACAAGTTAGGAATAAGAGAGAGCAACAAAGAGAATTGCTAGGAGTGTGAGTGTAAAACCGAAGTGGGTCTTTACTCTGTAATAATAAAATTCGACTTGTGATAAAGCGATTGTGTCCACCATCAAATTTCAACAACTTCTTTTTTTTTTTTTTAGGGACAGAGAAATTTTTGTTTGGTTTGATTTAAGACACCCACTCCAGTTCTTTTTATATGCTCCGTTTTTTTTAGAGTCAAATGATACAAACTTTGATCAACATTTTAAGTTGTATTTCTTAATCAAATTGAAAAAAAAGGAAAATTGCAGTTTATAGTACTTTTCATATAGTTTTTTGAATATCTAAATTTTAATTTTAAAAAATTAAATTAATCTAATCTAATTTAGCTTTGAAACTTAGTCAAATTGACTCATGAAAAATGAAGGGAGCATATAAAAAGGAATAGAGAGAGTAATACCAAGCCTCTAAGGGTCATTTCATTCAAAATCAAATTATTTTGAGATTATAATTAAAATTATTTATTTCACCTTCTATATGAGATAGATAACTTTATGATGATGATATAAATTTTATCCTAATGTTAGTTAATATCCCTCCCACCAAACGTCCCTTAAAAGGACTAAAACGGATAAGAACTAAATACAAACGAAGAATCATCTTTTCTCTTTGTAATTGCTAATATGATTGAAGACCTAAAAACACCTAAGAAAGATTAAACCAAAAAAGAACTAGAAAACAAAACGAGAATAAACTTTTTCTCTTTATAATAGCTAGAATGATTAAGGACAAAGGTCAATGATTTTTTCTGATTTGACCTCCACCCAACCCTACACACATCAAAAGATTGACGTAGTACTATAACAAGATAAAATACATTTAATTTAACATGGTAAGATTGAGAAAGGGCTTAATTGAAAGAATGGTGGAAATAAATGGGACCCAAGTATAATAAAAACAACATTTGTCAAATTATAAATAAATATATTGGAGCCCATATATGAGCTGGATTAGACACAGGGTATTGGCACCTTTCTAATGAATGCCCCTCTGCCCCCTTCACAATTATTTCAATCTTCAATGTGTTTTTGCTACTTGCACCAGCTACTTCTATTACTTGTGTAAATCACACCCTATGTAGTTAAAAAAACCTTGCTGTTTCTTTAATCTTAGCCCCTTAACACTTCAAAAGATATCTTAATTTTGAGTATCTAACTAACTTCTTTTATAAGTTGTGTTCACTGCATTGTAAATTATAGTTTAATACGACACGACATCTCAATTAGGTACTATTTTCAGTGAGTTGCATTATTTAAGTCCGTGCGAGCTTGCTCATATTAACAATCTCAAATTCAGATAAAGAAGAAGGTTTGTGATAGACTGACAGTTCGATCAATTTCATGAGGCATCCTCCTAATACAAATATTATTTGGGATAGTGCATGCTTACCTAGACACTCACGGCTTGATATGAATTTAAATGGAAAATCATGGTAGGTGAATCATATAGCCAACTCAAATGTGTATAAGGCTGCCACGTAACAATTGTTGTACCAAGTTAATTACTATCATTTCATCATAGAAATTTATCTATAATGACCTTATGAATGACCTAATATGTAAATAATTTGTAAACTATCTTTAAGTTCTTTTTTTGAATTTGTGTTGATGAGTGATCCAAGAGGAAGAGCACATGATTTTGGGGCAGTGAGAGTTTAATCAATCTTTGACTAAATCATGAAGCTAATAAGCAGAGGCCACCACATAAGCATTGGCCAAAGTACACTGCTCCTTTGCTGCACTAAATATTACTCCTACTCTCTGTATCAGTATTTCATGTGCCCATTCTTATTGTTCTGCTCATGTGCCCTCCTACTTTGCACCATTCCCTATACTTCCTTCATGTGTCTCCCCTCTTCTCAATTCCTTTTTAGTTTTTTTTTTTTTTCAATTTCATTGATATTGTTACAAATTATTTACATACTTGCATTGTTGATTATTTTCTATAACGGTAATATTCACGTCAATTTGCATGCATTTTGTTAGTCTTATCGAGTATCTACTATTTCTCGTCTACACAAAAATAATATTGCCTCTTTTTTTTTCTTACCCCTTCTTGAAAAATTGGCAGTAATGAACAAAAATGAAGGGTGGTTGAAGAGTGACGCTTGTTCTACTCTTGTTAAGATTAGTAAGGCAAGGTCTCACTTTACTTTTTTGCATCTCTTTTTTTATTTTTTTATTTTTTTGGAGTGTTGATGAACGGATTAGGATTTATGTGAAATCTTCTATCACCACGAGAGGTTCGCCTCAAGCATAAATGGATGAATTTAATTAAATAAAAAAAGGGAGTTAGAGAAACTAAATTCAACAAGTGAACATTGGAATGAGTAACAGAGAGCACACTCAACTTAATTACAATTAACAGTAATATTTAAACAAGGCAAGATTAAATATTGAAGTCTGTGCGCACGTGCATTCATGTGTGTATATCTGTTGGAAGCTCCCAAATAGGTCATATGCACACGTGCATACATGTGTGTGTGAGTCCGTGTTAAAATGAAAATGAAGTCATGTGAATTCCTTTGATAAGAACAGTCAAATGTCTAACAGGATGGGCTTTACGGAAAATTTACTCACATTCGATATTTATACGATTTAATAAACATAAAAAAGACATCTTCGATCACTTTGCATAGGTTGTCGATACTTATTCATAATAATTAGTAATACATATTTTTATCTCAATTTATCACTTAATCATAATATACTAATACCTCATAATATAAACACCGAATGCAAGTAAATTTTCACAAATGATCGAGCCACTTCCTAAAACCATGTTTAGTCTTTAGTCTTAGAGTTTAAATTAAATTAGTTAATATATTATTATAGTACTAAAGTGCAAACATAGAGTTTTCTTGGAGATAAAACCAAGTTAACAGACATAATCTGATGTCTCAAGCATTCCACGTCAGATTCTTGTCTGAGCATATGACCATTTGAAATTCTTAACACATTACTTTTTTAATGCTAAATATATACACACTTGATCTAAGTCCCACTTGCTTTTTAAAACTAAGTACTATTCCAAATTTAATTACTTTTTCTGGCAAAAGAGGTTCGAGCACGATACAGTTTTGGAAAAACTAGTCAAATGTTGTACCTTAATTTTGACTGGATTCGCTGACTAAACTGACTGCAAATTTCTTGATCTTATTCTTTGTTTTTGTTTTTTTTTTGGCTCTCAAGGCCTTACAGCTTCTCCATTGGATCCAAATTCCTATAGATATTTTTGACCTAAATATGGTCGAATGTGTGAACAAATATCTCTACCTATGATCGTGTTATTAGAACTATTTGGAAAGACCATTTTGCAAGTAGCTAGGTTCTCCTTAACATAACCCCCCCCCCCCCCCCCCAAAAAAAAAAGTATGCATCCTTTCTTGATTGAACTTATAGTTACTAATTACACTATAATATTTCATCCAACGTCTGATGACAGAATCATCTAACAATTGATATATCTATTTAACAAGATATGCTTCTCGACTTGAATCGTGTAGATTCAGATCAATTTAAGTCAATGGACATATTTTTGCTCATACATATCCTTATAGTCAGTCCAAAACATTTGAAACATTCATATATATCCACTGCTTGAAGGTGTAATACCCATGAAACTAGTGGCAAAGCCACATGCAACCAATGAAGACAGTGCAATTAAGTTCCTTTGTTGAGAAATTATACTACGCAGGCTTTAAATCTCCATTACTTTAGGTAGCAACTTGCAAGTTCGGAACTTTCAAATCTCTTTATTGAAAGTTCTTGATTCCGTCACAGCCTAATACTAAGTAAAATAATGACCTCGTAATAGTACAAATTTACTAGGATAAATGTTTCACACTATATATCTACCTAATTATAAATTCAACCAAACATGCAAGATTATATATATGTAGCAAAAATATTATTAATTAGTTTCCAATAATAGTATTATAGTCCAAATTAAATACAGAAAAGGATAGGTGTCCAACTAGTGAGGAAGATTGAAAAGTGTACCTTCTCTTGTGTTTTAAAACGTACTGAGTGCCTCGCTGTCTAGCATGTGATAACGTTGTGGCTCCGTTCCCATCCATTCCATCAATTTCTTCCCTTACAAATACAGCCATATTTACTTAACCCCCCACCCACCCCCCAACCCGTAGAAACGGATGGATCCGTTGAACCCATCATTTTTGATACGGAATATAATGTCTCTGACGATAGATGAAGGGCGGGTTGATAAGGACGGATCAAAGCAAATTTGATAGACTTTTAGGTTGGCACGCTTTTGAAGGTGAAGTACATGCACATTATATTTTAGACTAATCCCATAACATAATGAGAAAGGAAAATAAAGAGTTTTATAATGCTTAACTTAAGTTCATATGATGCGCATATTTTTGGGGTCTAGGACCAAAGTGAATAATACGTGTTATTAATATGATCGTGATAATAGACTCATATTAAATTTTAAATGTCATAATTTTGAAAGTGCATTGAATTTAGTGATAGGAATCTTAAAAGTTGAATACATAATTCTGAATCTGCGTGTAATATGTGTGCGCACCTCATTGTCAATGCCCAACTGGCATTTTATGATTCATCATTCATATAGCTAGATAGGAGAATGGAGTGCTTGAGGACAAAACAAGTGTAGGATTTCAGCCTTGATTCTCCTTTGGTCTTTTCCTATCTCCACTCTCATTTTGGCTTTTTCCTCTTAAACCCCCCCACACTTTTGTAAAGGATTAAATAGATAGAGCTAATTAAGAGGGAGGGTAGTATTGTATGTGACATATTTCTTGGACTATTTAGCAACAGCAAGGGGTGTCACTACTCACTAACAAGACATTGTGTAGTAGTTCTTTGCTCATCATTTCCACACACAAAAAACTTCCCATTTGGTTTTCTTGAATTTTTTTTTTTTTAGACATACAAAAAAATCAAATGGATTATGGAATGGTGGCAGCTGATTCAGAATGTAGTAGTGGATGTGAGTCTGGTTGGACTTCATACTTAGAAAATTCTTACTTAACTTGTTGTAAAGACAACAACTTTGAAGGTGAAAAGAGTTTAAAGCAAAAACAACAAGAAGAAGAGGAAGAAGAAGAAGATTTGTCTATGGTTTCTGATGCATCTTCAGGACCTCCAAATTTTCATCAAGAAGAAGAGTACTATGGACACAACATTATTAATGGTAGCCATTATTATGCACCCATTAGTAATCCAAAAATCAATTCAAAGAGGCAAAAAGCAAAGGAAAAAAAACAAAAACAACAACTTTCTGTACTGGATGATACAGCTAGCTCACCTATCTTCGATTTCTCCAATGTAAGTTTTTTACTTTTTTTGCCAGACACACATTTATGTCATGCATTTATTTATTTAAGAATGTGACACTTTACCAATTGTTTTTTTTTTCTACAGAACAATTTCAGTATCAACAAGAATACAAAGTCAGTGGAAAATGTAATGGATTTTTCGCAAGGTTACTCTGCAACACACTTTCAGGTACTTAGAGCAATTTGTGCATGTATTTTTCAAGTTGTGATTTTTATTCAACATTTTTTTTACTAAAATTTTCAAAAGAGATACTAATATTTGTTTTAATGCAGGGGAGATCTGCATACCAGGAACATTATGGTTATTTCCAGTCATCTCTACTACCTGGAAACAATTTGCCAGAAAACCAGTAAGTTCTTTTTTTTTTCTTCTTGCTATTTTTTTTTTGTTTGCTGCCAATAAATCATTTTGATGATTCAACTAACAATCTATCTCTTTTTTTTTTTTAAATCTTTGTTATTGAATAGATGGTTTGAAGAGAAGAGGTGGGGATAAGTGCTATCACGGCGGTCGATGCATTAAAGCTCCCGCTATGCACGGGGTCCGAAAACTGCTTATCATTTTCTTTTTTAAGAAAAATGGTGATGCTATGTGGTGCCAAGTGAATGTTTAGAAAGTGGGAAGGAGTTAAATTTGTCTAAGCAAAAGGAATTGGATCTCTAAAGGGATTCTTGTTCCTTTTTCTTTCCTTTCCTGTTCTTTTTTTCTGTTTTTTTTTGTTTTCTTTTAGCTGTCAATGCATTGGGAAACAGCTTTAAGAGAAAAAAATGGTATTTCATTTCCTCTCTAATTATCTTCTTGTCAATGAATAGTAGCTAGATTTTAGCTTTTCTTAAGTTCTTGTTGAGCATCTAATTTTTTTTTTTCAGTTTAATTATTTGGTACTCAAAAATCACTATTATAATTAATCTAAATTCGAAATGAATGGATCGTTGAGAGAGTAAAGAGCTTCCTACCAAAAAATTATTAATTGTGAGTCTTGTTGCTCTGTTGACTAGCCATTTATGATGTATTATTAATTGGACATGTCATCAATTATCATCAAAGAAGAATAGGGACAAACAATCAATAGTCATCAAGCCAAGCAAATTTAGTTCTAACCTACATCCCCAATTTTGTTTTCTATTGATATGCTAGACTTACAATTGAAAAACAGGATAATAAGTAGCTAGAAGATATCATCTTAAGAATTTTTTTATACTAAAAAAGTTATAATATCTGATTAGGTAAGATTTGTTGAACTTCATATTTGAAAAGCTGTGTGTCCAATGGAAGCTGACCAAATCTTGGAAAAGGCTTGCCTATAATGTAGACAAGACCTTATTTGTCTCTTATTAGTATCCAGACAAGAGTACATTCTCATAGTGAATCAACGATTTATTATGTCAAAATTAGAAAGAAATGAAAAAATGTTAGCACAAAATAACCACTCGTTCTAATATGAATAGTAAAAATGACCCTATCGATCTCTTATGTCTTAACGTAAAGATTTCCTGTGAAATGAGTCGTATAACTTAAAGAACATTCGTAATACACCATATAACGATCAAACATTGGGTGATGGGTAGTAAGAGAAAGTGTAGAGAGATGATTTGGGAAATGCCAAAATTAATATTTGGAACATTTCATATATGCAACTTCATGATCCTTTTTTCAAGTGCAGAGATCCTGCCTGAGATCTTTCTGACCCAGTGCTACATGCCATGTTTAATTTAATATAATGTATAGTGTCCTCTTTATCTAATTTGGAAGCATCTTCAATATTCAATTGATTTATATAAAATTATATCATGGACTTAGTATGTTTACTCCCTGAATTCTGTCTGTTTGGAAGTTGTCGTTGGACTTCAAGTCATGCAAAATTATATGCCTTTTCTTTCATTTCTTTATTCTTTGGACTTTTCCCACTTAAATTCTAGTTCTCAAACTAAAATGATCTTTCAAGTACAACAAAGTAAAAAAAAAAAAAAAAAAAGGGAAAGCACTATATCCAATCGATGGAATATTGAATGACATGTAATCGAGAAGTAATCGATTAAACACTAATTGAAAACGGCTCACCGCTATCACTATCGTTATTGCCCACCATTATCAATTTCACCATCAACCACAATCGACATCCTCAGCCATAATCATTACTGCTGCCAATCAGTCATCACCACTCACAATCATCACCAATACCAACGACCATTACCACAATAATCACCAATCACTACCTACAATCATCATTATCAATCACCATTATATATCGTCAGCTACCATCTTCATTCAGTACTATATCATTCACTACAACTATCAGTCGCTACCACCAACTACCACCATCAAACACTATTATCGTCTACCATCACCATTAGCTAGCTACTACCCACAACGCTATCATCCTCAGTTGGCACCCACAACCATCATCGCTAACCATCACTACCACCAACCACCATATAATATTTTAAACACATTTGGTTGACATAGTATTTTATTAAATTTTATATTTATTACTAATTTTTAAATACATACAAATTTTATATATTCAAATGTTGGGAAACACAAGTTAATTGTTTTAGTATTTAGATTTTAATATTTAGATTTAACCGTCTTAATATTAATAAAAACAAATGAGGTTTAAGCCGCAATATACTATTTTCATAAGGTAGCATAGGCCTTCATCACTTCAAATGAGTGCATGACCTATATGTCACAAATTCAAATTATGGAATCGCCATTGACGTTTACATCAAGATAAGCTATCTACACCACACCTTTAGGGGGTGCGGCTCTTCCTTAAACCCTATGTAAATATGGGATACTTTATGCACCGAGCTGCATTATATCAGCAAGAACCTCAATTCATGGTTCTCCCGGCTCAAGAAATTAAAATAAGAATTTAACCATTTGTTCTAATATTCAAATTCATAAATAATTCTGTGATACGGAGTATCTTATCCTCTTCAAGAAGTTGGACATAAGAATATTCTTAGTCCAACAGCTGTTTTTTTTTATTTCTTTCCAATTTTTCGTACTCCTATTATCAGCAAATAGTGGATTTAAACAGTAATAAAATAGTGAAACCACATTCTTCTCCATAAACGAAATCATTAGTATTTGGTACAAGACAAGATCAATGTTCTATTTCCCCAATTGTTTACTAAATGGTCATTACAATTCCTCAAAGTAAAGAATGGAAGAAGAAAAAAAAGCAAAAAATAATTAATAGGAGTTAAAGACAAAACAAACATGGATACAAAAAGGAGATGATTAGGTGTTTTTGGTTCTTTAATTCTATCTATGGTAGATAGGAATCAAGAAAGTATGGGGCAAAACATTGTTGTCCTACCAACTACCATCAAAATAAAGCCTTACAATTTAATTCCTCTAAAAGGCACACAAGTTCCTACTAATATTAAAAATTTTAAACATAAACTTGCATGGTCCTGAATTTAATTTTCACCTTGTACTGTTCCCAAATCTCATGACAACACAACACTTTTCACCTTACAAGAGAAACCATAGATGACAATTTAGGCCCCTTATCTTTCTTGCCATTTTTCACTTTTGGTTAAGGCCCACAGGCATGTGGTTATATAACAGTGAGAATGAACATGCACAAAACTGTACTTAGATCACAACCCGTACCTGTACTACTATACTACTACGCACAAAAATACAAATGCTGGTAACTTAAGTTGGATGTAACAGGGCATGGATCTATCTCTCTGCAAAAACTTTACTGTATTCTCTCAAGTTGCCCATCATTTTCCCACAGATTTTTTTTTTTTTTTTTTTTAAAAAGTTGGGAAAGAGAGGGCAAACTGGGGATGGGGATTACAAGGCGGGGCAAACAAACCTTCACCAACAAGGTGTAAGTTGAGGTAGCCTGCCAACTGAGATCCTAAAATTCCCCTCATTCTTCCACAGTTTGATCCAAAATGGAAGTTGAATTTTGTTTTTCCAATTCAATTTTTATTCTTTCAGTAAATTCACAAAGAAAATCCGTCATAAATATTTTAACTATATGTTGACATGTTTGCCGCAATCCTCCTCCTTTATTCAAATTCGGGACCATCTCTGGCGAAGGTAAGATTTTTAACAAGGACTCCAAAAATAAAACAAAAGTAAATATGCAAAAAAAAGGCAAGAGGAGTCAAACACAAATATACACATTAAAAGGTTGAAATTATATACACAACATAATTTTAAAGCGAAACCACCACTCCAGCTGAAATCTGTGGGCAAGCAAAACAAGTAGTTGTTTCTCATGCTCTCCCTTATAATTTTAAGGCAAAACCACCCTCTTAACTGAAATTTGTGGGCAAGCGTCTGTCAGGCAGGAGTGTCGGACGAGCTCACGCTTGAAAAATTAGTCAACACCGTAAGGAATCTTGCGGACGTCGTATACCTTACGCTCATGCCGGCAATGTGGGTGGGCTCGCACAGAGGCTTGGTTGTTGTAGGAAATTTACAGAGAAAAAATAAATGATTCAAGATTTTTTTTCTTTTTCATTTTGCATGTATTATTGGGGCAGAATATGATTATAGACATCATGGAGGAGGAAAGGTGCAGTAAAAAGAACTATGCTGATGTAGAATATATTCCATTTTCTTAGTAACAGCTGGCATTAGGATCATAAATTGAAAAGCAGTTACTAGGTTATGACATATGCTGAAAGAGGACCACCAGAAAGGGAAGATCAGATCTGATTATTACTATCAGATCGTCTCAGGTTCCAGTAGAAGAAAAAAGGTGGAACTGAATCCAGCACATATCCAATCCATAGTGGACTAGGCCTTTAAACTCTCACTGCCAACACTGCAATCTTTCATGTAAACATGCACCATTGGGTTTCACCAAACAATTTATCTACAACTTTCTTACCAATTTTTCCTCATCATTCAATATGATGATATTATCATTATGAACTTCATTAGCTCAAGTATCAGTTGCCTGGTGGAAAAGAAAAAGTGACCACCACTCAAGAAAATTGAAGAAAGGGACTTGACCTCAGATATGGTGCTCATCTTTGTTACCTTTTCAGGCTGTCATAAACTTGCAAAATTTTAGGTAAAGCTAGTGAATCTTGTCAAATTGCATCAGTGTGCTTGCCCACACACAAAAAAAAAATTAGCACAAGCTATAGAAGATTTCATCACTTAAAACCATTCATCAAACATGCTTGAGCTAAATATAACTTTTCAAGTCAAATAATTATTTCGGAGAATCAGAGATACTTGTTATATAGCACACTATAGGGTAAGGTAAAATTCACTTTATCTTGGTTTTTCATTGGTCAAATTAAACTAAATGCCAATATGTTCACAATTCACTCTATTTACTCCAGCAATTGCTTGTGCTTACCCCAGGCAATTGCAATTACATATAAGAAGAGACTGCCAGTGGCACCACCACCTATTGTCCATAGGAATTCTGGCATCCCAGCTTTCTTGTCGTCAAACAGTTCAATCTCAATATTCATACCGAAAATTCCAGCCACAACCACAAAGGCGCTTACCACAAGAGTTGCCGTTGTTAACATGACTCCCATTTGCAAAAGATGGTTCTGCTTGTCATCCAGCATGATATTGATATAGTCTTCTGTGTCATCCACATACTCGCGTAGCTGAAGATATTAAAACAGATTCAAAAGAGAAAGATCACAACACCAGAACAAATTAAAGTCCAGCATCCATGTATACAAAGCAGTTAACATTAAATCTGGATAAGGTGAAAACAGAGACATTTATATAGTACGTAAATAGAACATGTCAAAATTTGACTTGTGTAGTCAAACTTCATCTCTGATAATCCTATTCCAAAATCAATGTAATTATTTGCAATTACAACCTCTAACACATGCAATGGTTTTGCTCCAATGGTAGAATCCGAGCTTTGAAAAGTCAGATAAAATTAACTGAGAAAAGGGTTATCCTGCACAGAAAGTCAAACTAGGATACAGAAATATCAAGAGATGATAAATAGAAAAATGTCAGTGCATCACCTAGATTGTATCAGTAATAATGCATATGTGAAGTGGTGATGCAAAATTCTTCTGAAATGGTGTACTTGATGCTACAGTCATAAACCTAAATCTGTAAGGATCAGCATATCTGAGGTCTTCTCCTTCCTCTAAATACAACAAAGTGCTCTTTTGATAAGCGTAATAATAACTAGGCCTGGATGCAGCTTTTAGGGGATGGTCTTGCTAATTGATGGAGATTCACCTTTTACTTTGTGTTCCATGGAAAAACTTAGCATTGTTGCTCACACAAGGAAATTAGAATACATAAAGCTTACTTATGTGATTTCTTCTTCTGGTAAATGTAACAGAATCAAATGTAATTTGAATGCTAAGGTAATTGTCTGAGTTCTGAAATGGTTGGTTGTCAGGGTCTTAGTTTCTCTCTATTCTACTCTTCATTAAAGATACAATTCGAGAACACACTTTCGAGCTCTATATTTAACCATTGTATACTGTCTTCCAATAGGAGAGTTAGCCATACAGCTGATACACATATTCTAATGTACCAACAAAAAACGACACACATATTATGCAAATCCTTCAAGAAGCAAAATTCAAGAGGTGCACAACAATAGGGACATAATTTCATAACCAACTGTTGGTCACCTGAGGGCAAAAATATTGCTAAGAAAGAGAACTTCATTTAATCAAAAAGTAGGATTGGAAAGACTTCTAAAATTCAATCTATCTAAAGATCTGATCCTCTATTCCCTGTTTTATCAGGGCTTCACAATCACTGCCTATATCTGCTTCTTTTTCTTTAATCCTCTTTGAAGAATTATAGCACGTCTTCTTGAGCATCCTTCTCTATAAACGAATAGTTGATTTGCAGTAGACTCTCATCCTTCTAAAGCTTGGGTGACCCTGTTGTTCGGTTTCTGTTATCCTTCCCTCTCCATTCCTCAATATACCATTGCGTTTGGGAACTATTACCTTCCTTTGCTCTCTGTTCCCAAAATGAATGCAACTTTTTAAAAGAGGGTCAAGCATCCAGATGAATATTTAATGCATCAATTATGCACCCGGTTAACATTGTTAGCTAGAAACAGCACGGCACCCATTCCAAAATATGATATAGTATTGGATAACTTTTACAAGTGCAGGCCAAATTACTTTGTGTAAAGCAGTATTTTCATAGAAAGCACAAATGATTCATATAAATGTCTTGAAGCTATACTAACAATCTATATACTTGTGCGAGTAATTCAAGTATCTTGGAAGGTCACTCACAGTGTTCAGTTTATTCAATGTACCATCAACTTGAACAAAGTATGCTTCCAGGAGCATTTCAAGCTCCTCTACGTCAAGATGCTTGCTTATGGCACTCCGAGTCGTGCTAGTATGTGTCCCACGACTACCTCGGCTAAGAGCGTTAGGACCACCATACAAACGTTCTTGGTGGCTGTCAATATGTGGTATGTCTGCATCGTAACTGGTGGAACCAGCATTTGCATCCATTGAGATTTCCACAGGAACCCTGACATATCAAATAGCTTGAAGTTTAGGAATAACATAGAAACATTGATTGACATCGTTGACACCTCTCAAGGTCGCACAAGAGCTTTTTTTAATATTTTTAAATAGCACCGCTAAGCAGTTTGTCTCTGTATCCAGGACCAGATTTGAAGAAAAGTTTATTGTAATAGCATTATTTTGACAGCAAAGAAAATCCTCCACACTAGTCCCATTTTCCCAGACTCTGGGTCCATTTGATTTGATAGAAATCTATGGAAGAGTTGTATGGCAGTAATATCCGCAGGAACACTCATTCAGGGCGAAGGCATGACATATTGCTTCACAAACTCAATGTGGTCAAATGTAAATGATGAAACAAGAGAACAAAGAGAATTACAAACACAGTATAGAACCAATATTATCTCTTTTTCTTTTTATAAAATAAAGGACCAATAGTGTCTCAGTAGTGGAAGCAGCATTAACACCACCATGTGTCCATACTCTGCTGGCACTTTTTTTTTTGCTGGCACATCAGATTAAACTATAAATTGTAATGCAACTCAAGATTTTGTGCGCATCAAGGTATTGACTCTATTGGAGCTAAATAGATTCTCTTATTTAGTTATTCATACAATTGCGCTAAAACTCTAGAAGTAAAACGAAGCAAGGAAAAAGACATCAGACTAGAGATCCAGATTGTGGTGAATATTTAAGATTCAGCTTCTCCGAAGATCTTTTATCATCTGTCAAGGTTATTTTTACTTGTTTTTTCTTTTGAAGGGCAGAGTAGATGTGGATAAAGTAGCACTCTATGGATAATATATTGTCATGACTGGCTATCCTGGCCTCTCCCAAATTCATGTAGTTATCTACAAATGCAACCGTTTTCCAAGAACAGTTTTGAAATTATACTGCTTAGGCTAGACATATTGATGACAGAGTAAGGAAGATCCTTCTAAATTACAAATAAAGAGGAGGTCCTGAAACACACAGGAAAAGATAAGACATCAAAGTATCAACAATATATGACACACCTATCATCCATGTTCGACTGAATAACTTCCTCATCAATGCCATCTTGCCCGTTTATAGAGGAAACAGTAGAATTTTCAAGTTGTTCCATCAGCTTGTCAGTCAAATACATCTCTGCCATATCTTCATCATCATCTAGTAGATGCTCCAGTTCATCTCTGACCTAACAATGAAGAAATGCCAATATGAGTAGCAAAAGAATTTGTAGATAGCACATTTCAGAGAAACCACTCAAAAAAAAAAAAGGAATACAGTAATTCATTTTGTAACCCTTTGTCTCTCAAATTGCTCGATGATATTAAAAGGAAAAAGAAACAAACTACAGCAGTTCCTTGATTCTGGGTAATCAGCAAATGAAAGAATTGTGAAACACTTGCTAGAAGACTAGATTAGTGCATGTTGAACTTCTAACAGGGAAAAATAATTTTCCCTGAGTATCAGCCTTCCTAAAGAAATATACACATAGATAAACTTCAATTGAATGGCATTCTTCAAATGAATATGTCATTAATATTGTCATTTACCATGCAAATTTCCATGCCATGAACTTCGTGTGGAATTGTAGAGAAAGAATAAGACTGAATAGACCGTCAATGCCAAAAGAATAACATATACAGACAAAGTTAGCATCTAAAGTATTTGATTCCACTGCTAGGTTTCTTGTGGATTATTCAGTAATGGCTAACCAAGACCACTAGTCTACCGAGAAATGCAGAAACTTTTATCCAATGTATACCTTCTGAACACGTCCTGTAATAGCAACCAAGCGGCTTTTGATTTGACGAACACGTTCCAAGTTGAGAGTACTAATCTTTGATGTCAGCTTATCTAAAGCAGGATGAGCTTCTTGCTCCAGTGTCCTTGCCTGCTTGAATAGAACCACCAAAACAAAGACCAGAAAGAGAGCAAAAATGAGCAACAACGACAGTGAAAACCAATTAAACAGAGCAATTAAGCCCTGTAATAGTGTTCAGCACATTTGAGTAAAGCAATAGAATGATTTTTCACCTCATTATCCAAGCAACTGCAAGCAGCCTCCAGACATGCCTCCAAAGCAACGAACTCAAAAGGGAGAAGCTTCGGCCCATCTCGATTCTCACCCGCTTGCTGCTTCCCATCAACCTTGTTCTCATCCTTTGCTCGGAAGCTTGCAGAAAAATTTGGAGGTGAAACTGCTTCAGATTGTGGCTCTTCCAGATCATACAGATTTGTCCAGTCTGCATTATTGCCACCCCCTCCAGCTTCCTTATTCACAATTAAACCATTATTTCAGATCAATTAACATCACACCCCCTAGTCCTCCTCCCCACTCCCCCAGATCAAAGCATATATAAGCACAAAGTTAAGTTTGAGCACAAGAAGTTATCCAAATTGAGATAGGTCATAAAATCTAAAATTTTAAGCATTAAACCTGAAGTTGCAAAAAGAACTCCATTACAAACCAAAATGAGAAGGCAAAAGGGTTAAACTTAACAACCTAGAGATCCCAAGAATCCCACATATGCTTGTAAGCAGTAACAGACAACCGGTGGATTATATAAGGTGAGTGTAAGTGGGCCCAAACACCACCATCATTAAGAAAAAGGTATGCATGCATATATTCCATAGAATGGAGTATAATGCAACTTTTTTACAGCAGTCAGCAATAATCATGAAACTAGAAAACCAGAAATTCCGAGAAAACTTCAAACATAAAAATATCCAAGAACTTACAGCCATAACACTAGCAATGTACAAACCACTAGTATAAAAGCTAAGATTGGACATTTTCCTATTATAAAATATCATCAGCTAAAAATTAAGAAGATTAACACATATTATCGATTAAACACCCCCAAGCATCACAATGGAAAAAAAAATCATTCTAAGTTGGATTGGTTACATGAATCTTCTATATCCACTCCCTCTGTTGGGTACAAAAGCATTAGAATAAAATATTCAATTAACTATTATCCATACATTTTATTGGGGTTGGTTATATGATTCTTATTTGGATAGGAGAGTTTGGAGGTCGTGGATTAGGGTAAAAGCTTAGTTGGTAGTTGAGCATTCTCTCGCTCCCCTGCAGGATACTACTGCTTTCTTAACAGTAGTATTAGCACTATTCTCATACTGCCTTGATTTCCGATTTCGGATATCACTGGTATCTTCGTGCTCCAATTATTATATGATTTCATTGTCGTTACTGTTCTTTCCCTGTTTGTTGAGTAATACTCTCCATTTCACACTATTCTGCATTGTCTTGTCGTTGTTATTGCTCCCATATCTGTACCCCCGCTTGCAAACTGTTTGTCAGGTTTTATTTAAGCTGAGGGCCGATTGGAAACAGCCTCTCTGTCTCTACAAGGTAGGGGTAAAGTCAGCCTACACTCTACCCTCCCCAGACCCCCCACATTGTAGTACTAGACTGGGTATGTTGTTGTTGTTGTTGTTGTTGGTTATATGATTCTTATATATCTATTCCACTTTACTCATGATACTAGCTAAGGGTCTTTCGAAAACAGCCTCTCTACCCCCGAGGTAGTGGTAAGGTCTGCGTACGCTCTACCCTCCCCCTGAGAATGTTGTTGTTGTTGTTGTTTACTCAGATATTAAAGCATAAAAAATTGATCATTTCTCAGAATATACAATAAGAGATACTAACCTGCGACTTGGTAGCTTGATGATGACGCAAAATTCTTCGTTGAAGCTCTTCAACAAAAGGAGCAACAGAAGGATCCCTAGCATTAAGCAGTAGAACTTCCTGCGCAGTAATAATAGCCTTAATATGCTCCAAATTAATAACAATAGCCCTTTCACGACCCAATACAGTAGACGGATACGACAAAAGCGGGTCCAATATCCGAAGATCACGGGCCGGAAGCCCAGTTCGACGCATAATTGCATGTTTTCCCGCTTCAACAACTTGGGTTTGTCCAGTTGAATCCAATAGAAGCCATGATCGTACACCGGTGGCCTTCTTTCGTAAACCGGCGCCGACGTTTACGCCGCCGGGGATGGCGGTGCTAGGGCGGAGTATATCAACGTCATCGTCCGGCGACGGAACGGTGAATTTCGACGGTGGAGTTGGGCCCCTCATAATTTATCGTTGAATCTCCCAGAAAATGGAAATGGGTGACAGAGTATCTGATTCTCCTCCTAACCCGACCAACATTTTATGGGTTGAGTTGGTTGATTTCAATCCGCCCAATATAGCTTATTCTTTTAAGTGATTTTTATTTTAGTGTAATACTATGTTGATTCGATTCGATTCGATTTTAAAATTTATTGGTTCGACATGACATATTTAATCATTATAGAATTAATTTATCAGTTAGCAATTTGTTATTGCTCGTTATCAGTTTAATTATCAATTTAACATGTGTTTGGTATAGAGGAAAACTTTTTCTGAAAAAAATATTTTCTTATGTTTAGTTTGTCAAAATTCTTGAAAAATATTTTCTCTTGGAAAACAAGTTCTTTGAAAATGAAAAAAAGAACTTTTTTAATGGGAAAGTGGTTGATAGGAACTTAAGATTTTTTGGGGTACTCAGAGTTGTTGATGGATCGAAAGAGCCAATTAATCACAATGATCTCTTTCTTAAAAAAGATATTGTGTGTCCCAAATCACATTCCGTGAATCGAAAAGGGAAGCCTACTCATCTATCAGCTCCTCTCGTAGATCGGTGCAGTCTAACTCCTTGGCTTGGATATGGTTATTATTCACGGGTCACAGTAAGAAAGGATGAGTTATATATATAGAGACCACGAATGACTTCGTTAAGAGACTGGCCCAACCCTAGACACTCTAAGATCCTTTTTCAAACCTGCTTCCATTTCGATTTCAGTCTCGTAATGAAGAGAATTTCCGATATTGAAAGGTATCGTCACGACAACTCAATTTGTCCAGTAAACTACTCGGGGCTCCCCATGGTTAAATACATTACGAGATGTTTTTTCATACTTTCTGTGTTCAGTTCTAGCTATTTATGCACCTTTGAACCGCTTGCAGAATCAAATCCTGTTCTACAAGATCTTATATCAGCTATACATCTTCCTTACATTTATGAAAATAGGGAAAACAAATTTTATATCACATTTTATGTTTATTCTAACCCTTAGGTCTTGACCCCCCACTCCCGAGACCCCACCCACCCCCTCCCGTCTCTATAAATTTTTTGCTAGATTATATATAAATACTCTTGAGATAACATTTTTTTGCGTACTAAACGAACACTAAAAAATAAGTAAGAAAACAACTTGTTTTCAAAGAAATCATTTTTCACGAAAGATATTTTCATTCACACCAAAAAAAACCTTAACCGTTAAGATTTCGCTTTGAAAAAGTCATTGAAAATCATTTGGTGACAAACCAATTGAACCATGCACATGAGTTAGACAGATTGCATCTTGCTCAAAAGCAAACACAGGCACCTTGTAGAATAACCGAGAGTTTGATACAATCACAAATGAAAGTATGAAACTAAAATCTAAGTCAAGGACTTTATATACCGAATGATGTAAATATAATTTATTAATTTACTGTCAGGATATCGGTTAACACATTAAGAAAAAACTTCAAATCGTTAAGAATCGATAACCCAATATGAAAAAAAAATAAAATCAAAACCGTTATTGAAACCACTAAACCAATAACCCAATACCGTAAACCAATAATTTTTTTCTCGGATTATATTATTGGTTTTGGTTCAAATTTGAACAACCCTAAATACTATTGTAGTTTGATTTGATTTATTTTCAAGTTTTATTTTAATACAGTACCTTTTTATGTATTCATTTTTCTTATATTAATTAATGATTCAGTCTTTCACCCTAAAAAGATTACTTTTATGTCTGCACAAAAATGATATTCTATTTGTTCTAATTTGTTTATCTTACGCTTCTCTTTAATTTTATTTTAAAAAGAATAAAATAATAGTTATCTCTTTTGACAATTTTTAAATTTTAACTTTATGTTTGACATGTTTAATAACATAAAATTAAATAATATTTTAATATATTTTACATACTTTTTGCTTAAGACCACAAAATTTAAAAGTCTTCTCTTTATTTTAATTTTTCGTATGAAGTCGAAGTCACAGAAACAAATTGAAAAGTAAGAATAACCGCTAAAATTGGAATAAGCCGGACTTGATTGGGGATGTCCGTAATTCAATGTGGTTCGATTTTTTCGTATAATTTTTTTGATTCATAATTTTGTCGATTTTTTCCTAAATTATCATTTATGTAAAGTTTCTTATGTCTTTTTTTTTCTTTCTTATGTCTGCTTTTTGCTCGTATCACACAACTGACAAAAGTAATCATTTCTTTTGTATGCAAATTAAATATTTCGTCGTACCATTTTCTTAAGAATTGTAAAACAATACTCCCTCCATTCTAAAATAATTGAATTATTGAAATAATGTACACATATTAAGAAAAAAAGAGTAAGACATAAATTAGTCATTTTTTCCATTTTTGCCCTTTTTAATTAATTGGCAAACTATTTTTGAAAAGTAAAAACATTAATCATCAAAACTACTTCCAATACTCACTTATGTGATCAATTTATTTTTAGTGCAAAATTCAAAATGTGGCTCTTAAAATGACTAAACCTCTTAATTGAATAAATTTTTGGAGGTAAAACCTTAAAAATATAGATTAAACCAAATTTAAAAATTTAATTATAAATATAGATTAAGCCAAATTTAAAAATTTAATTTCTCTCTAAATTTTTTTTTTATAAAAAGGTTTACTTTAACATGATTTTAGTTAATTTAACATGGCTATAACACAATTTGATCTAAATATTCCATTTGATACCAATGAACTTCAAATTTGGTATGAAAATGAATTAGAAAAGAAGGAAAGTTATATGGTATCATTGTCAATGAAAATTCAGCCACATTAATGTAAGAAAGTTCCAAGAAAATTAAGTTTCTTGGAACTCATAACCTAGAAAATTAAGTCCAAAACATTAATCAAGAAAATTAAGTTGTAAATGAAGGGTAATTATGGAAAAAAAGTCTAAAAAATTCTCTTGAACTTTGAACAATTCAATTATTTTGAACTATAAAAAAAGTCTCAATACTTCAATTATATTGAAATAGAGGGAGTACCTCCTAATAATCTAATTATTAAAACCTAGTAATAAATATTTCCGAATTCGTGTTGGGTAGGGTTTATTTGGGGGTAGCGCTCTCTATCAAATTTTATTAAGGATTTTTTCATACACAAGACTTGAAATTGAGAACTTTGAGTAAGAAAGCAGCATCCTCATCTACTGCACCACATGTGTTGGTGGTAGTGATATTATGTTGTTATTATCTTTTAAATGAAGCAAAATACACGTATATTCCAAGGTCAATTTTAAGCCTTGTTGTATTGCCCGTAATCTTGCAGAAATACAGCGTAAGAATACGTATGATTTCTTTGGGGTCCGATCCTTTTTCGAATCCAACACCTAGCGGAAGTTTAGTACACTGAACTACTTTTTTCTTTTTGTTCTTTTTTGTATTGCCCGTAATAGCGTAAGACGATGATTTCCATTTGGTCTCAACCCAGCAACTTTTTTTTTTAATTTTTCCATCCAGTATCTCGTACCCATATTATTTTCAACCCAGCTAAACAATAGTTTTCAACCTATTTTTCCAACAATATACTCTTAAAAGTCTTAGTTGATAGAACCAAATTTATATAACATGTCGTAACATATATATTGTAACTTATTGTTTTGGGGGAATCATAACACCTAGTGTATTTGCCGATTTCTATGACTTATAAACAAGAACTTGCCTGTTTTAACCAATTTATTATATTGTGTAGATAATTAAACACAAGATCTTACAAAAAATGTTTCCTCAAAAACAAACATTGTCATGTCTATCTTTTTTTATTTAAGTAACAGAAATTGACTAAACAAAAAACAAATTCACCCAGTGACTGCTTTAACTGCTTTGTACGTACGTAGTTTTGCAATAACGACATTATTTTAGTGATCACATCAATGCTTATGCCTGTTTGACAATTGCAATTTTCAACTCAACATTCAAAAGATATTGTCCAAGTCAATATCGGACATTACAATATGCATGGGATCATCAATATTTTTCACTCATCTTTAATTTGTCATATGTATGTGCTTTGCAAATTAAATCCATCATGTTTGTAATTATAACCCAAAAATAAAAATGAAATGAACATATATACTCCCTCCATCCCATTTTAGTTGGTCATCTTACTAAAAATAAATGTCTCATATTAGTTGATCACTTACTACATCAAAACAGAATTAATTAATTTTTTTTCATTTTACCCATACAATTAATTACAATTTCAATGTTCATTCCTATGCCCGATGAATATCATTAATATAGGTAAAGGGTAAAATAGTAAATTCATCATTTCATTTATGATTTCTTAATCACCGTGTAAAATGAAATGTGTCCAACTAAAATGTAACGGAGGGAGTAGGAGAGAACTGATTCATTAGGACAAAGTGTAGCACTTGCGATTAATTCTAAATCTTGGACAATAAAAACTAGTTATATCAAGGTCGTTCATTTCATTGAAATCACAAAGCTTTTATTTCTTCCTACTGAAGTATTATTTGGAAGATTAACCTCGAAATTCTTGCATGGAATTAACTGGTCGAATGCGACGCATCGAATAATCTTCACCGTTACTGCTGAATTTCGTAGGCAGCTGAGGGATTTGAAGAGGAATTATCATAAAGCTTTGAGCAGCACTATTAATCATGTTATTCTTAAAGAATTCTCTAGCGGCTTTGCCCAGAAACTTAAAGGGTGCAACAATAAATACCACCACTTTCTTCTTGGATTTGGTTCTCATTTTTCCTTCTTTAGGATAAGTAGTTGATATATTGAAATGATCAGAAACTTTGGGATATATATATGTAGAAAGTGGTGTTGGTAGAGTCGAAGATTGCATGTCTTTATAAGTGTGTGAGGATCGGTGAGTTTAAGGTGTAAAACATACGTGATTATTAGGCTTATTAAAAAAATTATTGCGTATAACAGAAAAAAATATTAAATAATTTGTTATAACTAGGTAGCTAGTTAATTACATTGAGAACATAGAAATTCATTACATATCAATGTATACAAATAAATAATTGTCACATTACCAGCAAATTTTTTTTATTTTTTATTTTGGCAACCAGTATAATTTAATTAGCTATGACAAATTATTTGTCGTCATTTTTCTTTATAACTAATACGTAAGTGCTTATTATAAAGAGCTAAGTGATACTATTTTTAAAGTTAAAATGTCTATCCATAAACCTTAATACTATAACCACAAGTAGTCGTTTAATTAAAATACTACGTACTATTTAAGTTATATATGCTAGTAGTGAATAAATTATCAATATGGCTAATCGATTATAGCTAGTAGGTTTGTTATATCTTTTTCTAGTTGTCAATTCTACTTTAATTGTCTTATAAAGTAACATAATTCTCAAAAGTAGTGTAGTTGTTTTAAGAATGACGACAACCGCATTGTATCGAATAATTTGGAGACAAGAATCGACATAAATCACTTAAAAACAAACGGCAAAAGTTTATATTCACTTAATATTTACACAAAATTAATAAATACACTTAACTTTGGTTAAGTAAGACAATATCTTTTTATATTAATTTGTTGATTCTTAAGTTTATTTATTTTATCAAAATAATATAGCCTCCGCATCTTTCTTTTCTGTTTTCATATTCCTAAAAAACAGAGTCAAAACATATTAATAATCTATGAAAGATGTAGTTTACTAGAACCAGCTTGTGATAGGAAGGCATAGCCGGACAAAATATTCTATTTCAGTACTAGTTGAACCCTGAAGGAACAAAAAATAATTGGTTTTATTAGAATGAAGTACAGCTAAACAACTCAAGAAAATAAAGGATTTTTTGTATATTAGGTTAGGCAGGTAGTATGAGGTGGCTACTATGAGCCATCTGACTTTCAGCTATGTGTTGTGCGGTTTCCGTGAAGCGAATGAATAGTAATGATTTCGCTCCTAATTATAAAACATAGAGATAGTTTGTGTTTATGAAACGTAACAACAATTTATTTCAAAATGTAGCGAAACATACTTGTTTGGGTGCAAGAAAATACATTGTATTCATATCACTGCATGACACTTGTATTTTATGGAATACACTTATATCATTAGCAGAAAACACTTTAACCCTCACTTGTATTTTGCTTGATCTTTTTTCTTTCTTTGTATGTGACAGAAAGAACACTGATAATATGGATATCTAAAAAGAGTCCGGAGTCTAAAGAACAACTTTTTTCACTATAAAATCCAAAGGGACAACTAATTTTTGAAGAATGCCAAAGGAGCAAAAGCGTGGAAATTCCCACGACTTAGTGCAGCCGTTAACGGATGTCGTGTGCAACCATTTTATATATATATTGTAGTAAGTCGTGTGAATTTGCTCGACTTGAATAAAAAAAATTGATATCCACACGACTTGAATCAATTCTGAATGATTTAAGTCGTGCAACTTGGCACGACTAGGTGGACTGATTTTACTTAATTGCTTGCAAATCCACACGAAGTAGTGTCTATAATTGTTTGTCCCTTCATTTTACTTTACATGAAATGTCCATTATAAATATCACTACTTTCCTTCGTCATAAATTACGTGTTGTTTTATTTATTTTTATGCTCATTAAGAGAATGATTGCAATTTATACTCCACCTATTCCTAAATAAATAGATTTAGCTCAGCTCATTACACATCGTCACCCCTTAAACCCAATTACTACTGTACACAAAGGCCCATAAAAATAGTGTTCAAAGACAACTTTTTAATTTTGTCTTCGAGAAATGGTAACTCTTTAAGTTTCAAACTGTCCATGTAAAACTTTATGACCATGATAGTGTCCTTAAATTTCATCTATAAAATTTGAAATTCGGAATAGTGATTATTTTTTAATTAAAAATTCTATTTTTAGATTTTACAGGTCTGTATAAGTGATTCAATATGGAATAGTGGTGCGTCGGCTAGTCCAATTCAATCTATTTTTTCTAAAAGGGTTGAAATTGATTTAATTCTTCAAAATTTCTTTAGACTCAATTACAACCTCAAATATATAAGGTGGTAGATGTTGAATAAGAAGTTCAAATCAAATTTGAGCGAATTAAAATGGATTGACTCGATAAATTGATCATAACTTAATCGACTGGAGTTAATATAAATCAAGATGGATTGAGAAATAACTTATGACTAAATTCATTAAACTCAAATCCTTTTTGTTTTTGGTTCGTAATCTCAAGGTTTCGTTGTAGGATTGAATTGCTAAAATTGATTAATTACACATTACATTGATAGTTTCCAATATATTTTTTTTGAAAAAGTTGTTTGTCTTTTGTTTTATTTTTTGACAAGATTATTTGATCGATTGATTTAGGTGACTGATGCAGCTAGTGCAGGTTACTTCAACTTATAAAATTGAGTTCCACATTATTAAGTTTAATTAAATATTTACTGTATCACTTACTCAACCAGTCCAAATTTTTCATGATTAACAAATTATTTGAGTTTCACTTTTATGTGGTATTTCCTCCGTTTATCTTTACTTGTCTAATATATTAAAAATAGTTGTTCAATTTTTACTTGTCCAGTTTGAAAAATCAAAAGATAATTTACCATTTTATGTCTATTTTACTCTTATTATTAAATACTTCTCCCTTTGTTCTAAAATAATTGTTGTGTTTCATCGTTGGAGAGTCAAATTGATTAATTTTCAAAGCTGAATTAGATTAAATTAATTTGATATTTTAAAATTAAAACATTCAAAAACTATATCGAAAGTACTATAAATTGTAATTTTCTTCATATCATTATGATGAAAATATACAACTTAAAATGTTAATCAAAGTTTATATCGCCTGATATAAACATACATCTTAAAATATAGATCAAAGTTTATATCACTTTACTCTCAAAAAAAAAGTATGCTAAGTATTTTGGAACAGAGAAAATATTTATTTCTCAATATTTAAAAAACTTATAATTAATAAGGTTAGTATAATAAAATTATCTTTTTATTTATTATTATTAAGGAATGTGCAAAATCATACTATATGAACAAGAAAAAATGGACGGGGAGAATAACGTTATACTGCATTTATTGACCCAATCAACGCCCTATTAAATCAAGCACTAATGACTTAGAAATTAATTTGGATTGTTGACGACTCAATGGACAAGGTCGTGCCACAATTAATTAATGAGGCATTGGAAATTGGAAATTGAAAATGGAAGTCAGAATTAGAAATTAATTCCCCTCTGAAATTTGTTACTCCCCGTCAAACTGACTTGACATATATCTTAAGAAATAATAAATAATAGAGATAATTTTATTATATCACCTTTTAATATAATAAATTTCATGCTTTGGGAAATACATTAGGTAATGAATACTAGTATTTAATAGTAGGGGTAAAACGGATATAATATGATGAATTATTAATTGATTTTCTAAATTGGATAAATATTATTGAACGTCTATTTTTAGTATAGAGGACAAGTAAAGATGGACGGAAGGAGTGCTCCTCTCTTGGTTGATTGTAATCTATATATAATAATAAAGTAGAAACAAGGGGTTGCTGACGTGGCGCTTTCTAAGGCCAGCATTTGCATTTTTTTTTTTCTCCTTTTTTGCATTTTTTTTTCTCCATTTCCCTATATAATTTACTTACTAATGAATTAACAAAATGCCTCCAATAACGTAAATATAGCCATGTAGCAGTAATAAATGAAGGCCTTTATGATAAATCTCAAGTAATGGTTTGTCTTAATCAGCCTTCTTAACGTAAATTTTTTTATTTTAAATGTCTTCATTTGCTAAAATAATTACCTTTTCATTTTCTCCGATTTAATAAATGAGGGAAAAGGTGATCTTGCTAACCTTAATTAGAACTTTCCCGTAAACAGTGCACATTTCTCCTAAAATTAATGTCATTAATTCTTCTCTCTTAAAGCCAAAAAATATATTTATCTTTTATGTTCTTTTAATTTTCCTTCATCATGTTTTTTCATTTATCTATATTAAACTTTTCACTTCCTTAATTCATACCTCTTTATCTTCATAACTTATATTTTTAATAATCTCTATAACTCCTATTCCTTTTATATCCATAATGCTCAAACTTAAATTCGTAAATTATGATAATTTATTGTGTTTCTATATGAATATCTATATAAATACATATTGTAGGCCAGACCTTTTGAAAGCAAATGTTGGTGTACCGTAATTCACATTTGATTTACTCATGAGCAAAATTTTATGAGTTATGCATATTAGTCTTTTCTTGGCTTGTGGGTTACTCATGTTTAAGAGACTTTGATCAAACAAAATTTGCCTTATATCATTTGCTGAATCACTAAAAGTTATACCGGTGACTTATTGTATTTCATAGTTCTTTTTCTTCAATATGAATATCTATCAAATTTGCTATCTTACACTATGGATTAAACTTTATCTTTCACATTTTCTATAATGAAAATATAACTAACTTTTGTCTTACCTTTCTTATATTATACTAATTTGCTTCATGTTGATTTTTCTGTATGCTATAATTTGTGAAGGCCATGATGGTGGATTCTTCATATTGAAGTGCATAACACTACAAAGAGGTTAGTTATTATTTTTTTCCTTGAAGATGTATGCTTGGTTAGTAATAATCTTACTTAAGGAATCTTTTTTTTTTTTTTTGGTCATGTTTACTTAGGGAATCATGATTGAAATAGAGATTAGAAAATAAGAAAGAAAAGTAATGAGACTAAATTTTGAAAGAATCTAATTAACGGAAAATGCAAGATAGGCAGGGGTGGACCTATGTGCAATTTTGTGGTGCTCCGGCACTCGTTAAATCCGACGCAAATTACGTGTAATTATATAAGAAATATATAAATATTAGTATAAGACTTAAAAAAGCACCCTTAAAACCAAGAAGATAGTTGGGTGCTTTGATTTTTAGGTGGAACCTTAAAGCTTTGGGCGTCAATATGTGTGTTTGAACCTCTCGAGCACCTACGAACCCTAAATCCGGGATCCGCCATTGAAGATAGGTGTTGCAAGTTGCAATTTATTCCTTAAAATTGAAGAAAAAGAACTATGAAAGAAAATAACTTTTTTTCCAAAACGCAAGAAAACAATTGAAAAAAAGGAGTAATTTAATGGACCAATATCAACTTTTACTGCTATTATTTTTTTTATTTTTGTTTTTCGTCCTACATTTTGTTTATTTACTTTTTATTTTGCATTTTTTTAATGTGAATTGAAAGAAGTTATAGAAAAACAAATATATATATATTTTACCAGATCAATCGAGCAAGGAATATTGATAGGAAGTGATGATGTATTTAATTAGTATTTTACTGTTATTTCACATTGGAGATAACTTTTAGGCACCCAACGAAAAAAGTATACTAAAGCATATGTTCCAGTTTAAAGGTTCAACCTCATTGATATTCCCATAAAAAAAAAAAAAATGACATCAAAATCTATTGACAAATGTAAGCGCAATAAAAATGAAACAAAACTGTTACGGAATATACTTTGGAGTTTGGATTATTGATTAAGAATGTATTATCCCTCATATAGATGCTAAATTTACCAAGCTTCATTTTAGGTCATTATTTCAAAATAATCTTCATAATATAATTAAAAAGCAAGTGATAATATTACAATTAGACAATAAAGAAAATATATAGTTGATCAGAGAAAGTAATTCTTTAACAATTATTTCAATGATCGCGCGAAGCGCGGCCAAGTTCCCTAGTTGCAACATAAATCCATACCAGGCCACATTTTTCTACATACTTAGTAGGCACTTGGCCATAAATATTATTCACAATATTCCGGAATACGTTTTTACTTTATTTCGGAATACTTGTTTGGCCATAAAAATTAAAAACGTTTCCAAAAAATGTTTTCACAATTTTGGTATTTTGATAAACACCTCTTGAGGTGTATTCACTTTTTTTGAATTGAATTTTTTTTCACTTTATTTTTAAATACTATCCCAACTTTTTATTTTGTACGAAAAACACCAACAAAATTAATGTCCAACTACATCTGCTAACCAAAAATTGGAGTTGCAAAGTTTTGAATCATAGAATTGAATAACCATTTCTTGATTTTAGTTTTGCTTGTTTGTTTACAATTTACGTGTGTATGTAAATGCATGCCATTTACGTGTGTATGTATAAGTTCTAGTTATTCGATTTTTTTATCTCATTTATGTGATTGTGTGAATCGTGGAGGGTGTGGGCTACCTAGATCTTTCTTGTGTTTTTACTTGTGTTTTGGTTATTGAAGTTGCTATTATTGCTATAAAGATCCTCTAATTTTGTGATATTGATGTCTCTTTTGTTCTATGTTTCTTATTTGGTAGGATTGTGTTGGTACAACTGATGAGACATTTATATACAAGGAGAGGTCCAAAAAGATAAGAAACATGTATATCGTAATCACAAAGAAATTACTTCGCAGAATATCCTATGTGTATGTGATTTTGATATGCGGTTCACTTTTATTGCAATTGGTTGGGAGGGTACTGCACATGACAATAGTGTGCTTGAGAATGAGATTATTGATCCAAATACAAAATTTTATTTTTCACCACATGGTATATAACTTGAAATCCATTAATTTTTTTTTTTATGTTGTTAGCTTATTTGAGTAGTTACAGTTATTTTATATTAACAGATAAATATTACGTTGTTGACGCTGGTCTGCGAAACACGAAAGAATTTTTAGCTCCATACAAAGGAATACGATATCATTTGCAGGACTTCAGAGGGAGTGAAAGAGAGCCTCGAAATGACAAAGAGTTGTTCAACTATAGGAACATCTCTACGTAATGTTATTGAAAGAACATTTGGATCATGGAAAAGCAGATTTAGAATATTACGACAAGGTATGAACAATTATGATATGGACACACAAATTAGGATTGTAATCGCTTGTCCAATCTTGCACAATTTTTGCGGGAACACCAAAATAGTGATGGAATATTATATTTAAATAGCATGAACATGATGATATAGTTGTTGATGACACTGACGAACTGAGATAAACAATGCTCCTTAATCTTCTCAGGCAGCTGATAGAGAAATGAATGATCGACGAGAAGAAATTGTTCACACAATGTAGGAGGATTTTAGTAAAGAATAACTACTTACTAGTGTTATTAATTTATACCTTGATGAATATTTGTAATAGACTAATTTCATGCATGTATGTTGATTTTGGGTGGTGGGAGATAAGAATTTGGCATGTGTAGATTTTGATTTATTGGTGATGTTATGAGAGATGGAAACATGGCTCCATGTGGTTGTTTTCAATGTTCCGTAGTAATGTTGTTTACTTTTTGTATTTTAGTGGAGTTGTAAAAGTTAATTTGGGTTATTTTGACAGTTTTAAAAAATTGAGGGTATAAATCATATTTATAAAAAAGTACATCAAAAGTCTAAAGTATTTTGAAAATACTATGGCCAAACACAACTCCAACTCTATTTTCAACTTCAAAAATATCAAATAAAGTGAAAACGTTTTTGGTTTATATGGTCAAATGGGTCCTTATAAAAGGCAATGGGCCAATAAACTTTTGCCAAAGCAGGCAGCAGGTCAACATGCTTGCTTTGGCATAATTTTATTGGTCCTTTGCCTTCCTTTAATTCTTTCTCTATTTTAATTTATTTATCTTACTTTTCTTTTTAATCTGTTATGTATTTGAAAAAAATTGTGTAAAAAATGTTATAAATCACAATAATTAACAATTTAAAATATTTAAAAGACATAAAAAATTTTGTTGGCTCTCAAAATTTTATCAATGCACATGAGTTGGTACAGAAGAAAATGTATTATAAATCACAATAATTAATAATTGACTCTCGAAATTATATTAATGCCACAAAAATTGGAATAAAGGGAGTAACATATATTATTTAAAAATTATGTAAAAATATTATAAATTACAATAGTTAACAACTTAAAATATCTAAAAACCATATAAAAATATGATTGATTATCTAAATTTATCTGTGTCACATAGATTAAAACAAAAAAATAATATATATTAGGTCCGTGCTAGCACAGACTCCTCAATATCTAATTTTACATACATATACAAGAGGGAGTTTTTGTTAAAGCAGGCAACAGATCAACATGCCTGCTTTATTAGAATTTGATTGATTCTGCATTTACTTTAAAGTTTGTACAACACAAACAACACAACGTAAAACATCCTAAAAGCAAATCAATTGTTTATTATATATTCTTCAGTAGTAAAGCAATACTAATAAAGGATGATGACATGTGATGTCACGGCAAAATTATAAGGGAAAATTTTACAAAATAGCCATTGAGATAAATTTTTACATAAAAAATAGCCCACTTATCTTTTTATTACAAAAAATAGTCTTTCAGCCCACATTGTAGCTGAAAATGACCATTGGGCCATAGTTAGTGTACCTTTTGGAGCCCATTTTGCCTGTAGTTCATTTTGTTCAATATCTAAAGCCCACTAATTTTGTCTTTCTTTTTTTCCTCTTCTAATATTAAGTACTAATAAAATCACTTTTTTTTCTTTCTAATTTTTTTTTAAAAAACGTTTTAATTTTTTTTGCTGTGCTTTTTATTTAAAAAAAAAAAAAACTTTTTTCGTTGTTTAAATTTTTTTTGTTTTTCTTTTTTTTAGTTGTTTTTTTCTTTTCTAATTGTTTCACTTCTTTTGCGGAAAAAATGAATATTTACATTATTTTATTATTTTTTATTTATATTTTTATTTATTAAGGTGGGAACGCATGATAGTCAAATAAATATCGATATCGATACATTACATGATTGTTTATATAATATCGATACACGATTATACACCATTCATACAATGTCAATATATTACAAACCTATTCAATATCGATACACGTCTATATACTATTTATACAATATTAATACACGCTTGTACACCATTTATACAATGTCGATACATTAAATAACTATTTATACAATATCGATATACATTTATACACATTTATACAATATTGATATATTCCATATACACTACATAACTATTTGTACATCATATATACATGTTTATACACCATTAATACAATATCGATACACTTTTATACATTATTCATACAATATCGATACATTAAATATATACTACATAACTATTTATACAATATCGTTACATTACACATACACTACATAACTATTTGTACATCATATATACATGTTTATACACCATTTATATAATATTGATACATGAAAAAAAGTTATACGAAAAAAGTTTTAAAAAAAAATGTTTTTTTTTTTTAATAAAGAAAAACGCAACAAAAAAAACAACAACTAAAATAGTTTGTTTTTTTTAAAAAAAAAAAAAACTGCTGAAAAAAGAAAAGAAAATGGCCTAATGGCTATTTTTGTTGTAAACAAAAACTTGACTATTTTTATTGTAAATTATTTACTTTTTTGTATATATTTGAAATTATCCCAAATTATAAAGTGCCCGTTTGGATGGGCTTTTGGCTTAAAAACCAAAAGTCATAAGTTGGCTTATTTTAAGCATTTTAGTCAAAAATCAAGTGCTTATAAGTATTTTTTAAATTTATCCAAACACTTCAAAAGTACTTAAAAGCTATTTGTAGCTTAAAAGCACCTAAAATAAGTCAATCCAAACAGGCCAAAAATGTCTTTCCAGTGTCTTTCAAACTACTTTTTCTGTCTTAATTTTTCCTTTTTAAAATCTATGACCTATCAAGAAAAATAACCCCTTTCCTCTTTTGATAATACTTTAATTTTAATTTTTCACATAACATACTAGGTCATTCTTTTTGAAACGGAGGAAGTCTATATTTAAAAGTCACGTAAAAAGTACTACTCCTTCCATTTAAAAAAGAATGACCTAGTTTAACTTGATATGGAGTTTAAAAAAAAAAAAAAACTTTTGAATCTTGTGGTTTTAAATTAAGGATATATCAAATGTATCAAAATGTCCTTTAATCTTATAGTTTTAATCATGTCATTTGAAAAGTTGGAATTAAAAAGTTACTAAAAAAGAAAAGGGATCATCCTTTTTTAAACGGACTAAAAAGCAAAGTAAGTCATTCTTTTTTAAAAGGAGAGAGTATAAATTATAAGTAATAATTAACAATTTAAAATATTCAAAAGACATAAAATTTGATCAACATTCGAAATTTTATTAATGCCACATAAATTGAAACAGAAAAAATAACATATATCATTTAAAAATGACGAAAACAGTAGTATAAATTATAATAATTTTCAAATTAAATTATTTAAAAGACATATATTAAGAAAATCGGTTAACTCTTGAAATTCTGTAAGCGTCACGTAAATTGGGACAAAGGGAGCAACATATATTATTTGGAATGACGTAAAAATTATTATAAATCACAATAATCAATAACTTCAAATATTTTTAAAAACACACAAAACTTTAGTTAACTCTCTAAATTCTATAAGTGTCATATAAATTGGGACAAATAAAGTAACATATATTATCTGAAAATTATTTCAAAAAATACTATAAAGAACAATAATTAACAATTTAAAATATTTAAAAGTCATACAAAAAATTCAGCTGACTCCCCAAATTCTAACTGTATCAATAAATTGAGAAAAAAAAGTAACATATATTGAGCCCGTTGCTCTTATGTCTAGTCAATAAGTATAAGTTTCATTTAAGATATCTCACCAAAAAATTTCTGTAAAATTTTAAAGAAAACTAAATTTAGATTCCAACTTACTAAACTTCAGCTGCGTGTGATTTGTATTACTCCTATTGCTTATATATTCTCTAATCTCTAGTACTTACTACATCGCACCTCTTTTGTGGATCATGCTAACACGTGAGATGTTCATACATCTGATTGTCTTTTTCTTTACCATAGATGTTTTACAGTTCCTTGTATTTATATAAAAATCTACTCCTAACTGAACTAAGAGATATACTATAAAAAAAGCCCAAGTTTTACTTCTTTATTCATTATAATGTGTTGTACAATAAGGACATGAATATGGGCTTCAAATGGCTTAACTAATTAATTTGGTCAAAATAGTAAGTTTGACCTCTTACCTCAATAGGGCCGTCTTCAAAAGTCGTAACTTTTCACTTTCATATAGAAAATTTGCACAAACAGATGATTTCATGAATTTAATTGTGAAATTTGTCAAACTAATTGCGTAAGTTAAACAAATTGTATATCTATAACGTATTGGCACTAACATACCCTGAGACGTGGCTTACGTTATGCAAAGACATCCTAAAGGGCTGAAAACATATTACAGACTTGTTTGATGCTTAACTACTGATTATTTTTTTGTTGTTTTTCATCCGGTGTCTGGTACACGCATTGGAGCCCGATTAATTCGGATTCGCGCAGCATAGGGCCCCTTAGAGGGAAGGCTCTCCTACCAAGGATTTTTTCATACCTAGGGCTCGAACCCGAGACCTTTGGTTAAGGGACGAGCAACCGCATCCACTGCACCACATTCTTTGGTGGTGATGCTTAACTACATATATTTTAATACATAGAGGGTATGAGCAAAAGTTATTGAATTCCTATAAACTCAAACAGCTGATAATTTTTAAGTGTTAAATAACTGTTAAAATTACAAAGAAACAGTTATGTGCTTGGTTGAAAAACACTAATAAGTTATTCTTTTGCTTAAAATGGCTAAAATACATTATTTAATCCTTTTGAAAAATTATAAATTTAAAAGTACCCATAAAAAGAAAAGGAGAAACGACGAGTGTAGAGTGAAGAGGAAGTTGGGAATAAGAAAAGTTTTGAGGATACAACATTTGAGAAGCCATAACATGGGAATGAACAGCGTTAGGCTTTTGGCTGATTTTAATTTATAAGCTTATTGCAGGCCAGTGCACTAAAGCTTCCTCTTTACGTAGGGTTCAGGGAAGGGCCCGACCATAAGGATCTATCGTACGCAATTTTACCTTGTATTTTTGTCAGAGGCTATTTCCAAGACTTGAACCCGTGGCCTCCTAGTCACATGACAACAACTTTATCAATTAATCCAAGGCTCCCCTTCATTTTAATTTATAAGCACTTTGATATTTATCAAACACTTAGATCGATAAAAATATTGTTGTTATTGTTTCTTTCTTGTAGGCTCTATATTGCTTTCCTTATTAACTGTTATGCTTTCTTCATTGTTTTTTTCTTCTTGTACTTGGATTTGTTGCATTTGGACCGAGGATCTCTTGGGAACAATCTCACTACCTTCACGAGGTAGGTGGTAAGATCTGCGTACAATCTAACCTCCCCAAACCTCACTTACAAAAATTCACTAGATATATTG
Organism: Capsicum rhomboideum; assembly: GCA_031232105.1. Lineage (NCBI taxonomy): Eukaryota > Viridiplantae > Streptophyta > Magnoliopsida > Solanales > Solanaceae > Capsicum > Capsicum rhomboideum. The sequence continues at coordinate 140,592,032 of CP124719.1, read as the reverse complement.
TTGTAAATACATAAAAATATATACTTATAAATCAATTTAACAAGCTTATACACTTAGTCAAACACACTCTATACTCTCTCTATATATATGAGTCGATATTCGATAACATGAATGCAAACTTATTGACTATAGACTCACATGAATCCATAATTTTTATCCACACCTAATATACACTTAAACATTTAATTATGTGAATCCAATTATATATCACACACTATGTATCATAAGGAGTTCACAATCCTGAATATATATCACACACTATGTATCATGACGAGTTCACAATACTGAATCCCCAGATGGCGCTAGTTAAGGGCCTTGATTTGAAATCATGATATGAAATCATATGAGATAAAGTTGAAGTTTTGTTTAGATATACAATTTGAGATTTTAAATTGTATTTTTTTCTTATAAACAAATTTTTTTTCATAAGTTGTGAAAACTATTAAAATTACCCCAATTCTTTATACAATCTTACCAAATAAGCAAAAGTTCATAGCAAAAATATAATATACTATCACAAAACTATTCTAAAAAAATACAATATTTATTGATCAAATGATAAATTTGGTGAATAATAAATGATAAAGTAGGAGTAGATTTGAAGTAATAATAAATTTTGTAAGCGTTTGACCATGAAAATAAAAAAAAAAAATTGGAGTTGAAGTTGTAGTCGGAGTTTTGTTTGGTCATATCTTTTTGGAGAGATTTTTTTAATTATAAAGGTGAAGTTGAAATTAGAAAAAAGTGAAAACAAATTGAGAGTTGTTTTGAGTTTTTATAGCCAAACATCAATTTTTAATAAAATGAAAAGATTTTTTGAATTTTTTTTTGAATATTTCTCATAACCAAACAAAGTTATATGTTGGTGAGAGTAAAGATTTAAAGATTGATAAAAGTAATAATATGAACTATAAATTTTATTTACATATGAAATAAATGATTGGTAAATATAAATGCTGAATTTTTTTACAAAATATAAACTTGTGGATTAGTTTTGTATTTAAAAAATCTCAAATCATGATTTGAAATTCTTAAATCATGTTTTTTGGAGAATTTAAGATTTCATGTCATGATATAAAATAATGAGATGAAATCGCATAACCAAATACTGATTTCATCTCATAATTTTATATCACAGACATGAAATTATATGTCCAAACACTTAAAAAAAAATAAAAAAATTTGATGCACTAAAACTACTGCTATATGCGATGTCCGAGAAAGGGATGAAATAAAATCACAAGAGATGATGATTGAAATCATACTAGCGAAATATTCGAAACTACTTGAATAACAAAGAATAAAAGATAGAGATGAAGGAATAATATGTGAAGTACTTCCTCCGTTCGCATTTAAGGCTTTTTAACGGTCAAACTACATAAATTTTAATAAATATATATATATATATATATATATCACAGATAAGTGAGTTTCTGATCCTTTTGTTATTCCCGGCTGAGCAACTCCAATTACCATCAAATTAACGTTATGAAATCATTCAAAGAAAAATAACCCAACATTTAATCCTATTTTTCTCATTAATAACTATGAAATCATTCATAGAAAAATAACCCAACATTTAATCCTCTTTTTCTCATTAATAACTATGAAATCAATAGAAAAATAAAGGAAGAAAGACCGTAACGGTTCCCATCGGAAATGGAAATCATCGCCGTCGAGGAACACAGAAACGGCCATTTTTTTTTTCCTTTCTATTATATATACAAAAGCTTCAAACAAAGAGAAATTTTCTCTTTATCAAACCGACTCGATGGAGAAGTACTAAGAGAGGCTGCTCTTTCCGGGACGATCAGCAGCTTGGAGAGTTTTGTCAATGAGTTTACGAGCCTTTTTGCTTCGGATCTCCACTCTAACACTGGAACTTTTGTCCATTTTGATGTAGGGTTTCTTCGATTTCTTCAATTTCCTCACCTTCGATTTTATCGACTCCACCAAATTCTCCAATTGAATCGCCATTTGAGGAGGAGGAGGAGGATAAACTATAAAGGGGAAAATGGAGGAGAAAAGTAGGGAGAGTAGTGGGTTAGCACTACTTGCTAGCTGATATATAGGGAAAATAATATTGAATGAGTAATCAAATTGATATCTGCTATTTATGGATTTTGTTATGTGAATTCAATTGGTGTGTGTAGATTGTAGAATTTTCCGTTTCTGTTTTGTGTGCCAATATATAATGTATTCCTATTTTGACTAAATAAATAAAATAAACTTTTCTTCCGTCTATCTTTATATACTACTGGAACAGGTTAAAATATGTCGGACAAAATAATTAGAATTTACTCAAATATATTTGTGTTTGAGCCTTTCCCTTATACTATAACATGATTGTCAAACTTTGCTTATCCTATTCAAAATCAAAAATAATTTATCATTTTATATCTATTTCTTTCTTATTATTAAAAACTGTTTATTTTCCAACAACTTATACTTGACAAAAGTGATATAGTGAAATTATTCTTTTATTTATTATTGTGTGTTAAATTAAATATGAACAATAAAAATGGATGGACAAGATGGACAGAGGGAATATTCTCTCTCTCTCTCTCTCTCTCTCTCTCCATTTCGAGTTAACAAGTTTGCTATATTTACTCTACAATTGGATAGGATTACAATTCAAATTTGAAAGGTGGTAAAAAATCTACGTAATCATACTTGTTACTCATTCTAATTAGCAATTGATTCTACAATTGAATCAAGATTACAACTCAAATTCAAAAGATGGTGATAAATTTACATGATTCATGCCTGTTATTCTATCTAATTAGCAATTAACTCTACAAATGGATCCAGATTACAGCTCAAATTCTAAAGATGGTAGTAATAAATTTAGGCAATCATGCTTGTAATTCTTTCTATTTAGCAATTGACTTCGATTTCATCCAATACACTATGGTAAAAATTCTACTCAATTAATAAAAGCTGTGGTTGCGTGAGTTGCTCCTCCGCCTTGCTAACTCAAGCAAAAATGCGAATTAACCTTCTATAATTAATCATGTTACCTGATGCATATATAGTTAGTTGACATAATTTCAATTGAACTCTTATAAATTGGATTTTGCAAGCAATTTAAATAGTAAATGTGCACCTGACAAGTTAATGAAGGTTTTACGTGGTTTTTTATATTTGACTTTAATGGCTAGATAGAGACCTTTAACGCTAGGGATAAAGCCTTTCTTTCATAACCAAATGAAACTGTCTTTAAGGTGAGAATCCAAGACTGATGGGGGTACATAATTTACGTGCTGTTTTTGATATTTTGACTTTAATGGCCAGATATTAATTCAATTGATGTGAATACGCTATTGGCTCGAGGACTGCAAAAAGGTCAATTTTGGCTTCCCAAAGAAAATTCCACTATGCTTTAATGATAAAATTATATAAAGATTGTTACTGAAGTTCGTTACTGGTAAAGTTACTTATAAAGCAAGTGGGCTAACAAACCATGATCCACCAAACGCAATTTGATTCCTGTTACGCATAGACAATATACAATCAAACAAATAAATTTCACATGCTTCTGCTGTCTAGTTATTTAACAATTCCTAGCCAAAAACATCCAAAATGGAGAGATCAATTGGAAACACCTACGAACCTTCATTCTGACATAACTGCTGACAACTCTAAAAAAATTCATGCAATTAGGTGAATGTCTGTAAACACAAAATAATGACATAACACGAACGATCACATGGTCATTTATTACTAAAGCAGCTAAAACATACTAGTACGGAGTATATAATTAGAATTAGAAGTCAACACATAGGTCGGGCATGCAATACACATTTCATCCATGGCATTGTTTTTTTAACTTAAAATTGAACAACCAGCAACCAAATGCACTCCAGATTTAATAATATTAAAATAGAGATCTTCTTAAGAATAATTGGCTAATGACTATATCTACACTTCACCACTATCATGTTCCCTTTATTAAATTAAACATTGAGAATAAACCTCCCCTAGTTATAGTCATTCTTACAGCAGAATTGCAGAATAGTCAATATTATAGAGAAAGAAAATTTAAATAGAACCTAACGTACACAAGACCCAAAATTATAGACAACCCCTTAAACTTATTGTATGATTAAGCGAAATGACTTATTTTATGATGTTAATTAAGCTACCTAATAAATGCTTGAGAATATGCACAAACGTTATTCCAAATTTAATCCGAAAGTGTCAAATAGGAACAATTTGTCATGCTCAATAGACACAAAACTTGTAGTTCGAGTGTATGAACAAAATTTACTGGTAAGTTTTAGGAGCTATCAATGTATTAAGCCTTAATTATATTACCATCACATAATGGCCAAAACAACTAGTTGAAGCTTCCTCTAAAATTACTACATTGACATGAGATACGAAAATATGTAGAGAACCAAAAGAAGAGGATCGAAACTGCATTTCAAGGCTAAGAGATCAGGTCAATTATATTGTCAAGTATTGAAGTAAAGTTAAGACAGCAAACTGCAGAAAAGTAAGCACGAAAACAAACTTTAAAAAGGACTTGAATGTCATCATTTCAGCACACACGTAGCAATTTGAATTTTTAAAACCGGCCAAAAGTTGACAAAAATAATTTGTGGAATTCAATATCACCTGACTTCACTTGGGATTACAAAGAAAAGTCAGCTGGGTAAGTTCAGAAATGTTGTATCAACATCATGGATGATACACTGGGCTTCTCCATATGGAATTAGGGTGAGGCCTAGACATAACTAAGCAAATACTTGATCATTATCCTTTCTTTTTGATCTTTCACTTCTGAATTCCCTTAATACTGCCAACTTGCAGCTTTCTCAGGACCGCTCAGCATATGAACAACAACCTAAAACAAAACGATTCATCTAAGTATCTAAATTGGTGAGAGCATGTAACTCTGTTATATAACTCAGCCTCTTCAGCTAATGATCAACGAATAATCAGGAGTGGGGGTCAGGAAGAATCTTAATTCTTACTAACCAAAGCACTAAATCAGAAATCCTGTAAATTTTGATGTAGCAAAGATGAGAAAAATTCAGCACAGTTAGCATACAGTTCTTCCCTTTTATTTTTCACTAAATTTTGGTGCCATAGATATACAAATCATGTGGAAAAAAGAGAACCATAACCGTACACTGAGAAATCTTGAGAGAGTAATTCGATCTTTTTCTTTGTCCTCTTTCAGTGTAAGTTAAAGATGATTGGATCCACATAGAATGAAAGAAATCCTAAATGAAAAACTTATTGAACCCTTTCAAACCCATCAAACTGAATTTGACCGTATCACTACAGAGATTTTAACGCAGCATAAACAATACTTGCCTGCCAACTTTGCTAGACTTGAATATCTTTTAGTCATCACACCACAACATTAATGCTGACAAAAGGGCCACTGTAGCAGTTTCAACTCGTAGACGATGTGGTCCAAGACCAACGGCAGTTACCCCAGCCTCCATAATCATGTTTAACTCTTTCTCTGTAAAGTCTACACACAGAAGAAAATAAACTTATAAATTATTCACATGTGAATGTTGTATGTAAGACTGCCTAGTATCCGCAAGCTTTTCTTTATTTTTGGTTCAAAATTCTTTCATGTTAATTGTTGTTCCACCACTCTTGAAGGACTCTTGCTTTCTGGATATGAGGACAAAATAAGAGGGTCTAAACCCACTTCAGCTTGCAAGATTGGCCTGGTGCACCCATAGGTGATAGATATAAGCACCACAACACGTAAAGCCATATCATAATAAAACAAACTCTGTATTGTACAAAGTAATGAAAGATAGATAGAGTTTGTGGTTAGAGTTAGAGTGGTGTATGGTTAGAGAGTGTTGTTCTAGCCTAGTAAAGTGGATAATGGAGAACGGTGCAGGAGGTTGCAGGGGTAGGAAGGTTGCATGGCCTGCTGAAGCAAAAGGGTTAGCATTTGCAATTACATTTTTTCTTTTCAATTATTGTCTCTCTTCTTCTTTCCTTTATACTACTTTTTCCTTTCCCTTTTAAGATTTATGGAGAATCAACATCATGGGTTTTCTGCTAGATTTTTTGATAAAGATGCTTCAAAGGATTCTCCTATTTCTTGGATTAAAAGAACCACTTTTAGATGTTAAAGGCCAAATGAGCTTCGACACATAAATTATCCAAAACTAAAGCTTCACATTAAAACAGAACCTAGTTTAATATGTGATTTACCCAAAGATGACTAGTTCTACTCTGTAAGAATGTTCTGGCATATACGAATTCTGTACTTTCATCATCAGGGTCTGGACAATTGACTTCTTCAGATATTAAAAAACGTTGACTTATGACCAACAAAAATATCATCAGCATAAAGGCACAAAACCTTGGGCATAGACTGGAAGAGAAAGGAAAGCTGCAAAAAGACACTACCTCCTTCTGGTCCAATTATCATCAGTCCAGCTGATTCTTTTTCGATGGAACTTAAAGCAGTAAAAACTGGTTTAGCTTCTGCAGTGGCAATAAACGAAAGCTTTGAATTTTTTACCTAGAGCATAAGTGGCACCACAAGACAAAGAAAAGAAAAATGGGTAAGTGCTGCAGAGAGAAAGATGAGCAAATAGTCTTAGAGCCTCCTGTATGCTGTTATAGCAAAGCTTGAAAATGATTTTACTTTGCGGGAGGAAATTAGAAAAACCAACTTACAAGAGGTAAAAGTCCACCAACTTTTATAGGAGGATTTAGAACCATTTCATGCAGCCGTTGGCCTAAAACAAAATGTTGTTAATGTGAAAAACATCACACAAGCACCCAGAGAGAAAATTAGAGCACAAAATACATTTTGTATCAGAGTGAAAAAGCTTACATTGTTTAGCTGCAGCAAAACTGACACGTAGTAATCTGTCCACACGATTTTCTGATATTGAAGGAGACCGTTCTGTCAATAAGGGGGTCACACTACAGGCTCCTAGCTCCTGAGAACATCGGACAAAGAGAGTGAACAAACAAGTTGCTGAAAGATTCTGAAAAGATACAATATTCACATGAGCAATTCAGACATACTGTACATTTCTCCACAAGCCAATCAGCCCTCCCTCCCTTTAGAGTACCTACATTACAGGAACTTAGTGCACATTATGCAAGACAGAAAAATGATCTACACATAACACCACTAACAATGCTCATAAACACTCACCAAATGCAGCATAGACATGCCACTGTGTGTTATGAGGAGATACTGACTTTGGATTCTCGAGAGCCACAATATCCAATCCAGACTGATCAATGTTCTGTATACAGCCTTCAACTAAGCCTCCTTTTCCGTCAAATAGTTCTACCCTTGCAAATTGGACATCATGAATAGGTGAAATTAACTCAGTACCATTGTTCAAGGCTATTTAGCACCCCAGGTACCAACTATATATCTTATTCTATGACAACCTATCTGGCTTATGTTAAGACGGAAATCAACAACTATCAGTTGAGAATAATATCCTTCATAAAATTGTCGGATCTGAAATCCACATTACAAACACCAAAAGTGGACAGCCAAACGGAGAATTGGGAAAGGGAGTATATAAAACGCTTATAGACATAATAGGGCGTTGGAGTAGTAAACTAAAGGTACCATTCACATTCCTTATTCAAAATAAAGCAACAATGCCGATAATTCTATTGAACAAGCCATTTTCATAGTTCTCAACTATTACATATTTAAACCATGCACATTAAGACAGAAAGATACTATTCGTGGACAATGAAAATTAGCTTAACGTATAAAACTTATTGGGAACATAATTGTGCATCACTAGTAACCATCCAAGATATGCTATAAGGCAGTACCTATCATGAACCGTCAACCTTAATACCCTAGTCATGTGCCAGAATTCATCACCTTTAACACGAACAATGCCATCCTGCATTTCCAAAAACCATAAATACACCATAGCTGAGCCGCTTAAATCATACAGTCTGAATACATTAACAATAAAGCTTTTAAGATTAAAAATAGAGCCAAAACAATTATACAACAACTACACTCAACTCCAAACTAGTTGGGGTCAGGTATAAGTATATCCTCATTATCCACTTAGACTCATTTGATTTGAAATACTATGTTATCCACTCCGCTCTATCTTCCCATCTGTCCTATCCTTGGTGGATAGAGTTTCCTCATATCTGTTGCTGGTAGAAGGTGTCAAGTTCGCGTGGAATTAGTCGAGGTGAGCACAAGCTGGCCCGGACACCATGGTTATCAGAAAAAGAAAGGAGAAAGCTTGCAGCTTATAGACAGTTATAACATCAAGAATCCTCTAAATTGTACTAAAAGAATTTCAGTTTATCGATTGTCAATAGTCAAATGACACGCAAGAAAGTTAGAACATTTCTTGCAGAATCAATTGGTAGTATAACAAACCTAACACTGTTGTTTTCTCAATAAAATCAAGACCCCATAATTGAGAAAAGAAAGTGAAAACTCAAGAAAAGTAAGAGGGAGAGAAGAAAATGGAGATGCCTTGTAAGGAGGGAGCTTATCGGAGTAGAAGCGGGGAAGGCCGCCGCGAGACTGGTTACAAATAGCTGATGATGATGAGAATGCACGCAAACTGTTTGTTGTTTTGTATGAACGAGTAAACACATTGACTAGCCGAGGACTCCAAACTGAGGCTTGCATTTTGCTCTCAAATAGTAAAATCTTTGTTGAGGTTACCTTTATACTATTTGTTTACGTTTTGCTTTTTGTTTTTCTAATGATCGGAGCGGAATAAGCTTAAGTATGTTGAGTTTTACGATACACATATTGTGCTATTTTTACTCAAATAGCCAATTAAAATAAAAATAAAAATAGGATATATGGCCTCTCACGCTTGTTTTGTCATATAACTGATTTGCTAGTGATCGTTCCACACTTGGCACTTCAACAACAACAACATTACCTAGTAAATTTTCATAAAGTGAGATCTGGAGAGGGTTGAATGTACGTAATTTATATCACTACCTTAAAGGTGATGTGAAAAAGAGATTGTTTTCGATCTCGGCTCGCGACTTGACATTTCAATATAGTGGAAATTATATATGAATATATAAACACAAAAAATTACCTTGATGCGTCTTCAAGTATGTATTGTCATCTGATTCCCAATCTCCTAATGTCAATATCTCGGCTTTACCACTTGACTCTGGTACTAATAACCTCCATATTAGTAATATAGTTTACCATTTCATTCTTTCCTCTTTTTTTTTTCATTAACGCAATCCAAATTGGTTTATCAGAAAAAGTTCCAAGTTATGTCAAATCTACCCCTCATTGGACATTTTCCTAACGTACAAGTTGGATAAATACAGTTACAAAATTTAGCGGGCCTTGGCCCAAATCAGCCGAAAGATATGACCGAAGTGCACAAGCAAAATAGGCGTTTTTTAGACCCTTATTTAAAGAATAACCAAATTTATAACGTTTTTAAAGTTTAGCCATGTCACAATCAACTTCAGATATGAGGGTCTGAGTTGAAATTGCAGCTCTGACTTTCAGAATTCAATCAGTTGTGTTTGAAGTTGGGATCTGACAGAGTTTAACTTCAAAATCGGAGATCTGAATTTGAACTTTGGCCAAACACATCTACAGGCCTTCGACTTGACACGTTCTTTCACTTTGACACCTAACATGGACGGTGTTCATTTTAAACACCTAAAGTACCATTCAATTGTGTCACTTTGACACTTTTTTTATAATCAACTAATATTACAAAGTGTGTGTAATACACACGCTGATGACATGGCACAACTTCTTACTTCTTTGTTTTTCTTTTTTCTTTCTTTCTTTTCTATTAATTTAAACGGAGGTGCCGGAAATGTCTAAACTCCGGTGAAGTAGTGTTGACCGGAATTTTTGAGCAAAGCCAATGTCAAATGATTTCTGAAGAAGAAAGGAATGCTCATATGCTAAAAGCCCCAATTGATAAGGAGCCTACCAATTCGAACTTGGGAATTAGGGTTTTAAGCCATAAATTATAGAATTTGGTCGGAGCCAAAATTTTGATGGGGTAATCCTAGAATTACAATGCCAATTGAAGCCCAATGATGATGATAATGTCTTGAGATTAAAAGCCCCATCAATGGAGAAGCCTGGTGATACCGGCAGAAACAATTATAACATTAATGTCGATGGTGATGTTGATTTCGGCGGTTTCATGGTGTGGGAGAGGAAAAAAATGAAGAAGAAGCTTAATTTTTTTAAATTTTTTTTGGCTAAATAAGAAGCTTCACGTGCTAGATTTTGAGTGTGTTACACTTTTCCTGCCATGTCAGCGAAAAGGGCAAAAAATGACCCAATTTATGGCTACTTTAGATATTTAAAATGAACATCGTCTATTTTAGATGTCAAAGTGAAAGATCGTGTCAAGTTGAGGGGCCTGTCAATGTGTTTGGCCATCAAACTTTATATGAAGTTAGAGATACATCAGCTCATCAGCCTAATAACATTATCGTTATTGTAGCTATTGCCAGTATATAAGTTAAACTCAGACTATTAATTAATAGACATATGACAAATGCAAACAGTTGGTACTTGACATTGTTTTAAAAGACGGGGCCATGAGGCGAGGCGTAAGCCACGAGGCATGGGGTGTAAGCCCCATAGATCTTTATTTTTTAATTTATAATATAGTAAAAATAGTATATAATAAACACAAAATTCATAAAAAATTACATTTATTATTTTTAAAAATTTAAAACATGATTAAAAAACTCTTAGAAATCAAACTCCATCATTTTACAAGTAAAAATAATGCAATGAAATAAAAGCTATTATAAGATACAAATCAACTCTAAAATCTTAATTTTTAAATAATAAAAGAATCACAATTTCTTAAAATATATGGCTATCATACTATGCAATTTACCTCCCTAAAAAAATAGAGTAATCAATAGACTATCACAATTATAATTAAGACATCACTTCTTCATGAATAAAAGTAAAATAGTTTCAAATAACAAAATAATAAAATATGATAATTTTGAGATATAGGACAAAAACATAAAACCAATGATAAGTAAAAATGTAAAAATTTGAATATGTATTTTAAACAGAATTGTTAAGTGATATTCACTTTCACATCATTCTCAAATACTAAAAAAGCAATAATATGACTTGTTATTTGAGTTATTCTCAATTTTCTTACTTTTATAAATGAAAAAAACTACTAAGCATCATTTATTTATTAAAAAATTATGAGGATCAATAGTGTTGGCTAAGGAATTTGACACAATTTGTGTAAGAACTATTAAGCGAGCCCCGAGCGTTGGACGTTGTTTAGGGCGTACAGTCGGGGGTTTAAGGCGTAAGCCTCACAGAACTAAACCCCACACTTGAGCCCCAAGGCATTTTGGTAGTGCCTCGCCCCTAACCGAGTCCCGAGACAAGTCCCAAAATTGTCTTTTAAAACACTGATACTTGGTAATGTATAGGGTCTTAATCCAACCAACATATTACAAGCGTCCTTCCGTAGATTCACGTTTTTAGTCTCCAATCACGTTTAAAGATATATAAAGATTAACATACGTTTGCTCTTTCTAGATTATCCACCAAACATTTATATCTATATGCATGTGTAATCAAGAAGTAATTGAATCATACCTAAACGGAGTATTATATAATATCTAGAGTATGCAAAAATAATGAAACAACCCGTAATATAGAATACCAAATAGTGGAGTCTATACAACTTCTCCCAAAATTAGCCTTTCCGAATTATCTAGCAGGATCAATTTTGTAAGATCAGCTAATTCAAAAGGATGAAACTGGTCTTTAATAAAAAAAATGGCGCTTGCCAAAATTAAAAAAAACAAAAAGGTAGTTTATAGGGGTTTTTTGGTTGTTCCCTGGTTGATCAGAATTTAATTAACTGTATTATAACATCAATCTAATTAATCATTTTCCTTGAACCTCTATCACGTAATAAACAAGTCACGATTTACCTTTCTATACTGTTTGAGACATAATGAAGTCGTAGATATCACGAAACAGCATAATAACTAACACTAATTTCATCATATTATTACCAAAAAGGAAAAAAAAACGATTTCGTAAAGAAACTTTCAAGAAATTTTTTTTTATTGAACCACCCACATATACATGAATAGATCCTTAATCCCAGATCAAAAATAGAACATGAAAAGAAAAAAGAAAGCAGCTTCTTGAAGACATGACACAAATTAAATCAGCACTGACTTGTGATCAATTATATATATATTATGGTAAAATAACGTAAGAATTAATAACATATATAACTAAATTTGTGGCGGAACCTGAAGTTTTAATGAACTGGTATATCTAGCTAGATCAAATTACATTAAAAAAAAAAGAAAAGAAGGAAGAATAAAACTATATAATTAAGGCTGCTTATGTCTCTGGGTATAGATATAATCAAGGTGAGCCTCTAATGTTCTTCTCATCAAACATTCTTCTTCTCCAAGACCTTCACATCTATCCTCCAATTCATCTTTCATTACTGCTTTATCCTGTAACGAATATGAATTTTGTGGCGGAATCAGGAATTTTAACAAGGAAATTAATTCGAAGAAAATGATAAAAGCAATATCTAGAATTTGAACTTATGATCTAGCTAGAACAAGTTTTGAATCATCTTTGCCATGATATTAAATTTTTTTTATTGTTATCCTATTTTCGCAGCATAGCTTAATTATTTCCGATATTCAATTAAAAATCCATAATTCATAGTAAAAGCTAATAAATTAATCGAATAAACATACCTTACTATGTTCCATCGGAGTAACGTCGTGATAAGGCGCATTCATCGGACGGGAAGCAGCGCAAGTTAGAGTGAGGAGGAGGAGGAATGCTATCATGCAAAAGGTGCAAAGCTTAGCCATATTGTTTATTTCTTTGTTTAGAAGAGATTTTTTGGAGACGATGATGGATTTATTGTGTGGATAGCCAAGAAAGAAAGGGACAAATGTTCTGTATTTAAAGAGCTGTAGATAAATTTAGCAATTTCTAAATATATAATAATAATTCTATAATTATCTTGTTTGGAAAAAAGAGAAAATTACGGAGGGATGACGAAAAGCTAAGAAAAAGGGTTGCCAATCTTTGTAGGTATTCATGAGGTTTGAGTTACTCTCTCGTTCCATTTTACTTGTACTTATTTTTAAATATATTTGTTTTAAATTAGTTATCTATTTTAGTAAATTAAGGATATTTTATTACTTTTTTTTTTATATTACCTTTAGTATTAAATAACTAAAAAAAATAATAATAGTTAGATTTAGAGTTCAAGACATCATTAATAGGGTTAATTTTTTAAATACATTTTTAATTAGTACTGTATTTTTTTAATAGATGTGTCAAGTCAAAAAAAGCCAAATAAATGAAACAAAGGGAGTACGTTCTAATCCTTCCACCTAACCGCACAAGGATTATTATTCGCTTGCCTCGAAGATTCGAAGCAAAAGAACCCTCCTCCTCCGCATGGAGTCATATTTGTTAAGGAATGCTTCCCCATGTGGAATCTTTCAATAAATATAAATTTAATCCAAATTCAATATAAATATCAAATACGAATAAGAAAAAAAGGTCTACATATATTTGACAAAGACCTGTTATAGAAAGTACTAGACGTGTGGTCAACGAAGAAGGAAGCACGGGGTTGACCTTTTCCACAACTCGACATTTGGTCTACGTCAATTCCAATTTTTTGGTCTCCCTCGAAAAATTAAGCTTCTCTCTTACACACATAATATTACGTATTTCTTTTCAAATATTAGTCGTTTTACGTAATAAATTTGACTTTTAAAAAATATTGATGTTTTGAAAAATCAAAAGGTCATTTGTGGCGTTTATTTTACTACTTCGATTAACGCAGTGTTAATTAACTTTTGATGCATGCTTGAGGAGATTAAATATAAATGATGTTTAAGACAAATTAGTATTATTAAATGTTAGGAGTCTTGGAGTAGGTCTCCAACAATGTTAGTTGCCTAATTTGATAAAATCCCACTTCACTCTTATGTACACTTCAAACATATCGGGCTATCGGCCACCACTTTGATTATTACTACAACGACAACATACTCAATATAATTTTGTAAATAGAATATGAAAAAAGTAATGTGTAATTAATCTTATCCTTATTCTGTAAAGATAAAAAGACTATTTTCAATAGACACTCAAATAAAATAAATCCTATCCTTTGGTTAAAGTCAAGGTAGTTTGATTAGTGTAAGGATAAATTCAAGAATCCTATGTGTTGAATATGCACTTGATCCTTTAAGCTATATAATTAGGATGTTAAAATATCTTTTCATTTTTTTCTATGTACGTAATTTGCATAGGTTTCGATTAATACAAATTTGTGCTGCACAATATCCACTAAACCAAAAAAATTACTCTCTATTAAGATTCTTTTTATATTTAAAGTTTGAATCCAAAATCTTTAATTAAAAACGGAACAACACTATCTATGTTATCCCAACCTTTACGGGAAGATGGTAGATAGGAAATGGTGAATTGAAGACAAAATGATGGAGCAAAGAAGATAGGGGAGGGACTGGTCAACAATCAACATGGTGGTGAAAGGGAAAGTAGATATCTCTATGATTTGATTCACTATATATGGAAGGACGGCATGCGTAGTACTCGTCAGTTTCAATTTATATGATATGTAATTAAAATTTTACGTAATTTATAAATCACAATACTAGCAATTTAAAATATTTAAAAATATAGTATAAAAGAATTTTGATCACAAAAAAATTAATTAACTTTTGAAATTTTAACTGATGCTATATAAATTGAGACGAGAAATAATAGAAGTCAAAAAATTAAGCACGCTCCACGATGCACATATTATATCATGAGTTCATCACTCAGTGTGTGATGATTAATTCTACCATGCGTCTATCCACCAGCTGCCCAAGGACCACACGCCACTACATAAATGAAAGTTGCGCCGTAGCTTACGTAGAAAAAAAATATATCTGTATTCAGCATTTAGATATGTAAAGATATGTGCCATGTACGAATTGCACTGATACAAACATGAGGTATGATTAAGTTTGTACTTGTTGGTGTAATATACCATAATAATTAAATTATAATTAAAAAATAAAATGAACAAAATATATATAAAAGTATTTTTTGGCTAAGGCGTGGATATCTCGTTCTCTTTAAGGAGATTCAAATTCACTGCGACATAATCTACACTGATCCAGTAGTATCAAGTCTTGATTTGTCCCCTCCAGTAGGGGCGGAGCTAGCATACAATGAGGGCAAAGTCTCTCCTGCGAAAAATTATACTATATATACATGATTAATATTATTTTTTATATATATGTAGTAGATGTTGAACCTCCTTCGACTAGTTCGTGTGTGCACTTTTGAACCCCCTCAATGAAAATTCTGGCTCCGCTACTGCCCTCCAGGATACAACAGCCCAACACGATGTACAACTTAAATAACTCCGGATTAGTTGAAGAGTCCAAAGCTCCACCACAAAAACACCTTCCTTCAACATATAATTACTCTCTTTTGCATAGTGGATATAATTGGAGACTTAGAATATTTTTCTTTGTCTCGACTCTCTCTTTCACGATTACATTACAATATTTCCACACTTCTCTTTATTTCTCACATCTCACAATATACTACAACTCATGTACCTTTCACAAAGGAAGAAAACACCTTTTATATAGGTGTAGCATTTCTTCTGTCTAGAATATGAGGAAGTAATGAAATATTAAGTGGGGAGATGAATGACTTAGATGTTACACAAGTTATATGAGTTATAATTCATAAAGAGGTAAAGTTATGGGTGAATAATGTGTGAGATGTTACAAGAGTTATCAAAAGACCAAAAGTCATATTCACCATTAACTCATGCAAATTAATATTATTATTTTACTACTAAAATGCATCTTGCTTCAACATTCCCTCACTCATTTTAATAATGAAATAAGAGAGTTCATCAATTTAGTTGAAGGGAGATTATTAAGAATAATGAAGGTGTGCTCTGCATTGAACCTCCACTTAGTAAAACAATAATCTTTACTCCAGAGTCAGTAGTGGTCTCAGAATTGAAATATGACTGCTTAAGGGAAATAAAGTATTACTGCCTACACACAATAATCAAGGTGTTAACATAAGCTTTAATAGCCACCATATTATGGCCATGTGCTATTCCGATTTTCATGAGTGTTTTTGAGAATAAGCCCAATTCTCATAGAAAGCGGCCTACTTCCACACTCACATATGTAGAATCTGTCAAGGGTGGTCCTGTAATTTTGACACCCCACTCGTACGAGATACAAAATTTCATTAAGAGTTCTTAGACTCAACCTTCACAAATCATTACAAGAATAAAATGCACTCAAATCATAAGAAGGGATTAAACAATAGTGCATCCTATACCAAGTCATCATATGATTCGTTCTCCTCATTGAACCTGGTTATAGGATCTCTAGTCCCCGGGCTGAATTTCCTCATATATGACTCATGTATTTTTAAAGGCTTCATTTCTCCCCCTCGATGTGCTTCAGACCCTTTATCTTGTCAAGACCTTGGTTAGTTCATCTGCAAAATTATCACAAAATTTGACGTGATCATTTATTGGTACCATATGTCAAATATAATTGCATTAATATTGTGTTTTTCCTCATAGATCTGAAATTATCGTTGTAGTAATGATGTTATACTCTACCAATAATATTGGTGCTATCACAATAACTTAAAAGTAGAGAAATTAATATCTCAAAATAAAGTGATTGATCAATTCATTTTTTTACTAGTTGAACCTAAAATAATTAGCTCAACCTCCATTGTAGAGTTAACACATAAT
The DNA here is from genome assembly GCA_031232105.1 of Capsicum rhomboideum. Taxonomy (NCBI): domain Eukaryota; kingdom Viridiplantae; phylum Streptophyta; class Magnoliopsida; order Solanales; family Solanaceae; genus Capsicum; species Capsicum rhomboideum. The sequence goes on along the minus strand of CP124719.1, from coordinate 140,575,218 downwards.
AATTTACTTTTCTCATTTTCAGCGAATAGAACCAAATTTTCTCTCTTATAAAACAGGCCATACACTTTCGCACCAAGTTCATATACATGACTTGCTTGTATCTGCTTACACACACAATATTAAACCAATTGCAATTAGCCCCATATCTCATATTTTTTTATTAGACTAGCAAACTTTTTTTTTTTAAAATTTTTCACACAATTTTCACACATTTGATAAAAGGAGTTGCAACGTTTATACAATCAACAAAGTTGTATTTCACACTTTTTTTCAACATAGTGTGATTTGCCAAAGAAAATCTCATCACATGATTTAGGTATTTTTCATTCATAGAATGAAATTTATCTCACCCAAGTTTTCATGTCAAAATGATTACTCAATTTTTTCATTCTTTTTGATAACATGCATGTTAGTGCCAAAGATATCAACTCATACGTAAATAGTAACATGTGATTTATTCCAAGACTAATGTATGCACTTTTAACACTTTTTTTATTTTAACTCATTCTCAAAGCGCAAACATCACATTTTTATGATGATATTTATTCTCATTTCATTAACCCCCATTATTTCGAGAATTTAATAAAATCAAATATTCATGAAAAATATTAGGTATATAATTTTTTTTTTTTTTTTTACCTTTCCTCCGCAACAAGTAGAATTTTTTTATTTTTTTTAGCTTTCCTTCGCTTGAGTTGAGCAAGTAGAAAAGTAACTTACCTTTCATCTCTTCCCTTCTCTCCCTTAAAGAGATTTAGTGACGTTGAAGCGGGGTGATATTGAGATCTCTCATCTTGATATCCTCAATTTTTCAAATTGTAACAAAACATGAATCTCCTTAAAATTATTGGTGTAATATACCACAATAATTAAATTACAGTTGAAAAGTAAAATGAACAAAATATATATAAAAGTATCTTCTGGCTGAAACGCGGATATCTCACTCTCTTTAAGGAGATTCAAGCCCACTGCGGCATAATCTACATCAATCCAACAGTATCAACTCTTGACACTGTCCCCTCCAGGATACAACAATCCATCATGATGTACAACTCAAACAACTCCGAATTAGTTGAAGAGTTCAAAGCTCCACCACAAAAGCACCTCCCTTCGACATATAATTACTCTCTTTTGCGTAGTGAATATAGTTGGAGACTTAGAATATTTTTCTTTGTCTCAACTCTCTTTCACTACTATATTACAATATTCCCACACTTATCTTTGTTTCTCATATCTCACAATATACTACAACTCATCTACCTTTCACATAGGAAGAAAACACCTTTTATATAGGTGTAGTATTTCTTCCGTCTAGTATGTGAGGAAGTAATGAAATATTATGTGGGGAGATGAATGACTTAGAGGTTACGTACGTTATATGAGTTACAATTCATAAAGAGATAGAGTTATGGGTGAATAATGTGAGATATTACAAGAGTTATCAAAAGACCAAAGGTCATATTCACCATTAACTCATGCAAATTAATATTATTATTTTAATACTAAAGTGCATCTTGCTCCAACAGTACTTCAATGATGATTGGACTAATTTATGTATACCTTACCTCTTACACTTTGTATTTGTGGTAATATTTTATCAGTACGTATATTAGGTAACTTTTCACTCTAAAATTTAAACAAACGAAAATCTACATAATTTCAAATTTAAAGTCAATAAGCGTATGGGGGCACATATTATAATATTATACGTATTTTTTCTAAAAAATATTCAATTATAGAGAATTCAAATTGAGGAGATGTAGATCTATATTTGCTGTGTTGCACCAAGAAGATCGTCCATATCATTATTGCTCCATGCATGCTGGATATTATTAGCATTCTCCAACATATCATTATAATTAGCCTCTAGCCTTTACCAACATGATCAATGAATTAAGCATCTTTTCTTTTTCATTTTTGGGTTTAAACAGAAAATGAATAACAAAAGCAACAACAAAACAAGGAACAGCAAAACAAAATGATTTTGTTTTATTAATTTTTTGTCTAAGATTGATCATAGGATAATTTTCAGCTTACCTCGATATAATTGTACTCCGAGTCCAAAAAAGATGATCATATATATCAAGTTTTTCGTTTGAAAAAACAATCAAGACAAAATAAGTGCTTAATTTTCAGAAAGAGATTAAAGTATTAGCTTGAGCAATACTCACGTACGAAATTGCCGTTTAATGAGCAATTTCTAATGAATTTATGTATTTTTTTTCTTGAATGAAACAATTTAAAATAGAATTCACGTTGTTTAGTTAGTAATTTTTTCGATGGGCTTAATTAATTCCCTTGCATTATCATGTATGTATGATCAGTGGCTTTTTTTTTTTTTTTTGGAAAGAACATTGTCCCAATCATTCTACCTCTCCTATGAGGTAGTAGTATGGACTGCGTACATTCTATTCTCCTCAGACCCACTTTGTGAAAATACTTGGTATGTTATTGTTATTGTTGTTTTTAACATCGTCCCAATCATTATTAATTACCACATGCATGCTAGCTAGCTGGATTAGCATTAATCTCCAAAATCATCATAAGGCTCTAGCCTTTTCCAACATGATCAATGAACCATCTTTTCTTTTCCTCTAGTTTTTGCTTTCAATAGAAACCTTTTTTTTTTTTTTTTTTTTTTAAAAAAAAAAAAAAAAACTTTTGTATTTGTTTTGTTGTTGTTTGTGTGATTAGGATATTTTGGTTTTTGAGATTAATAAACTGACAGATCCTTCTGTGGCCTGACTTTTTTCTTTTTTGAGATATCTATTTTTACAAGTCTAACAACCATTTAAAGAAACTCCTTTTTGGTCCTTTCATTAAAGAATGATACTCCCTCCGTTAAAAAAAAATGACCTACTTTTCTTTTTAGTCTGTTTCAAAAAGAATGACCTCTTTGCTTTTTTGAAAATACTTTAATTTCAACTTTCCACGTGACATGTTTAACACCACAAGATTCAAGGGCATTTTGATACATTTATCAAACCTTTAATTTAAGACTACAAGATTCAAAAGTGTTTTATTTTCTTAAACTCCGTATCAAGTCAAATTAGGTCATTCTTTTTTAAACGGAAGGAGTATACAACATGTGGATTCAGAAGCACCAAGGCAGATCAAGAATTTAAACATGGACCACAAAACTAACAAATTTGTTCCTGAACAAAGTTATGTTCTCATTAACTAAAAGGATGATGCAGAGGTGAGAGGACTAAAACATATTGAAGGCACATAATGCCATTGAATAATTTCACTCAAAGGTATAAGCATTGCATCTATACATTCAATATACTAGAGAGAGAGAGAGAACACCTGATGTTAATTAACAAAAAGAAAAATTAGCATTTTACAATACATTTGCTATAGGCACACACTAATACATAATTACAGATCACCGCGGAAGTATGGAGCACCAAAAAATGAACTGGAGAATGTGCCACCAAGGTTGGGGAAAAGGGTTAGGAAACACATCACGAAGAGTACACAACCCCAAGCAAACCTCTCATTTCCAAGAGGGGTGATCTCGTCCTGTGCGGGGACTTCCTCTCCACCACGGAAGAAGGTTGCAAAGAGTCCCCATGTCAGACATAGCACGCTGCCGCTTAGACCACCTATCCCTAGCAACAAGGAAGTCGCGAAAGATAACAATGCAGCAGTGCTCCTGCCAAACATAGCTTGAGCAATGCGCCCACCTTCTAGTCTTCCACATGGCAACAAGTTTAAAGATGTAACAACCATCCCTGCAAAAGAGAATGACCACAATGAGGAGAGCAAATGGGGTTCCTTTCGCCACTTAGTAGATGTTGTGGCACAAATTCATTCTCAACAATCTCCGGATAAACCACAGATGTACTTTTCACTGTCTGTAAAAATAGTGGACAGAAAGGTGTTCAGCCATAAAGAATAACCACAGCTATCTTACTAATTCATCTCACAATTTGGAGACAAAGGCGCCAAAAAGTAGTGTCAGTGACAGTTGACGTGCCACATTAGGAACTCTTCAGATATATCTCCAGAAGTTGGACCCAATTTTATTACTTAAGCCTCCTAGATTACCATGTTCAACAAGCTTACAATGAAGATCAGTGATTATCCGAGAGTAAATGACCATCCATGAATAACCTATCCAAAGATACTCGGTTTTTATGTAGGTGCACCACTTGAATATTAAAACGAATACTCATTCCTCTTCTGCTGAATATCCCCCTTGAATTATCTATCTGTTTTGGTGAACACTAAGAAGAGTTTTTTTAGGAACACAGCAATAAATGTAATCAAATGCTTTGAGGTCACACCATAAATTACTGTGTGAAGCCAGCACAAAAAAAAAAAAGAAAAAAAAAAAGAAGCAAATTTCGAGAAACTCACCTAAAAGTCCAGCAAAAGCAAGGGGATCAACAGGAACTCCCACACCTTCAACAGCATAAGGCAGCACGTTCCCAAGATCATCAGTATATGGCCCAACGACGTATTGAATGAAGGAGAACAAAGGATTATTATAAAAGAACTGAGGTCTTATGTACCTGAAAAAAGAAGAAAGAACAACAAGCAGAAGTAATATAGAAAAGACTGCAGAAGAAACAGGACAATCAAATTAATAAAATCCACGCTGAAGAGGTTAGGCGGGAAGCCGCCAAGTATGATATGCTTGAAAATTTCTCATTATGGCATATCAAATTTACTCGTAAGTCATGTCAATTCTGCAATAGTTTTCTTCATCAATTGTAATGTGCACATAAAATCACAAAGTTTGGGCAATCGAACTGCTTGTGCATGTTAGTTATTGGTGGCAAAAGAATTCGGGGAAACCTTCACCTAGAATACTGACGACCTAAAAACACACACGCATTCATACAAATTGATACATACACAGATATTTAAGGGCAAAGTTTATGCAGAGGCAACACCAGAAAAGCCATCAAGTGCTACAGTGAAACTTTTGTTTTACAACCGCAGTTTCTAAATCATGTTGGCCAAAATAAGCAAGGGGAAAAACCAAAATTTGCATTCATATGTAAGTGCATATGAGATAGAAAATACTCTAGCGCAACGCACCATTTTAAGGGAGGACAATATTAATCACTTACAGTGCATTGTCGCCTCCATTAAAGCTTCCATCAGCCACAAAAGCCGAAACTGCAAGTATTAGTGATGTCAAGTATGCACTTGCTGTACGAGCAACTGGAATATCAAATAGAGCTTTTTTATTTGGTAGTAGGGACTCATAGTTATTCATAACACCCAGGCAGCCAGTCCAATTGGATGGAACAAGAAAAGATGGACTAAGTTTGACACCATAGCGCGCTGCAGTTACTCTTGTGGTTACCTGCCATGCATCAAGAAACATGGCAATTATTAAGCAAAACAGACATAAGAAGTTTGTTGTTCATCATGATGTAAAGCAATTCATAGTATGAAGTTCTAAAGGCTACAAGCTCAGAAATATAAAGATGCAATGTTTTCAAGCTAATTAATGTTTTCCTTGAGTGTCATGATAATTTTCAACTTACTTGACGTTTTAAGGCATACAAGCTCCCAAAAATTTTGTCCTATCCCAAATGTAAAGACTGCTCAGTTTTCATTTGTACTCCATTAATTGTCAAAACCGGAACTCTTGATATCACTTGACAAAGAAGTTACGTACACTCACTGTTGTCTATTACACTCTGTCAATAAACCCTTACATTTTATCCCCTTTCCTGATTGTTCTAACCATCAAAAGGTAATTCTTGTGGCCCACAAATTCTCCTTTTACTACTAGACGTTTAAAACCTTTTTGAGAATAGTACTTATGCCAAGTCAAAACAGGACGCACGGTTTTTAGTGCTATGACAATTCCTCCAGCATGAGTAAACATTTATCATCGAAGACAAGGTGTGATGGTTGTTAATGCTATGACAAAACAGGACATGCAGTTTTCAATGCACAATTATCGTATCAAACAAACTGCTTATCATGGGCTCAGAAACCTAAGTGAAATGATGCTTGTGCTAATAGGTCAAAACCACAGGTAGGGTTCTACACCAGGACAGGGTACGAGGAGGAATATGGATAGAACGGATACTTCTAAAATACTTGAAAACATCCTTATCAATACCTAGAGCAACAAAACTTAAGTACATTATACAATTCACTAGATGAGTACATCATGGCATCATACCCCGACTAACTTAAAGATATGTTCTAGAATGCTAAGTGGTAAGTTGCATAAATTTTAGATCTGTGTAATCAGCCATTTTTACAACAAACCAGATTTTCATATTCAGCATGTAAAAATTCCGCATACCTCGCAACACATCATGTCAATCCAATAGTACGAAACACGCCATATAACTTACACTTGATTTATGCTTGAGTGTATCTAAAAGTCATAAGTTTATTGATCTTTATGTTGTACCAAGAGCTGAAACAAGACTATAGAAGAAAATTTCATTTTAATGGCAAAACAATTTCTAGGAAACCAAAAATTACAAACATCCGACATTAACAAAAAAGCAAACTTGAGAAATTTGATTGAAAAGTCTTCATGAGATTTAGCCATCAACTCACACGATTTTAATGAACAAATACAATGCATACCTCTGAAACTCCCAAAATGGCCAAGAAGCCACCAAAAAGTGGTACAACGTTGGCCAAGTAATCATCAATCGTAGCATCAGGCTTAAGGAAGAAACCACTAGTTAAAGCTATAGTGCCAAAAGTTGTAACGGCCAAAGATACTGCACTGATGTAACCCCAAGGCGTACTTAATTTGGTTGATTCAAATTCAAGATCCATCTCTGACTTGGGTTGTACCACACAAGCCTGAAGACGGAAAAAAAGAACATCAACAATATTTGTCATTTACACAGGCAACCTAATGGAATATCTATTAAAACCAACTGAAATGACACAAGCACAAATAAATGAATCTCATGTGACCATCCGAAGAATATATACCGTATGATTCATTTTTCTGGACTCCATCAGGTTGAGCTCTTAACCTACATCATTGTCCTCCTTCCTGAAGTTCATGTTTTCTCCACAATTGATAAAAAATGGGGCAGTCCGTTGCACTAAAGCTACCGCTATGCGCGGTGTCCGGGGAAGGACCCCACTACAAGGGTGTATTGTACGCAGCCTTACCTTGCATTTCTGCAAGAGGCTGTTTCCAAGGCTTGAACCCGTGACCTCCTAATCACATGACAACAACTTTACCAGTTACTCCAAGGCTCCCCTTCAACTGATACGACATGTAAAAAATGCACCACAGTGAAATTAAGAGTTATGTATGGTGCAATAGTTGCAAATTCTGGCTGATGGCCTCACAACTTCCTTAAACCAAGTAGCAAACATCTTCAACTAACCGTAATGTAGTCCATTCGCAGAAGCCTTAAGCTAATAGTGCATAACGAAACAGTCAAAATTAGTATCTTTTTAAACATCTAAAGCATACCTGCTTTACAATATCATTTGTTTTTTCCTCCATAAACCACAAGACGACCTCCCTTCCAGCAGCCTCTGATAACTTCTTCTCCAATTTGGGTATTACTTCATCAATAGGCCTTCTCAAGTTTCCAATGAAAATTCCCCCATCTCCAAATCTCCTCACATCAGTTGCAAAGAACGTATCAAAGCCAAAGCAATTCCTTAGCTGCCAAAGAAAATGTACACAAACATTAAGATACACAGAGAATAGATCTCTCAGACAATCAAGTAGCTATCAACAAGTACAACATAACAGCAGAGCGGACACTGCAAACCATGTATACAAGATCAACTAAACCTCGATACTGAGCAAGTTTGGGTCAATTATATAATCCTCACTGTATAAGCCGCTCCATTTAAGCTCATCTTAGACTCATATCATACACAACTGCTAACCATGTATTCGTATGCAAAAAATATTCTTCTAAAACGTATACACTCCCTACTTTTCAATTTATTTGTCTTACTTTTCTTTTTATTCCATTTAAAAAAATTGCCTATTTCCCTTTTTGACAATTCTTTAATTTTAACTTTTCACGTGACATATTTTAAGACACAAAATTAAAGTACATACCTATGCTTAGTCTAAGATAACAAGACTCAAAAGTGTGTTTTACTTTCTCAACCGTAGTGTCAAGTCAAAACCATACAAATAAATTAAACTAGATGGAGTGAGTATAAATTAGGCTGCACCCACTCTGAAGTCTGAACTAACTGACTTTACCTTTTTAAGATCAAGAGCTACAAAAGCCTCCTCTGCTTTTTCCAATCTCTCCTTTTCTCTGGACAAACTATTACGAACCAAATTCCTAAAGAAAGCCACAAGTGGATTGCTAGTGGTTTCACTATCAAGTTCTTTGAGCTTCCTATCAGCTCTCTTTTTCTCAAGCTTTATAGCAGCCTCAATTGATGGATTCCCCATAAACTTCTTGAATTCCTCATCTGTTTTCCAATCCATTTCTTGTTGTTTCTCCCTCTCTATCCTCTCAGACTCAGACTCATGCTCAGTACCATTCTCACCCTCTTGGACATGCACATCATTCTTTGAAGAATCATTTTCTTCTGAAGCTACAGCCACAGAAGAAGAAGAAGAAGAAGAAGAAGAAGAAGAAGATGATGATGATGATGATGAGGGTTGATCATCTTTTTCCTCGGCTTTAACATAAACATTCAATCTTTTTTTATAAGGAAAATAAAGATTCAATCGCTTTGGGTTGTAAGTGGAATATAGTGAGAAGGAGAGTGGGTGTTGGGGTCTTCTGTTTGTGAGTGACCAAGAAGAAGAGCAGGAGGAAGAAGATGAAGTAGCACAAAGAGTTGTTGCCATGTTGGGGTGATCAAGAATATTGCTTTGAACTGAAGGGGAAACATAGTGGAAACCATTTAAGGAAGAGAAGATTTCGAGTGGAATGTGATAGAGAGAAGTCTAGAAAGTTGGAGAACAAGTACAGGTGCAATGTGTTCAGCACAAAGTGACAATGAAATTAAAAAGTTGAAACCCCACAATGATATTTGGATAAAAATTTGATGCAGAAAAATTTGTGCTGTATTGAGATTGGGATTATATATTGTGCATGATATAGTTCCTACCAGTCCAAACAAATTTGAGACAAGTTACGTCAATGTGAGGATTTAAGGATAAGGATATGGAAGGCAAAAGAAGAGAGGACAAGTGGTCGTGTTGATTTCCCTCTAAAAAATCAAAATAATAAAATTAATTTTAAAATGATAAACCAAACTAAACTAAACTTATATAAATCTTCTTTATTGGAGTACTGTCCAGACAAGAATGAGACCCGAACCCGACCCATGACCCAGGATATATATAAAATACTCCATTCGTTCAAAAAGATCGATTTATTTTGACTTGATATGGAGTTTAAGAAAAAATAAATTGAATCTTATAATATTAAATTAAAGTTATGTCGAATGTATCTAAAATATCTCTTAATATTGTGGTCTTAAACATGACACGTGAAAAGTTAAAACTAAATTGTTGACAAAGTGAAGAATAATCATTCCTTTTTAAAATGGAGGAAGAATGTGTTATTCCCTCTATTCGATTTTACTTGTCACAAATTTTTTAATTTAATTTTTGCTTTTATTTGTCATTTTTCACTAATTAAGACAAGACAATTTTTTTTTTCTATTATACCTTTAATTGATTACTCCTACTAGCATTGAATTAATTAACCTTGAAAAATATTCGAGACTTTTTGAAGTCTTCAATAGCCAATTCTGACGTGTGGGGATTGACATAGGAGTAAATCATTACTTACTCCAATTACATGAAGTATTTTGATTTGGAATATTGTTATTGAAAAGTTTTATGACATCTTTTATGGTCTAAGAAATGAATAAAGCTACGAAAAATATATTGATGGAAACATTTGAAGTTGCAACAAATATCAAAGTAGAGGACTCACTTAAATTGGTTGAGCATTCAACTACTCCGTTAATAAAAGAGTACTATACATCTTTACCCAATAAAATATTTTAGTATCATTAAAACTATATCTTTACCCAATAAAATGCTTTGGTATCATTGAAACAATCACTCCACCAATGTTGGAATTTGACTTCACTTAGGGCATGTTTGGAAAGTCACTCTGATAATTGGATTTGGTGTAATTACTAGGGTAGTAATTATCAGCCTAGTAATTATGATGACCTATTTGTTTGATACAATGTAATTATAGTGTAATTACAAGTATACTGTTTGATTGCACGAGTATAATTACATGATTATATTTAATTTTTAAAATAAAAGTTAATTATCAAAAGCTAAAAAATTATATTAGACAAATAAGTGTCTTTATAAATGATATTAAATTAAATATTTAATATATATATGTATATATATCTTGTCTTTTGAAAATATATTAATTAATAAACATATGTTCTTAACTAATATTATAAAAAATAATTGATTTATATTTTTTAAATTAGTATATATCAATTAAATTAATCACAAAAACTAAAAGTATATGATTTTTAAGAACACCATGAAATGCATGTTTGACAAAGAAATTAATATTATAAATATAATGTCATAAAATTATTACTCCCTCCGTTTCAAAAAGAATGACCTAGTTTGACTTGTCACGGAGTTTAAGAAAATAAAGAAGACTTTTGAATCATGTGGTCATAAATTAAAGTTGTGTCAAATGTACCAAAATGCCTTTTAATCTTGTGGTCTTAAACATGCCACGTGGAAAGCTGGAATTAAAGTATTGCCAAAAAAGGAAAGAGTCATTCTTTTTAAAACAGACTAAAAAGGAAAGTAGGTCATTCTTTTTGAAACGGAGAGAGTAAAACATTTGACAAAAAGATAAATCTATCAAGTCTAACTAAAAAATGAATGGTCTACAATGTGAAATATCAAGCCAATTGGAACTGAAAATATAGTGCAAGTTCAAAATTCAAGACAAAAAAGTTAACATAATACTCTTATGTCAAATTTCAACATAACGTACATAAATATGATTCAAATAAAAGAAATACAGAAATAGTAACACCCCCTTTGTCCCAATTTCATGTGCTAAAGTCGAAATTTCGAGATTCAAACTTCAATAAAAGTTACTGGTGTTAGTATAAATGGATCTAAGTTCTGATTGATGTCCATTTTTGTCTTGTAAAATTGTTCCAACTATTTATTGTAAAGGACAGTAAGCATTTCCACTTAAAATTGGTATTCACAAGTCACAACAACAAAAAAGAAAGAAAACAAAACAAACTACAACTTACAGTCTAACACGCAATTTATCCACTAAAATAAATTGCTACAAATACATAGAGGAGTAAAGAGATCAATCTCCTGCCAATGTAGATGTATTTTGCTGAGCCAGTTCACAGCGGATCCAAACACGATTTAAAAGCTCTTTCTGTTGCCTTTTATGAGTGTCATTGTCTTTCAATACTTTGAATGCGGCATCTTCCAAAGAGTAGTAAATGTAATCGTTACAAGTGTTGAAACTAGGGAAGAAAACTGCATCATCCACATTTACATTCATGCCACAGACAGCAACAGATGAGGCTTCACTAGTGAAAAGAAGCCAATTTTTGACTTCTTTTACTAATCTAATCCTTTCGTTCCCTCCAAAGTCTAGTTCATAGACATGAACATTATGTTGTCGCGTCACAATCACTGAATATAGCACATTTTGATCTCGTTGAACTAAAAAAAGACGGGAATCACCAGAAATACAAGGTGAATATAGTGGATAAAGTTCATGGATCACCCAGTAAGGGCTTCCGTCTTCTAAGAAGCCAAATGTACCCACATCACCGTCTTGGCCTATGACACAAAACTGTTCACCAAAATAGACAGGACTAGAACATGAAAGTAGGAAAGGCACCCCATTGTTCATTGTCATACTAGTCCATTTATCATCCCCTGCTCTCAAATATGATATCCTAACTTGATGCTCGTCTAAACAAGCTATACCAAAGATCACCCACGCAGAAGAATCAGTTGGAGAAGCTGAGAATGACATAGTGTCACAGAAATAATCCTCTGTTCTTTGTGGCAAATGGATTATTTGCTTACTAGAAGGCGAAAGCGAAGGCTCAAGTAAGAAGAGAGACTTCCCCCTAGAAACAAGAAGCCAACCATCTTTTGCATACCGAATTTCACACCCAACTAATTCATTGTTGCTCATATAACAGTTCAAATTTCTAAACGGATTATAAAAGGTGCACAAACCATCGTTTTGGTTTAGGGATAGAAGCCACATGGATTCTTGATCAGAAGAAGAAAAAGAAGGAGTCGCGTGATCAACCACCTTCCAACGTAATGGAGGAGCAACGGATCTCCATAATTTACACACCAAGCGGAACTTCATGTATTCGTCTTGAGAAAGTAGATAACGAGAAATTTCCCTTTGAAGGTCTAAAGTAAGATGGACGCAAATGTTGCTGTCTACAGGCTTATTATCACGGCAATTCACAGTAGTATTAATACCGCACTTGGAAGAGGATGACCGCTTTTTCACCTTGCCGTTTCCAGTACTGTTATCAGTGTTTTTGGCGCTTCCTGACCTAAATTAAAATATGACCAAATCATAATAGTTATTAACAATATTCACAAACATTTAGGGCAAGTAAACGCACACGAAAGAATTTAAAAGTAATTGATTTTCTAAATTACCTGGCGAGTAGAGGAACCGAATTCTCAGGACTAAAGACACTAAACTGCTTTGTGGTTGAGAAGCTTTGATCGCCAACGTGGAAGGCATATAAAGTGCGATGATCATTTTCTTGTGTGAAATAGACATGGTTTTTCTCTTGAGGTAGAGATGAAGAAGTTGCCGCGGAGAATCCTCTACTTAGAAAAATGATAAATCCGTCCAAATTGAATACCCTGTTGAATTTTTGTGTTTCAAAGTCGGCCTTCCAAACCTCAAAGACCGAAGGTGATCCGAATTTTTGTTGAACGAGAAACAATTGGTCTTGCCACGAAACCAACTGTCTCTTCAGATAGTCAGCAGTTACATCAGTTGGTGCCCTGAATGTGACAGGAGACAGAGAAGTACTTAATTCGGGGATCATCTGTATTATGCCTAGTTTCCCATTCCGGAACAGAGTGCATATTTTTTCACCATCACTAAACGGGACAGCGTCAAGCAACCTGATATCATCATAAAATTTTACCTTTATCCACTTTTTATAACGAGGGGGAGCACAAATTAGACAATAAGATTCTTCCCTGAAGAATATAGAGACGGTGCAAAAGTAATCATCGTCCGGATAATTATCAAAATATTCATGAGTTGAAGGGGTAACAACACACTTGTGCATCTTTGTTCGCCAGTCATTGATGTAGCGGAAGCAAGGGAGCTCTATTTTGGTGTGGCATTTGAAGTGCCACAAAAAGCAGAATAAGCGGTCAATAAAAAAACCCCAGTCGTCCCAACGAGCCACGCAACATCTCCCCGCCTTGTTAACATTAATTTGTTTCTTGCAGATGATTGATGACAATGATTTATTTTCCATCTCCTGAGCCCTGATTGATGACATTGATGCATAGTACTCCATCTCCATGATGATGTTCTATACAGACTTGTCGTCGTGCATATTTTTAAAGAGCTAGCCCAATTCATATATTTATACAACTCAAATTTCACATACTCGTTTCCTACTCCAACTCGATTTAGGAAAACCTTTGTATGTTTTTATTCCTTGGTCATGTCAAACTCCAATTAAGGTAAACCGTCTCAAATAATTCGGACCCAAAATTAACTTATTAGTAAGGGTGGAAAAGGAAACAATTTGAGTACCGAGATAATTTTTGTTAGAATCCAAATAGGATTCAACATGCCTTAAATATTCTTTTTCGTAAATTATACTCCCTCGTCCATCTTCACTTGTCCAGTCTATTAAAAGTAAATGTCCAAATATACTTGTCTAGTTTAGAAAATCAATGGATAATTTACTCTTTTCTACCCATTTTACCCTTGCTATTAAATACCGTTAGGCTGCATTTGTTTTTATTAAGATTCAGATGTCTGAATCTGAATGCACATCTGAATGATTAAGATGTTGTCTCTAGATCTGAAAACTGAATGATTAAGACTGTTTGTTTCTCACCATCTGAATGTCCAAAATTTATTTATTCGTATATATAACAAAAAATACAATTCAAATAAAAAACTAATTGTATATTAGAAAAATATTTAATTTAATACAATAAAATTATTATTTCATTGAAAAAAAAAACGTTTATGTTTGTTAGTTATAGTGGAGATGGTTTGTAATGGTGATGGTGGCGGCGGCAATGATTGATGTTAGCGACTAGTAATGTTGGTGGTGATAATTGTGATGGTTGGTATTGTAGTGACTGTTATGATGGTGGTGATTGGTAGTGGTGGTGGTGGTTGTGATGTGAAGTTGGTTGATGTTAGTAGTTGGAGGTGGTGATTGTGATGGTTGAAAAATGAATGCATGATGGCTGACGATGTGTTAGTGGTAGTTGGAGACATTGTTAGCTATGATGGTGGAGATGGTTGTTAGTAGAGATAGATTATAGCGATGGTAGCAGTTAAAGTGATAGTAGAGGTGGCGACACCAGTGACAATGGTGGTGGTGGTGGCCGAAGAATGTGTGGAGGTTGATGATGTGTTAGTGGTAGTTAGCGGTGGTGCTAGTTGTGATAGATGAGTTGGTCAGTAGTAGTGATTGATAATGGTGGTGGCCTTGGCAGTGGCGATGGCGGTGGACGATATAATTAGAATAATGGAGGTGGTAGGTGTGGTAGCGGCTGACAATAGTGCTTGGTAGCGATATTAGCTGTCAATGGTGGTTGTGATGGTGGAGGTGGTTGATGGTGGTGGCTGGTGGTTGGTGGTGGTTGAAAATGGTGGTGGCGGGTAGTTAGTGGTGGTGACTAGTGATTATGGACAGAGTGGTGGTGAATATTATCCAACACAAGAATACCTCTTAATGATATTAAGACTTGGTTCCAGATCTGAATGATTAAGACATATTTAGACCTATTAAGAGCTAAAATCTTAATAAAAAAACAAATTCACTTAATGGTCTGAAGTCTGAACCATTCAGATTCAGACCTCCATTAAGTGCAAACAAATGAGGCAATCACGTAATGCATTTCTCAAGGCATTACATTTATTATATTTAAAGGGTGATATAGTAATTACACCTATTATTTATTATTTTTTAACATATTTGCCAAGTCAATGGTGGACAAGTATCATTGGACGGAGGGAGTAGTTGTTTTAAAAAAAAAGTACTTCCTCCGTCCATCTTTACTTGTCCATGTTACAAAAAATAGATGCTCAATAATACTTGTCTAGTTTGGAAATAACATTAGATCTTTTCCCCCACATTATGTAAATGGCATTAAATCTGAGGACATAAAGACAAGCATGCAACCATGAAAAGCCATTGCTCAAATATGCAAATATCTATTATTCATCCGGCATAACTCAATGAAAGTAGATTAACTTTAAGCTTCTTGAGGGTAGGACTATTGCCTACAAATATAATCCACGGTATATTGGGTGGGATTATCGAAGGGCCAGCGTTTACTGTGCCACATGGGATGCTAATAAACCATTGGCATGGCTACGAGCTAATGAAATAGTATCAGATAAAGTTAAACTTTGAAGCAGGAATCCTTCTTATTTGGGTTAAAGCGATCTCAGATGATAGGCACATTAATTAACAACTTGACCTTATTAAAAAGACACAATAAATAGCACAAGATTTTATGTTATACTCCCTCCGTTCTATTTTACTTGGCCTTCTTTCTAAATATGTTTGTTTCAAATTAGTTGTCCGTTTTCGCAAATCAAGAGTGTTTTATTAATTCTTTCTCATATTACCCTCAGTATTAAATAATTAAAGAAAATAGTAATAGTTAGATTTAGAGTTTCAAGACATCTTTAATAGGATTAATTTTATAAAATACACTTCTAATTAATGTTTTTTTAATGGATGTGCCAAGTCAAAAAAAGTCAAGTAAAATGGAACAGAGGGAGTAATAAGCAAACAACAATTTGAGTCTTCTAGACCGTATTATGGTGCTATTGGCAGTACAGATAAGTTAAAATCTTTTTTCTATAATCTATCTACTTAGAATACGAAGCTAATAAATTCCTCAGCATAAAGTGAGAAACTAATAAATTCTTAAGTTGTGAATGAAGAGAAAAATGAAAAGTTGCATGGAGTCTGAGCTAGCATAACTCCTTGCTTCTGATTCCTCATAAAGCAATATTCTCTTATTTTCTCGTTCGCCAATCCTAGTCTACTGAGAGCTAAACAGTTAGTCTTCAATTGAAAGAGCAATATGGTTAACTATGTGAGACGTGGTACAAAAGCAGATGGTCTACTTGATATTGAGTTGATG
The DNA here is from genome assembly GCA_031232105.1 of Capsicum rhomboideum. Lineage (NCBI taxonomy): Eukaryota > Viridiplantae > Streptophyta > Magnoliopsida > Solanales > Solanaceae > Capsicum > Capsicum rhomboideum. The sequence continues at coordinate 140,558,888 of CP124719.1, read as the reverse complement.
CTTCGATATCAATGAGAACCAAAAGAACACCAGAGAAACATAAAAGAGGAATCGTTTTTTTATAATTAGAAAATTTATATTAGTGGAGATTTTATACATTTAAAGCAAACCACTGTTTTGTATACACAAACGAGACCTAGTAAATTAAATATGTATAAATACAAAAGGGAGGACTAGAAATCCACTTATGGAGGATGAATTTGACAGTGGTTCTGTTGGAACAGATATTCTTACAAAACAGATTTTAAGATTACTTCTCCCAGATAATTTATTATGATGACGTAAAGATCCAGTGATCCACATTTTTAAGCTCATTACCATCTAATATCATGTTAGCTTTGTAACTTCATTTTCTGTGTCACTCATCAAACTTTGAAGAAGGTAAAAACACACAAAACCCTGTCACCCACCAATAACATGTTGGTACAGAATAATGGTATCCGCTCCAACAATAATCAAGACAAATTCCTTATATTATCTAAACTTCCTTAGAAAGCGGGCACTCACACTTTGAGCACTAATCAGGCTGAAAAAGATTAGCTAACATTGTAATTTTGTCATATTAAAAAGATGATAGGTACAGTTGATGATAAGAATCCTGGAATTTATTTCCAAATGGATTCACAAGGCCAGGATCACTTAGATCTTACACCTTTTGTGTCATCTCTTGGTGGATTGTGAAGTGGCATCAAGCTTGTGGAGGGTGGCATTATTTTGGTATGCAATGGGTAATGCCAAGTACTGTTAGAGATATGCTGCACAGTTGGGGACGTAGAAGACAAAAGGCATGGTTGTTTGCTCCACTAACCCACATGTGGGTCGTACGGAGAAAAAGAAATAGAGAGCTTAAGGGGATCGAAAATGACATTGCACGTTAAGGAATAGCCTAATTTCTCTAATTGCTTTTGGGTACATTCTGAATACTCACTCCTACTTGTATAGTGTATTGAGTGGCTTTTGTAGAGAATCATCAAAACATGTAATACCCATTCACTGTCATTTTCAATGATTTGCAATACTATCTCAGTTCTGTGATGCTGTCAATCTAATGAAATAATCTTTTGCCCATCAACAGAAAACGAAAAGGAGGTATTCTAGCCGTTATAAAGGGTATTGACTCATTTAAAAATAATTTATCATGTACTTATAATAATACTTTATTGATGTTTACATCAAATCAACAACATATCCAGTATACAATAGTGGCAGAGCCAGAAATTTTACGAAGGGTGTTCAAATATTGAACGAGTAAAAAAATTTTTTTTTGACGAATGGATGCTTTGAAAATTTTAAAATCAAGCATAATATTTAGCTTTAAAGAGTTCATATATAATTTAATATGAAGTGAACCAAAAAAAAAAAATAGAAAGAGAGGAGAAAATTCAACCTAAAATAAAGTAACTTTTATGCTTCAAGCTTTCACCGACCTCTTGTGACGACAACAACAACGAGATACGAAGATGGAGATGAGAATAATACGAGGTTTTTTGTTTTTTTTTTGATGGAGCTTTCTTGCTTTTGACAAAGTTATAGAGAGTTTTTAGAATTTGCGTACTAACTTTAAAGTAAACATTTACTTTTAAATTTTATTTAAAAAATTTGATGAAAAGAAAAAGAAAATCAAAGACAAATTCATTGGAAATTCAGTTGACTACTAAACTTTTATTCTATTCTTAAATTTTTAAGTTAGGTCTCTAATTAAGGATTTTTTGATAAGTGTTATTAGCTTTTAATTATTTAAAAAATAACAATTTTAATAATTGTTATTTTTATACGAAAAAAATTGATATAATAGAAAATAAATCTATAAATTAGTTCATTATCCTTAGACTAAAGGATCAACAAGTTTTGATTTTTATCAATTATTCTTTTTAATGAACAACAAAATAGGAGGTTTTTTTAAACTAAAAAACAAAAATCCCAGCGGTTGATGGGATTCGAACCTAGGGCGCGTGCACAAAGTCTTTGGACTTAGATGAAGACCAACAACAACTAGGCTAATCCACTTAGGGGTCGTTTGGTAGAGTGTATAACACAAAATAATGCATGCATTAGTTTTGTGTACTATTACTATTTTATTTGGTACATTTTTTAGACTATGCATAATTGATGTATGATTGGATAAAATTTTTGAAAAATATTGATACTTTATATTTATTATATCCGCCCTCACCCAACACCCCCAACACTAACGCTCAACCATCCCACCCCAAGGCCCCACCTCCTACCCATGATTTTTCGCTAAATTATATATTATATAATTTTTTTTTGAGATAATATGTTTCTTTTTAATTTGCTTACCAAACATTAAAAAATAAGTAAAAAAACAACTTGTTTTTCAAAAAAAAACATTTTCTAAGAAAACAAAAATGTTTTCCTTTGTACCAAACACACCCTTAATAAAAAAAATAAAAAAAAAATAAAAAAAAAAAAAAGGAGAAACAAAAATGGGGAAAAGGTGGCAACAGAATATAGATGCTCAACAAATTCAACTGCTACTGATATTCATGGCTTCCTCCATTAAATCTCTTCACTTTCCTCTCTACAAATATTACTATCCCAATTCCATAAACCCTTTTTCCCAATTTCCCCTTCTTCATTTCAACTTCCGTCCTGTCTCCAGTTTTCACCTTCAAGCTTCAAGACGCATTTCCAATTTTCCTCAGGTCGAGTACAACTTAATAATTTATTCTTATTGCTCTTCAGGAGGATTTTTTTAATTATTAATGCTTATTTTGGACTTGGATTTCTTTTAGGTAGGTGATGATTTGGTTTTTGCATATCGAAATTGGAGGCGTGATCGAGGCAACATAGTTAGTGGAGAGGATGAAGATGATGAAGACGAAGAAGAGGAAGATCAAAGTTTAGATCTCCTGGTTAAATTCGTGCAGAACGTTTTCAAGAAGCTTTCTCGAAAAGCTAGGAAAGCTGTTCGTTCTGTTTTGCCTGTTTCCATTTCCAGTCAATTGGTATTATTCTGCTTATATCTTATTTTGACTATTCTATTTAGAAAAATTGAGTGTTTATCTATAAATTATGCTTTCGATGAGTTTAGAATAATAACTTTGATGTTGAGCTCATTTCTATATCAATCAACAATGTCTCGGTCACAAATTAGGATCTATCCTATTTATTTTAGCAAATCCAAATGGAATGGACTTTGTTTTGTAGCGAACAAGGAAAACTAATGGATTATACATTGTGAGGGGAAATAGTAAAGGAAAGCAAAGTTAACTTCTGTATACATTATAGTAGGTCTTTTAAAGTTTCTGCCAGTCTCTCTCGTGAATGATGATTTGATTCAAGAACATTGTGATCAAAGTTATTTAACTTTTTTTAAAGTCCACCTACAAGAGATTGTAGGATTTTATTGATTTGATTTCTTGGATGTAATTCTTTTCATTGTCCTGGTACTATGCCCTTTAAACTGGCTAGAATTATCTCCTTTTGGTTTTCTGTTGATCGGTAAAAGATTATTTGACTAGATTGACAGCATCACAGAACTAAGATAGTGCTTCAAATAGTAGAAACAGAAATCACTCCGTCCAGTCCTAAATGATGTTCACAGAAAACCACAGTGGCATCCCTTATCAGTTCTGTATAGTGCTTCAAAAAGTATTTCAGCATTACTCTATTTATTTGTTCTTACGCCAAAAGAAACAATCTAGACTCATGTGCGTTATCCTACTGATTGATTTCTCTTTAGTTTCAAAGTACCTTGATTCCTTCTCTCCACTTGGCTAGAGTTTTCTTTTTCCTCTCATTATCAAACCTTGATTGTATGAAGGATAAAACATCACTCATGCTTACCAAATGTTACACCTAACATCCTAGTAAGTTTAGCCTGTAAAGAGTGAAGCATCTTCAAAGGCATATCGTTAAAAATGGCACTGAATGGGACAATGGGTATTACATGTTTTATCGATCTTAATGACTCAAAAGGTGTAAGATCTCAGGGATTCTGCTCGGAATTCATGTAACACACAGCATTGTGAATCCATCTGGAAAGAAAATCCAAAACTCTTATTATCAACTGTACCTAACATGAAAAAACCTCTTTTTACTATGACAAAATTACAGTGTTAGCGAATCTTTTTCTGATTAATGCTCAAAGTGTGACTGCCTGCTTTCTTAAGGTAGTTTAGATAATGTAAGAAAGTTGTCTTGATTATTGTTGGAGCGGATACCGTTAATCTGTACAAGCATGTTATTGATGGGAGACTGAAGGTTTTGTGTGTTTTCACATTCTTTGTAGTTTGATGAGTGACGTAGCAAATGAAGTTACAGAGATAACACGATAATAGATGGTAATGAGCTTAAAAATGTGGATAAATGGACTTACTTCATAATAATAAATTATCCGGGAGAAGTATTCTTAAAATCTATTTGGTACAAGTATCTGTTCCAACACAACCACTGTCAAATTCATCCTTCGTATGTGGATTTCTAGTCCTCCCTTTGTACTTATACACAGTTAATTTACTAGGTCTCATTTGTGTATACAAAATAATGCTTTGCTTTAAATGTATAAAATCTCCACTAATATAATTTTTCTATAGTCATGAAAAACGATTTGTTTTTATTGTTTTGTCTGGTGTTCTTTTGGTTCTCACTGATTTAGAGTCCCTGTTTCTCTATGTCAATCTGCCTGTACTGCGTATCACATAGTTAGCCATATTGCTCTTTCAATTGAAGACTAGCTCATAGGCTCCCAGTAGACTAGGATTGACGAACAAGAAAATAATAGAATATTGCTTCATGAGGAATCAGAAGCAAGGAGTTATGCTAACTTACACTCCATTCAATTTTTCATTTTTCTCTTCATTCACAACTTAAGAATTTATTAGTTTCCCACTTTAAGCTGAGGAATTTATCAGCTTCTTATTCAATTTCTTGTTCATGGATTTTTGTTCTTATTCCAATTTAGCAATCTTTGAAAGAGTGTCACTCTTTGAGAGAGTGAACATCAACCTTCATTTTCTATTATGATTTCTCAATGAGTATTTTCCCTTTGTATGATTATCTAGAGTTGGGCATATGCTTTCTGCCTTTCCACATTGGCTGGTTTTTAAGTTAGTAACATGCTTTTCTTGATGTAGGTGGCATTTTCTGTTAACGGAGTTATAATATTGACATTTTTGTGGCTATCAAAGGCAGTACTTGAGGTAATTCTTCCACTTGTTTCCTGTGATCATGTGATATGTGGTAGTTTACTTTGTAATGTACTTCCTATTTTAATCTATCTTATTTCGAGACACATCCTGTGGACATGTTGGAATTCAATTAATCACTGAGCTATTCTAAATTTTTGAATGGTTCAGCTTCTTATTCTTTCAAGCTGAATGGATCTTGTGCGCACTGCATTATATATTTATGGTTTTGTACAAGCAGACAGATTATAGAAAAAAGATTAACTTATCTGTACTGCCAATAGCACCATAATACGGTCTAGAAGACTCAAATTGTTGTTTGTTCATTATAACATAAAATCTTGTGCTAATTATTGCGCCTTTTTTTATAAGGTCAAGTTGTTAATTTATGTGCCTATCTTCTGAGAACACTTTAAACCAAAATAAGAAGGATTCCTGCTAAAAAATTGGACTTTACCTGATATTTCATTAGCTTATAGTACTGGTTTTTGGTGGATTTTCTGACTGTTTAAGAACTTTTAGGTTGTTACTTTCATCTTGGCCTCCACATCATGAGAGCATTTTTTATTGTATTCATGCTTAGATCTATTAGTCGTTACTAATCAGGTTTTCCTTCAGCATTTTCCGCAGTGAGAATAGGTCCTTGTCTTTGTTGATTGATCAATTATACAGTTCTCTCTGCGAATTGAGTTCGTTCGGTTATTAGTATGAAAATAAGTGTGCACCGTCTATTTTTTTCTTCTTCTTCTTTGTCTTTGCTTCTTATATCCTTATCATGGATGACTTGCTCTTTGTAGTTAATATTCCCTTACTTTAGTCTTTACGGTTTCCAGGTATTTTGCACCCTCGGGAGTGTAGTTTTTGCTAGTATCTTACTTATTCGAGGAGTATGGACAGGCGTATCACACTTACAAAATAATCGCAACCTTAGGACAGATGATGATGATCCTCGTGCCTGGACTGGGGCGCAACCTGCAAGTTAAATGGCTGGAACGTAAAAGCTTCAAATGAGATTCCAGAGTATTATTCCTGTTAGACTGGGAAGTAGCTCATGGAGATGACAAGTTGAAGGAACTGCAATGTCTATCCAATGATGGCTACTCTGATTCTATTTGGAAACAAATAATACAGATAATTTCCTAACGCAATAATTGGCTTATGGCCGTTTACCATCTACCGAATTTATCTGACAAGATCGCAAATGGATTCTCCATCTTTTTAGGTCTATTTGGCTTTAAATGTCAAACTTACATCACAAAATGTAAACTGGCCAATTTATCCAACTTATATTTTAGGAATATATGTACACTATTAATATGGAGGCTACTAGCACCAGAGACAAGTAGCAGTCTCTGTTTATTTACTTGATATTACATGAAAATACCCCATATCATTCTGCTTATTATGCCCAAGAAGCACCTGAGATGTGCCAAAGAGCTTACATACTTTATTTATCAAGGCCGATACATTGCAATCACGTTCAGGAAACACTAGCATTGCGTTGGCATTTTCTGTTTTATATTTGTTCTTTGTCAACTACCGAAAGCAGAGGAACGTCGAGGCCGTTACCACAGTTCACGAACTGGTAATTGACAATGAGATGACCTAGCCTGTTTCCTTCTCCATCAGTATCTAGTCGACGGAAAACATTGACGTCCAAATCTAGCCCTCCATTACTGCATCTGTCCACAATTCTCACGGTTGCCTGAGCCCTTGTCCTAGTATTTGTCACCTGCACAATTTTTGTACCATAAAGCAAATTCATCGTCACGCCAAATTTAGTGAGCAAAATTTCTTTTAAGCTTGAATGGTGAAAGAAGTTGGTCAAATTTCTTTTTCCAGTGTTCATATCTTGAACTTGAAATTTAATCAATCAATCAGTTGTACTAAAGATCCCCTATACTTATATACATTTACTATGAATTCAGTTATTATTATATAGTAGTATTAACTTGAGGTTGTTGTAGGAAACATAAATTTCAAATCCTAAATCCACCTCTGACAATGTCTGTTTTATCCAACTTGGGATTAGCTATGTTTTCTAAGTTCATCTAGCGGAGTTCAACTTAAAAAAGTTAAAACAAGTTTAGCTTCTATATACTATCAGATTGATCCATAAGATGTGCTTTGTTATTAAAAAATAAAGCAGGTTATCTACTATAACAGGTTAAAATTGTAGTAAGTGATGATTACCCGCAAGCACCTGCCACAGGAAGGTCGACCTTGAGGACCAGAAGGACCACAGAAAGCAGTCCATCCATACTTTTTCCGCCATGCCAATGGCTTATTAGCATCCCAAGTGGCACAGTAAACGCTAGCCCTTATATAATCCCATCCAATATTCTGTGGATTATACAAATGATATGTTGCTCTCACATTATTTGCTGATTGTCCCACCATGACATTATTGGCACCACCAACATCTTCAGCTTCGCTGCCGCACTGCTTTGCAAAAGCTCCTGTTGTGGTCATGAGCCAGATGCTAATTAGTTGCACTGATAAGTAAAGAGTCAACTTCCCCATTTTTTTTTTTGGGTTTTGTCTGAGATTTTGGTTTAAAGAAAGTCAATAAGGGTGATATATGATCGTTCGTGGTAGTGTTGGCTATTTATAATGCTTGTGACTTGTGAGTTGTACCTAATTAAGAATTTAAGTAATGTATATTGATAATATAAAAAGTCATCGCAATATCAATACAAGTTAATTAACTAGCAATGATACGGTTATGATCTTACTTTTTGGATTATCATATTAAGGAGTCGATTGGTTGAAAACAAGTTATCTTGGGATTAGGTGGGGTAAAAATAACACCACAATTTCGGGATCGCTAATCTCGGGATGAGTTATCCCATGTATTTTATACCAACCAACATGGGATAAGCTCCTTCTTAAATTAATCCTGGGATTAATTATGCCTTATCTCTTGTACCAAACGAGCCCTTAAAGTTATATATTGTTATAGCCTTATAGGTCAATTCTATGGTATGAAAAAAATAAAATATACTGTATACATAACAGTGCATAGAGCCTAAAATCAAATATCAAAAAAGGTAGTCCGATAGAAAAGATAAGTAACATGTTACTACATGTTAAACTACATTGATAGTGTAAAGCTCCTTCATCATTAAATAAATTTAACCCTTTACCTAATATTAGTGGCAGACCAAGAATAATTGTTGTGAATTCTAAACTCAGAAAGTCTTCAAAATAATATGTCAGTAGCGAAACCATAAATTCACATAGCGGATCTAAGGAAAATACTAGACCATTACACTTAGAATTTGAACTGTGTGCAGGCTTCTATTAGCTCCACCACCAAATATATCTAACGTAATCCATACTTAGTTTTCAGTTATATATTTAACCGTTTGGCCATGAATAATTTTCATTTTTTTCGAAAAATTATTTCATTTTAATGAAAAAAGCAAACATTTGTGGTGTTTGATCATAAAATTTTTCACTTTAGTGAATTTTTTTTTTTCATTTTTTTCACTCATATTTCTCTCACAAAAAATCAAAAAGAATTCTAATTTATTTTTATGATCAAACACAATTCCAACTTCAATTCCAACTCCAAAATATTTTAATTTTCACGACCAAACGCCTACAAATTAAAGATTCGATCTTTAAAGCTAGCTCTAATAGAAATGCTAACATATTTCTGGCAAGCATTCAATGTTATCCAAGATCTGTTTCACCTAATACAAAGATAGTAAGGGATCTTTAGCTTCTACCATTGGTTAAAGCTTTGACAAATAATATATGGCGGCTCTTAATTAGAGTTATGAGGCGGCTATTAGAAAAGAAGTTTGTCTTCTTTGGCAATAAATTTTGATTTTTTAATCCCCATTCTCAGTGCCTCAACATATATTAATGTGTGTCTTAATTATGTTATAGTTGATTTTTTTTACGCTCACCTTGAATTCTATCAAAATTATAAGAAACTATCACAACCGTTCATTTTATTCAAACATATACAGTCAAACACAAACTTTTTTTTTTTTAATAGCTGTGTTGTTTGTCTAGAAAATCTTTAATTGATATAGAGAATATATAATACAACATAATATAAACGTCAATTTTAAAGAAAACTTGATCGTCATAGTGAAATGTTATTATAGAGAATGATTGTTACAGAGAGAACTTGATCGTCATAGTGAAATGTTGTTATAGAGAATGACTATTACAGAGATATCTGATTATATACAACATTACATATATGTTATACAAGTAACTAGCGAATAAGTAACAGGCGAAATGATATTCTAGATCGTTGTACTTGTTCGAGTTTGTAAAGTGGACACTTCTACTTACACCTTTATCATCTAAACCATTCAACCTATCAGATCACAACACTTTAAAGCCTTTTTTTGACATGACATCCTATGTGGCATAAACCACATAGGAGCGTGTAATACAAATCAAAACGGCGCGTCAGATCTTGTAAAAAGGGCCCCCAACAGTTAAATTAGGGTTTTTATTAGCCTCTTTCTTCTTCATTTGCTTTCCACACCATTGTCGGATAAATTTGAGACTTTTTTCCCCCTTCTTCTCGATTTTGTCTCTCCAAATTTCTTGTCCATTATTTTTTTTTGCTGTTGTTTTACTGCTCTCTTTTCTGTGCATTTTCAGTTCAATTTTACTCTAATTTTTTGTGGTAATGGATGTTCCCTAATGATTTTTCCAATTCAATTTTACTCTTTTTTTTTGTGTGTGTGTGTGTAATGGATGTGGGTTTAATGGTGGGTATTGAAAAATTAGATGGTTTCAGAAAAGAAATGTGGGTATGATCTTAATGGTGGGAATTGAAAAATTCAATAAGTCCATTGATAAGCTTGAGAAAGCTTGAATAATAACAAATGGGTCTTGTGAATTTGTGAAAACTAATTCAAAATTGTGATTGAGATTCACTGTAATTTGTGTTTGTGAACATGTAGTTGAAATTTCAAGTTAAATGAGAAAAATTTCATCTATTTGACATGAATTTGGTGTTTAATTTATGAACAATATATGAAAAAATGATTGTTGAAAAAGCACAAAATGATCTATTTATTTTTATTTATTTATTTAACATTTTATTTCTTAGGTGTCAATAAAAAATGACGTGGAAATTTCATGTGTAATCGATTGTATTACACACACTGATTAGATAAGAATAAAGTTTAAAATATTGCGTTTTATTGAGTTTAAGGGTTCAGTTGACAAGGAGGTGAGTTGGACGGTCTAAAATACAAAGAGGGTCTGAGTTTTTAAGTTCATTACACGTAATTTCCTACGTGTTAATTAATTTTTATAATTTTAATGACGTGTCAGCATTTGTGCTACACACTCAACTTATCCGACCAAAAAAGGGTTTAACAAATTGTGTTCTGATGGGTTAAAGGGTTCAAAGCTAAGTAGAAGTGTCCACTTTACAAACTAGGACAAGTACAAGCTAAGGGTCCTGAAAATCATTTCGCCTACCACCAGACGAGAAGGACACCAAAATGTGTCTATAGTCTATACCAGTGTCGGTAATAGTGGAGGACGAAACGAACCAACCCACTTGTCCTGATCGGAAGAAGGTAACACTACTGATAACTTTTTACATTTCTAGTGCTCTATGCAGAGGCGAACCCCACTGAAAGTAGGGGGTGCACGTGCACCCGCTAGCCTCGAGAAAAACTCTGTATATATAGTTTGTATATCTGTATATATATCAAGGAATTTAGTTAAATAGATGTAGTGCACCAGCAAGAACAACTGGCTTGGCAGGCTAGATGGTTGAGCATGTCGCCTAAAATCTCCCTTATTGCGTGATGAATTGGGTTAGAACCCCAACAACAACAATTACTCCCTCCGTTCCAAAATACTTGGCCTCTTTTGACTTGACACACCCATTAAGAAAATATTAATTAGAAGTATATTTTACAAAATTAACCCTATTAATGATGTTTTGGAACTCTAAATCTAACTATTATTATTTTCTTTAGTTATTTTATACTGAAGATAATTATGGGAAAAAGGTAATAAAACACTCTTGATTTGCGAAAATGGATAACTAATTTGAAACAAACATATTTAGAAAAGAGGCCAAGTAAAATGGAACGGAGGGAGTATTTATTGCTCCTTTTTCCAAATACATGTTACTGCAGCATTATTGCTATTTTTTATGTTTCCCCACTTCAAACAACATTAACTACATAATATTTTAAATTTTCAATCTATTGAAATTTTAAGTGCAAATATATATATATATATATATATATCCTTTGATTAAAAAAAAAAACAAAAAAACTTCCTACTTAGTAGTCAATTATTTTACATTTTTTTTCTTTAATTTTATGTACTGTGGACATTATTTACATATTTTTTCTTTTATTTCAAAAATACAAGCTCCCCTCCAACTTCAAAAGGTAGATATTCTCCCTATCTTATATTGTATAATGTTTATTTTACTTTAATCTTTTAATCATTGACTTATTTTTTATTTAAAAAATTAGCAATTTAAAGTTTGAAATAGGCTTAAATCAAACGTTTTCCCCTAGCAACCATCTAGCAAATAAATCTCTCGGATTTCATATTTTTCAAAAACTTTCTATTATTGTTCAAAATATAAAAGTGCGTCAAATTCAAGTACGGTGGATATCACACTTTTGTCATATTAAATCTAATTAATGATATTCAACAATATTAGGATTTTGCTTATAAAATACCATAATTAATAAGTTTTCAAAGAACTGTATGTTGAACTTTGGGACTATTAATTACTATATTTAAATATAGAGGTGCACCCGTCAAACTCAAATCCTGGGTTCGCCTCTGGCTCTATGATGTAAATGTTGTGGTCCCATTTATGGATTTCTGTTTCTTACTAGATAGGCTAATGATCAAAGAACTATTTTGAGGAAAAAATGTCAAAGATGGGATTAAAATAGATACATGTTTGGATATTAAGGCGAAACTAAAATTTCAACAACACGCCTATACTTTCTTTCCAAACATGTCAATTAAAAAATAATTAGTGAAATAAAAAAGGCAAAAATTGAAACAGAAATCCAAAATCCATAGAAACCGAAACCAATAGAATTTGTTTTATTTTACGTTATGATATATTTTTTCTATCTATCTAACCGACTTAATTAGTCTGATCTTTTCGTATGTATTCTCCTTTAATATTTTTTCCTTCTCTCTCGCTCTCTCTCTTTCTATCTCTTTGGGTGGGGGTGGGGTGGAGTGGGGTGTTGGGGAGGAGGTGTTGGGCATTGTTGTTGAGAGGAATGGCGGGATGCAAATTTAAAACTTATGTAAAGATCTTATTTCGTAGCAATCTCTGGAGTTCGTAAGAATAAGATCAATATTGGGTCAAGGCCCACAGCCCACTTAGACCTAGTTGAACTTGAGCTACAAAGCCCGAAGGTTGAGTCCTTTGGGCTGGGCCGCTGGGCTTAAAAAAGAGGATTGACAGGACCAAAAGAGAATTAGATTGTTAAATAAAAACAAAATAATATTAATACTAATAAAATATACTTCCTCCGTTTCAAAAAGAATGACCTAGTTTGACTTGGCACGGAGTTTAAGAAAATAAAGAAGACTTTTGAATCTTGTGGTCCTAAATTAAAGTTATGGCAAATGTACCAAAATGCCCTTTAATCTTGTGATCTTAAACATGCCATGTGGAAAGTTGGAATTAAAGTGTTGCCAAAAAAGGAAAGGGTCATTCTTTTTTAAACGGACTAAAAAGGAAAGTAGGTCATTCTTTTTGAAACGGAGGAAGTAATAAAAATAGCAACAACAATAATAATCAACAAGATTTTAATTAAGGGTTTGTTTGGGTTTGCGATGGACAAGGAGAATATGGTTTAGAGAAAAAAATGTTCTTTAATAGAAATTATGTATAAATATTTCTCTTTAATTTTTAGGAAAATTATCTTTTACGCAATTAACAAAACATAAAACATTATGTTACACGAATTGCTTTCCAGTACGAGGACCAAAAGCAGTTTCCAAATGTCCTAGCTTTGGTGGTGGACAAAGTTAGTTGATACATGGTATTGTTGATGGTAGGTGACAAGTATCCCGTTATGAAGCGAATGCGTATTGTGTCGTGGTATCTACAGTACTTTTCCACATTAGAATAATTAGATAAGTAATTGTTTATGCCGAAAGCATTTATATTCAAATTTAGCATACACAGCGCTATCTATGGAACATGTCATTTACTCAACCCAAAAATGTACTGTTCACTCTCAAAGGAAATGAGACGGAAACAAGAGAACCAACATTTAACTATAAAAACTAAAAATTAAAAAAAAAAAACTATCAAAAAGTTGATATAACAATATACAATCTTTAAAGTGCATGGCCGGATTTTGTGCTTCTTATCCTTTTTCTTTTCACATCAGATTACCTTTTAAATGAATTTGTAACTACATAAGAATATATATTAGCTCTTTCCTCATTGGAAATATGCTAAATTAAACTACATGCGCATATATATTACACACTTATATAATAAAGTGATAAGAACATAGAAAAGATCTGAAAAAGGAAAGTAAGCTTCTTTGTTGTTTCCACCTGAATTTGTGAAATAAAGCTTTAATTTGGTCATGCACACTTGTCGGTGGATGTGATTCTAATTAGGATATATTGCTTGTGTTTTAAGGTATATATGCTTTGACTTCTATCCTTTGCACCATTTAAGGAGACACCCTAAGATGAAGGGGGGATTGGATAAAAAGAAAAAAGTTGACTACGATATAGATTAGGTACATTTAATGTTATATAAAATGTGGGGGGAAAAAAGGATGATGGATTTGATATACAAATAAAATTTGATGAGGGACGAATATATTTCTCAAACAAGTAATAGATTGGAATAGAGATGATAAAATTAGCCTATAAAAACATGACATGTTGATCTATTCAAGTTTGACATGTACAATTCAACCTATCTAAATGTTGGGATGATACATAACCCAAATCGATTCAAGAGAAATTCGTCATAATATTTTTAAAAGATACTTTTTGGGTCGATATGTTATATGTATCAGAATTCTTTTTTTGTAAAAGGTTTTATTAGGTATTTAAATAAATTATAAGAAAACATGTAAGTAGATTAAAATTTAGTAAGAATTGAAACCTAATTCATTTAAGCCTAAATAATTTTTGGACGGATAATGAGTAATAGCCAATTTTAACCCAATCTGTTTCAGTTCAATTAATTTTTCATTAACATAGTTCCCTTTTCTAATTCAAATTTAATCTAATCTGCTCATTTGGCCACTTAAATTAGAGTATGATATCTGAAGTTATAAGCTATAGAAGGCGATTCTTCAAAATTTGAGTCAAATACACTAATTAGCCGTCAAATTTTATATTTCTTATTAGACTATGCATTACAAATAAACCTACGCAACATGGGAATAAGTGTCTCTACAATTACTAGGTTTAAAGTTTCCTTAGTCTGAAAAATAAAAGACTTTGACAACTTGCTTATGACCTCTTGTCCTTCATATCATGTCAAATCGTATGGATATTACACTTGAACTTAAATGGAGATGTTTTTAATTATTCAAGAGAAAAGGGAAAATATGCCTTTTAACTTAGAGATTTAGAGTGGATATGTTATCCTTCGTTAAAAAAAAATGGTGTATATATACCTGTCGTTTAACTTAGCGAGGGTATACTTCCTAATTAACAATCAAACGTCGTATTACTTACGCAGAATTTAATACCTGCATAACCTACCTTTAAGCCATCTACCAAACGACCCCTGAGGATATATATGCACCACTTTTTAACGGGGGATATATTCACTCTAAATGGCAAAGTCAAAGAGTATATCTGTCCCTTTTCCCTTTATTTAATAACGTCTCAATAATTTTCTTCTTTAGATTTAAAAATATATATATATGTTTCTGGATGTGGGTGCAACATAAATGAGACAGTTATACCATTTAGGACGAGACAAAATAGATGAATCTGAGGGATCTCAGTTGTCCTTTTCTCGAGCACACTAAACCCACAAAAAGTCAAAAATGGTGATTCAAAAAATATAGAATTGTAACTTATGCAAATAAAGTAAAAAAAATCATACATGTGTTTGATATTAGTATCATATTACGCTATTCATTCATTTTTACTTGTTTGTACTCCCTCTGACCACTTTACTTGTCACATTTGTTTATTTACAATCCTCTTATAAGATACTATACATTTTAACTATCAAAACCTTATTTATTATCAATGTTATTCTCTCTTCAATAAAGATTCTGATCTCTTTAACATCTCTTCAATAAATCAAAAAAGAGTCAATCAAGCTATCACCACAATAGTGAAAAGTGCGTGTAGTGTGTACTTTTAATTTGGATTTTCTATGTTAATCAATCAATGTTTAGTACTTGTAAGAATAATTATTACTAAATGCAAAATGGGAAGAATGTACTCAAATTTATTTTGATTTTCTAAAATAATAATTATTTTGGACCATCTAATTTTAGTAAGTGTTGTTTCCGGGTACAAATATCTGTATTTAATCAACAAGAACTTCAACTTTAAGTTCAAGAACAATAAAGAAGTTCAACAACTTCAAACACAAGTTCAATAATAATGAACTATCAAAATGAAGTTTCTACTATTTTCTGAAAAATAAGAAAGAAGATGAAACAGAAAAGTTAGAATCAAGTCCACCGAATTCACGGTGTGTCCTTAAGGAATTTATTCCCCTCAAGTACCCGAGGTTATGAAATCTTTCCTCCCAGGATAAAATGATTCACTTCAGTAGAATAGTGGTACCTCAAATTCTACCGAACTTCGAACACACTCAATGGTTTGATTGATCACACTTGAGTTTTTGAAGAAGAAGAAGATGTTTTTTTTTCCAATAATTTCGTGCCAATACCTTAGGAATAAGTCAGGTATTTATAGCCAAAGGTGTTGCTTCAGGAAGAGAAGCAATGGTTCATGAAAAGAGACAACTTTCTGGAACCGGTGCCGACCTGCGGATCCACCTGCACGCGCAGGTGGTCCATCTGCGGCCGCAGGTCGATTCCAGAGAGTTTGCTGCCTTCTGCGAAAGGTCACCTGCGTCCGCAGGTGACGACCTGCGCGCGCAGGTCATCTTTTCGCGTAAAACAGTGTGTGACATGCGTCCGCACATTTCATGCACGTCCGTAAATGGAGAAAAATCATTTCTTATCGGATTTTTGGATTAAACTATCAACAATTCTCAAGTTTCAAATAAACTTTGTCCAAAAAGATAGTCTCTCGATCGATCATTTGCCAAATCCAAATCTAAATCCAAATTCGAATCCGAATCCGAAGCCGAGCGAACGACGACGGCGACGGCGCGAGGCTTGTCTTGTTCTTGCCTCACTATCCACATGAAGGAATGCATTCTAATAAATACACAAGAAATTTCCTTTCTCCCACCAATGTGGGAGACCTTGACTTCTTAAAAGTGAACTTCACATTTCACTTTCCCTCCATTTTTTCTTCCCTCCATTTTTCCATTCATAATTCACTTTAGAACCCAACAATCCCCCACATAAATGGGGAATGGCTATTTCAACAAAGAATAGACGGACAAGTGTGTGATCAATAAGCAAAGACTAATTGCATCTGGATAAGTAAGTTTCCCTTTGAACTTTCCGTAGTGAACTTGCATCGGATGCACTCGGTTAATCGGTAGATGTGATATCTTTGAACCGTCGAACTTTAATGTACACCTAGACAACACAAGTCACACAACCAGCCTTTTACCATTTATGGTTCTCAAGGTTTTGTTCATTTCAGCCATGAACACGACCTGGTTTCATGAGAGCTTAGAGAATAGGCCTTTACTATCATTCTCCTTGAAGCGGCTTCCACTTCACTCTCACATAGGTGATTCCTAAACGTTTCAATCCTATAGATCAAACTATTTGATCATAGCTGCCAAACTTAGTAACCATTAAAAGACTATCAATCATAAGTCTTATCCTTGTTTCCTGAACATTGTCTTCATCATGAGAATGAGTTGAGTTATTGACAATGTTGAACCGTCAGTCACAACTTTGTTTGATCTCTTTGAACCTAGCTCTTGGGATCTCCAGTCCGCTAGGTAGAGTTACCGCTGTGATGACTTGTCCTAGGCCGTAAACCCATTCCCTTCGATGATTTCTCAACTCCCTCTCTAGATAGGCCTTTTGTAAGTGGATCCGACACATTATCCTTTGACTTCACATAGTCAATCGTGATAATTCCACTAGAGAGAAGTTCTCTAACGGTATTATGTCTCCGTCTTATATGACGAGATTTACCGTTATACATCATGCTCCCTGCCCTACCTATTGCCGTTTGACTATCACAGTGTATGCACACTGGTGCCAATGGTTTGGGCCAATAAGGAATATCTTCCAAGAAATTCCGGAGCCATTCAACTTCTTCACCGGCTTTATCTAGTGCGATAAATTCAGATTCCATAGTAGAGCGGGCAATACAAGTCTGTTTGGATGATTTCCAAGAGACTGCTCCTCCACCTAAAGTAAACACATATCCACTCGTGGATTTTACTTCATTTGATCCGGTGATCCAATTTGCATCACTATATCCTTCAATTACCGCAGGATATTTGTTATAATGCAAAGCAAAGTCTTGAGTATGTTTTAGATACCCCAAAACTCTTTTCATTGCCATCCAATGAGTTTGATTGGGATTACTCGTGTACCGACTTAATTTACTAATAGCGCATGCTATATCCGGTCGTGTACAATTCATGATATACATCAGACTTCCCAACACTCTTGCATACTCCAATTGTGAATCACTTTCACCTTCATTCTTTTGAAGTGCAAAGCTCACGTCTAATGGAGTCTTGGCAATATTGAAATCCAAATACTTGAACTTGTCAAGTACCTTTTCAATATAATGAGACTGTAACAATGCCAACCCTTGTGGAGTTCTATGAATTCTTATTCCTAAGATCACATCCGCAACTCCAAGGTCTTTCATATCAAACTTACTCTCAAGCATTCGTTTCGTAGCATTTATGTCAGAAATGTCTCTACTGATGATCAACATGTCATCCACATACAAACAAACAATGACTTTGTGATTTGGAGTGTCTTTAATGTAAACACATTTATCACATTCATTTATTTTGAATCCGTTTGCCAACATGGTTTGGTCAAACTTTGCATGCCACTGTTTGGGTGCTTGTTTTAGTCCATAAAGTGACTTAACAAGTTTGCACACTTTCTTTTCTTTACCTGAAACCACAAAACCCTCGGGTTGTTCCATGTAAATTTCTTCCTTCAATTCTCCATTTAAGAATGTTGTTTTCACATCCATTTGATGGATTTCAAGACCATATACCGCAGCTAATGCAACTAACATCCGAATGGACGTTATCCTTGTTACTGGCGAGTATGTGTCAAAATAATCAAGACCTTCTTTTTGTCTAAAGCCTTTCACTACAAGTCTTGCCTTGTATTTGTCAATAGTACCATCAGTTTTCATTTTCCTTTTGAAGATCCATTTAGAACCTAAAGGTTCATTTCCTGGAGGAAGATCAACCAACTCCCAAGTATGGTTGCTCAAGATTGAATCAATCTCACTATTGACAGCCTCTTTCCAAAAAGATGAGTCTGCAGACGACATCGCTTCTTTGAACGTTAGAGGATCATTTTCAAGAAGAAATGTTACAAAACCTGATCCAAAGAAAGTCGACGTTCTTTGACGTTTACTACGCCTTGGATTCTCTTCATTATGTTCATTCTCCCTTGGTTCATCCCTAGGTCGTTTAGACCCTTCACTAGACAGCTCATGTCTAGTTTTATACGGATAAATGTGTTCAAAGAACTCAGCATTATCTGATTCCATTACCGTATTATCATGGATATCCGTATGTTCGGATTTATGAACCAAAAATCGACACACTTTACTATTTGTAGCATATCCGATGAACACACAGTCCACAGTCTTTGGTCCTATTTTCAACCTTTTAGGTATAGGAACTTGGACTTTGGCTAGACACCCCCACACTTTGAAATATTTCAAGTTGGGTTTTCTTCCTTTCCATTTCTCATAAGGAATAGATTGTGTCTTTCTATGGGGCACTCGATTGAGTATTCGGTTTGCTGTAAGGATAGCTTTCCCCCCCAAGTTTTGCGGTAAACCTGAACTTATAAGTAAGGCATTCATCATTTCCTTCAATGTTTGATTTTTCCTTTCCGCAATACCATTTGATTGAGGTGAGTACGGGGCAGTAGTTTGATGGACAATTCCATTTTCCAAACATATCTCCGCAAAAGGAGATTCATATTCTCCACCCCTATCACTTCTTATCATTTTGATCTTTTTCTCCAACTGATTTTCAACTTCAGTTTTATATTGCCTAAATGCATCTATTGCCTCATCCTTACTATTCAGCAAATAGACATAACAAAATCTAGTGCAATCGTCGATAAAAGTTATGAAATACTTTTTTCCACCACGAGATGGTATCGACTTCATATCACAAATGTCGGTGTGAATTAAGTCTAAGGGATTGGAATTCCTTTCAACAGACTTATACGAATGCTTAACATACTTAGATTCAACACATGTTTGACACTTTGATTTACTGCACTCAAAGTTAGGCAAAACTTCCAAGTTAATCAGTTTTCGCAAGGTTTTATCATTGACATGTCTTAAACGTTCATGCCATAAATTGTTTGACTCAAGTAAGTAAGAAGAACCAGAACTTTTATTCATATCAATAGTCATTACATTGATCTTAAAAAGGCCCTCGGTGAGGTAACCTTTGCCTACATACACTTCATTCTTACTAATTACAACTTTGTCGGAAATAAATACACATTTGAAACCATTCTTAGTCAGAAGTGAAGTAGAAACCAAGTTCTTTCGCAACTCCGGAACATGAAGGACATTGTTTAGTGTCACCACCTTGCCTGATGTCATCTTCAAACAAACCTTGCCTGTTCCTTCAATCTTTGCCGTAGCGGAGTTGGCCATAAATATCTTCTCATCATCTTGAGCCGGAGCATATGATGTAAATAATTCTTTGTTGGCACACACGTGGCGGGTGGCACCTGAATCAATCCACCACTCTCTAGGATTTCCAACAAGATTGCATTCCGAGAGCATAGCACACAGATTGTCCATTTCATCTTTGGATTCAGCCATGTTTGCTTGGTCCTTTTTCTTGCCCTTCTTCGGAGCCCGACAATCAACCGACTTGTGGCCAACTTTACCACAGTTAAAGCAATTTTCTTTGAATTTCTTCTTAGGAGGATTGCCTTGTTGTGCTTGTGCTTTCTTTCTTTTCTTTGATTTGTTGGGATCTTCTTCCACAATATTTGCTCCATTTATTGTAGAGTTCCCACGAGACCTCTTCTCAGCTGCCTTATTATCCTCTTCTATCCTTAACCTCACAATGAGATCTTCGACAGACATTTCCTTGCGTTTATGCTTCAAGTAGTTTTTGAAATCTTTCCACAAAGGTGGTAACTTCTCGATTATTGCTGCTACTTGGAAAGCATCATTCACCATCAAACCTACATCAAAGGTTATGTGAATATCAAGAACAAACATAATTTGTTCAAAATCGGCATTATTTAAATTTATACCTTCTGCAAGGAGGTCGTGAATAATGACTTGCAACTCTTGGACTTGGGTAACTACAGCTTTGCTGTCTACCATCTTAAAGTCCAAGAATTTGGCAACAATGAATTTCTTCATTCCAGCGTCCTCTGTTTTGTACTTCTTTTCTAAAGCATCCCAGAGGTCCTTTGAGGTCTTCATCATGCTATACACATTGTATAGGTCATCTTGTAAGCCACTCAATATGTAATTCTTACATAAAAAATCAGAGTGCTTCCAAGCTTCAGTTACTACAAAGTGATCCTTTTCCGGAGTATCCTCCGACAATACAGGAACACTTTCTGTGATGAACTTTTGCAGACTCAAGGTAGTCAGATAAAAGAACATCTTTTGCTGCCAACGTTTGAAATCCACACCAGAAAATTTTCCTGGTTTTTCCGCCGGTGCCATGGCATGAGCAGTATTTGTACGACTTGAAGTAGCAATGTTTGTTGCTACAACATTCGTCGTTCCATCATTGACGTGAATTTCATCAGTCATTTTGCTGTCACAAAGAGACAACCAATTTAGTATTTTAAATACTAACAACAAAGTTTATAAACTTTAAACAACTTGTTTCTAGTTTAACGACAAAGTTTTTATATTCTTCAAATCGTTAACCGAATGATCTTTGACTAGTGATGAAGTTTTTATATCTTCAAATCACTATCAAGTTCAGAAAGAGTAGAAAACCAAATGGTTTTAATCTCCAGAAACCAAAAAAATACAGATTATTATAAATTCCTTAAGATTGTTGTTTCCGGGTACAAATATCTGTATTTAATCAACAAGAACTTCAACTTTAAGTTCAAGAACAAGTTCAAGAACAATAAAGAAGTTCAACAACTTCAAACACAAGTTCAATAATAATGAACTATCAAAATGAAGTTTCTACTATTTTCTGGAAAATAAGAAAGAAGATGAAACAGAAAAGTTAGAATCAAGTCCACCGAATTCACGGTGTATCCTTAAGGAATTTATTCCCCTCAAGTACCCGAGGTTATGGAATCTTTCCTCCCAGGATAAAATGATTCACTTCAGTAGAATAGTGGTACCTCAAATTCTACTGAACTTCGAACACACTCAATGGTTTGATTGATCATACTTGAGTTTTTGAAGAAGAAGAAGATGTTTTTTTTTCCCAATAATTTTGTGCCAATACCTTAGGAATAAGTCAGGTATTTATAGCCAAAGGTGTTGCTTCAGGAAGAGAAGCAATGGTTCATGAAAAGAGACAACTTTCTGGAACCGGTGCCGACCTGCGGACCCACCTGCGCGCGCAGGTGGTCCATCTGCGGCCGAGGTCGATTCCAGAGAGTTTGCTGCCTTCTGCGAAAGGTCACCTGCGTCCGCAGGTGACGACCTGCGGGCGCAGGTCATCTTTTCGCGTAAAACAGTGTGTGACATGCGTCCGCACATTTCATGCACGTCCGTAAATGGAGAAAAATCATTTCTTATCGGATTTTTTTTGGATTAAACTATCAACAATTCTCAAGTTTCAAATAAACTTTGTCCAAAAAGATAGTCTCTCGATCATTTGCCAAATCCGAAGCCGAAGCCGAAGCCGAAGCCGAAGCCGAAGCCGAGCGAGCGACGACGACGACGGCGCGAGGCTTGTCTTGTTCTTGCCTCACTATCCACATGAAGGAATGCATTCTAATAAATACACAAGAAATTTCCTTTCTCCCACCAATGTGGGAGACCTTGACTTCTTAAAAGTGAACTTCACATTTCACTTTCCCTCCATTTTTTCTTCCCTCCATTTTTCCATTCACAATTCACTTTAGAACCCAACAGTAAGGACCACAAGTAATGTGGTCCGAAGGAAGTACTCCCTTCATTTACTTTAACTGTCCATTATTTCAAAAATCGATTATTTCACTTTTACTCTTGTTATTTTTGAAATATCAAGAAAAGACAATTATCTTTTTCATATATTACCCTTAGCATTGATTAATAACTCTCAAAATTACTTTTCAAGATTTAATACTAAATATCAATTAATATAGTTATTATGGTAAAATCCTTACATCAATTATTGTTTCTTAAAGTGCATACAAGTCCACAATGGACAGGTAAAAATAAATAAAGGGAATAATAGATTTTGCACTTCTCTTAAAAATAATAAATGAAATACATATTTTATTATAATACTCATATTAGTGATTTATAGTTTCAGGATTTGGAGAATTTTGATTTTAATATAATGGACAAATAGAAAAACGAACGGAGTGAGTAATTTGTTTTTGCCTTTAAACATAGTGTAATTAATTACTTTAAATAAATTAGCACATTCCTGGTTAGATAATCCCAAAAGTAAATGTAGTTTCTAACTATGAATTATAGCATCCAACAGTAAATGATCTATTATTGGATTTGTAACACTTATTAAAACATTGGCAAAGCATCTTAATTTAGACCAAGAACTTATGTTAGTGCTTAACCCGCATTTTGGATGGCTCTTAATCATTATGAAATTTTGGCCGGTTGTTCTCTTTTTAAAATATGAGAAAGCATCGTAGCATGATTTAAGGACTTATTTGTTCATAGATTTTAAAAGTACTTTTTAAAAAAATTATTGGAAAAATCCATTCGTCAGAGCATTTATCTACTTTTTGAGAGATTTTGAAAATTAAATTTCAATATTTGTTTGTTTTTGGGCCAAAATATAGTTGCTATTTCTTTTTTAATTTCAAAACTTACTTTATACTTTTATATTTCATAAAAAAAGTTCATTTACTTACGACTCCAACTAATTCTTATCTACCATTTCGCGGTCATATGATTTGAAAATGTATGCAAATCGTGAAGAGATTGTTCGTAGATGTGGAAAACTATATTAAATAATTAAATAGCTAGTTATTATCATTGTTTTTGTTTTTATTTTCTTTTTAGCATTGATAGATATTCGTATTGTAATTGACGAATTGTAGTAGCTAGTAATTGTGTTATTGGTAAGTTTTATTAAAATATTGTGTTATGATTTTAGTATAATGTATTATCTAGTTCATTATAAAAGTGATAATCTTGTGCCAAACTTATGGACACCTTTAATAGTTTTTAGAACTTATGGTTAAAAGTGAAATATGTGTTCTCAGAAACTATATTCAAACACATTTAAAACTTCAATCCAAATTTCACTCAAGTTTGATTTCAATAATATTTGAGAATCTATATATGATCAAACACTAGCTAGAATTTTGTAGATCATTGCAAACTTAACCACAGTATAATATTTTGTATGTAAGTTTGAATAATATATGAGCAAATATTATATTTGATCAAATCTAATATTATTTTGAAGGGTACTCCCTCCATTAAAAGTTCCTTTATAAGTGCTCTTTTTGGATTGTGATTTTGTTTCTAAATAAGCATATGTTTAAGCCTTCAAGAATACTTTGATCATAATCATTCTAATATGTCCTTGAGTTTAAATATAGTAATCAATGTCAACTTGGAAAGAGCTAAAATTTAATTAGGAGTAAGTTGGTAAAGTTACCTTTAATTTTCTCAGAGTGAGTAGTTTATTAAAGAATGTACTCAAGTCAAAAGAAACACTTATTTAGGAATGGAGGGAATAACATCTAAGGGCTATACTTGTACAATTTTTAAGAATGTCCAGATAAATAGACACTCAATAATGTTCAATGAAGCATCCAAATACATGATAATGTCTTTGTATTGGACACTTCTAGTTTTTTTTGTTTTTGTTTTTTTTGTGTTCACAAACGTCTATTATATAGATAAATTAATCATATAAAATATGTCTGCCCATTCAATTGTTCACATTAATATAAATCAACAAGGAATGCTCTCTATGACCATTTACAAATTGAACATAAGAAGATGACCTTTTGAAATTCCTTATATGAAAAATAAATGTCTCTTATAAATAAAAATGAAATCTCTAATATAAAGAATATAAAACTAAAAATAAATTTACAAATAACTACAAAACTAAATCTCTCTCAACAGCCCTATTTGACATATGAAAGATGAAAAAAGAAGAAGAAAATATTGCTCCTACTTTTTTCTACACAAATAAATATTACTGAAATTATAAATACCATTTTCTTCGTTCATTTTTATCTGTCATGCTTTACTTCACAAGAGTCAATTATGTAAAGCTAAATCAAATTAGATTAATTGAGTATTTTAAATTTAAAATTTATTAGAGATATTTTAAAACTATATGAAAAATACTATAAATTATAATTCTTTTCCTATTAATAATATGATGAAAAAATATATTTTAAAATGCTACAGTCGAAATCATAAAATAGTTTTTAAATATTGATCAAAGTCCATGTATGCAATTCAACTCTAGAAAAATGAAACATAATAAGTAAAAGTAAACAAACGAAATACTTAATAGATCGTGAATTCTACGCAAAGTCAAAAAAATAGTAAAAGTTGGACTGAATGCGACCGGAGTCAGCTGTCCCATTTACGACATAAAAAAAGAAACTTGAGAAAAAAAGAGAGGCTCATGTCATAATTCCAATTCATTACATCATTAAAAATTAAAATCCCCTACTAGAATCTTTTTATTGTGTGACTTGTCTGTCCAGTAGTCTATATATATATAGCCTTTGTCTTGTCTACTTCTCTTTATGTGACCAACAATTCTCTACTAGCATTCAAAGAAATAAAAAGAGAGTACTTAACTTGAAAATGGAGGGGAGTTTTAATGTTTCTATGGGTGGAGGAATTGATGATTCTTCCAAGTTTGATGATGATGGTCGCCCCAAACGAACTGGTTTGTTAATCCCTTCACATTTTTTTTTTAAAAAAATAAACTAAAAAAATTCTCTTTTCAAACATTTATGTATCACAAGATCTCTATTCTTAGAGATCAAAATGTTGGAATTTCTAAAGTCATCTTTGTATATAGCATGCAAATCTATTTCTTCACATGCATTCATGAAAAAATTTCCCTTGTGAGGGGCATCAAGAAAAATCTTCAAACACATAAAAGAGGAAAAAGAAAAAGGAGATTAAAAAAAAAAAGTAACTAAAAGGGTGTAGGTGAAGATTGTTTCCCAAAAGTAGAAGAGAAAAGAAACCCCAAAGAAATGGGAATTGGGTATGTGAATATTTTTTCATCCATCTAAACCTTGTTGAACAATGTCATTATAAATACTTGTGGTTGGTGGTTGTACCAGATTTTTGAAGAATGTATACGAGTTGATTCAGAGACCACTGATTATGATAAATTTTCTCTGAACACATAAAAAAAGAAAAAAGACAAGTAGATTTTTTTAAAAAAAGACAAGTAAAAAGGGTGTAGGTGAAGATTGTTTCAAAAAAGTAGAAAATGGAAGAAGAAAAAAAGAACCAAAGAAATGAGAATGGTCTATATGAATTCTTTTCATCTGCCTAAACCTTACTGAACAGTATCGTTATTCAATACTTGTAATCGGTGGTTGTGTAACAGGTCATGTCTACAAGTTGATTTCGACACCATTGTTATGATTAAGATTTGAAAGGTAAGTGATTTTAATTTTGTAGCTAATTGTTTAAATTTGTAGGAACGGTGTTGACTGCAAGTGCCCATATCATAACAGCAGTGATAGGATCAGGAGTATTATCTTTGGCATGGGCTACAGCCCAACTGGGATGGATAGCTGGACCAGTTGCTCTCGTTGCTTTCTCAGCCATAACATGGTTCAATTCTCTCCTCCTTGCCGATTGCTATCGCGCCCCCGATGGTTCTCGCAACTACACCTACATGGATGCTGTTCGAACCCATCTAGGTACGAATTTAAGTTTTATACACTGACAATATGAAATGAATATTTATATAATCAGATTATGTGATTGTGTTGTTTTCATTTCCAACACATCATAAATCTTATGTTGAATGTATTTAATTTTGTGTGTTGATGTGTGACATTTAAGTTTGAGAAGCACGTTTCTCGAGGCAAATGGATCTTTTGTTGTACTTGAGAAACATTTTCAAGTTGAACTAGTCATGATTTATGTTGTTTCCCCTAAAATATCTATTGATTAGTTTAGTTTTTTCTTCCCTTTTTTTTTTTTCTGAGTTAAAACATCAATGGTTTCTCAAGTTAGTTTCTTAACGGTTTGACCATATATTTGTAGGTCAAGTTGAATTTATTGTGGTCAATGGTAAAATATATTTGAGTACTTTCATTTTATTTTATGTGACGATAATATTTAATCAATTACTAAAGACTTTTTAAAGTAAGATATAATTATATTACCAAATTGTCCTTAATAGAGAAAATTGAGGAGTTGATTACACTGATTTGTGTGGAATATATGTAATTCAGTTCACACCTTGGAGGTAATTCAAGAAAGGAAAAATGAAATTATAGCTGTGCTCCATTTTTCATGTAAAGCCAGAAATCTGGCCACATGTCAATTTCCCAGGAGAACAAAAGAACAGAAGGGGGTTGGTGTTTGTTGTGAATCATTAATGACTATTTGCGTATTTTTGCATATAAAGGCATTGTTGGTGATGATATGGATGAAGACTTCATTTATGATTTACTTCTTTCGTTATGTTTCTCCCTAGACTTTGCCGACCCAATCTTTTATACTATTCTTTCGATTTCAATTTATGTGACAATTCAAATCAACATGACTATAAGGGGGAAAGGAATGAAGATTTTAAAATTTGTTGGCTTAATATGTTATTAACACTTGTATGACAGTAAAATTTTTGGCTTTAGATATGTGATGATATTTACGTGGTGCTTCTCATTAAAAAAAATACAATATGAATTGTAATATCAGTTGCTTTTCAGATATTAAACCGCCTCAATCTTTATTGAATGAATTAATAAAAAAATAATAACACATAAATTGAAGAGGAGGAAGTACTATTTTAACCATGGCGAAATACATACACAGCCCCTTAAACTTGTTCATTTTTTTCGTTTAGACACCTCAACTAGAGGTGTAACCTATTGAATACTTGATCTTAGTTAAAAATGTGTCTATTGAACACATATTTGACAAGTCTAAAAAAGTTAGAGTGAGTGAAAGTCACTCGCTAATGACATGGCAAATTGACTAATAAGAAAATAACACATCATCAAAGGAAAAAAAAATCAAAATCCAAAGAAAAAAACGGAAAAACAATTGGAAGTTAGGAAATCCCAATAAGGAATGGCTAAAGTGCAGATTTTTTGGTATAATCAAGCAATAAAGGACTAAAGGAGAGTTAGTCAGATCTGAAAAATGAAATCGGAACATAAGCTTCTTCAACCAGAAATCAGTGGGAAAAATTGAAGAAGCCGGAATCGATTGAAAGAAATGGTAACAATGGTGATAGATATGTTAAAAATAATGGCGGAGAAGAGAAGAAGTTCAACTACTTCACCATAAATTGATTATTATGGCATTTTCAGATGTTTTTGGCGGGATGGCGATGGCCGTTTTGGTGGTTGAAAAATGTTGGTGGGGCAGCCGTGCATATGGTGGTGGAAATCGGTGGTGACGTCAGATAGAAAAAAAAAAAGAAAGGAAAATTAGTCTTTTTTCACTGAATTTCGTCGGCTTTAATGGCCTTTGTAGTTTTAGGAAGTATTGTTAGGTAATGGCGGTGATAGGTGTTACGGTGGCGGCTCCGACCATGAATCTTCTTATGTATATTAATTTGACTGTGGTGAGGAGGAGAAGTAACTGCGGAAAAAAAATAAAAGAAAGAGAAAAAGTAAACACAATTTAGGGAAAAATATTTTCTTGTTGGAGGTGGTGGTAATGGTGAAAAAGGCAGAGATAGTGGCCGGAGATAGTGGCACAACAATGGTGAAAATATTTTCTTGTTGAGGTTGAAGAAGACAAGAAGTAAAAAAATTATAAACAAAAAAGATAGAGCCTTCCACTCTCTCAAAGGAGAGTGTACTCCACATGCTACGCCATGTCAGCACAATGTGCCTAATAAATACACTGTTGTATGAGTTCAACTGTTCAATAGGTAAACCTTATAATTTAAGGAGTCGTTTGGTTGGGGGTATTGGGATAAATAATCCCGGGATAAAATTTGGGATAATTTTATCCCACGTTTGGTTGGGGGTATTAGGTTGCCTTGGGATTATTTATCCCACCTTTTATTCCTTAGTGATGGGATAAGTTATCCCACCTACATGGTGGGATAACTTATCCCGGGATAACTTATCCCGGAATAATTTATCCCGGGATAAGTTCTTCCCAACCAAACGACCCCTAAGTGTTTAAATGGAAAAAATGAACATGTTTAAGGGGCTGCGTATGTATTCCGCCTTTAACCATTATAGTGGTTCTCATGATGAGTAATTTTCTTTTCTTCCCCCCACCACCCAAATTACTGTAGCCAAAGGTGCA
This sequence comes from Capsicum rhomboideum, assembly GCA_031232105.1. Taxonomy (NCBI): domain Eukaryota; kingdom Viridiplantae; phylum Streptophyta; class Magnoliopsida; order Solanales; family Solanaceae; genus Capsicum; species Capsicum rhomboideum. Next base: position 140,529,801 of record CP124719.1, on the reverse strand, counting down.
CTTCATTGGAAACTTTTATCGATCTATTAGAATGATAATATAACTGTTATAATCTTAATTTGGATAGACAAGTGACGAATCTTAACATGAAGGACATAAAGTTTTTTAAGAGTCCAAGAATAACTAAAATTGAGTTCATATATCACTATAATAAATGCACACTAAATAGTTCTTTCATGGAGGGAAATAGCATGTGAACCTATTAAAATACATGTATAACTAGCAAAGAATACAAAAAATATTTACTTTTCTCTATGCAGGAGGAAGGAAAGTCCAGCTTTGTGGATTAGCTCAATATGGTAACCTTGTTGGTGTTACTATTGGATATACAATCACCACATCCATCAGCATGGTGTAAGCAATTAGTAATTTTTATTACATTTTCTGTTTTGTGAACAATCCTAATCTTCACAACTAATTTTATGTTTTCTTTCTTTATTTATCAGGGCAATTAGAAGATCAAATTGCTTTCATAAGAATGGTCATGATGCTGGTTGTCATGAGTCAAACAATCCCTTCATAATTATATTTGGGGTTCTGCAAATCCTTCTATGCCAAATCCCAAATTTTCACAAGCTTTCATTTCTTTCTATCATTGCTGCTGTTATGTCCTTTGGTTATTCTTTCATTGGACTTGGTCTCTCCATTGCCAAGATTGCAAGTTAGTTTACCATTTTCCATATTACTTTTCCCTTTTAGGGTGTGTTTGGTACGGAAAAAAATATTTTTCAATTTTACCATGTTTGGTTAGTTAAACTTTTTGGCTCTAGAAAAACAAGTTTCTTAAAAATGACTTCCCTAACGAAACTAGTAAAAACAAGTTTCACAAGTGGCACTCCACACTTATTGTCTCATTCCCCTCCAACACAAGCTACCCCAACACCTTATCCCCCCAACCCCCAACCCCGAACCTCGTAATGTTTGTCTAGATTATATGCATACTTTTAGGATGATATTTTCTGCTTATGTAGCCAACACGAGAAAATGAGTAAGAAAATCACTTATTTTCTAAGAAAACAGTTTCCGTGGAAAACAAATTCTATCATACCAAACACACCCTAAATGCCCTTTTTTTTCTTTCTTTTCCCCATTTCTCTAATGGTTTTGTAATTTGATATGGGAAGAGGAAGGAGTAAATGCAAACACAAGCTTAACAGGGACAACAGTTGGAAAAGATTTGTCAGGCACACACAAGATGTGGAACACCTTCTCTGCTCTTGGAGATATTGCCTTTGCCTATGCTTTCTCTAATGTTCTTATTGAAATTCAGGCAAAGCACATTTCTTTTAACAACCACTTTTTTCAGTTTGTTTAACTTTCCAGTCCACTTAATACGTGTTTTTTTTTCAACTGAAATTTAACAGGACACTCTGAAATCCCATCCACCAGAAAATAAGTCCATGAAGAAAGCTACATTTGCTGGTATCTCTGTGTCAACAATATTTTACACACTCTGTGGACTTCTAGGATATGCTGCATTTGGAAACAAAGCGCCTGGAAACTTTTTAACAGGATTCGGATTCTATGAACCTTTTTGGCTTGTTGATCTCGCTAATGTATGCATTGTGGTTCATCTTTTTGGAGCTTACCAGGTAATATCGAACATCACAAACACATCCACTAGTAGTTTCTTTCTGTATCTTTTCCAATAATGGTGGTGTCTGGAGTAGCTTATGCAGACATCGACTATTCTGCTGACACCTTTTACCTCAAAGTGCAATCACTGAGTAACTCTATCCACTAAGGCTCAGGCTAATAGAAGGTTTTCTCTGCTGAGATTTGCACCCTGATCTCCCATAGTTTTCATCCAACTTCATTGACTGTTAGGTCATATCCTTGGGTGCACGTCTAGTGTTTCACATAACAGATCAATTTAAATCCCAATGCCAAAGCTCAGTTTGATAATATGTTTGCAGGTGTTCTGTCAGCCCATATTTGCATTTGTAGAGGGTTGGAGCAAACAGAAATGGCCAGAAAGTAAATTCATAACCAAAGAATACATTATTAACCTTTCACCCTTGGGGTTGTTCACTTTCAATTTTTACAGGCTCGTGTGGAGAACTTCATACGTGGTATTTACTACCATATTAGCCATGTTATTCCCATTCTTCAACGACTTCCTCGGTCTTCTGGGAGCAGCCTCATTTTGGCCACTCACTGTCTATTTCCCTATTCAGATGTACATTTCACAAGCCAAGATTCCTAAATATTCATTTACCTGGATTTGGTTGAACATATTGAGTTTTGTGTGCTTGATTATCTCACTTCTTGCTGCTGCTGGATCTGTTCAAGGCCTTATCAAGTCTCTCCAGCAATTCAAGCCCTTCAACTCTCGGTCTTGAGGTTCCTGTGGCTAATGTGTAGAGAATAAGAAAGGAAGACAAGAACCTCCCCTAAAGTCTCCTATCCCTCTCCAACCTTCCTTTTCTTTTAGTGACATACAGAATGGTTTGCCTTAACTAATCAAAGGCAACATTTCTACTATCTTGTAAGCCTGATTCCTAGATTTGGTGTTACAAAGTTGCTACAGGCATAACTTTCATACTATCTTTAAGACTCATCTCCTAGATTTGGCGTTAGAGTTTTGCTCGTCCTCATACAATTTCTACTTAACAAGAAGAGTTGCTATAGGTTTCATTTAGATCCAATGATATGAAATCCATGTTTTATTGTACACAGATACAACTATGTATGCATAGGTACGGATAATGATTATTGAAACATTTTACTCTTAGTCCTAATCAAATATATCCTTATTCAGGGCCATCATAAATGCTTGACTTGTATAGAATTTCTGGGGACTTCCCATCAAAGGGATTAGGATCAGTATAAAGAATATACAGTACAGGCTTCAGAACAAGAAATCTTATCTCTTGCACATTTTTACAAATTTTACAGTCATAGAAATAAGATTTCTCAGTCAACAAGAGTATCTTCTAGCTATCATGGCAATGTCAAACCAGAAAATAATAAGGCAAATATATTCGGGATAAGCAATGGAAACCTTTAAGACATTTGAACAGTATAACTTCATGAAATTAGCAGCAGCTCAATTTAGTCGTGGAGCTGTCTGTGATATCCTCTCTTCTTCGAGTAGTACATAAGGATCAACATATGGTGGTGGATCGGTCGATCTGTTGCTTGCATAGTGGACAAATGAAGGTCCCAAATACTGCCGAAAGAGAAGGAAACGGCAAACGGTGAATTAAGATCATGAAAAGAACTAGTGACTGATTATAATGCATCCGAAAAACATATGAAACACGTGAATTAGGGTGCTAAATATGCTTCAAATTTAACTTCCACAAAAACAAATAACACCGAGGTATATTTAAATCGTCACATCTTTTATTTTCTTTTATTGGAAAATTTTTACTCATCTTTGCTTTTTCCCTACTTTCCTGGAGGTCCAAATTATGTCCATTTGTCATCCCCAACTTCTATAATCAACATCATGATATGAGTGGAAATACAATAAACAGAGACTCTGATACAGTTTGACATTGCATTCAATGAGAACAATCTATTACCAATAGTTTTGTCACATTTTGCTGTAACTAATCATCTTTAATTGTTTCTACCAAGAACAATCAAAATACCTCAAAGCAGTCGCGGTATCTTTCACCAGACCATTAGAAAAGTCATGATAGCTGCAATCTTATTATTTTATCTTATTTATTTTCTTATCTAATGTGGTAAACCCCATCCCCCGGACTCCCCTTAATCTGGAGTTCAACAATAGCCCTTTCCCACTTCCGTCTGTTAGTTACTCGACCGTCCAAACATAAGGTTGCAGGTCGAAGGGTCTTTCCTTTTTAAGAAGTATCAAGTAGATGCAAAAGTTACAAAAGGAAGTACAACAAAAAGAAAACTGAGTTAAGTCCAATACATGAGAGGCTATTCTAGGACCAGGGAGCTAACAAAGTTCAAAAATTGTATGAGAATCTACAGGGGACAAATTGTGCCAGCTAAACAGATACATTAAGCACCGACTTTATAGAGTGATTGGGAGTTGATACACCAAAATATCTCCTATTTCTTTCTGTCCACAAAACCCAAGGTCAAAGGGTCTGTACGACTAGGCTATCCCTTGTAACATGATGGTTACAGCAATAAGCAGATACCACCGGTAATTTCCTAAATTTCAACATTTAATTCAACATAAGATTTAAGCTGCAAGTTAGTAAAAGAGGGATACACCCCCTTTGCTCCAAAAATCTTGGAAGCTCAATATCGTGTGGACTATACATGGCTTTGCCAAAAGAAAAGGCACATGAACATCTGAACAAGTATCATACAAGAACAAATATAGGCTCTTTTTCCTTTTTGGGGTTTTTGGAAAAGTCATTCCAGAAGAAAGATAAGAAGCTCAACAAATTGGTTTAGCAAAAAGGTAAAATACACAAACTAACTAATTGCAGTTGCTCCTTTATAACAAAGACATCAAAAGGATGCAAACCAAAGATCACAGGAATCAATTACCAGGTATAAAGCCAAGAAAGCTGCAATAGTTACAAGGATCAACGGCCAAAATGCCAAAAAGAATGTTCCACCAAGATTAAGCAAAAGTTTTGCCCGTGGAATCAAACCCTGCAAATATAGCATAAAATGATGGGTGTTCATTAGTTACAAACCCAAATATTGTCGATATAAATTATGTGAAGTCATATAATCTGTAAAATAAAATAACCAATGACTCTTTGCAAATCTTTCATATGATTTCTATTTGAACAGTTGTTTACACAACTGCAACTCCTTTCCTAAAATAGAAAAGTCCTACTTTCCCTTTGGTAAGTCATACTTCTCAGTCTACTCTTACTCATCAAAGAAAAAGTAATACTTCTCAATACACTTCTTTCTCTATTTTATTCTTCAAAACACAAAGTGAAGAAATGGTAACAACTAGTAATTATTATTTATTTCTTGTAGAAACCGTGCCAAATCAAAATGGGAAGATAAATATAAGGTGGAGAGAGAGACTCATAACGTATCAGGTCAAGAACCAATTGCATGACTTTATTCTTGTACATGAACATTTAGAACCAAAATCCAAATAATGTACAAGGAGGAAACCTGCCCACCTCAAGGCCTTCACTATTCAGTGCCATAGACTCTTCCCTTTGATTAGTCAAATTTCTTCCAGAATCTGTTGACACTGCATTTCTGCGATAGAAGCCTCCATCTTCTTCCCTAGAATTTGTCTGCTCATCTTCTTTGATGTTTGTGTTTGTCTCCTCAAGCAATGAAGTTGGAGTCATGCCACGTCTTCTCAACTCTTTCATAAACAATGATTCTGGAGGTTCTTCACCTGTGAGAACCAACATTGGATTTGAGGTCTTTTCAAAAAGAGAAAGAGGAAGCTCAATACGGTGTGTAATTGGAAGCTTCCAGATAGTCTGAGTGATCTGTTATGGCCGTGAGGCAAGTCAATCCAGTCATTCAATCATAACCAATTACATTCAGAAGTGTTCTGTAATGAGAAGCCAGAGCTGCTGGAACTTTCAAGGATTTAACTTTCGAATTTGGATAAATTCTATAAGGGTACTTCGTAGTAAATTTATCAATCACTATGGAGGACAGCCCACCTGATAGCCAGTCCAGTATATAATTCACCGTTTAACACTTCCCTTCTTTACCTAAAATACTTCAAATACTTATCTTTTTTCTTAATTCTCACAGCTTGCACATTCAATCCATTGAACCTCGTAGAGAGGGACCTATCCTTCCTCAATCAAGTAACAGATATTCATTTTAACTAATCAAAACTTGCATTCTAATCCAGCTACCTATTCAACCTAGCTCATTTCTCAAAACCTAGTGCCTAGCTATCACTTAGAGAACTTACTCCCTCCATTTCAATTTGTTTGCCTTGGTTTTGACTTGGCACGAAGTTTAAAAAAAAAGTAAAGAAAGACTTTTGAATCTTAAACTAAAGTTATGTTCAATGTACAACATGTCATATGAAAAGTTGAACCTAAAGAGTTGCCAGAAAAGGAAAAAGGCATTCTCTTTGAAAAGGACTAAAAATGAAAGCAAGACAAGCAAATTGACACGGAGGGATTATAAGTTTTCCCTTTATGATACATCAGGTAACATATCTTTTCTATCAAACACACCATTTCCAAGAATGGAAAAAAAAAAAAAAATGGAACTGGAACAGCAAAAATCAGCTAAAAGATAAAATCAAGTGTCACACACACATACACACACTAGTTATATTATCCAATACCACTAAAAAGAACACAACTTGTAGAAACAAAATCCCAAGTCAAAAAAAGATTACCATTACTCTGACTTTCACTGTCTTGTCCTCTACAACTAACCCTAAACTTTGTATCAACAAATTTCTTCAAGATTGTATTTTTCCTTTGAAACCTCACACCCAATATCCTCCTTCGGACAATAGTAGAAAAACGACTTGAATTTGATTGAGAAAATGAAAAAGGAGACTTCAACAACTGAAAAGATGCCATTTTTGGATGATCAAATTTTAGCTATTTTAGTAAAGCTAAAATTCATTAGTGAAAAGGCGGCAGTAGTATTTAGTGTTTCTTGAAATCTGCTGTTTCTCACTCCACTGTTGTACCTTACAATTTTGAAGCAATGATTTGGCAAATTTGTAGCCATAACTATTGAGCTGAGCATTGATCACGTGTGTCCCCATCCAACATAGTTACTTACGCTACCACCTTACCAACCAACCAGATTATTTGTACTACATTTTTGTAACTAATATTTGAAAATATATTTGTTTTACCATTTTAGGAAACAATTTGATTCTCTCCTCTTAAATAAAAATAGTACTCACTCCTATTCAAATTGTTTGTCTAGTACTTTCTTATTTAGGATCCGTTTGGTCATAATTTTTTTTTTCTTTTTTTCAGAAATTTATTTTACTTTAGTAAAAAAAATAAAAATAAGTGGTGTTTGGCCATGAAATATATTTCACTAAAGTAAAATAAATTTCCGAAAAAATGAAAATAAATTTTTCTTGTTTTCACTTTTTTCACTCCTACTTCTCTCACAAAAAGTCAAAAAGAACTCTAATTTTTTTCATGGTCAAACATAACTCCAACTCCAACTTCCACTCCAACTCTAAAAAATTTAATTTTCATGGTCAAACGCCTACTTAGTGTCTTTAGACCATCTGTAACCACTCTCTACTTTACACTCTATTTCACGTTCTAAATATAAAAGATTCTCTATATTTGAAAAACACTAACTCCAATTCATAACTCTATTTTATACTCTAAAAAAGAATTTTTTTCTCTCTCTTCAATATTATATTATTATTTTTATTTTATTTATATTTTCTTATTTCATAACTTAAATTTTATATATATATATATATATATAATCACCTTATAAAATTTATATTTTTTTCAAGATATTCATGTACTACAAAATTATTTTTTACCCCAAATTTTTAAATAACATAAATTGCAAGCAAATATTATATATTATTCATATTAATGAACAATTCAAATAAAAGTGAAATTACTGATGAAATACAATTAAATAAATATTACATCATGATAAAATTTATTTTAATTTTTATATAAATATTCAACTTTCAAGATTAAATTGTTGCTCCCATAAATGCTCTATTAATGCATTACGAAGTTCAAAATGAGCATTTTTGTCCTTAATTTTTTTATGTCTAGCTAAAAATTGTTCAAATCGATAATTTTCATCTACCACCATTTCTACCGTTGGAGTTGGAGCTTCCGAAGAATATTGAATTGGTGCATTAAGATCATGCTCATCCTCGATTATCATGTTGTGCAGTATAATACATGTAATCATTATATCATGTAGCACTTCTTTTCTCCTAAAACGTGACGGCCCAGCGATAATTGCAAAACGTGATTGCAAACCCCCGAATGCATGTTCAACATCTTTTAGACACGATTCTTGTTTCGTCGCGAAATATTTCTTCTTTTGGGAATGTGGCTCACGAATAGTTTGCATAATTGTAGCCCATTTTGAATATATACTGTCAGCTAGACAATAACTCATATTGTGTACTAATTTAATTACTCGTTTTACATGTGCATTTTTAATTTTTGTGATGGTCATATTTATTGTACAACTATAAATTATAACAGAACTAACTTATATCTTAAAAAAAAAAAAAATTATACTGAAATTAAATTAATATATTAAAAATATTACATTAGAAAATAATTATGAATATTAGAGACTTAATTAATTATCAAATATAATATATAATATGTTAAATTATAAATGTTATATAATATAAATATTAATATTATAATCAAAAAGTAAAATAGAGGGGATGAATAGTAACTCTCTATATTTGGAGAGTTACTATTCATCCCATCTATTTATAGAGTTTAGAAGGGAATTTAGAGAGTGATTGGAGTTGCACCCCCTATTTTTCCCCCTCTAAATATAGAGTATAGAGGGGAAAATAGAGGAGGGTCGAAGATGCTTTTAAAAGATAATGTCTCCTCCCACTTAAAGAATATTTTGAAACATTCAACATGTCTTTAGTTTAATATCACAAAATTAAAAAAAAACTATTTTACTTTTCTAAATTCTTTGTCAAAATCAAACAAACAAATTTAAACGAAGAGAACATTAGTGTTGTTTAAAAGGAATCAAGAATAGTAGTAATTCTTAGTAGATTAATTTCCCGAGAGTATATAATTTACTTCCAATAGTGTGGATAGAAATTCATTAGATTCACCACAAAAGTACCAAAGAAATTAGAGTCACTAATCATATATACATCTAAACTATCACTTTTCTCGAATTTCATAGCTCAAGTATAGGTTTTACTTGTAAGGAGAATTAGTTATTCAGCCTAACACTATACACTGGTCTTAAAGGAATTTTTGCCGTATTGTTTCTCCTAAAATATAAATTTCGTGTAGTATTCATAAAAAAAGAAGAAGACATCAGATAAGACAGTACCCTAGACAAGAATGCAGGTTACCTATTAGTATAACATAGTACTCCATTCAAATTTCTTTTCACCTGCAAAATGAGAAAAAACATAGTATTAAGTAGAGTAATAAAAGTGTTTGATTATTGTAATATATTTTTCCTAAAAGATTAATTATAAATTATTGTGAGGTGACTCTTGAGGTGGTTGAGAAGGCTAATAATAGCCTTCAATAACCAACGATAGCAATTTGTTATTTCTTGCACGATAAATTATTATTGCTTCTTTTGACTCTCCATTCATGTATGACAAGAAATAACAGGAATACTAGATTTGGGTGTGGCAATTATAGAAAGAAAAACAGTTCTTTTCTTCGTAAGAAAATAACAACAACGACAACCAAATGTAATTTTACGAGTGAAGTTTGAGGAAGATGAGGATGTACGTAAATCTTATCCTTATTTTTGTGGGGTAGAAAGGTTAATTTTGATAGACTCTCGCCTCAAAAGAGGAGCATTCGAAGCATGATTGCAAAAAGGTATGACAGCAAATAGTAACATATAAAGTAAATAAAGTAATAAACAGTAAAATACATTAGACAATAAAAAACTAATGTTACTAATTAAATACTATTGCTTGTAAGGAGGAGAGGGGATGAGGCTAACCCCCGCCTTTTCTCCCTAGAGCAACATTCGGCTATCTACCAACCTTCTACTCATAATTCTCAATCATCAAATTTTTCTATCTAGGGTCATGTATCAGTAAGATGAAGTCGTGTCATAGCTCAATCACCTCTTTCATTTTTTCTTCAGTCTACCTCTACCTTACCTAACTCTTGCTACAACCAATCTATCATAAACTCTGATAAGATATATGTTTGTGATCTCATGTTCGGGACAAATTTTTACAGGAAATATTTTACCCATCTTTGTCCATAAGTTTATTCGACGCGAATCAAAATTAATCGGGTGAATTTTGGGTGCATTTTGAGTATTAAGTGGTTAGAACGAAAAAGAGAAAGTTTATCCCTTACCCTAGGAGTAGGCATAAAAATCGGAGAACCGAAAAACTGAACCGAACCAAATTAGTTCGGTTCGGTTTCGGTAGTTCGGTTCTTTGGTTCGGTGTTCGGTTTAGGGGTAACGGTTCTTCGGTGCACCGAAGAACCGAACTTCTATTAATTTTTTTTTTTTTAAATTTTCATGTAGCTCATGTTTGGCCCAAAACTTTTCAAGACCAAAGCCCATACCCAATTACCCCATCAACATTTACCTTCCATCCTTATTACTTTTACATTTTCCTAATTTTAAATTTTAATTCCTAATATAATTATATATCTAATTGTAATTCCTAAATTTTTGCACACAAATACTCCTAATTTCTAACTGTAATTCCTAAAAATTTTCACACAAATATTATCACTATATTGTGATATGAAAAATGGAGCACTACAATGATATGTTTTTGAAGTTGTCCTCACTTGATAGTCTATTTATAATGTTTTAGATTTTTAAGTGTCTTATATTTTGATTCGGTTCTTATTTTATTTTACACCGAAAAATCGATTTAAAAACAACGAACTAAACCGAACCGAAGTTGAAAAACCCAAACCTAATCGAATTAGTTTGGTTCGGTGCATACTTTTCCAAAACCGAAAATCAAAGAACCGAACCAAAATTTGATAAAACCGAACCGAAGAACCGAACGCCCACCCCTACAGTAGCTTGTTATTCTCATGACGTGTTTAAAAAAAAAAATCAATAGAGAAGGAAGGAAGAATTCATTTTCTTTTAGTACAAAATTGACACGTGAAGCATGTAAAGCAAAATTGACAAGTCGGAGAGTTGCTTTGTCTTGGATTTTGGACTCTTCCACAATTGCGTATTAAAATTCAATTGCTCAAGTCTCTTAACCAACTTGACCAAATCATTTTCTTTTAATTGGCTCATCTTCATATGGAATGTTTAAAAAATAAATTCTTGAATTAAAAACCAAAAAATGTAATGAAATAAAATAAAACAAATATTGTTGCAATCACTGATTTAAAAAATTGAATTAGAGCCGTGCAGAAACATGCACGACACACCTACTTGTTTAATTTTTAGAGAAATATACGCAATGTGCTGTTGACCCTCTTGCCTTGAAAGATTTGGACATCTTAACAAGTAGTAACATTATTGTCTATTCAATGATGTTACATGTAGCTCAACAACTTGAGCCTCACTACTGTGCAGAACATTTACCAAAGACAAAACGCTACTCTCACCGGTCTATATTATCTGTCTTTTAATATTTTTACACTCCTCTTAAAGAAAACATTCAAAAGCCGTAATTATAAGAGTAACAACAATATTACCCAGTGTAATTCCACAAGTGGAGTCTGAAGAGGGTAGTGTACATGCAGATCTTACCTCTTCCTTAAAAAGTAGGAGAGGCTGTTTCAAACCGTAATTATAAGAGTATTTGTCTAAATTACCCTTTATCTATCTTAAAGGTCTCATTTAATTAATAATCAACTAATTGAATCAGCAAGAGTGAATTTGAAACAATAGCAAGAAACAGTGCTGAAGTTCAAGAACTTGCTTGGCTTGATATGAATAGAGTACGACATACAACAAAGTAGGTGTCCTCAAAATAGTTAAAAAAAGGCTCTCTTCCAAACATAGAAGAAATCATAATGCAATATCTACTTAAAGATATCCTATGATATGGTCATAACCTGAATGGACTGGAAAATTGTCTGGGCAGTAGAAATTGGAATGATATCTGATACCACTAAAATAGCATCATCCTTCTTTATCATCCCTCTTGCTTTTATAAGTTCTACAGTTTTCTTAACGTTTCCTTCCATGTCGTCTGATAGGTCAGTGAGAAGCGGAGTCACTCCCCACTGCAAATTGAGAGCCATCCGAGTGCTGTTGTCATTCGTGAAGGCAAATATTGGAGGATTTGGACGGTTGCGTGAAAGAAGAGACGCCATCTTCCCATGCCTCGTGTACACAAATATAGCATCCACCCCTAGGTTGTCAGCTGGAGTATGTAAAAAGAAATTGATTAAGATCGAAGACAAACAGATTGTTGAGACATTATATAATTAAGTAAATAAAAAGGTATGCTCTTGATAACTGTGTAAGATTTTAGCTGAGATGGTTACACAATTCAATATGATATGTAAGTAGGCAAGAGGTTATGAGTTCAAATCTCATTGTTACCCATTATCAACTAGAATGTTCACGAATTTGGCCAATGAGAAGAATCAGGCCACACGTGAGGGGTGTGTTAAAGATATGATCAATACATAGAACATCTGAGAGGAGTGCAAAACAAAAACAAACAAGTTTAAAACAAAATCAAACAATGACAGAGGGGTTTCAAGCCCTGTACCAACCAAAAAAACCAGGATCATTATTATTTCTTCCATTTCCTTTAAATTTTATATTCAAAAACCTATTCTTTACAACAAAATATGCGATTCTCACATATAAAAACACTCTCATGGATGCAGTCAAGGGAAGGAGAGGGAAGTACCCATTTCAACTGCACAATTGCAGATTTGCTCAGCAATTTGATCTGGCAAAGATACTCCAAGTTTGCGCTGATGCAACAAAGTTTGTCTGTTCTCTTCACGACATGATTGTTCCATTCGGGTGCTAGTTGTACGCAAGACAGAAAGAGCCTTCATTCCATATGATCCAATAGCTGACTCACCAGATAACATCAATGCATCAGCATACTGCCGTACTGCTTCAGAAACATCTGCAACCTATCACATAAAAAAGCTTGTGATTCTTGAAGGCTAGACTAGCTAGTAGTTATCAAACTAGAACCCGCCCAAAAGACACGGTCTAGCAAAAAATGTTTTGAAGTGAAGTTATCTAATATAATATCCGATAAGGGGATAAAAACGAGCTGCATAGTTATGGTAATAGGAATACATTATCAGGCATTGTAACAAGAAAACTACTCCCTCTGTCCCAATTTATATGACACACTTTCCTTTTTGGTCAGTCCCAAAAAGAATGACACATTTTCATATTTAGTAACAATTTAACTTTAAAATACCCACTTTACCCTTAATGAAATGATTTACAACCACACAAATATTTTTGACTCATTTTAGACCACAAGTTTCAAAAGTCTTCTTTTCTTTCTTAAACTCCGTGCCAAGTCAAAGTACATCACATAAATTGGGACGGAGGGAGTAGAAAGTACTGACAAATGCTAAAATAGGACGAGATTAAGTTTAACAGAAAATTTAGTAACTTTGATGAGACTGGAAAATTTTGTCAAAAGACCGAAAATGCAAAAAGCTTCACAAAGGGAAAAAAGATTAGTACCTCTGCTCGTGTTGGAGTCGGGTATTCAACCATTGATTCCAGAAGTTGAGAGGCCACGATAACGGGCTTGTTGAGCTGCCTGCAAACATAAGTAATATCTTCCTGAACAGATGGAATCTGTTCAAGCGGAATCTCAACTCCTAGATCTCCCCTTGCTATCATAATCCCATCAGAAGCTTCAACAATCTCTTCCAACCTTCGAAGAGACTCTAGGCTTTCTATCTTCGCCAATACCTTTATTGCCCTGTGATTAAATTCAGAAAGATATCATGATCCAAAATACACTTTGAAATTATGTGAAAAATTATAGTAAAGTAGAAGTTAAAAACCAATCTTTTGCTCACAACTTGACTTACTTGGAGGATTTAGTTGTGAGGTAGTCCTTCAGATGCTTGATTGCATCGGCATCTTTTACAAATGAAACTGCAATGAAATCGATATCTTCAGATATTCCAAATATAATGTCTGACCAATCCTGTGGATCATGAAGTGAGCATCAGCAAGATTAGATATTCATATTGAACATAGAACTCGTTCAGAAATTCACAACTTTATATTCAATTGCTGGGCTAGATCATAAACTGTTCGCCCTGGTTACAACCTTCATATGATTGACACAAACCTCAAAAGTTCAATAAACGTTAAAAGTGGTTAAAACTAGTCACTTAGACTTATCAATTATTGGATCATTTATGTCATTTCAAACACTTAGCCAGAGCATGTGGAAGAAAAAAGCCAGAGCATGTGGAAGAAAAAAAATCATGTTTTAAGCAAAACTCGAGCATATATCTTTTTTGATGAGTAAAACATCGAGCAATAAATTTACTTACCTTTGTTGATAAAGTCGGGAGATCATAATCTCTTCTTAAAATCTTTCCATCTCTCCAGAAACTCAATTTAGCTCTAGGCAGAAGTAGACCGGAGTCTGTGCACTTGCCCCGTAAATCGTTCCCAACTCTCTCTGTAACTTCAAAGGTTGCCATTCCTCCATCTATGACAATTTCATCACCAGGATTGACCCCTAAATAGGAGAAAGAGAATTCAACCTCAATCTAACTTTTTACAACCAAAACAGAAACAGTATATTTTTATCAATGAGACTACCTTCAGCAAAACCTTCATAATTTGCCTGAATTGTAAATGGACGAGAACCTTCAAACTTCTCAGTAGTAAAGTACCAGATTGAACCCTCCTAATGAACAACATGAATAGAATTCAAGTTAGACTACAAACTTTCACTTTACAACAATATTAGGGTAATTTCACGTACGGGATATAACAATAAAGTCACAAAACTACTTTTGTTTTACCCTCTATAACAAGAAAGTCAAAAAAAATATTTTTTTGTTAAAATAAGAGTTAATGTCCAAAAGCACACCTAAACTATCACATTTTCACTAGAAGGGGTCATTTGGGCCTATCTAAATAGATACTATGTTTAGATATGGATCCCTACATCGTTACATTCCATTTAGGAATAGGAATACGCGTAATCGGAGAGTTTCACACCTCATCTATCCATTGGCTTATTTTACCTACCTAAACTATCAACTTTCACGAGTTTCAAACCTCAACCATCATTCCCTTTGTATTAAAACACACCTTGATGTTGAGTTGGCCTACAAGCGCCTGTTGTCAATTGAGGTATGAAACTTGCGAAAAAGTGATAGTTCATGTGTGTTTTTTGACCATCAACTCTTAAAATAAAGTAACAAAACTATGTGCCAAATTAACCCAAACAACATTATACAAGAAAAATCACAAAAGGGCTTTAAAGAATTTGGTAGATCACCTCTGCTTTGACAGAAGAAGAAGAGCCATGATCAACAACTTGTATTTGATTCCCTTCTGTATCAATCATAACTGATACACTATAGCCTTTTTCTTGATTCAACTTCTTAATCTTCCTAATCACATCTTGATGCCACTCCCTTGAATTATGACACATATTTAGCCTAGCCACATTCATACCTGCAATAGCCAATTTCTCCAACTCATCTAAAGAAGAACAAGCTGGTCCAATTGTACACACAAGCTTTGTTTTCCTTAACCCCAAAAATTCCTTTTCTTTAACCTCCCTTTCTGTCACAACATCAAATCCTAAACACCCTTCTTTCAATTCACTTGTACTTTGAATTTTCTCCACTTGCATCACTGCTCTAATTGCTGTTCTTGATTTGCTGACATCAAGATTTCTACCATGAGAAAAACTAAATCTTGAATTTAATAAAACTGGAACACCAAATACCCTTTTCTCCAATTTACCAACTAACTTATTTGGACTGATCTTTGTCCCCATCAAAGCCAAATCTCCCACTATTGCCATCTTTAGCAAGAAAACCAAAACCCCAGAAAATTTTATTCAAAGTTTTGCAAATGAAAAAAATACAACTTGCTGACAAATTTATTAACTAGAGGGGGCCTGATGGAAAACTCAGCCAAGATTTGGTAACATAAATTCTTTTCTTGTTTGTGTGGAGTTTACAAGGTACACGGAGGGGAATAATCAAAAAACAGTACAGATGTATATATGGAAATAGTATAATATGCTATTCTATGGAAGAGTCAGAAGGGGTTTAGTTAGGAAAAAAAATACTAGTAAAACCCTAGTAGTAGAGGGGTCCAATGTCAGGCCTAAAGTAAGTAGGGAACAGTTACATTACAAGTTTGAAACAGAGGGACAACTGAAAAGAGGCGGTACACGTACAGTAGGCACGACATTGGCCTAACGTAACGGTCTGTTTTTATTGGCCAATATGAGCAGACAAAGTGTTGGCCCATTTAATGAAGAAACGTGTTATTTTGAAGAGAGAGATTAAAAGGAACATGTTATTTAGGGTGTACAGTCGTCAAAATTTTGTGATATCCCATCGTACCCTATTACTTACTACTGTATATCTATCTCTCAAGTGGAATAAATTAGACCAAGAATTATAATTTCAAGATATTTTATTCTACGTACCAAATGACCCTTAGAGACTGGATGATTACAAGACGTGTTAAACTAACTGCAATGATGAATTACTAATAGCCAATAATTGTGAAATATTCTAAACACATATTGACATCTTTGCTGGCATCGAGCATATCTACATTATTAAAATTT
This sequence comes from Capsicum rhomboideum, assembly GCA_031232105.1. NCBI lineage: Eukaryota > Viridiplantae > Streptophyta > Magnoliopsida > Solanales > Solanaceae > Capsicum > Capsicum rhomboideum. Next base: position 140,513,447 of record CP124719.1, on the reverse strand, counting down.
TTGGTGTAGATATTTTACCAACTCCTAAAGAATATATACATGTATGTGTGAACGCACGAATATGTTTTTAAGATAAATTCAACCAATAAGGCGACCCTAAAACAAGGCTTAACATAAGTCCCCTACAATAACTTACTCCAAAATGTAACTAAAACAACTACTCTTGCTGCTCAAAGCATTTGGGTATTTAAATGTAGACAACCTCCAGCAGAAATGCAAGGTAAGACTCCGTACAATACACCCTTGTGGTGAGGCCCTTCCCCGGACACCGCACATAGCGGTAGTTTTAGTGCGCCGGACTGTCCTTTTTTTTTTTTATGGATAAAAGAAGGCGGGCTCATCCTATCAGCCTTACTGCAGAACAAAATCTTCCTCCTCATATGAGACAGAACCCAGATTCATCAACAAAATTTGTATTACGACTCTGCAAGTGCAAGTGACATCTTTGTGGATTGGTCCAGTCAGATGAATAGACATGAAATTCGTCAATCGGTTCATTAATACACCAGAGAAAGCGATCCATCAGTCAAGGAGACTGGAGAAAACTGCTCCATTACAAATAAATATTCACTATTCTAGGACTCTTATTGAACTTCCACTTGGAGCTTAACATTACATACAGCCGATAAGGTCACTTGTTTAATACAACAAATTGCTACCATAAACTAAGGACTTTACATAGACCTCTAAATACTGTGCATGATGGACTTCCAAAAAGTCCTCCAACGGATCAAACACTATGTACATATATACAGATAATTGTCAACCGTAACCTACCAGAATGGACACCACCTGAAATGAAGAACAAGGCAATCATGTTAGACCAAAGAACAAATCCACAACTTCCTTAATCCGTATACTGCAGTTAAAATTCTTATTCGTCAAAAGCACCCCTTTACCACATTTAGAATTTGCATGTTTTTACATGAAATTTCATCACAAAGATCAAGAGTTAAAATTAACACCAAATGTGTGAGTCAGCAGCCTTTAATAGCTTAACCAAAAGAACAAACAAAAGGGAAACCAAGAAGCAATGGGAATCAGGATCTTACCCAACATAATTTTTGGCAAAGATTTTCATGAGACATTGCTTGCTGAATAAGTTTTTGGACTTGTAGTTTCACTGATAAACCATGATCAGCTTCACGCGTCTCTCCAGAAATCAACGTACTGTGATCCAGTGCATGCTGTAGAGAGCTTGAAGATGCAGAGGTAGCAGAAAAATCACGTCCAGAGAGTTTATTACTCATTCGAGCCATGACAGCGACAGCACGTTCATTTAGAACTTCATTGGCATCACCTAATTGATTGACCACCTAGAAAAAGAAATAAAACTGTAAGCATGAAGCATTCATCCCCAGAATGCTCCGCAAGCATAATTGATTAAAACCTGAAGCAGTTCTCTCTCCCTTGCACCTCTTTGTGGCTGAAGAAGCTCTCTATTTGAAGAGGACTCCTCACTATTCACAACAGGAGGCACATGTGCACTGGCAAGTGTGGAAACTTGCGGAACTTCATTGAAATTGAAAAGACGCCAATTTATAAGTGGATCATGAACAAAGGCCTGAAAAGAAAAAAAAGAAGACACAGAAAAATGAAATAAGCAGATAAACTGAATCTGTAACAAAAACATGTACATCATTACAGGACAAAAATGACAAACTCCTCATTCTAGAGCTACCAAAACATATATTCAAGGAATGAAACCAAGCATCTCAAACTAATGAGAAGTGTTCCTCTTTTCACTCTGAGTTCAACATGCAGTGATAGTTATTTACTAGTCTCAATTAAGGCTTTCAATTGTTCAACATGGCCATTTAAGGAATGAAAGATTCTAATTTTTCAATCATCCAAGTCATTCCAACTCCAGTTGGATCCAGATCTACTAAAATTAGATAGAACACCCTTCTATCACCCATTTGTGCTCTTCAGAAGGTAGCATAGTCGAGATTCGAGATCTTTCTAGACATGAAAACAGCCCAGAAGCGTACAGAAAAAAGGAGTTCAATATAGACCGATCAATATTTAAGCCATTATAGTGTGATCCCATTCCGCCTAGAGAAATATATTTTACAAGGTAAAACAGTGATGCCAAAAATTTACCTCCATCATAGCCATAACGCTATCTTTATGCAGTCGGAGAACTTGCATTACATTCTCACATGTTGACCGGAAATTTCCCTCTAAACCACTAACCTCCATTGCTTTTACAAGCATTCTAGTGAGGCGAAACGGAACCTGTACATAAAGTTTTTGTTACAAAAGCTATTAGTTTCCTTGATGAAAGCACATACAAATTCTGGAAAGCCATTTTTTGAACATAATAATTTACCTTCTCTGGAAACTTCTTCCGATTCATTGAAGCTTCAAAGCAATCTCCAAAATCAATTTGCAGAATCTTCCCACTGCATGACCAATATAAATATATTAAGTAAAACTTTTGTCCTCGGCAAAAAAATGCAATCACAGAGTACAGTGGTACCTATATCGGTGAAGCATGAGGTTACTAGGACGTCGATCACCCAAACCAAGTCGGTATCCAACCTGGAGAAAGTCAACCCAAATTCAACAGATGTAGGCAAGAGAAGCAGCTCAAAAGAAAGTATCTCATTTTTTCTCAGTTTTACTGTTCTCTCTTCCCAATTTGTAAGATATTAGTTTCATTTTAAGACGTTGGAAAAATGTTTTGACACCATTCCATCATTAATATTACTCTGTAGAACTTCACATGCCAAGAATATTAACGTTGATGCAATGTCTTCCCATATCAAACAAACTTAACGCCATCTATTTAAAATTTTCTTTCACCATTAATAACATAACAAAAAAGTAAAATTGACATATTAACTTTTTGTCCTATGGAATGACATCACATAAAACAGGCCGAAAGCACTTTATGCTAGAAACAATATCTCTTCAGGTCAAACTAGGTCGAGAAATTAATGGCCCTGACTAAGTACAGAAGCAACTCTTCGTGCCAAACTTTGGTCAGAAAACTAACTACTGCTCCTCTGAATTAAGCATTTTAGGATGTAGAGGTACAACATTCACAACACATAATAGTCATGCCCTAGCTGCAAATGTTTTCAGATTACTAAGTTTCTGATATGCCTAATTAAAATGGCTGCAATAATTCTGATCAGGCACAGGAAGATCACAACACCAAAGATAGTTGCACCATATAAATGCAGCTTATATGAAAGCAAAACTTGTGTGATTCTCTGGGTACTCCTTGTCGTAAGTAGTTTCCGTTAATCCGAATACTTGCAAGCGGAATATCATAACATAAGTGGTTTATATACAAAGTTAGATACTGACTGATTTAATACCTCCAAAGACATTAGCCCCCAGGGCGTCCCTTTTCTCAAATGAAAAAGGGAAAAGAAGTAAAAGAGGTTATTCAGTGTTAGCATATTTGATAGCATTATGGAAGGCTTTAACCAACAACTCAACCGACTTACTTTTCCTTTTTTTTCCCAAAAAGAATAAAAAAAGGTTAGTGTTCATACAGCACACCCACCCCACAAGATGCATTAGAGAGTAAAACAAATAAACAAACAAGGGAACATTGTTCTCATCCAAACCTAAACAGAGAATAAGTTTTAGGAGAGGTTCTGAAAGAATGCAAGGAACACATACCATGCTCATGACAGCCAAACTTCTTGTATAATTTGTTCTTCTGTCCAGCCAGACCTCAGAAGTGCGACTCTTTAACCAAAGAACCTATATGACCCAAAATAAATACCTTCAGAAAACAATGAGCAGAAAGATTATGCTAGCATTTTACCTACCAGGGATGTTATTGCAATAGGCTGAAAGTCGTCGTCATAGAATACACACCCTTGATAAGTCATTCCCTTCTGTATTTTGCAAAGCATATTCAAACACCTCCACTTTAGCGATAAGTGGCAAATTATCATAATCCGGTGCAAAACTCAGCATCAATTTATGCTCTTGATTTAAGGTGATCTGTTAAATTGGAACAATATACAACAATTAGATAGAGATACTAGTATATTTCAAGCACAAAAAGGTCTATGTTGAACAAACCTTCCGGGCATCCCTATATTCTCGAATAAGATGGTGCAAGGTGTCACAATTTGGAATCCATTCTATCAGTCCACTATTAGGGGACAATGGAATGACATCATATCGTTGGATTGATAAATCTTTCTCTGCAGTCTTTCTCGAGTTCTCCAACAAATTATTAACCAGACCAAACAACTGGGGTGCATAGCAACAATACAGTGTATCTTTTAGAACAATTTCAGCAACTTCCCTGTATCTTGACATCATGAACTCTCCTGTGTTCCTGCACATTTTGATGATAAATTTTCTCTTATCTATCATTTATCATATCACAAGCAGATAGATAATACTGGGTCCAATTCCCATGGCATATGACTTGAGCATATTACATTATTCTTTGTGAAGGAGACAAAAACAAAAAGCACATAAATCCGTGAAACTAAAGTAGTCATGGAACTATACTAGCATAACTGCGTACATGGCAATACAGCAAATAAAAAATTGTCCTCAAATAGCTCGAAGAGGTACCTCGACCACCACCCTCTTCATGCAGCCATCCATCACCTAAGAACCTGCCCTTCACCCCACTAGCACCTCATAAGCAGACAAACCACTCCATCACAAACCAACAACTATCCTAGAACCCTTTTCGACATAGAAAGTTTTCCCCTTTTTTCAAAAAATATTTTCGGAACATTGTTTGGTTATACATTGGAATGATTTTTTGGTTAGTTTTTGAAGATGAGTTTTTCAAGTTTGAAATCAGTAATTTTTTTCCAATGATAGAGCTTCAACTTCTTGCAAGTGAAATCTGCAACAAGTTACAAGACGATATCTTATAAAAGTTGACCACATGATCCAAGCTCAACAGAGGATCCTGTCAATATACACCGTCAACTAACAAAAACTGATAAGAGAGATGCCATTCAATGCCCAAAAAAGAATCTACAAATGACTGAAACCCAGGTACCCCAACCCCAACCCCCACCCACCCCACAGATCATAATCAATCTATAGATCACAAATGCATTTTAACTAATAAGAACAAGTAGGTAATAGACTCCTTTTGGTATATGGTTTGTATCCGGGAGTTCTTTCCCTCATTAATAATTACTTTATATAAAAAAACAATTAGGTAGTAGACATTTGCACCCAAAACATACATGTAAATGGCCTCAGGCTTGAGGTAGACTGACTCGTAAGTCCTCCCCGATATAACCAGAGATTTTAAGTCTCCAGTTTCTCAAACATTCAGCAGATCACAGCAATTTAACAAAGCGCAAGAATCTGAAATATTTTCCTACAATGAAATAAATAATGTGATGCAATTTGTGAGCAAACCTAAGCAGCTCCGCGACTGCCAGAAGGGATCCATGTATACTAGGAACAGGCGCATTTCTCCCCAATCCATCTTGGGTAGCCTCAAACATTCGATAATACCTGTCGGAACCACCAATTTAAGAGTAGATGCCTTGGATCAAGAAATTTGGGACTGAAACATTCTTTTAGTATTTCTGAAAAAGGATAAGGGGGAGAGAGAAATAGACATACCACTGAACACGCCACCGTGTCTCACGCTTTTCAATAACACGAAGGCACGCATGCAATGACTCAACAGCTTTTTCTCGAACAGCCAACGTTGGATCCCTCAGAGCAACCCAAATAGCATCCACAAACTCCGGCACGTGAACATTGAAGACGGTAGAAGCATTTTCCGCCATTTCCTTTTGTTTAAAGATAGAGATTGAAACAGGGACATCATCAGCAAGTACTTAGCTCGTATCTGGAATTCAATATGCTTATGGTGGGTTTATTTAAAATATTATAAGAATGACAACCACATTTCTATAGTATGAACTATTTCACTCTTCATTCGGTGATAACAGAAAAAAAAACACTAGTTAACCTTTAGGATACAATTCTAATAATAGCATATATTTGTATTCAGTTTTGAGAAAACTTAGGTACCTTCTAAAACAATGGCAAGTCGGAGGGTGGAAAAGTTGGAGAAAGGAAAAGGAAGGTGTGGTAGAATGGCAGTGAGAACAGTAGAATTTTGTAGGGTGGAGAGATAGTACCCAAAAAAAAGTGACTTCGTAGAATTTTGTAGGGTGGAGAGATAGTACCCAAAAAAAAGTGACTTCAATTCAAAGTTTCCCCATCACGTAAAGATGAAATAAATAAAACCCATCAAAGTTTCTGCTTATACAACAAACCATGAAGAAATATGCTAATTGTACCTTTAATACATTGGACTTCTCTTTTGTATGTTAGTAGGCTCATTTTGTTTATGATCTTAAACTTCAGGATATAGTTAGTAACTTTAGCTCTTCACTGTTGTCTTGTAGGTCGTAGTCAATGTCCCCCCTCCAATGTATCTTTTTGCTGTAAATAAACACTGTAGGGCCAATCCCCCTACTACCACAGGAGGTGAAAGCCTGGGTAGATGGATTTGATAAACAAAAAATTGATCAACCATTTAACTATACTGTCATTTCACCCTTCACGTAACAGAATTTAATCAGCAAGAGATTTAGAATCAGTTCTTTACATATCAAATACAAGCAAACTGATTTTCTCAAGAAGATGAATTCATAATAGCAGATACATTTCATGAAAAAAAATAGGTTTGGCCAAGCATATACTTCAAATTTGGCCTCTAAAAACTAACTGGTCATGGATCTGATTTGGTTTTTTTATATATGCAATTTAGGGGACTCAGTCTATACTGATTTCAAAGAGTGACCACAGTTCATATCCGGTAAGCAACAACCGTTTATTCAGTTAGTTTCAGGTCATTGTTATCTCACCAAAGCTAGAGAACCTTTAACTAAGATGAGGTGACACGTTTTATCATGCAGCAAATTTCCGCTCCACTAAATCTGAGACTCTTATAAACTCAAAAATAGAGTCATTGGCTTAGCCATCCTCTTGGATTCTTTCACCATACAAGAACTCGAGGTAAGTTCTGCTAATCTAGTTGGAAGGAGATGGTTTGAAGTTCTGCATTCGATAGTATGATTTAATCAAAAGAGTGTTAAGAGTTGTGTTTGTTTAACTTGTTATAGGTGGACAAATAAGTTACAAGATCAAATTTCCTAAACTACGTTTATTAAGTCAACGTAATACAAAAAATTCATCAAAGAAAGAATTTTTTGATGAATTTTTTAAGCCCAACAATCAGATCATGCAAAAGTTCATAGAAGCAAGGGTCAAGCAGAGTGCTATACACAAGCCACACGAAATCCTCAACTAATAAAAGAAACTTCAACAAACTGAGGCAGCATACAGAAAGTTTCACTAACAACATAAAGCCATCAGCTAACTAATGAAAACATTAAAATCCTACAAATCACACTTGAATCACTTCAATTAAAGTCAGTAGGTATGGCCTAAGACTGATTTGCTGAGAAGCAAAAGAGCAATTTTCCTTCAGTTGTCAATGCAGCAGTGACATGACTTCAAAATCTTCATGGAGAAATGACATGGCTTCTAATTCTGCTCGAGCGTCTTACAGGGGTGATGACTTCTTCTCCTCCACTTGCCTAAAATTTCACAAGGAAAAAGTAGAAAACATACAAGTAAGAGAACAGATTTGGCTATTCAAAAAAGGACTGTTAAAGTTCCAAAGAAGATAGAATATACTAAGTTAAATACACTCACATTCTTGATAGGAATCCTCTCATATGTAGTGAAACTTCCATAAGAAGGTGAACCCATTGAGAACTCAGATGTAGCCAAGGACTCTCTCCTGTTACTCTTTCTAGGTTTCTTCTCCATGCTCTGAGCCTCATCATTCTCTGATATGGGATATTTCTTACTATAAGATGAGCTTATCTGAAAGCTGCTCATCTCCGAAGGACATGACTCTTCCACGACATCGACCTCTGTTGGCCAATTTTGAGAGGAATGCTTCTCTTTGACAACATGGTGTGTGGCAAATTTCTTACTTGAGAATGCTACTGGATGCAAAGTCTTATCACATCTTCTCTTCACATAGAGAATTGTAGCAGAAAGCAGACTCAGTACAAGTGAGGAAATTCCCAGGATCTGATATGCTCCAACATTATCTCCATCATGTCTATCAATTGGAGACTCCATCATTTCTAAAGGTTGGGCATCTTCAACAGCAGAAACCTCTTTCATTAAGCTTTCATGATTGTCAATTATCGACTCAAGTGCAGCATCAGTACTGATATCATTAGCAGCAATGAAAGATTTGGATTCAGCCAACTCAACCTCAACATTAGCAGTTGTAAGCCCTTGGTCCAAATCACTTTCTGAACTATCAGATTCATTCCCCTTAGCTAGGACAACAGAAACTTCTTCAGTCTCCACCAAATCACAATGTCCTTGTTCTAGATCTTTTTCTAAGCTATCGGCCTCATTTACTTCCACTAATTGAATTGCGGAAGCTTCTTCAGTCTCCAATTCATCCACTCCTTCAATTTCCACTTCATCACCATCATCTAAATCAGCATCCACTTGATATTCTTCCTCATCTGGCTCAGTTTCAGATTCTTCATCCTCTTCTAATTCAACTGGTTCAAACTTTTTAACCAATTCCTCACTAACAGTACTACCTTTCAAATACCCCTGATATATACTGCTAGCCTCTTCTAGTTCAGTCAAGTTCATGAATTTTAATGGATGCACATCATCTATTCTACCAACGTTATTAATCAACTTTGAGAAATAAGAAATCGCTTCACCCGAGAATTGCTTAAAGTAAATATTAGCCTTATCCAAGACTGGAATAGCCAAGACCGGAATATCTGATGGAATGCTGACATTAGAGAATCTTAAGTCTATAGACCCAGGAGTAGCAAGTATAGGAGAATCAGTAACTGAGAATGATAAGAAAGCAATCATGAGTACCAACATCAGAGAAAAGAACTTTGATATCGTTGAAGACCTTGGTTTTGCTCTCATTTTTGCTTCAGAAATGTCCTCAGCAACAGGTAGCGCAGGTTCAGCAATTTCCTCAGCCACAGGTATTGCAGGAACAGAAACTTTAGGATCCTCTTCCTCTTCCTCTTCCTCTTCTTGATCAACCGTTGCTTCAGTTAAAGTCTCTTCTGAAGAAGAACCATCAGATTCTTTCAGTGAATCTTCGGTTAGAGAACTTTCACTGCCATCTATGTCTGAGAAGTTATCAGACAGTAACTCAGACAAGAAGCTGTCGTCTAGAGTGGGTTTGTAGTGAAGAAACTGAGGCCTTGGAGAGAGGTAATTGGTTTTAGGGTCATATGGAGGCAGAGAGGGATCAGCATCAAGGGGGGCTATTGCAGGACAAACCAATGGCTCATCATTGCAAATGTCAGAATCCATTGTTACAGTATCAGAAAGGGATTCAGATGCAATATTGTTGCAATTTAAAGGTGCCTCCGAAAACGTTACCCTTTTCGGGGGTGGTTTGGTAACTGGAGGAAGCCCATCAACAGGAACAGTCTCCTTAGGGTCCATAACATTCTCAGAATTCTGATTATACTCTTCAGAATTTGACGAAAAGAATGTAGCTTTACCGTCAGACAAAGTGATTGAAGTCCTAACAGGATCGTTTCTTTCCACCAAGATTTTCTTTTTGGGAGACTGAGCAATCTTGGAAGAAGCTGAAATCGTCGGAGACATGAAGTTCTTGGAACCCTTTGCCGGTGATCTCAGTTTCACTGCCTTGTCATTCTCCTTCTCATCAAAACCCAACCCTTCTTTCCCTGAATTAGACACCCTTCTCGCCGAATCTACAACAAAACAAGAAAACAACAAAGTAAATCAAGAAATCTTGCAACGATTTTTGACATTTCAAATCAAGAAAACTGAGTAAGAGAATGGGAAAATGGAAATTACCAGCAGGGCTATTGGCAGGAGTAATGGGGTTGATTCCTCTGTGGGTTGCAAGAAGAGAAGGCCGCGAAAAAGGGCTGCCGTTGAAGCTTCTTCTGGGTGTAGAATTGCTTGGATGATGAGGAATGGGTCTTGCAGATTTGTTAGTAGAAGAAACCGCCATTGATATTGATGATTTGTTATTATTGTATACCAAGAAAGGCAAGCGAATCGTCGACAGAGAACAAACAAGGAAATCAAAATACTGCAAGTTTAGAGAAAGGAAACTTTAGTAATTGCTGAAATTGAGAAGATCTTGAACATCTTTGTAACGGCTAGTTTTGAAATTTTGAAGAATGGCTTTTGGTATTTGCTATTTGAATGCTCTAAATTTTTGACCGTTGGAGTGAAAAAGGATCAAAAGAGGTGACCTTTGGATAATTGCTTCCTTTTTTCGTTAGATAAAAGTGGATTTTGAATTAAAGATGAACAAAGTTTGATTCAATAGAGCCTGAAAAAATGCGAAAAATACAACGGATAGGGTAAAAAATACATATCAATTAATAAAATGTAATCGGAATTAACTCTATTAATAGCTCTCATGATTGGATATCTAAAGTAAATGATACTTTCTTCCGTTCCGTTCACTTTTATTTGTTCAATGTACTAGAAATAGAGATCCATTTTTATTTGTCTAGTTCGAAAAATCAAGCCTAATTTAACTTTGTTATTACTTCCTCTAGTCCATATTAAGTGAATTGTTGGGGTATGACACACCCCTTAAGAAGAATATTTAAGGATATCCAAATACTCTTCGTGTTAGCTACCTTGTTTTTTGATATTTAATTGATTCATTCATAAAAATTCATGTTTTTTGTGTCTCGTTTTTTCAACTAAGAAATCTTGAAAGTAAGTGTCGCGAGGTTCGAAACTTGGTGGAGCAGACACCTCTATCCGTTCTCACTTAAATAGTACTTCCTCAGTCCCAATTTATATGACACACTTTCCTTTTTAGTCAGTTCCAAAAAGAATGACACATTTCTATATTTGGTAACAATTTAACTTTAAAATACCCATTTTACCCTTAATGAAATGATTTACAACCACACAAATATGTATGACTCATTTTAGACCATAAGTTTCAAAAGTCTTTCTTTCTTTCTTAAACTCCGTATCAAGTCAAAGTACATCACATAAATTGGGACGGAGGGAGTAGTACTATTTTATTTTTTTGTATATGCTACAGTTTCATACTGTGACATGTGTCTAACATACACATTAGTATTACGCTCTCATCACTAGATCAAAATTATGTGACATTCATGATTGTGAATCCTATTTAAGAAAAATGATCTATTACATTTTTAAGGAGTACTTTTGGCCCTTCTTGGAATTCAAGATCTAACAATAATAATTAGGAAAAATAACATAAATATACACCTTAACTTATTAGATTTACACAAATCTCCACATTTATAAAGTAATTACAAAAATTTCAATTGATTATGTATCTCCGTTGGATGTATCGGGAGCTAATTATGTATCTAGACAGACCCAAAATCGAAAAAAATATATCGGGAGTTAACTATGTATCTTCGTTGGATGTATTGGGAGCTAATTATGTATTCCGACAGACCCAAAATTGAGATTTTCAGTAATTATACAAAATATCAAGATTTTGTGTAATTAAACTCCAAACTGTCGAAATTTATGTTGTTTGTCCTAATAATTATGGACATTGTCGATAAATATTCCATCATTAAAAAGCAAGCCCAAGCCCAAATTGTACGTTTTTCATTAATAGCCATAGTTATCGGAAAAAGTTTGAGTATTTAACACCTAGAGTTGTTTGAAGATTTTTTACTATTTATTCTAAAGCTTTGAAAATTAAAAATGTTTCACCATTTTTATTTGAATAAAATACCCTTTTCTACTTCTAAAAAAGTTGTATTGTAGTGGTACTTTAGCATATTTTTATTTTTTTAAGAAAATAATATATCTTAATTTCGTTCCTTGATATGTTAATGTGTACTTTAAAACTCTAAAATAATAAGAATGAAGGTTGAAGGAGTTTATTTGTTAGTTTGTATAGCTAAATTTTTCTTTATCCTTAAAATTTATATCGTCTACAACTTTTTTTTTTGTCGAGTTTTATTGGAGTTTTTGATATTCACAATTCAATAGCACACATTTATTTTCAAGTGGAAATAATATAAGAGAGACTTCTCGGATATAGTTTTATGAAACAAATCAAATCAATAAGTCAATTGTTAATCCTACAATATTTTTTTAAAAAAAATATAAATACTAATATTTGTTTAGGGGTTAAAGTTTTGGGCCTTGACAGGAGAAAGAGAAGAAACAAATAAAAAAGTGAAAATTATGTCATATATACTTTTTAGATTCTTTATTGTAAGTTGTAACAACACTTTTTCCTAATTATTGATTTATAATTTTAATTGCAAGTTGTAGCAGTTTTTAAAAATATTATTTAATTTATTTTTTTAAAAAAATTATTTAATAAATATATATCAATTAAAATATCTAATAAATATTTGAAGAATCTTTCCACTCACATTAATTACCGTCACCGTCTTTCTAGGAATTTAAAATCGTCTAAATAAGTTATTAACTTGTACTCGTTTTCTATCAATTAAAACTATTTACTACTACACGTTTCTTTCCTTTACTGAAAAAGGAACTTTTATTGATATTTTCCAAGTATATTCATGATTCTTCTACATCTTCTTTATTGTGATAATATGTTTCCTCTTTATTAACGCCTACTTTTATCTTTCACTTTTTATATTTTCTAAGAATTTTGGGGTTTGTTCCTTCAACGATACCATCTTCTTGTTCTTATCCGTTGATTTATATCTTCCATTTCTAAGTTTGATTCTACTCCAACCATTTTTCGACTTGGGGTGTTTCACTCCTTCTCCAATCAATAAGAAGAAGAAGAAGGAAGTTGATATTGATGGTATATTGAACAATCAAAGTGACTTTGTTTCGGATAAAATTGTTGATACGAATCAAACATCGCAGTTGAAGCAACTTATTTTCAACATGCAAAGTGATATTTTGTCGAAGAATTCTGATATTCCTCAAAAAAAGGAATAATAAGAGAAAAAATGTTGTTGTTGAGCAAGTAGCAGATTTCGATTTCGAAGATGAAATCCCTTCACACAAGCCTAAAAAATCAAAGAGTGGTGAAGGTTTTTCTCGTGTGACAAGGTCTATGAAAAATGTAAAAACTGGCAACGGTATTGTTAAGAAGAACGTGAACAAGAGGAATTCAAACAAAGTGTATAAGGTAATTACATTTTAATATTTTTTAATTTTATATAGTTTTTATTTTGAGTATGAATTCAGTATAAAATTTATTTTTTTATTGATATTTGTTTGATCTAACAAGTATTTTAATTAAATTTGTTATTCTTTTGCTTTTCTTAGTTTTTTTTTTTTTTTTTAATAAAATCTCATATTTTTTCAGGAGAGAAAACAATACACTCACTGGTCTTCATATATTAAGGTGGATGTGTTTCTTGATCTTAGATCAAGATGGAACCAATTTCATTTCTTAATGTTCACATACACATTAGTATTACGCTCTCATCACTAGAACAAAATTATGTGACATTCATGATTGTGAATCCTATTTAAGAAAAATGATCTACTCCCTCCGTTTCAAAAAGAATGAACTACTTTTCTTTTTAGTCCGTTTCAAAAAGAATGATCCTTTCCTTTTTTGACAATACTTTAATTTCAATTTTCCACATAGCATATTTAAGACCACAAGATTAAAGGGTATTTTAGTACATTTGTCATAACTTTAATTTAGGACCACAAAATTCAAAAGTCTTCTTTATTTTCTTAAACTTTGTGTCAAGTCAAACTAGGTCATTCTTTTTGAAACGGAGGGAGTATTACATTTTTAAGGAGTACTTTTGGCCCTTCTTGGAATTCAAGATCTAACAATAATAATTAGGAAAAATAACATAAATATACACCTTAACTTATTATATTTACACAAATCCCCACACTTATAAAGTAATTACATAAATTTTAATTAATTATTTATCTTCGTTGGATGTATCGAAAGCTAATTATGTATCTATACAGACCCAAAATCGAAAAAAATGTATCTTCGTTGGATGTATTATGTGTCTCGACAGACCCAAAATCGAAAAAAATATATCGGGAGTTAACTATGTATCTTCGTTGGATGTATTGAGAGCTAATTATATATTTCGACAGACCCAAAATTGAGATTTTCAGGAATTATGCAAAATATCAAGATTTTCTGTAATTAAGCTCAAACTGTTGAAATTTATGTTGTTTGTCCTAATAATTATGGACATTGTCGATAAATATTCCATCAATTAAAAGCAAGCCCAAGCCCAAATTGTACTTTTTCATTAATAGCCATAGTTATCGGAAAAAGTTTGAGTATTTAACACTAGAGTTGTTTGAAGATTTTTTACTATTTATTCTAAAGCTTTGAAAATTAAAAATGTTTCACCATTTTTATTTGAATAAAATACCCTTTTCTACTTCTAAAAAAGTTGTATTGTAGTGGTACTTTTAACATATTTTCATTTTTTAAAAAAAATAATATATCTTTATTTCGTTCCTTGATATGTTAATGTGTACTTTAAAACTCTAAAATAATAAGAATAAAGGTTGAAGGAGTTTATTTGTTAGTTTGTATCTTGGTGGAAGTGGCTTCCACATAACTAAATTCTTCTTTATCCTTAAAATTTATATCGTCTACAACTTTTTTTTTTGTCGAGTTTTATTGGAGTTTTTGATATTCACAATTCAATAGCACACATTTATTTTCAAGTGGAAATAATATAAGAGAGACTTCTCGGATATAGTTTTATGAAACAAATCAAATCAATAAGTCAATTGTTAATCCTACAATATTTTTAAAAAAAAAATATAAATACTAATATTTGTTTAGGGGTTAAAGTTTTGGGCCTTGACAGGAGAAAGAGAAGAAACAAATAAAAAAGTGAAAATTATGTCATATATACTTTTTAGATTCTTTATTGTAAGTTGTAACAACACTTTTTTCTAATTATTGATTTATAGTTTTAATTGCAAGTTGTAGCAGTTTTTAAAAATATTATTTAATTTATTTTTTTTTAAAAATTATTTAATAAATATATATCAATTAAAATATCTAATAAATATTTGAAGAATCTTTCCACTCACATTAATTACCGTCACCGTCTTTCTAGGAATTTAAAATCGTCTAAATAAGTTATTAACTTGTACACGTTTTCTATCAATTAAAACTATTTATTACTACACGTTTCTTTCCTTTACTGAAAAAGGAACTTTTATTGATATTGTCACGCCCCGAATTCCAACGAGGCGTGATTGGCACCCGAAGCCGATATGGCTCGAGAGAACCAATCTTTGCTTATGAACCTTCGTATGCATACCCTCGCATGATTCTTATGATACCTTATGCACCTATGCGGAAACATGAACATGGAGACATACACTATACAAATGTATTTAGGAAACTTAGCCGTTGGGGCCATCGAGTCAAACAGAACATTCGTCTCTTACATCCATAACCCACATTTATCTACAAAGCCTCTAACCATACATGAACACAACAACCTGTAGTCGGGATAAGTCCCGGCTTTATACAACGATTACAAAACCAAAACAATATACACATGTGACTCGGAGAAGCCCCGAACTAATTGGAGCTCACCAATGATCCGCAAATGAGTCGTAGCCTACTGTGGAGATCTACTAACACCTGTGCCTGCAACAATTAAAGTAAATTCCCCAAAAGGGGTCAGTACGAAGAATGTACTGAGTATGCAAGGCTATAAAGAAACTTCATGAAACTTAAACACCTCAATGAACTTGATTTCAAGAGAATAGTCAATGTGGATAACTCATCATCGTCATTCAGTATGTGTGGAAATGGGTACTTTACGTTCATTATTTCATTTGCCTTTATGACCATTACCTTTAGTAGTTAAAACCGTCAATAGATAATTGTCAATGACATACTTTTGGCTCTCGACACTTAAGTAAACATTGTTCGACATCGTCAAGTAGGGTTTGGTAGGTACGGGGTGTTACAGATATTTTCCAAGTATATTCATTATTCTTCTACATCTTCTTTATTGGGATAATATGTTTCCTCTTTATTAACGCCTACTTTTATCTTTCACTTTTTATATTTTCTAAGAATTTTGGGGTTTGTTCCTTCAACGATACCATCTTCTTGTTCTTATCCGTTGATTTATATCTTCCATTTCTAAGTTTGATTCTACTCCAACTTAGAAGAGCCCTAGATTTACCGAAGAGAGCAGCCCCATTGTGCTCTCTAGACCATTTTTCGACTTGCGGTGTTTCACTCCTTCTCCAATCAATAAGAAGAAGAAGAAGGAAGTTGATATTGATGGTATATTGAACAATCAAAGTGACTTTGTTTCGGATAAAATTGTTGATACGAATCAAACATCGTAGTTGAAGCAACTTATTTTCAACATGCAAAGTGATATTTTGTCGAAGAATTCTAATATTCCTCAAAAAAAGGAACAATAAGAGAAAAAATGTTGTTGTTGAGCAAGTAGCAGATTTCGATTTCGAAGATGAAATCCCTTCACACAAGTCTAAAAAATCAAAGAGTGTTGAAGGTTTTTCTCGTGTGACAAGGTCTATGAAAAATGTAAAAACTGGCAACGGTGTTGTTAAGAAGAACGTGAACAAGAGGAATTCAAACAAGTGTATAAGGTAATTACATTTTAATATTTTTTAATTTTATATAGTTTTATTTTGAGTATGAATTCAGTATAAAAATTATTTTTTTATTGATATTTGTTTAATCTAACAAGTATTTTAATTAAATTTGTTATTCTTTTGCTTTTCTTAGTTTTTTTTTTTTTTTTTTAAATAAAATCTCATATTTTTTCAGAAGAGAAAACAATACACTCACTGGTCTTCATATATTAAGGTGGATGTGTTTGCTGATCTTAGATCAAGATGGAACCAGGATCATTTCTTAATGTTCAAAAAAATTTCATTTGGTCATTTTTTAGATATGCAGCAACTGAAAGTCCAGCCTCAACTTCTTAGAAATTTATTAGATGCTGAAACAGATAATGATAGAGATGACATGTTTATCTTTTCTCTGAATAGAAAGGAGTTGCATTTCGACAAAAGAGAATTTTCTGTTGTGAGTGGTTTGAAATTTGGAAACAAGTTTGACTTTTTTTCTGATTCGAAAGTCCGTAATAATCTGATGGATAGATATTATCCTAAACTTGATAAGGTTAAGAAGTGTGTGTTTTATTCAAATTTTGTGGATGAGAATTTTGTGATAATGGAAGAAGATATCTATGATATGGAAATGTTATACTTCATAATCAGATTTTTGGAATCAAATTTACCACGAAATTATATAACGAAGTTTCATTTTGACTTGGTTGATTTCGATGGTTATTTGAATTATGATTGGGGCAAGGAGTGTTTCAAGTTTTGCATAAATCTTTTAGTCATGGTTTGAAGAGAAATCTATCATCTTTTATATTTGGTGGTTTTCATTTGGCTCTTCAAATATGGTTCTATGAATGTTGTCTAAACATTGATAAAACAGTTGCTACACGTGTTCAATCTTAAAGTCTTCGCATCTTAAACTGGGCGTCCTCGCAAGATCTCATTTACAATGAGTATTTGAAAATAACTATGTTTAAGAGATATAGCAATGAGGTAATGATGTATTTTCTTTCCTTTTTTTTATTTTATATCTCTTGACTGTCAGGTTTGTGAATGTGTTGGGACTTCTTCGTTCTATTTTGCATTCCATGATTCAACTGCCAACTTCATAAAATCCATAGCAGAAACAACGGGCAATCTTCTAGCTATTCTGTTTGTATTGTTTATGGATTCAACTATATTTGAAGTTAAGGTCCAAGTCCGTTTAACGGTTGAATGAACCCTTGCCCTTTTGTGATAGCCGATATCAAACAAATATTTCCTCACTCTTCCATCAATTTGATCCATCCTTCGTATTAGTTCTTCAAATTGTTGAAGGGTGTATGCCTTTGCCATTGCAGGAAAAAAAAATTGTAGCTCACCAAGGTTCTTTCGAAAATTCTTTTTTATATTGCACCACAAGTGCCAAATGCAAGCGTGATGTGAGAGATTTGGATATACTGTTACAGTTGCTTTCCATATGCTAGCGTTTCTATCAGATACGATACACATTCCATCTCTTTCACCAAATGCTTTCCTAAACTTCTCGAAAAATCATGTTCATGAAGCAATATTCTTAGAATCAATCACAGCGTAAGCTAGTGGTAATATATGACCTGAAAACATTCAATATTTATATAACTTATGATATTCATTTTATATGTTAATAAATAATATCAAAAACATACCAGACTATACATGAAGTAGTAGAATAACAAATCATCAGACGTTAATAGAATTCATAAATCATTTACCTCCCAGGTCCAGTGTGCTTGCAATCAACATAGTCCCAAGGTACAAGGATTTTAGAGCAGCCCCGTCAAAAATCACTATTGGTCTACAATATTCCCAACCTCTAATAGAAGCATCCAATACAACAAAAACATATAAGAAACGATTGTCTTCTGTTTTCTCCCAACTAACGACAAATCCAGGATAAGTTTTTTCCAAGATGTATAAGTAACCTGGGATTCTTTGGTACGATTCTGTAGGATCACCAAGCAACATTTTAACTGATTTGTCCTTTGCACGCCATGTCTGATTATAATTTAATGTTACACCATGATGTTTCAACATGTTTGCGGCAATATCATTTGGTGTGTATACCAAATTACTCAATATCAATCCTGCGACAATCTTGGTCATTCCTTGACGCCTTGTATATACTTGATCTTTTATTGAGCATGTGTGTATTTCACAATACTTCCTGATTTTGAAAATCTCTGTCTTGATTGTACTTGATGAACGAAGAAACCATGTACAATCTTTTACCACACAAACTAGATAATAGTTGCTTAACATTTTTTTAAAAATAACCAGTCAACAAAAATATCAAATTCATACACAAGAATAGAAATTTATATCTTTTCATTCTATAATAAATGCAAAATTTATTACCTAGTAGCACTTGACCTTTCGGTGACAAATGAGAATTGATTCACAAATGCATGGTGTTGCATCTTGCAAGTGTTTCTTTATCCTTGTAAATCTGTTTAACGACTATTTTCTTATTTGTCAGATCACTAATTATTTCAACTCGTTCTTCTCCAAACATTTCTTCATCTGAAGTCAATCCAATCAAACAAATCGAATCATTGGAGTATAGTTGATGCCTCTCCACAATTCCTTCGTTAGATCCTTGGTTCTCAACACAAACGATGGATTGACCATTATGTTCCATTTGATTCATTGTCACCTTCACTGTTATGTACAATGGAAATTTACTGAAGAAATCTGCAACATTCTTCTTCTGATCCAAATATACCTTGACTCCTGTATCATTGTGTATGATCATTGGCGGGCATCTATTACTTATTATGTATCTAACTTCAATTTGACCTGAAGTGGTGTCTATCTTCAGTTGAGTTGCTATTACTTTTACCAATCCATTAAACTTTATATTTGAATCATACGTAATACCTTCAACACCAAAATCTTTAGGTCTACCTGTCGAAATTTTACAGAATTGTTAATTAAAATAATAGATCAGAATAGGAAAAAAATTTCAATTTCTGAAATTAAATTAGTTCAAAAATGATAAATAAACGCTTCTACAATATTAATAAATTAATTATGATATTTACTTGAACCATCAGAAATCTGATTCTATGTACTGAATTCGAAAATTTGTATAAAATTTTTTTTCATTATTTTCATTAAGTTTTTCTGCCCCCTAATTTGAGTAAATTCAATGTTTTCCTGTTTCATACAAAAACACATACAATTATGTACTGAATTCGAAAATTTGTATAAAAAATATTTCCATTAAGTTTTCTTCCCCCTAATTTGAGTAAATTCTATGTTTTCTTGTTTCATACAAAACACATACAATTATGTACTGAATTCGAAAATATGTATAAAAAATATTTCCATTAAGTTTTCTTCCACCTAATTTGAGTAAATTTTATACTTTCTGTTTCATACAAAAACACATACAATTATGTATTTCTTTCAAGAAAACATACCAGCGATATCCCATCTTCCTCCATGTTGTATCATGATTGAATGTAAATTATCACCATCCATGTTTTCACACAGTCGAAATGTTGTTTTTAATTATTTTTTTTGTAGAATAACCCCAATTTCAATTATAATACTTTACTTAACCTAAATCGTCGCCTAAATTGAGAGATTTTGAGTATCAATTAGTATATGTTTATGATTTGCTGCTCAATTAAGAAGAGGATTTTAATGGAGAAGAGGAAGATGCTTCCTTCGTTTGAAATAAGGAAAAAAAAATCGTTTGAGAGATTTTAGAGTTGATTGACATCCTTTTAGTAACTAACGTCAATAGATTAAAACGTTTTTATATTTTTACTTTTGGTTTTACATTTGATATTAGTTTATTTTTTCTGTTTCTTTTTTGGTTTTAAAAGTTGCTACTACTTGCAAACTAAAAAGTATTGTTATGACTTCTAATTTATAATCTAAGCAAACTAAAAACTAGATGCACGTCACGAGCTTAATCCTGCCTCAGACAAAAACGTGGTATTTAAATGATGGGGGAAAAAAGGAAGCCGGGCTCATCCTATCAGCCTTACTGCAAAACAAAATCTTGCTCCTCATATAACACATGGTAGACTGAAGAAACTGAGACGACCCAGTTTCATCAATGAAATTTGTATCAGCACTCTGCAGGTTAAAAGTAAAGTGACATCTTTGTTGATTGGTTCAGTCAGATGAATAGACATGAAAAAATCATCGATCAGTTCATTAATGCACAAGAGAAAGTGATCCATCAGAACAGGTGATTGGAAAGAAACCACTCTATTCATCATCAATGAAGATCAAGAATACAAAAAGGCTTTAGATGCAGAAACCAAATTTATTTCACAAGGGTTCATTTCACTATGTAAATAGCTGTACAAATAAATATTCACTATTCTAGGACTCTTACCAGGCTTATTGAACTTCCACTTGGAGCTTACATTACATACAGCCGATAAGCTGACTTGCTTAATACAACAAATTGCTACCATAAACTTAGAACTTTACATAGACCTCTAAATTCTGTACATGACGGACTTCCAAGAACGGATAAAACACTATGTACATATATACAGATAATTTTCACCCATAATCTACCAAAATGGACACCACCTGAAATAAGAACAAGGTAACCATGTTAGACCAAAGAACAAAATACACAACTTTCTTACACTGCAGTTAAATTTTCTTATTCATCAAAAGCACCCCTTTACCAGATTTAGAATTTGCACGTTTTTACATGAAATTTCATCACAAAAATCAAGAGTTAAAATTTTAATCAACATTCAAACACCAAATATGCAAGTCAGCAGCCTTTAATAGCTGAACCAAAAAAAAAGAAGGGGAAACCAAGGAGCAATGCGAATCAGGATCTTACCCAACATAATTTTGGCAAAGATTTTCATGAGACATTGCTTGCTGAATAAGTTTTTGGACTTGTAGTTTCACTGAGAAACCATGATCAGCTTCACGCGTCTCTCCAGAAATCAACGTACTGTGATCCAGCGCATGCTGTATTGAGCTTGAAGATGCAGAGGTAGCAGAAAAATCACGTCCAGTGAGTTTATTACTCATTCGAGCCATGACAGCCACAGCACGTTCATTTAGAACTTCATTGGCATCACCTAATTGATTGACCGCCTATAAAAAGAAATAAAACTGTAAGCATGAAGCATTCATCCCCAGAACACTCCGCAAGGATAATTGATTAAAACCTGAAGCAGTTCTCTCTCCCTAGCACCCCTTTGTGGCTGAAGAAGCTCTCTATTTGAAGAGGACTCCTCACCATTCACAACAGGAGGCACATGTGCACTGGCAAGTGTGGACACTTGTGGAACTTCATTGAAATTGAAAAGACGCCAATTTATAAGTGGATCATGAACAAAGGCCTGAAAAGGAAAAAACGAAGAGACAGAAGAATGAAATAAGCTGATAAAGTGAATCTGTAACAAAATCATTTACATCATTACAAGACAAAAATGACAAACTCCTCATTCTAGAGCTACCTAAACATATATTCAAGGAATGAAACCAAGCATCTCAAACTAACGAAAAGTGTTCCTCTTTTCACTGAGTTCAACTTGCAGTGATAGTTATTTACTAGTCTTGATTAAGGCTTTCAATTGTTCAACATGGCAATTTAAGGACTGACAGGTTCCAAATTTTCAATCATCCAAGTCATTCCAACTCCAGTTGGATCCAAATCTACTAAAATTAAATAGAACACCCTTCTATCACCCATTTGTGCTCTTCAGAATATAGCATAGTCGAGATTCAAGATCTTTCTGGACTTGAAAACAGCCCATAAGCTTACAGAAAAAAAGAGTTCAATATAGACCGATCAATATTCAAGCCATTATAGTGTGATCCCATTCCGACCTAGAGAAATATATTTTACAAGGTAAAATAGTGATGCCAAATATTTACCTCCATCATAGCCATGACACTATCTTTATGCAGTCGGAGAACTTGCATTACATTCTCACATGTTGACCGGAAATTTCCCTCTATACCACTAACCTCCATTGCTTTTACAAGCATTCTAGTGAGGCGAAACGGAACCTGTACATAAAAATTTTTGTTACAAAAGCTATTAGTTTCCTTGATGAAAGCACATACAAATTCTGGAAAGCCATTTTTTGAACATAATAATTTACCTTCTCTGGAAACTTCTCCCGATTCATCGAAGCTTCAAAGCAATCTCCAAAATCAATATGCAGAATCTTCCCACTGCATGACCAATATAAATATATTAACACTTTTGTCATCAGCAAGAAAATGCAATCACAGAGTTTAGTGGTACCTATATCGGTGAAGCATGAGGTTACTAGGATGTCGATCACCCAAACCAAGTAGGTATCCAACCTGGAGAAAGTCAACCCAAATTCAACCGATGTACGCAAGAGAAGCAGCTAAAAAGAAAGTATCTCCTTTTTTCTCAGTTTTACTATTCTCTCTTCCCAATTTGTAAGATATTAGTTTCATTTTACGACGTTGGAAAAATGTTTTGACGCCACTCCATCATTAATATTACTCAATAGAACTTCATATGCCAAGAATATTAACTTTGATGCAATGTCTTCCCATATCAAACAAACTTAACGCCATCTATTTAAAGTTTTCTTTCACCATTAATAACATAACAAAAAAGTCAAATTGACCTCTTTAACTTTTTGTCCTATGGAATGACATCACATAAAACAGGCTGAAAGCACTTTAAGCTAGAACCAGTATCTCTTCAGGTCAAACTAGGTTAAGAAATTAATGGCCCTGACCAAGTACAGAATCAACTCTTCGTGCCAAATTTTGGTCAGAAAACTAACTACTGCTCCTCTGAATTAAGCATTTTAAGATGTAGAGGTACAACATTCACAACACATAACAGTCATGCTCTAGCGGCAAATGTTTTCAGGTTACTAAGTTTCTGATATGCCTAATTAAAATGGCTGCAATAATTCTGATCACACACAGGAAGATCATAGTACCAAAGATAGTTGCACCATATGAATGCAGCTTATATGAAAGCAAAACTTGTGTGATTACTCTGGGTACTCCTTGTCGTAAGTAGTTTCCGTCAATCCGAATACTTGCAAGCGGAATTTCATAACATAAGTGGTTTATATACAAAGGTAGATACTGACTGATTAAAAGCCTCCAAAGACATTAGCCCCCCGGGCCCCAGGGCATCCCTTCTCTCAAATGAAAAAGGGAAAAGAAGTAAAAGAGGTTATCCAGTGTTAGCGTATTTGATAGCATTATGGAAGGCTTTAAACAACAACTCAACCGACTTACTTTTCCTTTTTTTTCCCAAAAAGAACAAAAAAAGGTAAGTGTTCATATAGCACACCCATCCCACAAGATGCATTAGAGAGTAAAACAAATAAACAAACAAGGAAACATTGTTCTCATCCAAACCTGAACAGAGAATAAGCTTTAGGAGAGGTTCTGAAAGAATGCAGGGAACACATACCATGCTCATGACAGCCAAACTTCTTGTATAATTTGTTCTTCTGTCCAGCCAGACCTCAGAAGTGCGACTCTTTAACCAAAGAACCTATATGACCCAAAATAAATACCTTCAGAAAACAATGAGCAGAAAGATTGTGCTAACATTTATCTACCAGGGATGTTATTGCAATAGGCTGAAAGTCGTCATCATAGAATACACACCCTTGATAAGTCATTCCCTTCTGTATTTTGCAAAGCATATTCAAACACCTCCACTTTAGCAATTAGTGGCAAATTATCATAATCCGGTGCAAAACTCAGCATCAATTTATGCTCTTGATTTAGGGTGATCTGTTAAATTGGAACAATATACAACAATTAGATAGAGATACTAGTCTATTTCAAGCACAAAAAGGTCTATGTTGAACAAACCTTCCTCGCATCCCTATATTCTCGAATAAGATGGTGCAAAGTGTCACAATTGGGAACCCATTCTATCAGTCCACTATTAGGGGACAATGGAATGACATCATATCGTTGGATTGATAAATCTTTCTCTGCAGTCTTTCTCGAGTTCTCCAGTAAAGTATTAACCAGACCAAACAACTGGTGCATAGCAACAATACAGTGTATCTTTTAGTTCTACGTTGAAGGAAGAGTGGTAATAAAGCCTCACCAAATGTTTAATAAACAGAAATAGCAGAAACCCTAGAGCCAGCTTGGCTGTACAAGCATAATTATATGCCAACAATTGCTAACCTGCATGACACGTTCATCTTGGCGTAAATCCTCATGCCCTTTGAGCAAGAAAGCATAGTCTTTTCCATCATTCCCATGGATTGTCAATTTACGAGGTCGTTGTTTGGATGTAATTACAACAAGTTGGGGTGCAAAGGATGCAATTGTCACCACTGGTGAATCTGAGATGACAAGTTTGAAGTTTAATAGAACAAATCGTATCAATACTAAGGCACACGACTGGCCTACCCACGTACAAATATAATTTCAAACAACATGAGTATACCTGCTCGATAAGTTCCAGGAACAGCTAGCTCTAAATTTCGACACTCTAGTAACTCGGGGGAAACCGACTGGCATCAAAAGTAAAATAACGTTAGTTATGAATATGATGCAGAGTCACTGATACCAATAACAAAACATAACATGCTGCTTACCTGTAAATCCAGGGTTGTGAGTGTTTGAAGCTGCTTATCTATCCGCCTGAATACATGGTAATAGAGATCCCAAGCCTACCAAGATGAGGATTTGACTTGTCAAATAGTGGGCTGTTAACTATAGTAGTTTCCAGTAGACTTTATCAAAAAAAAATAAAAAAAAATAAATAAATAAATAGAAAACTAAAAGTCACAAGTAGAATTCGACTGGCAGAGGTAAAGATCATCATCATACCCAGTGTATTCCCACCAGATGGGGTCTGGGGGGGGGGGGGGGGGGGGGTATAGTGTACACAGTCCATACCACTACCTCAGATGAAGTAGAGAGGCTATTTCCGATAGACCCCCGGCCTCAGAACAGATAACAATAACAAACAAAAATCATAAAACAACAACAAAAGTGGATAACACAACGCTAGATAATAGAAGTGGATAACAGCAAAAGGCTATTTCAAAGGTGTGCAAGCTATCGTGGCATCAAGCTTGTGAGTCTTATAAACTCTGGAAAAGAGGTAGATAGAAAAACCCGTTCATGGTGTGAAGCCATTTCTGTTTTGAGAAAAGCCTCTCCCCGACTCCACCCTCCTCCATCCCCCTTTTCAACTCTCTCCCTTCCCTAGAACTAAGGATATAACCAAATTTTATACCCTAGTTTCCGTTCTTCGCCCTTTCTTCACACAAATTGTGACCCTATCCATATCAGTCATGTTACATTGAACATCCATGAATGTCCACGTCTCCCACCTTCTTGAAGAAATTTGAAACACCACAGTGCCAGACCCCGGTATTATTGATGAGCAGTAGTCCTCCCATTGTTGCACCATAGTGACTCATACCAACATTCCAGCATCAAAAACTCCCCTCCCCTAGCCATCTCCTCTTCATAAAGGGCTTCTTCTTAATTAGAAAATAAGAGGGAAAATTTGAAGTCTCGTAGCTGCAAGACATTCAGTCCCAATATTTTCCACACCTCTGCTTCCCATTTGAGGACAACTTCCTATGATTCACCCAATGAAACAAAAAAGTTCCAGTCAGGCATGTTCTGAAGAAGGTTTTTCTCCTGCTGAGTGTGTTTGTGGAGATGTGGACGGTGGCTTTTTTCTGAGTCTACGCTTCCACAACTTCCTTCTAGTTCCAGAACTTGCCATTTCAAAACATCTTTGTATGTTTGTAACTTAAGCTTGAGAAATTCTAGAGATAAGTCAGAACATCTCTTTGAGCCAATTTATAGCTAGCAGAAAGGACTTCCATAGCAATAAAGGTCGCAATTAGTTTCCTATCATAAAATTGTGGAGTGCATCATCCAAATCATTACAACAACAGGAATCTCGAAAAACCTTTTGGATACTTGGCACTAGCGTTCATCACATTGAAAATGAAAAATAACAAAATCACAACTAAATAAGTAAAAGAGGAGAACACCGAGATAGATGCCCACGTGAAATTTAAGTGTCAAAAGGGTACCTGTGTTAATTCAGCATCTTTTCCAGTTCTCCTATACTTCATACAGCATTCAAAGGCCTCCAACAACTCAAGACGGTATGCCTGAAAAAAGTAATGTTCTCTACCCATTAGTTCAATCAAAATTGTAAATAGGGGGATCAAGTTGTCAAGCCACACTGTGAAAGTGTGGAGAGAGTGGTGGAGTTCAAGCCATCGTTTAGTAATGAGTATTCTCTGTTAGTTAATGAAGTCCAAGAATAATTGACACTCAACTAATAGTACGGAAACACCATACACAAAATCTAGCCCCAAGCGGTTCAATCTTAGTCAAACCAACATCATAACATCAGCATAAACACCCAAGGTTTGACTCGTTTTTCGACAGGTTTAGGCTTGGTGGGAGCCTGGGAGCACAGGGTCTGTTATAGTATTAGTCTTAGACATGTATTTTCTTTTCAAGTTATCGCATTTTCTCGTTGTTGTTACTGTTTCATCGCTTTGTGGGCTCTACTTCCTTCCTTATTGATTGGCATGTTTCACTGTTGTATTCCCTTTTCGTATATACTTTGACTTGCAGCACTTGAGCCGAGGGTCTTTCGGAAACAACATCTCTACCTCCCCGAGGTAGAGGTAAGGCCTGCATACACTTTACCGTCCCCAGACCCCACTTGTGGGATTACACAGGGTATGTTGTTGTTGTTACCATAAACACCCAAGCCAGGGAAAAATAAATGGAAGGGCAAGAAGAATCTACTAGACATTATCAAGGTATGTCTGTCATAACAGAGAGAGCATAAGCACATATTTAATTAGGAGCACTCACCTGGATGAAAGCTTTCTCCTTTAAAGTGGTATCATTCCTCATTGCTCCTTCCTCAAGCATTTCATGCAGAGGCTCTAACACCTTCAGCATGCCCTCAATGTTGTGTTCGCCAAAATACAGACGGCTAGCCTCTTCCAATGCCTCATGCCACATTTCATGCCAAAGTATCGCAACCCTGATAAGCTCCTTTGAGACAAGTTGGGCCTTCAAAATCAAACAGAAGTCAGAAAAATACTTAAAGAAATCATCAAGCTATTAGAGTAAACCAGTTCCACTTCACCTGATCAACGAGTACGCCACTATGCTGCCTAACTTTATCAACCACTTCTTGAGCTGCAGCTCTGCGCAAATTGCTAATTGACTTACATGCCACAAGAAGCGGATACATAAGAGCCTGCACATAAGGTCCACATATATTAAAATTGTGAAGAAGTAATAAGTAGTACATGAAGGCAGCCACAAGCAGTCAGAAACATACAATAATCTCACTTGCTCAGAACAAGAAATAACGTCCTTAAGTATCTGACCACTAAAATAAATTACAAGCACATGCCCCGGCACTTTGCTCCTAACTTAAACATAATGGTATGATTACCCTCTTAGGATTTCTGCTTTCACATATTTTCGGTTTTCTGATAACTATGTACTAGCAGCATTTCATTTATTTGCATGTGCATATCCATCTTAACACTTCTCCCAGATAAAACAGATATATAAAACACCTAACATTAGTAAGACTGAACTTCTTAATATTTTGTTTGTCCTCGTACGTCAGCATAGACAGATTTTATATCAACTAGGTTATTGCACATGGAACCCTTACAGGAAGAGAATGTCATCCCCTCTGTATAGATTCATTTCCAGTTATAATATATCTTGGTTATGCTTATAAAGCTTCATGAATAACATCAAAATAGAGTTGGCTACATGAACTTACCCTAGGGGACTAAGAAACGACAGAGAGAGGTTCTATCTAGATGAGAATAGAATTTGAAGAGCCTAAGATGATACCACCACCACCTCATCCCAAACTAATTAGGGTTGGCGGTATGAACCCTCAACATCCATTCCCCCTGACTGAACTGCCCCATAATTTCAAAATAAAAAAGAGAGAAAAAAAGACTCAGCGCAACGTCCCACTCTTCACATGTTTCATACAACTGATAACGTTAACTACTGACTGCTGTAGATTTGTAGAAAATGACCATGACAGCTCAGCCATGAATCTTTCATAGCAGGTCTTCCTGTTTAACAGTTTAAGAATGGTCAGGCTATGTTCCAATAGCTTATAAGGAGGTCAGATATCAAATGAATTAACCCAATAATAGCAAATAGAAAAACAAGCTATTCACAATTAGGTGTTAAAAGAGAAATTTAGAGGGACAAAATACAGGGTGGGGAATGGATGTCGAAGGTAAATAGTGATGACTAGATAACAAAATCATAGTTCTTGTTTTTGATTTTGAAAGAAAAAAAAAAAAAAAAAACTAGCAAATACCTGTGGATGACTCTGTCCAATTCGCACCAACAAGGACTGTATCAGTTCTCTGACAGCATGGTTATTTGAATGTATCCGTGCGATAATCTGAGGTAAAACAACCAACCATGTGTTGATGTTAACATGTGTGAATCCTTTCTGTAATGCCATTTGGACCTCAGAAGTAGCTCCATGGTTGAACCACAAAGTAAGAAGACGAAGAATATCCTGAAACCCAGAAACATGACCATAAGAAAAGGGAAGTCAGTAAATCTAACAGGAAGTTTTGCTGGATAACCAGGCAATTATGACAATGCTGAAAATTAAATTCAACACAACACAATAATTCAGTTAGGACTATTGAGTTTCAGCAGATAAACAAATGTTTTCACCTTGACAAACACGTGCACAGATGCAAAATGAATTGGATAGAAAAATATTTTTTTGTAGAGTATGTGAAACTTGTTCGAAAGACGCATGAGCTTAAATATAGCAACAAGCCAGCAAGAAAAGGGGCATCATGTCACTGCAAGGATACAAAGTGCTAAGCAGCCAGTAAGCTCAAAAAGAAAGACATTTAGCGACAAAGACAAGCCAGAGAGGCAGTGACACCTCAACATCACACAACGTAGTCATCTAAGAACTGAATTAAATTAGCTGTAGATTCAGCTATAACCTGTAAGCTATCATCAACACCCTTAGCATGTGCTCCGCAAGCTATAGAGTGAAAATAACCAGTGACGGCAGCAACAACAAATTGTGCAGCAATATTTGCAAAACCTCTCAGTGTGTAATGAGACATCACTGCTGTATTGAAAAGTGCCCAAGTATGCCATGCCTTTCCCCACTTCGTTGCACAGTGAGTAGCATTTCTAAATGCACTAAGAATTTCTGAAGGTCAATATCATCCAAGAAACAATCATTAGAAATGATATCATCAAGCTGACGTGCCATCAAGTAGAAAGCCTCATTATCTTTTCTTTTTGAGAGGGGAAGTGGAGTGTCTTCACATTTTACCTTGTATAGAATCGTCATCCAAACCAGGAGAAAGTGCCCACTTCCAAGTGCCGAGTCTAAGGTATATACGAGCAACAAGTGGCACACCAGAAGAAGCAACAAGTGCATTCTGCATTACTGGTTGAAGAGTAGATGTTATTGAGAGGTCCATCGCAAGGTCCTTCAATAAAAAAATTAAATACATGAGACAGAGCATGAAGAAGCATGAACATGATATTTACTTCTTGTGATAGGTAATGTGATCGTAATTTTATCTCCGAAGTGCAATACCTGCAACCTAGCAAAGGCTTCCTTTCGCTTATGATCCTCGCCAAGTGACCATTGGTACTTTAAGTATGCTAGCATCACTTGAGGGGGGCCGTGATATCGCACAGTTGCAGGAGTCATTTCAGGATCGAACTGTAGGATAAAACGAGTCGTAAACACGCAGTCTCACAAGTAGAGCTACAACAAGAAAGATATACCACAAGGCAACACACACTTTTTATCCACAACCCACGGGGGTAAATTACTTACCTGTAAGAGTTTAACCAACGTAGATCTAGCTTGGCTAATTCTGCCATTTTTCCGGCAGAGTGATGCAAACTTGATCCATGTTTCTATATCTTCTGTAGGAGGCAATACAAGTGCCCTCACAGCTAAAAGGGTTTGCCAGACCTGCAAAAAATAAGAATATGTTGCAGATAACAGAAGCAGAATGCTCAGAGAAATGATCTGCCAAAGGGATAAAAATTTATAACTCAAAGAAAGAGAGCATGGAATCACATTAAGGCACGAAAAAGACCAGACACCACAGTTTCTGTTAGACACCATGAGTTTGAGAATAAATACAAAGGCCATAACTAGTCATGCAAGCTCTCACCTAGCATTTCCAGATTGAAAATATAAAAAATCATGATTGTGCAACCAAAATATTACTCTTTCACTGAGGGAAGTTCTGAAATTTACCTCAACATTTCTTCTTGCACCCTTTATGCGCTCATTCCACATATTGCGAACAAGGGCTCTTCTTCCTTCAGCAACAGGGTTTCCCATAGGAGGAAGAGTACAGTATTCAATGACCTAATTGGAATAAGATAAAAACATACTATTAGATCATTAAAAATCATAACAATTAGGAATAACTCAATTGAAAAGGCTAAAAAGTATATACCTCTTCTAATTCAGAAAGCTGCTGAACACGAACCATGTTGCTGTAAGCACGTTCATAGCTTTCAAGAACCTAAACGTATCAACGGAGAATTGTCAAGACTTTTGCTATAAAATCCTGTATAAGTCATCAAATGAGTATAAGTGAGGAGATGATGAGATGAAGAAACAAACCAGTGCAGCAAGCTCGGTTGCCAAACATTTCCTTGCTCTTTCAACATATTCACGTGCTTCGTCGTACTGATGGAAGAATGGGGAGCAAGTACAAAGATTACACCAGAGCAGAGCATGTCACAACATCAAAACAATTGAATGTGTGAAAAAAATGGACGGACTACCTTCCCTCGACGAACTAGAAGAACAGCCCTAAAAAAGGTGCCATTACTACTTCCATCACCGCTGGAAGCAGTATTTCCCAAGACTCGGAGTTTGGTTTCATCACCATCATCAAGCCGAGAAACATATTCTGCCATCTGATCCCACTCACCCATGTTCCAGGCAGCATTAGCAGCCTAAACTAGTCCAAAACATGCATTCACTACGATTGTCGAAAGAACAAAAACTCTCGGAAATTACAATATAAGTTGACAAACCATTGGCGCCATTTCCAGTCGAGCTGCTGGCTCAGCTGGTGTCCAGTATTCCTTACAAAGATTATTAAGCTCCTCCCATCGAGCTAGAGCAGCAAGGCATCGCATACGTCCTTAAGGAAACACACAGAAGGATACAGATCGTCATGTGAATAAAGACCACATGATACAGTAACGAATAAAACTCACTTTCAACAAGAATCAGAAGCGTAACACAACCCAATTCCAAGTGTCAACTAGCATTTACTTGAGCCACCAAGCAATTTAAGAACAAGTGACTAAAGAGATACCACTGAAAGCATGAAATTAATTACTACTTAGAACCTTTTTAAGTATTACATCAGGTACATAGAGGGGGTCAATCAATTTCCTTGGGGATTTACTCCTTTTCACATAATGAATCTCAAAAGTAAAGGTCACTACTCCTTGAAGGAGAACTCAGATCTAGCATGATACATCACTAGGATCAAATATCTTCAAAATTCTGCAAGTAGAAGTCATAGACCAGATTATGCAGTAACTGATCCAATAATACAAACCTAGAGTAGCATCCAAACCAAGATGTGGACTCGAAGCTTGTGACGCCTTAGCAGTGTATGCTTTAAGAGCATCGTCCCAGCGTTGCAATTTCTCATACCTAAAAAATCGACGAATAGAGAAGATACATTTGAGACCACCATTTCACTTTAAAGCCTGTGAAGCCTATAGTAACTAGTTAAGATTAACAGGAAAAAAACAAGCTGCAATTAAAACAGTACAACAGAATGTAACAATCAACAGTACCATGACTCCTTCAATTGAACCCCCAAATGCTGCTGAGCATATGTTAATATTCCAACAGCTGCCTGAAGAGGCCAAGCATGATTAAGTTTAATCACCAGAAAATCAGTATGAAACATAAGTAGATGCAACAAACAACTAAGAAACCAAGACCTCATATTGATGTAATTGATTATTTATATGGATTAGAGCTTCAACTACAGCAACAGGATTTGCATCCCTCCTATTTGGAAGTGCGCCTTCAAATTCCATTTCCTTGTAGTGTAGGGCCTTTGCAAATGCTCGGCACTGAGAGGAAGAACTCATTATGGATAACTACTTAACTAATAACAGCAGAAGGTATATATCAATCAACTGCACAATGTGACAATAAACCCACCTTCTCTGCTAGAGCACCAAGCAGACGGATATCTATAGGAAGGGGTCTCTCATCATGTTCCATAAACTCCGCCTGGAAAGTACAATTAGCCAAACAAAAATAAAAATTATAATACTGCAGCTTTACAGAGATTACTGTCTTACTACGCAACTCGTTCATATATTGAGCCAATCATTTCCCAAAAAAAATCTCGTCAATCACCCAAGTAAAGAATATGAGAGTTTTGATTTTAAAAAATCAGAAACAGCTGGTTCCCTCTAATTTGACTACACCCATAACCAATCATCCACTTGGATATCATCCTTTTTAGGATCACTTTATTGCTGGTTAATTCCATCCTTGATCAATCTGATTACTCTCCTTGACTCTCTTTGAGAATAGTAGCAGCTCTCCTTAGTCTTCACTAGAAGATCAATTATTCCCACAATCCACTATCCCTTCCACAAGTTGAAATGCACAAAACACAGCTCTTTGAGAATAGTAGCAGCTCTCCTTAGTCTTCACTAGAAGATCAATTATTTCCACAATCCACTATCCCTTCCACAAGTTGAAATGCACAAAACACAGCTTCATACTTGAGCTAGAGGAACTAATCTCATAAACCAAAAACTATGTCAATAGCAGCTGTATTTTGCACCAAGCACCCTCTTTCTCCCAAACAACCTCGACGAACCTTCACAACTTTTTTTAAAATAAGTATGAACCTTTGTAATTGCAAGTAGATTTCCTCTCGGATCCCAATCAACATACTTTCAGCCTATAAAACCTAAAAGAGCCCCACAAGTATGATCCCATATAAAGTTCTAGAACACGACTTTTAGAGCTTAGGCTACCCATTTATCAACATTAAGCACCGCAAAAGGAAACAACCAGAAATTTTCACATGCATCAGGTAAAACCACAGTACAATCCAGAGGATGAGTCCAATGTGGTTCACTTGGAAAGCATGAAAAACTAACCAAGTTCAGAAGTGTAGCAAGAATTTCAGGTGGGATATTTGGAGAAGAAAATGCCATTTCTAAACTCCGTACTAGCTGCCTTTGACTAGCCTCATTAAGTTGTGACCAGCAACTAACAAAACCTGCAGCAAACAGCTCCCGCCCAACAAAAGGCTGCAAAAGTTCAACATTAGAAAAAAGAAACACAACTTTTGTTTCTTTTCTAAAGAACAATGAGGAAGAGGATGGTTTTTTTTGCGATAAAGGTAACTGATGAGGAAGAGGATGTTGACAAGGATAATACCTGCAGCTGAGCCAGTTTTGCACATGTTCTTAATGCTGGACTAGGTGATTCTTTCAGAAGTTCAATGCTGAAATGCCTCATCCACTCTGCCCAATCCTCTTTAGTACTCCGTTGAGAAGCCTCGCCGGCAGTACGCAATCTTCCATCATTGACCTACATAAATGTAGTTTAGAGTCAATATACCCAACTAGACATCATCAAAAATTGAAGGAAAGTGCCAGAGTTCAATTAAATTAAATAAAATAAGGGAGAAGTAGAAACAGAAATACAATATTTCCTGCTACAACTCAAAGTACAGGCCTACCTTAATATCTAAAATCATGTTTCCTTGGATTAAAAAAGGAAGGTGCAATGAGGAGCCAGGGATTTGACCCCAAACTGGATTGAAGCCCCCACCTGATGGGATACCTAAGGAATCCCTTTTGTTTTTCTTTCTTTCTTTTTTTGATGAAAATAAGTGAAATAGGCATCAAGAAGATGTTAACCAAACATCTAGCTTTTAAGGAACTACTAGAAGTTGAGATACCATCAAATATATGTGATTCCTTTCAGTCCAAATACACAAAATAATACAAGCAGGTACCATAATCCAGATGTTCTTGATGGCTTTATCAACTTTCCTAGAACCCCAAGATTCATAGACATCTCTGGTATTATATGGCATAGACCATTTCAGCCCAAAGATAAGACTTGTTTTTCTTTTCTTTTTCTTTTTTTGGGATCACTGAAAAATCCCCGAGCCCCTTTTTTTCTGCTAATTAAACAAAAATAGCTATTATCTCCCTTGTTGGTAAGTAAAAGACAAGGGGAAGTAACTTAGTTCCAACAAGTAAATGAGTTCTATAAACCTCCATGTCAGCATTTTCAGCCCCTTCAAAATTGGACAGACAAAAGGGAATATATATCTTTCCCTTACAGCATATCAAACACCAAAAAAAAAAAAAGGTGACTAATGAATGATCTACCTAGTGGAAGTGACCAAACTTTCCTTTTTCCTTCGCCTCCTTTCATGGAATCAAACAATGGTGTAAATATGTTTACATCTCCAGACCAACTGCATGTTGTCGGGAGTCTGCTACTTATGGCAAAGCTATAAATAACTAGCAAATAAGTAGGAGTATTTTTCTCTTTTGGAGGGAGGGAGGTATCTCATTTCTTTTATGGTAGAGGGTGAAGGTGCTGTACTGCTGTTATAGTTATGAGAGTGCTCAAACTGTGAAGTTATGCTGTACTGCTGTTATAGTTATGAGAGTGCTCAAACTGTGAAGTTAAGTCGCAAAGGATTTCATCCTTACCAGCAAGTACAAGAAACTTAAGTTCCAGTGTGTCACAAACAAAGAAGACTAAAACTACCTGATGGTTTCTGAGCTGCTTATGCATGTCCGTCCCAACCTCGTAGTGGTCACTCTCTCCATCACTTAAAGGATCACTGATGAGCTCAACCGGGAGCCGCCGATTTAATCTCTGAGCTGTGGTGCTCCCAAAAATCAGTGGCTCACGTTTCTCCAGTCGTCCCTGGATTTCTTCAAATTCCTTGTGCTGTATATGAAATATTATTGTATCAAGAACAAATTCCTCAGCAGTATAAGCCTTTAAAATGTTATAGCAGTGATAGAGAAAAACCAAAAAGATAAACTCAGACCTGCAGCCTATGTTTAACCATAAGCTTGTGGATAGAAGGAATAAAAATGGTGAAGTCCTCTCCAAGAGCATGAGCTAGACAACAAAGTGCATCAATAGCGTCCTTCCTGAGCTCTTCTTTGTTCCTGTGAATGGAAGGGACCACCCACAATTTATCAACACAAACTTGAAGAAAGTATAGCAGAAATCACATAGTACAGAGCTTTTATCAGGTACAGACTCACAATTCAGTCTGCTTCAAAATTAAAAACAGAAATTGAAGGATAAGTTCAAAACAAAAAGATAAAATCACTGAGTTTTAGAAAACAGCAGTAGTAGACTCGTCTATAGCAATTGTTCATGACATAAGGAAAGGAATTGCATTCAAAACGAAAGATGAACTATAGTTTTGATAGAACATTAAAAAAAAACCTTTGCAACATTGACTGAAACTGAAACACTAATAAAAAAAAAATAATTTTAACGTTTGCTTCACAATTTTCCAGCCATTTGTGCCAAATATTACCGGATGACCTTCAGTAAAAGGAATCAGAAGCTGCAATTAGTATACACTCCAAGGTAATAAATTAGAATTCAAGGTCCACTTCTATACAAGTGTCTGCGAGTATAGATGTACTCACTAGAGTCAACATCAAAACCATGCAAGACAGTAAATCTTTGTCATTTCATTTGCTAGCTATTAATTCACAGAAAATAAGTCTCAGATATTCTCAGTGATAATAACGTGAGGGAGAAAAATCAGACCCGTCCAAGACAAGCTTCAAATGATGCACAAGAGAAGATATGTGTCCAGTAACCTGCAAAATGAAAAGGAAGAGAAAAGAAAAAAGAGTTTAGGAAAACAAGTAATCAAATGGAAACAATGAAATTTGGAAGCACTCCCTTAGTCCCTTTTACACCAACCTGCACACGAGGTATCAATCTTGTAAGAGTTTTGATTGCACCACGTCTTACTTCTACTGAAGCGTCCACTTTAAACAACCGAATAAGTGCGGGAAAAAGCAGATGCATGTGCTCATCTAGTGTCCCTGCGCATTAAGGTGAGACCACTACCCTCAACATCAAAGTAATACTAACCAAGACATGGACCACAAACAACCAAGGAAGACTTACCACCAAAAACTTCAAGGGTGTGGAGAATAGGAATAACATATGTGTAGTCATTAAACCTCTCCGCATCAGTAAGAACTTGAATGCAACAAGGAAGTATATCAGGAAGATACTTTCTGAATTCATCGTTGAGTGCCAAGCAAAGTTGCTCTACGAGATGCAGGATCTCAAATAACAAAGAAAACGAACTGTAAGATCATTAACCAAAGCATCTGATTACAATGCCCTACACCAAAAGTATGTGCAGTATTTTAATACCAACTGAAACTCTACTGTTCTTACAGGAGAAATGTGAACAGGTCTGTTAGCAACAGGCAAGCTGAATGATGACCATAATTCTGATATCAGAGAGAGCAACTCTGGCAGATATTTACGGATGTGCTACAAACAAAAAATCATTTAAAAGAAAACCTTAAGAAAATTACAAATCCAAACGAATAACAAGACAGACAATATTAGAAAAACGAAAAATTACCTGTCGTGCAATAGATACCAAGGTTCCAAGTTTCCATGTTATAAATTCTTTTAGACCATCCTCACATGTGCGCACAATGTGAAAGAGATCAGGCAAAACCTGCATAAAATAAAAGATACAGTCATAAATGAGCATCTCTGACAAAATCATCCATAACAAATGTGGGGAAAAAGGGTAACAAGCAATAAAATTCAATATGTTCTACTTAAGTTTTCAACTTCCCCATGTCATTATTTGGTTGACCCCTACTTTTACATGTTAAAAGGTAAAGATCTGAGATATCTTTATTCAGCACAGGTTATTTTTCTCTTTCACCTTTGCTCGGTTAAAAGGGTGCAAATGGAAGGTCTGCCGGGGGTGGACTACCAGGTGAACTATTTGTGACACCCTAAAGAACCACATTTAATGAAACACCAGGAGAAGGATGAACTCACATTTCAAACATAAACTTCCAGCCAAATTGAAAAGTAAGCTATAACAAAGGAATGTGAGCAACAATCCACGTATATATTATATCCTCATAGCAATTTTTGTGAGATAGTGGACTAACCTTGGGCAAATAAGGGACACAGCCGAGGCCCATTGACTATACATGCAAAAGTCAGAAGACAAAAACAAATATAAGTGTCCCAGGACTAATAGTGTCAAAAGAAGAAAGAGGGAAAGCAGGATAGTAATATATGAATCCAGTTTAGAAATAGTTGTAGGACAATGAGAAATGAGGTGCCCAACTGAGTCTCCAGACCTTGAAAATAAACATAAGAGATCCCACCACTTTCTGGTGGTAACTTGACAGAGATGGATCCCTGAGAATCCGCATGAGTGAGTTGATAGCAACCTGCAGCAGTAGATGCCAGTTAGGAAATCTAAAAAAGGAAACAATAAGTTTCAGGTTTAAGTCTCACAGTGGAATAATAATCTTCAGATGTTGCAAAGGATGGCCAGAGATCCATAGGCAATTCATCCATTGATCTTATATGTTGACCAGGATCACCAGTCATCCGTGTAACTTCACCATGGGATCCAGGTAAGCTTTGCTGATTGCGCTTGTGCACATGGGGATCTAAAGCACCCATGATGCCAAGAACCTGCAAAATTCATCCAATGAACCTATGTACTGACTAATCCACAGACAACAAATATACTGGACCAACAGGATTGCAGTTACCTTCAAAACCTCTCTTCTAGTTGACCAAGCCAGTTCACCATTGAGCAGTTTCAAGAGCAACCCAAGCAACTGAGGATACTCATTGTATGGAGTAATGACATATCTATTAACATTACAAACAACAAATTTGTCAAACAAGATTATGAATATCTTGAAAGCTAAATTAGTGCACCGGAACCATGAATAGTGTGGCGAAAAGTACCAGCAAAAATAATGAAATTTGAAATATATAGATAGCACACCACAGTCCGAAGGATAGAAAAAGTAAGTATGTTGCACAAACAATATTAGAAATAAGCGCCAATCATAAATTATCTAGGAACCAAAAGAAATAGCAAGTAAAAGACTGAGTGCAAAGGAACGATGAAATCAAAGGTTGAAGAAACCACTTACCCTGTACTCTGTACAACTTGACCAAGTGTTGAAACAGCCACTTCACGTTTGGTAACAGCGGCCCCATCCAGTAGAGCTTCAACAATTAATGGCATAAGTTCTGAAATATACTGCCGCATGGCAAAGCCACCCTGAAGAGAGTAAAAGAGAGACAAAGAATGAGAATCAGGGGTCTCAACTATGCACTAGAATTATCTACATGCATAAAGACAGCATTCCATCATCTTGAATCTTATAATGCAATCAAAATATCAGATATAGAGAGCTGCAAGGGTCTAGAGTGACGCATTAGCTTCCATTGACATTATTTAAGCTGCAACACAATTCTTGACTATAAAAAAACAGAGGGCATACAAAAGACACCAAAATGCAGCTGAAAGATCACAGGGAGAGACCCAACTACAAAAATCAAGAAACATTATATTTGTCTCAATTTGTTTGGCACAGTTTGACCAGGAGGTCACCGGTTCAATCCGTGGAAACCACCTCTTGCAGAATGCAGGGTAAGGTTGTGTACAATAGACCCTTGTGGTTCGGCCCTTCCCCAGCCCCCGGGCATAGCGGGAGCTTTAGTGCACCGGATTGCCCTTGTTCGGCACAGTTTGAATGGATGCGGACACACGGTTCGAAAAAGAAAGGGATATAGTTTCGAAACATAGGATAGTTGTACATAAAATGCCAAAAGTTTTTTGCTGGCCAAATAATTTTCTTTTTTATTTAGTACAGATAGTCTCACAACATATTGTTTTTTTAATGTAGTGGGACATAGAACAAGTCAGGTCAAAGGCAAACCGGAGATGTAGAAATTAGCTTGTTTCTAGATATATAGAAGTACCAATCCTTTTTTTGATAACCTAGAGAAATACCAATCTTTTCGAGGAGGTCAAAAAGAGAACAGTGCCAAACAAATAGGGATGTAGGGAGTATATCATTTACAGGCATTCATTCCACCCGGATTATCGATAGACACTGGTGCAGGTTGACTTGAGACCCTTATTGATTTTTCAATTAAAATGGAGAGAAAATTTGGAGTACAAGTAGCTCCAATACAACAAGGATGTCACAGCACGGAAAATTGGAAACAGTGTATCCATAATACAGGCTTAATGCAGCATTAGTCAGTTCTCCTAGAACTTTTTAGTAAATGAGAGGCTGAGAAAATACAAGCAGAAATGAAGATGAATTTAACAACAGAGGATCACCACGTCTTTAGATAAAGTTAATCTTGAGACGAAGTTAAAAGTGCACAGATATAACTGGAAAAGAACTGTGAAGCACTTTTTCCTACCATCTTTTTTATGAAAGAACTGTAAAGCAACTTAAAATAGGAAGTTCTCTCTTAACAATAGAGTCAAATACCAATATCAAATGAAACTATTATAATAACCAAAATGGTAATCTCTGCATACCAACTAGAACAATTAGCTAGCTGAAACAAAAACAATAAAATTAACAGACTCGGTAAGAAAAGGTCAAATAACAACAAAGTTAAATGCAATTAAACGTAAATCTTAGCTCACAGTGATGGTGATTATATAGGAAAAGATCAGGATAAATAAGCCCATATTGAGAATAGGATATATCTTGGTGAGATTAAAAAAAAAATTGAATTATATCACTACCATGTGATTCTAGAAATGCTGGGAGAAAAATAATCTAAACTTCTGGCCCAATAGTAAACACACCTATTGAAGAGTCGAAGTCAATTTATTTACAAAATCAATTCTGGTATAGCCCATAGTCTGTTCGCATCCCTGTAAGAGGAGAACCAACCCTCTTTTTCTAAGAAAAAGTCAATTAAAATATCATTTAAAAGAGCATTTTACAGTTGTTAATTTGTAAGGAACCAGGGAAAGAAACAGTACACAAACGAAACACACTAAGCATCTCTAGATAGTGCTGCATGAGAGATTGGGGGGGATCATCAGTGTGAAGAGACTACATACCACTCTTGCGAGATCTCCAACAGTCACTAGAACTCCACTAATAATACCACTATTTGCATTGACCCCTGTGCCCTCACAGAGTTTCGCAACAAGAGCCTGAAATAAATGGTATTATAAAAGCAGAAGAGATGAAAAACGGCACAATACATATAAGTATAAATGCTGGACCTTGTGTATAGGAGCAACGTATGGAAGAACTAAGCGTTCACAATTGCGAATCAAGCAACCCAATAACTTTGCACTCTCTTCTTTACACTTATTGTCTGCACTGCTAACAGGGTAAGAGATGTAAACATAACAAGCTTCAAGGAGATCAAAAAAGAAGTAGACTCTTTCCACTATGAAAGACCATACGAATACCTTTGTTCTAAGTAAGTTAACAGCTGAATAAGATGGCGACGAAGTGCTGGAAGAACATATGCTGGATTCTTTTCAGATAGTCTGCCAGCTAGTGAAATTGCATACTCACGAACTTCAAAATCCTGGAAATATAAAATATAATGGGCATAAGCATGATAAGAGCACACCGATGAAGGAGAAGGAAATAAGGTAGCACATGTCCTAACTCCTAATAAATCACTTAAAGTACGCATTTTGCTGCATCGATACTAAAAAATAGGAATCAGATATTCAAAAAATTAAACAGGCTGCACTTCTTAGCCAAAAACTACTCCTTGAGACGGCATTTTCGCTAGGTTGCACGCACCTCGACCATTCCACCAGGGTTCCTTCTACCTCCCACTAGCACAAGTTCCGGATAACTCTGACCACCAAGCCTGGTCAAGCCTTGGGGCAGATGGGAAAAAATCACCTAACATTACTTTGGGTGCAAAATTACTCCTTGAAATTTGCACATACACAATGCCCATTTATACTCCAAAAGAATTTAGTTAACCAACGTGAATGCTTCTCATTAAATGGAAACCTTTCATCTCCACGAGTTAAAATTATGTTACCTTACTCTCTCCTATTTTCTTTTTTTGAGAAGGAACGATAGAGGGTTTAAGGTTTAGGGTTGCTTGCTCTCATCTCACTCACCTTTTTCCTTTTTCTTTTTTTTATGAAGGAAACTAATTTCACTAAATAGGGAAAATATCCCGTGTACAGGAAGTATACCAACAAAAAAGTAGAGAACCTACACAATTATATGGTTCTCTACAAATCGTTTACTTTATACTCCCCTCTGGCCCTCCCTAAGATGTTTGTCACGCAATATTTTCCTAAATGTAAAATACCAAATTTTTACCATGTCCCCAAAACATAACAAGTTAATAGACAAAACTATCGAGGGAGTCAAGAAGCACTCTAGAGATTATAAGCGTCAGATAAAATAAATGCACAACAAGTTTAGTTCTCTCTGAGAAAAGAACGTATAAAGAGATTAGAAGAGGATGCAAACAACTCAGATATCTAAATGAACATGTACTTAAAACAAGGCCTTTAGTTGCTCTAGAGTCTACACTTCTACAATGACTTCCAAATAAGGCCTTCAGTTAACTCATTCAGTCAACTTTGTTGACATTCTTCTCATCGCTAAAACCCGAAGGGCAAAAAAGCACACACTTTTCTCAAGTAGCAAAAATATGCATTTATATGCTTCCTATATAAAAAATCCATCAAAAAATGTCTATAGGAAAGTTATCCACCAGAATATTTCCAATTCAACTACATAAAGTTCAAAAGGAAGAGAACAAACACATAGTATTCTTCTGGAAAGAAAACATGGAAGATGATTTTGACTGAGAAAGCTAGTAGTATAAACAATGGTTGCAAAATGAATGCCTTAGTTTATAAGACCACACATTAGTTTATCCACAAGTTCTTAAGACCATGGAAGTTATTCCCCTTCCTTTTCCCGAATAAATAAATAAGATGACCATGAGAGAGTGAATTTTCTCTCTACTTTGGCATTTTAATCTTTTTTCTATTTTGGGAACTGAACAAGGATCTAGATTGTTTTATCCACGTACTGAGGCATATAACACTAGTGTCATCTTAATAGACATTTAGAACAGATTGAAGAGATCGTCATAAATAACTACAAAGCACGTGAGTTAAATACCTCGTCATTTAAAGTGGCAAATATAGCTGTCAAACTATCAGCCTGAGCCAGAAACTCATCAAATCCCCCATCAGCATATAGCGAGGAAAAAATAGAATGCCGAACAGTAACATCAGCATCAGCAACAGCGGCGATGAGGAGTTTTTGCACAATCTGTAGAAAAGTAATTCCGTTAAAAAAGAATCCTAAATCAACATGTGGAAAACCCGGAAATAAAAACCAACATACTATTGATGTCGAGAAGTACTTCTCAATCAAGTGGAAAAGACACCTTAAATCACCATGTGGAAAACCCGGAAATAAAAGCCTTCATATAATATTCATGATGTCGAGAAGTACTTATCCACCAAGTGGAAAAGACACCTTAGTATGAGAAGCTGCTAAGGTTTGATGACAGTTTTCTGGAGATTTATTTCTGTGACAAGATTGTTAATCACTAAGGGGTCGTTTGGTGTGAGGGATTGAGATAAATAATCCCGGGATAAAATACTTGATAATTTTATCCCATGTTTGGTTGGGGGTATTAGGTTGCCTTGGGATTATTTATCCCACCTTTTGTTCCGTAGTGATGGGATAACTTATCCCACCTACATGGTGGGATAACTTATCCCGGAATAATTTATCCTGGGATAAGTTCTTCCCAACCAAACGACTCCTAAGGGTATAAGATTACCTAGAGAAATGACCCCAATGGCCAGTTAATAATAGAAGAGTTGGCCATATCAATAGTGCTGAAATTTTTTTAGTTTCACCTCCAACCACTCTTGGCCACATTAAACATGAGGCTACGA
Source organism: Capsicum rhomboideum (assembly GCA_031232105.1). Lineage (NCBI taxonomy): Eukaryota > Viridiplantae > Streptophyta > Magnoliopsida > Solanales > Solanaceae > Capsicum > Capsicum rhomboideum. The sequence goes on along the minus strand of CP124719.1, from coordinate 140,469,768 downwards.
ACACGTACAGAGATACTAATAAGTTACGCTACAAAAATCACCACCATAAAGAGAAAGAAATAAAATGGGCTTGACACCCTTTATCTCACTAAACAACTTAAGAGACTCCACCACAAAGCACATGCCCACATATCTCATACTTCACGGTCAACTAATTTCCAACTAATTTGAATTGAATTGTAGATTTAGAGGACTCTTGGGGATTATATTAGTCTCGAAAGGACTCAATTTAATCTACTGGACCCGGACACCACAGTTATCAAAAAACTAACTTCTCTCAAAAGGTTTAGTACTAAACCAACCTTCTAGGCTAATCAGAGAGAAAAGCCTTCGCATCTGATGCACAAAGCTATTTAGTTTCTTTTTCTTTCCTGAAAATCCAACCCTTGAAGAGCCTTTTTACATCACTCGACCAGTTCAGTACAAAACACCCAAAAAAAAAAGAGTACCACCAGATAAACTGTCAATATCCCCTTGCCTAAACCGCCATTATAGTCCTATTGTGACAAAGTATAGTGTGTAATGCAAAAATAGAAATCATATGTTACAAAAATAAAAGATTGTTTTTTGATGAAGCAATAAAATAAAAAAATTGTTTTGGATTTTGGGAAGGTAACAGAAATATGTTACAAATTATGAAAAAGAATGTAAACAAATGACACTGGAAAATACTTTATCGAGCAATGGGCTCAAGAAAGAGATAAAGGTATCAAATGGTTTACAACATACAATACAAATACTAATGACCAATGAAAACAATTTAGGAGATTTCAGAATGGAGGAAGTATCAACATGTGCAAACTTGGGACTTAGTCGACCAATGAAAAGAAAGTAGGCCAATTTGTGGGATGAAAAGAGAAAGCAACATATGCTAAACTTGGGACCCAGTCCAGGCATGCATCCAAAAATCAATGCATACCTGCAACCTATTCAAGAAAAGGGGATAAACCGTCCGAGAGATTAATAGAGAAACTGTAATACCGAGCCACTCCTAAAAGGCTAAAACTGAATTGTACATCCTTATACAGCTATTAGGAAAAGGGTGCTTTTACAGGCACATAGTTGAATAATCAGATAAATTAAGAAGTGATAAACCAGTGAAATATATAATACCAAGAGACATGGTTCAGAAGCAAACCTCTTCAACAAGTCGACGTCTCTTTCCACTGGCACGATTGATTCTACTAGGACTAAACTGGGTAGAAGACATCACCAAGAAAGAATTTGCTACTAGTTTGCAGCAACACAGCGCAGCATCCTTCCTTGTAGCTCCATCCTCATCTTCTAAATACACAACAACAGACTCCCTTGCAAACTCAAGAAGATCATGGCCCTGTAACCCCAAATTCACTATCAAAGTAAACTATCAAGAAAGGAAATGAAGTGCACAGAAATATAGATGACAAACCTTGAAATTAAAACGAGCAAGAGTTCTCAAAGCAAGTTGAACTAGCGCAGAACCACTCAGTTCTGGTACTTGGGGGGTAACCGTTGCAATATGCCCTCGACTCAAAGAAGCTGATTGTCTTGACATTGAATGATGAGATCTTGAAAGGATTGCTGAGATACATTCAAGCAGACGATTCTGAATGGTCGGCAACAAAGGTGGAATGCTGAGACACAGAAAATACATATGTTACCCTTGAGCAACACCACACAAAAGAACCAGTTCATGAAAGTTCTGCTCAAACTCGGAGAGAACCTTTCAGTTATTTGCTCCAACGCTTCCACCAGTGTCAGGGAAAGCCCAGCAGAAAACATAGAATCCAAGAGACCACGAACATGAGGCTCCATGGTTGGTCCCATTGCTTTAGCAATATTTCCAACACATGCTAGCGCCTCAAGTGAGGGCCTGCCTCTACGGGGAGCAATCTGAGAGAAACATATTTCACCTGTCAGGGTTATTGCTTCGTGCATTACATGTTATAGAAAGAACCTACAACACAGGTGGAATGCTGTGACACAGAAAATACATATGTTACCCTTGAGCAACACCACACAAAAGAACCAGTTCATGAAATTTCTGCTCAAACTCAGAGAGAACCTTTCAGTTATCTATAACTCCTTTTTATATAGGGAACAGAAAAGATTACTTTCCAATAAAACAACCGGAAACAGAACAGTTAGACAAGTACATCTGCAATGACATATATAGCATACCGCATCACGCAAGTGAGAGGTTATTGTCGGCAAATAGTTAATGAGTTCACCATCCAGAGCACCAGCCATCTCCCCAAGAGCGATGAACCCACTGGCACGTTCTGCAGGTATTTTAAGGACATGAAGTATATGATTCATGCATATCTGTAGAAGTAAAATCAACAAACTTGAGGTTACAGTAGTCAACATTGAAGATGCAAATCTCATTCATCCAGATTTTACAGTTCGTAAAAGCAGATTAAATCATTAAAATGAAGTCAAATGTCACAAACCGTTAAATAATTAGACACAAATCGATCACGCAGGAAATGGGCAATTCGAGGAAGTAGAGAAGTTATGCTGAGGCGAACTAAACGATCTCGGTGCTCCAGATATCTTAGAACAATTTCAGCAACTTCCCTGTATCTTGACATCATGAACTCTCCTGTGTTCCTGCACATTTTGATGATAAATTTGCTCTTATCTATCATTTATCATATCACAAGCAGATAGCTAATACTGGGTCCAATTCCCATAGCATATGACTTGAGCATATTACATTATTCTTTGTGAAGGAGACAAAAACAAAATTGTCTCCATTTATCATAATTCCGTGAAACTAAAGTAGTCATGGAACCATACTAGCATAACTGCATACATGGCAATACAGCAAATAAAAAATTGTCCTCAAATAGCTTGAAGAGGTACCTCGACCATCACCCTCTTCATGCAGCCATTCATCACCTAAGAACCTGCCCTACACCCCACTAGCACCTCATAAGCAGACAAACCACTCCATCACAAACCAACAACTATCCTAGAAACCTTTTCGACATAGAAAGTTTCCCCTTTTTTCAAAAAATATTTTCGAAACATTGTTTGGTTATACATTGGAATGATTTTTGGTTAGTTTTTGAAGATGAGTTTTTCAAGTTTGAAATCAGTAATTCTTTTCACTCGTAGAGCTTCAACTTCTTGCAAGTGAAATCTGCAACAAGTTACAAGACGATCTCTTATAAAACTTGACCACATAATCCAAGCTCAACAGAGGATCCTGTCAATATATACCGTCAACTAACAAAAACTGATAAGAGAGATGCCATTCAATGCCCAAAAAAGAATCTACAAATGACTGAAACTCAGGTAACCCAACCCAAACACACACACACACAGAGATCATAATCAATCTATAGATCACAAATGCATTTTAGATTCAATTGCTAATAAGAACAAGTAGGTAATAGACCCCTTTTGGTATATGGTTTGTATCCGGGAGTTATTTCCCTCATTAATAATTACTTTATATAAGAAAACAATTAGGTAGTAGACATTTGCACCCAAAACATACATGTAAATGGCCTCTAGCTTGAGGTAGACAGACTCTTAAGTCCTCACCGATATAACCAGAGATCTTAAGTCTCCATTTTCTCAAACATTCAGCAGATCGCAGCAATTTAACAAAGCACAAGAATCCGAAATATTTTCCTACAATGAAATAAATAATGTGATGCAATTTGATAGCAAACCTAAGCAGCTCCCCAACTGCGAGAAGGGATCCATGTATACTATGAACAGGCGCATTTCTCCCCAATCCATCTTGGGTAGCCTCGAACATTCGATAGTACCTGTCGGAACCACCAATTTAAGAGTAGATGCCTTGGATCAAGAAATTTGTGACTGAAACATTCTTTTAGTATTTCTGAAAAAGGATAAGGGGGGAGAGAGAAAAAGGCATACCACTGAACACGCCACCGCGTCTCACGCTTTTCAATAACACGAAGGCACGCACGCAATGCCTCAACAGCTTTTTCTCGAACAGCCAACGTTGGATCCCTCAAAGCAACCCAAATAGCATCCACAAACTCCGGCACGTGAACATTGAAGACGGTTGAAGCATTTTCCGCCATTTCCTAAAGTTTAAAGATAGAGATTGAAACAGGGACATCATTAGCAAGTACTTAGCTCATATCTGGAATTCAATATGCTTACGGTGGGTTTATTTAAAATATTATAAGAATGATAGCCACATTTCTATAGTATGAACTATTTCACTCTTCATTCGGTGATAACAGAAAAAAAAAAAAAGAAAAACTAGTTAACCTTTAGGATACAATTCTAAGAATAGCAAATATTTGTATTCAGTTTTGAGTAAACTTCGGTACCTTCTAAAACAATGGCAAGTTGGAGGGTGGGAAAGTTGGAGAAAGGAAAAGGGAGATGTGGTAGAATAGCGGTGAGAACAGTAGAATTTTGTAGGGTGGAGAGACAGTACCAAAAAAAGTGACTTCAATTCAAAGTTTCCCCGTCATGTAAAGATGAAATAAATAAAACCTAGTTTCAAAGTTTCTGCTTATACAACAAATCATGAAGAAATACGCTAATTGTACCTTTAATATTAAGACAGCAGCAAAGCGACGATACTCAATTCTTTCACCACGAAGCCATTCTAGTGCAACTTTTACCTGAAAATACAAAAGAATTGAGATCCTGATGTCAGACAATCAAGTATCTGAAGTATCAAAATGTTACACACCTGACGTTCCACTTCATCTGCAGTCATTGCACCACCAGATCTAGCTAGGTGACCAAGAACTTTACTAGCAAGGACCAAGATTTCAGGATCACGCTTTGTTTCAAAGGCAGCGCGCATGTAATTGGAGAATTTTGCCACTTTTGATGCATTTTCGCTGATGGTGACATCTATTAGCTCGTCAATAGCCCTCAATGCTCCCAGATTTTCTGAAACTTCATTACTATCAAGAAATGTAGTAATGCGTTCATATAGATGATCCATGAAACGAGCAAAAGCTTCTCCACTAAGATCACGAGCTTCTTCCTCTACAAGCCGCCTCAAGGTCAATGCAGCCCCATCCTACCAGAGAGAATAAATAAGAATTCTGGCATGGTTCAAAAACAATTCAAGTTTTTGAAAGATAATATTAGAAGAGGGGACTGGGAAGGACAGAAAGAGGCACAGATACAGAGCATCCAATAGCATGCAAACTCAAACAGCAAAAACAGCAAGACTGAGCAAAAACAGAATATTATATGATTAAGACAGAAACCCACATCAGTATCAATATCAAGCACCCAGTGCAAAAGACTGCTCTGCTAACCCTTCAATAGAAAAATAAAACAGGAAAAGTGAATGAAAACACACAAAAACAAAACTTGGTATTCACATAATTTTACAAAACAAAAAGTTCACTAAGATGGTTGATATAAATTTAAAACCAGGACCTATCCATCTCTCTTGATTGATGTAGGAGAAAAATAAATAAGCATAATTAACAAGAGGCATGTAGGAGAAGACTTGTATACAAAACAGTGAACAGTCACTTCTATGTAGTGCCATGATTTCAAACTGGATTAGTCAACAAACCATGTGTAATCACATAAGCTGGTCTGTCTTCTTCCACATAAATCAATAAAAATAAATGTGCCCGAAAATAAAGTGTAGCATTCTGCTTTCTTTCTATTTTCAATCTTTTATTCTTTTATATCTACAAGGTTTCAAATAACAGCATCCAACACTTCCTGAGAAATTGAGGACGGAAAAATCAAGAAAAGAACTCAAGATGTACGATGAGCTAAAATCTTCCTTAATTTTTCGTCAATTCCTATGAAAATCAAAAATCAAGCACTAAATTTCTGATTCTACACCCTCAAATCAAGATTTCAAGAACGAAGACTACAGAACAATACAGAGCTCACATCAAGATTCCTTGAACTGCTCTAACTCCACTACTACCTCCACTACTGATTTTATAAAATTCAAAAAATGACTCCCAAAAAAACAAAACTTGAAAGAAAAAAAAGTAAAAATCAAAGAAATTGAGGAAGGAAAATCAAGAAAAGAACTCAAGATGTACCCTGAGCTAGAATGATGGACAGTGTTATGTCCTTTAATTTTCGTCAATTCCTAAGAAGATCAAAATCACAGCACTAAATGTCTGGTTCCACTTCCTCACCAATTCAACAATTCAACAAATGTAACAACACCCAAAAAAAAAAAAAAAAAAAAGCTTTAAAAAGAACAATTTAACGACTCAACATCAAGATTTCAAGAACGGAGACTAAAAGAACAATACAGAGCTCACATCAAGATTCCCTAAACTGTTCAACAAATGACTCCCAAAAAAGAAATGGAAGAACCTTAGGATTGCTTCTGGTACATAGGTCAGCAAGAACTCTATTAAGAGCATCAATATTTCCGGCACCGGTGGTTGCAACTGGATAACGGATCGCCTGAGAGGTGCTCGCCATGCTTTTTCTTCACACTAATCTACACCATACACACACGCGCCACCACGAAAAAAGAAGGGAAAAAAAAAACTAACACGATGGACAGAACATGATATGATTCTAGATACACATGTTGTTGTTCATTTGTAAGAGAAGTGGAGCTTCAGGAGAAAGAAGCTGTTTGGCCAGTAACATTAAAAAAACAAAAACCCTTGCCCACTCTGATTTTATTACAACGGTAGGTAATTGGGCCTGTGGGTAACACCCGCTATATTACGCGCTCTGCGTTACCGTTTCCTTTTTTTCCTTTTTTTGTTTTCACCCAAAAAAGAATAGCAAGGAGTGAGTGAAATCGAGAGAAAAACTTCATTCTTAATTTGTTTAAAAATTGAAGATAACTAATGTTAATTAATGGTGTTAATAAATAATATATTGGATACTATTAGTGATGTAGGACAAATAGAAAGAAAACATTACACGAAAAAAATGAGGGAAGGATTACGTTAATTGTCTGAGAGTATAATGTGTAGAGGGTGTTTTTGTGTCAGTTACAGATTATCTATCACAAGTTGTGTGCTAGTAGCATCAGTGACAGGTTGTCTATCACGAGTTGTGTGATAGCAGTGTCAGTGACAGTTGTCTATCACGAGTTGTGTCATAGCAGTGTCAGTGACAGATTGTCTATCACGAGTTGTGTGATAGCAGCTTCAATGACAGATTGTTTATCACAAATTATGTGATAGTAGTAGTGTCAGTGACAGTTGTCTATCATAAGTTATGTGATGCAGCGTCAGTGACAGTTGTCTATCACGAGTTTTGTGATAGTGGTAGTGTCAGTGACAATTATCTATCACGCGTTTTGTGATGGTAGTAGTGTCAGTGACAATTGTCTATCACAAGTTATGTGCTAGTAGTGTCAGTGACAGTTGTCTAGCACGAGTTTTGTGATAGTAATGTCAGTGATATCACGAGTTATGTGATAGTAGTGTCGGTAACATTTGTCTATCATGAGTCATGTGAAAGTGAACTTGTCGGTTAGTGAGAGTGAGGTGATATTTGACATATAGGATAAAAATATACACACGAAAAAAGATTTATCATTAAATAAGCTATCACAAGTCTTGTGATAAAAATTGTGTCGTTTAGTGAAAGTGGGATAATATTGACAGATGGAAGAGAGTATTCAAACGAGAAAGATAAGTCGACAGATATGCAATCATGAATAACATGATAATGAGTATGTAGTTTAATGAGCATGGTAATATTTAACATGTGGGAAGAAAGTATTCATGCGAGAAAGATCGACCGCCAGTTAAGTCACTAAAAAAAACAATGCACATTGAATATTTTTTAATCAAATACATTCCACATATGAACCAATTCAATCCTCAACAAACTATACAAAAACACAAAGAAGTACAAAAATATATTTTTTTAAAAATTATAAATTTGTGCAAAAAAATTACAATAAAACGTGCAGAATTTGTGCAGAAAAATACAAAAAAAAAATACATGAAAAAAGTTAGAGAATGATCACACTAAATGTATGAGTGTGTGGTGTGTAGTGGGTGTGCATCTTAGCATCAGTGACAGATTGTCTATCACAAGTTATGTGATAGTAATGTCAATGACAGGTTGTCTATCACGAATTATATAATAATAGTGTTAGTGATCAGTGACAGATTGTCTATCACAAATTATGTGATAGTAGTGTCAGTGACAGGTTGTCTATCGAGTTATGTGATAGTACTAGTAAACTTGTCGTTTAGTGAGAATAAGGTGATTTTTTAGGATAAAATTATGCACACGAGAATGATTTATCATCAGATAAACTATCACAAATCACGTGATAATGAATGTATCATTTAATGAGAGTGTGATAATATTAATAGGTGGAAACACAATATTCGCATGAGAACGATCTATTAACAGATAGGCAATCAATATGATAATGAATATGTCATTTAAAATGCTTAATTTCTTAATTTATTTTCAAAGTGAAGGTAACTTATGTTAATTAATGGTGTTACCAAATAATATATGGAATACTTATTAATGATATTTGACAGGTATAAAGAATATATTTATACGAGAATGGGTAGGCTATCACGAGTTATGTGAGAGTGAATTTGTCGTTTTGTGGTTAGACTATCACTAGTTATGTGATAGTGAAATTGTCTTTTCGTGATTAGGTTATCACGAGTTATGTGATAGTGAACTTGTCATTTTGTGATTAGGCTATCACGAGTTAGGTGGTAATGAACTCGTCGTTCGTGAGGATGAAACGGTATTTAATATGTAGGACAAAAGTATACACGCGGGAAAAATTCATCAGCAGGTAAGTTATCACGTGACAGATAAGTTATCACAAGTCACATGATAATGAATGTAACGTTTAATAGGGGTGGGGTGATATTTGATAGTGGGAAGAAAGTATTCACACTAGAAAGATATTGACAAATAGGCAATCAATACAAATAACGTGATAATGGTATGTCGAAGTGCAAAAAATTATTAAAAATTACATGATTGTGCAAAAAGATATAACCAAACGTGCAAATATTGTGCAGAAAAATACCATAAAAAAGTATATAAACTATATAGAAATTGTATAGAAGAATGCAAAAGTTTAAAAGGGAGTAGGATGGTCATAAATATTATCCCATGATAATTAATCTTGCCCACTATGATTTTATTACAATATTAGATATTTGATTTGTGGGCGAATGAGCGTCGTAAGTTTACGTGCTTTTTTACTGTTTTCTTATTTTTTTCATGAAAATATTTAACATCTATTTTCACATAAAACACTAATAAGACTTGGAATCAAGATTGTAAGTTGTTTCATCATTTGGAATTTATAATTTCCTAATTTGGTCTCAAGTGAAAATAACTTAGGACTTAGTGGTGTTAACAAATTGATTAACATATTGTATACTTATGAATGATATTTGACAGATGGAAAGAAAATATTTACATGAGAAAGATTTATTGACAGATAGACTATCACGAGTCATGTAATAGTGAATTTGTCGTTTAGTGAAGGTGGAGGGATACTTGACAGGTAGAAAAAAATATTCATGTGAATAATATCTATCACCAGATAAGCCAAGTGACGTGATAACAATATGTCATTTAATAAGGTGGCAGAATATTTTACATGTGGAAGAAATTATTCACAGGAGATAGATCTATTGACAGATAGACAATCAAGAATAACGATATAATGAGTATGTCATTTAATAAGAGTGGGATAATATTTGGCAGGTGAGAACAAGGCATTTACTCGAGAAAGTTCCATTGACAGATAGCAGTCATGAGTTACGTGATAAAGAATGTGTCATTTAATGAATGTGGGATGACATTTGAGAGGTGAAAAAAGATATCCACATAAGAAAGATACAATTAAGCGTGCAAAAATTGTGTAGAATAATACGAAAAATAGACTATGTAAAATTGTATAGAAAAATGTAAGCATGTTGATGGTCAAATATAACTCCAATATATGTAAGCAACAAAGATTTAAACCAAATTTACCATCGGTTAGAAATTGGGCATTATATATACATTTTTGCTTGGTAAATAACTTGGAGACCAAATGACAAAACTTCTATGAAACTGTTCATCAAATTAGTGAACTTCCAGATCTAGTCACTAATTTGACTCCAACTATACCTGTTGTCACTCTCCTACTCATGAAATTGGGGATTCTTTGTTAAATGACCTCTTCAAGTTTATTATTTAATTAAATAGACTACAAGTTTTGTTTTAGTGAAATGACCCACTTTTAAATATGTCACGACCCAAGCCGAGGCCCTGACCGTGACAGACATCCCAGACCAATGAAGGCCCAAGAAGACCCCTTAGTATAACATCATAAGCATAGTCATAAAGTAAGTGCGGAAATAGGCTCATAAATATGAAATTCAACTGAAAATGGTTGTTCAAATCCAAGTCTTGAAATAAGAGACAAAACATTATCCAACTTAGTCTACGAAGCCTCTAATATTATGAATGAAAACAAAAATAGAGAAAGCAGTCATGATTTTGTGGAGCTTGTGGGAAGCCAGAAATAATTTATGTTGGAATAATAAACAAAGTGTGTCAACTGCAACTTTATACCATGCGAAGAAAGAGCTAGAGGAATGAAGGAGTGTCAATTTGGGGGCCGAGATGTCTGTTGCTGCCACAAATAATATGATTACAAAATGGGAACGTCCTCCGCTTGACACAATTAAATGTATTACCGATGCCTCTTACGATATCCATATCGGTTTGGCGGGGGTAGGCATGGTGCTACATGATCACTGGTCAATTTATTGCTGGAAAAACTATATTCCTTGTCCGTGTTGCTAGCTCATTGTTGGCCGAGATCTTAAGGGTGCGTGAGGCTCTTATTTGGCTAAAGGAGCGATTCAGTAGATCAAGGCTGGTTGTGGAAACTGATAATCTACTTGTGAAGCAAGCTTTGGAAGAAAATATGGTGAATTACTCTTATTTTGATTCTTTAGTTTTTTATTGTAAAACTCTTCTCAAAGAGTTACCTTTATTCTCTTTGTCGACTGTTAAGAAATCTGCGAATTGGTGTCACGACCCAAGACTACCCCCTAGTCGTAACACAGTGCTTGGGGTCACTTGCATGGCATGACACTATAAATACTGAAATAATCTAAAAATCACTTATGTGGAAGTTATTAAGCTGGATAATAAGTTTGGCAATACGCCCAAGTGACAATAGCTAGATAAAACTCATAAAGCTGAAAACATAATCTAACTGACTGTCTGAAAGCCTTTAAATAAGATGAGTTGTCGGGATAAGCCCCCAACTAACTCCAACTGCCTGAACCTGAAAATATCATAAAATAAAATACTGATAATTAGTCCTCGAATGATGAGGACTCACCAATGTATTGCTGATGATGTGGTAGGAGATCGTACTAGGCGCGATCCGAATATTGAATGTCGGAACCTATATTATAAGACAATATAGAGCAAAGGAAAGTATGCGATCAGTACTTTGAATGTATTGAGTATATGGGATAGTAAAATGACTGAAGTAGGTTGAACATAATGCATGTGACATGAATAAACTAATGCAAGACCAAGTAATAAACATGTACTGATAGATAAGCTGAAATACTGAATACATGGTCAAGCGAGGTCTAAGGCTAAACTGTGGGAGGTTTCTGTAACCGACGTAGACCATGTGAGCAACATGGAATCCAATCTGTAATCCAAGTTGGGAGGGTATTCTACACCTTGCCAAGGTTACGAACCATGATTGACGTGAATTCACTCATGAGCCTATTAAGGGCAAGGGAGACACTCTCAACTAGCGAGGACCCTTTTTACCTACGGTGGCACGTAGTTTAGGACTTGAGTTATCTGAACCCTTATCCTCTCGGTGCTAAGTACTACTCCTAACTGAAAGCAAACTGATATACGAAAATGCTCAACAATAATGATTTTCTCAAACTGAAAGATAAGTGCTTTATCTGAAATCATTCTAAATCATGAAAACTGAATGATTGATTACTCAACTGAAAATGCATGATATCCTAGGTCATCGGGTGTTCATAACCCGCCATCTCAGAAGAATGCAACTACAAATGACAATTCTATAAACTGGCCACAATATGAAATTTCATCACTCAAGCCCAAAGTCAAGAATTTATCAATATTATGAGAATTCATATCCATGAATATGTAAGAAGGCTCAAATTTATGGGAAAACATATATTCACGGTTTAGTCAAAGTAAGAAACTGAAAACTAAAGGAATTCACACTTTTCATGGAAACCCTAAGCTTGAAATGTGAATTAAACTTGAGGAATTTGAGTTAACTTTGGGACTCAATGGGTGAAAGGAACCCATTGATGAAATCCCACATACCTGAAGAAGACAACCTTGGTGAAACCTTTGAATTTAGAGTTTAAAGTTGAAGAACCCTAATTTTGCCTTGGGAGAAGAAAATCGCCCCTTTCTTTGTATTTGGCTAAGTGTTGACTGAATTTCTATGTAATGAGGGCTTCGGTTAATATTAGGCTTAATAATCAACCTTGGGATGACTTAAATGACTTAGTTTAGATGTTAAAAGAGTGGAAAACGACTGTTGTTCCCTTTTAAATTCGTAACTGAAAAGCTGCAGGATGGAACCCGCGAGACCTTCCCAAGATCGTGGTCTGAGCTGGATTTTGGGTTCTCTGGACTCGATCAAACGAGCCATGGTACGATAGTGCCTTTGTTCTTAGCTTGGGAGTTCAAGCCGGATCAAGTTTTGAAGCCACGATCGTGCCTTTAATCGTGGTTTCAAAGCACGGTCGTGGTTCCCTCTCGTGGTTGGAAGGTATACATGTCAACTTTCAGGTTTTGGGGACTGTTTAGATCATACAGGAGCATGGTAAGATTGTACGTTGTAACCATGATCGTACCTACGCCCGTATGTTCTCACTGTTGGACAATGTTTCACTAAAATGGACATAACTCTGAGCTTTGACGTCGGATTAAGACGAATCTGTATGGGTTGGAAAGACAATTCAAATATCTATCATTTGGTGGGTCTTGAGCTCAAAAATTCATCGAAATCTAAGAGTTATAATCATTTGAAGTTGACTATAGCAAGATTCTTCACAAGAAACCCCCCGGTAAGGAAGGTTTCAACTTGACCATGAGCTAGGAGTTACTTGTGGCCTTAATACATGTCTAAATGAAACATGTAATCTAATTTTACATGTACTGAAAGCATGGTTCTAATCTTAGCTTGGAATTTTCGGGGTGTTACAATCACGTTGCTCATTGTCTTGCTAGAGCATCTGCTTCTATGTCTGGTTTGATGGAGTGAGATGCTAACCCTCTATCTCTCATTAACGATGTACTTGTATTTGACTTGAATAATACATGATGAAAGAACCATTTCAAAAAAGGAGTACTTTTGGCCCTTATTGGAATTCAAGATCTAACAATAATAATTAAGAAAAATAACATAAATATACATCTTAACTTACCATATTTACACAAATCCCACCTTTACAAAGTAATTACAAAAATTCCAACTATCAATTATATATCTCAATGGAATGTATCAGGAACGAATTATGTATCGTTGTGTATATCAGTGTGAGTTTTGTTTAAAAGATACATACACTATGTATTTTTGAATGATTACAATGTAGGTAATTATATATCTCAACGGAATGTATCGAGAACAAATTATGTATCTCGACAACCCCAAAAAGGGGATTTTCTGTAAATATGCAAAATATCAAAATTTTCTGTAACTAGGTACCAAACTATCGAAATTTATGTTGTTTATCCTAATAATTATGGACGTTGCCGATAAATATGGGTAAACTACATAAATGTCCCCCATAGTGGGTGGCTTTGCTTTTTTGTCCCCCATAACAAAAGTCCTGCAAAACTACCCCTCCTTCTTTTTTATGTATTGAACAAATACCTATTTGCCCCTCTATACCTCAAATATTTTTAAACAACTCTCTCATGCTTATTTATTTTTCAACTTCTATTCTCTTTTTTTCCTCTTTTTTTAATTTTACTTTGATTTTTATTTTTTCTTCTCTCTTTTTTTTTTTTTTTTTTTTTAGTTTTTCTAAACCTTTACTTTTTTTTTCTTTTCTCCTCTCAACTTCTATTTTTTTTCTCTTTTTTATTTTTCTTTCATTTTTATTTTTTCTTTTCTCTTTTTCTTTTTCTTTTTTTAAATTTTTTTTTCTCAGCCTTTATTTATTTATTTATTTTTGTCATTTTTTTTCTTTATTTTGTCTTTTTTCTCAACTTTTTTTTTTTCTTTTTCTCCACTCAACTTCAATTTTTTTTTTCTTTTGTATTTTCTTTGACTTTTAGTTTTTATTTTTTAAAAAAATATTTTTTCTTTTTCCTCAACTTTTATCATTTTTTTTTCTTCGATTCCTTCCAAAAAAATAAGTTACGCCCCATGGACAAGAGTTGATACTACCACATTGCTTCTTAATTTATGTGATGTTCCACATTGCTTCTTAATTTATGTGATGTTTTATTACTCTTGCCTTAGAGGCAAGATTTAACCCAAGGACTTTCAAACAACAAGTTATGCCTCATGGGCAAGAGTTGACACTACCCCATTATGTTTTGACTTATGAAATGCTCTATAACTCTTGCCTTAGAGGCAAGACTTAGTCCAATGACTTTCAAAACAACAAATTATGCCCCATGGGCAAGAGTTGACATTACCACATTGTGTCTTGATTTATGAGATGCTCTATAACTCTTGCCCTAGAGGCAAGACTTAGACCAAGGACTTTCAAACAATAAGTTACGCCCCATGGGCAAGAGTTGACACTACCATATTGTGTTTTTATTTATGAGATGTTCTATAACTCTTGCCTTAGAGGCAAGACTTAGCCCAAGGACTTTTAAACAACAAGTTATGCCCCATGGGCAAGAGTTGACACTACCACATTATGTTTTGACTTATGAAATGCTCTATAACTCTTGCCTTAGAGGCAAGACTTAGTCCAATGACTTTCAAAACAATAAATTATGCCCCATGGGCAAGAGTTGGCATTACCACATTGTGTCTTGATTTATGAGATGCTCTATAACTCTTGCCCTAGAGGCAAGACTTAGGCAAGACTTATCCCAAAGAACTTCCAAACGGCAAGTCATGTCCTTAAGTTTACTTTGATGTCAAAGAAAGAAGATCATTTTTGCGGATTATCTAACTCTCTGTTCATTAGCAAAATATAATAGAAGCTGAGAAAAAAAAAAGAGAAGGAAAAAAATAAAGATTGAGAAAAAAGAAAAAAAAAAGAGAAGAAAAAAATAAAGGTTAAGAAAAAAAGAAAATAAGAGAAAAAAAAAAGTTGAGAAAAAAAAATGAGAAGAAAAAATAAAATAAAATATAAATAAAGTTTGAGAAAAATGAAAAAAAATGAGAAAAGAAAAAAACAAAAAATAAAAAAAAATAAAGGTTGAGACAATGAATTAAAAAAAAGAGAAATAAAAAATAAATAATGTTTTGGAAATAAAAGAAAAAAAAGGTTGAGACAAATGAATTAAAAAAATAAAAAATAAAAAAAATCAAGTAACAGTAAAAAACGAGAAAAAAATAAAGAAGAAAAAAAAAGTTGAGAGACAAATGAACATGGAAAGAGTAAAAACATTTGAGGAGAAGAGGGGTAAAAATGTACTTGTTGTATACATAAAAAGAAAAGAAGGCTAGTCTTTAAAGACTTTTCTTATGGGGGGTAAAAATACAAAGTCACCTACTATAGGGGACATCCCATGTAATTTCCTGGATAAATATTCCATCGTTAAAAAGCAAGCCCAAGTCCAAATCGTACTTTTTCATTAATAGCCATAGTTATCTAAAAAAGTTTTAAGTAGTTAACACCAAAGTTGTTTGAAACTATTTTACTATTTATTCTAAAACTTTGAAAATTTAAAATCTTTCACCATTTTTATTTGAATAAAATACCCTTTTCTACTTCTAAAAAAGTTGTATTGTAGTGGTACAAAGTTGTATTATAGTGGTACTTTAACATATTTTCAATTTTTTTAGAAAATAATATATCTTAATTTTGTTTCTTGATAGGTTAATGTGTACCTCTAAAATAATAAGAATGATGGTTGAAGTTACTTATTAGTTTGTACCTTGGGTGAAAGTGGCTTCCACGTAACTAAATTCTTCTTTATCTTGAGAATCTATATCATCTGTAACATTTAAGGGCCCGTTTGGCCATGGATTTTTTTCACTTTTTGTTGGAAATAAATTTCACTTTAGTAAAAAAAGTGAAATGTAGTGGTGTTTGGCCAATGCATTAAAGTGAAATTTATTTCCGGAAAAGTGAAAATAACTTTTTCTTGTTTTCACTTTTTTTAATTTTACTTCTCTCACAAAAAATCAAAAAGAACACTATTTATTTTTATGGCCAAACACAACTCCAACTCTAATTCTAATTTCAACTCTAACTCTAACTCCAAAATATTTTATTTTCATGGCCAAACGCCTACTTAGTTTTGTCTGAGTTCTATTGAAGTTTTTGACATTCACAATTGAATAGCACACATTATTTTCAAGTGGAAATAATATAAGATAGACTTTTCAAGACAAATATCTGAGCCGGGCTACTGCAGGAAGCCATCTGCATCGTCTTACAAGCTTTTGTTTCATGCACTTGGAAACTACTGCAGCTTTTCTTGATTAGCAGTTGCATCTTCCTTTCCTTTCTACAATGTAGGGTAAAGTCACTTCATTTCCCATTCATTAACCCAAATCCAAAGAGCAGTCCAATACACTAAAGCTCCCGCTATATGCGAAATTTAGAAAAGGGGTGAACCACAAGAGTCTATCGTATGCAGTCTTACCCTATATTTCTGCAAGAGGTTGTTTCCACGTGACAACAACTTCACCAATTATACCAATGCTCCCCTTCCATTAACTCAAAACCCATTCACATAAAAAGATTCATCAGTAATTCTATTCACCAAAACTTATATGGAGTATATAAATGAGAAGAAATTACTCAAATATTTTTTTAATCTCTACTAAAATTTGAATGAAGGGCACATGAGATTATTTTAAGATGCGCAATTGGATGAAAAAGAAAGTCTTCAATAAGTGAGCAAATGAATCATAAAAGAAATCAAGTTTTCTTGAAGCTTGCAATCAAACTTGCTATAACTCAAATATTTTTGGAAGCACTTTTTTCTTAAGCTTTTGCTTAGAAATTGAATAAGCTTATGTTATTGCTCAAAAACACTTATTTTCTTCATCAAACGTTTGACCAAATACATTACAGCAACATAAAAGATACATACACTATGTATTTTTGAATGATTACAGTGTGGGTAATTATATATCTCAACGGAATATATTGGGAACAAATTATATATTTCGACAACCCAAAAAAGGGAATTTTCTGAAAATATGCAAAATATCAAAATTTTCTGTAACTAGACACCAAACTATTAAAATTTATGTTGTTTATCCTAATAATTATGGACGTTGCCGATAAATATGGACGTTGCCGATAAATATTCCATCGGTAAAAAGCAAGCCCAAGCCCAAATCGTACTTTTTCATTAATAGCCATAGTTATCTAAAAAAGTTTTAAGTAGTTAACACCAAAGTTGTTTGAAACTCTTTTACTATTTATTCTAAAACTTTGAAAATTTAAAATCTTTCACCATTTTTATTTGAATAAAATACCCTTTTCTACTTCTAAAAAAGTTGTATTGTAGTGGTACAAAGTTGTATTGTAGTGGTACTTTAACATATTTTTAATTTTTTTAAAAAATAATATATCTTAATTTTGTTTCTTGATAGGTTAATGTGTACCTCTAAAATAATAAGAATGATGATTGAAGTTACTTATTAGTTTGTATCTTGGGTGAAAGTGGCTTCCACGTAACTAAATTCTTCTTTATCTTGAGAATCTATATCATCTGTAACTTTTGTTTTGTCTGAGTTCTATTGAAGTTTTTGACATTCACAATTGAATAGCACACATTATTTTCAAGTGGAAATAATATAAGAGAGACTTTTCAGACAAATATCTGGCTGGACTAAAACGTCTTGTTCTTAAACAGGCTGCAAAATCTTAGGTTCGGGTCGGGCCAACCCAATGGGCCTGCCGCATATTGACAGCTTTTTTCCCACAAAGAAGACCTCCCTGTTTGGCCGCTGTATTATCCAGAGAGGAGAAAATCCGGTCGCCATGTCGGTGTTGTTTCGTTCGTTACCCAGTATTGCCCTTGGCTCTAAACCTTCCCCTCTGACTTGTCTACCTTTCTTGTTCCTCAATTTCCAGTACCCTATCAACCGCCGTCGTCTTTCTTCTTCTTCTTCTGCTACTAGTCCTCTTTCAGTCTCCGCTTCTGCCGCTAGTCCTCTTTCTTCACCTGAAACAATTGTCCTACCTAATGCTAAAGTTTCACCATCTCCTCCTACGACTACTGATGCCCTTCAATGGGTAAGTAGGAACCAATACTGCGGTGAATTGTCAGAAAGCCATGTGGGTAAACGGGTTCGCCTATGTGGGTGGGTTGCCCTTCATCGGATTCATGGGGGTCTTACTTTTGTTAACCTCAGAGACCAAACTGGAATTGTTCAGGTATCGTTTACATCTCTATTCAACTATTATTCTCAGTTTTACACCTTTAATTGTAAAACCCTCAGTATTTGAATGCTAGTCTTTATCGAGGGAGGCCTAGTTGATTTGACACTTCGGAAATTTGCCTATGTTATCTTTAAGTGGTGTTTACTGTTGTATTTTGACTGAAATTGGACACAATAGAGCAAAATGGATATATAATGGAACTATAATGGGTATGGGTATGTTGTTGTTGTTGTTGTAGAGCGGAATGGATATAGAAGATTCATGTACTGGCACGACTAGTTTTTTCATTGAGACATGGTGACTGATTGATTGTCATCCCCATTCTTATATGGGAAAGACACATCCTTAGAAGCTTTTATCTTCATGTAGAGACAACTACTTTTCAATTGAGGTGTAGTTGATTGATTGTCTGTTATCCCATTTTTATTCGGAAATGTCACATCTTTAGGAGTTTTTATCTTTATTTACCTCTATGTATCCTTGTGGAAATGTTTCTCTAAGTTTGCCGTTTTATCTTTAAGGAACCTCTTTAGTATTTGAATGACATGGGACCTGAGTAGAGCGGAAGGTTATAGAAATTTATATGCTGGCAAGTAGTGTTGAGTTGATGCGAAGTTGATTGACTGATTGGTGTCCCTATTTTCACATTGAAACATCAATCCTCCTGATTTTTTCTCTTTATGTACTGATATCTGTAGAAATTGAAGTTTCTCAAAGTTTTCTTGTGTTATTTTGATGTAAATGTGTTGGCCCTAGTTGGTGATGAAACTGTTAATTTCAGATTACTACACTTCCTGATGATTTTCCTAATGCTCATTCTACTGTGAGCGATCTGAGACTTGAATACGTGGTTGCCATTGAAGGTGTTGTTCGGCCTAGGCCAGCTGAGTCTGTCAACAAAAAGATGAAAACTGGCACGATAGAGGTAAATTATGATGACCTTTGATTCACCACGATTATTTCTCTCTTCCTTTCATCTTTTTTGGCGAGTGTCAAACTTCAGTCTCTCCTCATTTATGTTAGTTTAGTTTTGTAGTTGGTATAATCACATTAATTGGTTTCTCGTAACAATTCAGAATCGTGGGGCAGTTCTAAAGATATATATACCTTAAAAGCTTATTAAAGATCTTCAAGGCATGGACCTTTTACAACAACAACAACAACAACAACAACAACAACAACAACATACCCAGTGTATTCCACAAAGTGGGGAAGGCATGGACCTTTTAATTTAATGAAAAGGAAAACTTTCAAACAATGTTTAAAACGTCGCGGAAAAAATTTATGGTAGCTTACATGAAGTTCCAATTTGTAAGACTCTGGTCTTGCAGAATCTTACTTGAAGCCATTTCGAGCTTTTCCATTAGCTTCCCAATTTTCTCTGGTTACTGCTTCTGTCATGACGGCATCTTCTTTATTAGTCTCTCAAAAAATATGTGTATGCACCTTGACTGTTCCCCCAGGTACCTGCTGCAAGGCTTGAGCATATGGGAAGAAAATCACCGGATTCGAACCTGAAACTTCATGATTCTCCACCCACTTTATTGACCACTAGGCCACACCCGTGAGTGCATGCATACATCTCTTCATGAACGCTAAGCTAAACAGCATACGGGATGACATGGAATTGATCCCATTGGTGTGATTAACTAGTAATGGTTCTTATGCCATTGCTTAGTTTATTGCAATTAATAGCTAAATGTTACTGAAAAGATATGAGAAAGAGCTAATTACATACATTTTACTTTTGGATAAATTGACCTCTAATCTAATTTACTGTTAAGTTTTTCATTAAGCACCTAGGTATTACTAGTAAAATTTAATCAGAAACTTTATAAGGGCCTTAGTCCAATCTCATAAAGCAGAGGTTCTTATCATCCAAGGACTTTTGCAGGTTCTTATCATCCAAGGATTTTTGTCTTTCTGCTTCATGATCTTCTTATTTTTTTTTAATTGATTGGATCTGTTTAGTGGCTTTGTCTATATCCCATCATGCTAAAATTATTCCATATGCTAGGTGCTTAACAAAGTTTTTTTTTAAAAATATTTCCGCTAATTGGTTATGCATGCAGGTTGCTGCAGAGGATGTTCAGGTGTTGAATGCAGTAAGATTGAAGTTGCCATTCTTGGTAACGACTGCAGATGATGCAAAAGATTCAGCTAAAGAGGAAATCAGATTGCGGTAACTAATGAAACTTCTATAGCTGTTTGCTGAATCTTTTGTTTGTTCTTCCTTTCTGTTTCCTTTAGACCTCATGATCTGCTCCAGGATCCTTAATTCTCATCAACTTATTTTGATTAATCATTGTTCCTCAATCGTCGCATTTCTTTGGATTGGAGATGTTCTCTGATTCTGGGGTCGTTTCTGCAAGGGTTATTTATGGTGCTTCTCTAGGAAGAGTAGGATATCAAAGTCAATGAAGTTAATTATTAGCTGGAAAATCCTTTTATTTTTTGATGAATATAACGCTGGAGCTTTTTTACACACCAATTCTTAATATGGTCTGGAAGGATGATAAGGGACTTAATCGTTATCCTCCACTCTTATTGGGGAAGGGTCAAAATTCAAAACCAAGAACTTCTTGCATTTCTTTTTTCTTTCTTAGAAAAGTGTCTTGATTTACTAGACGTATTGGTCAGGGATCTAATTGTAGACTCTAAAATCAGCAAAATAGTGACATTTATCCGCACTTGTTGAAAAAGAAAAAAAAATAGTGTCTTTTCTCTACAGCGACTCAATAGGGATTTGGGCAGGGGGTGGGATCATGCTGGAAGTAATTAAGGGGTGGGATCATGCTGGAAGTAATTAAACTTTATAAGGCTTTGTGCTCTAGATTTCTTCTTGTATCTCCTTGCTGGTACCTTCCTTCTCTCTGTGTCAGTACGTGGAATTTTTGATGTTTTCAATTTGCTGTATTTTTTCCGGTGGCATTCATGCATGTAAAATTCCAGGACAGGAGAAAAGTTCCAGGATAGAAGTTGCATTTAGAAATTTAGTGGTTTTTATGTAGGTAACAAGTCGTCTTCTGAAGAATCTCTGTGATCTCTAAAAACTCGCTGTTCTTGTTTTGAAGTGCTTAGGCCTCCCCCTTTTTTTGTTCTCAGTAATGAAATTTTCTTGCAGGAATTGATCCAGTTGACCTTTCGAAACTTTATTTGGAATCTGGAGATTAGAAAAAAAATGAATTAACTTTAAGCACTCAAAATAATTTTCTTTTTCTAGATAAGCGTTTTGATATCACTCTTTGCTTCTTTTTCTACCAATGCTTTTCTATTGATGAGATAAAGGCATAGTCCAGCTTATTTACCTTTCTCCTCAAGAAAGAAAGTATTAATTGAATATTAAGGGCATAGTCCAGCTCTCTTGCACATATTAAATATGATCTTTGATTTGTTTCGAATCTTGTTGTTTTTCTTGTTATATGTATAAATTCTGCGACGACAATCCTTTCTTCATTTCAGAACAGTTCCTTTTCCTTAAAACTTTTTACCCTTTTCTTACATTGATGCAGTGCTTCTTGCTAGAAATTAATTTTGTACACATTTTTAGATATCGATGCCTTGATTTACGCCGTCCGCAGATGAGCTCAAATATAATCTTGCGACATAGAGTAGTGAAACTTCTTCGAAGATACCTAGAAGATGTGCATGATTTTGTTGAGGTAATATGTTTGCCCTCTAATTGTATTTTTATAGAATTTTGACATCTATTCTTCTTTTTTATTTTGTGAATAAGTAATTTGATTATCTAGTCTTGATGAAATTGTTGCTTTTTTATTTCTTTTATTTGTTTCATGGCTTCTGTTGTTAGTGTTGAGTGTTGACACCAACGTTCTCATGATTACAAGGTAGATTGAGACACCAATACTATCTAGATCTACTCCTGAAGGTGCTCGTGATTATTTGGTTCCTTCAAGAGTTCAGGTACTCTTATCTTCGGTTTTGGTACTTTTATTGCTAATTCAGTCCATCTATTTACTGTTTTGTTTAATGAAGGTTGTTGGTACAAAAGTAGCGAGTCTTCTTGCAAATAATGCTGCTTGTTCCTCCAGTTCTCTGATTTATTCTTCATTCTCTTTTACCCTTGAAGTGAAATATATTTATGGAGAACAAGGAGAATTGTGCTTAACAAATTGACAAAGTGAGAGTTTGTCCAAAATTATTACCCTTGTGATGTCTAGAAAATCACTGAACTTACTCATATAATTTTTTGATGGACGATGGTCATATTTCAATTCGGAAACTCTCTCTATAGTTATTTCTCCATGACATGGAATTTATTTTGTGGTTGTGTTATAAAGCCAGGAACATTTTATGCACTACCCCAGAGTCCGCAGCTGTTCAAGCAAATGCTGATGGTCTCCGGATTTGATAAATACTATCAAATAGCAAGGTAATTCATTTGTTATAATAGTAATTTAAGATATTTTTGCTTCAAATCTCTTGCATACAAAGTTCATGGTGATTCAAATTTAAAGCTCAGATGTTTCAGCGCTAACAACAATGCGAAGATAATATAGTTTTATTGAAACCTAAGAGTTATCTTATTCTTAAAATAAAGAAAGAAAATGTACTCTTTTCTGATCACACAAGCCATCAGTTATGACTCCCGTTAGTCGGTATGGTGTAATTTTCAGGTGCTTTAGGGATGAAGATTTGAGAGCTGACAGACAACCCGAGTTTACGCAGCTAGATATGGAAATGGCTTTCACTTCCATGGAGGACATGCTGAAACTCAATGAGAATATGATTAGAAAGGTTAGATGTCAATGAAAGGAGTAAAAGCATAGTTGTGACATGATTGCCACATTTTTATTAGTTATTTATTAGATCACCAAATATACATATGGTGTCAATCCTGGGGAGTATGGGTGCCAGTACTGGTGATGGCTACAGATTTAGTAAGATGGGAAAATGATGCTAGAGGTTGAGCTATGGGACCTTATCACAGTACACATAAGCAACTAGAGCCTTGTGTATATCTTAAAGGAAGTTTTTCCTGCAAAAAAATATTAAGCTGCTCTAGGATCCATTTTGGGTATTCCTCTCTTATTCGTGTGCATTGAGGCAAAAACACTTGGTGATATCTTCACATCTGTCCAAGTCTTGGTGGATAAAGTTAGCCGGTGTCGTTGCTGGTGGTAGGTAGCAAACACCCCATGGAGTTAGTCGAGGTGCGGGCAAGCACCGAACACCATGGTTGCCCCCCAAAAAGTGTGCATTGAGCTTCTTCTTTTACAGAAACATGAGTGCATTGAGCTTCTTCTTTTACAGAGACATGAGTGTAATTGCTGAACTGGGATATATAGCTGCATTTCTTAAAATGTAAGTTGTGATGCGCAGTGGAAACTGACAAGTCAAAATTCTTTCTTTTTGGTTTACCGCATATGATCTGTCCAAATTCAACAAACAACAACAACATACCCAGCGTATTCCCACCAGGTGGGGTCTGGGGAGGGTAAAGTGTACGCAGTCCATACCACTACCTCAGATGAAGTAGAGAGGCTGTTTCCGATAGACCCCCGGCTCAGAAATGATCTGTCCAAAGAAATGATCTGTTTCCGATATGCCAATATTGACTGATAAGCATGCATGCCATGTTGTAAATACTACAAGTAATTTGGATGATCTGTCCAAATTACTTGTAGTATTTACAACATGACATGCATGCTTATCAGTCAATATTGGCATACGGGTATTACTTGTGTTAGCAACAAAATCTATCCTCTTGTTCTTTCTTCTAAGTTTTAGTTCTCTTCAAAGATTTTAAGTAGTGTGATTCTAGTCCTGCATGGAACCGAGTGTTCAAAGCATTATCTTAGGAGGCGCCTGCCTTTGCCTCTTATCTCTATCTTGAAATTCAAGTTTTTTTTAAATGAAGTGGAATGACATCATGCAATTTTGCTTAAAAATCAGTAAGCAGGCATTTCATGTTCCAAAAGAGTGTTGTCTGAAATTCATGGGATGATTCTCTAAAGTTCTTAATGAGGTTGCGTATGTTTAGTTTTTCTTTGCACAATTAGAAATTCAAAACAAGTGAACTTTTACCTTTTTATATATATAAAAAATAATTCAAAAGAAATGATGCATGATCACCTCTTTTATTGCAGGTCTTTCAGGAAATCCAAGGTGTCCAACTGCCAAACCCTTTTCCAAGGCTTACATATGCTGAAGCAATGAGTCGATATGGTTCAGACAGACCAGATACTCGTTTTGATGTTGAATTGCGAAATGTAATTCTTCTGCTGACTCCAATGTGGATCTTTGTTCTTCTTTGTTTCTGTTTTTCTTGGCAATGTCCTTTTTCTTTCTTGCTATGATGAATGTGTAGTTGTTGTCTTGTTGACATACCTTATTCTTTCTCTTATACTTTTGGCTTGGGGCTTTTGGGAGGGTGGGGGTGGAGGCATCATACCATTTAAGTTAAGACTATGACTCAGTTCATTTTCGTAGAATTAGTATATTTCAATATATTTTGCACAAAGATTTTACTGTTTTATCTGTACAACTGATAGAGTTAAGAGTATCTTATTTTACAAGTTCACTGCTTCTGTGTTAAAACTCCCGCTCCTTGTCTATCTAGTTGTATTTTCTCCAAAGATGCTCCATATGAAGAAATTTAACTAAATATGTCAAAAATTCGTGATACCAACCTGTAGCCGATGATACTTGTTTTGTTTGAAATGCAGGTGTCTGGCATTATCTCCAATACCACATTCAAGGTTTTCTCAGATGCCTTGGCAAGTGGAGGAATTATTAAGGCCATATGTGTACCTTCTGGGACAAAAACTTATTCAAATACTGCTTTGAAGAAAGGTGACATTTACAAAGAAGCAATCAAATCTGGAGCAAAGGGTTTACCTTTTTTAAAGGTCTTGAGTGATGGTAATGGAAGTACTCTTATTTGCAATGAGTGTAAATTATATGTGACATACTTCTTTAAGTTAATTATTTTGGGGTTAGTCTACTTCCATCAATGAAGAGATTTTCTCAATAATTGCCATACAAACAAGACAAGTCATCCCTTCCCACAAAAGTTACACATCCATATCCTTCAAAAAAGTATGTTTGAAGAAGAAAAAATAGGTGCAGGAGATATGGGCTATAACGAGGCTTCAACTTATGTGGATGATACACCTTCAAGTTTCTCTTGCCATAAATTGGTTACTGTAAATTTCTCAGGGAGCATTGAAGGGATTCCGCCGCTGGTTTCTAGTTTGGATACCGCAAAGAAAGAGGAATTGCTGAATCAGTTCTCCGCGGTACCAGATGATCTTATCTTGTTTGCTGTTGGTCACCATGCAGAAGTCAATAGAACATTGGATCGTCTGAGAACATATGTAGCACATGAGCTGGGTTTAATCGACAATGTGAGTATCTGATGTCCAAATTTGGATTAACATATGTGCTTATCTGTAGAAGACTTAGGTTCATGAGTAGCATCTTGTATTTCCTAATGTCCATCTTTCTTTTGTTCATATATCTAGTCCAGGCATTCAATACTTTGGGTGACTGACTTTCCAATGTTTGAGTGGAACGACTCAGAGCAGAGACTTGAGGTATGGTGCCTTGAATTATCTTCCCTGATGTATGTTCACAATCAGTCCATCAGTTATTTTGCTTCTTGGACTTAGGTGGTCTACTTTTAAATATTGAGAAGTTAAATAAGCAAGCCCAAGGTGTCCTTTATTTTATTACTAGTGAAATTATCCGCGCTTCGCGCGTTTATGAGAAAAATTTATATATTCTTACTTTTTATATATATATTTAAAAAAGTTTTAAAATTGATAATTTCTTATTTTAATTAGTATGTAATACTTATATTCATCTTTAAGACAACGTAGTTCTTTGTCTTCATCCGAAACATGATATGTTTATTCATATTTTTTCAATATACATAAAAAAATTCATTGCATCTTTTTAAGTATACACTATTCTTATATACATAGTAAAACAAAACATTTACGGCTGTGAAACAAAAAAAAATAAGAGATCATAGTTTTAAATAAAAATATATTGTATTATGTTAAAAATATTATTTTTAATTTTAATTTTCTTTATTTCTTGTAGGAGTACTTGATTCTCTATACAAATCTTGATTTTTTTTATATATTAAAAAGCTTTTGAACTTCTTCATTGTGTCTTTATTATTACATTTGTTTATTACAAATTTTAAACATTAAATAAATATTTTTAAGAATTATAAAAATGAAACATGCATAGTCATGAATAATATTTGAGAGTAAGAATTATAAGTAAGATGAAGAGATATGAGTTATAAGTAATTTGAATGTATAAGTTTATTAGACATTAAATACATTATCATTATGTATTACTTTATTTGTAAAAATAAATTAATGAATGGTGAAAGCAAGAGGGATATATTTTTATGTATCATTATGTCACGTTACTATTTCAATGACCACAATTATATAATATATAGGTGATAGATTTTTATTTTTTAAAGATTTTTATTTTTTTTATGTTGTTAAGACATATAAAAATAACCTACACTATTACATTCACAAAGTAATTAAAAATGAAAAAAAATTATGAATACATTTCAAACAAAAAGATATGGCGACAAAAAACAATGACATCACATTTTTTATGCGAGAATAAGAAAAATGAAACTTCTCATCATAATTCTTTTGATTAAAATGGGATAACTATATTAAACATGCTTCATAACAAAAAAAAAAAAAAAAAAAAAAGGATAATAGAGGACCACATGAGTAGCATTTTTAATATATGTAGCTAAGTTATCAATACAAACTAAAGTTTAAAAAAATTCTAGCACAAGTAGCTAAGTTACTAATACAAGTCAATAGCTAAAAAAATTCTAGCAAAAGTAGTCCCTAATTATGCTCCATTTTTTTTTCTTCCAACATCTTCCTTTGCAAATAGATTCGCCACCATAATCTGTTCCCTACTTCAAACTCCTAATCATATGCTACAATTAAATAAAAAATTAGCATAATTATGAATAATAAAATATACTACCAATCAAAATATAATTATATCAAAAAGAAGATAAATCTAAACTTTACATAAAAAAAATCATCATCTTTTAAAATCTAAATATTATAATCTAACTATATTATATAATATAAAGTTATTGTCAACCGTAAACTGATTTTTAGAGAGAATAATCACATACCAACGATACATTGTTCAATATTGCGAATATTTTCTTGGTCATACTTGCTTAGAGAATGATAATACATACATAAATAAAATAAGTTAATATTAAGGAAGCACGTTCAAGTACATAAAAAAGAAAAGACAGACTGAAAATGAAATATTTCTTACCTTCATATACTTTTTTTTGTTACACGTTAGTTAATTCACAAACCAAAATGATGAAGAAGAGAAAGTATAACCTTGAATGAGAGTCTCCATGAAACTAAATATGACTTTATATAGGCAAAGTATTGGAATACCATAAGACATCATAAACTTACAAATTAAAGTTTGGGAGTTATGGACATAAAAATTATGGGAGTTATGATTATCATTAAAAAGTAAAACTAAAGAGGTGTGACTCATGGGTAATTACTCATTGCAAATATATTAATTAATAAAAAAAATATTTACTATATTAAAAAATATTGTCTTTTTATAATTAGAAGAAGGTAAAAAAAATTATTATTAAAAGATAAATTTAAAGAGGTGTGAATCATGGGTAATTACTCATTTTGTAAATATATTAATTAATAAAGAGAAAAATACTTAAAATATTTAAAAATAATGTCATTTTATAATTACAAGGTTAAAAAAAAAAACTTATTAAAAGTATAAATTAAAGAGGTGTGAGTTATGAATAATTACTCCTTATAAATTGACATGTGAAGAGTCTTTGTTTTAAATGTACATCCATTAATAAAATATTTATTTATAATAAAATAAGTAACTTACTTTTACATTAAAATAATTGATTTAAATTTAAAAAAAAAAACTAAAAAAGAAGAAAAAAAATAAATACAAATGAAGGCCACAGAGAGGTGCCACATCACCTTTTCTATGACCTTCCTTTATATTATATATAGATTTTTTGACTTCTGCTTAATAAAATATTAAAATGAAGTTGTCCTTTATTATTGTGATGGTGCCCATAATGATGCACGAGGTCCATGAAAGAAAATCAAGGAAGAACTCAATGTTTAATTATCAAAGGAAAGGAATTAGAACGCCAAAAGAACTCAATGTTTACATTTAACTCTACCACATACTTTTATCGTTGTTGGTGAATATGAGCTTCACACTTAATTTTATGTGGTATTGTTCTTACCTGTTACGACCTTACTAGCTGGAGAGTGACAACCCTGGTCCTTAATGGCCATTTTTTTTAATTATGACCCTGCCTAGATTTTCTCTTGTATGCATTCCGTTTCCAATACCTCAAAGCTCTACATATCAAGATCTAGAAAGCGCAGGTCATTAAATCCATGCCAATCAAGAATTCTACCTTTAAACTCTCACCAGTAGTAGCTAGAAAACTATTGCTTATTTGTAAATTTGAGAAACTCAAATAGAACTTTTAGATGTGCAACAGTAACTTGAGTTGTTGTCGCATTTCTTTTGAAGGTAGAAGAAATTTGTCTCTGTTTTTGAAGAATATGAGCAAATAACTGCCTTACATTAATTCTAGGACTGATCTAGCGAGGATATCCTTGATTTGAATTTAAGTTGTGGCAATCAAATAGTGGCATTTTTTCAAAGACTAATAATCTGTTTCTGTTGTGATATCTTGTTGAGTGAAGTGACCATAATTTTCCTACAGGCTTTGCATCATCCTTTCACTGCACCTAACCCAGAAGATATAAATGACCTCTCTTCTGCCCGTGCGTTGGCTTATGACATGGTTTACAACGGTGTTGAGGTACATGTCGTGTTCTCCTTACCAGTTGTTTCGGGTGTAGAGGATAATAATGTGATGAAGATAAATTATATTCTGTCGTTACCTTACATCTTGAATTAGATTGGCGGAGGAAGTTTGAGAATTTACAAGCGTGACGTCCAAGAGAAGGTTCTTGATATTGTTGGCATTTCCCGAGAACAGGTAAGCTGACTCCCTTGGTTTGCATTGCATCCGGTGGTTGTCCAGTTTTATGATGTAAATCCTTTATCGCGGAAACAACCTCTCTACTTCATCTGAGGTAGTGGTATGAACTGCGTACACTTTACCCTCCCCAGACCCCACCTGGTGGGAATACACTGGGTATGTTGTTGTTGGAATAGTCCAGATTATGCACGTCCTTTACTGTTAAAATTATTTTGTAATTTGATTTTTCCTTGAATCTTGTGTTTTAGTCTACTTACACATGGTACTATATTTGCACTTTACGAGTGTAAAATCTTAGTGGAAAGTGGAAACAAATATAGGCAAGTTAGTATAAAAAGGAAGAGTGATTTGTGGATTGTGGTTGTGTGCATACAGCTGGCCAAGGTTAGGGTCAATGATGGTAGAAGTTCTTATTTTTGAGTGAAATCCTGCATTTGATGTTCTTGATCTTTGCTAAATTGAAAGTTAAAACCAACATGGATATGTTGTCTCATTTGTGGCAGGCTGAAGCAAAATTTGGCTATCTCTTGGAGGCTCTGGACATGGGTGCTCCTCCACACGGTATGGCAGAATGCTTTCTGTTCCACACTATATTTGCTGGCATGAGGCAAACTCTTTCTGCTAATCAAAAGTTACAGAGTTTGTATATGAATACCATATTTCACGAAGACCTCCTTCCCTATCTGCTATGACACAAATGAGTTAGATTTGAACTTCTCTAGTGTCCTGGCCTTGAGGAATAGTCAGAGCCCTATGAAGTCAAAGACAATGCTAGGATGCCATGGGCCAGTAAAGTATAATTCTAAAAAGAACCTAAATCTTGCTTTTATATCTGCTGCTAATAGTTCTAAAGTGAAACTTCAAACCTGAACTTGGAACTCGGTGGAGCTTTTCTCCCCAGAAAATTTCCTTGGTATACATAGTGCAGACAGTGTTCTTACTAATTCCTCAGACCTTTTTAGAGCAGTTGTTTCTTCAGGCTTATAACTTCTATTTGTGCTATTTGGCACAGAGGAATCTTGCATGGTTCGTGTGATTAGTACTTAAAATTGTGATTACTCATTATGTTGCAGGGGGAATTGCTTATGGGTTGGATAGATTGGTGATGCTCTTGGCAGGATCTAATTCCATCAGGGATGTCATAGCTTTTCCGAAGACAACTGCTGCTCAATGTGCCCTTACTCATTCTCCATCAGAGGTTGATCCACAACAGCTGAAAGAGCTTTCGTTGCAGAAGATGTAGCTTCTTGATTGATTTTGACAAGTATTATGTACTGGAAAAATGGGGAAAAGCACAAAAGGAAACGGTAGATTACCTGGGGGTCAATTTGGAGATGTTAGAGAAATCCTGGGATTATTGCCCATGGAGATCGTTATGTTAAAGAAATTAGAGAAGGCGCCCTCGTTTCTACATATTTATTTTGAAATACTGATATTGTAGCACCAAAATTATAATGTTCCAGTTTTGCCTTTGCTGAGAGTGGAGATGTTTTTTAACGTGTGAAATTCTGAATGCTTTAAGTTTTATGGACATGATGAGGGAAGGATTTTTTTTAGTGGACTCGATTTTCATTCTTACTGAATGTAGATAAAGAGAAATGTTCGAGCTCTGGTAATATGATTGTTTCTAACTTGACTGTTAACCATGTACTTATCATCATAGTCAATTCTTTTCCCTTGCAAAATTAATTTTAAAGATGATTTTTGCATTTGTGAAGCCCTTTCACCTTGTCTAAATGAGTAGCTCTGATGAACTAGAAATCTGCAAATTTTCCATGAATTTACCATCAGAACATTATCGATAAAATGAGAATAGGTATAGGAAAATCGCGATATATTTCCAGTAGTATCTTACTATTATTTTAAAGTATGAAAAAAAGAATCTGAACATTACAACGTCAAATCAAAAGGTAATCCGTGAATAATCAAAACCTGCACAATTCAAAAACTAAACCTTAATGTATATGAATAATAACATTTTCAAGTTGCCATGGTACGCTTCATGTGATACAATACATTGTATGTCTCTAAAATGATGATCATCTAGGACAATTGAATGGTACGTAAATGCAAAAGTCGCGTAATTAAAATAAAAGGTTATATTAATAATATATATTTTAATACTTTTATTTCAAATTGTTCTCAAATAAAATGGCGGTCAAGTGCCATCCAATAAAAGAAAAACATGTATTGTGTAATTATGATCATTATAAACTATCGTTATCGAGACAAAGAATGAAGCCGAAGAATTTGGTCCAAATCTTTTCAGAAAAAGGAAGATCATAAATTTCCTCAAATCGTGACATGAGAATAGGTCAATAAATCTTATCAAAATAAAAAGTTAGACGTACTTATCATTTAATATTTCTTTTTTAATACTTTTGTAGAATTCGTATTCAAATAAAGTAATAAATAAAAGATTATTTTTTTTATCCCTCCCATGGTGATTCGAAATCGCAACCTTTAGGTTGAGAGTGAGGAGTGTTTATGACAACTCCCTCTTGTCCAATAAAAGGCTATATCAATCGCTTGATTTTTTTATTTTAAATATTTCTTTTCTATTTGTACTTAAATAAAGTGATAAAATAAAAAGTTATACGTACTGATTATTTTTAATATTTTTAAAAATAGTTTTCTTTGATTTGTTCTCAAATAAAACGATAAAATAAAAGGCTATATTAATCATTTGATATTTTCTTTGTTAATATTTCCCTTCGATTTGTACTCAAGTAAAGTGATAAAATAAAAAGGTTATGTGTACTGATCATTAAGATTTTCTTTTCTTCCATTTGTACTCAAATGAAGTGATAATATAAAATGTTATACTAATCATTTTATATTTTGTTTTTTAATATTTCTCTTCAACTTGTACTCAAATAAAGTGACAAAATAAAAGGTTATACGCACTTATCATTTAATATTTTCTTTTTAAAATACTTTTCGTCAATAAAGGGCAGCTCGATGCACTAAAGTTCCCGCTATGTGCAGAGTTCGGGGAAGGATCGAACCACAAGAATTTATTGTGCGCAACCTTACTTTTCTTGAATGTGTACTCAAATAAAGCAGCGGTCAATTGCAATCCAACAACATAATTCAAATTAAGAAAAACATGTATTGTCTAATTATGATCATTAAGGATTAGCGCTAACGAGACAAAGAATAGAGGCAAAATTGGTTTGGTTCAAATCCTTCACAAAAAGAGAAAGAAAATAATTTTCTAGGCTCCCCAAGTTATTTTAATTTATTTTCCTAAAACAGTAACGATAATGAGAAAGAAATATCGGAATTTCTTATATAAAGCTATAGGTGTTAAGACCAAAAATCACAATTTCTTAGTTTTTCAAATATTGAGTGATAATTTAGCCATGCCAAGAAGGAGCAAGGGTCGTCAAAGGGTTGACATAGTCAAAATGCAAAATGAGAGTAACTTGCAGGTTACGTTCTCTAAGCGTCGTGCTGGTCTCTTCAAAAAGGCTAGTGAACTTTGTACGCTATGTGGTGCTGAAATTGCCATTGTGGTATTTTCCCCGGGCAGGAAAGTTTACTCCTTTGGCCACCCTTCAGTGGAGTTGTTGGTGGATAGGTTCCTCGGGAGGAACCTCCCTCCACCAAATAATGATGGCCACAACGACCTAATCGTGGCTCATCGAAATGCTGGTCTTCGTGGGCTCAATACAAAGGTCACGGACATGGAGGAGATTCTCCAGATGGAGAAAGCTCGCGGAGAATCCCTACTAGAATTTAGGAGGATAGCCAATGGTCGTTGGTGGGAATCTCCGATCCAAGGACTTAACTTATCCCAACTTCAACAATTGAAGGAGGCATTGGAGGTTCTAAATCAAAAGGTTGAAAAAGAGGCACAACAACAACAAATGGTTACTAATGTTGCACTCCCATTTCTCACATTTGGAAGTGCCTTGACTCCTACTAATGGTGCTATGGCAAGTTCTTCAGATGGACTCAATGTTGGTGCACCCTTTGCTAATTAGGGCTAGTGCATCTACCTCTTCCGCAGTTCCCTACTAGTTCAAACTATCGTTACTAGTGCGCGCATTATGGAAGTATTGGAAATAGTCTAATGTAAATATTAAACGCATGATAAATAAGCGCGCATCTAGGTTCATTATGTCATTTGAGTTATCCTATGTGTGTGTCTTTTAATTTGAGTCATCCTATAGTGTTCTATCATCAGTTATGGTTCATTCGAACACAGCAATTTTAGTTATATGTCATGTTATCAGTCCATTATCATGTTGGTTTTATCATTTGAATGGTGTTAGTGCGTGTCCTTTGAGTCATCGTATAATGTTCTATCATCAGTTATGGTTCATCTGAACCTAGTAATTTTAGTTATATATGTTATGTTATCAGTTCATTGTCATGTTGATTAATTTTATCCTTTGAATGGTGTTTCTCTCTTCTTTAACAACATATCAAGATATTACAAATCTCCAAAAGAAATCGCAGTATGACTGTTTGTATATTATCATATATCGTGCTAGGTATATGGTGGCTACGCACTACAATAAAAGAGATATTAAATGGCGTCGCAAAAACATTTAGCGGCATTTGAGTTAATGTCATTGCATTCAGTGTCGCTAAAGCCTTTGGTGATATTTATATCGAGTGTCGGTAAATACCCATATTTTTGGCGCTAAAAATAATTACTTTCAGCGGCATTTATTTAGCGGGAATTATTATTGCCAGTAAAGCTACTGGCCATATATTGCGGCTTTTGTTATTACCGGTAAACGGTACTTATTTTAGAGGCAATTATTATGACGACTAAAGTTGACCACGAATTCACATTAATTCATATACTAAATAAACCATATTGAGGAAGATAATGGTACAAAATAACAAACTATCTTCATTATTTTAGCTTGCAAGATAAATTATAAAGATGAAGAACAGTAATTAGCAACATGACCCAAGTAGAAGTTAGGTCCTATAGGTCATAAGGAACAGAAATAGCTCTACATCTTAGTTCACTTGCTAATGAACAAGTTACAAACTAATTAGCTTGACCAGCTTTCAAAGACGTGATCAACTTTGTACATAAAATGATCAGTTCTTTTAGAATCATGAATTTATCGTGGCATGTATCCATATATTAACAAACCACAAATAATTTGATTTCAAAGGTTATTAAGTTTTGTTTCTTTTAAATAGTATTTTCCAATTTATAAGAAAGTTGCTTCTTTAATCGCAGTATGCCAGAATGAACAATTGCTTTTTATTAGGCTCGAGGAGAAATACTACCTTTAATTTCCCTAATACAATATTTTTATGCCAATTCGTAAGAGGAAAAAAATAAATTTATTCACATAATCGGTGCTTGTACCGAACCATGTTAATCTTTATGGTTAACTAATAAATTGAAGCGATTGTACATATCAACTAATAATTGTGTATAAATGAATAAAGCGTATGCAAAAAGAAAAATGTCATGTATCTTTGCTCGTTCGATGAACACCGAATGTCAGAATCTTCAGGGATAGGTTGAATATTACATTTGAAAATTTAGAAATGGTATACTAATTATTTGATATTTTATTTTTTATTATTTCTCTTCAATTTGTACTCAAATAAAGTGATGAAATAAAATATTGTACGTACTAATCATTTAGTATTTTCTTTTTAATAATTTTCTTCAATGTGTACTCAAATAAAGCGGCGGTCAATTGCGATCCAACAACATAATTCAAATTAAGAAAAACATGTATTGTCTAATTATGATCATTAAGGATTAACGCTAACGAGACAAAGAATAGAGGCAAAATTGGTTTGGTTCAAATCTTTCACAAAAAAAGAAAGAACATAATTTAAAGGCTCCCCAAGTTATTTTAATTCATTTTCCTAAAACAGTGACGATAATGAGAAAAAGTATCGCAATAGTTTTTATATAAAGCTCTTGGTGTTAAGACAAAAAAATCACAATTTCTTACTTCTTAGTTTCACAAATATTGAGGGTTAATTTAGCCATGCCAAGAAGGAGCAAAGGTCGTCAAAGGGTTGATATAGTCAAAATGCAAAATGAGAGTAACTTGCAGGTTACGTTCTCTAAGCGTCGTGCTGGTCTCTTCAAAAAGGCTAGTGAACTTTGTACGCTATGTGGTGCTGAAATTGCCATTGTGGTATTTTCCCCGGGCAAGAAAGTTTACTCCTTTGGCCACCCTTCAGTGGAGTTGTTGGTGGATAGGTTCCTCGGGAGGAACCTCCCTCCACCAAATATTGATGTCCACAACCACCTAATCGTGGCTCATCGAAACACTGGTCTTCGTGAGCTCAATAAGGAGGTCACGAACATGGAGGAGATTCTCCAGATGGAGAAAGCTCGCGGAGAATCCCTACTAGAATTTAGGAGGAGAGCCAATGGTCGTTGGTGGGAATCTCCGATCCAAGGACTTAGCTTATTTCAACTTCAACAATTGAAGGAGGCATTGGAAGTTCTAAAGCAAAAAGTTGAAAAAGAGGCACAACAACAACAAATGGTTACTAATGTTGCACTCCCATTTCTCACATTTGGAAGTGCCTTGACTCCTACTAATGGTGCTAGGGCAAGTACTTCACATGGACTCAACGTTGGAGCACCCTTTGCTAATAGGGCTAGTGGATCTACTTCTTCCGCGGTTCCCAACTAGTTCAACTGTCGTTCCTAGTGCGCTTGTTATGGAAGTGTTGAAAATAAAATAACATAAATATTATACGGCGCGCATCTAGTTTCTTTGTCATTTGAGTTATCCTAAAGTGTGTGTCCTTTGAGTCATCCTATAATGTTCGTCATCAGTTATGGTTCATTCGAGCCTAGTAATTTCAGTTAGATATTATGTCGTCAGTTCATTGTCATGTTGATTTTATCCTTTGAAGGGTTTTAGTGTGTGCCCTTTGAGTCATCGTCGTATAATGTTCATCATCAGTTATGGTTCATTCGAACCCAGTAATAATTTTAGTTATATATATGTTATGTTATCAGTCCATTGTCATGTTGATTTTATCCTTTCAATGATGTTGCTCTCTTCTTTAACTACATATATCAAGATATTACAAATCTCCAAAAGAAAATCGCATTATGCACGTCAGTATATTATCATATATCGTGCTAAGTATACTGCGACAAAAGAGATATTTAAAATATTTGGCGGCATTTGAGTTAATGTCATTGCATTCAGCATCGTTAAAACCTTTAGCGTGACATTTATATAGAATGCTGGTAAATACTATTACTATTGGCGCTAAAAGTAATTACTTTCAACGACATTTATATTTAGCGGCAATTATTATTGCCAGTGAAGCTACCGGCCATAATTTTCGGCTTCTGTTATTACCTGTAAACGGGACCTATTATAGTGGCATT
The DNA here is from genome assembly GCA_031232105.1 of Capsicum rhomboideum. Taxonomy (NCBI): domain Eukaryota; kingdom Viridiplantae; phylum Streptophyta; class Magnoliopsida; order Solanales; family Solanaceae; genus Capsicum; species Capsicum rhomboideum. Next base: position 140,432,846 of record CP124719.1, on the reverse strand, counting down.
TATTCTGACGACTAAAGTTGACCACGAATTCACGCTAATCATATAGTGAATAAACCATATTGAGGAAGATAACATTACAAAATACACCATCATAACAAACTATTACTTTAATTTTTACCTTGCAAGAAAATTACAAAAATCAAGAACAGTAATTAGCAACATGTCCCAAGTAGAAGTTAGGTCCTATTAGTCATAAGGAATAAAAGAACTCTAGATCATAGTTCACTTGCTAATATCTTTGATTATGCCAATTCATAATAGGAAAAGATAAACTTATTCACATAATCGGTGCTTGTACCGAACCACGTTATTTTTTATGGTGAACTAATAAATTGAAGCGATTGTACATATCAACTAATCATGAATGAATGAATAAATTAAAGCGTATGCAAAAAGAAAAATGCCATGTATATTTGCTCGTTCAATGAACACCGAGACATGTTAGAATCTTCAGGGATATTAGATCGAATGTTACATTTGAAAATTCAGAAATATTATTAACAGAGTATGTCTAAATATTAATAATCACAATTCACACACCCTAAAATTGACTTACTTGACCATTACAATATTCTAGAGTTTTTTTTTTTAAAAATCTTTGGAAAAAATGGAGAGTAGTAGAGTACAGTCACCGTTATGATTAATCTTATATGTTTTTATCTTTAATCGGTAATACGTACGTAAGTTTATCAAGTAATCTAATGAGCATATTTACAAGATTTGTCCACTATTAAATTACAGTTACAAACTTGGCATAATATTGGACCGCACATGATAGAAAAAGCGCTAAACTTATATACAACAACAGTTTAAATGACTACACTAAGATCGCGCCCGGAATAATGAGCAATCCTAAATTTTATTGAGGTAATTCATGGTTCTGCATCATCACGAGATGTAAAAGCTTGGGTGAATTATTTTAATTTTTTTTAAAAATTGTTCCATTTCCTTTTGGGTTTCCAAAATTACGGTGTGTGTGTAAATAAAATTTGTTTTAGATATGTCGTTCTAGTTGTATTTATTTTTAAAGGAGGACCTTGATGCAACAATAAAAGTTATCGTCGTGTAATTAAGGAGGTCATGGGTTTCATTTTTGAATTGTAGAACTTCAAGGTAAAACACACAAAGATAATATCAAATCCTACATATTTTACAAAAGCAAAGTAGTATAAGTCAAAAGAAAGTTACCGGAAGAAGAACTAAAAGGATTGAAAATCCTAATCCCACCATACAAAATAAGAATAATTAAACAAAGTTATTGTAAGAAGAAAAAAAAAAATTTAAAAAAATTTCTCAACTTTTATAAGTGTGTGCCCCGATTAATCACTTTATGATTACCTTCTATTTTAGTGTACCAAAAGCACAAAATTATCCTTTGTAACATAAAAAATACTACTAATTTTTTCAAGTATCACCAAAAAAACACTAAACTACTTTTTATTTCGATTTTGGCCAAGAATCACAAGTTACTGCACATTTTTTTTTTTTTTTGTGGCACAAAGAAGTCATTCAATTTTTTCCAAGTATCAATTAAAATGTCTCGTATTTTCTCTTAGTCTTGAGCTGGGGGTCTATCGTAAACAATATTTCTACCTCACCATTGAGGTAGTGGTAGGGACTGCATACACTCTAACCTCTCCAGACCCCACTTTGTAGGAATATACTAGGTATATGTTGTTGTTATTTTCTCCTAATGACCTTTTTGTTATTCTAGGTAAAATCAAATAACCTTTTAGTTATAAGTAATAATTTAATAAATTTTATGATACATAGATAATATTTATATAGCATCTCCAAAATGTATAACTTTGACTGCCCCAATGATCCCTCTACCAGTATAAGTCGCAATGCGCGCAGCACATGGTAGCTATTAGTAGTTTGGGTGTGGATGCTCGATATGGGTGTAGATTTAAATTTTAAGACTTGGGGAGTTGGATATGGTGTGGAGATTCGATTAAAAATAATTCAAATATCTAAAAATAGAGTTATATATCGGAATTGTGAGACATTATATGAAAAACTTACAAAGTATTTTGAAGAGAAACTGTCGATCAAGGGGAAAATTCCAAAAGGTGTTATAAGGAAAAAAGACTGACATAGAAATTTCTATATGCATTTCATTTTCTTTAACTAACCGTGGCTTTTGTTTTGATTACCGAAATCATTGTATTTGTCCAGAATTTCTCGATCAATTTTGGTCAAAATTAAATATCCAAATTGATTGACCATATTCGGTACAGATCCCATGCCCACGTTCACGTGTCGATACAGATACAACATTGAAAGTGAATAACCCGAGCAACTTAGGTTGAAACAGTATTCACCTTATTATTTATGTATTAGCGAGTTATAGCCTTAACTCCCTTTTTCTTTCCAAAAAAATTGCTACTCGAAATTCAGAGAATGATAGCTTGATAGCCTTGCACTAAGCCACTCTCAACAAACATAGTATAAGGTATTTACTTCCTCTTTTATAAAAATTGGAACTCTGCATTTTTTTCATGTTCAAGTTGGTAGAAATTCAGAGAATTTTAACATGTACATGAATGGCTAAACACATTGGAAAGAGTCATGAATTCTTTGTTTCCCAATTTGTGAACTCAAATCATGGATTCAAATGGAAAAAACACACACTACATTATCTAACAAAATCCAAAAATTTATTCTTCAACAATTTCCCTGAATTGGACAACACAACAAATAAACATTATATATAAGTTTCTCTTCCACACAAAGGAGGAAGGAATTAAGTTTTGAATTTTAGCTAGCATGGCAAAAAAGACTAGCAAAGGTAGGCAAAAGATACAAATGACCAAAATGTCAAAAGAAAGTAACCTTCTCGTTACCTTCTCAAAACGTCGTTCTGGTCTTTTCAAGAAAGCTAGTGAACTTTGTACGCTTTGTGGTGTTGACATAGCAATTGTTGTTTTTTCCCCTGGTCATAAAGTCTTCTCTTTTGGCCATCCTAATGTTGAATCCATCGTCAATCGCTTCCTCACTCGTAATCCTACTAGTTCTTCTTCTACCACTTGTCAACTTGTTGAAGCTCATAGAAACGCGAATGTCCGTGAGTTGAACGGACAACTCACGGGGATTCTCAATCAATTGGAGTTTGAGAAAAAACGTGAAGTCGAAATTGAGAAAATTAAGAAGGCTAAAATAGGGAAGAATTGGTGGGAAGGTCCTGTGAATGAACTTGGACTTGGTGAATTGGAACAATTGAAATTGGGAATGGAAGAACTAAAGAAAAATATTTCCAAACAAATGCAGAAAATAATTTTTGAGGCTTCAAATACCCCATCATTTTTTCTTGGAGGATCTTCTTCTAATGGAGGGCAAGTTGATGTCAAAAATATCAAGGGGCTTGGACTTTCAATGGCCACCAATGGTCATACAAGTTTTCCATGAGTTATTAATCAAGAAAGATTACAATTTTAGGTCAAGAGGTTGATCATATCAAAATTTTAAATTATAGCTTATTGGTCTTATAATATATTCTGATATCCGTTTATGATACTATGCAATTTGTACGACCAAACGAATAAACAATATGCATATTAATTTAGGCTATTGTCGTGGTTTGGAGTTCTTATTATCCAAATTAAAGTGATTAACAAACAAAGAAGTTACAATGATTTCAATGAGAAATTTGTTCTGCATTTGGCTTAATTTGTCCCCTGAAAATTTGGTGTTACCCCAGTAAATTTATACCTGTGGCAAACCTTCAAAGTAGTTCTTGAAAAATTTACTTGAATGAAAATATTCACAGTGAATTCAATGGCGAAGTCAAAAATTTATATTAAGAAAATCAAAATTAAAATACTAGAAAATCATAGGTGAGACAAATTTTTGACCTTAGCATAAGTTTTGGACCCCTTTAATACTATTATATTAATACTAGAATTTTCTGTTATGACATAAAATAATTCAACAATTTATATATAATAAAAAAAATATCATATTTACCTCATTTTGTATCCTCAGACCCCACCTGGTGGGAATACACTGGGTATGTTATTGTTGTTGTTGTTACCTCATTTTGTAGTATCGTATAATTTTTGACGAAAGAGATTAAATTGAACCTCATAGTTTGTTATTACTTCCATCCGCGGCTCTTAGTTTGATGAACAACGAAAATACACTCTTTATTTATTTATTAATAGTTGACTGATCTAAATTCTAAATTATGTGTAAAGACCGTATTACCTTTAAGTATAATTGAACTGCGTAAGAATCATCTTACCTAAATATGTTAAATTTAAAAGCTTAGTTTATATTCTTATTATTTGTCGATCAAAAACTGATAGTCCTTAATAAAAATTGGATATATAACCATGAAAAATGATGCAGGTTGCATCAATAGATAAAGATGATTGACCTCACAGTGTAAGACTAATAATGCACTTAAGTGAAATTCAAAATTTAAAGTGTAAATACTAAAATATGAGCTGTTCGGGAGGAGTAATACTAATACCTATATTTTGAAGAATTTAACTTATGTACATCAATAGTGTGTGAATTTTCTTACACATGATGAATTTTATTTAGTCATGACATGTTAGGTGTACCAGTTTTACCAGATTAATACTTATCAACAAATTAACCTATAATCACATTATACATAATAAGTGGCATGATTGTGCAACCACTTTTAGCATCCATGGGTCTAGTGGTCAATGAAGTGAGTTATCAACCATGAGGTCTCATATGCGAAAGTTGGCCCGAATATTAGGGTTTTTGTCCTGATTTTCTTACCGAAATTAAATTTTACTTTTCTTGGAAGGAAAATAAAAGTAATATCATAATTATTTTTATTTTTTTAAAAAGGAAAATATAAAACTCTTCCATAATTTGGCTAACCTCTTTCTTGGAGAAAATGTTTTGGACCTCTATAAATTGAAGATTCCTCTTCTCATACCACAACACAATAGTATCCACAATTTGGTCGTTTAAAAGAGTCTTGTTTAGGGGAAGATTTTCTCTCAAATAGTTTTATGCTTTTTGATTTAATTATTAATATGTAGGCCAATTGGCCAAACCATATCAATAATATTATGTTTTTAGTTTAGTTTTATTTGTCATTTGATTTATCTCCACAATCATTTACAACTATAAGCTTCCACATGACGCCCTATCGATTTCGAACCTAACACCGAACACTACGGTCATAAAAATAAAATTGTGTAACCACTTTTAATAAGTTTCAATAAAGATGTATTCAAGCTAGAGTTGGCATCCATAATTTTTAATTAAAATTAGCATAAAATCATTAAGAAGACATAAAAAATACTTTAGAAAAAACCTCATTCGTTCTTCATTCTTCAGACATTTAGATTTATATAATCTCATTTTGCTAACAATATATTACTTTGCATATTAATTTGTTCTTCTCAATGATGGTGAATATACACTGTATGCTAAAACCATCCATCTTAAGAAATATGTCATATTTTCCTTAATATAATTTAATTCTTATGTAACTTTATTATTTGTAACTGTATGATTCAAGTACACCAATTTATTTCAAGAAAATTCCCATATTCCGACACATTTTTTTGGCATTTTTATATCTTATAATCTATATATGTTATTTAACTTTTATTATTCATAACTCATCAATATCTTAACTTATTACAACCTGATTTCTCAAGCTAAGACACTATTGATTATCATCCAACTATTATCATAATTGGCTTCTCCTTAATTAGGTTACAACTCAAAAGTTAAATGTAAAACATGATTGTCTTTAATTTAGGTTACAACTCAAAAATAAAATTAGTATTTAATGTTGGAATATATTTCTCCTTTTCTCACTCACCATCATTTATTTTTTTAAATAATTATTCTCTCTTAATTAAAAAACAACCAAAAGATAGAAGGGTTGACAATTGTAACAAATTAACAATTAACTCATGGGATTAACAAATTAACATATTATGCCAACTAAGGTGCATTGAGTAATCGTCATTATATATCCATTAATAGGATGAGATTTTCTAACTCCCAAATCAACACATTACATAGAAATAATAACATCAATTGTTTGAGAGTGTAGCATGTATACCTTTAAATAGTCCATATTTTTCACTCTCAATGTCAACTCAAAATCATAAGAATATATTATCTCTAATTCTTTTTTTCTTATAATTAATTTGATCAGCCATGGCAAAGAAACCCAGCATGGGTCGTCAAAAGATCAAAATTGCCAAGATAGAGGTCAAGAATCACCTCCAAGTTACCTTTTCAAAACGTCGTTCTGGTCTTTTCAAGAAAGCTAGTGAACTGTGCACTCTCTGTGGTGTTGAAATAGCCATCATAGTATTTTCCCCTGCGAGAAAAGTTTTTTCCTTCGGTCACCCTAATGTTGAGTCCCTTATCGATAGGTTCCTCTCAAGAAATAATTCTAATAATAATCCAATCGCGAATAATTCACTTCAGCTTGTTGAGGCTCATCGAAATGCTAGTGTTCGTGGGCTCAATTTACAACTTACTCAAATTCTTGGTGAGGTTGAAATTGAGAAGAAAAGAGGTGAATCACTTGATCAAATGAGGAAAACTAGTCAAAGCCAATATTGGTGGGAAGCTCCCATAAGTCAACTTGATTTGCAAGAACTTGAACAATTAAAAGATTCATTGGAAGCTTTGAAAAAAAATGTGACTAATCAGGCAAGCAAGTTTATGGTTAATGAGACTGCTAATTCTTCTACTTTTTTTGGTGTTAGTGGTGATGGGATTTTTGACAACTATGATATCAAGCCAGCTAGAAACATGGTTGATTCAAATAATCTTCATAACCATAGCCTTGGTTTTGATTCAGCTGCATTTTTTTGATTCTTATAAGATTCTCCACCCCCTTTTTTTGGATTTCCTTTCGGAGTCTTGATACCTGTTTTTCGCCCGACTAATCCAGATTCTCGTCAGTATGCAACTCCATACCCTGATTAAGATGGTGGACTATAATTATTGCCCCATCACAACCTTTAATGGTCCCATTTCTTTTGGTTAACTAATGCCAACGAGTATCTCACTTGCTGGCTGGCCTTTGCTCTAAGTTTTTCAAGTTCTCAATTTGTGTATTTATTGCTAATAAGCTGTTACAAATGAATCAATATAAGATTTTTTCTTAATTAGTTGTTAGTACTATTTTTATCATTTTTTTTAATCTGCTATTATCATGGTATTATCAAGAATTAAGTGTAAACTGACTATTCTGGGAGAATGATGCATGCATTTTTTTGTAATCAAACTAATTGAGCAGACTGTTGCTATTACGATTATAATCTTAAGTAATAAACCAAAGTAACACATAATAGATTAACCCTTTAAGAAACAAAGAAATTCAAAAAAGTTGCACCAAGGTAATAATTAGGTAACAAATGTATACCTAGGTGTAATTGGATCAAAACAAAAGCAGTTCGTGAATAGTTCAGTTCAATAACATTTTTGACCCAAAAAAAAACAAAAACAAAAAAAAACATGCTACTTCTTCATGAACAAGAAAAAGAAAATAAAAATAAAAACATGCTTACTTAGTAGCTAATAATGCTTTAATATTAGTAGTAACTACTAATTGCTTCAAAATTGGCCATCTCCTGGGTTATTGAAATCATAAGGAACAATTGAAGAACAATAATCAATTGCGGCCTGATTCAAAAATTGATCCTCAGCCCCAAATCTTGCTATTTTCATCATTGAATTCGACGAAGAAGATCCATTTAACAGACTCAATTCATCAGCCCTCGTTGTTACGTTCTTCTTCAATTTTTCCAATGCAACCATAAATTCTTCAAGATCTTCAATACCCTTAGTATCAATTGGTTCATTCCACCAATATCCTCCATTATTATTATTATTATCAATATTCACCAATTTCGCTTCTTCAATATTCTCTTTCTTCTTCTTCTCCGCTTCCAAATCTTTACATCTCTGAGAATAATACTGGTTATTCTTTTGCAAGTTGAATTCATCGGTGGTCGATGATGACGACGATGATTTTCCAGTGAGGTAACGATCAATGACAGCGTCAACGCTAGGATGACCGAAAGTGAAAAGACGCTGTCGTTTTAAGGACTGGACAAGAATAGCAATTTCTGCACCGGTTAATATGCAAAGTTCGCTAGCTTTTTTGAAAAGCCCTAAACGACGTTTTGAGAAAGTAACATGTCTACTATTTTGATTGTCAATTGGCTTGATTGCAATTTTCCTCCTCCCTTGAGTTTTCTTAACGACGTTAGTGTTATTGTTCATGGTGATGGTGGAAGAAAAGAGTAGTTTAATTATTATGGCTTAGTAAATTGTGGGTTTGTTAATGTATCATTTATAGAGAGTTTAGTTGATTTAAAAACCAAAGATTTCTTACCTTCAAGAATCAGAAAAGATCTTTTACCAATTTTAGTTGTAGGTGTAAGAAAGAAATTAGGTATTAATTTCGGAAAGTATTGGTAGTATAATACTGTTATTAAATAAGCAGGAAAACGTTTATGGTAACTTCCTATAATTTTGGAGTAATTGGAAAATTAGAATCTTTAGAGAATAAAAATAGAAGGAAAATATATATATAAGCGTCCCCATCGGATTTGTTTTTAAAATTTTATTAGACAAAAAAAGGAATAATTACGTCAAGCACAAGGAATAGGGAATAGACAAAAACCATATAGTAGTGCAATATAAGTTTTATGAAGTTCTATAGATGCCGACTTTAGTTGAGAACTTGTAAAATTACTGCTATTGCTTCTTACTCATTAGTTATTTATTTGGTTATATCTATGAGAGTAGAAATTATATTTAGAAAATATGGTAGATTTACTTTTAAAACGGTACAATGAAATTTAGAGACAAGGTTCAAGGATGCATATTGAGATGACCAAATACTAAAATTATTGTATAATAAATGACTTGATTAACATAATATAGATAGTTCAAAAAAATAAGGAACAATAAATTGAAAGATAATATGCAAATAGATAAACTTTTAATTTTTTTTTTAATAGATATGAGACCAAAGGGGTGGGAAGTTGCCGAAGAAGGCAAATAGGAGGTGGAAAAAGTTTTAAAAATCTATTTTTAGGCTCTTCAAGCGTGTGTTTGAGGTGAAAATCACATATGTTGTCAATTCAACGAAAAGTATCAAAATAGCATAGTTGACCTTACTACAGGTGTTCAAGTGCTACAAGTCTTAGTTGAGGTGTCTAATTGAAAGATAGTGCCAAGTTTAGCTATCTCCCAATTAATTCAGCCCGCATGAAATTTAGTATATAATTTATATATACCATATTTGATTGGCTTTTCTCTAATTAATTAACTTGCATGAAATTCAAAATAATTTCCTTATGTTTGGTTGCTTTTTCCTTGGTGGTACACCGTACAAGTAATATATGTATAAATTATACAATAATCTACCTATTATTTTATGTAAGATAGAATGTGAAATAACAATACATGGATTAAACAATCAAAAGGAAGAAAAAGACACTCATACTCGAGGCTTAATTAATACTCTAGTTAACAATTTTATTTAGTTAAGAAACGATTTTTAAATTACACATTTTATAATTGAAACAGACTTAAATATTCAATTAATAATAGCCTTTACTTTACCATCCCTATATAACTAGCTTCTTCATTATTAATTTGCTATATAATTAAATCTACATAAGTTGTCTCTAAAGTCTAAATTAAACGATTTCTAAGGCTTTTTTGCTCCCATGTTTAGTGGCTTACAGAAGTCCAAGAAGAATTCAAGAATACAAGATGAAATTATCAAAACAAGACAAGCAAAACTCCTGGTTTGGCTGTTGCAGGTTGGCAAGGGACCCAATTTTAAGTTGCCACTTGCCAAACATCAATATTGGTCCGAATTGAAATACCCTACTGCTAAATATTTGTGTCCAGCTGAGCCATTGATATTAGCCAACTAAGTTTCCAGAATCTTTTTCTTTTTTTCTGTATTATTTCATACCATACAAATATATTAATGTCGTTGTTAAATTCATGGTTAAAATGATTGCTTATCTCTTATTACATGTTGTCAAATCTGCCAACCTATCATCAGTCATCACATTTATATATATCTTTCATCATATCTCGTAGTACTTTAATAAAAATCAAATCATTATCGTTAAATATTTAATGGTGCCAAACTAGTTAATATTGACAAAGATAGGAACATATCTCCTTAAACTAGTTCATATTTTTGGGCTAAACTAGCAAATTATCCGTTTTGGATTAGGCTCACACAATTTTCCCCAAACGATCTCATACCATTAACAAATTCTACACCTTATACTTTATACATAATTTCAAGTCTTTTCAGCTATCAATGTGAGATTTTTATGCGAAGTTTATGCTTCAAACTAGACTATGGTAAGACAGCATAACCTGAGAATAATTAACTCAAACCATACAAAGTGACAAAAATGAGTATTATTAAATAGTGATCATCGTTCGATATTAGAGAACTTGAAGGTTTTTATTTCTCCCTTCTTTCCATATTATATATCGTTTAAAATATTAGCATAACTCATTAAATTGACATTCAAAGGCTTAATTGTAAGTGTATTTTCTCTTTAACAATCATTTTCTCTTAAATATCTTATTTAATTACCCTTTGAGCAGTTCTTTCTTTTTTTTTTTTTTTTTGGTTTTCCACCAGGTGTCCGGTACCCGCATTGGAGCCCGACTACATCCGAATTCATGCCGGGAAGTCCCACATTAGGGGGGGTAAAGCACTTCCTAATAAATGTGACTCTGTATCTAGGGGGATTCGAACCGGAGACATCTGATTATTTTTCCAACACATAAAATATTTTTAAAACGAAGTTGATTATATAAAAGCAACAAACATTTAGGACCCCGGCCCGGAGTAAATTGGATATACTAGGAGACCAGTGATGGAGGTTTATATAATTTGGAATGAGAGAAATTAAAAAGGGTGAATATGTATAGAAGTCCTTGAATTATCACTATATTCTTGTGACTTTCATACCTAAATTATTGGATGTTTATGTTACCCTCCTAGACTATAACTCCTTTTAGATCTAAATACTTCCAGTTGAATATGTGGCAAAATGTTTGAGATAATTTGTCGAAAGATGTGTGAGAGATTAAAAAAAAAAAAAAAAAAATTAAAAAAAAATCTATAAATAAGTTCATCTGACATGATGAGTTTATGCTAGTTCAATGAATATCCAATAGTTTAAGTATGAAACTCGCAAATTAAAACAATGATAATTTAAGTGTGTTTTAACTTAATAAGTCAATATTTTTCCATATATACTAGCATCATTTATAACTCTTTGGAGGAGTTTTTGAAGCGTGTTGTTCATGTAGCATACCATATTCTTCAAGGAATTATTTTGTTATGATGTCATGGTAATTTTGATCAATGGTGTAAAAAAACTAAAAATTCAAGAAAGGACAGAAAGAAGCTACTAGATGAAATGGGTGATGGGACCATGCATATTGGACCTAAGTTCCAAGTTGGTGAAGACTGGTACCCATATTTCATTATTTTCCTACTGGCTTAAATCAAAATCTTCCCCCCAACAGCTGTTCTCCAGTTGTAATCCAATTACCCAATTCCAACTAGTCATTTTTAGTCCTTCTCTCTTCCTAATATATCCAAAACGTATTCATCACAAAGGTTTTTTTGCATTATACATCCCTCAAATTATGTAACATTTTCTCATATTGCATCCTATGTTTTGATTCTTTAATCATTTCACCCTTTTTCTTTTGATTCTCTTGTAGCATTATTACACATCAATCTTACAAGGAAAAATAGTAGGAGAATATCACCAACAAAGCTAATTTAAGTGCAATTTAAACGTTGATGAATCTTTTATGAGATGAAAATGTATGTAAAGCGGTTAAAAGTAGAAGGTACACAAAGGGTATAACTAGGGTTGCTTATTAATTACGTTTCATGACTCGACTTATCGATAGATCCAGTATCGAATCACAAATTATCGAATGGTTATCGGACGATGTTTTGACTATAAGAAAAAAATAGTTTACTCAATAAGAAAATTAAGTAATCCACCCCTATACCAATAAGCCATTAATTATGAAATCTTAATTTATTCACCAATCGTTGATCTAATAAACCAATACCAATAAATCAATTAGCCAATTTTGCGGCGTAAGTAATCATAGATTAGGGTGTAATATTAGGAAAGAAATTAATATAGGGGTATAAATTGCAATGAAAACATCCCACAACCCACAACCCACAACCCAATAGAAATCTTGGAAAAGAAATAGAACACTTTATGAAAAAGACAAGTTTAGAGGCACCCCCCCCCCTCTCTATTAATGCTTGTTTAATTGACAGAGAGAAAACAGAGATGCTCCTTGCTGGCGCACCTTGTATGCGTACGTGCCCACACCTCATTCCGCACGCACGCCTATGCACCCCTTAAATAAATACCCTTACCCTTTCCCACTTTCTTCCTAAAATTCCTCAATTCTTCTTTGTGTTAGACCGCAATAGCAAAAACAAGAACGAAAGGACTAATGGATCCATGTCCTTTCGTACGTATTGTTATTGGAAGTTTATTCTTGAAGTTTCCAACTGAATCCAAACTTGTTCAATCTAGTACTGCAAATTTTGATTGTAAGATCAAGCTTAAAGGGTTTTCGACATGTTCCACAAGTATCCCCGCTTTTTTTCAAGAACAAGAAGCGATCTTGGATAATAGAATCCATGCTTGTTTTAACTTTAGTAAGTCAGAGCTTGTGAAACTCGTTGAGAAATCGAATGGAAAACCAAGTTGTTTAAAGATTGAGATATATGGGGGTAAGGTGGGTACTTTGGGGTATTTCAAAGGTGGTGCTAAGAAGCTTTTGGGGTGTGTTTTGGTGCCATTGGATTTGAAGGGTTTGGAGAATATTGGACATAGAGGAGTTTTGATTCAGAATGGGTGGGTTTCTGTTGTTGGTGGAGGTTGTACTGCTGAATTGAATTTGAATGTGAGAGCTGAACCTGACCCAAGATTTGTTTTTCAGTTTGATGGTGAACCTGAATGTAGTCCACAAGTTTTTCAAGTCAATGGGAATGTGAAACAGCCTGTTTTTACTTGCAAGTTCAGTTTCAGAAACTCCAATGACCGGAATTTGAGATCCAGGTTAGTTTACCCTATTTCAAACAATTGAAAATTTTAATTTGTCACAATCTTTTGGTTGCACCCTACATGTTTTTGACCAATTTTTAGATCTTGAATAGGGTACATAAGGCTCAAAGTAGAAGTAGTGCTATAGTTCTAGCACATAAACAAGGTGCAATTTTGGGTTTTTTAGTTCAATTACATGTAGTTCAATAAAGTCGCCCCCCTTGAAGGATGAAAAGCCAAGTCTTTAATTTCTCTAATTAGTATCAACAAAGTAGTAATTCTTGATTTAGTCAACTGATTGCTGTTAGTTGTTATTCTTCTTGAATGATTTTTACTTTTTGGTTGTTGAAAAGTTGTATCTAATAGTACTGAATTTACTATTTTTACAGATCATCACTATCAGAACCAAGTACATCAACAAGCTGTTTCAGTTCTTGCACAACTGATAAAGAGACATCAGTAAAAGAACGAAAAGGATGGTCAATTACAGTCCATGATCTCTCCGGTTCACCCGTTGCAGCAGCATCCATGGTTACCCCATTTGTTCCATCACAAGGTTCGGATCGGGTCAGTAAATCCAACCCAGGATCCTGGCTCATCCTACGACCCGGTGACAACACCTGGAAGCCATGGGGTCGTCTCGAAGCATGGCGAGCTCGCAACAGCGAGCTCGGGTATCGCTTCGAGATCATCCCGGATGGAGCCACGGACGCCATCACATTAGTCAACTCTACAATCAGCACTAAAAAAGGTGGCAAAATTGGTATAGACATCATCAACGGGGCTACCCCATTGACTAGCCCCAACAGCAGCTTCGACCTCAGTTCGGGATCCGGATCCGGGTCGGACTTCGGGTCACAGCCCGGATCCGGATCATGGGCGCAGCTGCTTTATCGGGGCTTCGTGATGTCGGCGACAGTGGGAGGAGAGGGGAAATGCAGCAAACCAGAGGTGGAAGTTGGGGTGCAACATGTGAGCTGTGCGGAGGATGCTGCGGCCTTTGTGGCTTTGGCAGCGGCCATGGATCTCAGTATGGATGCTTGTCGGTCGTTTTCGCATAAACTTCGAAAAGAGTTGAGGCAACAGGACCAAGAATGATAAACGGGCCGGTCTTATTGGGTCGGGTCGGGTCGGGTTACCAAATTGGGATGATGGGTTGCTTCGGGTTACAGTTTAATTTTTGATAATTAACTAACTGACAGCAGTTTTTAGCTGGATTTTTCTTTTTCTATTTATTGCCTTTTTAGAGTGTACAGTGCTAAGACAGCTGTTTGTTATGAGTTTTTTTTTTTTTTTTTCCTTCTTCCTTTCGGAATGTATTTATTAATTGATTGAATTGGAGTAATATAGTGATTTTGAACTTTGCGTACATGAATCTGTCAATTGTTTAATATTCTAGTTTTGAATCTGGTACTTAACATACAAATTAGAATCTGGTACTTAACATACAAATTAAGAAATCATAATTTACATGACTATTTTATCATACTACCTCTATTGATTAATGTATGGTACTAGATACTATAATAATATATCCAGTGTATTTTCATAAAGTGGGATTTGAGGAGGGTAAAGTGTACGCAGTCCATACCACTACCTTAGATGAAGTAAAAGCTGTTTTCGATAGATCCCCGATTTAGGACAAATAATAGTATAATAAGTAGAAAACATAAAAACAAACAACAAAATGGGATAATTTACCACTAGATAAAAGAAACAAAATATCCATGGAGTAATGCTATAAATTATCTATCCAAAATCACACACATCACCAAAACACTGCAAACAAAAAACTACAAGATACATACATAACACTATGACTACAGATACATTGACAAACAAAGCACTCCTCCCTACAAGTAAGGATGCACTCCTACTCACTAACCCTCGACCTTAATCCGCGTCCTCCACACCTTCCTATCAAGGGTCATGTCCTCTGTAAGCTGTAACTGCTCCATGTTATGCCTAATCACTTCCCTTCAATATTTCTTCGGCCTACCTCTACCACGTCTGAAATCATCCATAGCGAGCCTCTTACACCTCCGTACTGGAGCATCCATGCACCGTCTCATCACATGCTCAAACCATCTCAACCTTACTTCCCGCATCTTATTTTCCACCATAGCTACACCCACCTTCTCTTGAATAAACTCATTTCTAACCCTATCCCTCCTAGTAAGTCCGCACATCCATCTCAAAATCCTCGGCTCCACCAACTTCAACTTTTAACAGGACTAAATTATGCTCACACGGAAATATCTTATTGTTACGACATCTCAAATGTTAAAGTGTGAATTCAATATGGTATTAAAAAAAAAAAAGAAGATATATCAAAAAAAGGAGGGACGTGCATATGTGAAATGTACAATATATAGTAAATATTACAACGGTAACAAGTAAAAAGAAATCACCCCCTACCTGTAGAAGTTAACCTTATTTAACAAATAGAGGTATGCATAATGTAGATTTTTAACAAAGCAATTGAGTTTTGTTTTGGAAGTGGGAATCCAAAGTTGGTTGATATTTGTCGGTTTTCTAGTAAGAATCCAATGTACTCCTATATGGTTTCTAGGCTGTCATCAGGTGATTTTGGATCTGGCAATACATGTTTTATTTGAATAGTAATGCATAAAAACAATCAAATGAATAGTACTATATGTCAATTAAACTAGTCAATTATATTTGCATCACGTAGCAGTACACGTGTGTATCAACTTTGTTAGGTTATTAATAAGACTTAGCTTGGCTGTAATTTGTGGCAATTATCTGGTTTCTCATGTGTTTATTGGTGTAGTACAGCCCATTTTGGGTGATCCTCTTATTTGGATTTTTCCTTCTTGATTCCTCACCTGGGTACAGAACATTACATAGTAGAGCTATGTTACTAAGATTGATGTTCAGAGTGGTATATTAAGTAAGTGATGGATATCCAGGCTTGGTTTAATAATCCGGGGAGAGGCTAGAAATATTTTCAAAAAATTAATTTTTAAAAGTTTTCATTTGATGCTTGGTATCAGTATTGAGGTCTAACTAAATCTGGATTCACGTCGACAAATCTCACTGTGAGGATTAACAAAAGTGACTCTATATCTTGTTGACTTGAACCCCATATCACTTGCTGAGGATGAAAGAGTATTTATCATTCCACCACAACCTTTATTGGTGAAGCGAGAAATAACATAATCGACCAATACACTTAACAATCAAGGAGGGCATCAAATGGTAGTTTTTTTTATTTGGTAAACATCAAATGATAGTTATGGAATGAGTGTTATAGAGATGGTTATGCTCTTGGTTTATACAAACTAATGTCCTTAAATAATCATATATTAAAAGTTGAATCACAGGAAAAGAAAGAAAAGTTTAAGCTTTTCAAGCAAAAAAATATAGTACTCCTAACAAATAGAGAAGAAGAAATATTCGTAGTGGATAGTGTCCACTAACAATTTTAATAGCAACAAAAGAGAAACCGTGTAGTCCCCCAAAACACAAAATATCTTCCAAGTCCCTATGGCTTAATGCACCAACCTTCCACTTGCTTTGCTCATATGTATTGTATTGTATTGTTTCAATACTCAAATGTATATGAGATGCAAGATTTTTAGATCATATATTTGTATCTCTATTATTTATGAAAATAATAAATAAAAGTTGGTCACAACTCACTACTGTCATTTTTGGTCCCCCAATCCCCACTTTTCATCCTCTCTTTTTTTGCACCTTAATTTGTGGCTTTGTAGATTTATTTATTCGTGAATTCTGCTTTTAATTCTTGTGATATGTAGCTCAATATATAATCTTCAATAAGTTAAAATGTGTATTTTTGATCTATTTTTGTGCAAAACATGCTATATATATTTAGATAATTTTTAAAAAGTATGTTACTAACAATAACTTAATATAACACATAAGTAATTAAATACAAGAACGATTAATGATTCTGGTAATTTGTCAATGTTCACGAGTAACGGATCAAATTTGCATATTTCAATTAAGTGTAAGTTAAATATATTTAGTTATATATCATAAGAACTAAAATAAGAATTTATCGACAACGGAAGGACTAAATATACTATTATGAAGTATTATGAAACAGCTACATGTAACTATGGGCAGGCTGGATCATCCACAGATTATTAAGAGTCCACAGATTTCAGATTTATCACATCATCAGGTCCATCCCAAAGAACTGAAATGGGACCAGGCTTATCCATAGGTCAGGCCATTATTGATAATTAGTCCATTAATCAACTGTGCCTATAATGTTGAGATCACATGTAATTCACCTACTATATTACTCATTTTGCTTCACATGTAAACAATGGGTCCATTTTTCTTTTTGTTCGACCTCTTTACAGCATGGCATAGGACCATATCTTAGATTATTGAATTTCAAACTTACCTCCAAAACCATTATTGGGATTTAAGATGGGGTAAGGAAATGCAACTAGACCTCCCTATAATAATATTTCACTATAATAATTATGTCTTTTTTTTTTAATGGAAACGATCTTTTATGTGATGCTATATTATATTATATGATTTCTATAACAATATTTCATTCTAGCGGCTACGATATCCGAATGAACAGTGTTGTGACACAGATGTTTGAGCTGGAATGAAATTTGGGGCTTTCATTTCCACTTTGGAACAATCGGATGTTACATGAGATCATGTTGATGTTGAAATGCTAATACTTTCATCTTTGGTGGGAACCAAGTTCTTAGAATCTTGAAAAATATCAGAAGAACCATGATCTACATGGATTCTACCTATAATGTTTGGTGTATGCTACCTTAATTAATACCTGAGTTATCAAAACATCTCAGAAAATTCAAGCCACCAAGTCAAAACATAGCATTTCTGCTCTAATATACTGCACAAGTTTTGTAACAGAAGCACAATCAATACCAGGACAGAACACAGATTAAAGTGAAATGGAAGACACTCTGGTAGTAAAGATGCTAGAGACGATTATACAAGTTGGAACCCTTCACTCTTGCCTATATTATGCCTGCAACATTAACATAGTCTACAGCTTATGAATTTTGCACATTCGTGAAACTGAAAAGTAAAAGGAAGTGTGAATTCTCATCACGAAAACTAAACACGCTACTGCTCTAATTTTACAGTATCACTCCGCTGCAGCATCTTCCATGTTTCCTTCAGTTTGTATTTCAGGAAGAGTTTCCACATCTGTGCGGATATGTTTCTCTTCCAAGTGGGTGGACGAATCAGAAGTATCAATCAGGTCATCTTGAACTTCTGCCAAATTCTCAGCAATTGACGCATCCACGCCTTCATCAGTAGTTCCGATTTCTTCATTGCTAGTATCCTCCTTCTCATCCTCAATTGCATTGTTATCTTTCGAAGGCAACCCCACATTATCTACTGCTTCAACAGTTGCATTCCCCTGGACAACTTTTTCTGCCAGGGAGTGCTCCGTATCACCAGACACATTCGAGGAATCGACCGGGATTGAGTTTGACTCGCCATTTTTAGAAGTAACTGTTAAATTAGAATCAATTTGATTATCATCCACCTTATCCACAGAGTTGCCGTTTTGCTGTGAAGAACTAATTGACAGGTTGGAACCTTCAGATGTTGTATCCCCTACTGTAACATTATATTCTTGGTTAACTGCCTGGGTTCCATTCTGTAGAAATAAGCCATGCGTTTGTGTGCTCACTTCTGTTGAGTGGGTTCTCGATTCAGAATTATCACTCAATCCTTCTGTTCTTGTGGAATTTGAAACTGAAGTATCTGTAGCAGTGGATGAGATTGGGTCATCATGCTTCTCTTCACTGTTTGTTGTGTTTGGAGGACTGTCTTCTCCATCTGCTTTACCATCTTCCACCTTCAAAGCCACTGTTGTATTTTGGTCGGCATTGATCTGCATAATTTTATTAACACCAACTTCACTCTTGGCTTCAGCAGCATGTTCTGCTTCTTGCTCAAACTTACCACTCTCATTTTCAGTTGTAGTTACAACTGTATCATGAGTCACTGCACTTGAAGCATCATCTGCTTTATAATGTTCTTCGCGTGCCTCATGTGAACTGCTTGAGTCCTCGTCGCGATCATGGTCCTCCACTGAATTCTCTTCCTCCACCTGACTATCATTCACTTCAGAATCTCTCTCTTCAGTTTCCTTCTCGTTATCTTCTCCTTTTTCCTTGTCTTCGTCAACAACATGCTCTTGTTGATCAAGCTCTACATCAGACTTCTCTTGATCATGATCATCGACCTCATCTTCTCCATCTTCTGTGTGTTCATCATTCTTCTTCTCTTGATCATGATCATCAACCTCATCTTCTCCATCTTCTCTGTGTTCATCATTCTTCTCTTGATCATGATCAACGACCTCATCTTCTCCATCTTCTCTGTGTTCATCATTCTTCTCTTGATCATGATCATCGACCTCATCTTCTCTGTGTTCATCATTCTTCTCTTTGGTATTGTTCTCTTCTAGATCTTCTTCCTCAGGCTTATTCCCTTCTTCTTCTTCCTCTGTTTCATCTTCTGGTTCCTCTTTATGCTTCTCATTAACTGTATCCGATCCCTCAATTCGGGGTAGATCTTTCCTTCCGAGTCTCAGAAGTTCATTGCTACTTTCAGTCTTAGCTGAAGATTTAGTATCATCTTCATCAAATTCTTTCTTTTTATCATGAGAGTGCTTGACCTGGTAAATCAGCCAAAAGCAAACAGCAAGCAACAGACAGATTTGTAAAACATTCTTAACCCTGATACCTTTGGATCTATGGTTTCTACCAGGTGACTGCTTGTACATGGTGAGTTTTACTACCTGTTCTGCAGAGTTATTAAATCTGTCAACAACCAGACTTATGTATCAGTACAAGCACAACTCAACAACTTCAAAGCAATTTAATTATCAATCAAATTCAATAAAAGAATATCTTGTCTTAACCTGTCAAATATATTCAGAGCATAATATGGCACATCAATCTTATAAAATGCATTTGGCAGGTTTAGACTAGCGCATGAGTTGGAGAAACTAGTGCTGCTGGAATCTATCAGTGCATTAAGTTTTAAATTTGCTAAATTGAACATCTAAGAGTGTGACCTAGTGGTCATTAGTGAGAGATAACTTATACCCAGTGAAATAGTTGACGAGCCAGCTTGACCCTGTGAAATAGTTTAGGTGCATGCAAGCTGGTCCGGAACATTGTTATTAATAAAATAAATGTCATAGATTTGCTTAGAAAGCAAACTGCTGCTTTCATAAGCACCGAACCATTTTCACATTTGAGATTCTGAAAAACATAAGCTGAAATTTATGATAGTGCATATCTCTTGGTTATTAAGGTATCTCAAATGATTAGGAGAATCCCTAACAGGAGAGGAGTGATTCGGACTGAATAGATTTTCCCTTAGTATGGGTCAATTGTTTAAATTCAATAAAAGAAAAACTATAGACCGTATGAAGACCTATTTGTAGCTGACAAATGATCAGTTGACCCCTATTCCTCCCAAACTTGACTCTGGCAAAAGTTTATAAAAATGGCAATAATCTGAATCTCTCTATATCTTGGAGATGATATGGTCATAGTTTTTTGAGGCCATAACGTTCCCCTAGTCGGACAGTTCACCTAACTGAAGAGCCCTTACCTTACTTGTTCATTTTACTAGACCTCCTCCTTATTATGTGTGCAAAGAGCCCACCCAGGTTAGCAAGATACAATGTTCATAACCGAGTTGTCCCAAAGTAGAAATATCAGGAATAGCATGATCTAGTAGGGCTTGCTTGGAATATTGTGAGGAGCCTAGAGCTATTGAACTGTTTAATAACCCAAGGAGAAGAATAAGAGTCCTCACAATATCATAACACGATCACCATTATAATCTTCCCCACCATAACCGAGCCATAACCTTGTTAAGGAATTAAATATCATTTAGTTTCAAGTAGTCTATAGAAAATAGGCACCAGATTGCAATTTTTAAGAAGTCAAAATACCTTTGCATTACCACTACCATGTGCCTCATATGGCACCATATAGGCTGACAGACATTGATCTAATTTTTACTGAAGTCAACTGTCAGCTAGGTATTATAAAACATGGTAAGTTATAGGCAGGCTAAAATTTTCTAAGCAAGAAGACTAGCTGTACTTAGGGATGTAATCTCGATATCCTGCCTCACCCTCCTTAACAAGCAGGAAAGTGAAAAACAAATCAAGGGCAGAGAGAAGGGTGGGGTTGCAAGTTTGAGTTAGAAATTTCTCCAGTCCACGTGAGGCCTTATATTATTACTGAGATGATTTGCCTTGGCAGTACTAATAGTTTAGTCAATCAATTTGAAAGGAAATAATATTTGGAAATGACTCGGAAACCACTGTTATCCCAAAAAGAATAATATTAGTGCATCAGCTGCATTGCGAAATTCACCAGAACTATTATCTCAGAATCCAACTAAGCCACTCGTCCCAGTTTAATAAGTAAAGCCACTTATCCCGGTTTAATAAGAAAAGACAGTTCAGATTAGACAAATAGGAAATAATGTACATACTCATAATTTTAACAATGCCAGGAACAGAAATGTGAAGTTCTCCACAGTTTCAAACAAAGAAAAGTGAAGTTTTCCTAAATAAAAATAAAGAGGAAAAAGGAAAACTGAGAGCGCAATTGAAGCCCTTGATCGAATTCCGTTCATAATGAAAACTGCTTCAATTTCATGAAAAAAAAAGGCGCAATTTTTTCTCCAACCAACTTCTAAAGACGTGGATTTAATTAGCACAAAAAGTTCATATTTTTCAATATCCATGAACAACGTTATAACAACTTAACTGAAAGATCAATTCCATTCATAAAAGACAAAGTGCCGAGAGATCACTTTCACGGTGTAATTCCTATTTACACAATCCGGTCACTTATTCGGTAATTAGAGCTAAATCCTCATAAGCATTCATCGGTGATATGGTAAAATTGGTAACTAACCTGCTAAATAGTGTAAAAAAATCTTCACACTATTGGTGCATACAACTTAAATTCTTCGCTAATCCTTTTAAAACCGACTCGGCCCAAATGCAAATATGGTACAAGTGTACAACTACTCCAAAATCAGAGAAATTAGAAATGCATTTCTTCTAATCCCTAAAATAAATACTCCAAACTATGGAAACTGAGAAATGAACAAAGAATATCGAATAATGATTAATATAGGAGAACCCTAACAAAAAAAAGACCAACCTCCATAAATGCAATAACAGAGCAAGACAACTAATTCTAACTACTAAAGAAGTTCCCAAACTTAATTAAACCCCAATTTAATTAACACCAAGACAAGTTAAACCTAAGAAAACCCAAACCCAAAAACACTTGATTCATTAAATTACACAAACCCATTTGCACAAAATGTCAATTTACCAACAACAACAATAACAACAAAAAGATTCAATCTGACTAATACTCCTATTATTCATCCACAAGAAATGAGCTTTCACACTTTAACAAAACCACATAATAAGCAAGAAATAAACTTTACAATAAATCTTGAAACAGAAAAAATAGAAGGGAGGGAAGAAAAGAATACCTGAAAGTAAAGAAGCTAAGTTTCCAAATTGGTAGGCCAAGAAATGGGAAAAAGGGGAAAGTAATAGCTTAGTCAATGAGTTTTCTTTGTTACATAGTCTATGTGTATGGTGAGTTGAAGGAGACCTTCCACATCTATGATTCTTCTTCTCTATATTCGGATCTACAAACAAAGTCAGTACTTTCTTCACTGTTGTGCAGTCAGGGAAATCGATTTTTGGATACGTTTACTATAAATGGACCGGGTCATATGCCTTTGCCTTTCTTTCTTTTTCATACAAAACTACCCTACTTTTCCGGTTTCTATATTAAACTTACATCAAATTGAAACTACTTAGACTGTAAATTTATATTGTTAATTAAATATAATATAAAATTATTCCTTATTTTATTCTAGAATAAGCACACATTAATTTAGTCAGCAAATCAAATCCACGTATGCGGATCAGTTTGTACGCATCGTTATATAAATTGATTAATTTTGTTTATTTAGATTTAAATAGAAAAAAGAAATTAACTGAGTAATTTATCTTTATTAAAATTTGAATCTTGATTTCTCATGATTCTTGGCGCACTTTTACCCCTCTGCATGTTATGTACCTAGCTAGAGACAATGTTGCCTTATAAATAAGAGTTCTCTTGAAACTAGGACTTTTAAAATTTAAATTTTAAATTCGCCACAATATATTTCCTTAGAGTGTCTTTTGTGTCATATAATATCATCTATTCGTTTTTTTCTTTTTAAATAAATAGAAGAAATTAACTTAGCATTTTATCTTTATTAAAATTTGAATAATCTTGATTTCTCGTGATTTTTGCACACACTACTCTCCGTATCCTTATGTACCTAGAGGCTAGTGTTGCCTTGTAGATAAGAGTTCTTTTGAAACTAGGACTTTTAAAATTTAAATTTTAAATCCGCCACAATATATTTCCTTGAGTGTTGTCGTATCATATATATATATTATCTATTCATTTTTATAAGGAAAAAATAATAAGTCTTGTATAATCAATTCATGTGGACAGGCCAAAATAGGGAGAGAAAAAAAAGGAGTGTTACATTTATGGTCACATGCAAAGCCAACATATGTTATGGGTCTTGATATTAGGCTTGTGAATTTGGACCCCCACCCTAATTTTATTCTTCTTCTTTAGCGAACGATGCATGATTTGGATAATGTGAATAATTGTTATAGATTTATATAGTTTACTTGGCACCTTGTATGATGATTTTGGATAAGAAGAAATGACATGTATAGATATATTCTTTATCCTCGTTTTAAAAGTATCATCAACGCATGCTTTTACATATTTAAAAAGAAAAATCATGGAGTCAAAATATATTATATATGACAAAAACCAAGATCGATGTTAGGTGAAGAAACACCAAGTAACAAGTATATCTTTTATCTTCTCGTTCTTATTGATGAGCGAAAAAGAACAATCTTCACTTAGATTAATAAAGAAAAACCTGTTAATGAGAACTTCTTCTTTGCTCGACTAATAAAATTTATTGATATACACTGATTATTTAGATTATCGTTCTATACAGTGTATATATATATATATATATATATATATATATATATATATATATATATGAAGGCCAACATAAGAAATATCGTTAATACATAAAACCTTTTAGTAGGTACAGAATGCATATGTTTGTCGTAGAACAAATGAATAAAAAAAATTACCTTGAAAGGGTCGTGGTTTAAACTTGCAAGTTAGAGCTAAAATTTATATTTTCTATGTTGCATTAGAAGTTAATAGAGATCCAAAGTTTGACAAATTGACAAATTAAAACACTTGGCATTAAGATTGAGTATCTAAAATGGGGTCTAGCTCAACTACCCTCCCTTTTCATTAGTCCGCATGTCTACAAATTAATGACATTTTTATGCAATCAGATTGAGAAAATTATTGATTCATTATTTAGTATGCATATTTTCTTACAATTGGTTGACAAATAAAAAAGATATTCTTGGTTATGGCCATAGGTGTTAATTGGGCGAATTAAATTTAGGTGAGTCAAAATAGACTGAATTAATAAATGAGTTGAGTTGAAATGGATTGAACTAATAAATAAGCAAATTAATAATCAACCCAAATTTAAACAAGTTGAGCGGGTTATAGCTAATTTTGTCACCTCAAATTATAGGGTATAAGGGATACCTTCTCATGATATAAACAGGACAGGTAAAGTTCATGCTGATCTCTTGTTCTTCTCTCAGTTGATTCGATGTCTTCTTTAAGCCTTTTCCTTCATTTTCTAATGCATAATCGGTGTAACATTATTATTTAATCAGTTTATAATTAGTATGTAAATAATTTATAATCATTGCATAACATATTCACACTGATTATTATAAGCTAATAATACCTCAAATATAAATTTATATACACAATGTATAATGTGTATAATTGCTAAAACAATAATGATAATTGTACAAGATATTCAAAATAAAACTTGCTTGGCATAGAGGCACGATAAGACGTTTCTTGAAGATAGTTGGAGTCTCTTCCACGAGCAAACGGAAGAATAAATAACAACTCTATCTTCGGGATTCAACTAAGCCACAAAACAAGTAACATTCAAGAATGTTGCTCTTCTATTCTTGATCAATTGGTGATTTCACCATTTGATCAATGTCTCACAAGTGTTTTTTAAGGGAAAGTGTTTTTCAAGTGCTTATGTTTTCAAACAAAAAGAAACTCTATTTATAGGACAAACGTTTTGAAAGAGAAAACTTTTAATAAATAATATTTATTATAGGTTCATGAACAATAGATAAAATTTCATCTTTCAAGAACCTATAACGTAATGAACTAAATGAAGAATGAATGTTACAATTCACATTCATGTACTTTAGATATCTTCAAAAAGTTTTAACGGATGAGTTTATTTCAAAATTAATTGAAACATTAAACTTAACAATCCCCCACTAGTTTCAAAAAATTTTATCTTAAAAAATAAAAAATAAAATCATTTGAGACATTAATCTAGTAGCATGCATCAATAATGGTGTCTTTTGGACTTGAACCATTAGCTAGTGAAGACTTTCTAAATCATTGACTACTTAGTGAACGAATCTTGAACTAAGTGGTTCATTGAATGAAGTTGAAAAATACTCCACGCATATTACTATGTTCCGGTGAAAATCAAAATCCTTTGACACCTTACGGCCATGTGTCCTGAATCCTTTTAGCTAAATGCTTTAAGATTTCCCTGTTAAAATCTTACTGAAGCGGCCTCCACTTCGCACTTAGTGCGGTGAATTCATCAAGAGTAACTTTGCATACTCCGACCAAATAGTCTATGAATTTCATTAAGAGAAATTAATCTCATCCTCCTTTACAGCAAAGTATTGGTAAATCTATCCAGAGTGTTCCTACACACTCCAACCGAAATCGGTGTATAGACTTATTAAGAGAATATAATCTCATCCTCCTTTTTAGTAGGAATACTGTCAAATCTATCAAGAATGTTATTATTTACTCCAACCGAGATCGGTCTTATAGATTTATGCACTTCTACTCACTCTTTAGGGAAAAAGGAAATTTTATTGATGTGCTTCACAATTGTAACTTTACTTGTTTTTTCCTTTGAACCCAAGATTACATCATTAGGTAGGGTTACCATAAAGTACAATTAATTTAAAACAGGCTTTACTCCCATCCCATTACAAGTTTGTACCACTAATTCCTTGCCTAACCCTTTAGACAAAGGATCTGCTAAATTGAGTCTGGACTTCACATATTGAAGCGATATTATGCCATCCTCCAATAATCTTCTTACATGATTGTGTTTGAGACGAACTTGTCTTGACTTGCCATTGTAACAATCACTTGAAGCCCGAAATATAGCAGCTTTGTTATCACAATAGATAGTCAAAGGTGGTACTGGCTTAACCAATAATGGAATGTCTATCAGCATACTCTGCAGCCAATCAGCTTCTTCTCCAGCAGAAGACATAGCAATAAATTCTGACTCCATGGTTGAATGAGTAATACATGTTTGCTTCTTTGATTTCCAAGATATTGCTGCTCCAGCCAAAGTGAAAATCTAAGCAGTAATAGATTTAGAGTCATTTGGATCAGAATTCCAAGTAGCATCACTATAGCCTTCAAGAACTGCTGGAAAGGTAGAATAATGTAGGCCAACATTAAGTGTACCCTTAAGATACCTTAAAACACGAATTAAAGCATTCCAATGTTCAACTCCAGGGCTACTAGTAAACTTGCTCAAAGTTTCTACTGCATAACCAATATCTGACCTGGTACAATGCATGGCATACATAAGACTCCCAACAATTTGGGAATATGTCAATTGATACAGAATATCACCAGAGTTTTGTACTAGTTTGACGCTAGGATCAAATGGTGTAGAAGCAGGCTTGTCGTCAAAATGACCAAACCTCTTCAGAATCTTCTCAATATAACTTGATTGAGTAAGAGTCAAACCATTTGTTGATCTTACAATTTTGATGCCCAAAATCACATCAGCTTCTTCAAGATCTTTCATTTCAAATTGAGAAGCAAGAAAGCATTTTATTTCCTTGACTCTTTCAATATTAGTTCCAAAGATCAACATGTCATCTACATAAAGACATATTAGAACACCAGAATTTTATTGGAATTTACTAAATATGCAGATATCTCCACTATTGATAAAGTAGCCATTAGAAATCATAACATTTCTAAATTTCTCATGCCATTGCTTTGGAGCTTGTTTTAATCCATACAGAGATTTAAGAAGCTTACAAACTTTACGTTCTTGACCAGGAATGACAAATCCTTCTGGTTGTTTCATGTAAACTTCTTCATCTAGATCTCCATTCAGAAATGCAGTCTTCACATCCATCTGATGAATCACAAGACCATGAATTGCTGCTAAAGCAATCAAGAGACGAATAGAGGTCATCCGAGCTACAGGAGCAAAAGTATCAAAATAATCAATATCTTTCAATTGAGTAAAACCTTTAGCTACGAAGCGAGCTTTGTACTTATCTAAAGTACCATCTGATTTCATTTTCTTTCTAAAAATCCATCTGCAACTAATTGGTTTACATCCAGGGGGAAGATCTGATAAAACCCATGTATTATTTGAAAGAATAGAATGCATTTCATCATCTATAGCTTCTCTCCAAAAAGGTGCATCATATGAAGACATAGCTTCAGCATAATTTTCAGGATCTCTTTCAACCAAATAAGCTTGAAAATCAGGTCCAAAGTCCTTTGGTTTGGCTGATCTTGAACTACGCCTTGGTTGACTTCCTTTCAAGGGCTCAACTATCTTCCTTTAAGAGGAGATATAGGAGAACTTGCATCTTCTTCTAAAGAATCTTTTTTCTTGGGAAATATATGCTCAAAAAAGTTAGCATGTAAAGATTCAATAATTGTGTGAGGGCTTGGGGTCTCAAGATTTAAAAATCTATAAGCCTTACTGGTTTGTGAATAACCAATAAACACACAATTTATTCCTCTATATCCAATCTTAGTCAAATATTGATCATAATATTTGTTGGACATTCCTCCAAGAATATAATTCTTGCACAAATAATCATCATATTGCCACTTGACAATTTGTTCTTTAAGCAAAGTAGCCTCGTCAGATGCTACCTCAGAACCAGGAGTATTAGGACAAGGTTCTTCAAGAACATATGCCAACTTCAATCGTCTTAAAAAGAATTCCATCTTTCCACGCCATCTAGGAAAGTCTTTGCCATCAAATATTTCAAAATTAGGATTAGACAAAGATGGAATACTATTCGAGATTGATGTGGAAGCCATAGAGACAACTATCTTCAAATTGTTAAAACAATAATGATAATTGTACAAGATATTCAAAATAAAACTTGCTTGGCATAGAGGCACGATAAGATGTTTCTTGAAGATAGTTGGAGTCTCTTCCACGAGCAAACGAAAGAATAAATAACAACTCTATCTTCGGGATTCAACTAAGCCACAAAACAAGTAACATTCAAGAATGTTGCTCTTCTATTCTTGAATTGGTGATTTCACCATTTGATCAATGTCTCACAAGTGTTTTTTAAGGGAAAGTGTTTTTCAAGTGCTTATGTTTTCAAACAAAAAGAAACTCTATTTATAGGACAAACGTTTTGAAAGAGAAAACTTTTAATAAATAATATTTATTATAGGTTCATGAACAACAAATAAAATTTCATCTTTCAAGAACCTATAACGTAATGAACTAAATGAAGAATGAATGTTACAATTCACATTCATGTACTTTAGATATCTTCAAAAAGTTTTAACGGATGAGTTTATTTCAAAATTAATTGAAACATTAAACTTAACAAACAATACATATTAATATAAGCTAATTATATGTCAAATATAAGTTATATACACAATGTATGATGTGTATAAACAATATACAGTCAATACTGGTGGGTATTGAGGTGATCTAATTCGCAACCTGCACATATAATTTTAGGCAAGTCACATGAGCTTGTGTTGGCGGGTCAAAATGGATTTGATTTAATAAATGGATAGGAGGATTATTCAGAGTTATTCACCCCTTCAAAAAGTTATTTGGATTGAAATTGGCAAAAAAGCGATTCAAAATTTATTACAACTATATATAACATATCAAATAAAATATGTCTTTTTTAAAAATATATTGACAAGATTTCTCATTAATCAATTTGAGTTAAATATCAGCCCAAAATTTGATGGGATGAACTAATAAATGGGCGGGATCTCTTATCAACATGTATACAAATTTAAGCACACATAAATAATGAAAAAAAAAGATTCTAAACATGATGAGTGCTGACCTTATTTAGCTAACTTAAACAAAGATTAGATGTATACCAATTTTTTTTTTTTTTTTGGAATCCCTAGGAAACCCACAACCTCTCCCACAATATTTGTCCTTCGGGTGAGCACTCAGTGGTAAACACTTTGTGGTAACCTACTCACTGTGCAATAGCTCGCAAACCACACAGGAAATGTAAACCGCATTAGGCAAGCGTCATGTGACGAGCTGGTCTCCCACATGGGAAGCCCACCTCCCAACCAGTCAACTATGCCCTTGTGGGCGCATATAACAAAATTGTACGCCAAAACAATAAATTTAAAAATTGTATACAACAATACACTTTTTTAATTGCACTAATTTTAACTTTTGAAAACAAACTAATTTTTCTTAATGTATGTACAAATTATACTGTAAGGATAAGCTACGTACATTGAAATAAAACATGATAATAAGTTCTGGTACAACTTGTGAAGGGTAATAGTTCTAAGTCCATTTATAATGCATGTATTATGTAAATAGAGCAGATAAGACGTACATACGAATTAATGGAAGCACTACTACTATCATCAACAAAGAGCTTTTGATGAGTACTTGATTGGAAGTTGGAACCATCAGAGTAATCTTTTTCCTAAAATAGAATATTTGAAAGTTGGTAAAGACCCACCCCCTGTTTCAATCAAAATGAGTCCCCGAATCCTTGGGACATTAACTTTCACCAACACAGAACTACTAAGGATCACAACATTATAGCCTCCAACTGATTTAGCTTTCGTGGCTGGGAGTTCAAATGGTGCTCGCAACATTTTTCCAAATACTTAATAGTTATGACTTAAAAAGAATTGAATTAACTTGAATAAATTAAAATACTGATCCACTAAACTATTAATTATCTACATGCACCATATATATCAAAGTGAAGTTGATTTTAATTGATTGTGTTAGTTTAAATATGAATAATGTTTTTAACTGATCATAAACAAAAGATAGAAAATATAGATCA
The DNA here is from genome assembly GCA_031232105.1 of Capsicum rhomboideum. NCBI lineage: Eukaryota > Viridiplantae > Streptophyta > Magnoliopsida > Solanales > Solanaceae > Capsicum > Capsicum rhomboideum. Next base: position 140,402,402 of record CP124719.1, on the reverse strand, counting down.
TTGTCCTCACTAATCTCGTAATCGTAGATGTCAAGACATTAAATTAACGACAACAAAAAAGAGAAAAAAAATCATTCATACGAAATTTTATATCCTTCAGTGTTTTTTTTTTAAGTTCAAATGATAAACAATAATAACTTTGTGTGGAAAGCAAATTATTAATAAACCATAAAACACTACTATAACTTTTTTTCAAAAAGGAAACAAACCATATTTGTTGTATGGAAAGCAAATTATTAATAAACCATAAAAGACTATATGAGAGATAACATTTTAGTCCTTCTAAATGTCATCGCATTAAATATTTTAACACTACTTCTCAAAATTTCTCTACCATTTTACACTATATATATATATACAAGCCTCTTTACACTAAAATACATAATTAACATTTTAAGATCAATTTCAATAAGGATGACTAAGTTTTTACGCCATGTTATTTGCTTTTTCCTCACTTTTTCAGGTTTGCATTTATATATTTTCTAGTATTTGTTGTCTTATATGAGATTAAACTTAAAAGAGAAGAATTTTAAATTCTTTTTTTATTGATATATAAATGTTTTTCTGATTTAATTTGGGTGTACTTTTGACAATCACTCAAGTAAATGCTCAATGTGATGTCACATTGCATGAACCGCCATGTGATGTTGCTGAATGTGAAAAAGAATGTTTAGATAAATATGATGGAGCTGAAAATTGCATTGGTGGTGATGAAACTGGCCCATGTGTCTGTTTCTACCCATGCAACTCCAATTAATTAAACTCCCTTTTAATGTATCTTTGATCAAACATAAATATTATTGGTCTATTAAGAATGAGTATCAATAAATACTATATTCTATGATGCTATCGTCTTGATCAATTTATCTTTTGCAAACAATAGTTTTATTTTTGTTTTTTCCTTCTGGTGTCGGGCAATGGCATACATAATTCACAATTTGTTAAGAATATTCAAACTTTGAATACGGGAATCAAACTATAGCCGATCCTGAACACCCTTAGCCATTTGCTACATTTTTGATAGTATCGAGGGTGTTTAAGATTTGATATATATCAATCAAAATAATATTTGATTTCAAAGTACAATAAAAATTTTTGATGAAAGGTATTTGCACGACCGTACTCGAACGCACTGTAGCTTCACCACAATTTTGGTATCCATTTTGAAATTAAACCCGCATCCGCATCCAAAAAGGGGAACTCTTGGAATTTACTTTTCTTCTACTTTATGATTTACATTAATGGTAAAATTCTTTTTAGTTTTGTATCAATAAGGAATAACATATTTTTCTTTTATTTCATTTAATTCTCTATTTTTTCTATAAAGCAGGGAAGATCTATAAAAAAAAAATTTAGACTAGGATTTTTTCACTTCCAATCTTCTGGTTCTATAATTCTATTTCAGTTAATCAGCTTAATCAATGTGCTAAAAATGAAATAGGCCAGGATTTTGTGTAAATAAAAGATATCTATGTTTAATACATATATAATTCTATATATAAAGTTATATGTATGTGTATTGTATCTGTCGGTTTGGTTCAGGGTTTTTTTGTTCGATACCAAACCAAACCACGTGTTGTCGATTTTTAAAAATTTATCGCCAAATCAAACTAAACCAAACCTAAGTCGGGTTTTCTTTCCGATTTGATTCGATTTTTCAATTTCATCTGAACACCCGTATCTCTGACAATAAAAGCATACTCTAGATAAATTGGTGCATCGACGATTGGGCTAAAATGCGATGTGCCGGGTCGTCGGGTTAAAATATGATGAGCTGCGGATTGGGCTAAAAAAAGATTTGAGCGGCTAAATGTATTTAAAAGGAACATCTGCGCATTTCAATTGTAACCAAAACGTTAATAGAATAACTAATTTAAAATCAAAACATTCTTTTAAAATATTTAAACCAATTTGAGATAAGTTAATTATTTAAGCTTCTTGACTCAATAAAGTTTTAAAAAAAAGTAATTAAGCCGTATAAATCTGACAATTTACAAATTAAAATATCAACTTAACAAATACTGACTCCAACAGTAACTTTGTATATTTGTATAGAAAATTCTAGAAAAATGATATATATTTTCGTCTCTCGAGCACCAATTAACAAAAAGTTTTGGTAGGTGCTTTGGCGTTGAAGTGGTAGTTAAGTGTGCTGGTGCCTGCGAACTAGGGTTCGAATCCTAGTACTAGCATATATTTTTATTAAAAGAGGAGAAACTGATTTTTACTCTCCTTTTATACCTTTTCACTGACTTTTTACTTATATTTTCTTTGCTGTTTTTCTACTTTTATATTTTTTGTTTTTCATTTACTAACTAAACAATAAAAAATATTACTCGTAGTAAGCTTGTAGAAAAAAGTTCTTCTTGACTAGCAACTCTATGTTAAAGAACGTCAGCATCCATAACCTTCAAATCCGGGACCCATCACTGCCTATACTCTTCAGTAAACTAGCTTATCAATATAATTTTAGGATACACGATATATATATACACATACAAACACACACATTCTCTCTACCTATATATTTTTTGTAAATTAGATAGTTGAATGGTTCAATCTTGTATTTATCGCAAAAACTAGTTGGTAAACTATAGAGTTAACAAAATATACAAACTAGGTGAGACTCAGTGAGAGAGGAAGGGTAGGTGAGGGCAGAGGGGAATTAATGGTGAGGGAGTGAACTATAGTTAAAGTCCGTCATTTTCTTTAAAAAAGAAACTATATAGAAAATCATTGAAGAAGGCCATCAAGTCAGTCGATTTTAATGTTAAATAATAGTAGTGATTTGTGATGGAGTCTTTTTCCTTTTTTTTCCCTTCTTCCCTGAAGTATAACTCTTTTCTGGGCATTTTATAACTATTTTCTGGCCGTGTAAATGTTGATGCAATTTAGTTTTTCGTGTTAATATTGTGTTCAATGTGAGTCAAGTCTGTAGTATGTTACTCGAGACTAAAAATGCCATCTGTCCTTTTCGTGGACTTAGCAGAACTGTTCTTCCCTCAAATTTGTACCAAATTTCAGTATATTGGAATAAATTGTGGTGAAAGTATAGTCTTATTTCTAGCACCTTACAGATGTACTGTGAAGCACAAAAATTGTTATAAGTAAAACTTTTACTATGTTTGGTATAAAATTTCATTTCTTCATCCATTCGCAATTATACTAGAATGATAGGATAATGATAATGGAGATATAGGAAGAATGAATCAGACATTAAGTCTGCATTTATTTAAGCTTTAATATTACAATCAATTTTATAATATTTTCATGAAAACAGTGCCCTATTGTTTATCATCTTTAATTGTGGCCTCTGAGGCCCCAATAGAAACTTTTAGCATAATTAAGTAGAGCGCTCATCAAAGTTAATCTTCGAGACTTCATGAGGCTTATAACCTTCCTTCATATACTTGAATGTGTATGACCATACCACAGGGACACAATGAATATACAAAATAAAACTTATATCAAAGGCAAGATCATAGTGGAAATGGAAACATGATGCTAGGTCACTACCTCCGAAAATCTAGTCCTTTGGCTGAATTCTAGAAATGCAATATAAATGTTTTACCATATGAGATACCAACAAACATATTCACATGGACCACATAATATAAGAGATATTTGGAATAAAAAGGCTTAGCTTCCAAATTTTCACATTAATTAGAAGTTAAGAGCATTAAAAGAAATACTAAATTTAAGCAATTGTACAACATAAGTGAAGTCGATTGGAGGGGATGTATTCCTCCTTTCCTAGCTAAAAGTCTATGAAAAGTTTTTTTCGCATTTATAATAGGGTGAAAATCGTTTACACCCCCAACTATATTTTTAAAATAAAATTTTTTCTCAACTTTGAAAAATAATCATCCTCCCCTTTTTTCCTAATTAACTTTTTAAAACGCCTATCATAGCCTTGCATTATCAACCTTTATTTATTCTTTTTTACTTCTTTAAAATTTATATATATATAAAATAAGTTTCCTATAAAAATATTAATATTATCAAAAAAAGCAAAGTGATAAATATTGATTGAGTATATAAGCTAATGTCAGTCTTAGTAAAAGAAAAAAAATAAAAAAATAATGAAAGTTAATATTAGTGGAATCTATAATGCGGCAGCTTTATAAATATATTTTGATGTAAGAAATATAAAAATAATTAATAAAAATAAAGGTATAATTCATAAAGTTTCTCAAAAAATATTATTTATCTATTGTAAATAATTTTTAAATTATAATTTAGAAAATATTTTCTTAATGACAATCACAATTTATTTATCTATGTAAATAATAGAAAATGAGAGATTAATGAAACTTAAATATGCATGCACGTAGTACATTACTACTATATATATAAGATAGAATAACAAAATTTGGTAGTCCTCACAATGTCATTGTGATAATTTTGATTTTTAACAATCCTCTAAAATAGTGACATTTGGTTGGTAAAATTAGTTTTGTTCCTCTAAAATTATAACATGTGGTTGAAAAGAAAAATATTTTTTCCCTCTAAAATTTTGATATTTGGTTGAAGTTTAGTCATTGTACAAGGTGATATTTTATTTCTGATGAACCAACTGTGATTTTCATGTAATTATTTTTTTCAAATTATTTTTTTAATGCATGTAATATTAAAATAACAATCATAAAAAAATATCATTAGATTTTATAACAAACTTATAAAAGGATTATTCTACTTGCAATGTTAATGAACTTAAACAAAAATCTATAAATACAAATATTAAAAAAAATTATATATAATATTAAAAAATATTTCATAAATGGAGGATTGAAAATGGTAAGGGTAAAATAGGTATTGCATATGATAAAGAGGGGGAGAATGATTATTTTTTAAAGTTTAGGGGGAGTTTGATTTTTAAAGTAAAATTGAGGATGTAAACAATTTTCACCCTTTATAATATGTAGATTTAAGTTATTCTGGCTAAGTGACTCGAACTGTTTGGAATGTCGTCCCACTTTTCTACCTAAAAGTCAAGAAAAGCTTATGAGAAGGCTATGGATAGCCTCTACTTAAGCTATGAGATAATCTTGAGTTAAAGTGTTAATGCATATTCCATGAGGTACTTTCTGGAAGAATAGTTAATTTAATTGACAGACATGCATAACAACCTCAACCTTAAAGTGTTAACGCATCCAAAAATAGCGATTCCTACTAAGTTACAAACTGGCCAGATTTGTGATGGATTCTTTTCCTTTTTTCGTTCTTTTCCTTCCTCACTGCAGTATAACTCTTTTCTGCCCGTGTAAAATGTTCCTAGCTATAATTGTGTTCAATGTGAGTCAAGTCTGTAATATGTTGCTCGAGACTAAATAAACGCCATCGGTCCTTTTCTTGAACTTAGTAGAACTGTTCTTCCCTCAAATTTGTACCAAATTTCAGTATATTATAATAAGAAGTTATGGTCAAGATCTATTATCTTATTTCTAGCACCTTACAGATGTACCGTGAAGCACGAAAATTGTTATAAATAAACATTTTACTATGTTTGGTACAAAATTTTGTTTCTTCGTCTGTCCGCAATTATTCTAGCATGATAGGATAATTATAATGGAGGTATAGGAAGAATGACTTTAGTTCACAATTTGATACAATTGATTGTATTTGTGAAAAATTCTGAGATTTATATGAATTCTAAGGTATGTGGCAAGATAAAATTCTACTCTACCGCTCATGTAAAATATGTCATAGGAGTACAAAACTTGACAACTCATGTAAAATTTATCTACTGATGTGAAGTTTCTTATAGAAGGAAAACCGGGAAAGAAGGATTAAGTGTAATCCCAGTTGCCTTATGCTATGTGTTTAACGAGTTAGCCTTAACCCCCTTTTCGTATAGTTTAAGACATGCTATGATGCAAATAAAATTATACTTCCATGTGGTATATCTCTGGCAATAAAAGCATACACAGATAAATTGGTGTATCGAGAGTGTTTACAGTTCTCTTATTGGTTATGTCCCTTGGACATGGACAGGGACGGTCAACCAAACACCCTTTGTCGGAAAATTACGTTGTATATATATGTCAAATATTATTTAAAAAGGATAAATAGTAAAGTTTGCATACCTTTGGCACTGCTGAGTGCCGAAGGGTGTTTAAACATGCCGCAGCTCGCGGGTTCAATGCACGCGTTTGTTTATTAATTTTTTTTTCAAAATTTTAAATAAGACCAGTATTGTGTTAAGGTGATCTCTAACAAAACTGTCGATTTTCATGGAACTAGGAATGCTATGACTTTAGACTGGGGAAACCCTGCGGGACTACAAATTAAGGAAGTCAAATGGAATTTTTTTCAGTTCATTTTTAAAGATAAGGAGAGTAGGGATAAAATTTGCTTGGGGTCACCGTGGCTGTTGTTGGGGAGCAATGTTAAAAACTCCAATAAGAATATTAGTACAATAATAATACTGAAAGATAAATAAATAATTATTGCTACTATAATATTTTAAGTAGTATATAAATTATATAAATTCTTGAATCGTGCTAGATACTGTCCTAAGAAACTATTTCAATAATGTAAAATATTTTCTCAGGATTAAACAATCCTTCCCTAATTTATTAGAGGATACATGAATCAACAAAATTACTACTACTAATACCAGCAAATTTAGTAGGGGAACTAAAAGAACATTATAATATTAATTTAAAGAAAACTAAGGCAAAAAAAAAAAAAGGAGGAAAAACGTAAATAGAGAGGGAGAGATAAATGATATATATTGATGTTGTTTAATGGAAATTTGTGGAGTATTTATAGGCTGAATTTTCCACTCAAATAATGACAAGTGTTGCTACACTTGTCCCAAGAGTCATGAAAAGTTGACACATAAATGGACTCTTGCAAAAAAAATAAAGTATTGTGAAAAGTATCACAAATCCTTTCATTTGAAGACGAACACAACAATTAAATTAATTCTTTTAAAATAACATTTTGCCTACAGCTGTATGATATGTACCTCCTAAATATTCATCCTTGGAAGCCAGGATTAGATAGTGAATCCCCGAGTTTTAGCATATGTAATATGTGGGTTCAAGTTTGGAAAATTCCTTTACATTGGATGTCCATGTGGAAGTTGGTTACAAAATAGAACAAGCTTTGGGAGGTATTACTGATGTTGTAATTCCTCAAAATGGAAGCAAAGAGGGACAATATATGAGGATTGAAGTTATGATGAATATCCATAAGCCACTACCTAGGGGGAAATTGATCAAATTAGGGCTGGAAACTATTTGGGTTGACATAAGATATGAGAATCTACCGTACGTTTGCTACTATTATGGTATGCTGGGACACAATGATAAAGCTTGTGTACAAAGAGAGAAGGATCTTCGATCAGGTAATCTTAGAAATGATCAGTTTGGGAGATGGCTACAGGCAGAAAATCATCCGTCTTTATCAGAAAATCATAATAATGCTGGATATAAGGTGATCAGCCCTCTTATGTCTAAACTAATTGAAAGAAAATGAGATAAATTAACGACGAAAAGCTCGACAAATCTGGAAAAGGGCACAAACTCGACTGGTTCGCAGCTTGGTAGAGGAAAAAAAGGATATACTCCCTCCGTTTAAAAAAAAAAACCTAATTTGACTTGACACGGAATTTAAAAAAATAAAGAAGACTTTTGAATCTTGTGGTTCTAAATTAAAGTTATGGTAAATATACCAAAATACCCTTGAATCCTATGGTGTTAAACATGCCACGTGGAAAATTAAAATTAAATTATTTTCAAAAAAAGAAAAAGATTATTCTTTTTGAAATGAACTAAAAAGAAAAAAAAATAGATAATTCCTTTTTAAACGAAAAGAGTACTTGATGTGGATCAAAGTGGACTAGAAGAAAAGGAGATTATGGGGCCTAATGAAAAAGCTCATAATACTTTTCATATTCATTATTTCGCAGAAAAAATCTCCGGAGGTGGATTTACACTTTCCGAATTTTGGCGTTAAAAAGCTATTAACCCCGAGGCCGATTTTATTTTTTAAAAATAATTAAAATTATGTGTATGTGTATAGAAACTTAATTTCTTTTCTTTTAAATAAAAAATAAAAAATTAAATAGACTCCATTTCCCCTCAATTCTAATAAAAGAAACCACACGCACACACAACAAAGAAAGAACAAAAGAATTAAGTAGGCAGTGGAACTGAATTGCTTCTTCATTATTTTTTTCATGTTGATTTTCCTTTTCAAACATTTTCTTTTATTAATTTTTCTGTTTTTTTTGTTTCTATTTCATTATCTAACAATTTCAGATCTCCAACACCAAAAATAAACTATAATTCTGCAAATCTCAGCCCTTATATGATTTTCTTCTTTCCGGCTATTATTTCAAAACAAAATTACTCCCCTTTCAAAAAAAAAAAAATCAGTTATGGATCCGTGGATTGGGTATAAGATATGGATTTTTATTAATTTCGTTTTATTTATGGGCTCCATGTTTGTCTGACATAAAAATAATATTTTACCTCTGATTTATTTTTTATGACAAATTTGATTCAGCAATTTTATAAGAGAAAAATCCTAAATTGAATAATTTTATTGATGAAAAATATAATTGAATAACTTTACTACATAATTCCTCATAGTTGAGTGACCTTTAGAGATATTTACACCCAACTTTCTATAGTTTTTTTTTCTAGAAGGAAACAAGTCATATTTGCTCTATGGAAAGCAAATTATTCATAGACCATAGAAGAACATTTTAATTCTTCTAAATGTCATCATATTATATATTTTAACACAACTCTAATTTTTGCGGAAATCATATTTCAATCACCTTTTAAGATATTTACTCCAACTTTCTATAAAAAAAAATTCAAAAAAGAAACAAATCATATTTATTGTATGGAAAGTAAATTATTAATAAACCATAAAACACACTATATGAGAGAGAACATTTTAGTCCTCCTAATGTAATCACATTAGATATTTTAACGCTACTTCCCAAAATTTCTCTACCATATTTACACTATAAAAAAATCTATCACTATGCACCAAAATACATAATTAACATTTGAGATCCATTTCAATAAGGATGACCAAGTCTGTAGACTCTTTCATTTGTTTTTTCCTCATTCTTTCAGGTTTGTGCTTATATATGTATATATAATATTCTAGTATTTGTTTTTTCTTTTGTGATAAAAGAGAAGAATTTAATTCTTCTTTTACTGATATATAAATGTTTAATTTGGGTGAAGTTTTAACAATCACTCAGGTAAATGCTCAAACTAACTTCTGTCGGATCAAATTGCATGACAAGCCATGTGACATCGATGAATGTCGTAAAGAATGTGGAGACAAATACAATGGAAATGGAAATTGCATTGGTGGTAAAACTGGCCCATGTCTCTGTTTTTATATGTGCAACTTCAATTAATCAAATTCTCTTTTAATGTATCTTTGATCAAACATACATATTGTTGGTCTATTAAGAATAAGTATCAATAAATATTATATTCTATGATGATATCGTCTTGATCACTTTATTTTTTCCAAACAATAGTTTTATTTTTGTTTTTTCCTTTTGGTGTCGGGCAATAACATACATAATTAAGAAGTTTCTTATAAATATTTAAACTTTGAATACGGGAATCAAACTATAGTTGATTTTGAACACCCTTAGTCATTGGGCTACATTTCTCGGTAGTGTCAAGAGTGTTGAAGATTTAATATATCAATCAAAAATAATATTTGATCTAGATATACAACATAATTTTTCGGTGAAAGAGGTTCGCTCTACCAACCCATTTTGGCCCTACTAAGACTGCATTCGCGTAAGAAAATGGATAAAACATCTCATACAAAATATAACCCCATTTTCAGAGCTCGAACCCAAGACAACTGTAGTTGAGATTAACCCTCAACTATTGAAAATGGGTGATGACGTGTATATATTTAAAATGGGTTTAATAATGATGTGGAGGTCTGTTAGTTTTGAAGGATATAAGTGGTCTCTTTTTTAAACATCGAAAGTATATTTGACCCATTACAGGTGGAAGATATAAATAACCCATTTTCAATAATGGAGGGGTAAATTTAGCCCTTTTCCGAAAGTCGAAGGGGAAATTTACAAAGAACTCTCTATTAAAATTTACCTTTCGTCTAATTTATGATTTATATTAATGGTAGAATATTTAACTTTTTTTAGTCAAGAATATTTTAAAATATTTATGTTTCTTCTAAGTTTAGTATAATGACACATTATTTACATAATGTTTAGTTTCTTTCAATTTATTATCTCTAAGGAAAATAACATACTTTCCTTTTATTTTATTTCCTTCGGTTCTATAAAAAATTTGTTCATTCGCTCTTCTAAATTCTTCCTCTGCTACTCCAACTTGGAATAAAGCCTGAACATCAGTAAATTCCACAGTGAGAGTTCTCATCGGCAGCACACAAAATCAGACAAACGCTATCCGAAAATAGCGAGAGGTTCTCCATTCCACTCAGTTACAAACTGGTCAGATTTGTGATGGAGTCTTTTCCTTTTTTTTTTTTCCCTTCTTCCCTGAAGTATAACTCTTTTCTGGCCATTTTATAACTCTTTTCTGGCCGTGTAAAATGTTGATGCAATTTAGTTTTTCGTGTTAATATTGTGTTCAATGTGAGTCAAGTCTGTAGTATGTTACTCGAGACTAAAAATGCCATCTGTCCTTTTCGTGGACTTAGCAGAACTGTTCTTCCCTCAAATTTGTACCAAATTTCAGTATATTGGAATAAGTTGTGGTGAAAGTATATAGTCTTATTTCTAGCACCTTACAGATGTACTGTGAAGCACAAAAATTGTTATAAGTAAAACTTTTACTATGTTTGGTATAAAATTTCATTTCTTCATCCATTCACAATTATTCTAGAATGATAGGATAATGATAATGGAGGTATAGGAAGAATGACATTAGTTTACAATTTGATACAATTGATTGTAGTTGTGAAAAAAATCTGAGATTTATATAAATTCTAAGGTATGTGGCAAGATAAAATTCTACTCTACTGCTCGTGTAAAATATGTCATAGGAGTACAAACTTGACTCGTGTAAAATTTATCTACTAATGTGAAGTTTCTTATAGAAGCAAAACCGGGGAAAGAAGGATAAAGTGTAATCCCAGTTGCCTTATGCTATGTAGTTCAATGAGTTAGCCATAACCCCCTTTTCGTATAGTTTAAGACTATAATGGTATCAAAGAATCAACTGTTCTTTTCTATAGATTTTCTTGTCTCACGTCCTTGCTACTGTAATGTTGTCACCATATGAAAATTCTCTAAGAATTAAGATCTCCATTGTAGTATTGTCACCATATGGCAATGCTCTGTGAATATAAATCTTGAACAAGTCAGTTGGCTAAACTTCTGTGCTAAACTAAAAGAAAAGAAATCTGTCGAAATCAGCACCAATTTTCATTTTGAGAGGATGGGTAGTATTAGGGTGAGTTTGTTTGTCTGTATAGTAAACAATTGACTATGAGTGTGAAGCTAAATGTTTCAAAAACAAACAAGGAGAAACGACGTTTCAAAGAAAATCCTCAAATGAAGTTGGTACTCCAGGGCGAGAAGACATCAACAAGGGAGACAGTTTTACTGTCTGTGAGCAAGATTAGAAGGTACAAAGTTTCCTGTTCCATTTTGTTCTTGACTTCATGTTTGAAAAAAATGATTGAAGCAGATACAAAAACCAATTATGAAACTTTTCCTGAGGTTTTATCTGCATGTTACCAGATGTGGTTTATTATCTGAAGGATTCTACTATCTTCATTCAATGGAGTAGTGATATGGTATCGTACCCAAATTAGGCCACTATGTGATCTTGATTGGTTTACTTGGGTCTGGATGGAAGTATAGGCTTCACCAAGCTGCAAAATTATTCAAGTGAGCTTCTTGTGGCACAAACAATAGTGGAATGTGGGCGCACTTTTTGGTGCTTGCAGCCTACATGGGAACTTCAAGACTGCTAGAAGGGCAGCAAAACCTTTTCTTTAGCTGAAACCTAATAATGCTGCCAGGAATATTATGTTATCCAACATCTATATGTGGCAGCAGGAAGGTGGGATGATGTGCTCGCAGTCTGTGAAGGTACATTAATAACACAGGATTGGTGAAAGGAGCAACTTATAGTTGGATTGAGAGAAAACATATCAAGCATAACTTTGTCGCTAAAGATAAGTGCAACATTAGGTCAGAAGAAATAAAATAGTTGCTTCTTAAACTCATAGATTCAATGAAGGATGTGGATACGTATTTTAAATTGACATCCCTACTTTCTTAAAGTTGATACACATAAGAGCTTTGGTAATCCATGATACTTGCAATTTGTTTTCTGCTGGATTGGATGTTGTAATGAACTCAAATCTAATGTAACAGTAATCAGCTTCTCAACTATATTAATAACACTAAAGTTCAATTACAAATTCAGAAAGTAAATACAACAACTCAAATAGCAAAAGCCCAAATAGAAATGCAGAAATATTGAACGTAAGAGCTAGGGATTGATAGACTCAAGAAGGGAGATTAGAAGTTTAGACTCAGAATTGGGGATGAGAAACACAGAAATGCCTTTGCATATAATTCGTGATACCATCTGATAGTGATGTCCTTTTCTATTTAACGACAACAAACAGTTCCCTCGGTCAGGATCCCAAATTATCCTTTGTGAAGGCCAAGCCGTATTGCTTTTACTTGGCCCACTATCTATTTGTGTGATATCCTTGTTGATATCCATATTGGGCTGGGGCTGATTCACAACAATACTCCTTGTCCTCAATAAGAACCTTGTCCTCAAGGTTCAAGTCATGAAATCTCGCCAAAGAAAGCGTTGGTAATCAAGGTCTAGTTACATTGACTTCAAGATGGGTGAAATGTACTTGATGACAAGCACCTGCAAGTCCCTTGTGAGCAGAATCAAGAGCTTCCTACCAAGCTTTGTTTTTTGTGTCAGCATAGTTAAACTTCACGTTGGACATGGCTGTGATAAAAAAAACCTTGTAGTTTCTCTAAATGTCCCTAGGCCCAATATCCTTCGAATGGACATCATAATAAAGGCTGCTTTGATAACATCATGGACATTTATATATTTATATATAGTTAAAATGGACATCCGAACCCCCTTCGATGGAAAACTATACTATTTATATATGGTTAAAATTATTTTTTATGTATATATAGTAGATGTTGAACCATGGGCGGAGCCACCTATATCAAAGGGTGGTCAGGTGCACACCCTTCGTCGGAAAATTATTGTAACACCTCGTACATTTCTGACCATACTTGATAACTTGGAGTCATGTTTAATTGATGATTAAGGTCACTAAGTACGTATTTTGTAGTGTTTTGATGGGGCATCGGATGATATGCAAGTGTTGAAGAAGTGGCCGAAAATTCAGCAAAGTGGCCAAACTTGCGCCACTCCCTGTTTCAGGGGGTATGGCGCAAGCCCCTGATTCAGAGAGCAGCCAAGTCTTGCGCCACTGCTTGCTTTGCAGCAAGTGGCGCAAGGCACAACACTTTGGCCCTTCCTGTGCTCGTTTTACGACGCATTTCAACGACGATTCTTTCTTGGTTTCTTTTGGTTCTTTGGTGTTTCTTTACTCATGGTTAAGGCTTCAAATACCTCAATACACTCCTACATGATCAAATCATGAAACACAAGTAATTACCAAAAATGTTCAAAGAAGCCATAAGAGACTAGAATTTCTATTTTTACGATTGAGGCTACGAGCGGGAATCTCGTAAGTGAATATTGTCTTGATGATTATGGAAATAATTAAACATGAGATATATGATGGATTACACATTAATTTTAGTGGGTCAAGATAATATATGTGTTAATGAGCTACTTTGAGGCCCAAAATGGAGCCAAAATGCATGGCCCAATGGGTCAAATGACCCATTCTTCCATTGACTAGTAAACACACATGTAATATTGGATAAGCATGAATACAAGGCCTATATAAAAGGGGGAAAATCAGATTTTATTTCATTAGACACACATCACATTTTCTCATTTTCTAGAATTTTCAAGACAACTCTTTTTGGCTCTTCAAACCCTAAGGCACTCTTTGGACAAGATCATCATCTTCCAAGCTTGGGCAAGTGATTATTTTTGTACTTTAACATATTATAAGCATGAGAGATTATGTAAATCATGTTGGTTATGCTTGGAAGTGTTGGACATGACACTTTTGGTTATTGATATATAAATAATTTAATTTTGGGTACAGTTTTGACAATTACTCAGGTAAATGCTCAATGTAAGGCATGCCATGTGACATTAACTCAAAAGGGATGTGTAGTTGCTGATTGTACTAAAGAATGTGAACAGAAATACAAGGGAGCTGGAAATTGTATTGGTGGCGACACTGGCCCATGTATTTGTTTCTACCCGTGCGGTGGCTGCAATTGATTAAACTCCCTTTTATGTGTACTTTTGATCAAGTACAAACATTATTGATTTATTAAGAATCAATATCAATAAGTATTTATATTCTATGATAATATTATCTTGATCGCTTTATTTTTGCCAAACAATAGTTATATTTTTGTTTTCTTTCTCTTATCGGGCAATAACATACATAATCGATAATTTTGTTAAAAATATTCAAACTTTGAATACGATAATCAAATTAAATATACCCTCGAACTTTCGAATATGGTATGCAAATATCCTATGTTATACTTTTAGGCTGTCAATGTCCTTACCGTCATACTTTAGGGGCATATATACCTTTAAGTGTAAAGAAGAGATACGTGGAGGCTTTGATGAGTCACTGTTCACCACCAACCCCGGAGCCATTCATCTTCTCTGGCCAAATTCAATGTCAAAATAAGCTCATTAAGGAGAAGAATTCACCCACAGAAAGAGCCCCCTCCGATTCTAACCACAACTCCACAAAATTGAGTTTGGATATGCTGCCCGCACAGGCGATTTCAGGTGATGGCAACACTGATATTGAGAAGAATAGCTCAATTAAAATTACTCAACTTAGAGATTTTTTCTTACAAAACACTCTATTAATTTGTCAATTAAAAATCGGCATGAAAAAATTAATTAATTTTTTTATGTGATGTAGACACGGATTCCACTAGTAAAATAAAGTAAAGAAGACTCATATTTTGCATCCTACCACCAACAATTGTGTAATTGTCAAAATCATAAGCCTAGAAATCTTCGAGGCTTTACAATACTCTTCAAATTCATTGTTTTCGCAAAAAAAATAAATAAATCTCTGAAGGTCTATTTGCATTTCCTAATTTTTTGCGCTGGAAACAACTATCCTTGAGGTCAATTTTATTTAAAAATAAATAAAAATTGTGTATTTGAAACTTATTTTTTAAGATGAATTAATTAAATAAACTACCTTTTTCCTTTACTCAAATAAAAGAAAATATTAAATGATAAATAAAAAAAATTAAACAAACACACACACACACACACACACACACAAAAAAAAAAAAAAAAAAAAAAAAAGAAACAAGTGGGCAATGGAAATGAATTGCTTTTTCATTTGTTTATTTTCAGTCTCAATCCTTAATAGTACTTTTCTTATTCTTTTCTTTTACTCTTCTTCTTCTTCTGCGATTATCCAAAAAAGAAAATACTCCCCTTCCAACAAAACCATAAGGTTGGTGGATCAGGCGTAAGATCTAAATTTTTTTAATTTTGTTTTATTTTTGGGGTTCATGTCTACTTGACATAAACAAAATTAATTCAGTTACTCATGTCTAGTTTTTTTAATTACAAATTTGATTGAGTAGTTTTATAAGAGAAAATTCTATTTTAAGTAATTTTATTGATACAAAACAAAGCTAAATGACTTTACTATGTAATAGACATCTACAGAACACGAGTATGAGTAGGGGTGACAATATGAAACCCAACCCGCCTAATCCGTTCAAGTTTGGATTGGTTAGTAACCAGCCCATTTATTAGCTTAACCCATTTCAACCCAATCTGTTTTAACCCATTAAAATTGGGTTGATATGTAACCCGAATTGATTTTTGAAAATTCTTGTTAATATATTTTAATTTTTTTTTTTAATTTGATAAATTATATATAACCATAATAAAGAAAAAAAAAAAATTCTCTTTTACTGCTGTTGGAAGACATATTTTTCTCCTTTTATTGTTAGGGGCATTTTGGGTAAAATATTTTAGTTTGATTTATTTTCTATAATATAATTAGGTGATAAGCCTATGGTTCTTTTTGTCAGGTTCATGGAAGATTGGATACCAATTCAAACAAACATAAACCATGCTGATAAAGGAGATGGATATCCTCTTTCGCAATCGTTTGAGCTCCTTATGAGCATATGAAACCGAGAAAGGTGGACAACAAATGGTGAAAAAAAATCAGAATTGATTTGTCACAACCATCTTTTGTGGCCATATTCGGAAACCACACAATCGATGCTAGCTTGTGTCTGAAAAGGCACTGGAAGATTTTGCTGAACCACAAGTGAAACTAATTGGTAGAACAAAGGTCAATTCAGTAATCAGTACCTTGACATGAACTCAAAAAAGATGGCTTAAATGGGTCAGAAAATAACATTTAGTATATGATTATTTTCCAGACAATAATGGCTTTCACAATAATATCCCCGTTGAGTGCTATCTTCCTAAGTACTACTCCAATATATAGGGGTGTCAAATGAATAGTCCCCTTAGTAGTTTGATAAATGCTCCTATACTGTACAACCTTTTTAATAAAAACTTTCAGGAAAAACCTTGAAACGCTTTGCTTGTTACTACATTAGTTCTTTTTATATGTACTACATTTCAATCGGTGTTACGTAATTCAATATTGTTTGACTAAGGAGTACTTATCTTGGTAGAATGTTATTTCCAAAAACGTTGACTAGGATCACCTAATTATACGGAGGAGGAGGGGAAGTTGTGGGAGTGGCTATATAATAAGAATGGTTTGAGTTTGTATTACTAACCCCAGTTTTTCTCGCGCTTCCTCATCTTCTACAATCTATTAGCCACTTTTGAGATTTTCAAAGAGAAAAAAATGTCTAAGCTTATGTGTTTAGCAATATTTTTTATTTCGTAGTATATTAGCGTCTAAAGTTTCTACGGGAGATTTCAATAAAGATTTCAAATAAAATGGTCGTCATGTAAATATATCCGCAGACGGCCTTATAAGAGGTATGACGCTGGACAAGGAATCCGGTAAATGTAAATTAAATTTTTATATTTTTTAGCTTAATATGTTTGATTAGCATTTTCTTATGTTTTTTTCGTATTAACTTGTTCAGGTTTGGTGATGGATTCGAAAGATAAGCACTTGTTCGGACAATTCGATATGAAGATTAAACTGATATCGTGAAATTCAGCAGGCATCATTATGACATTTTATATACATTGTAAAATTATAATTTTGCGTGCGTCACACGTGCATTTCGTGCGCCTCATGTGCATTCTGCGCATCACACGTGCACCTTGTGAATTGATTACTTTTTTTAAAAAATCACATATTTTAATTAAGGTGATAAATTTATATTTTTTTGAGCAAATTAATGATAAATTCATGATTCACTAATGCAATTGTTTTCGTATCAAACAAATCATGACGAGGTTGATTTAAATTCTAAAGAATGTAGCTGGGAAATCTATTCAAACAAATATTTTGGTTGGTGGATTGGGTGATAGGGAAGAGAATATCAACTTGTGGTTTGATCCAAATTCAATAAAACTTACAAAGGCTTTTAACCACTGCAATATATCTTCTCACATTTTTTTCCAATGTATTAATAGAGTGTATTAATTTTGAAGTTTTTTTTTTTAAAAATTTTTTTTAACATGTACGCTTCTATGGAAGTTCAGCAACCAAAATAAAATTGTTTTTATTTCTTTCATTTCTGGTATTGCGCCTGCACAATCAAATTCTCAAGTACTATCTTTTTTTCGTAGTAACATTTCCAGTGAGATAATTAAAAAAAAATGAAAAAGCTTCTGCTATATTCTTCTACAATATTTTACTAACACAGGTTATCTCTTTTAGTTATACATAGACTCTGCTGATCCTATTTTTTCCATTTGACATGTCTCCTTGCTTCCATTCCTGTTATCCTATAGATATTTCTGGACACATGATGCCCTCTTATTTGCTTTATGTATTGTGCTTAATATTTCTGCTATAAAATCTTATAGACATTGAGCTTTAATTTTCAGGATATTATTCATGTAATTAATGAGAAATGACGATGTACTTTTATCCTCTGCAGCAATACGGATGGCGATAACAAGAATTTCTCCCAGTCAATTTTGTCCTACCTCAAAGGAGAAAGCATACTAGTAGTAGTATAGAAGAGACATCAGTACTGTGGAAATTAAGAAATTAAAATTAAGGCAACAAAAATAACCTGATGTTGTTGTTATCTCAATAGGGGTGTTGTAGGAGTTGTAATTTTAAGAGGACCACTTTCCAGCACTTGATCTCTCGGTTGTTGTTGTAATGGTTAGGGGTGTTCATGGGTCGGTTTGGATCGGTTATTGGTTAAAACCATAACCAAATCAATTTAGTCGGTTATTAAAATTTTAAAACCAAACCAAACCACGCAAAAAAAATAACCGTCGGTTTGGTTCTTGTCGGTTTGGTTCGGTTTTTGCGGTTATGACTAGGGATCTGCTACTGCCTTAACCTTCTCACAACAATAGCCAAACTTGAATATAAAATTTTAGATCATACATACTTACTGATCATACAAACTGTAGGTCTTTACAAAACAGGAGGCTAATGGAAACCAAACCTGAGATAATGAAAAATATTTGTGAAAAGGATTTCTATTCCAAATGGAAGTTTTTATGTTAAGAATCCTAAAATATAAAGTAACATTAAGATTCTTAAATATTTCAAAATATATATTGGTTATGAATTAGGAGCTAGAGAAATTAACTACATATCATTGCAATTGTCTGCTCTATTTGTAGCCTCAAGTAGTACTTATAACTAGTGGCTAAGATTGTAAAACTATTCCTTCTTCCATAAAAACTTCTGTTGATTGGCCTTAATTCAATACAAGTGCCAGAAAATATTTAAAGTTTTTACTTTTCAACCAATTGAACAGAGAAGACCTGTTCAATTTTAATTTGCAGTAAAAATGAGAAGACCAGTTATCAAAAAAACGAAGAGAGAGGGTGAAGAAGCTGGACAGAGAAAACCAACTAGGGTTTTTTCCTTTGCTTCTCTAAGAACTAAGAAGAAGAAGCTGCCCAGAAAGAGAGTGAAAATGTGAAATTTGTGTAGGGTTAGGAGACTTGGGGAGTTGGGGTATTAATGTATAGTAAAGGCTGAGTAACGTATTGTTGGGCTTGAGTTGGGTAGTTGAGCTTAAAAAATAATCTGGTAAGTGCTAGAGTTAAAAGACTTAAATTTATCTATGATTAAATTTAACAAAATATTTATATTTTTTTTGTGAATAATATATAAATAATTATAAAATTTATATCTACAATTTATCGGTTCGGTTTGGTTATTTTTTCGGTTTTGTTTTTAGTAAAACCATAACCAAACCAAATAGTAACGGTTTTCAAAATTTAAAACCAAACCTAACCAAACCAAACCATATGTCAGTTTTTTTAATCGGTTTGGTTCGATTTGCGGTTCGATTTGGTTTTTAACCAAAACCATTAACAGCCCTAGTAATGGTAGTGCATTCTTTTCAGTCGCCATATATATTAAGTTTATATATAGTTCATGATGTCTAATATTTCTATCATGACCTTTCTTATCAGGGCAGGGACGTTTTTGTAAATTTGTTACTCCCAAGTATGAGTTAGTACCAGCATTTTGCATTAGTAGTAAACGTAAGAAAATTCAAGTATTAGTTTTGAGAAAAAGCAACACGTACAACAACAATAGTGCAGATATGACCGGCCGGTAGAAATAAGTGATTCCGTATCAAAATTAGATCATGGGAAAGATATTAAAGCCATAAATTTTTTTAGCAAACAACATTAATCACTTACGACAACATTAAACACACAATAAACAACATTAATCAGGGCAACATTAATCACACATTAAACAACAGTAATCACACATTAGAATTGAATTTTAACAAAGAAAAGCATATAGAAAGGGAGGATGGAAAATGACTCTACTTTCTCAAAGATAGCAAAACTGTTCAAACTCTTAACAGTCCGAAAACTAATTTGAAGATATATTTTTAAAAAGAGTCAAGCGTCAAAAACACACCTAAAGTATTTAGATTTTTTTTATCAAGTATGCATGCGAGTTTCCTACATTAATTATTACTAACTATTTATTAAAACACACGTCAACTATTAATTGTTCACTTTTCTTAACTTTAATTCATCTGAAGCTCTGTACTAATGATTTTTTATATCATTTAGACCTGGTAAACACCAGTAAATTCTTATTTTTTTTTAAGGAGAATTTTTATACTTCATCTCTTTTATCCCATTTAAATTGAGGTTGGCATAAAAGATATTAGTGGTGATTGATAACTACTCCTTATTCTTTAATTAAGGGATTTGAATCCAAACAAATTGCATTTAATAGGGTGTAATTCGAACATACATATACCATGCTGATGAAGGAGCTGGATATCCTCTTTCGCAACCATTAGAATTCCTTATGAGCATATGAAACGGAGAAATGTGGGCAACAAATGGTGGAAAACCCATAATTGATTGGTCACAAGTACCTTTTGTGGCCACATTCGGAGACCATACAATCGATGCCTATGTCTGAAAAGGCACTAGAAGATTTGGCCGAACCACAAGTGAAACTAATTGGTGGAACAAAGGCCAATTCAGTACCTTGACATGGACTCAGAAAAGATGGCTTAAATGGGTCAGAAAATACCATTTAGTATATGGTTATTGCACGGACAATAATAGATTAATCTATTAGCCAATTTTGAAATTTCCAAAGAGAAAAAAATGTTTAAGCTCTTGTTTTTAGCATTTTTCTTAATTTCATAGTATATTAGCGTCTAAAATTTCTACGGGAGATTTCAATAAAGATTTTGAAATAAACTGGTCGTCTCGTAAATACATCCGCAGACGGCCTTATAAGAGGTATGACGTTGAACAAGGAATCCGGTAAATGTAAATTAATTTTTTATATTTTTTAGCTTCCTTCTTTCTTTTCTATGAAAATATGTTTGATTAACATTTTTTTATGTTTTTTCGTATTAACTTGTTCAGGTTTGGTGATGGATTCAAAAAATAAGTACGTGTTCGGACAATTTGATATGAAGATTAAATTGATATCATGAAATTCAGCAGACACCGTTGTGGCATTTTATATATGTTGTAAAATTATAATTTTGCGCGCGTCATATATACGTGCATTTCGTGCGCTTCATGTGCATTCTGTAAAGAAATAAATGAAAGAACTAAATAAATAAAATAGACTACACTTTTCCTCTATTCAAATAAAAGAAAATATTAAATGATAAATAAAGAAACTAAACACACACACAACATGAAAGAACAAAAGAAATAACTAGGCAGTGGCACTGAATTACTTCTTCGTTAGTTTTATTTTTCATTTTTTTTTTGTTCAAATGGTAAACAATAATAATAAATATTGAAAGCAATGATAGAATTCTAAAGTATAAGGTTGGTGGATTGGGTGTAAGATATGAATTTTCCTTAATTTTTTTTTAATTTGTGGGGATCATGTCTACATGATATAAAAACTTAATTTAGTTTTCATGTCTAGGTTTTTTTTTTTAAATTACAAATTTGATTGAGTAGTTTTAGTCTTTTAGAAGAGAAACTCTCTACATTGAGTGATTATTTTTTATACAAAATAAAGTTGAATGACTTTACTACATAATTTCTCATAACTCAATGACTTTTGAGATATTTACTCTAATTTTTTATTACTTTTTTTCTAAAAAAGAAATAAATCATATTTGTTGTATGGAAAGCAAATTATTAATAAACAAATAAAATATTACTATAACTTTTTTTCAAAAAGGAAACGAATCATATTTGTTGTATGAAAAGCAAATTATTAACAAACCATAAAACACTACAAAAACAAATCATATTTGTTGAATGGAAAGCAAATTATTAATAAACCATAAAATACTATATGTGAGATGACATGTTAGTCCTTCTAATATTTTAACACTACTTCCCAAAATTTCTCTACCAGTTTACACTATATATAAAAGCCCCTTTACACTAAAATACGTAATTAACATTTGAGATCAATTTCAATAAGGATGACTAAGTTTTTAAGCCATGTTATTTGTTTTTTCCTCATTTTTTCAGGTTTGCATATATATATTTTCTAGTATTTGTTGTCTTATATGAGATAAAAGAGAATAATTTTAAATTCATTTTTTACTGATATATAAATATTTTGCTGATTTAATTTGGGTACAGTTAGATGCGGAAATTATTAATAAACCATAAAACACTACTATAACTTTTTTTCAAAAAGGAAACAAATCATATTTGTTGTATGGAAAGCAAATTATCAATAAACCATAAAAGACTATATAAGAGATAACATTTTAGTCCTTCTAAATGTCATTGCATTAAATATTTTTACACTATTTCTCAAAATTTCTCTACCATTTTACACTATATATACAAGCCCCTTTACACTAAAATACATAATTAACATTTAAGCTCAATTTCAATAAGGATGACTAAGTTTTTAAGCCATGTTATTTGCTTTTTCCTCATTTTTTCAGGTTTGCGTTTATATATTTTCTAGTATTTGTTGTCTTATATGAGATAAAATTTTAAAGAGAAGGATTATAAATTCTTTTTTTTTAATTGATATATAAATGTTTTTCTGATTTAATTTGGGTGCAGTTTTGACAATCACTCAGGTAATTGCTCAATGTGATGTCACATTGCATGAACCGCCTTGTGCCGTTGCTGAATGTGAAAAAGAATGTTTAGATAAATATGATGGAGCTGGAAATTGCATTGGTGGTAATGAAACTGGCCCATGTGTCTGTTTCTACCCATGCAACTCCAATTAATTAAACTCCCTTTTAATGTATCTTTGATCAAACACAAATATTATTGGTTAATTAAGAATGAGTATCAATAAATATTATATTTTAGGATGATATCGTCTTGATCACTTTATTTTTTTCAAACAATAGTTTTATTTTTGTTTTTTCCTTCTGATGTCGGGCAATGGCATACATAATTCACAATTTGTTAAAGAATATTCAAACTTTGAATACGGGAATCAAACTATAGCTGATTTTAAACACCTTTAGCAATTTAATTTGCTACATTTTTCGATAGTATCATATCAAGGGTGTTCAAAATGTGATATATATCAACCAAAAATAATATTTGATTTCGAACACAGTACAAATTTTTTGATGAAAGATATTTGCATGACCATACTCCATGTATTGTAGCTTCAACACGATTTTGGTATCCATTTTGGGCCTAACAAATTAAACCCGCATCCTCATCCAAAAAAGGTAAAACTTAAAAAGGGAAACTCTTGAAATTTACTTTCCTTCTACTTTATGATTTACATTAATGGTAAAATTGTTTTTAATTCTGTATCAATAAGGAATATATTTTCCTTTTATTTCATTTAATTCTCTGTAATTTTGTTCATTATTTTTTTTTGCTTCCGTTTCTTCGATTTCCGAATACCCCCAACTATAAGACGTCAATATAAAAAAAAATTTCAACATGAATTTGTGATCGACATATTAGTATTCACATTCACATCAATCATAATAGAGTAGTGCAATACATGAATTCAAAGCATTTATTTCAAGTTTAAACATTATATACAAATTAATTGGTCTTTCTTGGAGGGAAAAGTAAGACATGGTAATGAAATTATACTATAAATTGGTGTATCGAGGATTGGCTAAAATGCGATGGGTCGGGTCGTCGGGCTAAAATCTGTTGAGCTGCGGATTGGGCTAACAAAAAGATTTGAGTGGCTGAAATCGTATTTAAAAGGAACATCTGCACATTTTAATTGTAACCAAAATGTTAATAGAATAACCAATTAAAATTAAAACATTCTTTTAAAATATTTAAACGAATTTAAGATAAAATTGAGATGACTTAATTTTTCAGTTAATTAATTAAGCTTCTTAACTCAATAAAGTAAAAAAAATTAGTAATTAAGTCGTATAAATCTGATAATTTACAAATTAAGATATCTAATTAACAAATATTGACTCTAACGGTAACTTCGTATATGTATATATAGAAAATTCTAGAAAAGTGATATAACGTATTCTCGAACACCCATCAACAAAAAGGTCCGATAGGTGCTTTGGTGCTGAAGTTGTAGTTAAGTGTGCTGATTCGTGCGAGCTAGGTTCGAATCCTCGTAACAACCTTTTTTTTAAAAAAAAAAAAAGAAAGGAAAAACTGACTTATCTTTTCTTTGCTGTTTTTCCACTTTCCTATGTTTTGTTTTTCATTTACTAACCAAACAATATAATAGAAAGCATGTAAATTCTTCTTGACTAGCAACTTTATGTTAAAGAACGTCAGCATCCACGATCTTTAAATTCTGGATCTGCCACTACATATACCCTTCGAAAAACTAGCTATACTAGTCTTTGAAAACGTGCTTTGCACGTTAGTTCCCTATTATTATAAATTTTTTACATATTTAAAAGATTTTAAGTTATAAAAGAGAATATATTGAGAATGAGATTAAAATTTCAACACCACGATAACGAAAGAAAGATACATTTTCATTCACTAACGTAACATTACAATGACTCTAGATTTTATAAACCAAATGAATTAACAAATAATTGGTTGAGTATGACACAATACAAGAATTATGCATACAAACACAAACATAATTTAACATCTAACAATTTTTTCTTAAGTGTTTTCATGCCTTAATCACAAAGTCATCAGGACTTGAAAGTACTTCATACATTGTTAGAAGGTTACACAAATGTGTTGTATTCAGTGCTTGTTGTTATGTTAAATTTAAAAGGGAAAAGGCTCAAATATGCCATCGAATTATTGAAAATGGCTTATTTATGCCATCCGTTAAAAGTTGGCTCATTTATGCCATCGCCGTTACAAAACAGGCTCATCCATGCCATTGCTTCTTAACGGTGGTTTTTAAAAAACAGCTTTGCCACGTGACCTCTTACTAGAGGTCCACATCATTAATCAAATATGCCATCAAACTTTGAAAAAAGGTTCATTTATGCCATCCGTTAAAAGTTTGGCTCATTCATGCCATTTTTTTTAACAGTCCGATTTGGTGATTTTTTGCAAAACCATTTTATACACGTGGCCAACAATGATTCGTCCACATCATTAATTAGATCATCCAAATAAAAAATCTAAAAAATTGAACTTTCTTCTAAAAGGTGAAATTAAAATTTGTTTTCCACGAGTCACAAATTTCTGGTACATCTGATTCTTCAAGTCATTAGTATCTTCAAGTTTTGATTTTAATTTGATTTTGCTGAAATATTCTTCTTTTCTTCTCTGTTATTTCACCGATTATAGAATTCTTCTGATTTTTGCTTCAAGTACAATTTTGTAAGAATCTGAAAAATTATGTTTCGGTAACTAATTGATTCATTGTTTGAAATAGTTAATGTCTGTTTCGGGCTTTAATTGACCTTGAGATTTGCAAAATTGTGTTATGCGATTCCGAAGAAATTGAAAATCAATGAACTCTTTACAGTGCCTATAAAGGAGTTACAAAATGCATAGAAATATTTTGGCGAAGTCGATATTTTCTTATTAGGAATTTTAAAATTTCTTTGGCTGATGTAATTAATGATGTGGACGAATTATTATTGGCCACATGGACAAAATGGTTTTGCAAAAAACCACCAAACCTGACTGTTAAAAAAATGACATTAATAAGCCAAACTTTTAACGGATGACATAGATGAGCCTTTTCTCAAAGTTCGATGACATATTTGAGTCTTTTCCCTTTAATTAATGATGTGGACGAATTATTATTGACTACGTGTACAAAATGGTTTTGCAAAAAACTACCAAATCGGACTGTTAAAAAAATGGCATGAATGAGCCTTTTTTGTAATGACAATGACATGAATGAGCCAAACTTTTAATGGATGACATAAATGAACCTTTTCTCAAAGTTCGATGACATATTTGAGCCTTTTCTCAATTTAAAATATGAGCACACGTTGTTATGTCTAAATAAGGTAAGCTATGGCACGGTATACAACAAAGAAATTAAATGAAAATTTTCAAACAAATGCATGGCAAACAAAAGTAACTACAACACCAGCCTCTAGCGTCCAACAAACAAAAATGAAACAAAAAGAAGTTTGCAATTGTCAATTGAATAGGGGAATTAGAAGGAAGAAACAACCACATTACAAATCTTGTGGTGATTAAAGTTAATTTCTTGTTGTTGTGTGGTGTTCAACAACAACAACAACAAAAAATCATATTTGTTTTATTTAAATTTGTCTGCAAGTAAAAGCATGTGAACAGAATGGTTAATTACCTTTGTTTCGTTGAACCAAACGTGCAATTCGAAGTTCGCGACGGAGAATTGGTTAATAGTAACATTTCTCCAAATACTTAATAAGTATGAATTAAAGAGAATTGAATTAACTTGAATAAATTAAAATACTGATCCATTAAACTATTAATTATCTACATGCACCATATATATCAAAGTGAAGTTGAATTTACATTGATTGTATTAGTTTAAATATGAATAAAGTTTTTTAACTTATCATAAACAAAAGATAGAAAATATAGATCATATTGTCCTCACTAATCTCCTAATCGTAGATGTCAAGAAATTAAATTTACGATAACAAAAAAGAGAAAAAACTTCATTCATACGAAATTTTATATCCTTCAGTGCTTTTTTTTTTTCTTTCTTTTCTTAATTCAAATGATAAACAATAATAATAAATATCTGAAAGCCATTATAATTCTAAAGTATACACAGGTAAAAGAATTATAAGGTTGGTGGATCAGGTGTAAGATATGACTTTTCTTTAATTTTGGTTTTATTTGTGGGGATCATGTCTACGTGACATAAAAAATTAATTTGTTTTTTCATGTCTATTTTTTTTATTACAAATTTGATTGAGTAGTCATTGAGTGATTTTATTGATACAAAACAAAGTTGAATGACTTTACTACATAATTTCTCATAATTCAATGACCTTTTGAGATATTTACTCCAATTTTTTATAAATTTTCCTTCTATGGACTTTATTGAGTTGATTCCTTTTAGTAATAAAGAAAAGTTTTAATAATGGTGTATTTTGAGGTAAAACTATAAAAGTAAAAAAAAAATCAAAAATTAATCAAACCGTACCAATACCGAAGAAAAACCGAAATGATGAAATAATTTTGAAAAGTCTAATTTTAGTTATATAAAATAAAATAACCGCCCGAACCGTACCATTGACACCCCTATCAGGCACAAATATTATTGGTCTATTAAGAAAGAGTATCAATAAATATTATATTCTATGATGATGTCATCTTGATCACTTTATTTTTCCAAACAATAGTTTTACTTTTGTTTTTTCCTTCTGGTGTCGGGCAACGGCATACATAATTAACAATTTGCTAAAACTTTGCATACGGGAATCATACTATAGCCGATTTTGAATACCCTTAGCCATTGACTACATTTTTCGATAGTATCAAGGGTGTTCAAGATTTGATATATATCAATTAAAATAATATTTAATTTCGAAATATAATATAATTTTTTGATGAAAGATGTTTGCACGACCGTACTCGAATGCACTGTAGCTTCACCGCGATTTTGGTATCAATTTTTGGGCCTAACACATTAAACCCGCATCCGCGTTGAAAAGGCTAAAACATAAAAAGGGAACTGTTGGAATTTTGCTTTCCTGCTATTTTATTTTACATTAATGGTAAAATTCTTTTTCGTTTTCTATCAATAAGGAATAACATATTTTCCTTTTATTTCATTTAGTTCTCTATAAATTTTGTTCATTAATTTTTTCTTTGATTTCTCAACACCCCTAACTATAAGACGTCAATATATTACTTTTTGCAACATGAATTTGTGATCGACGTATTAATATTCACATTCACATTCACATCAATCATAATAGAATAGTGCAATAAATAAATTCAGAGCATTTATTTCAAGTCTATACATTATATACAAATTAATTGGTCTTTTTTGGAGGGAAAAGTAAGACATGCTAATAAAATTATACTCCCCTATGGTATATTTCTGACAATAAAAGCATATATAGATATATTGGTGTATCGAGGATTGGGCTAAAATGCGATGGGCCAAAAGAAGATATGAAAGCGGCCGAAATTGTATTTAACTAAAAGGAACAGCTGCACATTTCAATTGTAACAAATCGTTAATAGAATGACCAATTCAAAATCAAAACATTCTTTTAAAATATTTAAATCAATTTGAGATAAAATTAAGATGAATTAATTATTCAGTTAATGAATTAGGATTCTTGACTTAATAAAGTACAAAAATTAGTAATTAAATAGTATAAATCTGATATTTTACAAAGTAAAATATCTACTTAACAAATACTAACTCCAACAGTAATTTCGTATATGTATATATAAAATTCTGAAAAAGTGATATAAATTCTCGAGCACCCATTATCTGTAAGATTTGATAGGCGCTTTGGCATTGAAGTCGTAGTTGAGTGTGCTGATGCCTGCGAGCTAGAGTTTGAATCCTAACACCAACATACATTTTTATTGAGAAAAGGAAAAAATGATTTTGACTCTCCTTTTATCCCTTTTTATGACTTTTTATTTATCTTTTCTTTGCTGTTTTTCCACTTTCCTATTTTTTGCTTTTCATTTACTAACTAAACAATAAAAATAATAAGAAGCTTGTAGGAAAAAAATCTTCTTGACTAGCAACTTTATGTTAAAGAACGTCAGCATCCACGATCCTCAAATCCTGGATCCTCCACAGTGAATATATATGTACACATACTCTACCTATATATTTTATGTAAATTACATAGTTGAATGGTTCGGTCCTGTATTTATCTCAAAAATCTAGTTGGTAAACTATATTAACAAAATATACCAACATGGGTTGTGGTGCAGTGGTGGGATTCCTTCACTCTTAACCAGAGGTCTCGGGTTCGAGCCCTGGGTATGGAGAAAATCCTGTTGAGAGCGCCACCCTAGAATGGGCCCTGCAGTGCATGATCCGGATTAGTCGGAGTCCTCCAATGCGGATACCGGACACCGGTTGGAAAACCAAAAAAAAAAAAAAAAAAGTTAACAAAATATACAAACTAGGTGAGAGAGGAGGAGGAAGGGAAGGTGAGGGTTGAGGGAAATTAATGGTGAGGGAGTGAACTATAGTGTTAAACCCTTGTTCCATCGTTTTCTCTATAAGTCCGTAAATATATAGAAAATCATTGAAGAAGGCCATCAAGTCAGTCGGTTTTAATGTTAAATAATAGTAGTGATTAGTGAACTTAATTACATCTATTAAATTAGGATTTAAGACAAATAAATATATATTTGGGTGGGCGGTGGGGGTAACAAAACACAGAAAGGTAGGTGTGGTTCAGCAATTTGATCCTACTCGTCTCACCAGATAATTAGTTCTGATTAAATATCTATATTTATTATCTCCATTATTCCCGCTAACTTTTAAAGTTTCTAGTACAAATCCCGTAAACACATCTGCATGCATGGCTTTACAAAAAGCGTGATATTGAACAAGAAATATGATAATAATTGGTAAGGCTGCGTATAACAAACCCTTGTGGTCGAACCCTTTCCCGGATCCTGCACATAGCGGGAGCTTTAGTGTACCGGGCTGCCCCATTTTTTTTTTCTTGCTAAGAAAATAATGCTTTGTAAATATTGATCACATTATTATACAGTTATAATCTCCAAAACTAAAAATTGCTACATCAATTGTGACACGGAGCAAATATTAAATCATAGCAACTTGTATTTTATTTTCTTTTCGGGAAAACATTAAAAGAGAGAAGGTGAGAATTAAAGAGGAGGGGAATTAGGTGAGGTAGGAGGAGTGGAAGGTAATTGTGGAAGAGAAGGTGGTGAAGGAGGAAGGGAAGGTGAGGAGGTGGAGGGGAATTGTATATCCAAATTAACCTTCTCATTTTCTAGTCTGTTATATTAGCCATTTTTAAAATTTTGAAGAGAAAAATAATGTCTAAGTTTATGTTGTTAGCCATTGTTTTGATTTATTTATCTTATAGTACATCGTCGTCCAAAGTTTCCACTGGAGATTTCTAAATAACATGGTCTCCGAATCGCGTAAATACGTCGACGGATGGCCTTACCAGAAGTATGACACTGGACAAGGAATCCGGTAAATACAAATTATTTTTTACTATATTTTAAAGTTTCTTTTTTTTTTTTTTTCTTTATTTGAGTTAGGTATCCTCTTAGTCAACCACTGAAACTGATTATCAGCATATGGAATGGAGAAGCTTGGGCAACAAATGGTGGTAAAACCAAAATTGATTGGTCCAAAGCACCATTTGTAGCCACATTTAGCAACTATAGTATTGATGCTTGCATTTATAAAAGGAACGCAAGATTTTGCGGAACAGCAAGCAAAACAAATTGGTGGAGTAAAGCGGAATTTGGTTCTTTAACATGGAGTCAAAGAAGATGGCTCAAATGGGTTAGAAAGAATTATTTGGTGTATGATTATTGCACCGATAAAAATAGATTTCATAATCATATCCCCGTGGAGTGCTTTTTTCCGATGTAAATTAATTTTTTATATTTTTTAGCTTCCTTCTTTCTTTTTCTATGAAAATATGTTTGATTAACATTTTCTTATGTTTTTTCGTATTAATTAACTTGTTCAGATTTGGTGATCGATTCGAAAAGTAAGTACTTGTTCGGATAATTTGATATGAAGATTAAATTTATATCATGAAATTCAGCAGACACCGTTGTGGCATTTTATATATGTTGTAAAATTACAATTTTACGTGCGTCATACGTGCATTTCGTGCACTTCATGTGCATTCTGTGCGCTTCATGTGCATTCTGTGCATCACACGTGCACCGTGTGAATTGATTAGTTTTTTTTAAAAAAAATCACATATTTTAATTAAGGTGATAAAACTATGTTTTTTGGGATAAATTCATGATTTAATAATGTAATTGTTTTCGTATCAAACAAATCATGACGAGGTTGATTTTAAATTCTAGAGAATGTAGCTGGGAAACCTATTCAAACAAATGTTTTTGTTGGTGGATTAGGTGATAGGGAAGAGACTATCAACTTGTGCTTTGATCCAAGTTCAATACAACTTACAGAGGTTTTTAACCCCTGCAATATATCTTCTCACATTTTTTATGGCCTTTTTACTGACACATACATACATACATATTACATTTTCATTGTCGTTGATTAAAAATAATGGATTCAGGTCCTCTCCATTACTTTTTCTCATCATTTCATATAGTAGACATTTAGATGAGAGACATGTGTCATATTTAATTTTTAAAAGTCAAGATGATATTACATAAACAAGTATAATCACTATAGTTAAATGTATAAATTTTGAAAAAAATATTTTTAACTTTGGTCAGAAAAAAATACTTTCCACACAATTTTGTTACCGGCCTATTGATATCATCTTATACTAATTTTTCAAACCAAAACAGCCTTTATCTAATTAAGTCCCAACGCCAAAGTTTATTTAAATAGCTTGGAGATAATTCATAAATTTACAAGTTATCAACATAAATTCATGTGTTCATAAATTAGAAGTTGGATTAAAGTATTTAATTTAGATTTTCATTTTAATTGATATGACGAATATTTTTTAAAAGTTAACCACTTCGTTGCAACATATAGTCGAGAATTATAAAATTAATTTACTAGTTGAATTAATGAAATTATTAAGTGCTATTTTTTTTTTTCAAATTCCATTTTACAAACAAATTATACTCTTTCAGCCAAAAAATATTTAAATTCGCCGGTCAATCCTAATTGTTAATTTCCTGAAATGTCTAACACCTTCCTCAGGAGATAATCAAAACCCTTAACCTTTTCTCTAGTTTTTGAAAAGTAAAGTTTCCTAATACCCTTTTAAATTGATTTCTTAATTTCATTGAAAATTATGTGGTGACTCTGTGTCTATACTAATAACCAAGTTATGAGACCTTTTTAATCAAGTTTGAAAACGAATCATAACAAGACACAGACATAAGCTTATTTTATTGAATACTACTCCTTTGCTTCATATTAAAGATATTCTTGCTTAAACAAACTGATCTTATGGGTTATTCTCCTTCCCATGCAATACAAACTAGTATATATATTTTCTCAATTATCCCTGTTGCCTCATATGCTCAAAGATGAAAAACTTCTCTAAACTTATTTTGTTTGTCACTATTTTTAATTATTTATTTCATATTATATTAGCTTCTATAGTTTCTACAGGAGATTTCAATAAGGATTTCTACGTAAAATATTCACCTCACCATGTAAACACTTCTGTTGATGGCCGTACAAGAAGCTTGATATTTGACAAGGAATCTGGTAATTAATTAATTAATTGAAATGCAAATTCTCTATTTGTTTCTTTTGGCTATGAACGCAATGTTAATTTGATGAATATTTTCTTAATACTTTTCGTTTTGATCAACCTGTTCATCAGGTACAGAGATTGGTTCAAAGGAAATGTACTTATTTGGTCAATTCGATATGAAAATTAAGTTGATATCAGGGAATTCAGCAGGCACCGTTGTGGCATTTTATGTAAGTTATAAAAAAAAAAGATTATTCTTAAATATTTCTTTACAATTTTGATGAATTAGCTAGGAAGTACGTATATATGCAGTTAGCTTCGGGGCAACCAAATCACGACGAGGTAGATTTTGAATTTCTGGGAAATGTGGCTGGGAAGCCTTATACTCTTCAAACGAATGTTTATGTTGATGGATCTGACGATAGAGAAGAGAGAATCAATTTGTGGTTTGATCCAACACAAGACTTCCACACTTATTCTATTCTATGGAACCTTCACCAAATTGTGTAAGTCTTTTTTCTTCTTCTTACAACTATTTTGCATCTCTCCCCTCTCCTTCTTCAAAAAAGGCTTTAAAGTAGTCTTTTAATTCGCATAAACACATTTGGAACATTGGCCAAATACAATATTGACAAAATTGTTTTTTTTTGTTTATCACCCGATATTCAGTATCTGCATTGGAGCCCCTACTAAATCCAGACTCACGCACAAACTGCTACTCTTAAATTTCATTTTTATATAGTACTTCATCTGCCCCTCGGACCTCAGACATATAGCTTCATATCATTTTCATTAGCATCACGCACATGAGACAACCATATAGAACTTATGTTTTAGTCTCAAACTAGTTGAAGTTGACTATATGAACTATCAATGTATATCACTCTGTTCGAGTTTATTTCATTATTAAATATTAGATGATGAAACATTTTTTTAGGTGATAACGCTATATATGATTGTTTGGGCAGGTTCATGGTTGATTGGGTACCTATTAGAACATACAGAAACCACGCAGATAAAGGTGCTAAATATCCTCGTTGGCAGCCAATGGAACTCAAAATCAGCATGTGGAATGGAGAAACTTGGGCAACAGATGGTGGAAAAACAAAAATTGATTGGTCACAAGCACCCTTTGTGGCCACATTGGGAAATTACAGCATTGATGCCTGTATTTGGAAAGGGAATGCTAGATTTTGCAGAGCAGAAAGTGAAAATAATTGGTGGAATAAGGGGTATTCTAGTATTTTGACATGGACTCAAAGAAGATTGTTTAAATGGGTTAGAAAATATCATTTGACATATGATTACTGCATGGACAATCAGCGGTTTCAAAATAATATCCCCATAGAGTGCTCTCTTCCAAAATATTAATCAACAATAATTAGAGGTATTAGATGAACGAGTTGGACGAATCATATTTTTATGAGATTAAAATTTAACACCTCTGCAACGGATCTAGAATGAGAGAAAAGATTCTTTTCTTTTTCCCTTTATGTACTCTTACGTTTGTTCTTTGCATAATATATATTTATTTAAATCAAAAAGTTTGTAATGGTCCTTGGATCAAAGTATCTATATCCTATGAAGCAAAGTGTTGAATTTACTTCTTTTTTTTTTTTTTTAGTTAAAATCGGGCACAAAGGCTCTCAGAAATGAGCTGGTCCTTGTGCCTCCGACTCACCATCTTCTTGTGTTGAATCCACTATTTAAGACATGGAGTAGACAAATCGATGAACAATCCATCCTCATTACTGAGCTGCAATCCTTTTTGTTTCAACCAAACACCTGATTTCATCAAAGATTCAAGAATTTATTTTTGATTATGTATTTTTATTTTTATTTATTTATAGGGTGGAAGGATGGTACACCTTTTCCTAATTTCGTGTTATGTACACTTTCCTTTTTTTTTTTCTTCTTCTTTATATGTGATTTCAAGAATGTTTTTGCTGGCTTGAAGGAAACAATTTTTTAGTAATTAAGTTGACATTTATGAATAACGAATTCAATGGACAATTGAGTTAAATTTTGCTTTACGTTTTACGTTTAAGTTATATAGCTTATTAGGTTACACTATCCGATTTTTCAAAGAATATTCACATATAAGCTTTTTGAAATTGTGAAATTTGTAACAGCAAAAATTATATTACATATTATAACATATAACAATAATTTGATGGTTAAAACTTTCTTACATCAACATATATAACTTAAACTCAATTTGTTTTTTTGATACAACTGGTCATCCTTTAACGGGATGACCAAATATGCCATACATAAAACAAAGAACTCAAGCAACAGGTACAAGAAAATAATTCTTGTAATTTATTGGTGCAAGGAAGCTAAAATGCTTCGTTAATATAGAGATCATAAAAACCTCTATAGGTACGTAGCTTATTCATATATAATTTTCTTATTTGATTATAAAAGTACTCTTAGTCAAAACAATTAGTAAGGGCGTTGACCAATGTAATTGCCTCGAGGATCATAGCTGCAAATAACAAACCACCAGCCATTGGAACATTGAACCCGAGCACAACCAACTCGAATCGAGTTACGCCAAACCACCTGAGTATAATGCCCACATTGTTGTCCACTAGCGCAAGTGTTACTAGCGTAGTCGTAGTATTGCTTCTCATTCACCCACAAGTTAACAGCAGCAGTGCCGGTGAAAGAACCACTTCCCTTAGCAATATTTTCGCCATAAGGACCATTAGAGTGGACTAGATTGCAATCACCAATCCTTTGATTGGCATAATTTTGTGCATAATTTTCAAGAGTAGTGTTCCATGTTATTGCACTAACACCAACTTGAGACCGAGCTGAATTATGAATGTTGAGGTAGTCTGTTTGGGAGTTTTGGGCATGTGAAGGAAAAACTAGGGCCAAGATCATGAAGCAAATCAGAAAAGTTAACAAAGAAGCTTTCAATATTGCCATGTTTGTTTTTGCCATTTTTTATTTTATTTTTTAAGAGATGATGATAAGGAATTGGATATGTTGGATATTTATAGGTGAAAATTATGAATATTTTGCATCGTGAAATTAGGAATTGCATGTGGAAAGTGAAAAGAAGTTTAGCGTTTTAAAGCTACTTCTATACATCTCCCTTGTAAATGCGTTAACATTAAGATATTCATATAGTACTATTTTACTAAGTAAGAATTTAAATTATACACACAAACAATGTAAAAGATTTACATACTATATTAATGTAATTTTACATGCCATTTACCAAGTTTTGCAGGTAATTATCAATTCATATAACTTGCTATAAAACTGTTACTTATAGTTTACTAATTTCTAATGACATGATCGTAATTTAAGGTAGTGAATGTATACTATCTAGTTAAACTCTAAACTCATACTAATTAAAAGGAATATATATATATAATGCAACTAGATAGATAGGGGCCCATGCATGCATGTTGAGATAATTAGTTATTTGGGTATCATGACGCCTTTACCAAACGAAGTAATAACGTATTGCTGAAGTTTAGCTCTCGTTAGACAAATAAATTTGAATTGGCCTCTACTCGATTAACTACAACGATCGATGTATCATACATCTTGTCTGTTTTAATATTATATATAATTTATACAAGTGTGTTATCCACTAGCAAAGCAAATTGATTAAAAATTTTACTTTGTTTCTTTTTTAATATTATCCCATCACATTTACAATTTCATAGATCATGCATGTCGTCAGACTTTATTTAATTTATGCTTCATCTTAATTATCATGTCACGGAATGATTGGATTATAACACAATAATTCCTTACTATAACATGATAAAAGTACAAATTGTAAAGACGAAGAGGAAGGGGGAAATTATACTATATATGTACGTAAAAGAAAATTTTCATGTATATACTATATATATAACTTATTGTTGAACCTCCTTTGTAAAAGAAAAAAAAGAACACTTTTCATGAATTTTCTTGTTAGAATTTCCAACTCCGTTATCAGCTAGTTAGTCGAATAACGCTTTGACGGTATAGGCACACACAAGTTGTTAATAGTATAGTTGTGGGGTACTATTCCACATATTACGATCGATCGTCAGATTTTTTTTCTTCCTTTGTAGTTTCTGAATTATTAAAGCTACAAATGTCAAAGTAAACTTATCCACAAAGTTCAGCTTGTCAAACTTTAGTTTATAACCTGCCTATTGTCATTACAAAATGCTAATTATATTTATTTTATAAAATAAAGTAAAACTAGCCACTTGTCATTTTATAAATTAAGTTGAAAATTTATTTTATTTCATTTTTCCTCTTTTATTAAGTGTTCTTGAAAGTAACCAATATTGATTGTTCAAATATCAATAAAGCTAGCGTAGCCTTGTTCTTAAATAAAGTGTGTATTTATTGAAGAGTGATAAGGATAAATTGTAAAAAAAAATGCTTCTTATTTATTACTCTCTCTAGTTCAAAGTAAGTAAATTTTTGCCTCAATGCATACCTATTAAGGAAAAGAAACTGGGACATAAATTGTACTTTACTTTTCATTTTTATCCTTTTAGATATTATCAAATTACTATTGAAATTTCAACCACATTAAAATAAAGTCAATTAAGTTTCTTGGAACTCATAACCTAGAAAGTGTAAATGAAGGGTAAAATTGAAAGAAATTTCCAACATGTCTCTTGAAGATTAATGAACAATTCAATTATTTTGGACATTGAAAAATAGCTCAAAAATTCACTTATTTTGGATTAGAGGGGATAGTATCTTTTTTAGGGGAGTTAAAAGGAAAATGTGACAACTTATATGGAACAGACTACAAAGGTTGTAGGGAGAAATAATTATCTTATCCAAAGAACTCATTGTGCTTGCCTGCAGAATTTTTGAAAAGCTTATATATATTTTGAAAGGTTCAATGTAACTCTGAGAGTCTATAATTATAGTTTTATAACACTATTTACTCATCGACTTTAGTTTTATAATACAATTTACTCATCAACTTTACGCATTTTATTTATTCAATTAAACAGGTACATGTACACCCCATATATAACACCCATCTGTAAAAGAAGAATAACAGCAAAAATAAACCAACAAGCATCAATTATTTAAACGCTACATATGGAGTTCAATACAGATATATATCCATATTTTCCTGTAAACTCCAGTTACTGCACCATTAGATTATTATCCACTGGATTAGATAACATCACATAGCATAGTACCACACGATTTATTAACACACATGAAGGTTAATTTATCCATGATCAGACATCTATTGGAAGTTCCAATTTAGAATCGAAGGCCGGTTGTTCTTCAAGATCACCGTATGGACGTTGTCCTCTCCAGTTACCTCGTGGATCATAATTGCAAGTTATAAAATACCACCCGTTGTTGCACCGGACTCTAGCACAACCAAGACGTACAGAGTTACGCCAGACAACCTGAGTATAATGTCCGCATACTTTTCCTGATTGACAAGAATTCGAATTATAATTGTACCATTGCTTCTCATCGACCCACATCTTCACGGCACCAGCCGCGTTGAGCTGGGGGAAAGCGGCGGCTAGGTTTTCTCCGTAAGGCCCACCGGAGTGTTGCATCCTGCAATCTCCTTTTCTTTGATTGGCATAATTTTGGGCAAAGGCAGCTAGCCTATTGTCCCATGTCATAGGGCCGACTCCAACTTGTCTACGAGCAGCATTGTGGGCGTTAAGATAATCTTGGGGAGAATTTTGGGCTTGCGATAGATGAAATATAGCAAAGGTAATGAAACAAACAATTAAGGCAATATTGGAAAATCCCATTTTGGTTTTTGGTGAGAATTAAGGAATAATTTGGATGGGTTTAAATAGGGAAGAAGGGTTGAATAATATGCAATTTTATGGAAGAAATTCAAGAATTGAAAGGTGACTTACTTGTTAGCAGACTCCATAGGATTATTTGACAAACATATGAACATATGAAAGTCAAAGAATGAAATGTCACATCATGCAACTATTCGTTTTTAAGTGATAAGAGCCGCCATTAGTCATTAATGATGCAATTGTTTGAACATCATGTTTTTTTGCTACTAAAGGATTTAATTTGATATTTTCTCGAAAAATAAATAAGTTTGTTATTTATTTTTTACTGTTTAGTAAGTGACACAAAGTATTATCCAAACATTTATATGTACTAATCTAGCAAAATACCATGAGGATGTGATGGGGTTAGAAGTGGGGTTCCGGGTGGTGGATGGGATAGTTAAGGGATGAGAGTTTCGGGGCATTGATCGAGTGTATAGAGAACTTAAAATATTTTTTATAAAAAAAATAAAAATTCTTATTTTCATTAGAAAAATTATTTTTTAAGGAACATGTTTTTCTAGTCAAAATATTTTGATCACCCCAGCCAATTGAACAAATTGAAAAATATTTTCCTCAATTTCTTCTCGTATTTTTTGTTTCACCTACACATTTTGTTTTTTACTGTTATATTAGTGGGAAGTTACTCTATACTGTATATTATTTGACATAACCAAATAATTAATGAATTTATTTCTATCATGAGAATCGACCTTGCAATATGGAGTAGTAGCACAAATGTCATTCTTCATAGAAAATACTTTTCGAAAAATTCTATCCATTTAGCCTTTTTAAGTTTTGATATTGTTAAAACACCAATATATAGTTAAGCGCAGCCTCCATAGAGTGATTTTGCAACTACTTTTTTTTAATTCTAATTTTCAGAAACGTAAAAGCCGCCATTTAATAATGACAATAATACCTGGTGAACCACTAAGATATAAGATGACGAGGAGTACTACTTTGACCCTTTAAACAATTTTTTGTAATAAGGAATTGTAACGATCCATTTCATCGTTATTAAATTATTCATGATAAATTTATGAAAATTCTTAATTTTTATTCTTTAATATTAACTTGATTTCAAAATAGCCATCATTTTATTCATTGTGTTACCTCAAGCTTTTCGGCGAAGATTTTAGTCTTTCGATATATCTAGATAGACTCAAGCCCGATGAATTTAATTATTCATGAGTACTAATATCAATTCTTTAATTTGGAAGTTCTTTAGATATGAATTAAGGTCGTACAATATCCCTAGCACAAAGTTAAGTTGAAAACATTTTTAACCGATAGAGTTTCGATATGTGTTTTTACTAGGGCCAACTTCAAACGATCATATCTCCTAGAATATAAGTAGTTAGGGGGCCCAATACCCACCAAATCAAAGATCTCTGAGTCTTCTTTCCATCTCAATAAACCATTCGTCAATCAGAGTTTGGAGTAAAAATTTATGACTGTTTAACGAAACACTGTACGGGCTGAAACGGGAATTTCTCTGTAGCGAGAATTCTGGTGGTATTTAAATCAGTTTTAGTCAATTTTCAGGTCCAAAACCACAAAACTTCATTCCCCAACCCTAGAGAGGTTATTTTCCAACGTTTAGGGTGAAAGTCCTTCGTGGAGGTAAGTTTTTCCATCATCTTCTTCGTCTTTTACTCCTTTAACATCCTAGAATCATTAGAAAGACCTTCAATGGTGAAATTTTGGGTTAGAACCTTTAATGGTGGATTTTTGGGAAAAATTTATAGGTGTTCTTAATACCACCTAGAACTAATTCTAGATTATAAATTAATGATTTCTAGCATGCGCTTGGTAAACTAGATTATGTATTTTGTTGGTTGGAAATCTTGAATTCCATAAAGATGAAACCTTTAGCATAAAAATTCCATTAATGGAGATGGGCTAAGCTTGATAGAATTAGTTAATGGTTAATTGACCTTGGAGAATGATATAGACCTTGAATTAGGGTAGAATTAGTGGGTTTGAACTCTTCTGATTGCTTGATTTTTAGATGATTGATCATTCCGAAGCATGAAGAAAGGGAATGAGCATCCTTGATATGACTTGTTGCTTCAAAAAGCTTGGCGTCCAGGTAGGCTAAGTTAATGAGTAGAAGACTGTGTTATTTCATATCTTCATAATTTAGAATTGATCCTATAGATGTGGGTAATGTAAGAGGTAATGCAAATAAAAGGGTGATAGTGATGGTTTAGTGTTAGATTGTGGTGGATGGTGTGAATTAATGAGGCTAGACTATGCTAGTGGTGAATATAATCTCGTTAATAGAGTTGGGAAATAGTAAATTATATTGGCAAAGTGTTATAATGATATTACAACCTTAGTAGAATTATACTCTATTTAAGATGTCATGATTTCTTTTCTTTGATTCTGTTTTATGATTATGTGGACTAACACTGGTCGGTCGATGATGCCTACCAGTACATGTGTTTGTACTGACCCTACTCTTCTACAACCCTTATTGGGGTGTCGACTGGATTCAGGTTAGTTTGCAGTTACTAGATGGATAGTGATATTCAACACTAACTTCTGCACTTCCTGGCAGATGTTGGAGTGATTATCTTATTTGTTTTATTATCAGTCTATTATGTAATAGGTAGCTCTTGTATATGTCTGACTAGGTCTTGGGGTAGTGAAGGATAGTTGTAAGAAGTTTTTGAAAAGTTTACTTATTGATGTTTAATTTACTTTGTTGTATTTAATACAGTATTCTCTTAAAAAAATAGAAGTCTTCCGCATATTTTTGGTTGGGTAATAAGGGTTCTCCTAGCTACTTAGGATAAAGTAGGTACCCGCACGGTCCGTTAGTTTGGATCATGACAGAAATAAAATATGGTTTTATAATCCATCCAAAGTATTCTCCCTAGTTGATCAAACTAATGAGTTAAAAGCTTGAATAATCACTCAACTTTGGGTATTTGATCATCATAGTCACTCAACTTTGTTTTGTCTTCCAAATGTCATTCAACTTTAAATAATTAGCCACCATAATCACTCAACATTATTTTGTCTTCCAAATGTCACTCAAACTAATTACTCCAATTTTTAGGGACCATTAACACGAAAGCTCATACAGTCAAAATTAAGTGTACGGCGTACAAAATTGTGTTGTGAAATTTTTTTATGAGCTACTTTTGTAATGAATATAGACGAGGATTTTTTTTTTCCCTATCCAAATAATCATATAAAAGTTGCTAAATTCAATTTTTGTGAAGCCAAGTAGCTATTTAACTTATGCGCATTATCAGTAGTGTTAAAAAAAAGTATCCGTTATGGCAGTAAGCTGACAGATATCCGAGTTACTAGTTTAATTATTATACATAGTAGAATAATTTCTAAATGACCTAATAATATTAAAAAGAATTACATGACCCCTGTATAGATTTAAGTTGGTAAACTCTCGCAGCAAAATTTGGGCCGAAAGCAATATTACCACATACAGGCTAAATGGGCGAAGAGCGTAAACATCTGCTTTTGGGATCGCTATTTAACTATTAATATATGGAAAAATTACACAACATAAATAAATTTAGATCATAATTACCTCACATAGTTAATGTTTAAAATAATTACTTTCTATGGTTAAAGATAATTGGAAAAGTAGTTAATTATGTGGGCCCTCATATACAAGTGAAGCAATATATATATCTTTTTAATTTAAATTAGAAAAAAGTAATAGAGAGTTACTAATTATGGAGCTCATCTAATTGACTATTTCTTTGGCTGATTTTCAATTAAAAGAAATAGATAAGCTTAAGAAGATTTCAGAATTATTTTCCCCTATTCATCCGAGATTATGATCCCTAAACATCCGCACAAGATTGCCTTTGGAATAATCCATCAATTGTTGTGTATATTTGATTTTCTTTGTTTTTTTATTTAATTTTTTATCTTCTTCTTCATCTAATTACATTATTTTCCTTCCATTTCCCCCATTTTTACAATTTTAATTAGGAATTTCCTATTAAACAATTTGCTTTATTCGAATGGCTGATAAAATGCCATTTAGGAGACTGACGAGAGGTATTGAAATCTATTTATACAATCTTTAGAAATCTATTTATACATATATGTATAATTGAATATTTTGTACAATATATAATAGATATACATATGAATATTTGAATAATTTACTTTTGTTGCCATCATGTTATACTTATTGTATCAAATTTATTTATACAATCTTTATATACTTTAGTTTTATGTATTTTACAAGAGTATACATATCTATTTAGATATACATATGAATACCTGAATAATTGAATAAACGTATATGTTCCTATGTATAGTTGAATATTTTGTACAATATATAATAGATATACATATGAATATTTAAATAATTTACTTTTGTTGCCATCCTATTATACTTATTGTATCAAATCTATTTATACAATCTTTATATACTTTCATTTTATGTATTTTATAAGAGTATACATATCTTGCATGTATACTTTGGTACATATATATATATATATATATACACACACAATACTTGTTATGAATTTTTGATGTTGTTTTCTCCCTTTTTCTTAGTTTTTTTCAGCATTTAAAAGGATAATATATGGAAGGAGAATATTGTGGGAGGTTGGAGATAATTAAGGGTCTTAATTACACTCTCTTACCTTTTAAATGGATGGATTATTCTTTTTGTAACCGATTCTTCAGAAAAAAAATGACTAATAGATTTGTATAAATGAGTCTTTATATATTTCTACACTAATTATTGCCTATAAATTATAATTAGTAAAACTTAGACTAAAAAATTAGTTAGAAGGGTTCTAAGTTATCTATATGTGAAATTTTGCCTTAATATATTTCTATTTTTGGAGTCGCGTCTTGAAGTGTGGTAAAATCACTTTAAATTTGAGTCATGTGTGACTAAATTTGTTTTCAATTTGTTTTAATAACTCAACACCTAAATCTATTCTAAATAGGCTCAAATTTGAGACATAAATTTCAAATATCTTTAAGAACAAACTCCAATCATCAAATTGTCAAAACAACAACAAATCTAATGAACCGATTTAGCACCATTTAGTTTTTTCAAGTATTTTTTATTTGAGTCATACACATGTTAAAATGGCTAAAATTTTTGTCTTGTACATTTGTAATTTTTTTCATGGAGCTTATCACTTGTGTTCCATGTATGATATAGCACAAACTTCAATAATCAATTGGTCAAAATAACAACAAATTTAATAAACCTATTTAGCATCATTTTTATTTTTTCATATATACTTGTGCTTAGTCATACATGACCGAAACACATATTAAAATTAGTTAAAAAATTTAGTTATGCGTGTGAATACAAAAGTAGAACCAGAAGAAACAAACAAACAAAAAAAAGATGCGCTTTTACTTTAAAAACAGGAGTATTTGTGAAAGAAAAAAAATGAAG
The DNA here is from genome assembly GCA_031232105.1 of Capsicum rhomboideum. Taxonomy (NCBI): domain Eukaryota; kingdom Viridiplantae; phylum Streptophyta; class Magnoliopsida; order Solanales; family Solanaceae; genus Capsicum; species Capsicum rhomboideum. The sequence goes on along the minus strand of CP124719.1, from coordinate 140,358,682 downwards.
CAGATATTATTTAGATGAAGTGACCAAAAAATGGTCCATATAAACATCATTTTGGACTACATATTTCCCCATCACCATACCATTAGATTATTATCCAACTGAAGAAGATCGATAACATCACATAGCACTTGATATTATTTTCCTTGACAATTGAAGGTTTATTTGTTTATGTAAACTCATAATAATCTCTCTCTCTCTCTCTCTCTCTATATATATATATATATATAAAGGAAGGTTATAGATCTGTTGACATGGCGCTTTCTAAGGGCTGGAATTCATCTTTATTTTTTTTTGTGGTTTTTATAGCCTTTTTTCTAATTTTAAAAGACACAAATTTCATCTTAAAATTCTACAGAATTTTAAAAATAGTCATATTTAATTCCTTCGATCATTAATGCTATTAATGATAATTATTTCATTTCCTTAATTCACCGTTACAGAAAAACTAATTGCAATTGTGTAATAATTAAGGAAAGAAAAGGATATCATTTCAACGTACTAATGCAAAACTTTTGGCCTTCTCTGTATTAATAAAAAAAAGTATAATTTCCTTTTACAAGATACTCTCTCCATTTCGTTTTACTTGGCCCTCTTTTTAAAAATATTTGTTTCAATTTAGTTGTCTCATTTATCAAATCAAGAGAATCTTATTATGTTCTTCCAATGTCACCCCTATCACTAAATGACTACACAAAATGTATATATTTAAATTTATATTTTTAAAGCATAATTAATAAGGCTAATTTGGTAAAATAAACTCCTAATAAATATTTTCTTAAGGAGATAGTCAAGTCAACAAGAATCCACTATTTTGAAACAGAGGGAGTAACAATTATTGCATACTTATTGCATGAAAGAATTAACTTGTTAGCAAATTTTATTATGTACCAATTAATATATAGAATTCTTAAATATAGCGATTAATATATATTAAAAATTTAAAAGTTACACATAAACAAAAGTTCGTGAAATCTCTCTGTGACCAATGATTATATTCATTTTTTAAAAATCTTTTTCTTTCTTATTTCTCTAAATTAATATGTCTAAATATATATATATGCAAGATCGAGGATCTGTAGCTAAGATTTGCTTACCATGATTTGGCCCATCCCCTTATCAAAGTTAACGGAGTAGAGAACAACTACATTACGGTACGTTAAAATTATCCTTTATTTCATTTTTTTTTCGAACAAGTTAAATGTACAATAGGGTTTAAATTCTTCAAATTTCTGTTTTACATTTTTTAGGACAGATAAATGATGTTGACTTGTACTTATTTTACAATCTTAATCTCTTTTTCAGGCGAGGAAGATAACACATTAGGGTATTGGTGAAGTTATTGTATTCGTTTCTTAATTTTAAACTCGTCGTCAATAATCTTTTTTCAATGTATAGATACGCTATATTTCTTACTTATTATTGACATTTTATGGACTTTGATTGACAAACTGGCACTGCAAATAAGAAAGCCTCCTCAATAGGTCACCTCTTAATCCTAGATGTCATTTTTTTTCATTTTGTTTTCCATAATATTGCACTCACTCTAAAATAAAATTAATTTTTAAATAAGTGATGTTTTAGATAATTAAGAAAATATTAATGAATAATGATATTCTACCATCTCTTTAAATAAAAGAAATTTTACATAACCAAGAAATTACTAAAAATTATATTTTTCTCAAAAATTTATCAAGAATAAGTTAGTAAAAACACTCTTTATTCACTTATTTAGGAACAAAGCAGTAGTTTCTACGTTCATAACTAAAATTATCACCAACAATAATAATTGTTGAATTAGTGAATAATAAGGTCATTTATAGAGCGAAGCGCGGATCTGTTCACTAGTTAAACATAAGTTGGAGGTTCCGACGTGGAATCGTAGGATGGTTGTTCAGCTCCAGCTTCAACATCACCTAATGGACGTTGTCCTATATAATTACCTGGTGGATCATAATTGCACATTATAAAATACCACCCGTTGTTGCACCGAACCCTGGCGCAACCAAGACGTACCGAATTACGCCAGATCACCTGAGTATAGTGTCTGCATACTTGTCCAGGTGCACAAGTATTCAAATTAAAATCATACCATTGCTTCTCATCGACCCACAACTTCACGGCATAACTCGCATTGAGATTGGGGAAAGCGCAGGCTAGGCATTCGCCGTAAGGGCCATGAGAGTGGATCATCCCGCAGTCACCAATTCTTTGATTTGCGTAATTTTGGGCATAGGCCACTAGACTATTGTCCCATGTCATAGGGTCGACTCCAACTTGTCTACGAGCTTCATTGTGAGGAATAAGATAATCCTGGGGAGAATTTTGAGCTTGTGATGAATGAAATATAGCAAAGGTCATGAAACAAGCAACCAAAATGGAGTATTTCATTTTGGATTTTGATGAGAACAAGACATAGTATGGATGGGTTTTTATAGGGAAAAATGCTGAGTTAAAAAGTTTGCAAGTTGTAAAAGAATAATTAAATTGAACGGTTACTTGTTAGCACAATTTTAAGCCATATTTGAAATGCAAATAAAATTATAGCACTATATTGCATTTTTTTTGACTAACTGCATTTGCACACTATTCTTTTGACACCACCTTTTTTCTTGATTTGGAAATCTATTTGCACAAAAAGTCCTTCATGTTTGATATCGTGCTTGGAAATTAATGTACATTTTGATAAGCCGTTCTTAAGTTTGATGAATATCTATAACGTAACATTTCTCTATTTTGATGTTTCACTATATTGAAACTCCATAATTAGTAATTTCCATTACTGTTATCCATTTCTAGGAGTACTATTTGTTTAATCCATTAATGTTATCTGTTGCTAAAACTCCAATACTTTGTTGTTCCTTTTTGAATTAACTAATCAATTAATCTTATCGTGAATTCTTCAATTTCGGCACCGGCTCATTTCAAAATTCAACCAATGTCATCCGGCGGCAATTTTTCAAAATGGTAGGGATGGCAAATGGGCCATTTGACCTAGAATTTGGATGGATCAAGATTGACTGAAGCAATAAATGGATCATTATCTAACCCTATACGAAGTTGAGTTGAGTTAAGATGGACTAAATAATGGATAATAGCTCAATCTGCTCAACTTTACCAATCATTTATATAATTTTCAAACTTATATTTCATGATTTTTTCTAATATAAAAGAAATCTATAAAATGATGAAGTGACAATTCAATTTTTACAATTGAGTTTTTCGTTGTTGCTCGCAATATTTCAAATTTAAAAGTAAATATTCACACCTTTTTTATTTTCATCCAGTGTTCAATATTTGTTTAAGACCTCAACTTTCGAATTTCCATTTCATTTCGTAAGACTCAATCTCCCTACCATGATTTTTAAAGGGAAAAAAAATAAAATTAGGTGTCAATATCAAACTTGTTGGTATCCCTAGCTATGTGATTTAAATTTTTTTTGATACGAAACGAGTTTGCCAGTCCAAGGTTCGAAAATAGTTTGACTGAAAAAATTAAACACTCATACATAAACTGATTAATCAACTAACATGCAGATGCAAGGTTCCAAACGTTCCATATGGGACATCAATATAATTTAGACTATGTATTTCTCCCATCACTATACCATTAGATTATTATCCAACTGAGTAAGATCAATAACATCACCATAGCCTAGCACTAGATTTTATTTTCCTTAACAATTGATGAATAAACTTTATCCATTCATGATTTGATCATGTAAACTTACAATAATTAGACATCAGTTGGAGGTTCCGATGGGCAATCGGAGGATGGTTGTTCAGCTTCAGCTTCAACATCACCTAACGGACGTTGTCCTATATAATTACCTGGTGGATCATAATTGCACGTTACAAAATACCAGTCGTTGTTGCATCGAACCCTGGCGCAACCAAGACGTACCGAATTACGCCAGATTACCTGAGTATAGTGTCCGCATACTTGTCCTGGTGCACAAGTATTAGAATTAAAATCATACCATTGCTTCTCATCGACCCACAACTTCATGGCATAACTCGCATTGAGATCAGGGAAAGCGGCGGCTAGGCATTCGCCATAAGGACCATGAGAGTGGATCATCCCGCAATCACCAATTCTCTGATTTGCGTAATTTTGGGCATAGGCTACTAGACTATCGTTCCATGTCATAGGGCCGACTCCAACTTGTCTACGAGCTTCATTGTGAGGGATAAGATAATCTTCGGGAGAATTTTGAGCTTGTGATGAATGAAATATAGCAAAGGAAATCAAACAAACAACCAAAATGGAGTGTTCCATTTTGTGTTTTGATGAGAACAAGGCATACTATGATTGGGTTTTAATAGGGAAGAATGCCGAGTTAAAAAGTTTTGAGAGTTTTACGTAACTAAACACATTGCAAATTTTTAGCATTATTCTCAAAGTTACCTTAGTATAGCCAGAAAATAGTTACATATTTTAGTAGAAATTCAAAACCTAATTAATAAATTTCCTTGTTCATCCAAATCAGCCCATTAAGAAACGGATGAAATGGCTAATTAATTGGGAGAAATCAGGGAATGAATTAAGGGCATGGATGGTGGGTAATTGTTCCTTTTCTTCTCCTTTTTTTTTCTTGTTTTCTTTTTATATTTATAGTAACACAATTTAAAAGCATATTACAAATACCATATTAACATATTATAAATTAGATTGATTGTGTTTATGTAAATTGTTATTTCAATAACGCATGGAATAAATCATATACTAACCAAATATATATACATATATATATATATATATATATATATATATATATGTGTGCGCGCGCGCTTAATTATTTTGCATGTATTATAGAATATATTTTAATGATATATTGATGAAATATTAATATAATATAAAATATTCACAATCTAATATACTTGAAATATGTTAATAATATTTTTTTTAAAAAGTTGTCAGCATAAAATAAAACTTGGAGAAAAATATAACAGAAAATTATGAGGGAGAAAGAGAAATCGGCAAGTACAATAAAAGTTCAGCGATGGAAATAAATTTCTTAATTAATGAAGGGTGTTATAAATGTTTGAATGAGGCTTATTATTATATTTAATTCTTTTTCTTTTTAAAATACTATATTTGTTATAACATGTGCTACTTATATTTTTACTTTTAAAAAGATATGTTATTTTTGTATATAAGTTTTACTAACTGATTTAGTAAGTAAAAATCTCAAAAGTTATCAAGTTATAAAAGAATAATTAATTGAAAGGTTACTAGTTAGCACAATTTTTAGCCCTATTTGAAAACAAATAAAATTAAATTCCATCCATCCATCTTTACTTGTCGAGTATACTATAAAATAATTTTCTAATTTTACTTTTCCTGTTTGGGAAAAATGAAGAAATAATATATCATTTTATATCTATTTTATTTTTGTTATTAAATATTATTCATTTTTCAATAATTAGATAACTTATAATTAATAGGGTGAACTATAAAATTAACCTTTAATTTATTGTTTTCTTAAAGGGTATGCCAAGTCAAACATAAACAAGTAAAGATGGATGAATGAAGTAATATTATATTGCTTTTTCATTAACGGCATTTCTATTTATTCTTTTGACACCACGTTTTTTCTTGATTAGAAAATTTATTTGCACATAAAATCCTTCATGTTTGATAGCGTGTTTGGAAATTAATGTACGTTTTCTCTGTTATAGTTGAAGCAGGAAAAAGATAAAGTATTTAATTAAAAACACTTGATAAACCGTTCTTAAATTTGATGAATATCTACAACGTAACATTTCTTTACTTTAATGTTTCACTATATTGAACTAGCTAATTAGTAATTTCCATTACAATTATCCGTTACTAGAACAACAATATTTTTTTGTTCCTTTTAGAAATTAATTAATCAATAAATCTCTCTATTTGCCCTCCATCGTGAGTTCTTACTAAATCAATTTTGCCCATGCACATTTCAAAATTCAACCAATGTCTTCCTTCGGCAAAACTAGCACATTAAAATATAGGGTGATTTGCACTTTTGTTCCTATTATTTTGGTCTTTAATATATACTTCTCATAACATTAATTTTTTTTTGAGACGTAAGTCTATATTTTTATATTATAATATTCTACAAGTTATATTCGGACACGACTTCGATTTCTAAAAAACGTATGTCTGGTGACACAAGTTTAATTGTACGGATTGCCCTTATCTCGGAGTGGTTTTTAGCCGTATTTCCCCCTCCTTATAAGTAACTATTTCTACATCAATATATAAAAATAGGGGATAATGCCAAACCCTCCATCAGCCCAACTTCCAAATGGGCATAACATAGGTGATTGGATTTTTTTTATAAAAAAAACACTAAGACACACCCCAAGTACCAACAAAAAGAATTAAAACGAGAATACATAATAACAAAATAAAGCAACAAAACACTCGTACATAAACTGATTAATCAACTAACATTCAGATGCAAGCTAGGGTCCAAATGGTCCATATGGACATCGATTTAGACTACATAATTGCCCTGTCACCCACTAGATTATTATCCAACAGAGGAAGATCGATAACATCACATAGCACACAGCACATGATTTTATTTTCCTTGAACAATATTAAAGCTTTATTCATTCATGATTTGATCATGTAAACTCATAATTAGACATCAGTTGGAAGATTCAATTTGGAATCAAAGGTCGGTTGTTCTTCAAGATCACCGTATGGACGTTGTCCAATATAATTACCTGGTGGATCATAATTGCACGTTATAAAAACCCATCCGCTGTTGCATCGAACCCTTGCACAGCCAAGACGTACCGAATTACGCCAAACCACCTGAGTATAATGTCCACATACTTTTCCTGGTTCACAAGAATTCGAATTATAATCGTACCATTGCCTCTCATCAAACCACATCTTCACTGCACCAGCCGCATTGAGCTGGGGGAAAGCGGCAGCTAGGTTTTCCCCGTAAGGTCCATCAGAGTGGATCATCCCACAGTCACCAATCCTTTGATTAGCGTAATTTTGGGCATAGGCTGCTAGTCTATTGTCCCATGTCATAGGGCCGACTCCAACTTGTCTGCGGGCTGCATTGTGAGCGTTAAGAAAATTTTGTTGAGGAGATTGAGCTTGTGATGAATGTAATATAGCAAAAGTAATGAAACAAGCAACTAAAATGGAGTATCCCATTTTGGGTTTTGATGAGAACAAGGCATAGTATGGATGGGTTTTAATAGGGAAGAATGTTGAGTTAAAAAATTTGCAAGTTGTACAAAAAAAAATAAAATTGAAAAGCATATAAAACCATATTGCTTAATTCAAAGAATGTCAAAGCATGCAACTATTCGTTTAAGCAAAAGCCGCCATTAAAAAAAACCAATATTGATCATGAACACTTAATTAATTTTATAGTTGATTAGATGAGTAAATTTTTCTCTGCCTCGGGAATATGAAATTTTAACCATAGATAAAACTACGAAACAATATTCGAGCAATTTAATTTGTACTTTTTTTTAAAAAACAAACAAACAGATATTGTTTAAATTAATGCCAATATATATAGTTAAGCGCAGCCAGCTTCCATAAAATAAAATATTCATGCAACTAGTTATCCCAGAAGTAGGAAAGCCGCCATTAAATTAATACTAACTTCAAGTGTACCATTATGATCTAATTTGCCAATTCTTCGAAAGTTTGTTGTTCCTTTTTTAATCAATTAATAATTTAATTAATCTCTATTGTGGTGTCACATAGTATTGCAGTCAACCCAGGACCACTCTAATGTGGGATTAGATCAACTTCAACAAGACGCCACCATTTCACATGCTTGTACATATATATTCCTGAAACACTTCATTATGTGTTTTATATGGAGATTTCTTTTTATCTCATAAATTATTGAAACTTTTTATTATGTGCGTCACGGCTCACACCAACACTAGTTTTGTGGGGTAAACTACATAAATGTCCCCCATAGTGGGTGACTTTGTTTTTTTGTCCCCCATAACAAAAGTCCTTCAAAACTACCCCTCCTTCTTTTTTATGTATTGAACAAATACCTATTTGCCCCTCTATACCTCAAATATTTTTAAACAACTCTCTCATGCTTATTTATTTTTCAACTTCTATTCTCTTTTTTTCCTCTTTTTTTAATTTTACTTTGATTTTTATTTATTCTTCTCTCTTTTTTTTTTTTTTTTTTTTAGTTTTTCTAAACCTTTACTTTTTTTTTCTTTTCTCCTCTCAACTTCTATTTTTTTCTCTTTTTTATTTTTCTTTCATTTTTATTTTTTCTTTTCTCTTTTTCTTTTTCTTTTTTTAATTTTTTTTTTCTCAGCCTTTATTTATTTATTTATTTTTGTCATTTTTTTTTCTTTATTTTGTCTTTTTTCTCAACTTTTTTTTTTCTTTTTCTCCACTCAACTTTTCTTTTTTTTTTCTTTTGTATTTTCTTTGACTTTTATTTTTTATTTTTTAAAAAAATATTTTTTCTTTTTCCTCAACTTTTATCATTTTTTTTTCTTTTCTTCGATTCCTTCCAAAAAAATAAGTTACGCCCCATGGGCAAGAGTTGATACTACCACATTGCTTCTTAATTTATGTGATGTTCCACATTGCTTCTTAATTTATGTGATGTTTTATTACTCTTGCCTTAGAGGCAAGATTTAACCCAAGGACTTTCAAACAACAAGTTATGCCTCATGGGCAAGAGTTGACACTACCCCATTATGTTTTGACTTATGAAATGCTCTATAACTCTTGCCTTAGAGGCAAGACTTAGTCCAATGACTTTCAAAACAACAAATTATGCCCCATGGGCAAGAGTTGGCATTACCACATTGTGTCTTGATTTATGAGATGCTCTATAACTCTTGCCCTAGAGGCAAGACTTAGACCAAGGACTTTCAAACAATAAGTTACGCCCCATGGGCAAGAGTTGACACTACCATATTGTGTTTTTATTTATGAGATGTTCTATAACTCTTGCCTTAGAGGCAAAACGTAGCCCAAGAACTTTCAAACAACAAGTTATGCCCCATGGGCAAGAGTTGACACTGCCACATTATGTTTGACTTATGAAATGCTCTATAACTCTTGCCTTAGAGGCAAGACTTAGTCCAATGACTTTCAAAACAACAAATTATGCCCCATGGGCAAGAGTTGGTATTACCACATTGTGTCTTGATTTATGAGATGCTCTATAACTCTTGCCCTAGAGGCAAGACTTAGACCAAGGGCTTTCAAACAATAAGTTACGCCCCATGGGCAAGAGTTGACACTACCATATTGTGTTTTTATTTATGAGATGTTCTATAACTCTTGCCTTAGAGGCAAGACTTAGCCCAAGGACTTTTAAACAACAAGTTATGCCCCATGGGCAAGAGTTGACACTACCACATTATGTTTTGACTTATAAAATGCTCTATAACTCTTGCCTTAGAGGCAAGACTTAGTCCAATGACTTTCAAAATAATAAATTATGCCCCATGGGCAAGAGTTGGCATTACCACATTGTGTCTTGATTTATGAGATGCTCTATAACTCTTGCCCTAGAGGCAAGACTTAGACCAAGGGCTTTCAAACAATAAGTTACGCCCCATGGGCAAGAGTTGACACTACCATATTGTGTTTTTATTTATGAGATGTTCTATAACTCTTTCCTTAGAGGCAAGACTTATCCCAAAGAACTTCCAAACGGCAAGTCATGTCCTTAAGTTTACTTTGATGTCAAAGAAAGAAGATCATTTTTGCGGATTATCTAACTCTCTGTTCATTAGCAAAATATAATAGAAGCTGAGAAAAAAAAAAAAAAGAAGGAAAAAAAATAAAGATTGAGAAAAAAGAAAAAAAAAAGAGAAGAAAAAAATAAAGGTTAAGAAAAAAAGAAAATAAGAGAAAAAAAAAAAAGTTGAGAAGAAAAAATAAAATAAAATATAAATAAAGTTTGAGAAAAATGAAAAAAAATGAGAAAAGAAAAAAACAAAAAATAAAAAAAAATAAAGGTTGAGACAATGAATTAAAAAAAAGAGAAATAAAAAATAAATAATGTTTTAGAAATAAAAGAAAAAAAAGGTTGAGACAAATGAATTAAAAAAATAAAAAATAAAAAAAATTAAGTAACAGTAAAAAACGAGAAAAAAATAAAGAAGAAAAAAAAAGTTGAGAGACAAATGAGCATGGAAAGAGTAAAAACATTTGAGGAGAAGAGGGGTAAAAATGTACTTGTTGTATACATAAAAAGAAAGGAAGGCTAGTCTTTAAAGACTTTTCTTATGGGGGGTAAAAATACAAAGCCACCCACTATGGGGGACATCCCATGTAATTTCCTGAGTTTTGTGTGTGTGGCATCTTTTTGTATCACAAAAATGTGGATGCAAAATTTGTAGATCCAAAGTTGTAAGATTTGGGTGGACCAATTCTTTTAATTTTGGGTTGATTAAATTGTGAAATAAAAGGTATCAGACAAAACAAAAATTTCCACAAGTCGCTTAGGTCTGATTACATTGAGTATGTTATAGTTGGTGTTGCTGCTTATAAGGTGTTATGATCCTATTGCAATAAGTTTCACATTGATTATGTGGAAACTGTTGTGGGGCTTATATAACTTTGACCTCTCCCACTTTAAGAGCTTGCTTTTGGAGTTTAGTTCTCCCAAAGTTGTATCATAAGGCCTTGGGTGATAGGATAAATTACATCTAGTGTCCTCCAAATTAAAATGTCCGATTTTGAATTTTTGTCCCCAAATATCTGGTCTTGAATTGTTGCCCCCAAAGTATGTAGTTTTGAATTTGTCCCCCCTAAATAAGTTCTAATATTTGTCTATAAGACAACTTGTGGTCAATTGAGCAGGTTCACTGTCTTTATATGTACTGAACGTGTGCCTTATGGGCAAGAGTTAGAACGTCTGCCTTATGGGCAACATATCTAAGTTCTAACTTTTGCCTATAAAGCAAAACTTCTGGTCAATTTGTGCAGGTTCATTGTCTTAAAATGTCATGAACGTTTGTCTTATGTGCAAGAGTTAGAACGTGTGCCTTATAGGCAATGGTTATTAAGAGGGGCCAAAAAATCAAGACCAGCCCTTATGAAGATTATTTTTGTAAGACTTTTTTTTATGAATGACAAAATATCAAGACCAGCCCATTTTAGGGTCATTTCTAAACTTAACACGCGGTGATATTGTCATAAGGCCCAAAGCTTCCTTTTTGCTTTCCAAGCCTTTGGGGTTGATATTGTCAAAACTTTTTTTTTTTTTTTTTTGGAAAAATTACATAACACCACAATTTATTTTTACTAAACTACATAAAATCCCCACCCTTTTTATTACTCCCCCCGTTTCAAAAAGAATGACCTACTTTTCTTTTTAGTCCGTTTAAAAAAGAATGACCCTTTCCTTTTTTGGCAACACTTTAATTCCAACTTTCCACATGGCATGTTTAAGACCACAAGATTAAAGGGCATTTTGGTACATTTGACACAACTTTAATTTATGACCACATGATTCAAAAGTCTTCTTTATTTTCTTAAACTCCGTGCCAAGTCAAATTAGGTCATTCTTTTTGAAACGGAGGGAGTAATTACCTAAATCCCGATTTTTTTCCAAAACCATCAGATACATCCCCAGCTATCAATTAAGTTCCCTAAAATATCGGATACATCCCCAACAACCACCGATACTCCACCATTTGTGTCGCGTATCAAGCACGGTGTAACTTGAAGTTACTCCTAATCATATGTTCAATTTGAATTGGAGCATTTCCCCCCTAACTTCATCTTCAATTTTAAAATTTCAAGGTTCAGCAACTACTCTCAAATTTTCATTTAAGTTTCTTCTTAAATTTTTTGGAGTTTTGTTTCTGAACATTGTCTTGTAAAAATTGAAACTGTTCGGAATTATGAGTCAATATCTGTTTGATTTTCTTTTCTTAACTCAAATTCGAATTCAAGGCCATCTTTTAGTATTGGAATTACTCAATTAAACAATATCAACCAAACGACATATGTTGTTAATTTAGTTCCTGGTGTTTATGATATGGAGTCTAATGATTTTCGTGCAACTAGATCAAAATACCGCAACGATCTGGTTATGATGAGGAAGTTGCGGCAGGATGCTATTAGCTTTAAGAAAAAATGGGGTTCTGCTTCTTCGAAAGGCAAAGTTGGTGCTTCAAAATGCAAAGCTGTTGAAAAAACCAAAAGAGACACCCTCAAAAAGGTATTATAGATATGTATCGAATTAAAAAAACTCTGAGATACATAAAATTTGGTGTGAAAATACATAATTTAAATTAGTTACATGCTTGAGACACAATTTTAATTATGTATCTCTCTTTAATTAATAAATTACAGTATTATGTATCTCAACCTAATAGCTTCAGTAATGGATGGTTCTCAGTCAATATTAGTCTACTGATATATTCAATGATTACTAACCAAGTTGATCACTAACACTTTTATGTATCTCAATGCAGGGTACGCATTATGTTGCATTATGTATCTTGATAACCCTGAGACATTCATTATGTATCTTGCTGAAAAAAAAATTTGAGCAGCAGAAAAACAGAAAAGAAAGAAGAAGCTAGTTGTTGCTTGAATAATCGTGATCTTTTTTTGAATTTCAAATTTTGAACTGATTAAGTAATTATGGGGATCCTCTGAAGAGATTTTAATGAAAGTCGCGTGATTTGCTCCATTAATTGAACAGATTTTCGTTATTTCCCTTTTTAAACGCGAAAATTTCTCACAAAGTGTATCGGAAATGGATGTATCGGGAGGTTAGTTGTGTATTCGAAAGTGGCAAAATAAGGGATTATTTGTAATTTTGTTAAGAGAAGGGATAAAAAGTAATTAGGGATAAACTTGTTGGGATTTATGTAAGTTTTCCTTTTTTATTTTTTTGTTGCTTTTCCAGGTGTTGGGCTGATGTTGATCCAACCCATCTCAATTTAGAATAGTTGATAACCCTCCTATTTATTTACTTTTGACCAGTCTAAATTCAACTTGACTTGCTCATTTATATATACTAGTTTAGTGTACGTGCGTTGCACGTGAATTTTAACTGATCATAACTAAGACGTGGATAGCATTCAGAGAAATAATGCACGAAATAATGCGGTAACTGAAGCACAATATACAATAAATGGTAAAAGACATCAAAAGCAAGAAATACATGTTTGAGGCTAATACTACGACAGACACAATGCACTTAGACTCCCACCAAGCCTAAATCTGCCAAAAAGCAAGTCAAAGCTTAACTACCTACTAACTTTCTACCCTAATTTGTGACCTTCATACCCTCCTATCTAATGCACATGTATAAAAAGGAATCACAAATTTCATAAAACAAATATACAATGAGCATGCAACAACGTTATAACTAAATTGCACATAAAAGTTACGACATTACAAAAACATGATTCATAAATCAAAAGAATTTAATCTTCTACCCTAATAAAATTATCTTTGATGTATATATAATAGATGGTGAGTCCTCAGGCTTCTCTGTGTGCTTAATTCTTCATATTTTGAACCCGCTTACTAAAAATCAAACACCTAATTAAAGTGGTTATACGTAAAACAGAGTACATCAGCGATACCCAAAAGAATACTCAAGAACGTATAAGAAATTCATCACATATATAGCATTATGGTATCAATGTGAACTAAGACCATAAAAAAGCCTACCTTTTTTGCACTCGTATATATTTGTCGGTGAAATCAATAATACATACTTTCATACAGTACTAAAAAAATAAAAATAAAGAATCACATAGTTAAAAACGAATAGAAGTAATAAATTTGTTGATCATTGGATGTATACAAAGTAAAAGTTAACTCATGTAAGGACATGGAGCAACAGTTATCTAAAGAACAAATTAGAATAGAAAAATATCTCTATTTAAGACATAGTGCATACCGTATTAAGTACAAAATCAATGACTCCTTTGAGATCGTTGTTTGACGTTGATAATATGTGACTCTGAAATCAATAATAAATACTTTCATACAGTAAAGAATAAAGAATCGTAGAGATAAAACGAATAAAAGTAATAAAAGGGAAGTATGTGTTGATCATTGAATGTATACAAAGTAAAGATTAATTGAGGTAAGGACATGAGACAACAATTAAAGAACAAATTAGAAGAGAAAAGCAAGAAAAGCTTAAGGTGTCACCCGTTATGTACAGCAAATCACATAACCTACAATTCTAATGAATTCTAATTCTACAAGGTAAAATTCTAATTATTTATAGTGTCCTAACTATTTAGAATTGTATATAGCTTATATTTAGTAGTCCTAGCTTTGTGAAATTCTAGTTGCATGTTTAAGGAGGAGTGTCTTATATTTTGTCAAAAATAAAATAATGAAATTCTAGTTGCACATTGTTCCAAAAGAAATTTCCACAAAATTTTCCAAAAAACAAGCTAGTGCAATTCTTTTTGGATATAATTTGTTACTGTATTTTATCACCGAATTTTCTTTTAAAAATAGCCTACCATATTTTTAGATTTGTCAAATATTTATCATGGAAAGTTATAAAAAAAACCTCCCATATATTTACCAAAATTAATTCTCATTCCCATGTATTTTAGGAGTCTACCCATATATTTTAATATTAAATATTATAAATATAATGGTATAATAATTAAAGAAAATAAGTGAAAAGACGATTTTGTCTATTGCAGAGTCTTTTAATGAATGGAAAAAAGTTCAAACAACATTTATAAGGACCTTCACACTTTTAAGATATTGTAGATAAGTATATAGTATTTAAATCTATGAGATTTAATCCTCATCAAAACGGAATAAGAATAAATTTATCAACTAGATCTTCATGTTCTCTCCAATAATATTGAAATTGCAAACAAAATATTGAAGAGAAGTAAGGTGATGATCATAAAGAATAAACTCATATATACTTCATCCAAAATCAGTCTTTGATTTATTAATTAAATTCCATTTTGTCAAAGGGCTAGCTAGGACAACTTCCCGGCCTGTTACATGTCAAAATTTGGAACCTTAAATATGTACTTGACTTACATGGGATGAAAGTACGTAATTTAATTATAGAAACATTGAAACCATGCATGTTAATTAATTAATTAATTAATTAATAATTAATCAATAAGGTTTCTGGCCGACGTAATTTCCAGGGGGATAGTAGTTGCATGACATAAACCACCATTCACCATTCGTGCATTTCAATCTTGCGCATCCAACTTGAAGGGTGTTTTTCCAGATCACTTGAGTATAATGCCCGCACATTCCCTCTCTACAAGTGTTTGAATCATAGTCGTAGTTCGATTTCTCTCCTACCCACAAATCTACGGCATGCACGGCCGTAAAATCGCCGGTGCCCATGGCAAGATTTTCACCATAGGGTGAATGTGAATGCACCAATGTGCATTCATCTAATCTAGTGGATGCGTATTCATGGGCATAGGCAGCAAGAGTGTTGTTCCATTTTAGTGGTGGGAGTTGGACACCAACTTGTGCACGGGCGTTATTGTGGGCTACAACAATATCCTTGGGTAAATTTTGGGCAAGTGAAGAATGGGCCGTTGCTAAAACCATGAACACAACAAAGGTTGAAAGCTTTGAGATCCCCATTTCCTTCTTCTTTGCTTTTTTTAGGCAAATTTGAGGGAAATAGAGAGATGGTGATTGTATTTGTGATATGGAAAAGTGAGATGTTTTTGGTATTTATAGGCACTTGTTGTCAAAAAAAAAGGAGAAAATCTTGGCAGCAAAACAAGAAGTTTATGGTTAGCCCGTGAATGTGGGTATTTGGAAAAAAATACTGTCAAAATTAGCACCATAAAAATGAGAGTATAGCATTAAAAATTGTGTTTAACGTTCAGCATGACTAGACAAAGAGTCAAAGATATTAGTCCACATCATCACATGCCTCAGATACCAAGCTAAAACTATGTTTAACTC
The DNA here is from genome assembly GCA_031232105.1 of Capsicum rhomboideum. Taxonomy (NCBI): domain Eukaryota; kingdom Viridiplantae; phylum Streptophyta; class Magnoliopsida; order Solanales; family Solanaceae; genus Capsicum; species Capsicum rhomboideum. Next base: position 140,342,769 of record CP124719.1, on the reverse strand, counting down.
TTTTTTTTTTTTTTGAGTAAATACATAACTTTTGTGAACAGAAAGAGACATGCTAGAAGCCCATCGTTTTGGCATCGATCAAAAGATAATGGGGAACTACATCGATAATCTTGATAGTTAAAACGAGAATATAATTATAATAACAAAAATGACTTAAAACGGGAATATTATAATAACAAAATAAACCAACAAAACACTCATACAATTATTTCCTTAGCACGTAGCATTTGATATTATTTTCCTTGAACAATATTAAAGCTTTATTCATTCATGATCGATTTGATCATGTAAACTCATAATTAGACATCAGTTGGAAGATTCAATAAATCAATATATATATATATATATATATATAATAATAAAGGAGAATGTAGGAGAGGTGATGTGGCATGCCTCTAAAGCCAAGAATGAAATTTATCTTTTTTCTCAATTTTTGGAATTCTTTCTTAATTATTCCTATTTATATTTCATTCTATCAAATTCAATTCCCATTTTTCATTTTTTCCCCATACTCCTTCCGTTTATTTGCATTCAATTCAATTAAAAATAAAAACACCTTTATGACATTTTCTTTAAGAAATCACAATAAATATTGACTCTTCACATTTTTAACTCTCAGGCTTTTGCCCTTCCAACTTAATGAGAGTTGACTTTCAAAATTTTGACCTCCCAATCCAATATATTATATACTTAGCTTCTAAAATCATTTCACCTTTCAGTAATTTTTAATTTTTGATCATAAAGTTGATGAATTTTCTTCTTTTCTTGGGCAATATCAAGTATTGTTTTTTTTTCATTAGAGAAAATTTGTTTGCTTTATTGTTTCTTATAATTTCTTGTAAGGATTTTCTTCTTCTTTGACCTATTAGGCTTTAAAAAGAATCTTCTTTTTGAGATATTAGTTTTTCCTTTTGTTATTGATAAAATATGTTTGCTTCATCACATATGGAACTGATTTGTGTTTTCATCTACTATATTGCAATGAATTGTGTGTTTTTTGTTAGGCAAAGAATGATTTTCTTTTCTATTTTGTTGATAGGACACAAATAATCTTAATTATTATTCTACAGAAAAATAGTGTTGCACCTTTTCTGTAGTGTATCAATAAGGTCACGGGCAGAGTAACTAGGTTACTTTTTGCATGCTTCATTATAACTTATGGTTTGTTTTTTTCATAACTATTGTGAATTTTTTATTTTATTTTCGTGTCATTCATTAGTAAGTTTGTAATCAAACACATTTAGCAGATCTCGATGTTAAAATCTCAATTTTGATACAATTTATATAAGTTTTGTGAGTTATTTATATATGCCAAAGAACTGAAAGTAATCTCTTTATCTTTTGTTTCTTTCATTTTCGAAAGTTGGTTAGAATGGGGAATTGAAATATAATTATTTTATTATGCAAAATTTTGATCTCACTGAAATAACTTTTTTAGTTAGATATTAAATATATATTATGATTCGATAAAAATAAAGTGATATAAAAATAGGATTGAATGCGTCAATATCTTCCTACTTGACATGAGTGACGTTCAATCCCAAAAAACTATATTTTTCTTTTCTTTTTGGTCAATATTTGTAGTATCGGCATATTGTGCTAATTGTATTTTTATTTATTTATACAATTTAACAGTAAGGGAAAAAAAGTCTGAATCAACTATAATAAGAGAATACTCTCTCATCTTAAAATTATTTTTTGTAGCTTCAATATACAAAAATGATTAAAAATGAAATTTGTGATTTAACTAATCTGTCAAATACTTGAAAGTAGTATATTTAATATTCGTTGTGTTTCTTTCATTTCCGAAAATTAAGTAGAATAGAAAAAACATTTTCAAAAGATAATTACAATATAAAAAGGAGATAATTAGTTTGTTTATTGGTTCGTACTTTCATGTTTTAATTAAATTCATTTGAAACCAACTTCTTAGTCAAGTATGAGATGTATAACATGACATGGTAAAAGCAAAGCAATATTAGAACATATATGGAACCATATTTTCTCCTTGATAGGGAAGAATCAATCCAAGAAGATAATCATCATTTCCTATTTATCAATTTCTTTTTTTGGTGTTTACTTATTGTAAAGATTCTATTTCTTTTATTGTACCATTTGTTAGCAGGAAAAAGAAGTCTCGATTTTAAATAAAGGAAAAAATATATCTTTACTATTTATTTATTTTGAGAAGCTGAGGTAACATTTATGTATATTTAACTAAAATAATACATAGATTGTACGAAAATAATATTTAAATCATATAAAAAAGGGAGAAGTTGAATAAGAAAAATCATTTTTTTTAAGATAGATAACCGGCTTATATTTATAAAAGTACAGTTCTAAGTTTACTAATTTCGCACGGACAAATTCTGAAGTTTCAAATAACACTAAATTCTATATCCATAATGACTCGAGTCCCTTGAGTTTCTTATCTTAAATATAATCTTATCCAATTAGACAATGATGAGTACTAATGCTATTTATCCATTGCATAAATTCACTTCGAAGTTGGTAAAGATCATGTTTGTTTGACATCTTTTTGTGTTTATACAGTTAGTTGGTGAGAAAATTTCATTTTTTAATCTTGATGTGCTTTGTTAAAATCAATATGATAGTGTGAAATTCATTTTGGTAAATCTCTTTTACTTGTGCTTATGGATAATGTAATTCTTTTTATAGTATGTAACTTTCACATCCTCCATAAATTTTTTGGTGTTCTACTTATACTCACTTTGTTATCTTCAACTTCTGGTATATAATAGTGCAGAACATTCTATAGTTTGTTTTTTCATATTTTTCGATTTTGATTGCTCCTAAAAGTGGAAACAAATCTCCTTCTCCATGTAGGGGTAACTTCGGTGTAGTTTTTTGAGCTTGAACAATCAGAAAGGTATGGAAACTATATATAGGGCTTGATATTGCTACTCAGAGATTAATAATTAGGTACTGATACATCCTTAACTCCTTTTTTTAGTTATGATTTTACTTTGATATTTATGGGTTTATTTTCAGTCCTACGTAGCAGTAAAAAGGTGGCAGATCTACGATATTGTATATGTAGTAAAAAATTGAAGGTTGTAACTATTGAAAATTATTGCTCATATTTATATGTGTTTGTGATCTCATTATTCATCCTAATGTGTTTGCAGCAGTAGTTGTTGCCTCTTCTCAGACCAGCAAAAACAATACAGATTTGGTAGGTTCCATGAGCATGAAAAAGTCTGTACTAGCTAAATAAGAGAATATTTATCTGACTGTGCGAAGCGCGGTCAAGTACACTAGTTTGGAATCAAAGGCCGGTTGTTCTTCAAGATCATCGAACGAACGTTGTCTTATATAATTACCTGATGGATCATAATTGTACGTTATAAAAACCCACCCGTTATTGCATCGAACCCTTGCGCAACCAAGACCTACCGAATTACGTCAGACCACCTGTGTATAATGTCCACATACTTTTCCTGATACGCAAGAATTCGAATTATAATCGTACCATTGCCTCTCACCGAACCACATCTTCACAGCACCAATTGCTTTGAGCTGGGGGAAAGCGGCGGCTAGGTTTTCCCCGTAAGGTCCATCAGAGTGGATCCTCCCGCAGTCACCAATTCTCTGATTAGCATAATTTTGGGCATAGGCCGCTAGCCTATTGTCCCTCATCATAGGGCCGATTCCAACTTGTCTACGAGCTGTATTGTGAGGAATAGGATAATCTTGGGGACAATTTTGAGCGCAGCCAGCCTCCTCAAAATAAATTTATATTAATTTCTATCATGGTGTAACATAGTATTGCAATCAACCCAGGACCACTCTAATGAGGGATTAGCTCAACTCAACAAGATGTGGACTTCACATGCTCGTACATATCTAGTCATGATAAAACTTTATTATGTGTCTTATATATTTGATAATAATTGTGTGAAATTTCTGTCTCTGAAATTACTGAAAATTTTTATTATGTGGCTCACACAACTGACACAAGTTATGTGAGGCATCTTTTTGTCTCACAAAAATATAGACGCAAAATTTGTAAATCCAAAGTTATAGGATTTGGGTGGGCCAATTCTCTTTCTTTTGGATTGATTAAAGGGCAACTTTCATAAATCCCAATTGTTTAGTATCTAATTACATCATATCCCCACTCTTCTAATAATTAAATAAAATTCTGAATTTTAATTTTCGGATACATTACTGGGGCTCGGATACATGACATTCCTGATACATAAGTACCAATACATAACTCTTATGTATTAATATCACAGAGATAAATTCAGATACATAAGTTTTATGTATCAGTAACACAAAAAGCATTCTGATACATGATTTTTGTCAGATTTTCAACCAAATACATCTTTCTTATGTATCTGTAACCTAATATTCAGTAAGATACATAGCTTTTGTACACTTGGTGGAGGATCGCGTGATGTATCTTCTTGTCCTTTTCAGCCAGATATATCATTTTTATGTATCTCCGAACTTCCTTTAACAGATATTTTATTCTTATGTATCTCCATGAACATCATCATATTAAACCTTCATTGACGAATCTGCGATCTCCCTCTATACTCCACCCCCAACTTCCTCCGTCGCTGTCTCAGGCCACCGTCGCTATCACCGGCGAGACACCAAATAGACCCTAACTCAGTATCTTACACCACCGCACGTCTATACCCTCACCCCGCTCCGTCTAGTGTCTCATCACTGGTGAAATTCCACAGGGATACACTCTCTTTGGACAGTCTTCGCTTCTAAACTCCAGCGAAATCCAAACGAAAAAATCATTAAATTCCATCACCCATCAGTGACCCCACTTAGTTTGTACACTTGAAAAGCCAAGGTTCACTTCTGTAAAAGGGGTTGAAACAATTGGATTCACCGTTTGAGGGTTCGTCGTTGAACTTGTCCGGTTGAAAGGAGAAAAAAATGAATTGAATTTGGAATTTGGGGGTAGATGTGATGTATCAGACAATTTGGAGAGATAAATTAAAATCTAAGATTTTTATAATTATTTTAAGGGGTTGAGATTTTAGGTAATAATTGTAGGTTAAGGTGTGGTATTATGTAATTTCAACTTGATTAAATTGTGATATACTTATGTAAGGTTCTCTAATTAAAAAGGTATGAGATAGAAAATAATTTTTTTTTAAGTCACTCATGCTGGATTACATTGGGTATATTATACAGTCAGACCTCTTTATGACGTCACCTCGTTATAACGGCATTTCACTATAGCGGCCTGATTTTATTCGGAATCGGTTTTTCATGTTTTATTTTACTTCTCTATAATAACATTCTATCTATAACAATAATGACGTTTATTGTAGTGGTACACTCTTTGTAAAATTACATCTCTATAACGGCATACTCAAATATTATATAATAGTTTTTGTAAGAAATATATTATGTACAAAATAAAATACCAAAATATTTATGATAATCATCATTAATGTAATGCACACAGTAAATTTTAAGTATGAATATCTAATGTTTCAGTTACTTCATAACTTCACGAGGAAAAAGCTACTAATGTTTGTCTTTTTTTTTTTTTTTTTAATATTCATGCTCTTTATAATTTTCCATACTTTTATTTATAACAGCTAAATGAGATTTGAATGTCAAATGATAGTATGAACCAATGAAATTTTCGAACAAACGTTATCACTATAGAGAGGCTTGCCTGGAGTTGTTATTGGTGTTACTAAGGCATTGGGGTGATATTGCCATTAGGCCCAAAACTTCCTTTTTGCTTTCTAGGCATTTTGGGGTAATATTGCCAAAACTTTCTTTTTGCTTTCTGGGCCTTGAGGCTGATGTTGATCCAACCCATCTCAGCTCAAAGTATTTAGAAGAGTTAAATCCTCCTATTTATTGACTTTTTCTATTTTCGATCAATCTAAATTCAATCCGACCTGCTCGTTAAACCGTCCATGTTGTAGGGTGTGTGTATATATATTTGTGCGTGCTAATCCAAATAAATACAAGATGATAGTATTTAATATCCACAAGATTTAACCCTGATCAGAACGGAACATGAATAAAGTTATCCACTAGATTTTTATGATATCTCTAATAATTTGCTAAGAAAATACTGAAGCAAAATGTAAGCTGATGACCATGAAGAATATACTCAAATATACTTCATCCAAAATTAGTCTTTAATTTATTAATAGAATTCTATTTTGTCAAAGGGCTAGCTAGGACGACTTCCCGGCCTGTTACATGTAGAAATTTGGAACCTTACATATATACTTGATTTACATGGGATAAAAGTAATTTAATTACAAAATTACTGAAACCATGCATCTTAATTAATTAATTAATTAATCAATAAGGTTTCTGGCCGACGTAATTTCCACGTGGGTAATAGTTGCATGACACAAACCACCAATAACCATTGGCACATTTCAATCTTGAACACCCAACTTGAAGGGTGTTTTTCCAGACAATCTGAGTATAATGTCCGCACATTTGCTCTCTGCAAGAATTAGATGCATAGTCGTAGTTCGTTTTCTCTTCTACCCACAAATTTACGGCCTCCACGAACGAAAAGTCGTCGGTGCCCATGGCAAGATTTTCACCATAGGTTGAATTTGAATCCACCAATGCGCATTCAGCTATTCTAGAGGATGCATATTGATTGGCATAGGCAGCAAGTGTGTCGTTCCATTGTAGTGGTTGGACACCAACTTGTGCACGGACCTTGTTATGGGCTACAACAATATCCTGAGGCAAATTTTGGGCCAATGAAGAATGGGCCATGGCTAAAACCATGAAAACAACAAAGGTTGAAAGCTTTGAGATCTCCATTTCCTTTTTCTTTGCTTTTTGAGACAAATTTGAGGGAAATAGAGATGGTGATTGTGTTTCTAATTTGGAGAAGTGAGATGGCTTTGGTATTTATAGTTACTACTTCACAACAAAAGGAGAAAATTTTGGCAGCAAAACAAGAAGTTTATGGTTAGCCGTTAGCCCGTGAATGTTGGCATTTGGATAAAAGTATTGTCAAAATTAGCACCATAGAAAAATGAGAGTATAGGATTAAAAATTGTTTAACGTTCAGCATGACTAGACAGAGTCAAAGATAGAGGTCCACATCATCACATGCCTAATATACCAAGCTAATTAAACTATGTTTAACTTTCTTTTCTTTTTTTTTTAAAAGCAAATATATAACTTTTGTGAACTGAAAGAGACATGCTAGGAGCCCATGGTATTTTGACATCAAAAGACAATGGGTAACTACATTAGTAATTGTGACATTTGAACAATGGCAAATAATTACTTTATGTACTAGATTAGTTTAAAATCAACTAGTTAAATTAGTACTCTTAACAATTCTTTAAGCTTTTGGTGTATATAATAACTTTATACTAATTTTTCTTCCATCCACGAATTAATTTAGAAAAAAAAAGTGGATTGTAAACTCTTGGAGCGCGCAATTATGGGAGTAACTCTGGTTTCAAGACATAATAAGTAAAATAAAATTACTTTTCAATAAATGAACCACAAATTATGGACATGCCAAAACTCACACTGTAGACTTTGAAAAGCCATTGTAATTGAACTGCATGTTACTCAAAAGTAAAGATTAAATTAGTGTCTCGTGGACACAAAAGTCGTCAGTTGCAAAGAGTAAAGGTAACCCCTAGTTATTAACATGTAAAGACAATTATACTTTGCTTTTGTTTTTTTGTAATAATCTGCCTTTTCAAACCACTTAATAATTTGGATATGAGTGATGCATATGGTTTGATAAATAGCTATTGTAATTAGGGTTACACATGAAATGAAAGTAGTACACATAAATGTGCATTCAAAGAAAATTACTTACAGTTTTTGTGTATGAATAGTACATTGAAACAAAACACCAAAAAAAAATAAAAAATCAGATTATTCGTATTATATTGTTGTACAAGTTATTGATCATGCAAAACCTTATCAAACTATTTTTTTTGTTTGATATGTTATATAGCAATAATAAAGAGAGAAAAATTATTAGTACTTAAATAGATAATCAAAAAATTAAAACATGATAAGAGTTGAATCTTTTGAATTATGACCTATCGTTTAGCTCATGTCGATCCAACCAATATCAGCCCAAAAGTATTTGGACTAGACCTGTCCAAATTCAATTTGACTCGCCCATTTCACCATTCGACCGTCCAAATGACATGGTAGGGTATCCACGGTGTCAATCCATCTTAATTACAAGTCTATAACTTTTAAATTAATCCACGAGATTCAACCCTTATCAGAATGTAACATGAATAAAGTTATCTAGAAGATCTTCATCACTTCATGATATCTCAAAGATATTGAAATTGCTAAGAAAATATTAAAGGGAAAATGTAAGCTGATGATCATAAAAAATATACTCAAATAATATAATTCATCCAAAATTAGTCTTCTAAGTTACTATTACTTAAATTCCATTTTGTCACAGGGATAGCTGGGACAACTTCCCCTATTACATGTCGTAAATTGGAACCTTACATACTTACATGGGATGAAAGTAAATTAATTATAAAAGTATTGAAACCACGCATCTTAATTATTAATCAATCAATAAGGTTTCTCGCCGATGTAATTTCCGGGGGGGTAATAGTTGCATGACACAAACCACGCTTCACCATTGTTGCACTTCAATCTTGCACATCCAATTTGACGGGTGTTTTTCCAGACCACCTGAGTATAATGCCCGCACATATCCTGTTTGCAGGAGTTGGAGGCATAGTCGTAGTTTGGTTTCTCTCCTACCCACATGTTAACGGCCTCCACTGCCGAAAAGTCCCCGTAGCCCATGGCAAGATTTTCACCATAGGGTGAATCTGAATGCACCAATGTGCATTCAGCTAATCTGGTGGATGAATATTGATTGGCATAGGCAGCAAGTGTTTTGTTCCATTTTAGTCGTGGGAGTGGGACACCAACTTGTGCACGAGCCCTGTTGTGGACTAAAACGATATCCCTGGGCTTATTTTGGGCCAGTGAAGAATGAGCCATGGCTAAGACCATGAACACAACAAAGGTTGAAAGCTTTGAGATCTCCATTTCAGTTTTCTTTGGTTTTTGAGACAAATTAGAGGGAAATAGAGATGGTGATTGTGTTTGTGATTTGGAGAAGTGAGATGGCTTTGCTATTTATAGGTATATCTTGACAAAAAAAGTAAAAAAGAGGAGAAAATCTTGGCAGTAAAACATAAGAAATTTTTGGTTAGCCCGTGAATGTGGGCATTTGGAAAAAAATATTCTCAAAATTAGCACCATAGAAAAATGAGTGTATAGGATTAAAGATTGTGTTTAATGTTCAGCTTGACTTGACAAAGAGAGATGTTCACGTCATTACATGCCTAATATACCAAGCTAAAACCATGTTTAATTTTTTTTTGTTGAGCAAATATATAGCTCTTGTGAACTGAAAGAGACATGCTACGAGCCCATCGTTTTGGCATCAAAAGATCATGGGGACTACATCAATAATTTTGATAATTGAACAATGGCAAATAAGTTTATGTACAAGATTAGTTTAAAATCAACTAGTACGTTTATATAGTAAGCGTGAATTAGTAACTTAAATTAAACAGAGGGGTAATTCTATATCCAGCTGCAGCTAGTTAAACTAGTACTCTTAACAATTCTTTAAGCTTTTGGTGTATATAAAAACTTTAATTATTTTTCTTCCATGCATGAATTATCAATTCCTCCAGAAGAAAGGAGAGAGAAAAAACAACCATTTCTATGAAACAATATCTTATTTACTAGAATCCGTTGCTACTAGTCCGGGTTACCTCAGAGATAAAAAAAAAAGTGGATTTGAAAGCCGCAATTAATGGGAGTAACTCTGGGTTTCTAGACATAAGTAAAATAAAATTACTTTTCAATATATGAACCACAAACTGTGGACATGCCCAAATCACGCTGTAGACTTTGGAAAGTCATTGTAATTGAACTGCATGTTACACAAAAGCAAAGATTAAATTAGTGCCTACTGCCTCGTGGACAGAAAAGTCATCAGTTGCAAAATTAATATACTCCCTCCGTCCAACAATATTTGTCTACTATTGACTTGATACACATGTTAAAAACCAATAAATAAAAGGGGTAATTTTATTATATCATCCTTAAATATAAGAAATTTAATTCCTTGAAAAATGCATTGAGTGATGAATAGTATTTAATAGCAAGGGTAAAATGGATAGAAAAGGGTAAATTATCCATTGATTTTTTCCAAACCGAACAAATATTATTGAACATTTATTTTTAATATAGTGGACAAGTATTGTTGGACAGAGGGAGTAATTTGTTTTAATTTGTGAACTTTGTTTCTTGAGTTTCCACAAACAATGGATCAAATCTGTGAAAAGGGGATAATATGACTGAGAAAAGGTTCAGTTAGTCGATGCTAACGGGTAATTTTACGAAGCTGCCTATGCCCATGGGTCATTAGAATGTGCAAGATTGAATGCAATTATTTGCCTTTTTTTTTTTTTTTTAACAATAATCTTCCTTTTCAAACCACTTAATAATGAGTGATGCATATGGTTTGATAAATAGATATTATAATTAGGGTTATATGTTATACATGAAATGAAAGTAGTACACATAAATGTGCATTCAAAGAAAATCACATACAGTTTTGTGAATGAATAGTAGTACATAGAAACTAGATACCAAAAAAATAAACAGATTATTCATATTAAATTGTCGCACTAGCTATTGCATGATCTGGTGGGTACCATTTATTATTAACTAGAATTAGAGGTGATAAAAATAACCCATAAAAATCTGACATATTCTAGTTGGGTGAGTTAATGACTTGTCAATTTATACATTTAAGTCAATTGATTTTGATCAGCCAAATTCAGCCTATTTAAAAGTTTGACTGATTTACGATGTTAACCCATGCAAAACCTTATCAAAACATTTTAAAATTTTTTTTGCTTGATATGTTATATATAACAATAATAATGAGGAAAAAATTATTAGGTACTTAAATAGATATCAAAAAATTTAAAAAATTAAAACATCGTAAGAGTTAGATCTGTTGGATTATGACCTATTATTTAGCTCATGTTGATCCAACCCATCTCAGCCCATATATAAAACATGATACAGCCTGCTTGTTGTTCTTTGTTTTCTTAGTCGTAGAGAGAGAAAGAGAGAGGGGATCGGAGATCAGAGGGAGAGAAGGGGAAGAGTCTGATATAGTGTGCTTTTCTTTCTTGTTTTCTTAGTCGTAGAGAGGGAAAGAGAGAGAGGGGAGGAGTGGGAGAGAAGAGCGAGGAAAGCGAGAGAGGGAGAAGGAGAGAGAGAGGGGGAGGAGAGTGGCGAGCGAGAGAGGGAGATATAGCAGAGAGAAGCTATAAAACCTAATTATAGTTATGTTAAGTAAATTTATAGCTATATATGTATAGTAAATATAGTAGTTATGTTCGCTTAGTTATATGTAACTTTTCCTTTAAATCCACTAGATTTAACCCTTATCCGAACGCAACATTGAATAAAGTTATCTACTAGATCTTCATAATATCTGAAAGATGTTGAAATTACTAAGAAAATAATTATTGAAGAGAAAATGTAAGCTAATGATCATGAAGAATATACTCAAATATACTTTATCCAAAATTAATCTTTGATTTATTAATTAAATTCCATTTTTCTCACAGGGCAGCTAAGGACAACTTCCCATATTACATGCCGATATTGGAACCTTAAACATATAGTACTTGACTTACATGGGATGAAAGTAATGCAATTATAAAATTATTGAAACCATGCATATTAATTAATTAATCAATAAGGTTTCTCGCCGATGTAATTTCCAGGGGGGTAATAGTTGCATGACACAAACCACGCTTCACCATTTGCACATTTCAATCTTGCACATCCAACTTGACGGGTGTTTTTCCAGATCACCTGAGTATAATGCCCGCACATATCCTGTTTGCAAGAGTTGGAGGCATAGTCATAGTTTGGTTTCTCTCCGACCCACAAGTTAACGGCCTCCACGGCCGAAAAGTCGCCATAGCCCATGGCAAGATTTTCACCATAGGGTGAATCTGAATGCACCAATGTGCATTCTGCTAGTCTAGTGGATGCATATTGATTGGCATAGGCAGCAAGTGTCTTGTTCCATGTTAGTGGTGGGAGTTGGACACCAACTTGTGCACGGGCGTTGTTGTGGGCTACAACAATATCCTTGGGCAAATTTTGGGCCAGTAAAGAATGAGCCATGGCTAAGACCATGAACACAACAAAGGTAATTGAAAGCTTTGAGATCTCCATTTCTGTTTTCTTTGGTTTTTGAGACAAATTAGAGGGAAATAGAGATGGTGATTGTGTTTGTGATTTGGAGAAGTAACATGGCTTTGGTATATATAGGTACTTCTTGAGTACAAAAAAAGTAAAAGGAGGAGAAAATCTTGCAGCAAAACAAGAAGAAGTTTATGGTTAGCCCGTGAATGTGGGAATTTAGACAAAAGTCATGTCAAAATTAGCACCATAGAAAAATGAGAGTATAGGATTAGAAATTGTGTTTAACGATCAGCATGACTTGACAAAGATATAGGTTCACATGCATAATATACCAAGCTAACCCCTTCTAGATTTCAGGAACCATGTTACACAATGATCAGATTTGACCTTTACTGAAGTAGGCCAGCTTGATCAAATACCTGAGAAGACGTATACTTGGGAATTAAGGTAGGAAGAAAAAAAGAGGGGTAAGTCTGGGCAAATTTTCGTCGATCACTTACTATTTAGGTGTCAAGTACACGTTTGCCTTCAGGTGGGTGGAAAGACTGGTGGCTGTTTTCTGGGAATTCTAATATGCAGTTGCTAACTAAATAATCTGCCTTCTCAAACCACTTAAAAAATTTGGGTGCGAGTGATGCATATGGCTTGATAAATAGATATTATAATTAGGGTTACACATGAATGACATTAGTACACATTGTTTACCCTAAAAATGGTAAGTCGAATTTGTATATGAGGTCAAGAGCACGTATGTTAAATCTAACCCTGTTTACGTCCGTTTATCAGCGGATTGATTATTTATTTAAATGAAAAATAATGGATAAAACATAACGAAAACAAAGTAAAACAGATGTAATAGATATATACATATCCGTTCGGCATCCATCAATGAGGTTGCCTTCAACGAGAGCTAGAGTGCACAAATATATAAGAGTAAAGGAAAGACACAACTTAAGGAGCATGCAAGAAAGTGTATGTATTACTTAGGATCTGATTCCAGATGTTTTACGAATAAAGAGAGTTTCCTATTTGTAGGGTACAATAATGAGTGAATATAATAATAACCCTCCGAAAATGGTTTCCTTAGAGGTTCCTATATAGTCTATGACCAATGACGTGCTGTCGAGATGTCCTATCCATTACAGGCATTGGCTAATACTCTCTCCTACTAGGGTCAGAAAGCTACACTGCGCGTCCGCATACCTGACAGTCCTAACGCCTTTATCCCCTATCATTTTCCTTCCACGCCAACCTTGCCCCTTGAATAGAGGTGTTTCCTCCGTATGAAGTCTTTCAGAGGATGGCATTGGACGGAGACCCTATCGATGGTGCTGAGTCCATGACTACATAGGGTTTTTACTCTCGAGAGGTCCCTTTGCTCTGTTCTGTGAGTCCCGAGTCCTTACCCAATACAGACATAAATGTACATTCAAAGACAATTACTTACAGTTTTTGTGTATGAATAGTACATTGAAACAAAATAACAACAAAAAAAAAACCAGATTATTCTTATTAACTGCACAAGCTATTGATCGACCATTTTATTATTTATTAGAATTAGGGGAGGCAAAATTAACTTATAAAAATATGGCATATCTAAGTTTAGGCGAGTTAATGACTTGTAATTTGTTTTGATCCGCCAAACTCAACCTATTTAAATGTTGGAGTGTTTTAGGCAAAATCTATAAACCAAATTAACCTATGCAAAACCTTATAAAAATAATTTTCTTAAAAAAAAAAAGTTGTTTGCTTGATATGTTATATATAACAATAATAAAGAGAGAAAATAATTAGGTACCTAAGTAGATACTAAAAAAATAAAAACTTGGTAAAAGTTTGATCTGTTGGATTATGTCCTTAGTTTAGCTCATATTGATCTAACCCAAAAGTATTTGGACTAGACTAATTCTATCTTTGACCGGTACAAATTCAATCTGACTCGCCATTTCATTTAAACGTCCAAATGACTTCGGTGCGTATCTGTCACGCCCCAAATACCAACGAGGCATGATTGGCACCCGAAGCCGATATGGCCCGAGAGAACCAACCTTTGCTTATGAACATTCGCGTACATAATCTCATGTGAATCGTATTACACCTTGTGCAACTATGCGGAAGTCATAGACATGAAAACATAAGTCATAGCTAGGTATGTAAAACTTGGCCGTTTGAGCCATTAAGTCAAAACAACATGTACTTTCACATTTATACACCCACATCCGTCTACAAAAGCCTCTAACAAAATGCATTGACCAAATGAAGTAAAAATCGGGACAAGTCCCCGCTTTATACAACATGTACAACAGTGACTCGGAGAGGCCCCGAACTAACTGGAGCTCACCAAAGATCTGCAACACTGACAATCTACTGTGGAGGCCTACTAGTGCCTGCACCTGCAACTTGTAAGGTAAGTCCCCAAAAGGGGTCAGTACAAAGAATGTACTGAGTATGTAAGGCCATAAGAAAAACTGAGTCAGTGCATAAGAACTTCAATGGAACTAATTATAAGAGAAACTCAATGTGTGGAATCATGTACCTTTCCTTCATTATTATCATCTCCAATGATACATACATAATAAAAAAATAACCATGGAATCAACAAAAGAGAAATAGCAAATGTGAACAAACTCTCTTTCTGTAGGTGGGATACCATGTACATTACGTTCTTTCTTTCACTTGCCTTTACTTTACTTTACTTTACTCATACACGGTTAGGGCCCTCATCATGCAGGTGATCTTGTCTCCCCATGGATAAAATCATGTCATCATGCAGGTGTTCATTTCACCCCATGGATACATCATGCAGGTGAATCATTTCACCCCATGGATAAAATATCATCATCATGCAGGTATTCTTTTTACCCCATGGATAAGATCATGTCATCATGCAGGTGTCCTTGCACCCCATGGATAAATGACCATCATCATGCAGGTATTTGTACCCCATGGATAAATTAGCATCATCATGTTGGGATCGAGTCGAGCTAGGCTTATTCCCCTAGACTTGCCACCCATAAATCAATCATTAACCACATTGCATTACTTGATTCTTACTTCATTTCATTACTTTGAGATTGATACTTCAACTTGTGAGGGATTGATACTTCAACTTGTGAGAGATTGATACTTTGATTTGGAACATAACATTGATGGAACCATGAAATATTTATAACATTACTCAAAGTGTATGAAACATGTGAATGACAATTGATCAATGCATAAAGAACATATGATGAACCATAATTGATACCCGAAATTAGGGTACCTTGGCTTATGAGGGATTGATACTTTTGTAGCCATGACATTGTTGGAAGCTTTGAAACAATAACCAATGAGCTAGAGACGTGTATATAAACATTCTTGGAAACATACTGTTGGAACCGTTGAACAATGAACAATGAACAAGATACATGGGTATGATCACTATTGAACCCTTGGAACATAACCTCATTGCTCTGTTGGAACATTACTGCAGGATATGAGACATGTGTAGAACTCTATTAGAACTGTGGATCATGACACTAATTGGAACACACCCATATACTTTACCTTACTCTTGTACTTTATGAGATTAACACCTTAGCCAAACACGTACTTACATGCACATCTCACTTCACCCCTTTATCTTATGAGATTGACAATTTCACTTATGAAGTATAACTATACTAACTTGCACATCACCTCGCTTATTACTCTTATGAGATTGATACTCTTACAATTGGTACAAGGATAAGCATCATACCATAGGACTCATAACATGATTGGAACAATGATATTCAACTAAACAAGCTCTTTTTACCTCATTGCTCTTATTGGGATAATTCTCTTAGGATCAACAACATATGACAACTTAAGAACTTCCACCCATAAATAAGAACTAAGTGATTCATGATTCGTATAGGAGTAAAACACATATGACTATCAATATATCACCCCTAGTTGGCATACTATAGAACCCCCTTGGTATAGTACACTTTTGGAACCTTAACATAATGATCACTAAATACGATACATGTGGATACTAACTATTCATCACCCTGCGATGCAATACCTTAGACCATTTGGAACTTTTGACATATTAGCCAATGAACGTGAGTCAACCAATGGGCATGAGTCAATCAATAAACATGAGTTATACGATTCACCATTGACCAATGAATAAGGAACATATGAGTAACTCTAGCCAACTATTGAATATGAAATACCTTAGAGTATTTCGGAATCAAGTGAGTGCTATGACAGTGTGAACATCATATGTTGCAGAAGGATATAAAAGTAACCTTACATACCTTATCTTCCCAAGGTAAGCACACAATCAAATATGTGAGCGCAACAATGCCGCTCCTTCTTTACTGTTCACTCTACATCACAATTACATAATGGAACCAACATTAACCACCAATTACTTTGCAAATGCATACAATGTCAATAAATTACATGTTTGCCTTTAAACATGTCATTTCCCCTTGACAAATCCATTGACAAAATTATTATTCCAAAAATTCCATAATATTCCCAACATTGACCAATACATGATAATTGATACATTTCACCACAACACTTCTCCTTTACACTTTCTTATCCATCACACATCACAAATAACCCATCAAATGACCTTAATACAACTCATAACACATATCGGCCAAAATCCCACAATTTCCACTTATAGACAAGAACAAGTTTAATACCAAAAATAACACCATACATGTTCATATTTTGTCCATACCATGCTTTTTCATCAAAGGCTCAAGGCCTAATTCAAGTTCAAATTACCAAGATGACACATCTTTCACCAAAGGCAAAATACACTATTCATCATCTTGCCAACACCACTAGCATAATATATATAATCTCCCATGCATATAATATGTTAATGTACAAGAATAATCACTTACCCAAGCTTGGAAGATGGTGATCTTGTCCAAGGAGTCCAAAGGAAGATGTTGCTTTAGGGTTTGAAGTTGAAAGAAATATGTGAGAAAATATCACAAAGGCATGAGAGTTTTTGGACAATAAAATCTGATCTTGGGGCCTTTATATAGCCCCCAAGTCATCCTTAGCCACACTTGGCATTACATGATATGTTTAATTGGTCAATTAGTGGAAGAATGGGTCACTTCCTCTTGGGCCAAGTCTTTTAATCCCATTTTGGGCCTATCTTTGGGCCCAATAACTCATATCCATGTAACCCATCCAACTTCATGTATTATTCACCATATATCTCATGTTTACATAATTCCATAATGTCACGACAATATTCTCTTCCGAGATTCTCATTCGTCGCCTTAATCGAAAAAATTGGAATTCTAGTCGCCCTTGGCTTCATTGGACATTTTGGATCACTATTCACATTTCATGATTTGATCATGTAGGAGTATGTAGGAGTGTATTGAAGTGTTTGAATCTTTAACAATGCTCAAATAACTCCAAAGAACCAAAAGGAACCATCTAGAAATTGTCGTAGAATTGCGTTACGAAACGACTCCGGAAAGGCACAATTGTTGTGCCTTGCGCCACTGCTGAAAAACAAGGCAGTGGCGCAAGAATCCACTGCCCTCTGAACTTCTTGGCTGCAGGTGGCTTGCGCCACACCCCTGAAACAGGGTAGTGGCGCAAGTTTCAGCACTTTGCTGAAATTTTCGACCACTTATCCAATGTTTACGTATCGTCCAATCCCTTATCAAAACACTACAAAATACTTACTTAGTGATATTAACCATCAAGTAAACATGACTTAAAGTCACCAAATGAGGTTAGAATGTGTACAGGGTATCAACCAAATGCATCACGAAATCACAAAACACTTCCTATGAAAGGCTAATTGCATGTACGTGGCCAAATTTCAATTTTTCTCATCTTTAACATTTCCAAATACATACTTATAACTCTCGACACCTAAGTAAACATCATTCAATGTTATCAAATAGGGTTGGGAAGGTACGGGGTGTTACAGTATCCATGGTGTCAAATTGTCAACCCATCTTAACTACAGACTCGGCTCCTCTCCATTATCCTTTCTCTCCATTTCCTCAAGTACATAGTTAGATGAATTTCACTTGTCTTATTTGTTTATTAAGGATCTAGATTAAATTAATTTAATAAGTATTTTAACCATAGTTTAAAAAATTGATTTTGGAAAACAACATTTTAACTTTGGTAAAAAAAATATACCTATCCACAAATTTTGATAACCATAAACATCATTAGTAATTCTAATTTATAATTAATATTTTTATCTTCAAACACCAACTATGTACGCATATCTCCTAAATACCAAACATATCGTGGCACATCAGTATTAGTAATTCCTCACCGCTCCACCCCTTAATACAAAATTTAAATCTCGTAGGACTTTAGTTTCTATTTTTATGTCTAAATTTGATTAATATTGACTTAGTAATTTAAAAATTTTGTGCCTTTATAGATAAGTTTGTTAAGATAAACAAATGTAATCTCCATGAATGATTTTTTTAATATTGAAATTAAGATTACTAATGATGAACGGAAGAATTAATAATAAAAGTGAGTTTCAATTTTATTTTCTTAAAAAACTACAGTTTGTGGTTTACTAATGATGATGTCCAGTTTTAATATTTGAATGTAAAATAAAATTGATGATATTAATTGATATCAAAATTTGTGGAGAGATATCTTTTTTTATCAAAGTTAAAGTATTTTTTTAGACCCTTAATAAGTAAATAGGACAAGTGTCACTCATCCAACTATGTACTTGAGGAAATGAAGAGAAGGGGTAATGGAGGGGAGCCAAATCCATTAATTACAAGTCTATAGTATTTAAAATCCACGGGGTTTAACCCTCATTAGAACGGAACATGAATAATGTTACCACTAAAATCTTCATCATATCTCCAATAATATTGAAATTGCAAAGAGAATATTGAAGGGAAAATGTAAGCTGATGATCATAAAGAATATAGTCAAATATACTTCATCAAAAATTAGTCTTTAATTTATTAATTAAATTCGATTTTGTCTCGGGGATAGCTAGGACAACTTCCCGTATTACATGACAAAATTGGAACCTTTCATGTATACTTAGACTTACATGGGATGAAAGTAATTTAATTATAAAAGTATTGAAACCATGCATCTCAATTAATTAATAAGGTTTCTCGCCCTCTACATTTCCAGGGGGGTAATAGTTGCACATCACAAACCACGCTTCACCATTATCGCATTTCAATCTTGCGCATCCAACTTGAAGGGTGTTATTCCAGATCACCGCAGTATAATGCCCGCACATATCCTGTTTGCAAGAGTTGGAGGCATAATCGTAGTTTGGTTTCTCTCCGACCCACAAGTTAACGGCATCCACGGCCGAAAATTCGCCGTAGCCCATGGCAAGATTTTCACCATAGGGTGAATCTGAATGCACCAATGTGCATTCAGCTAATCTGGTGGATGAATATTCATGGGCTAAGGCAGCAAGTGTGTCATTCCATGTTAGTGGTGGGAGTTGGACACCAACTTGTGCACGGGCGTTGTTGTGGGCTACAACAATATCCTTGGGCAAATTTTGGGCAAGTGAAGAAAGAGCCATGGCTAAAACCATGAACACAACAAAGTTTGAAAGCTTTGAGATCTCCATTTCCTTTTTCTTTGCTTTTTTGAGACAAATTTGAGGGAAATAGAGATATGGTGATTGTGATTGTGTTTGTGATTTGGAAAGCTGTGATAGCTTTGGTATTTATAGATACTTCTTGACAAAAAAGAGTAAAAGGAGGAGAAAATTTTGCAGCAAAACAAGAAGAAGTTTATGGTTAGCCCGTGAATGTGGGAATTTGGATTTAAAAAAAAAAAAAAAAAAATCTCCCCTTTTTGACTTGATTTTCTTGATAAAACTTGATCCGTCTTCTTCACATGCATGATCTTCGTTCTTCACATAGTCTTCATCACTGCTGCTTGGTATGCTTAAAAAAGGAGCTTTTGGGGTTAAAAATATATGAGCCCTTTCGGGTTAAAATTATTGGAGCCTTTTGCAGGGTTAAAAGTGAGCTTTATTTTTAAAGATGTAACAACAGGATTGTTGAAAATATGATTGACAATTGCCTCCACGTGTAGTTTTTGGACAAAATCTTCATTATCATCAAATTGGTTGCAACTTGATTTGTGTCATGCCCCGAGTTCCAACGGGACGGACATGGCACCCAAAGCCGATAAGGCCCGAGAGAACCAATCTACATCCATAAACACCCATACACATACCACGCAATAGTCATCACCACCACAATTAGAAATAAGAAGCCAATAGCGGAAATTATGAAAAATATATAAGAAATAAGAAACTTGGCCGTCAGGGCCATCAAGACAAAACATACGTTCATCACCTTCCCTTCATCTATCCCACAACATCTACAAAGCCTCTACAGATGCACAACCAAAACCAACCTAGAGTCGGGACACACCCCGCTCTATACATAAGACCAAAACAAATGTACATATAAGACTCGGAAAGCCCCGAACCAACTGGAGCTCACCAAATTTCCGCAAACGATCCGCAACCTACAGTGGAGGCCTACTAGTACCTGTGCCTGCAACAAGTAAGGTAAATTCCCCCGAGGGGGTTAATACGAAGAATGTACTGAGTATGTAAGGCTATAAGAAACTGTACCAATAAGTGAGAACATCAAAGTAACTCAAAGATAAGAGAATAGACAATATAGATAAACCAACATTCCATACGTGTGGAATCATGTACATTACATTCTTTATTTCCTGTATCATCTCAATATCAACAATAATCATATCATGCCCGGGACCAACTGATCAGTGGTAAAAGAGGATGACCCATGCTAGGCATTTTAACCCCTGGGATACGGTCCTCATCAATATATATATCGGGATCGACCCATGCTAGGCTTTCCTTTCACCCCTGGGATACCACCAGTAATATTGGGATCGACCCATGCTAGGTGTTCCTTCCACCCCTGGGATACCACCCAAGAACACATAACTTCTCTTTACAACATTACTTTAATCTTTAGTTATGAAATTGAAACATTGTTGGTTATCGCATTATTGGAATTTTGGGACAATGTTCAATGTACAAGAGACACATGAATAAATATATATATATATAGGTAACCAACCTGACATGAGATACTTTGGAACATTTCGACATAGGTACAAGTACAATGGCAAAGGGAGCAATATGTGCTGCAGAAAGATACGGACAAAAATAACCTTACATACCTTAGCTTCTCAATAAGAATCCACAATCCTATTGCATATAATGATCCAGCCCCTTACTCTACAACACAAGCACATAACGGAGTTTACGTCAACATCTAACACCATACAAGTGCAAAAGACGACAAAAGTTACATAATTGCCTATAACGCCATTTCCCCCTTTACAATGAAATTTCGGCATGACCATTCCAAAAATACTACAACATGCCATACATTGACCAAACATCATAACCAATAGCATTTCGCAACAAAGCTTCTTCTTTACACTTTCTCATTCACACCATATCACAAAGAATCCATTAAGTCACCTTAATACACTTCATAGCACATATCGGCCAAAATCCCATAATTTACACTTATGGAAAATAACAAGTTTAGTAACATAATCACACCATACACGTTGATATTTCATCCATACCATGCTCTTTCATCAAAACCACAAGTCACCTTTCAAGTTTAATTCACAAAATGGCACATCTTTTACCAAAGGGCAAAAGTGTCCTATTCAACCTTTCCAACACAACCATCATGATCTACACAATCTCTCATGCATATAATATGTTAAATCACAAGAATAAATACTTACCCAAGCTTCCAAAGTGATGATCTTGTCCAAAGTGGCCAACTGAAATGGTTGCCTTAGGGTTTTGAAAAAGAGAGAAATGTTTGTGAAAATATCCAAAAAGTTATGAGACTTTGTAATGAATAAATCTGATTTTTGTTCCCTTTATATAGACCCTCAAGTCAATCCTTAGCCACTTCTTTGGCATTAAATGTTATGGTCCCTTAATTAATATAAGAATGGGTCATTTCCCTTTGGGCTTTTCATTTTGGCCTTGTTTTGGGCCTCAATTTGGGCCCAATAACACATATTAGCTTAGCCCACTAAAATAAATGTATAATCCATCATATATATCATGTTTAAATAATTCCATAATGTCACGACAGTATTAACTTACGATATTCCCGTTCGTAGCCTCAATCGCAAAACTAGACATTCTAGCCGTCCATGGCTTAATTGAACATTTTGGTAAATTCGTGTGTTTCATGGTTTGATCATGTATGAGTGTATTAAGGTACTTGGAGACTTAATAAGGAGTAAATAAACACCAAATAACCGAAATAAACCATGGAAGAATCAACATCGCATTACGTCGCAAAACGAGTTCGGGAAGGCCACATTTTTGTGCTTTGCTGAAATTTTTCCTACTCCGTCTAATACTAGTATATCATCCAATGCCCCATCGAAACACTACAAAATACGTACTTAGTGACCTTAATCATCAAGTAAACATGACTCCAAGTTACCAAATAAGGTTAGAAACGTACGGAGTGTTACAATTTGAAACCACTTTAAACCTGTCTTTAATCTCGTTTCACCAAATCATTGGACCTTTGAACCGTAGGCTTTGATACCACTTGTTGGGTTCGAAAATCGAGAGGGCGTCATGCGGAAGTATATAATTTGCAAACCATAGAGGCGATAATTCAGACGACAAAAAAAATACTAAAAAGCATATTATTAATATGGTTTGTTCAAACGACCTACATATTATGAAACTAATATTAAAAACATAAAACCTATTGGGAGAAATCTCCCCCTAAACAAGACTCTTTGATGACTACATTGTGGATGCTCTTGTGTTATGAAATAAGAAGAAGAATCATCAATATATAGAGGTGCAAAACTTTTCCTCCAAAAAAGAGGTTAGTCAAATATGAAAGAGTTTTATATTTTCCTTTTAGGAAAAGTAAAAGTAATTATGGTATTACTTTTATTTTCCTTCAATAGAAAATTAATACTCAAATTTGATAAGAAAATCAGGGCAAAAACCCTAACATGAATGTGGAATTTGGATAAAACTGTCAAAATTAGCACCATAGAAAAATGAGGATGTAGGATTAGAAATTATATTCAACGTTCAGCATGACTTGACAAAGATATAGGTTCACAAGCATAATATACCAAGCTAACCACTTCTAGATTTCAGGGACCATGTTAGACAATGATCAGATTTGACCATTACTGCAGTTAGCCAGCTTGATCAAATACCTGAGTAAACGTATACTTGGGAATTAAGGGAGGAAGAAAAAAAGAGGTGCAACTCTTGGCAAATTTTCGTTATTTACTATTTAAATGTCAAGTACACGTTTACCTTCAGGTGGTGGAAAGGCTAGTGGCTGTTTTCTGGGAATTCTAATATGCAGTTGCTAACTAAATAATCTGCCTTTTCAAACCACTTAAAAATTTGGATATGAGTGATGCATATGGTTTGATAAATAGATATTATAATTAAGGTTATACATGAATGAAATTAGTACACATTGTTTACCCTAAAAACGATAGAGTCGAATTCGTATGAGGTCAAGAGCACGTGAATTGATTATTTATGTAAATAAAAGATAAACGCATAAAACATAACGAAAACAAAGTAAAACAGATGTAATATATACATCAACATATGGAGTATCAGATCTTCGTCTAACAAGGATGCCTTCCACGAGAGGCAGAGTGCACAAATAAGAGTAAAGGAAAAACATAGCTTAAGGAGCACGCAAGAAAGTATATTGTATTGCTTAAGATCTGATTCCAGATGCTTTACAAATAAAGAGATCAGTTCTCTATTTATGGGGTACAATGAGTGAATAGTAATCCTCCGGAAAGGGTTTCCTTAGAGGTTCCTATAGTCTATGACCAATGGCGTGCTACCGGTCAGGTGTCCTATCCGTTGCAGGCATTGCCACTCTCTCCTACCAGGGTCAGAAAGATATACTAATAAGAATTGGGTTACTTGAATAAACAAGAAAATAATGCAGAAGCGAAAATACTAAGTTTAAAGACAAGACATTATAAAGATAGATGAAATTTGAGAATAAATCCCCAATTTTGAGATTAAGTGCCAAAACCCTAATTGATCTTAGTATTCAAAATTAACAGATTAAGACTAATTATGATACCAATTGAGTCAATTCAAGAACTTAGATCAAAAGTGATCTCTAGACCCCTATTTCAAAGAAATTAAAGAAAATAATTAGTATAAGACTAATCACCTTCTTTAATTAACTTTAATAGAAATCAAAGATATTAAGTTAAGAATTAATCTTACCTCCTAAAGAATCGTTCTTATAAGGTTGCAAGATAAATCCCAAGTAATTGTTTTCTTTAACTAATTCAAGAATTGTTGAAGAATTGTTTTCCCCAATTTCTTTAATCCCAAGTAATTCAAGAATTGTTTTCTTTACACACAAAGGTGTAAAGAAGAGAAACTCTCAATTAATAATTGTTGACACCCAATTTTGACCTCCCGATATTTCTCCCGGGCTGCTATTCTATCAAAAAATATTAGTTTTGAATTTTTAATTATTATTTTGGTATCAAATAAATTCTGACATTTCGTATTTATGATTTTAAGGTATGCAATTTATTTTAAGCATTTAATTTTATATTATTATTATAATTATATATATATATATATATATATATTATAATTATATATATATAATTTACTAATTTAAATATAATATTTTTCATAATTTTGTAAATATTCATTAAACTATTTCCTCAAATATGCATACTCATAATTTACAAATATGTGGGTTTTTTTTTTGTTTTTTTTTTATTTTTTATTATTATTATTATTATTATTATTATTATTATTATTATAGTATTTCTTAAAATTCATATTCAATTTATAGGCGCCTAATTTATTTCAAACTATCATTATCCTCGATTTCAAATAATATATTATATGTCATTAATTTTATATACGTAATTTATTCATAGTTAATTTAAGCATAACAATTTTTCATGATGATTGTTTATTTTGTTATTGTTATTGATTTTATTACTATATTTATTAAATAGCATCCCAATTCACTATAATTTCTCCAATTTATTTAATTTCTAACCGTTTTATATCCCAATTAGTATCAATTCTAGCCTAAATTGAGTTCAATTTTACTCAATTTTTAAAAAAAATCCCCAATTCAATTTTAAATAATCTAAATTTTTGAAAGCCAAGATAAATTGAGTAAGTGACATGCCAAGTGGGTGGAGTTCATACTCAATTTATCTTGGCTTTCAAGTATCTCAATGACTCGGTGTCAGTCTTTATCACAAACTCACGTGGCCACAAGTAATGTTGCCAAGTAGCCAAAGCCCCTACCAAGGCATATAACTCAAGATCATAAGTAGAATAATTCAATGTAGCTCCACTCAATTTTTCACTAA
Organism: Capsicum rhomboideum; assembly: GCA_031232105.1. NCBI lineage: Eukaryota > Viridiplantae > Streptophyta > Magnoliopsida > Solanales > Solanaceae > Capsicum > Capsicum rhomboideum. The sequence goes on along the minus strand of CP124719.1, from coordinate 140,317,071 downwards.
AATACGCAATAGGCTTGGAATCTTGCATTAGAACAGCCCTTATGCCTTTCCACTAGCATCACATTCAATTTCTAAAGATTTGGAAAAATCAGGTAATTGTAACAAAGGAGCATAATACAACTTATCTTTCAAGACATTAAATGCATGCTTTTGTTCCTTTCCCCAATTAAAATTTCTATCCTTTTTAATGACTTCAGTTAAAGGTGAAACAATTGCACTAAAGTCCCTCACAAATCTCCTATAGAAACTAGCAAGTCCATGAAAACTCCTAACTTCCGTCACGCTCTTAGGTGTAGGCCATTCTTTATTGCTTTAATTTTATCGTCATCAACTTTAACACCATTCGAGCTAACAACGAAATCAAGAAAGATTACTTTATCAACACAAAACGTGCACCTTGAGAGATTAGCATACAATTGTTGCTCCCTTAGCACATCAAAAACTAACCTCAAGTGTTCCACATATTCTTCAAGAGAGGTAGAAAAGATCAAAATATCATCAAAATACACCACCATAAATTTGCCATAAATTTTTTTGAAGATATGGTTCATTAGCCTCATGAAAGTACTAGGTGCATTAGTTAAGCCAAACGGCATCACTAACCACTCATACAAACCATACTTTAGTTTTGAAAGCAGTTTTTCACTCATCTCCTGGATTCATTCGAATTTGGTGGTATCCATTTTTTAAATTAATTTTAGCAAATACCTTAGAGCCATGCAATTGGTCAAGCATATTGTTGACATCCAATTTTGGACCGACATTCTTAAAATAAATATTTTTGTACTTTTTATTTTTTAAAGAACATAAAATTTGATTTTTACATATTTTGGTGCAATTTAACACAAGTTATTGATAATTATCCTTTTTCTTGAAAATGTTAGGATATTTATCAATTTATTACTATTTTAAGTTAATTATTGACTGTCACTGATTTTTGTATATAGTCATTTTTATAAACAAATGTTGTTTGAATTTTATTAAATAATCATTTTTGTTTTAAATTCAAACCATATTCTTATCTGGCATTAAATATATTTGTTAATTTATTTTTTATCATAATTCGTTAATTCACGGAGAAGATATTTTTTGCACAGATAAGTTAAATATCCATAATTTTGAATAAGATCAAATAATCATTATTTTGATGACTCATTATTTTGGATAGCCCATGGTTTGCTAAAATCATAGTATTGAGCACATGATTTTGCTCTTGAGTGGTTTTATTTTTCCTATAAAACTAATTCACTCCCTTCACAATTAATGGTGGTGAAAATTTCTAAATTAGGGTAAACAAATTATTTTCTCCCTTTCCATTTTTGGCAAAATCAGCCGCCAAACACCCTTTTCATTTTTTCGGTGACCCAGCACTACCGAAATCCGGTGAGACCAAACGGACCCATTTCCTTTTTCTCCGGGGTGAAAACACCACCCACCACCACGAAACAGCCACCGCATCTCCTTTCCGTTCTCCGTTCTCCGGCTAGCTCACTATCGGAGCAACCACCAGTAACCGGAGCACCACCAACCAGCTCGCTCTTCATTCTCCATGAACCACCAGTGACGTTTGTTGTCCAGATCTGGTCGACGAACCAGCAACAACGACGACATGATAAACAACAAACCCATGAGCTCCGATCAGCTCCTTCCTCCTCTCCGTTCAACTCCGGTGAAGCAACGCCATTAACGGCGAACTCAGAGTTCACAAACCAGCCAACCAGATCTGTCCGACGCTCAGATCTGGTCAGAAAGTGCTTTCTCCGGTAACTCCTTTCTTTTGATATTTTCGTCCGTGTTTTTGTATATTGTTTAGTTCGCATTATGTTGGACTTTTTATTCACATTTTTTGTTGATTTTGGACTGTATCTTTACATCTTTCATCGATGTTTTGTTCAAAATCTCACTTCGATAATCCTTTACTGTTACTAGAATGATTATGAGCCTTCCACGAATTCTCCAGCAACTTTGGCACATGTTTAGCTATTGTTGATGTTCTATTTTTCTATTGTTGATTTTTCCTTTATTATTAATTATTATTTTGGACGTTGACTTAACCATTGTTTTTAAAAGTTTCCAAACAAATCTTGATAATGTTTTGCTACTGTTTTGGTTTTGTTTATTATTATTCAAAGTTGCTTCATTTTGTTAAAAAAATTATTTTGCTATTTTTATTATTGTTTCTTAGGTGTAAATTTCATTATTGACCTTCCACGTATTCTTCAATGTTGAGTATTTATTTTTGGATATTAGCATATTTAGACGAGTTTTAGTTTACTTGGCCAATGATAAAATTTCTCCGTCGGATTTTTGAGGCATCCACTTTTTAAAAGACGGATTTTATTTTAAATTCAATTATTTTATTCAAGTTTCTATACTTGGCCAATGATAAAATCTCTCCGTCGGATTTTCGAGGTCTTTCCATTATAAAAGACGGATTTTATTTTAAGTTCAACTATTTTATTCAAGTTTTCATACTTGGCCGATGAAGAAATTTCCATCGATTTTCAAGCTCTCCCATGTATATTAGATGGGTTTTACCTTTTGTTTATTATTTCTTTAATTTATTTCGATTCATATTTATCCATTACTAACACTTTTACCAAGTATTTTTACAGGTACATGGAGCTTCTTCCCGAAGAAGACACTCGAATCCGAATTTGAGGATCATTTTGAATTACTTATTGTATTTATTCATTTTGTTTAGCGATAGGCAAATACTAGGTCGTCTTCGTTACTCATGTTTTACTTTATTCATTGTGTATATTTTGTGTTTATTATATTTGTATAATGTTAGTTTATCTCCTCCTCAATTGAAAAAATGAGTTCAGTCGGGACCCACCTTTGTGGATTCCGAAGGATGCCTAACACCTTCCCTTTGGAATAACCTGAACCCTTACCTAGAATCTAATTGGTTTCGCAGACTATTTTTCTTTAATTTAATTAATTGGTTTCCTAGTTTTCCTAAAATTAGGTGGCGACTCTCAAATATTATTGAAACTATTGTTTTGAGTCCCGAAGTTGCGCCTTATGAAAATAGGGATGACGACACATATCATCTAGACGAGGAATAGGATGATAATACTTTATCGTTATTTTATTGATGGTGTGACAATCCACACACATCCTCCAAGTGTCATCCGCTTTTGGTACCAAGAGCACATGAACAGAGCATGGGCTCATACTTTCTCTCACAAATTCCTTTTCAAGCAACTCCTCTACTTTTCTTTGTAGTTCCCTTGTGTCATCGGGATTGCTTCTATAAGCGAGCCTATGCGAAAGTTGAGATCCAGGCACAAAGTTAATTTGATGTTTTATTACTCTCAAAGGAGGTAGCCTTTTAGGGATATCCTCGGGAAAGACATCACCAAAATTCTGCAAAAGTTTTGAAACAACACTAGACAAAAAAAGAGTTAAATCATTAGTGTTGATCATAACTTCTATATAAGTAAGTAGGACAATGGGCATCCCTCATTTTTTGCAAGTAGACACTTTTTGTCTTTTGCAAGACACATTATTTTGTCACCCTTAGCCTCTATCCTCTCACCAGTTCTTTGTTTTTTATCACTCTTTTTTTTATCCCTCTCCATGTTTTTCCATTGTTTGTTACAATCTTTGTTGTTCTTCATACACTTGGGAAGGAGTTAAGGGTGCAAGAATAGACTTTGTCCCCATATATTCAAGAGAGTACTCATTTCTCCTCCCATTATGGAAGACATATCTATCATATTGTCAAGATCGACCCAACAAAATATGACAAACTTGTATTGGTACAACATCACAGAGAACTTCATCAGAATATTCCCTAATAGAAAAGGAAATCATGCATTATTTGCTCACCTTGAGCTCTCCACATTCATTCATCCATTGGAGCTTGTAATTACCTTTACGTTTCATGCATGAAATCCCCAATTTCTCCATCGTGTATGCACTCACCACATTAGCGACACTACTATTGTCAATAATCATAGAGCAAATTCTACCCTTTATCCCACATCGTGTATGAAAAATATTTTCTCTTTGTGCCTCATCAAGCTCTCCCATATTAATGTTCATAAGACGTCTTAACTACCTCAAAAAAAATTTCATCATTATGAGCAGCCACATCTATTCCGTCCTCACTCCCAACACCCTCTTCTTTCTTTTCTCACTTACTTTTTTCACTCTCATATTCCCTATTATCTTTAATGATGATAACTCTTCTATTTGGACATTCAGATGCCTTAAGTCCCCTCCCTGGACACTTGTGACATTTTACAGTACTAGAAAGAGTAGAAGTTTTTGAGTTAAAAGTTTTACCTCCATCTTTGGCCTCTAATTTACCTTTTCCCATTTCATCATATGATTTAGGCATAGTTTTATCCTCATATGTTGTCCATGGCTTCATTGGAGTTGTAGTAGACCGATTTTTCCATAAGCTAGTTTGTTGCTTCTTTTTATTTTGTCTTTCTACCTTTACAGCCAACTTTACTAACTCATCTAAATCCACGTATTATTGCAGTTCTACTACATCAGCAAGTTCTCCATTTAACCCATTAAGAAACCTAGCCATAGTGGCCTCTTCGTCCTCATTACAATTTGCTTAGACCATAGCCATATCCATATCCATAGCCTTAAAATAATCATCCACAGACATAGAGCCTTGCCTCAGATTTTGAAGGCGTAGTTGCAGATCTCTTTGAACATGTGATGGCACAAAGCACTTCCTCATAACCCTCCTCATCTCATCCCATGTTGCAATCGACAATTCTCCATTGTCTAGTCTGTCTCTACTAAATTTCTTCCACCAATTAGCAGCATAGTCAAAAAACTCAACCACAACAAGTTTAACCTTCTTACCTTCAGAGTAGTTATGACAGTCAAAAATGGCCTCCACGTTTCTCTCCCAATCAAGATATAAGTCTGGATCTCTCGTCCCCTTGAAAGTAGGCATCTTCATCTTAATGCTACTAAGATTGTCATCCTCAACCCTAGCTCCTGGTGCTCTCCTTTCGTTTCTCCTTCGGTAAGCTTCCTCCAATTCATCCTCATAGTCGCCAAACGGGTTCTCATCTTGTTGGAATTGAAGAGATCGAACCGCTTGTATCCTAACCTGAGGCATTGGGTTTTGATGCATTCTCCTTACATTGGCCATGTTCATCGGGTTAGGTGGATTTTGGGTGACCTCTAACGCATCTAGTCGAGCAGAAATCCTTCTAAGTGCCTTGAATATGTTGTTGTTTTGAGTCCTAGCATCAATATCCTTTCTAATTTGAGATATCTTCAAAAGTTAAAGAAAAATATATATCTCAATTTGGCTTCTTTTTTTTTTACCTTACCTCTCTTGTGTTTTTCCACTCAAATTACAATGTTTGGCCGATTCCTTTAGGATTTATATATTAACCCTACTAGTAGCAATCCCTTTAGAAGTAAGATGTAGAGAGAAAAAGAAATTTACCAATTTTCAAACGGATTGAATTTGGTGAGACAAGAAAAAGACCAATTTATGCAACAAAAAAAAAATTCTAAATTTTCCCTCTTCTTGATTTTCCTTCTTGATGTTGGAAAAACAAGAAACACAATAAATTTGGAGTTTCTTAATTTGCAGGCAACCCCCTACCTTGATAGAACCGCTCTGATACCACTTGATAAGAATCGGGTTACTTGAATAAACAAGAAAATAATGTTTCCGCAAAAATACTAAGATTAAAGACAAGAAATTAAAGATAGATGAAATTTGAGAATAAATCCCCAATTTCGAGATTAAGTGTCAAGAACCCTAATTGATCTTAGTGATCAAAATTATCGAATTAAGACTAATTATAATACTAATAGAGTCAATTCAAGAACTTAGATCAAAAGTAATCTAGACCCTTATTTCGAAGAAATTAAAGACAACAATTAGTATAAGACTAATCAACTTCTTTAATTAACTTTAATAGAAACCAAAGATATCAAGTTAAGAATTAATCTTACCTCCTAAAGAATCATTCTTATAAGGTTGCAAGATAAATCTCAAGTAGCCACACACAGAGGTGTAAAGAAGAGAAACTCTCAATTAATAATAATATTGTCTAACTGAAAATAACAAAATTCATCCCTATATATAGGAAAGAAAACCTATCCCAATTAGCATTGGATTCGAATTCTAGGAAAGTTTAAACTATAAAACTTTTAAACTAGGAAACTTTAAAGCATGTAAAAATAGTACCAAAAATTCTCCTCTAAGGAAATAAGGAAAAGTTTCAAATTAAATCAAAATTCATAGGGGCCCAATCTTCTTCCTTTTTGGGCTTGGACTTGAATCATGAAATATATGTAGCACTTAGCCCATTCTTCTTCATAATTTTTGGACTCGTTCTTGGGCTCTTCTTCTATCATAAGCATCTTCTTGACATTGAAGCCCAACAATCTAGGCGTGAGACTTTGATGAAGGTCTTTTTAGGGCTTCTATAGCAGCATCATTGCCCATGGAGCTATCATATACACTGCGCATCCCCACACCTGAAAGTCCTAACACCTTTGTCCCCTACCATTTCTTTCCACGCCAACCTTGCCCCTTGAACGGAGGCATTCGTATGAAGTCTTTCATGGGATGGCATTGGATGGAGACCCTATCGATGGTGTTGAGCGGTCCCTTTGCTCTGTTCTGTGAATCCTGAGGATCCTCACCCAATACACACATATATGTACATCCAAAGAAAATTACTTACAATTTTTGTGTATGAATAGTACATTGAAACAAAATACCAAAAATAAATCAGATTATTCATATTAACTACGTACACAAACTATTGATCGAGCATTTTTATTTTATTAACTAGAATTAAGGGTGGCAAAATTAACTTATAAAAATATGACATATCCAAGTTTAGGCGAGTTAAGGACTTGTCAATTTATTTTGATCCGCTAGATTATTCAACCCATTTAAAAGTTGGAATGATTTAGGCTAAATATATAAACCAAATTAACTTATGCAAAACCTTATAAAAATATTTTTAAAAAAAATTGTTTGATATGTTATATATAACAATAATAAAGAGAGAAAATAGTTAGGTATTTAAATGGATAATAAAGAATTAAAATTTGCATTGGTAAGAGTTTGATTTGGTGGATTATTACCTATTTTAGCTCATATTGATCCAACCTAAAAGTATTTGGACTAGACCCATTATATTTAGACCCATTATATTTTATCTTTGGGTGGTTCAAATTCAATCTCTCACCCATTTAATTTGAACGTCCAAATTAAATGATTTTGGTGCGTATTCATGATGTCAATCCATCTTAATTATGGTATTTAAAATCCCCAAGATTTAACCCTCATTAAAATGGAACATGAACAAAGTTATCCACTAGATCTTCATGATATATATCTCCAATAATATTGAAATTGCCAAGAAAATATTGAAGAGAGAAAACGTAAGCTGATGATCATAAAGAATATACTTCATCCAAAATTAGTCTTTCATTTATTAATTAAATTCCATTTTCACAGGGATAGCTAGGACAACTTCCCATATTACATGTCGAATTGGAACCTTACATATATCCTTGACTTACATGGGATGAAAGTAACTTAATTATAAAAGTATTGAAACCATGCATATTAATTAATTAATCAATAAGGTTTCTCGCCGATGTAATTTCCAGGGGGGTAATAGTTGCATGACACAAACCACGCTTCACCATTATCGCATTTCAATCTTGCACATCCAACTTGAAGGGTGTTTTTCCAGACCACTTGAGTATAATGCCCACACATATCCTGTTTGCAGGAGTTGGAGGCATAGTCGTAGTTCGGTTTCTCTCCAACCCACAAGTTAACGGCCTCCACGGCTGAAAATTCGCCGTAGCCCATGGCAAGATTTTCACCATAGGGTGAATCTGAATGCACCAAAGTGCATTCAGCTAATCTGGTGGATGAATATTCATGGGCAAAGGCAGCAAGTGTGTCATTCCATGTTAGTGGTGGGAGAGGGACACCAACTTGTGCACGGGCGTTGTTGTGGGCTACAACAATATCCTTGGGCAAATTTTGGCAAGTGAAGAATGAGCCATGGCTAAAACCATGAACACAACAAAGGTTGAAAGCTTTGAGATCTCCATTTCCTTTTTCTTTGCTTTTTTGAGACAAATTTGAGGGAAATAGAGATGGTGATTGTGTTTGTGATTTGGAAAGTTGTGATGGTTTTGGTATTTATAGGTATATCTTGACAGAAAAGTAAAAAGGAGGAGAACATTTTGCAGCAAAACAAGAAGTTTATGGTTAGCCCGTGAATGTGGGAATTTGGACAAAAGTCATGTCAAAATTAGCACCATAGAAAAATGAGGGTGCAGGATTAGAAATTGTGTTTAACGTTCAGCATGACTTGACAAAAATATAAGTTCACATGCCTAATCTACAAGTTAACGCTATGTTTATTTATTTGATAAGCAAATAGTACAAATTTTATGTGAACTGAAAGAGACATGCTAGGAGCCCATCGTTTTGGCATAAAAAGACAATGGGGAGCTACATCAATAATTTTGATAATTCAACAATTGCAAATAAGTTTGTACAAGATTAATTAGTTTCAAATCAACTAGCACGTTTATATAGTAAGCGTGAATTAGTAACTTAAATTAAGCAGAAGGTAATAATTCTATACCCTACTGCAACTAGTTAAATTAGTAACAATTCTTTAAACTTTTGGTGTATATAATCACTCTTTTCATGCACTGCTTTTTGCGGTTTGACGTGAATTAATTAAAAAAAAAAAAGTTTGGATTCTAAACTCTTGGAGCGCAAAATTATGGGAGTAATTCTAGGTTTCAAGACAAAGTAGAATAAAATTACTTTTGGATGTATGAAGCACAAATTAAGGATATGCCAAAATCACGTTGTAGACTTTGAAAAGTCATTGTAATTGAACTAGTTGGCATTTGGATAAAAGTATTGTCAAAATTAGCACCATAGAAAAATGAGAGTATAGGATTAAAAATTGTTTAACGTTCAGCATGACTAGACAGAGTCAAAGATAGAGGTCCACATCATCACATGCCTAATATACCAAGCTAATTAAACTATGTTTAACTTTCTTTTCTTTTTTTTTTAAAAGCAAATATATAACTTTTGTGAACTGAAAGAGACATGCTAGGAGCCCATGGTATTTTGACATCAAAAGACAATGGGTAACTACATTAGTAATTGTGACATTTGAACAATGGCAAATAATTACTTTATGTACTAGATTAGTTTAAAATCAACTAGTTAAATTAGTACTCTTAACAATTCTTTAAGCTTTTGGTGTATATAATAACTTTATACTAATTTTTCTTCCATCCACGAATTAATTTAGAAAAAAAAAGTGGATTGTAAACTCTTGGAGCGCGCAATTATGGGAGTAACTCTGGTTTCAAGACATAATAAGTAAAATAAAATTACTTTTCAATAAATGAACCACAAATTATGGACATGCCAAAACTCACACTGTAGACTTTGAAAAGCCATTGTAATTGAACTGCATGTTACTCAAAAGTAAAGATTAAATTAGTGTCTCGTGGACACAAAAGTCGTCAGTTGCAAAGAGTAAAGGTAACCCCTAGTTATTAACATGTAAAGACAATTATACTTTGCTTTTGTTTTTTTGTAATAATCTGCCTTTTCAAACCACTTAATAATTTGGATATGAGTGATGCATATGGTTTGATAAATAGCTATTGTAATTAGGGTTACACATGAAATGAAAGTAGTACACATAAATGTGCATTCAAAGAAAATTACTTACAGTTTTTGTGTATGAATAGTACATTGAAACAAAACACCAAAAAAAAATAAAAAATCAGATTATTCGTATTATATTGTTGTACAAGTTATTGATCATGCAAAACCTTATCAAACTATTTTTTTTGTTTGATATGTTATATAGCAATAATAAAGAGAGAAAAATTATTAGTACTTAAATAGATAATCAAAAAATTAAAACATGATAAGAGTTGAATCTTTTGAATTATGACCTATCGTTTAGCTCATGTCGATCCAACCAATATCAGCCCAAAAGTATTTGGACTAGACCTGTCCAAATTCAATTTGACTCGCCCATTTCACCATTCGACCGTCCAAATGACACGGTAGGGTATCCACGGTGTCAATCCATCTTAATTACAAGTCTATAACTTTTAAATTAATCCACGAGATTCAACCCTTATCAGAATGTAACATGAATAAAGTTATCTAGAAGATCTTCATCACTTCATGATATCTCAAAGATATTGAAATTGCTAAGAAAATATTAAAGGGAAAATGTAAGCTGATGATCATAAAAAATATACTCAAATAATATAATTCATCCAAAATTAGTCTTCTAAGTTACTATTACTTAAATTCCATTTTGTCACAGGGATAGCTGGGACAACTTCCCCTATTACATGTCGTAAATTGGAACCTTACATACTTACATGGGATGAAAGTAAATTAATTATAAAAGTATTGAAACCACGCATCTTAATTATTAATCAATCAATAAGGTTTCTCGCCGATGTAATTTCCGGGGGGGTAATAGTTGCATGACACAAACCACGCTTCACCATTGTTGCACTTCAATCTTGCACATCCAATTTGACGGGTGTTTTTCCAGACCACCTGAGTATAATGCCCGCACATATCCTGTTTGCAGGAGTTGGAGGCATAGTCGTAGTTTGGTTTCTCTCCTACCCACATGTTAACGGCCTCCACTGCCGAAAAGTCCCCGTAGCCCATGGCAAGATTTTCACCATAGGGTGAATCTGAATGCACCAATGTGCATTCAGCTAATCTGGTGGATGAATATTGATTGGCATAGGCAGCAAGTGTTTTGTTCCATTTTAGTCGTGGGAGTGGGACACCAACTTGTGCACGAGCCCTGTTGTGGACTAAAACGATATCCCTGGGCTTATTTTGGGCCAGTGAAGAATGAGCCATGGCTAAGACCATGAACACAACAAAGGTTGAAAGCTTTGAGATCTCCATTTCAGTTTTCTTTGGTTTTTGAGACAAATTAGAGGGAAATAGAGATGGTGATTGTGTTTGTGATTTGGAGAAGTGAGATGGCTTTGCTATTTATAGGTATATCTTGACAAAAAAAAGTAAAAAAGAGGAGAAAATCTTGGCAGTAAAACATAAGAAATTTTTGGTTAGCCCGTGAATGTGGGCATTTGGAAAAAAATATTCTCAAAATTAGCACCATAGAAAAATGAGTGTATAGGATTAAAGATTGTGTTTAATGTTCAGCTTGACTTGACAAAGAGAGATGTTCACGTCATTACATGCCTAATATACCAAGCTAAAACCATGTTTAATTTTTTTTTGTTGAGCAAATATATAGCTCTTGTGAACTGAAAGAGACATGCTACGAGCCCATCGTTTTGGCATCAAAAGATCATGGGGACTACATCAATAATTTTGATAATTGAACAATGGCAAATAAGTTTATGTACAAGATTAGTTTAAAATCAACTAGTACGTTTATATAGTAAGCGTGAATTAGTAACTTAAATTAAACAGAGGGGTAATTCTATATCCAGCTGCAGCTAGTTAAACTAGTACTCTTAACAATTCTTTAAGCTTTTGGTGTATATAAAAACTTTAATTATTTTTCTTCCATGCATGAATTATCAATTCCTCCAGAAGAAAGGAGAGAGAAAAAACAACCATTTCTATGAAACAATATCTTATTTACTAGAATCCGTTGCTACTAGTCCGGGTTACCTCAGAGATAAAAAAAAAAGTGGATTTGAAAGCCGCAATTAATGGGAGTAACTCTGGGTTTCTAGACATAAGTAAAATAAAATTACTTTTCAATATATGAACCACAAACTGTGGACATGCCCAAATCACGCTGTAGACTTTGGAAAGTCATTGTAATTGAACTGCATGTTACACAAAAGCAAAGATTAAATTAGTGCCTACTGCCTCGTGGACAGAAAAGTCATCAGTTGCAAAATTAATATACTCCCTCCGTCCAACAATATTTGTCTACTATTGACTTGATACACATGTTAAAAACCAATAAATAAAAGGGGTAATTTTATTATATCATCCTTAAATATAAGAAATTTAATTCCTTGAAAAATGCATTGAGTGATGAATAGTATTTAATAGCAAGGGTAAAATGGATAGAAAAGGGTAAATTATCCATTGATTTTTTCCAAACCGAACAAATATTATTGAACATTTATTTTTAATATAGTGGACAAGTATTGTTGGACAGAGGGAGTAATTTGTTTTAATTTGTGAACTTTGTTTCTTGAGTTTCCACAAACAATGGATCAAATCTGTGAAAAGGGGATAATATGACTGAGAAAAGGTTCAGTTAGTCGATGCTAACGGGTAATTTTACGAAGCTGCCTATGCCCATGGGTCATTAGAATGTGCAAGATTGAATGCAATTATTTGCCTTTTTTTTTTTTTTTTAACAATAATCTTCCTTTTCAAACCACTTAATAATGAGTGATGCATATGGTTTGATAAATAGATATTATAATTAGGGTTATATGTTATACATGAAATGAAAGTAGTACACATAAATGTGCATTCAAAGAAAATCACATACAGTTTTGTGAATGAATAGTAGTACATAGAAACTAGATACCAAAAAAATAAACAGATTATTCATATTAAATTGTCGCACTAGCTATTGCATGATCTGGTGGGTACCATTTATTATTAACTAGAATTAGAGGTGATAAAAATAACCCATAAAAATCTGACATATTCTAGTTGGGTGAGTTAATGACTTGTCAATTTATACATTTAAGTCAATTGATTTTGATCAGCCAAATTCAGCCTATTTAAAAGTTTGACTGATTTACGATGTTAACCCATGCAAAACCTTATCAAAACATTTTAAAATTTTTTTTGCTTGATATGTTATATATAACAATAATAATGAGGAAAAAATTATTAGGTACTTAAATAGATATCAAAAAATTTAAAAAATTAAAACATCGTAAGAGTTAGATCTGTTGGATTATGACCTATTATTTAGCTCATGTTGATCCAACCCATCTCAGCCCATATATAAAACATGATACAGCCTGCTTGTTGTTCTTTGTTTTCTTAGTCGTAGAGAGAGAAAGAGAGAGGGGATCGGAGATCAGAGGGAGAGAAGGGGAAGAGTCTGATATAGTGTGCTTTTCTTTCTTGTTTTCTTAGTCGTAGAGAGGGAAAGAGAGAGAGGGGAGGAGTGGGAGAGAAGAGCGAGGAAAGCGAGAGAGGGAGAAGGAGAGAGAGAGGGGGAGGAGAGTGGCGAGCGAGAGAGGGAGATATAGCAGAGAGAAGCTATAAAACCTAATTATAGTTATGTTAAGTAAATTTATAGCTATATATGTATAGTAAATATAGTAGTTATGTTCGCTTAGTTATATGTAACTTTTCCTTTAAATCCACTAGATTTAACCCTTATCCGAACGCAACATTGAATAAAGTTATCTACTAGATCTTCATAATATCTGAAAGATGTTGAAATTACTAAGAAAATAATTATTGAAGAGAAAATGTAAGCTAATGATCATGAAGAATATACTCAAATATACTTTATCCAAAATTAATCTTTGATTTATTAATTAAATTCCATTTTTCTCACAGGGCAGCTAAGGACAACTTCCCATATTACATGCCGATATTGGAACCTTAAACATATAGTACTTGACTTACATGGGATGAAAGTAATGCAATTATAAAATTATTGAAACCATGCATATTAATTAATTAATCAATAAGGTTTCTCGCCGATGTAATTTCCAGGGGGGTAATAGTTGCATGACACAAACCACGCTTCACCATTTGCACATTTCAATCTTGCACATCCAACTTGACGGGTGTTTTTCCAGATCACCTGAGTATAATGCCCGCACATATCCTGTTTGCAAGAGTTGGAGGCATAGTCATAGTTTGGTTTCTCTCCGACCCACAAGTTAACGGCCTCCACGGCCGAAAAGTCGCCATAGCCCATGGCAAGATTTTCACCATAGGGTGAATCTGAATGCACCAATGTGCATTCTGCTAGTCTAGTGGATGCATATTGATTGGCATAGGCAGCAAGTGTCTTGTTCCATGTTAGTGGTGGGAGTTGGACACCAACTTGTGCACGGGCGTTGTTGTGGGCTACAACAATATCCTTGGGCAAATTTTGGGCCAGTAAAGAATGAGCCATGGCTAAGACCATGAACACAACAAAGGTAATTGAAAGCTTTGAGATCTCCATTTCTGTTTTCTTTGGTTTTTGAGACAAATTAGAGGGAAATAGAGATGGTGATTGTGTTTGTGATTTGGAGAAGTAACATGGCTTTGGTATATATAGGTACTTCTTGAGTACAAAAAAAGTAAAAGGAGGAGAAAATCTTGCAGCAAAACAAGAAGAAGTTTATGGTTAGCCCGTGAATGTGGGAATTTAGACAAAAGTCATGTCAAAATTAGCACCATAGAAAAATGAGAGTATAGGATTAGAAATTGTGTTTAACGATCAGCATGACTTGACAAAGATATAGGTTCACATGCATAATATACCAAGCTAACCCCTTCTAGATTTCAGGAACCATGTTACACAATGATCAGATTTGACCTTTACTGAAGTAGGCCAGCTTGATCAAATACCTGAGAAGACGTATACTTGGGAATTAAGGTAGGAAGAAAAAAAGAGGGGTAAGTCTGGGCAAATTTTCGTCGATCACTTACTATTTAGGTGTCAAGTACACGTTTGCCTTCAGGTGGGTGGAAAGACTGGTGGCTGTTTTCTGGGAATTCTAATATGCAGTTGCTAACTAAATAATCTGCCTTCTCAAACCACTTAAAAAATTTGGGTGCGAGTGATGCATATGGCTTGATAAATAGATATTATAATTAGGGTTACACATGAATGACATTAGTACACATTGTTTACCCTAAAAATGGTAAGTCGAATTTGTATATGAGGTCAAGAGCACGTATGTTAAATCTAACCCTGTTTACGTCCGTTTATCAGCGGATTGATTATTTATTTAAATGAAAAATAATGGATAAAACATAACGAAAACAAAGTAAAACAGATGTAATAGATATATACATATCCGTTCGGCATCCATCAATGAGGTTGCCTTCAACGAGAGCTAGAGTGCACAAATATATAAGAGTAAAGGAAAGACACAACTTAAGGAGCATGCAAGAAAGTGTATGTATTACTTAGGATCTGATTCCAGATGTTTTACGAATAAAGAGAGTTTCCTATTTGTAGGGTACAATAATGAGTGAATATAATAATAACCCTCCGAAAATGGTTTCCTTAGAGGTTCCTATATAGTCTATGACCAATGACGTGCTGTCGAGATGTCCTATCCATTACAGGCATTGGCTAATACTCTCTCCTACTAGGGTCAGAAAGCTACACTGCGCGTCCGCATACCTGACAGTCCTAACGCCTTTATCCCCTATCATTTTCCTTCCACGCCAACCTTGCCCCTTGAATAGAGGTGTTTCCTCCGTATGAAGTCTTTCAGAGGATGGCATTGGACGGAGACCCTATCGATGGTGCTGAGTCCATGACTACATAGGGTTTTTACTCTCGAGAGGTCCCTTTGCTCTGTTCTGTGAGTCCCGAGTCCTTACCCAATACAGACATAAATGTACATTCAAAGACAATTACTTACAGTTTTTGTGTATGAATAGTACATTGAAACAAAATAACAACAAAAAAAAAACCAGATTATTCTTATTAACTGCACAAGCTATTGATCGACCATTTTATTATTTATTAGAATTAGGGGAGGCAAAATTAACTTATAAAAATATGGCATATCTAAGTTTAGGCGAGTTAATGACTTGTAATTTGTTTTGATCCGCCAAACTCAACCTATTTAAATGTTGGAGTGTTTTAGGCAAAATATATAAACCAAATTAACCTATGCAAAACCTTATAAAAATAATTTTCTTAAAAAAAAAAAGTTGTTTGCTTGATATGTTATATATAACAATAATAAAGAGAGAAAATAATTAGGTACCTAAGTAGATACTAAAAAAATAAAAACTTGGTAAAAGTTTGATCTGTTGGATTATGTCCTTAGTTTAGCTCATATTGATCTAACCCAAAAGTATTTGGACTAGACTAATTCTATCTTTGACCGGTACAAATTCAATCTGACTCGCCATTTCATTTAAACGTCCAAATGACTTCGGTGCGTATCTGTCACGCCCCAAATACCAACGAGGCATGATTGGCACCCGAAGCCGATATGGCCCGAGAGAACCAACCTTTGCTTATGAACATTCGCGTACATAATCTCATGTGAATCGTATTACACCTTGTGCAACTATGCGGAAGTCATAGACATGAAAACATAAGTCATAGCTAGGTATGTAAAACTTGGTCGTTTGAGCCATTAAGTCAAAACAACATGTACTTTCACATTTATACACCCACATCCGTCTACAAAAGCCTCTAACAAAATGCATTGACCAAATGAAGTAAAAATCGGGACAAGTCCCCGCTTTATACAACATGTACAACAGTGACTCGGAGAGGCCCCGAACTAACTGGAGCTCACCAAAGATCTGCAACACTGACAATCTACTGTGGAGGCCTACTAGTGCCTGCACCTGCAACTTGTAAGGTAAGTCCCCAAAAGGGGTCAGTACAAAGAATGTACTGAGTATGTAAGGCCATAAGAAAAACTGAGTCAGTGCATAAGAACTTCAATGGAACTAATTATAAGAGAAACTCAATGTGTGGAATCATGTACCTTTCCTTCATTATTATCATCTCCAATGATACATACATAATAAAAAAATAACCATGGAATCAACAAAAGAGAAATAGCAAATGTGAACAAACTCTCTTTCTGTAGGTGGGATACCATGTACATTACGTTCTTTCTTTCACTTGCCTTTACTTTACTTTACTTTACTCATACACGGTTAGGGCCCTCATCATGCAGGTGATCTTGTCTCCCCATGGATAAAATCATGTCATCATGCAGGTGTTCATTTCACCCCATGGATACATCATGCAGGTGAGTCATTTCACCCCATGGATAAAATATCATCATCATGCAGGTATTCTTTTTACCCCATGGATAAGATCATGTCATCATGCAGGTGTCCTTGCACCCCATGGATAAATGGCCATCATCATGCAGGTATTTGTACCCCATGGATAAATTAGCATCATCATGTTGGGATCGAGTCGAGCTAGGCTTATTCCCCTAGACTTGCCACCCATAAATCAATCATTAACCACATTGCATTACTTGATTCTTACTTCATTTCATTACTTTGAGATTGATACTTCAACTTGTGAGGGATTGATACTTCAACTTGTGAGAGATTGATACTTTGATTTGGAACATAACATTGATGGAACCATGAAATATTTATAACATTACTCAAAGTGTATGAAACATGTGAATGACAATTGATCAATGCATAAAGAACATATGATGAACCATAATTGATACCCGAAATTAGGGTACCTTGGCTTATGAGGGATTGATATTTTTGTAGCCATGACATTGTTGGAAGCTTTGAAACAATAACCAATGAGCTAGAGACGTGTATATAAACATTCTTGGAAACATACTGTTGGAACCGTTGAACAATGAACAATGAACAAGATACATGGGTATGATCACTATTGAACCCTTGGAACATAACCTCATTGCTCTGTTGGAACATTACTGCAGGATATGAGACATGTGTAGAACTCTATTAGAACTGTGGATCATGACACTAATTGGAACACACCCATATACTTTACCTTACTCTTGTACTTTATGAGATTAACACCTTAGCCAAACACGTACTTACATGCACATCTCACTTCACCCCTTTATCTTATGAGATTGACAATTTCACTTATGAAGTATAACTATACTAACTTGCACATCACCTCGCTTATTACTCTTATGAGATTGATACTCTTACAATTGGTACAAGGATAAGCATCATACCATAGGACTCATAACATGATTGGAACAATGATATTCAACTAAACAAGCTCTTTTTACCTCATTGCTCTTATTGGGATAATTCTCTTAGGATCAACAACATATGACAACTTAAGAACTTCCACCCATAAATAAGAACTAAGTGATTCATGATTCGTATAGGAGTAAAACACATATGACTATCAATATATCACCCCTAGTTGGCATACTATAGAACCCCCTTGGTATAGTACACTTTTGGAACCTTAACATAATGATCACTAAATACGATACATGTGGATACTAACTATTCATCACCCTGCGATGCAATACCTTAGACCATTTGGAACTTTTGACATATTAGCCAATGAACGTGAGTCAACCAATGGGCATGAGTCAATCAATAAACATGAGTTATACGATTCACCATTGACCAATGAATAAGGAACATATGAGTAACTCTAGCCAACTATTGAATATGAAATACCTTAGAGTATTTCGGAATCAAGTGAGTGCTATGACAGTGTGAACATCATATGTTGCAGAAGGATATAAAAGTAACCTTACATACCTTATCTTCCCAAGGTAAGCACACAATCAAATATGTGAGCGCAACAATGCCGCTCCTTCTTTACTGTTCACTCTACATCACAATTACATAATGGAACCAACATTAACCACCAATTACTTTGCAAATGCATACAATGTCAATAAATTACATGTTTGCCTTTAAACATGTCATTTCCCCTTGACAAATCCATTGACAAAATTATTATTCCAAAAATTCCATAATATTCCCAACATTGACCAATACATGATAATTGATACATTTCACCACAACACTTCTCCTTTACACTTTCTTATCCATCACACATCACAAATAACCCATCAAATGACCTTAATACAACTCATAACACATATCGGCCAAAATCCCACAATTTCCACTTATAGACAAGAACAAGTTTAATACCAAAAATAACACCATACATGTTCATATTTTGTCCATACCATGCTTTTTCATCAAAGGCTCAAGGCCTAATTCAAGTTCAAATTACCAAGATGACACATCTTTCACCAAAGGCAAAATACACTATTCATCATCTTGCCAACACCACTAGCATAATATATATAATCTCCCATGCATATAATATGTTAATGTACAAGAATAATCACTTACCCAAGCTTGGAAGATGGTGATCTTGTCCAAGGAGTCCAAAGGAAGATGTTGCTTTAGGGTTTGAAGTTGAAAGAAATATGTGAGAAAATATCACAAAGGCATGAGAGTTTTTGGACAATAAAATCTGATCTTGGGGCCTTTATATAGCCCCCAAGTCATCCTTAGCCACACTTGGCATTACATGATATGTTTAATTGGTCAATTAGTGGAAGAATGGGTCACTTCCTCTTGGGCCAAGTCTTTTAATCCCATTTTGGGCCTATCTTTGGGCCCAATAACTCATATCCATGTAACCCATCCAACTTCATGTATTATTCACCATATATCTCATGTTTACATAATTCCATAATGTCACGACAATATTCTCTTCCGAGATTCTCATTCGTCGCCTTAATCGAAAAAATTGGAATTCTAGTCGCCCTTGGCTTCATTGGACATTTTGGATCACTATTCACATTTCATGATTTGATCATGTAGGAGTATGTAGGAGTGTATTGAAGTGTTTGAATCTTTAACAATGCTCAAATAACTCCAAAGAACCAAAAGGAACCATCTAGAAATTGTCGTAGAATTGCGTTACGAAACGACTCCGGAAAGGCACAATTGTTGTGCCTTGCGCCACTGCTGAAAAACAAGGCAGTGGCGCAAGAATCCACTGCCCTCTGAACTTCTTGGCTGCAGGTGGCTTGCGCCACACCCCTGAAACAGGGTAGTGGCGCAAGTTTCAGCACTTTGCTGAAATTTTCGACCACTTATCCAATGTTTACGTATCGTCCAATCCCTTATCAAAACACTACAAAATACTTACTTAGTGATATTAACCATCAAGTAAACATGACTTAAAGTCACCAAATGAGGTTAGAATGTGTACAGGGTATCAACCAAATGCATCACGAAATCACAAAACACTTCCTATGAAAGGCTAATTGCATGTACGTGGCCAAATTTCAATTTTTCTCATCTTTAACATTTCCAAATACATACTTATAACTCTCGACACCTAAGTAAACATCATTCAATGTTATCAAATAGGGTTGGGAAGGTACGGGGTGTTACAGTATCCATGGTGTCAAATTGTCAACCCATCTTAACTACAGACTCGGCTCCTCTCCATTATCCTTTCTCTCCATTTCCTCAAGTACATAGTTAGATGAATTTCACTTGTCTTATTTGTTTATTAAGGATCTAGATTAAATTAATTTAATAAGTATTTTAACCATAGTTTAAAAAATTGATTTTGGAAAACAACATTTTAACTTTGGTAAAAAAAATATACCTATCCACAAATTTTGATAACCATAAACATCATTAGTAATTCTAATTTATAATTAATATTTTTATCTTCAAACACCAACTATGTACGCATATCTCCTAAATACCAAACATATCGTGGCACATCAGTATTAGTAATTCCTCACCGCTCCACCCCTTAATACAAAATTTAAATCTCGTAGGACTTTAGTTTCTATTTTTATGTCTAAATTTGATTAATATTGACTTAGTAATTTAAAAATTTTGTGCCTTTATAGATAAGTTTGTTAAGATAAACAAATGTAATCTCCATGAATGATTTTTTTAATATTGAAATTAAGATTACTAATGATGAACGGAAGAATTAATAATAAAAGTGAGTTTCAATTTTATTTTCTTAAAAAACTACAGTTTGTGGTTTACTAATGATGATGTCCAGTTTTAATATTTGAATGTAAAATAAAATTGATGATATTAATTGATATCAAAATTTGTGGAGAGATATCTTTTTTTATCAAAGTTAAAGTATTTTTTTAGACCCTTAATAAGTAAATAGGACAAGTGTCACTCATCCAACTATGTACTTGAGGAAATGAAGAGAAGGGGTAATGGAGGGGAGCCAAATCCATTAATTACAAGTCTATAGTATTTAAAATCCACGGGGTTTAACCCTCATTAGAACGGAACATGAATAATGTTACCACTAAAATCTTCATCATATCTCCAATAATATTGAAATTGCAAAGAGAATATTGAAGGGAAAATGTAAGCTGATGATCATAAAGAATATAGTCAAATATACTTCATCAAAAATTAGTCTTTAATTTATTAATTAAATTCGATTTTGTCTCGGGGATAGCTAGGACAACTTCCCGTATTACATGACAAAATTGGAACCTTTCATGTATACTTAGACTTACATGGGATGAAAGTAATTTAATTATAAAAGTATTGAAACCATGCATCTCAATTAATTAATAAGGTTTCTCGCCCTCTACATTTCCAGGGGGGTAATAGTTGCACATCACAAACCACGCTTCACCATTATCGCATTTCAATCTTGCGCATCCAACTTGAAGGGTGTTATTCCAGATCACCGCAGTATAATGCCCGCACATATCCTGTTTGCAAGAGTTGGAGGCATAATCGTAGTTTGGTTTCTCTCCGACCCACAAGTTAACGGCATCCACGGCCGAAAATTCGCCGTAGCCCATGGCAAGATTTTCACCATAGGGTGAATCTGAATGCACCAATGTGCATTCAGCTAATCTGGTGGATGAATATTCATGGGCTAAGGCAGCAAGTGTGTCATTCCATGTTAGTGGTGGGAGTTGGACACCAACTTGTGCACGGGCGTTGTTGTGGGCTACAACAATATCCTTGGGCAAATTTTGGGCAAGTGAAGAAAGAGCCATGGCTAAAACCATGAACACAACAAAGTTTGAAAGCTTTGAGATCTCCATTTCCTTTTTCTTTGCTTTTTTGAGACAAATTTGAGGGAAATAGAGATATGGTGATTGTGATTGTGTTTGTGATTTGGAAAGCTGTGATAGCTTTGGTATTTATAGATACTTCTTGACAAAAAAGAGTAAAAGGAGGAGAAAATTTTGCAGCAAAACAAGAAGAAGTTTATGGTTAGCCCGTGAATGTGGGAATTTGGATTTAAAAAAAAAAAAAAAAAAATCTCCCCTTTTTGACTTGATTTTCTTGACAAAACTTGATCCGTCTTCTTCACATGCATGATCTTCGTTCTTCACATAGTCTTCATCACTGCTGCTTGGTATGCTTAAAAAAGGAGCTTTTGGGGTTAAAAATATATGAGCCCTTTCGGGTTAAAATTATTGGAGCCTTTTGCAGGGTTAAAAGTGAGCTTTATTTTTAAAGATGTAACAACAGGATTGTTGAAAATATGATTGACAATTGCCTCCACGTGTAGTTTTTGGACAAAATCTTCATTATCATCAAATTGGTTGCAACTTGATTTGTGTCATGCCCCGAGTTCCAACGGGACGGACATGGCACCCAAAGCCGATAAGGCCCGAGAGAACCAATCTACATCCATAAACACCCATACACATACCACGCAATAGTCATCACCACCACAATTAGAAATAAGAAGCCAATAGCGGAAATTATGAAAAATATATAAGAAATAAGAAACTTGGCCGTCAGGGCCATCAAGACAAAACATACGTTCATCACCTTCCCTTCATCTATCCCACAACATCTACAAAGCCTCTACAGATGCACAACCAAAACCAACCTAGAGTCGGGACACACCCCGCTCTATACATAAGACCAAAACAAATGTACATATAAGACTCGGAAAGCCCCGAACCAACTGGAGCTCACCAAATTTCCGCAAACGATCCGCAACCTACAGTGGAGGCCTACTAGTACCTGTGCCTGCAACAAGTAAGGTAAATTCCCCCGAGGGGGTTAATACGAAGAATGTACTGAGTATGTAAGGCTATAAGAAACTGTACCAATAAGTGAGAACATCAAAGTAACTCAAAGATAAGAGAATAGACAATATAGATAAACCAACATTCCATACGTGTGGAATCATGTACATTACATTCTTTATTTCCTGTATCATCTCAATATCAACAATAATCATATCATGCCCGGGACCAACTGATCAGTGGTAAAAGAGGATGACCCATGCTAGGCATTTTAACCCCTGGGATACGGTCCTCATCAATATATATATCGGGATCGACCCATGCTAGGCTTTCCTTTCACCCCTGGGATACCACCAGTAATATTGGGATCGACCCATGCTAGGTGTTCCTTCCACCCCTGGGATACCACCCAAGAACACATAACTTCTCTTTACAACATTACTTTAATCTTTAGTTATGAAATTGAAACATTGTTGGTTATCGCATTATTGGAATTTTGGGACAATGTTCAATGTACAAGAGACACATGAATAAATATATATATATATAGGTAACCAACCTGACATGAGATACTTTGGAACATTTCGACATAGGTACAAGTACAATGGCAAAGGGAGCAATATGTGCTGCAGAAAGATACGGACAAAAATAACCTTACATACCTTAGCTTCTCAATAAGAATCCACAATCCTATTGCATATAATGATCCAGCCCCTTACTCTACAACACAAGCACATAACGGAGTTTACGTCAACATCTAACACCATACAAGTGCAAAAGACGACAAAAGTTACATAATTGCCTATAACGCCATTTCCCCCTTTACAATGAAATTTCGGCATGACCATTCCAAAAATACTACAACATGCCATACATTGACCAAACATCATAACCAATAGCATTTCGCAACAAAGCTTCTTCTTTACACTTTCTCATTCACACCATATCACAAAGAATCCATTAAGTCACCTTAATACACTTCATAGCACATATCGGCCAAAATCCCATAATTTACACTTATGGAAAATAACAAGTTTAGTAACATAATCACACCATACACGTTGATATTTCATCCATACCATGCTCTTTCATCAAAACCACAAGTCACCTTTCAAGTTTAATTCACAAAATGGCACATCTTTTACCAAAGGGCAAAAGTGTCCTATTCAACCTTTCCAACACAACCATCATGATCTACACAATCTCTCATGCATATAATATGTTAAATCACAAGAATAAATACTTACCCAAGCTTCCAAAGTGATGATCTTGTCCAAAGTGGCCAACTGAAATGGTTGCCTTAGGGTTTTGAAAAAGAGAGAAATGTTTGTGAAAATATCCAAAAAGTTATGAGACTTTGTAATGAATAAATCTGATTTTTGTTCCCTTTATATAGACCCTCAAGTCAATCCTTAGCCACTTCTTTGGCATTAAATGTTATGGTCCCTTAATTAATATAAGAATGGGTCATTTCCCTTTGGGCTTTTCATTTTGGCCTTGTTTTGGGCCTCAATTTGGGCCCAATAACACATATTAGCTTAGCCCACTAAAATAAATGTATAATCCATCATATATATCATGTTTAAATAATTCCATAATGTCACGACAGTATTAACTTACGATATTCCCGTTCGTAGCCTCAATCGCAAAACTAGACATTCTAGCCGTCCATGGCTTAATTGAACATTTTGGTAAATTCGTGTGTTTCATGGTTTGATCATGTATGAGTGTATTAAGGTACTTGGAGACTTAATAAGGAGTAAATAAACACCAAATAACCGAAATAAACCATGGAAGAATCAACATCGCATTACGTCGCAAAACGAGTTCGGGAAGGCCACATTTTTGTGCTTTGCTGAAATTTTTCCTACTCCGTCTAATACTAGTATATCATCCAATGCCCCATCGAAACACTACAAAATACGTACTTAGTGACCTTAATCATCAAGTAAACATGACTCCAAGTTACCAAATAAGGTTAGAAACGTACGGAGTGTTACAATTTGAAACCACTTTAAACCTGTCTTTAATCTCGTTTCACCAAATCATTGGACCTTTGAACCGTAGGCTTTGATACCACTTGTTGGGTTCGAAAATCGAGAGGGCGTCATGCGGAAGTATATAATTTGCAAACCATAGAGGCGATAATTCAGACGACAAAAAAAATACTAAAAAGCATATTATTAATATGGTTTGTTCAAACGACCTACATATTATGAAACTAATATTAAAAACATAAAACCTATTGGGAGAAATCTCCCCCTAAACAAGACTCTTTGATGACTACATTGTGGATGCTCTTGTGTTATGAAATAAGAAGAAGAATCATCAATATATAGAGGTGCAAAACTTTTCCTCCAAAAAAGAGGTTAGTCAAATATGAAAGAGTTTTATATTTTCCTTTTAGGAAAAGTAAAAGTAATTATGGTATTACTTTTATTTTCCTTCAATAGAAAATTAATACTCAAATTTGATAAGAAAATCAGGGCAAAAACCCTAACATGAATGTGGAATTTGGATAAAACTGTCAAAATTAGCACCATAGAAAAATGAGGATGTAGGATTAGAAATTATATTCAACGTTCAGCATGACTTGACAAAGATATAGGTTCACAAGCATAATATACCAAGCTAACCACTTCTAGATTTCAGGGACCATGTTAGACAATGATCAGATTTGACCATTACTGCAGTTAGCCAGCTTGATCAAATACCTGAGTAAACGTATACTTGGGAATTAAGGGAGGAAGAAAAAAAGAGGTGCAACTCTTGGCAAATTTTCGTTATTTACTATTTAAATGTCAAGTACACGTTTACCTTCAGGTGGTGGAAAGGCTAGTGGCTGTTTTCTGGGAATTCTAATATGCAGTTGCTAACTAAATAATCTGCCTTTTCAAACCACTTAAAAATTTGGATATGAGTGATGCATATGGTTTGATAAATAGATATTATAATTAAGGTTATACATGAATGAAATTAGTACACATTGTTTACCCTAAAAACGATAGAGTCGAATTCGTATGAGGTCAAGAGCACGTGAATTGATTATTTATGTAAATAAAAGATAAACGCATAAAACATAACGAAAACAAAGTAAAACAGATGTAATATATACATCAACATATGGAGTATCAGATCTTCGTCTAACAAGGATGCCTTCCACGAGAGGCAGAGTGCACAAATAAGAGTAAAGGAAAAACATAGCTTAAGGAGCACGCAAGAAAGTATATTGTATTGCTTAAGATCTGATTCCAGATGCTTTACAAATAAAGAGATCAGTTCTCTATTTATAGGGTACAATGAGTGAATAGTAATCCTCCGGAAAGGGTTTCCTTAGAGGTTCCTATAGTCTATGACCAATGGCGTGCTACCGGTCAGGTGTCCTATCCGTTGCAGGCATTGCCACTCTCTCCTACCAGGGTCAGAAAGATATACTAATAAGAATTGGGTTACTTGAATAAACAAGAAAATAATGCAGAAGCGAAAATACTAAGTTTAAAGACAAGACATTATAAAGATAGATGAAATTTGAGAATAAATCCCCAATTTTGAGATTAAGTGCCAAAACCCTAATTGATCTTAGTATTCAAAATTAACAGATTAAGACTAATTATGATACCAATTGAGTCAATTCAAGAACTTAGATCAAAAGTGATCTCTAGACCCCTATTTCAAAGAAATTAAAGAAAATAATTAGTATAAGACTAATCACCTTCTTTAATTAACTTTAATAGAAATCAAAGATATTAAGTTAAGAATTAATCTTACCTCCTAAAGAATCGTTCTTATAAGGTTGCAAGATAAATCCCAAGTAATTGTTTTCTTTAACTAATTCAAGAATTGTTGAAGAATTGTTTTCCCCAATTTCTTTAATCCCAAGTAATTCAAGAATTGTTTTCTTTACACACAAAGGTGTAAAGAAGAGAAACTCTCAATTAATAATTGTTGACACCCAATTTTGACCTCCCGATATTTCTCCCGGGCTGCTATTCTATCAAAAAATATTAGTTTTGAATTTTTAATTATTATTTTGGTATCAAATAAATTCTGACATTTCGTATTTATGATTTTAAGGTATGCAATTTATTTTAAGCATTTAATTTTATATTATTATTATTATTATATATATATATATATATATATATATTATAATTATATATATATAATTTACTAATTTAAATATAATATTTTTCATAATTTTGTAAATATTCATTAAACTATTTCCTCAAATATGCATACTCATAATTTACAAACATGTGGGTTTTTTTTTTGTTTTTTTTTTATTTTTTATTATTATTATTATTATTATTATTATTATTATTATTATTATTATAGTATTTCTTAAAATTCATATTCAATTTATAGGCGCCTAATTTATTTCAAACTATCATTATCCTCGATTTCAAATAATATATTATATGTCATTAATTTTATATACGTAATTTATTCATAGTTAATTTAAGCATAACAATTTTTCATGATGATTGTTTATTTTGTTATTGTTATTGATTTTATTACTATATTTATTAAATAGCATCCCAATTCACTATAATTTCTCCAATTTATTTAATTTCTAACCGTTTTATATCCCAATTAGTATCAATTCTAGCCTAAATTGAGTTCAATTTTACTCAATTTTTAAAAAAAATCCCCAATTCAATTTTAAATAATCTAAATTTTTGAAAGTCAAGATAAATTGAGTAAGTGACATGCCAAGTGGGTGGAGTTCATACTCAATTTATCTTGGCTTTCAAGTATCTCAATGACTCGGTGTCAGTCTTTATCACAAACTCACGTGGCCACAAGTAATGTTGCCAAGTAGCCAAAGCCCCTACCAAGGCATATAACTCAAGATCATAAGTAGAATAATTCAATGTAGCTCCACTCAATTTTTCACTAAAATACGCAATAGGCTTGGAATCTTGCATTAGAACAGCCCTTATGCCTTTCCACTAGCATCACATTCAATTTCTAAAGATTTGGAAAAATCAGGTAATTGTAACAAAGGAGCATAATACAACTTATCTTTCAAGACATTAAATGCATGCTTTTGTTCCTTTCCCCAATTAAAATTTCTATCCTTTTTAATGACTTCAGTTAAAGGTGAAACAATTGCACTAAAGTCCCTCACAAATCTCCTATAGAAACTAGCAAGTCCATGAAAACTCCTAACTTCCGTCACGCTCTTAGGTGTAGGCCATTCTTTATTGCTTTAATTTTATCGTCATCAACTTTAACACCATTCGAGCTAACAACGAAATCAAGAAAGATTACTTTATCAACACAAAACGTGCACCTTGAGAGATTAGCATACAATTGTTGCTCCCTTAGCACATCAAAAACTAACCTCAAGTGTTCCACATATTCTTCAAGAGAGGTAGAAAAGATCAAAATATCATCAAAATACACCACCATAAATTTGCCATAAATTTTTTTGAAGATATGGTTCATTAGCCTCATGAAAGTACTAGGTGCATTAGTTAAGCCAAACGGCATCACTAACCACTCATACAAACCATACTTTAGTTTTGAAAGCAGTTTTTCACTCATCTCCTGGATTCATTCGAATTTGGTGGTATCCATTTTTTAAATTAATTTTAGCAAATACCTTAGAGCCATGCAATTGGTCAAGCATATTGTTGACATCCAATTTTGGACCGACATTCTTAAAATAAATATTTTTGTACTTTTTATTTTTTAAAGAACATAAAATTTGATTTTTACATATTTTGGTGCAATTTAACACAAGTTATTGATAATTATCCTTTTTCTTGAAAATGTTAGGATATTTATCAATTTATTACTATTTTAAGTTAATTATTGACTGTCACTGATTTTTGTATATAGTCATTTTTATAAACAAATGTTGTTTGAATTTTATTAAATAATCATTTTTGTTTTAAATTCAAACCATATTCTTATCTGGCATTAAATATATTTGTTAATTTATTTTTTATCATAATTCGTTAATTCACGGAGAAGATATTTTTTGCACAGATAAGTTAAATATCCATAATTTTGAATAAGATCAAATAATCATTATTTTGATGACTCATTATTTTGGATAGCCCATGGTTTGCTAAAATCATAGTATTGAGCACATGATTTTGCTCTTGAGTGGTTTTATTTTTCCTATAAAACTAATTCACTCCCTTCACAATTAATGGTGGTGAAAATTTCTAAATTAGGGTAAACAAATTATTTTCTCCCTTTCCATTTTTGGCAAAATCAGCCGCCAAACACCCTTTTCATTTTTTCGGTGACCCAGCACTACCGAAATCCGGTGAGACCAAACGGACCCATTTCCTTTTTCTCCGGGGTGAAAACACCACCCACCACCACGAAACAGCCACCGCATCTCCTTTCCGTTCTCCGTTCTCCGGCTAGCTCACTATCGGAGCAACCACCAGTAACCGGAGCACCACCAACCAGCTCGCTCTTCATTCTCCATGAACCACCAGTGACGTTTGTTGTCCAGATCTGGTCGACGAACCAGCAACAACGACGACATGATAAACAACAAACCCATGAGCTCCGATCAGCTCCTTCCTCCTCTCCGTTCAACTCCGGTGAAGCAACGCCATTAACGGCGAACTCAGAGTTCACAAACCAGCCAACCAGATCTGTCCGACGCTCAGATCTGGTCAGAAAGTGCTTTCTCCGGTAACTCCTTTCTTTTGATATTTTCGTCCGTGTTTTTGTATATTGTTTAGTTCGCATTATGTTGGACTTTTTATTCACATTTTTTGTTGATTTTGGACTGTATCTTTACATCTTTCATCGATGTTTTGTTCAAAATCTCACTTCGATAATCCTTTACTGTTACTAGAATGATTATGAGCCTTCCACGAATTCTCCAGCAACTTTGGCACATGTTTAGCTATTGTTGATGTTCTATTTTTCTATTGTTGATTTTTCCTTTATTATTAATTATTATTTTGGACGTTGACTTAACCATTGTTTTTAAAAGTTTCCAAACAAATCTTGATAATGTTTTGCTACTGTTTTGGTTTTGTTTATTATTATTCAAAGTTGCTTCATTTTGTTAAAAAAATTATTTTGCTATTTTTATTATTGTTTCTTAGGTGTAAATTTCATTATTGACCTTCCACGTATTCTTCAATGTTGAGTATTTATTTTTGGATATTAGCATATTTAGACGAGTTTTAGTTTACTTGGCCAATGATAAAATTTCTCCGTCGGATTTTTGAGGCATCCACTTTTTAAAAGACGGATTTTATTTTAAATTCAATTATTTTATTCAAGTTTCTATACTTGGCCAATGATAAAATCTCTCCGTCGGATTTTCGAGGTCTTTCCATTATAAAAGACGGATTTTATTTTAAGTTCAACTATTTTATTCAAGTTTTCATACTTGGCCGATGAAGAAATTTCCATCGATTTTCAAGCTCTCCCATGTATATTAGATGGGTTTTACCTTTTGTTTATTATTTCTTTAATTTATTTCGATTCATATTTATCCATTACTAACACTTTTACCAAGTATTTTTACAGGTACATGGAGCTTCTTCCCGAAGAAGACACTCGAATCCGAATTTGAGGATCATTTTGAATTACTTATTGTATTTATTCATTTTGTTTAGCGATAGGCAAATACTAGGTCGTCTTCGTTACTCATGTTTTACTTTATTCATTGTGTATATTTTGTGTTTATTATATTTGTATAATGTTAGTTTATCTCCTCCTCAATTGAAAAAATGAGTTCAGTCGGGACCCACCTTTGTGGATTCCGAAGGATGCCTAACACCTTCCCTTTGGAATAACCTGAACCCTTACCTAGAATCTAATTGGTTTCGCAGACTATTTTTCTTTAATTTAATTAATTGGTTTCCTAGTTTTCCTAAAATTAGGTGGCGACTCTCAAATATTATTGAAACTATTGTTTTGAGTCCCGAAGTTGCGCCTTATGAAAATAGGGATGACGACACATATCATCTAGACGAGGAATAGGATGATAATACTTTATCGTTATTTTATTGATGGTGTGACAATCCACACACATCCTCCAAGTGTCATCCGCTTTTGGTACCAAGAGCACATGAACAGAGCATGGGCTCATACTTTCTCTCACAAATTCCTTTTCAAGCAACTCCTCTACTTTTCTTTGTAGTTCCCTTGTGTCATCGGGATTGCTTCTATAAGCGAGCCTATGCGAAAGTTGAGATCCAGGCACAAAGTTAATTTGATGTTTTATTACTCTCAAAGGAGGTAGCCTTTTAGGGATATCCTCGGGAAAGACATCACCAAAATTCTGCAAAAGTTTTGAAACAACACTAGACAAAAAAAGAGTTAAATCATTAGTGTTGATCATAACTTCTATATAAGTAAGTAGGACAATGGGCATCCCTCATTTTTTGCAAGTAGACACTTTTTGTCTTTTGCAAGACACATTATTTTGTCACCCTTAGCCTCTATCCTCTCACCAGTTCTTTGTTTTTTATCACTCTTTTTTTTATCCCTCTCCATGTTTTTCCATTGTTTGTTACAATCTTTGTTGTTCTTCATACACTTGGGAAGGAGTTAAGGGTGCAAGAATAGACTTTGTCCCCATATATTCAAGAGAGTACTCATTTCTCCTCCCATTATGGAAGACATATCTATCATATTGTCAAGATCGACCCAACAAAATATGACAAACTTGTATTGGTACAACATCACAGAGAACTTCATCAGAATATTCCCTAATAGAAAAGGAAATCATGCATTATTTGCTCACCTTGAGCTCTCCACATTCATTCATCCATTGGAGCTTGTAATTACCTTTACGTTTCATGCATGAAATCCCCAATTTCTCCATCGTGTATGCACTCACCACATTAGCGACACTACTATTGTCAATAATCATAGAGCAAATTCTACCCTTTATCCCACATCGTGTATGAAAAATATTTTCTCTTTGTGCCTCATCAAGCTCTCCCATATTAATGTTCATAAGACGTCTTAACTACCTCAAAAAAAATTTCATCATTATGAGCAGCCACATCTATTCCGTCCTCACTCCCAACACCCTCTTCTTTCTTTTCTCACTTACTTTTTTCACTCTCATATTCCCTATTATCTTTAATGATGATAACTCTTCTATTTGGACATTCAGATGCCTTAAGTCCCCTCCCTGGACACTTGTGACATTTTACAGTACTAGAAAGAGTAGAAGTTTTTGAGTTAAAAGTTTTACCTCCATCTTTGGCCTCTAATTTACCTTTTCCCATTTCATCATATGATTTAGGCATAGTTTTATCCTCATATGTTGTCCATGGCTTCATTGGAGTTGTAGTAGACCGATTTTTCCATAAGCTAGTTTGTTGCTTCTTTTTATTTTGTCTTTCTACCTTTACAGCCAACTTTACTAACTCATCTAAATCCACGTATTATTGCAGTTCTACTACATCAGCAAGTTCTCCATTTAACCCATTAAGAAACCTAGCCATAGTGGCCTCTTCGTCCTCATTACAATTTGCTTAGACCATAGCCATATCCATATCCATAGCCTTAAAATAATCATCCACAGACATAGAGCCTTGCCTCAGATTTTGAAGGCGTAGTTGCAGATCTCTTTGAACATGTGATGGCACAAAGCACTTCCTCATAACCCTCCTCATCTCATCCCATGTTGCAATCGACAATTCTCCATTGTCTAGTCTGTCTCTACTAAATTTCTTCCACCAATTAGCAGCATAGTCAAAAAACTCAACCACAACAAGTTTAACCTTCTTACCTTCAGAGTAGTTATGACAGTCAAAAATGGCCTCCACATTTCTCTCCCAATCAAGATATAAGTCTGGATCTCTCGTCCCCTTGAAAGTAGGCATCTTCATCTTAATGCTACTAAGATTGTCATCCTCAACCCTAGCTCCTGGTGCTCTCCTTTCGTTTCTCCTTCGGTAAGCTTCCTCCAATTCATCCTCATAGTCGCCAAACGGGTTCTCATCTTGTTGGAATTGAAGAGATCGAACCGCTTGTATCCTAACCTGAGGCATTGGGTTTTGATGCATTCTCCTTACATTGGCCATGTTCATCGGGTTAGGTGGATTTTGGGTGACCTCTAACGCATCTAGTCGAGCAGAAATCCTTCTAAGTGCCTTGAATATGTTGTTGTTTTGAGTCCTAGCATCAATATCCTTTCTAATTTGAGATATCTTCAAAAGTTAAAGAAAAATATATATCTCAATTTGGCTTCTTTTTTTTTTACCTTACCTCTCTTGTGTTTTTCCACTCAAATTACAATGTTTGGCCGATTCCTTTAGGATTTATATATTAACCCTACTAGTAGCAATCCCTTTAGAAGTAAGATGTAGAGAGAAAAAGAAATTTACCAATTTTCAAACGGATTGAATTTGGTGAGACAAGAAAAAGACCAATTTATGCAACAACAAAAAAATTCTAAATTTTCCCTCTTCTTGATTTTCCTTCTTGATGTTGGAAAAACAAGAAACACAATAAATTTGGAGTTTCTTAATTTGCAGGCAACCCCCTACCTTGATAGAACCGCTCTGATACCACTTGATAAGAATCGGGTTACTTGAATAAACAAGAAAATAATGTTTCCGCAAAAATACTAAGATTAAAGACAAGAAATTAAAGATAGATGAAATTTGAGAATAAATCCCCAATTTCGAGATTAAGTGTCAAGAACCCTAATTGATCTTAGTGATCAAAATTATCGAATTAAGACTAATTATAATACTAATAGAGTCAATTCAAGAACTTAGATCAAAAGTAATCTAGACCCTTATTTCGAAGAAATTAAAGACAACAATTAGTATAAGACTAATCAACTTCTTTAATTAACTTTAATAGAAACCAAAGATATCAAGTTAAGAATTAATCTTACCTCCTAAAGAATCATTCTTATAAGGTTGCAAGATAAATCTCAAGTAGCCACACACAGAGGTGTAAAGAAGAGAAACTCTCAATTAATAATAATATTGTCTAACTGAAAATAACAAAATTCATCCCTATATATAGGAAAGAAAACCTATCCCAATTAGCATTGGATTCGAATTCTAGGAAAGTTTAAACTATAAAACTTTTAAACTAGGAAACTTTAAAGCATGTAAAAATAGTACCAAAAATTCTCCTCTAAGGAAATAAGGAAAAGTTTCAAATTAAATCAAAATTCATAGGGGCCCAATCTTCTTCCTTTTTGGGCTTGGACTTGAATCATGAAATATATGTAGCACTTAGCCCATTCTTCTTCATAATTTTTGGACTCGTTCTTGGGTTCTTCTTCTATCATAAGCATCTTCTTGACATTGAAGCCCAACAATCTAGGCGTGAGACTTTGATGAAGGTCTTTTTAGGGCTTCTATAGCAGCATCATTGCCCATGGAGCTATCATATACACTGCGCATCCCCACACCTGAAAGTCCTAACACCTTTGTCCCCTACCATTTCTTTCCACGCCAACCTTGCCCCTTGAACGGAGGCATTCGTATGAAGTCTTTCATGGGATGGCATTGGATGGAGACCCTATCGATGGTGTTGAGCGGTCCCTTTGCTCTGTTCTGTGAATCCTGAGGATCCTCACCCAATACACACATATATGTACATCCAAAGAAAATTACTTACAATTTTTGTGTATGAATAGTACATTGAAACAAAATACCAAAAATAAATCAGATTATTCATATTAACTACGTACACAAACTATTGATCGAGCATTTTTATTTTATTAACTAGAATTAAGGGTGGCAAAATTAACTTATAAAAATATGACATATCCAAGTTTAGGCGAGTTAAGGACTTGTCAATTTATTTTGATCCGCTAGATTATTCAACCCATTTAAAAGTTGGAATGATTTAGGCTAAATATATAAACCAAATTAACTTATGCAAAACCTTATAAAAATATTTTTAAAAAAAATTGTTTGATATGTTATATATAACAATAATAAAGAGAGAAAATAGTTAGGTATTTAAATGGATAATAAAGAATTAAAATTTGCATTGGTAAGAGTTTGATTTGGTGGATTATTACCTATTTTAGCTCATATTGATCCAACCTAAAAGTATTTGGACTAGACCCATTATATTTAGACCCATTATATTTTATCTTTGGGTGGTTCAAATTCAATCTCTCACCCATTTAATTTGAACGTCCAAATTAAATGATTTTGGTGCGTATTCATGATGTCAATCCATCTTAATTATGGTATTTAAAATCCCCAAGATTTAACCCTCATTAAAATGGAACATGAACAAAGTTATCCACTAGATCTTCATGATATATATCTCCAATAATATTGAAATTGCCAAGAAAATATTGAAGAGAGAAAACGTAAGCTGATGATCATAAAGAATATACTTCATCCAAAATTAGTCTTTCATTTATTAATTAAATTCCATTTTCACAGGGATAGCTAGGACAACTTCCCATATTACATGTCGAATTGGAACCTTACATATATCCTTGACTTACGTGGGATGAAAGTAACTTAATTATAAAAGTATTGAAACCATGCATATTAATTAATTAATCAATAAGGTTTCTCGCCGATGTAATTTCCAGGGGGGTAATAGTTGCATGACACAAACCACGCTTCACCATTATCGCATTTCAATCTTGCACATCCAACTTGAAGGGTGTTTTTCCAGACCACTTGAGTATAATGCCCACACATATCCTGTTTGCAGGAGTTGGAGGCATAGTCGTAGTTCGGTTTCTCTCCAACCCACAAGTTAACGGCCTCCACGGCTGAAAATTCGCCGTAGCCCATGGCAAGATTTTCACCATAGGGTGAATCTGAATGCACCAAAGTGCATTCAGCTAATCTGGTGGATGAATATTCATGGGCAAAGGCAGCAAGTGTGTCATTCCATGTTAGTGGTGGGAGAGGGACACCAACTTGTGCACGGGCGTTGTTGTGGGCTACAACAATATCCTTGGGCAAATTTTGGCAAGTGAAGAATGAGCCATGGCTAAAACCATGAACACAACAAAGGTTGAAAGCTTTGAGATCTCCATTTCCTTTTTCTTTGCTTTTTTGAGACAAATTTGAGGGAAATAGAGATGGTGATTGTGTTTGTGATTTGGAAAGTTGTGATGGTTTTGGTATTTATAGGTATATCTTGACAGAAAAGTAAAAAGGAGGAGAACATTTTGCAGCAAAACAAGAAGTTTATGGTTAGCCCGTGAATGTGGGAATTTGGACAAAAGTCATGTCAAAATTAGCACCATAGAAAAATGAGGGTGCAGGATTAGAAATTGTGTTTAACGTTCAGCATGACTTGACAAAAATATAAGTTCACATGCCTAATCTACAAGTTAACGCTATGTTTATTTATTTGATAAGCAAATAGTACAAATTTTATGTGAACTGAAAGAGACATGCTAGGAGCCCATCGTTTTGGCATAAAAAGACAATGGGGAGCTACATCAATAATTTTGATAATTCAACAATTGCAAATAAGTTTGTACAAGATTAATTAGTTTAAAATCAACTAGCACGTTTATATAGTAAGCGTGAATTAGTAACTTAAATTAAGCAGAAGGTACTTCTATACCCTACTGCAACTAGTTAAATTAGTAACAATTCTTTAAACTTTTGGTGTATATAATCACTCTTTTCATGCACTGCTTTTTGCTGTTTGACGTGAATTAATTTTTTTAAAAAAAAGTTTGGATTCTAAACTCTTGGAGCGCAAAATTATGGGAGTAATTCTAGGTTTCAAGACAAAGTAGAATAAAATTACTTTTGGATGTATGAAGCACAAATTAAGGATATGCCAAAATCACGTTGTAGACTTTGAAAAGTCATTGTAATTGAACTGCATGTTACGCAAAAGCAAAGATTAAATTAGTGCCTTGTGGACAGAAAAGTCACTAGTTGCAAAGAGTAAAGGTAACCTCTAATTATTACCTGGAAGAACAATTATACTTTTTGTTGTGAACTTTAGGGTGTGCATCGTTCGGTTCGATTCGATTTTATGTATTATCAATTTTTAATTTTTAAATATGCTAAATTAATAAGATATTTTTTATCGGTTTTCAATTTAGTGATTTTTAGTTTTTAATGGTTCGATTTTTGGTTTAACTGATAAGAAAATACTCATAAAATAGAAATAATAGCAACTAACATGAAAAGAAACTGAATATTAGTTGCAACCAAAATCCTACATGATGTGTTTTAATTTACAAGAATCTTCAAGCTTGAACTGAATGTTAGTTAAGGAAATTGAATTGGTTTGTTAGTTTGTAGAAATTAAAGAAAAAGTAAGAGAAATATATAATGAGTAATATATATATATTAAGTATATTCTTATTGGGTTATCGGTTTACCCAATAACCCAATAAGAAAAAATCGAAACCGAACCAATAACTCAATAAAAAGTTTTATAAATCCATTAAGAAACCGTTAACCCAATAACCCAATAAACCAATAGCATTTTTATCAATTCGATTTATCAGTCAGTTCGATTTTTGCACACCCCTAATTTCCACAAACAATGGATTAATCAAACTTGTGAAAAGGGGATAATATGGCTGATAAAAGGCTCAATTAATCGACGCTATTAGCGGATAATTTTACGCACTCGTTTCATGAATCATGTGGAATTGCAGAACTTTGAGGCAACTGATGGTGCACTTCAATTGTAGTTCGAACTTTTTTTATCCCTCTAGAACTTTTTCTCTTCGTTCTTCTCTTTTTGGGGGTTTTGCCCACATGGGGTGGGGTTGTTGGGGGTGGGGGTTGGCAGTATCTTTAGACTTCAGGAACAATGTTAGATAATGGCCAGATTTGACCATTACTGCAGTTAGCCAGCTTGATCAAATACCCGAGAAGATGTATACTCGGGAAGGGAGGAAGAAAAAAACAGGTAAAAGGGCTAGTGACGGTTTTGTTCCAATTTCAATATTCAGTTGCTAACTAAATCTTATAGATGAGAAATGACTACTACCAAGTTGTAACAAGATTGCCTTCCGGAAAGAAAATTGCAATGAATTAACAGAGAGAAATTTAAACTTTTACATAAAGAATGAAATTGTCATAACTTAGGTCCTATTGTCGACATTGCTTAAATAGGCTACAAATAAGTCATTCCAGCTATCTGTAAGTCCTGGTAAGCACCAATGCATGCAATCATCATGTGTCTTCCCTCCTGCTGTAGACGGATGGGCATCGGCTCTAAACTCACTCATATGAGATATGTCCAGTATGTGGAATCTAGTGCCTTCAAAGGCCCTATGTAGATGCTGGTTCACAAGGCGAACCTCCACATTTGTTCCGTTCTTTTGAAGGGAAAAGAGTTCCTCCACCTGGAAAACAGAACAGACCAACTTTCAGCGACCTATCACTGAGAGTGAAGTGGAACCAGAAGTGTCCAGTTGCAAGTGGAAGCAATTGTAACAGGAAGAGGGCACAGAGATAAGTGTATTCCATCAATACTGGGGGTTGCCTGAGACACTAGTAAACTATGGACAGGTTCTTTTTTTTTATTTTAATAGTTAACAATATGGACTATGTCAAAGAGAGAGAGTTACCTCTTGAGATGAGAGAGGCTGTGAGCGCTGGCAAGAGCCACCTTGGTCCCAGTCACCTCCTTCAAAATGCCTTGGGGATTGGGTTCGCATGAACACTGTCGTGCTAGGTCGTATTCTTTTGTCCACATAAGATATCTAGTAGAAACAAAACACAAAGAAGCTTAGAGAAGAAGCACATGCAGACTTCTGAGGAGTATACAATACAAGCAACTGAAGTTATAGTTTCTGAAGGGGCTAAAAGAACATGTGAGGTTCTTCCTACCAACATTTATGTAAGGCAAGGCCATAACTCTTATGAAACTATGCATGTAGATGCAATATAAGATTTAAGGCATAAGCTCTATGAAACTATTAGCATGATGAAATACTACCAAAATACTTGTTAGAAAATGGATATAATAACAAGAACACAGCATAGAACAGCTTCTAAGTTCTAACAAAGATTCTTTTGTTTTTATGATAATAAATCAATAGCAGCAACTCCGAACTTCTTCATAAAAGAGTATCATCTTCTTTAGTAGATACTTTCCACCATCAAAATACTGAAAATTAACATCACAAAAAGATCTTAACTAACTCCCAAATATATTTTTCCTGTTCATTAATGGAAACGAAAACAAAAGGTCAATCTAAATGCTCAAGGCAAAGCATCCATATTCTAGGCAACATGTCCAGATTAAAACTCAAGAAGAGTTGCCTTCTCCGAAAGATTTGCGCAATCACGTTGCCTGGTGGACAACTTAAGAAATGCTATTTAATCATTGTTTCACATCAGTATAAAGGTAATGTGTCTCACAAGGCATATCAAATGAACATCTATAAACGATGTTCGTCCGTCCTTTATAAATAACTCAACAAGAGTAGGATAGAACAGTACCATATGCTTTAATACCATATCAAGCCCACTGTCAGGGGACACAGGAGGTGCCACAGGATTGCCCTTTTCAAAGAAAAGCATGGGTGACTTTACTGGATCAAACTTTGATGGGGCCCACCACCTAACAGAAGAATGGAAAGCAAGATAAATAATCACTAATCGGTAAGGAAAAGATTGAAGGAAACTAATTACTTAAAGGTGTAACATTACCTTTATAAAAAAATAAAAAAAAATTACTTAAAGATGCAATACTTGAAGCTAACAGAATGTCAGCTCAAAATTACAGCAGGGAATCTCAACCCTGTTGCCAGATAAAATCCACCTCCTTGAGCCATAAAACATAACGTTAAAATGCTATATAAGAAATTACAGGTCCTGAGGTACCTAGACTTAAGAAATTATAAGTGCTGGAATACAACATAAACTTAAGAAACTATAGGGTGTGAGATGCCTTGACTTCAGCACCTATAAAAGTACATACATACTGGGATAAAACATGAAGAATCAGGGTGCAAGCAAGGCAACTCTTAGTGGTTGGCGAATTTTCAGGGGAGGCAGGGAAGAGAAAGCACTCATTGATGGTCAATCACTTTTGATTTGGAAACTAAAGATCTATTATGGATCATCAGGAGGATGTCAATACAATCAAAGGATACAAACACAGTAGACAACAGCAAATACCAAAGAGCAACAACACAGAACTGTGCAGTGAGAACATATAACAAAATTTGGATTTAACTAGGTGTCCATACCCTCAAAGGCTCAAACTGCTCCTGTTTTCTTCCCTTCCACTTTAGTCTTTGGTCACTCTCTTTTTGCCATCTATAATAATCACCAATGATCAAAAGGCAACACAGAACAATTTTCTTACCTCTCATTTAATGTGGAGGTTGTCTCTCTTTATTACTTTCTTTTTCAAGTAATTCCTCTCTTTAGTGATTGATGATGGGCTGAAACATCTGTGCTTTCTATCATAGAATAGAAGGTTGTGCTTTAATGATATTCACAATACCCTGCCAATTGCTATATGCTTCCTCATTAATAAGAATATGCAAACCTGTGCATGCTATGAAGAAGGAACAACATTTCACCATTAAGAACTTCCATCCAATGGGAAGATTAACAATTTGATATGTCTTTCACTTATTTGGTAGTTATTACAACTCGAAATGCATGAAACAAAAGTTTACTTGTTTTGTTAAACTGGTACTTCCCATGGCCTTTAGGACATCATCACAATGTGCTTTACTTTTCCATTGGTAAGGCTTGAGGACCCAAAGACAATAGAAAAACAGAATGGATAAACTGAGTTTTGGCTCCTTTTGCGAGTTAGCAAAAAACTAAGAACAAAATGATTAGAGCTAATCCAATTAACATGGGTGAACAAAATGAGTAGAGCTAATCCCATCAACAAAGATGAAAAGAAAAATCCCATCAACATAGATTAAGTACACAATTGGCCAGACCCAAAGACGCTACAGTAAATTGAACATCAAGTATTAACCATGTCATGTTCACCTTTCACAGAACAGTAAAAGTGGTCTTGACATTCACACCAAAGGAATCTTAAATGAAGTTATTACACAAGAAAATAACCTTACCAGTGACCCGTGTTAAAGATGAGAATGTCATGAAAACTTGGCGCCTCCGCCCATGTTCCTTCTGGTACATCAACATCAACTCTATAACCCTCCTTATATCCTAGAGACTCCAGTACCCCTCCATTGGCATTGGCTGACCACCTATATCATACAAAATACTGAAAGTATGTATGAAGCCATGAAGAATGTAAAAGGAGCTCATAACTTACTTAAGTCCTTGGAAATTGAGATTCCGTAGCAATCCATTATCAGCCATAACATCCATAAAAACACACTTATAAACTTGGAGGAGAATTTGTAAACTACTTAGTCTTGAGCCATAGCAGCATAAAACCACCACCAACATTTTTTTTTAACACATCGTGTTTTGGATCAGTTAACAACATGTTTGGTGTGTAACTAACAAAACCAACCTTATTAATTATATTTCCAATGCTATTAGTCATACAAACTAGACATACCCTAGTATCATCTATGCATTACTAGAGTAAACCTTCGAACCATAAAATCGTACTGATGGAAAATCAAAATCTCAATAGTTAGTAACCATAAAACATTATGTTCCATGATTTCATAAGAAACAGCACCTTCATGAATAACAAAGTACACAGTTATTCACAGATGAGTAGAATAGAAATCTTGAATTACCAAGAAAACTTGTTTTCTACTTGTTTTCTAACTCCAATTTTCCGCTACATTTAACTAAACGACATACAAAGATAAGAGGATAAAAATCCATGATCTACAGTGCACACTTCCTCAGTGTAATTCTGTGAAAAACTAGCTGACAGCTTCACTTCTACTGTTCTACCTTATCCCACCTAGGCAAACCCAGTGTCACAAGATGCACATGGCACACTGTAATTGACTTAGGCAGAAGAATAACAGCAAAACAATTACTGAAGTATTGAATAAGAAAGTCCCCACATAACCAAAAGTCTAAATGATGGTTCTAGGTTCTTATCTGCACGAAAGAAACAGGTGTTTGTCGCCTATCTAACAATCTGTCAAATTAGCATGATCAACATTACATTACAAGAAGTGATATAACTTATTAAGTCTTACCTACCGTAACGAGCCAATAGATTTGTCCGATGATACGAGATAGTAAGGTTATACTTCAGAAAGGTAAAACCACGATCAGCACCAGCAGGGCGCCACTTTTTCACATCACCTGACACCCGCTTCAAAGTACAGAAAAGTGAAACAAACATGTTTCTGTTTAAGGAGTCCCCAACAAACCCTGCACTGTTTAACACCCATAAGGTCTAAAGGTAGCACTAGACAACTGTCAACAAATAAGATAAACTAAAACTAGATTTCAAAAAACTTGTTACCATTAAATATTATTCACCTAATCAACTATCATCACATTTGAACCAACTAAACAGAGAAATCTATGTGTGTTCAACCAGAGGCAGTAACTGTTAAAGAAATAAAAAAGGGCAAGGACAGTCTGGTGCACAAAGCATCCAAGAAGGTGCGGGGAAAGCCCCCACCTTTCCCCGCACCCTCCGGGATGCCATTAAATAATTCAAAAATATTATCCATGTTATCAACTATCATCAGATTTGGACCAACTATACAGAGAAGTTTATGGGTGTTCAACCAGAGGTGAATCTAGTATACAAGCCGGTGAGGCACTAAGGGGTCGTCTGGTACGTGGACTAAATTATCCTGGGATTGTAGTTCTGGGGTTACTGGACTAATTTATCCCACCTGAGAGATTGGGTAAATAATCCAAATTGGATAGAATAAGGTAGATATCCAGCATTAAGCCTGGGATAAGATTTATACTGCATTTGGTAGACGGTAATAAATCTTATCTCAGGCTAAAACCTGGATATTCCACCTTATCCCACGTATCAAAAACGACCCCTAACTGTTTTGTCCTACACAACATACATACATTATATAAACACACAAAATTCAAAGAAATCCTTTTTTAAAAAATTTGTATATATATATTATTAAGTTCACCATTGTCTTTAAATCTTGAAACCGTCTCTTGGTTCAATAAACAAACATGAGGATCAACATATATTCATGATTTAAATTATTCTCCAAAGCAAAGTAACACAAAGCTTTTGCTATATGTTATTGTTTTCATTTCACAGGTCATAGAAACAAAAAATTGGCAGAGGTAGGAAAGAGAAGTACCGATATTGGTGTTTCTGAAGCGTATAAGGAAGGAAAGAGGATCGAATTGAGGGAGATGACATTGATAGGGTTTCCAACGCCACTTCACAATATCAAAGGCATTTGATTTTTTACTAGCAATGCAATTCCATCCTTTATAGATCTCCTTACAACTGTTATCATAGCGCGGGGAGTTGATACTCGGATCGTAAATCCATTGGCCGTTGGTGAAGTTACATGATTTGGAGTATGAGAGTTTGTTTTTTACTGAATTGGTTTGAGGTGAGGTGTTGAAGAGAGAGAAAGCGAGCAAGAGAGAAGCGAAACAGAGAAGGGAGAGGAATAGACAAGACGGAGAGATTGATAATGAAGATGGATGCTTCAGTTTCTTCCATTGATTCGCCATGGAAACTCAGCATTCCACTCTATCACTTCACTGTCTGCTTTGTCAGTTGCAAATTTTTTTCAGATCCGGCGTATACATTTTCTTTCTTCTATGTAGTTCCTCGCGGTTAGTTAAGAAATTGGCAAATAATTTCTTACAACCCGCGATCGCCCCGGAAAACATTGATAAGTGAAATATGTATTTAAATTTAGGAAATGTTTAGCAGAACCTCATTTGCAAGTTGTTATTATATATAGAGTGAAGTGTTAAAAACACACCTAAACTATCCCCTTTTTTGAGTTTCACACCTAAACTAATGGAAGTGTGAGAAACACACCTAAACTATCACTTTTAGTTTGAGAAACACACCTAAACTATCATTTATTAGTTTGAGAAACACACCTAAAAGCTGACTATACCAAATATTTGTTTACAAACTCTTTAAGTGTGTCTAGCCATTAAAAATCAGTCTACGTGACATATTTTATTCTTTTTTACTAACACATTATTTTTTTTCATTTTTTAAATATTTTTATTCTTTTTGAGGTGTGTTTCTCAAGCTAATGAGTGATAGTTTAGGTGTGTTTCACACACCCTGAATAGTTTAGGTATGAAACTCAAAAAAAGAGAATAGTTTAGGTGTGTTTTTGATACTTTACTCTTATATATATTGAATAAGTATTAAGAAGAGGTGATTAAAACTCCACATGACACATCTGCTAAATTATGATGGTCAAGAATTAGGGTAGAATGTTACTAGGTGGTCGCACGTTTTCTAGTTTCCTTCTTACTTGTTTGATATGTTTTGCTTGAGCCGAACATTTATCAGAAAAAGGCCTTTGGAGATGTTGTTTTTCCCCTTTAGTTAATTATGTTGTGCCGAGCTCTAGAAGTCGCCCATGATTGACATGAAAAATGCCCTCCGAGGTTCTAAAAGTGTGTTTCGATTCTTATCACTGTAGTGTATTTCTTAGTGCAGATCGATGGTTCCTTGCTACAGCCTCCCAAGAAAAAATACAAAATTCCTAACAAGGTTACCCCTGCAGCGAATCAATCTGTCAATAATAAAATGGAGAAGTATAATAGATAAAGTGATTGTTAATAAATCAAGATCTTGTGGAACATTAGCATAATCAATAAAAATCCAACCCCAAAATACAAATTAACGACTCCCCAGTAGACAAATAACCTGCATTGCAAATTTTAATGCCAGTAAGAAACAAAGAATTCTAAATAAAATTGATTTCAGAAGAACCAAAGTATACAATATGACAAAGAATCATAAATTACTTTTTTGATTTAGCTTATACAGTACTCATTCTCAAACAATGTCTCTGGTCTGGACATGCTAAACCAGCTATTTTTTGAAGTTACAAGGAGCAATACCAATTGACAGCAAGCTCCTAGGCCTATTATACAATACTCATGAATCCTATCATACAGAAACAACTTCCTCCAACAAAATTGTCAACTTTTCAACACTTGGAGCATGTCATTTAATACAGCTGCAGACGCTTCGCATCTTTTAAACAGAGAAATGTTTTGTTATCAACGAAGAAGTGGTTTGAGGTGGAAAACTTGGCAGGCTGGCTTGTAAGACCTCTTGGCTGCAGCTTGTTCAAATTTCTTAGTTACAGGTTCATTCTCTTCTAAGCTGGTTTGAATGAAAAATCTAATCCACCAGGATGAGCTCCGTAGTTTGGCCTATATAGAGAGAAAAATAAGCAAGGTAAAGTTTTCATGC
Source organism: Capsicum rhomboideum (assembly GCA_031232105.1). Classification (NCBI taxonomy): domain Eukaryota; kingdom Viridiplantae; phylum Streptophyta; class Magnoliopsida; order Solanales; family Solanaceae; genus Capsicum; species Capsicum rhomboideum. The sequence continues at coordinate 140,272,101 of CP124719.1, read as the reverse complement.
TTTACAAAAGCAGCGAATAGGGTTAAATTAGCCAACAACATTACTCTCTACAATGAGAGCAGTTAGGGCATTATCAGCAAATAGAGGATCCCACGTAATCAAAAACCAAGACTCTTACTATAAATAGCTAATCATGACTCCATTATTCTGCAATTGAACCATCAGTATTCAATCTCAAGAAACATATTACAGTAGCTGTAGTTTAAAAAAAACATTTTAGACAGTTGTACAAGTCAAGTTGCATGGCACAAAACTGGGGAGTTAGGTCTGAGTATAGCATATGCAATGGAAGGGTTAGCTGTGGTTTAAACAAATCTACACATAGGTAGATGAATGAATACATCATCATCAAATTTTAATTATGCGCTACAAAGAAAAGAGTAGATCATTGACTTACCGGTCGGCCAAATTTTGACAGCTCTGCCTCTTTAACCTTTTGCTGACCAGGATAACCTAAAAAAGCAATCCAATATTTTAGATAAATGTCGAGCGGTTCTTATTTTAAGGTCAAACGTATTCATAAAAGAACTGCCTTCTTACGGTAAATAATATCCAGAGTAACCCTACCTCAGGTTTACATCACTAGTTCTAAAATGAAAATCAACTGATTTATTTAAGAAAATTGAAATGGACAAAGTTCTTAGTGTTTACCAGATAGAATAACTAAACCATCAGCAGCCACCCTTGCCAACTCTGGAAGAGTTTTGTTAAGGTATCTTGGAGACAAATAATCCACTGCATCAGATACTATGACAAGAGAGAACGACTTTGAACGATAGGGAAGAGGAAACTTAATATCAGCTACTCGCACAATCCCTTTGTGAACAAGACCCTTGCAGTTGCTATCAGTTTCATCTAAATCGTATGGTTCAATCCCCCAAGCTTCGGTGTCCTCTTCTTTTAACAGTTTAGAGACCACGGAACAAGTGTCAGGGCCTACGTGCAACACTTTCCGCATGTTATCCCCGTATGCTTTCTTCAGTACAGGTAATGCTCTGTGAAGCTCAGCTGTGCATGAAGTACCACCTAACAAAGTTGTACGCAAAACAAAAACAATATAAAGTCCAAAGCCGACAATAACTGAAATTTTCCTTTGCCAGCACCAACAAAACAATTAAGGAACAAAGAGACTAATAACTAGTGTTTGGCTAAGCATTTCTTAACAGCCAGTAAGATTAACATTGACAAATTCCTAGTAGTTACACCAAGCACACATTATATAAATGAGAAATCAAGCCTTTTTACAAATACCATGTCATGGATATACTTGCAATGGAAGTCTTTAAGCATTCAAGAGAAAAAAAGAAATATTAAAGTGTGTTACTCATCCACATAACAATACAACTATACGAACTGCAGCAGTAAGATCATCATTGTACTCTAATTACAGGCTCTTCATTTTTTTAATTTTTGATAAGGAATACTCTAATTACAGTCTTTTACATCAGTTCTATTAGAAATAAGAAAATTATCTAGCCGCTGGGTTATACTTTGTCATGACATCGAAAATGCAAAAAATTGATTCAGTTGTCATAGATGGTTACCATCAAGTCTGCTAAAAGCATCTGCTGCACTTCTTCCACCTATCAGAGAAAACAGAAAAGGGTTCATAATCCAGAAGGCATATAAAAAGAATAACCGGGTGCAATAATCTTAGAAAATAATGATAGAGGATATCATCTTCATCTAGAATCATATGATCAGAAGATTATATGACAGCATAAACAACTGCTTAGCCAGTATACAATCATATAAAGAAATATATGGGTACGAACCTGAACTATGATACACGTAACCAATTATCAGCAATGCACCCTGAAATTTACATAGGAAGTGATCAAATCAATGGCTATTATTGGATTGAGATCATTTAACAGATCCACCAATTAAGAAAATCAAGACTGGCACACTATCAGCGGTAAGGATTTGCTGTTTATGGGTTCCCAATTTGCCACCAAACCCATAGTTCGTTTTAGTTATTAAGTTTGTAATTAAATATTTATTCATATTTAATGGATTTTCTAATACAAATACATAGTAAAAGCAAAAGATATTAGGTTCATCCAAACACGTATCTAATATTGTATTTTCGCCCTTGCACCCCATCAAATAGAAACATTTTATCAATACTTTGATGAGTAGCACGGAAAAGGAAAAGGACCCTAATCAATAAGAAAAATGAGCTCTCCTTTATGGTAAAGAGGCCCATGAATATGATGAATGATATTATAGCATGCTAATTCAAGAAGAGTGGAAACAAAAAAATATTTGTGGAATAACATATATCTAAGTGTCCGTTTGGCCATGAGAATTTTTTCCTTTTTCCTGGAAATTTTTTTCACTTTATTTCAAATACACCTCCAAGTGGTGTTTGGCCATGAGAATTTCAAATACAACTTGGAGTTGTATTTGGAAAAGTGAAAACTTGTTTTCACTTCTACTTCTCTCACAAAATTCAAAAACAACTCCAATTTATATTCATGGGCAAACACAACTCCAACTTCCACTCCAACTCCAAAAAAATTTGACTTTCATAGCCAAACGCCTACTAAGTAGACTAGATGTATTTGCAGTAAGGCAGCATCTACGCTGAATGACATTAAGCATAGGGGATTGAGAACCTTATGCCAAATAAATCAAGTATGTCTTTGAACAGATTTTGCTAGTTCTTCATGATATTGATTTACACTAAACAATGCAAGGTAAGTCCTCAGTTTTAGTGGCTTTCTAACCCTACTCCTTCACTTTAGCTTAAGCTTCTCTGTTTTTGGGATGAATTGATTGGATATCACATGGAAGAGCTTGCAAGGCAATAAACACTTGAAGGCATGTTTATGAGTAGTTACCCAGCAATTAAATTACTCAATAATCATTAATCAGTCCCTTCAGTTATCCAAAAAAACTATAATAACCCCCTTCTCCTAAATTTGAGGGTGACAGTTTTCATGATTTTGCTTATCTTAAAAATGGAAGTTAGTTCCAATTGCATTACTATAGGTACAATTTAATTGACAGTATAGCTAAAACGTGCTTGCAAGGAAGTAAATTTTTTAAAGAGAACTGTAAAGTTGAACTTTTTTTTGTTCGCTTTGCTGTTATCATGAAAATTAGTTTCCCTATGACTTTCTTCATAGCCAAACCCTTCATCTGAAAAAGTGTCAAACTTTGTTATTAATAAGCACACTATCGAAGGGAAATAATAATAAAAGGGATTGGCATTTACCACAACAAGCCCGATGGACAATAAAGGAGATGGACGTGATTTGGGGTGTAAGGAGCCCACAAATGGAATGCTACCAGTATCTGCAAAACGGCGCGTTGGCCTTCTTGACATATTGACGAGTAGTAATAACTGAAGCATACACAACATTAACAATAGTTAATAATAAGGTTATGATTGCAGTTCAAAGTATTGCTATTTCATTAGATGAGTACAGCAATAAAATTGGCACTATCAAACGAGGCAAAAAGAGATGTGCGGTATAAGATGTCTTCTGAAAAGATTGGTGTAATAACAAGCATTATATGAAAAAAATTGCTGTATATTGTACAAATCGCCATAGAAGAAGAATTTGACAGTGGAATTGACTTGATAACATTAACTCCCCTATGCCACGATACTTTTACGTCCTTTAGTACTGAAAGGCACAACAAACTTGGTTCTTTGTAACAGTATACATAAGCAGATGGAAACAGATCATATTTAAAAATTCTCTCTTTAGCAGCAACTTTCTTGGCTTCAGAAACATTCAAACTTCATACAGAACATTCAACTTAAACGAATAACATGCTAATAGATCCACATCTATTTGATCCAAAGATGAAAACTATTCATTACTGTAGTTCAAAGTTGGGGATTTCATTGTTATTCTCCAAAATCATCACGGACATAGTATTTGTGCACTGAGTGCTGCCTGAACCATATTTAGAGCTAATTTTTTTAGAAATGGGTGCAAATGTGATATGGTACTCCGCACAGTAACTTAAAATCTTGGATCCGCTTCTTTCTAACATGTCTATTATGAAATCGGAACTTAATCTTCTAAGTTTCTAACTAAGTAATAAAATCCAAAAAAAACTTGTTGCAGTCATTTCTTATAAAGTAACTTTTCATAATAGAAGATCCTCTTAAGTCTCTGACTAAACAAAGAAAGGTTGCAACTTAAAGAAAAACGTGTATTAAAATCAAAATTGGTAAATACTATTCCAATTTCTCTATACTTAGTAATTGTAATTCAAATGTTAAGCTAAATTTTAGCACTTTTACTTTACTGTAACTGCTTCATTTGCTTCAAATAGTAGTAGATCTTCAGAATATCAACAAAGAATCAAACTACACTACATTACTTCAAAGTTAGTTAATCAATAAAGCATATAAATGAACAGTGCAAACTAAAGACTTGAAGTTTATGAAGTAGATAACAATGGAGGATTAGTCGGGTCGGGTTATGCAGCTACCTGGGTTGGAAGAACAGTGGAAATAAGATGGAGATGTTGTGGATGAAGGGGGGATCTGGATCTGCTTATTTTGGGTTTACTTGTAACTGTGTCGTCTCCTTTATTATTTTGTTATTGGGCCTGTTCGGATCGTTTTCTGGATTGGTAATAATTCAATTCAGAACTCAATTGAATGTGACTTATCGGCCCAATACTGGGCCATGATTATTGATTAATGGTTTCTGGATTTGATTTAACACCAAGCATCGAAGCTTCTACATAGTCATTGTCCCGGAGTTTCAAAATTAAAATGCACGAAAAGCATACTTATTTTGGTGGATATATTGTTGTTGTTTTTTGCACATTTTTTATTGTCATATTAGATGTGAATGTACAAGTTTGTTTCTATGTTGTGATAAAGCACTGACTATGATTAATCAAACTGGATTAATAGAATATTTTGAGTCGCATGATGTAGTCTAAATTAAACTAAAAATATATAGGAGTATAATTCAAAGCTTTTTAGATGAGATTACTGTATTAAGTGCAAAAGGTACAAAAATAATGGACTCTTGTGAAATTGATGATACTATATGATTACAAAAAAATTAAATTAAAATATAACAATCATATGTGGAGCAATGTTACTTTGTAAGTTGGTCAAATTATACCTAGACTGATAAATTTGAAGATGGAAGAAACATAATTTTGGGCTTTATCAATTTTGTGCATGATAATGATAATTTTATCCTTACCAAATATTCTACCTTGACATTTATTTATTTATTGACATTGATTTAAAGCACTAATTACAATGTCATAGCCAATGTTGCTTCCAACTGCACACGCAAGTGTACGCGGTCGTACAAGTAATAAAGTGGCTTTTGTGAGCCGGATGTCGAATCCACAGGGACTTGTCGCTTAACTATTCACTAGACTAAACTAGTTCTTGATTATTTATTTAAGCGGTAGAACAAAAGATGTATGAAGTTTAATTATAAACTAACTATGAACTAAACTAACATGATTAACTTGGGGTATAAACAATAACAAGGAGAATTCTAGGGTTAAGACATACTCACAATCATGCATAACTGTAATTTCTAGCAGGTTAAGTTGTTTATCGTGATTGTTGATATACGGGGTTGATATTATAACTTGGGAGTGGTCATCCTTTTAGTTATCTACCCAAATTAATCTCACAACTACATCTTTGAGTGGGGATGTGAGTCTTTAATTCAGATGCATTAAACTATCATCCCGTTTCATTAACCAAGTGGGGCGTTTAGGTATATCTCTATCCAAACAGCAAATCACTCCTAAATTTCTCTAAAATGTGATTCACACTCCCTTTGTTCTTCGTCTCATCCCTCCACTCCTATGGTCAATCCGCTTTAGGACTATAGATTTACCTTAATGGTAGCTAATCATTAAAGTAGTAAGTGCAAGAACATAAGAACAAACACATGACATGATAAACAATCAAACTAGTGCGAAATTAAGTCATACAATCTTGTTCGTAGCCTCAACCTTAGAAGAAGGGTTTCTTAGCCACTCATAATCTCACTTGAAAAGCATAAGACAACAACTAAACAAGAGAAAACTAAGAGAGATGGAATTACAAATCAAGAACCCTAGTTCTGGCCTCCTTGAGATGTTGTTTTTGTTCCTTCAAGCTTGTGTTGTGTTGTGAATTCGTGTGGTGTGCTGGATGACTTGTAATTGTGGCTAAGTACTCTTTATATAGTCCCTTCGGTAGTCCATGAGCAGCCCCACACCAAATTATATGTATTTACAACCTTGCCCCCACTTAAAACAAGTTAAAAACCAACTTTTGGACGTCTTGTGGGCTTGGTGTGTCGCATGGCCATTGCAAGCCCATTCCAGTAGCCATACGTGATTGTGGGGGGTGCGAGTCAGGCTTTCTCTTGTGCCTTGGGAGGTGCGGCACATGGCCCCCTCCCTTGCTTTGGGAGGTGCGGTGCATGGCCCCCTCCAAAGTGAGAGGGTACGCTCGTTTCTTCGTCGTCTCTTCTCGTGCACTTGTCCCTTGTTTCCATACTTCTTGTGGCTTGTTCGTAGGCTTCATTTAGCTTTCATATCTCCTCCATAGGTCTCCTGCATCATCTCATAACAAACATAAGTCCATACAACACAATAGAACTCATCAAAGTACACTAGAACAAGCATAGCTCAAACTAACGACACTAGTTTTCTCTTCTAAGTTCTATTTGATCCTTTTGACTCTAGACTTGTTTCAAATGCACCTTAAACACCATAAACATGTACTTTAACACACAAATACATATATACAGATGTTATTGTTGAATTTCAACACATACACAGAGCCAAAACGCAGCGGAAAAATAAATAAGAACGTACCTTCAGCCATCATTGTCCAAGTGTAAGAAGAAAGAAAAACTTGAGAGAGAATTTTTAACAAGTTTAGGAGTTTTCTAGCCTATGCCTATCAGAAGGTATGCCAGACTGATGGAGTCACAGGCGTATTTATAGGTAGGCTAGGGACTCTTAGGCAAATAACTTTAACCTTAGGGACTTTCATAGTTATTTCTTCCCATCAAAGAAATACCATATATGCATAACTTGGAGAAAAATTAATTGACTGATTTTTACTTTAATTGGGAGACAAGTTAATATTTAATTACCAAAAATATGTGGGCCACACACAAAGTCTCAAAAAGAGACGTGATTTTCTAACATTCTCCCACTTGACCCACATATGAAAATCAGACAATCCTTTATGAGTGAAAATAAACAACATGACCATAAACATATATTCACTCAACTTAATAGTTATGCAACAATCACTTTTATCAAGAATATATTAATACAAGAATCATGGCGGTTATGCTCTTAATCAAGCAATTCCTTCCATGTATTACAATGTATAATATGTTCTAAATAAAGTGTCCACCAACTTTATAAATGGGCTTAATATAAGTCATTTAGAGTCCAACTTTATTTGATCCAATGATCACTTTATAATACATGAAAATCAAAATGTGCACGTTCATGTATAACAAAAACGATAATGTCTAGATAAACTGTTAGAGAATAGAACAAGACTACAATGAGTTACTAAGTCCCATACGGGTTACATGATCCTTGAAAACATTAGCTGGTAAACCTTTAGTCATAGGATCAGCAATCATCAAAGTAGTACTAACATGTTCAAAACTCATATCTTGCTTCTTGACATGATCTCTAACCATCAAATACTTTATGTCGATGTGCTTACTTCGGCTACCACTTTTATTATTCTTTAAAAAGAATACCGCAGCTGAATTATCACAAAACATTCTCAATGAACTTGTAATAGAATCGACAACTTTAAGTCCTGAAGTAAAATTCTTCAGCCATAACGCCTGTGATGTAGCTTCATAGCATGCTATAAATTCAGCTTCCATCATGGATGTTGCAATAATGGTTTGCTTGACACTTCTCCAAGACACAGTACCTCCAACAAGAAGGAAAATGTACCCAGACGTAGATTTACCACTATCTTTACATCCACCCAAATCGGAATCTGAATAGCCAATGATTTCCAATGAGTCAGAATATCTGTATGTAAGCTTAAGATCCTTGGTTTCTTGCAAATATCTCAAAACCCTTTTGCCAGCTTTCCAATGATCAAGACCAGGGTTACTTTGATATCTACCAAGCATTCCTACTACAAAGGCAATATCAGGTCTAGTGCAGACCTGTGCATACATAAGGCTTCCAACAAGTGAAGCATATGGAATGCCTTTCATTTGCTCTTGTTCCAATGCATTTTGTGGACATTGATTCAATGAGAATTTGTCACCTTTAATGATATATGTTGCTATAGGTGAACAATTTTTCATTCTGTATCTTTCCAGAACTCTTTCAATATAGGCCTTTTGAGATAGTCTAAGCAGTCGTTGAGATCTATCTCTGTGAATCTCTATGCCAATGACATATGAGGCTTCACCCATATCCTTCATTTCAAAACTCTGGATAAGAAATTGTTTCGTATCATGCAACAACCCTAAATCACTACTCGCAAGTAAAATGTCATCCACATATAGGACGAGGAAAATATATTTGCTCCCACTTATCTTAAGGTATATACATTGATCAATGATGTTCTCCGTAAATCCGAATGAAGAAACAACATTATGAAATTTAATATACCATTGGCGGGAAGCCTGTTTTAGTCCATAAATAGATTTATTCAACTTGCAAACAAGGTGACTTTCATCACTAAATCCTTCAGGCTGACGCATGTATACCTCTTATTCAAGATCTCCATTCAAGAAAGCCGATTTCACATCCATTTGATGTAGCTCTAAATCAAAGTGAGCTACTAATGCCATAATTATCCTTAACGAATCCTTCTTTGATACAGGAGAGAAAGTTTCATTATAATCAATACCTTCCTTTTGAATAAAATTCTTGGCTACAAGTCTAGCTTTATGTCGTTCAACATTACCAGATCAGTCTCTTTTGGTTTTATAAATCCATTTGGATCCTATAGTAGAGACTCCTTTAGGTAATTCAACGAGATTCCAGACTTTATTTTTAGCCATAGATTCCATCTCTTCTTTCATGGCATCATACCAAAGTATGGAGTTTTCTCCACTCATGGCTTGTGAAAAAGAACATGGATCATCTTTTAGTCCAATATCATAATCAGACTCTTGGAGATATACAACATAGTCACTAGAAATTGCTGATTTACGAACTCTTGAGGATTTCCTTACTTTCACTTGTTCAGGTGCTCTTTCAACAATGGGTTCAGGTAAAGCGGGTGCTCTTCATGTGGTTCATCAAGTGGTGGTGGCTTTTCAACTTTTTGCTCTTCAAGTAATTCATGAGAATTTAACTGATTTGCATTCAAGTTTTCAGTATATAAAGACACCATAAGTGGTTCCCTTATCTCCTTTAGTTCCACCACTTGAGTTGAACCACTCCCACTTACTTCATGTTCCTCAAGAAATTTAGCATTTCTAGCCTCAACAATTTTAGGAGAATGAGAAGGACAATAAAATCTAAATCCTTTAGAGTTAACCACATAGCCTATAAAGAAACCGCTTATTGTTCGTTCATCCAACTTTTTTAACTGTGGGTTATAAACCCTCACTTCAGTTGGACATCCCCAAACGTGTAAATGGTTTAAAATAGTTTTCCATCCTTTAAATAATTCAAAAGGTGTCTTGGGGACAGCTTTGGATGGAACCCTATTTAAAATATACACAGCAGTTTTTAAGGCTTCACTCCACAAGGATAAAGATAAACTTGATCTGCTAATCATGCTTCTTACCATGTCCATTAATGTTCGGTTTCTTCTTTCTGCCACACCATTTTGTTGTGGCGTTCCTGGCATGGTATATTGAGCAATTATACCTTCCTTTTCAAGGAACTCAGCAAATGGACCTTTAACTTGTCCTTTTTCTGTGTACCTACCATAGTATTCTCCACCCCTATCAGATCTTACAATTATGATCTGAGCTCCAATTTGTTTCTCTACTTCTGTTTTAAAAACTTTAAAAGCATCAAGTGCTTCCGATTTATTAAACAGAAAATAGAGATACATATATCTTGAATAGTCATCAATAAATGAGATAAAATATCTCTCACCATTCAAGCAAGGGGTAGGAAAAGGTCCACAAATATCTGTATGTATGATCTCAAGCAATTTAGAACTCCTTTTGGCACCTTTAGTGAATTTGTTGGTCTGCTTACCCTTTATGCAGTCCACACAAGTTCCAAAGTCAGAAAAATCAAGAGCTTCAAGAACTCCATCAGTAACTAACCTTTTGATTCTTTCAATAGAGATATGTCCCAATCTCTTGTGCCAAAGACTTGATGAGTTCTCATTGATAATACATCGTTTAGTGCCAATTTCTTTATTATGCAGAGTTAAGACATTACATTCAGTCGTGGGGGCTAGCTCAAATTTAAATAATCTTTCATACAAATTTCCGAAACCAACAACTTTATTGCCTTTCAAAAGTTTCATTGTAGACAAATAAAAATTAAAATCATAACCAGCTATTGATAGTCTAGAAAGAGAAATTAAATTCCTAGAATATGATGGAACATAAAAAGTGTTTTCTAAATCTAATTGAAAATCATCTTTTAAAATGAGCCTATAAGTCCCCACGCCTTCCACATGTGATGCCGTCCTATTGCCAGAATAAATATTTTGTTCACTTTGCGTCGGCTTCCTTAGAGTTAGAAAACCCTGCATGGTTTTGGCAATATGAGTTGTGGAACCAGAATCAATCCACCATGTATTATCAGAAACTTCAATGAAATTAGATTCATAACATACAAAGGTAAAATTACCTTTCTTCTGAAGCCACTTCTTGTATTTCAGACAATCTTTCTTCCAGTGTCCCTTCTTTCTGCAGAAACGGCAAGTGTCTTTGTCAAGACTGCCTTTCTTCTTCATAGGAACACTTTTGCCCTTCATTGCATTTTTCTTATCATGAGTCACCAAATTAGCACTTTCAGGTATCTCATGCTTCAACCTCTCCTCTTCTTGCACACACATGGTCAGAAGTTCATTGATTGACCATTTATCTTTATGTATGTTGTAAGATATCTTGAACGAACCATATTCCTTAGGAAGAGAGTTGAGAATAAAATGCACAAGAAATGGTGCAGACATATCAACCTCAAGGGACTTGAGTTTAGCAGCAATATCTCTCATCTCCATAATGTGCTCGCGCACTGTATGACTTCTATCAAATGTCATACTTGAGAGCCTCTTCATAAGGGTGCTGGCCAACGCCTTGTCAGAGCTTACAAATTGTTCATCAATTGCCTTCATATAAGCTCTGACATTGTCATTGTTAGGGATGAAACCCCTAATGCTTTGGCTTATATGAGCTTTTATGAGCATTAAGCTCAGGCGATTAGATCGCTCCCACCGCTCATAAGAAGCCTTAGCTTCTGGCGTACTTGATTCCGTGGGTTTAGGTGATTCTTCCACACGGAGTGCCAGATCCAGATCCGAACACCCTAAAGTGAGAAGGACTTTCTCCTTCCATCCAGTAAAGTTGTCACCAGACAACATTGGAATTTGAGCATTTTCGTTAAATAGAGCAGTAGGAAAAGCTGTGTTAACTGCAAAACAAGGATACACATACATAAGCTATGAAATACATAACCATCAAAGTGAATCGCGTAAATACCGATTCTTAAGTAAATTCTAAACCTTCCTGTGGGCAGAGGTTGCAACCCATGCATAGAATTACTTAACTTTATTGTACTAGTAAACCAGATAAAACAAGAAAATAATCCATACCTGTGGGCATAGGATAATTAAACAGAAAGGCTTACTATCTATTCCAATTAATCTAACCAAACTAGTTACCTCCCTGTGGGGTAAGGTTACTATTTTGCAAAGATAATCGGACTTTATTAGATGTCATTATTATATCTCAATCACTTAACTTTATGTGATTAAAGAATTTAGCTTTTCTTTATATCATATACTCAGGATGCTATGGCTAACCCAAAGATATGATAAAAAAGAACTCAAAATGACATCTCACAATAGTTACCTTTAATAATTAACTTAAACAAAGTGTTAACTATTAAAATGCTTAAAACGGATTGAATAGGCAGAGCCTACATCAAAGCAATCCTTTGTAATAAAGCATCTCAAGGTATTTAACTTTAATAATTAACTTAAACATATAGTTAATTAATCACAATGCTAAAATCGGATTGAATAGGCATAGCCTACATCAAAGCAATCCGATGTATAAAGCATCTCATGTTAATCGGGGAAAAACCGTACAACAAAGAAATAGGCTGAGCCTACATATCCTTCGTTAAAACGGTAATTCCTTAATCGTAGTAATAATAAATTGCATACGATAAGGGAATAGGCAGAGCCTACATATCTCCCATTCATATTTTTTCATAATTAATTCAATCAAAGTAAGAATCATCAGTGTAATAACGGAGTATGAAAATAACGTGAGTGAAACAACCCAAGCAAACCTTCTCGAACAGAATGCTAAGTTAAAAGAATTACTGCACAATTTCAAAAAGTTATTTTCAATACAAAATTGAAAGGCTTGATTTCATTAACAACAGAATATTCCAATCATGGTCAAATTTGTTTATCACAAGTTGAAAACCAATAATTGGACTAGAATATAACAAATAATGAAAACAACTTCCAACATCTACTAATGTTACTATTCAACAGTAGACTAAAAGCTTATTGAAATATGTAAACTTCTAACTTAGGGAGGATAAAGTGATAAACTTCTTAGGGGCAAAACTCACAGACGACAAAGACAAAAGCAATCAAGTTACTGTTTTACTAGATACTAAACAACATAACTGAAGTAGGCTCTTGATACCACATGTTGAATTTCAACACATACACAGAGCCAAAACGCAGCGGAAAAATAAATAGGAACGTACCTTCAGCCATCATTGTCCAAGTGTAAGAAGAAAGAAAAACTTGAGAGAGAATTTTTAACAAGCTTAGGAGTCTTCTAGCCTATGTCTATCAGAAGGTATGCTAGACTGATGGAGTCACAGGCATATTTATAGGTAGGCTAGAGACTCTTAGGCAAATAACTTTAACCTTAGGGACTTTCATAGTTATTTCTTCCCATCAAAGAAATATCATATATGCATAACTTGGAGAAAAATTAATTGACTGATTTTTACTTTAATTGGGAGACAAGTTAATATTTAATTACCAAAAATATGTGGGCCACACACAAAGTCTCAAAAAGAGACGTGATTTTCTAACAATTATTACTTAATAAGCACCTCAAGTTATCCTCAAAACTAAGCTAAAAGCGCATAAATAATGACATTTGGGAATATAAATACGCCTAAGATCAGCCAACACATAATCAAATAAAACTACAAAAATACACAATTCAAAACTTTTTGGATGAGATTATTGTATTGCAAAGTGTACAAATATAATGGATTGTTGTGAAACTGATGAGTCTAGATGATTACCAAAAGAAAATAAGATTAAAATATAATAATTATATGTGGAGCGATGTTACTTTGTAAGTTAGTCAAATTGTACCTAGAATTGTAAACCTGAAGTTGAAAAAGACATAACTTTGGACTTATTCTACCTTTACATTTATTTTTTTGACATTGATTTAAAGCACTAATTACAATGCCATAGCCACCACATAATCTAGGTTATTTGTCCGTTTTACTCCCATTAAATTTAAATTTGGCAAGTTACCAAACAAGGCAGTGGGGTTTTTTCATACTAGCATAGGTTACTTGTCTTTTGAATTAGTAAATGGACCATGTTCCATGTTTCAACTTGAATAGTATATATAATTAACCAAATCGTAACAGACATTACGTGAACCCCACATTTTTGTCTAGTACCACCAGAAAAAGATCCATCTTTTAGTAACAAAATGACAATGACCACATTAAGAGTGCGTAGATTACATTCTTAAACATGCTTAATAGTTAATTAATACTAGTGAATCACATAATCAGTATTAGTATTTGAATATGTAGTTCAATAATACAATATTATGTACTTTACTTAGTTGGATCTCAGCTGTCATACCTGTCAGAGGATCATCACCACGAGACCAATACGAAAATGATCAAAAGTTTAGGTGTTAGGTGTTTGGATTTGGCCAAAATACTACTACTATAATATATGGTACCACTAAATAAATCAAAGTGCATCCTACTAATAGTTAATCCGGACTCGTGTGGAATGGGACATTAGCAGGGATAACATTAATTATATTACTGTTACATACCCCATCATGACTTGGTCTTTTTTTAAAAAAGAAAAAATAGGATGCATGTAAATATGTGGATAGTGAACATGATAAAATTTGGAACTCGTGGTATAGTATCCTTGATAACGTTACGAGCAAATATATAGTAAAATATTTCCTATTTAATTAAAAAGAAAGGTTGTCCATGGTCACAATTCATACTTCAATTGGAGTATCTAAGAATTTTAACTAGGAAAAGCAGGTATTTTCCCAATTGTTTGATTAGTTTTTTCAATTCAATTAAATTTTTTTCACATATATTTCAAAAAGAAAAAGTTAGTAGTTTCTGATAAATTATTAAGCCCACGAGATAAGTCACACATTTAACTTCCTACCTTAACTTGAGTGGATCTTTTGTCATAACTTATAAATAAAGTTTTTGCGTTAAAATTATTGAATTCTGCCGCATGCAAAATGCTGGCTTGGATAAGTATGTATTGACAATATAATGTTTTTTTATATTATTATTAATTTGTTGTAATTTATAATAGTAACAAATTAACTTATCATTTATTTAAATCGTCAAACATTAATTAAAGTAGAAAGACGCTTTTTCTTTCTTTTATTGCATGAGAAAAATGAGAGAGGGTAAGAAGGAATATATTCTGCTCCTAATAACTTTGCGATACTTGGACGAAAAAAGAAAATAGAGGTGTAGTAAAGTTTGAAAAAAATGTCAAGAGAAAGTCCTAAACCGACAAAATAAACAAAAGAAGAGTAAAATATGTGTAAGATATTTGAAACTGTTTGAATTGATTTATTTTAAATATTTTTAAATTAAAAATAATTTTTAGAATATTTGAATAAATATAAAAAATATTTATAAATAATTAATTTTAAATTAAAATACTAAAATAACTTTTAACTTAAAATACTAAAAATAAATTTAAAATAATACTACCTTTTAGCTTATAAATCAAAACCAAAAGTGAATTCAAACGGGCACAAAGCTTTATTATTTGCATCATTATATAATAAGAAGGACAAATCAATATCAACACTGCAGCTTCAGCTGTATCACTATCATCTTCTCTTCCCCAGCTAACACGTCACCCCCTCCCTCTCTCCGGCGAATACCTGTCCATAATCTCCACCGTCGTTGTCGTATTTTCCGCCGTCGGCGGATCCGACTTGCTCATAGCTACACAAAAAATATATACCAAAAGCAATATATTTTTATTAAAAAAATTACATACTATATACCTTACGTTTCTCCAGACTACCGTTTCGATTCTTCTCTATATCTGTAATAGGAAAAACGAGGAAATTGTGACCTCTGAAAGCCGTTGTACTGTTTTCTTCTTCTGTTGTCTTTTTTTAGGAACGCATTTTTTGTGTGAAGTTATTTTGGATGAGCTTAGAGAATGGAGGTGATTTACTATTGGCTTGTGTTTCTCTAACATTAAAGTTTTGACGTTTTTCGAGGTTTTAGGGTTACAAGGTTGGAATAGTTTGTTTTTGGTTTAATTTTTGAAGGAGACGGTGAATGGCGGTGGAGTATACATGTTGCGAGTCAGGGTTTTTCATACATATTTTGGTTATTGTTCTTCTGGTACTTTTCGCTGGGTTGATGTCTGGCCTTACGCTAGGACTCATGTCTCTCAGTCTAGTTGATCTGGAAGTTCTCGCGAAATCTGGAACTCCTAGTGATCGTAAAAATGCTGGTATTGATTCCTATTTCCGGCCTTCTTTTGCTGTTTAACATTGTTAATTTTGCTCTGTTACTGACTTTGGCTGCTTTTATGGTTTATGATGAAGTGGATTTGTTAGTTTGATTCCATTTATATATTGTGTGCGATAGAAAAATGAATCTTCTTGGATTTTCCAGATGATAAACGCAAGATCTTTGAGCAATATATATTTAGTTTCCTTCAGCTCATAATCTGCTCTGTGAGAGAAGAGAGAGTAGCAGTCAATATGCTAAGACTTTGTCTGGACTAGGGACTGACCAAAATTATCTGCTAAGAAATGTTTTTTTTTTCCTTGAGTAACCTTTGAATCAATCAAAGAATCATCTGTGCTGCAAATTGCAATCGGAAAATAGTTGAGACCGGTTATATGAATCCTCTAAATCAACTTTGCTAAATTTGGGCTTATTTCATTCCAATACTAAAGAATGTGTCTTTTAATGAAAATTAGAAGTTCGATCTCATAAATATGCTAGTTGGAGTTACCTTGAATGCCGAGCTTAAATTTGTTGTGATAATTTGTGGTTGCTTTTAGTTAGACGATCTGGAAAAGAGGGATTTTGAGAATGATGAATTGTGAGTGAGAGAGCTGGGCATGCAATAAGTGGTTTTATCTGCTGTCAATACGATGTTTTAAAGTTTTGAAATAATCTGGTGGCATCCCATCGTAGTGATTATTTAGGGAATATGGTTTCACAATTCAGACTTTTTGCTTTTGTTTTAACAGAGAAGATTTTGCCTGTTGTCAAAAATCAGCATCTTTTGCTTTGCACTCTGCTTATTTGCAATGCTGCTGCTATGGAGGTATATATGCAAGATCATGATTTTATGTTCAACAAGCAATTCTTGCATTATTTGGACATTTATTTAGCTCTTAAAATTGTGTGATATCTTTTCAGGCACTTCCAATATTTCTGGACGGCCTAGTTACGGCTTGGGGTGCTATACTGATTTCTGTCACCTTGATACTTCTGTTTGGTGAGGTGAGGATTTTATTTTGTTGTTTATATGCTTGAAAACTGACTAAATCAGGACATGAATTTAGGGATGACACTTGGATGGGATGGGTGGCTGGGTGTTCCCGTGCAGCCACCCAGATGGGAAAGGAAATAGGGTCCCATATGGTGTGTGTGGCTGTGTGCCTCCCTGCCCTCGATGGATTTATCTACACCGAATTATACACGTGGGGAACAAATTCACTTTAATTACGTGATGTGATTCTTAAGGATACTCCATGCCCTTTTCTTATTAGGGTTCATTAGTTTTTTCTTTTCCTAAGTTGTTTTATGATTATTTAATAATTTGGAACGAAATTGTTGTTACTCCCTCTCACTCAAATAAGTGCAATTAAGTCTCTTTAAAATTTTGAAGGAAAGTAGTAAGAAACTTCTGCAGCATTGTTGAATCGGGCAGACGAGCTTCAAGGTTGGGGGTTACTTTCTGCACCTCATTACCATCCATGGATTGTTGCCATAAGATGCCATTAGGCTTACTGGACAGTTTGGGTGGCACGTAAACAAAGTCCTAGTGAAAAATGCTTCTTATTCCTTATTCTGTGCTGCTCTTTTAATGAAGAGGAATTTGATAAAAATGTATTTTTCTTAAAAACACAATTTAGCAAGAGTTCAGATGTATTAGTTTCCTTAAAAGTGAAAGAATTAAGTTGTTTGGTGAAACCACATGATGAATTTTACAAGTACTGCTTTTTTGTCAGTTTCAAAAGAATTTACATGTGCTGCTTTCTATTGTGTGGTTGAGCAGATCATACCACAATCTCTTTGCTCAAGATATGGACTTGCCATTGGTGCAGCTACAGCCCCAATTGTTCGTGTTCTTGTTTGCATCTGTTTTCCTATTGCATTTCCAATAAGCAAGGTATCCTCATTTATGCAATGGTTTATGTTACTTTCTAGCTAGCTGAAAGTTGTCTTTTTCTGTATTGGATGCCAACTGTATCCAAGTTCAATTATCAAATGTTGGCTTTGGGATATAGTTGTTTGTTTTATAGTAGTGGCTCATTTAGTTGCTGTGATTTCCAGCTGTTGGACTTTCTGCTGGGACATGGAAATAAAGCTCTTTTCCGACGAGCTGAGTTGAAAACTCTAGTAAATTTGCATGGGAATGAGGTAATTAATTGAAGCTATATTGTTGAAACAGTTATCTGCTTGTGCTTCTAACACATTGCCACATAGATCTAGCTGTTGTTATTTCCTGTATCATCTATTTGACTTATTGCTTCCTCTAAAACACTTGGATTAGGATTCTACTGGTTTTTCGATCCAGAGATTATGTACTGCTAAACCACTTGAATTAGGATTCCTACTTACCATGTGTTGATTATTTTATATTTCTAATACCATGACTTCCTTGTAAAAAGGCTGGTAAAGGCGGAGAGCTTACACATGATGAAACAACGATAATTGCTGGTGCTCTTGAGCTGCATGACAAAACAGCTAGTGATGCTATGACCCCAATATCTGATATCTTTGCCATTGATATTAATGCTAAATTGGACAGGTTTCTATATCTTTTGATGTCATTATAAATTATAGATTTATCACTGCCTCTTCAGCTGCTTGATACTCTATATTCCCCCATGTATGTGCAGGAATCTGATGAACTTGATTTTGGAGAAAGGGCATAGCAGGATACCAGTCTACTATGACCAACCTACAAACATAATAGGGTTAATTCTGGTAATTATTGATTTATTTGTGCAGTTTCCCTCGACGTAGTTGGAAGCATCTTCTTGCCTAATTTCGGCACAAAAATAAAACAATTCCCTCTCCATGAACTTTGATTCCTCTCCAAAAAACTGTAATCTAACAAATCCTAACTTACTTTTAATTCGTGGTTCCACTTGAATCGTGATTTTGAATTTGTAGTGACTCAGTATGTTTCTATGAACCCATAGACTGTTAAACTTTGTTAGGAGAGAAATATCACTACTACGTAAATGTTTATGGAAAGTCTCCTCCAAGAAACCAGCATCTTCTTAACAAAAGTTAAAAACAGTGGCCATATAAGGCCAACTAGGAGGTTCAAAGGCATACATGGGGAAGAGGAATTTGGTGGCTGCTTTTGGAACTTTTAGGGCTTGTGATATTATCTTTTTCCCTATCATCATTTCTTATTTCATTTTACCCAAGACAAAAATGTGGGGTGATACATTACCAGATTTTATACTTAAAACTTCCAATTTCCTCAAAGAATTCAGTTGGATAAGTTCACCTCCAATCATGAAATGGTTGAGATTCTGCATTGAGTAATGCGATATGCAATGTCTTCTCTTAACTCATCATGATAAACTCTGGCTAAATAAAGTTCTTAAACGCTGAAATCTCTCTCAAATTTAAGTGTCTTCTCAGAGCTAAGCTTGCTTTTGCCTTGTCTTTTCATAGGTGTAGTTAATTGTACTCATCCACCATCCGCCTTACCATCTATAAACAAGTCTATGTTCCTTTTTCTTAATTAATGCCTACTTGTTTTATGACATTGTAGGTCAAGAACTTGTTGACTGTCCATCCAGAAGAGGGAACTCCTGTGAAGAACGTTACTATCCGAAGAATCCCAAGGTATGTATTATATCTTAAGTGTTGGAGAACTGTCAAGTCTTTACATGGCTGCAAAAGAAAATTGCTCGTATAGTTTCTTTGGTTCGTGATTGCTGCTTGCATATATTAAACTCTTTGTGATCATTTAGCAGCATATATTGAATTTAAATTCAAGTTCTTTTTTCCGTCTTCTTTTCAGTTTTTTGATATTCTGGTCAGCCTAGAGCTGGTGATTCTGAAAATCTCCAGGAACTAAAATGTGAAACGAACTTATATAGTTTTGCTGCCTTTCCCGTCTAGTCAGCTAGTATGCAAGATGAGAAAAACTATAATTCTGCGTCTGTGCTGTTAATTGGTAATCACTTAGTGCTTTTTAGGTCTAAAATATGCTTGAAGTCTTGTCATGTTGGTCTAAGGTACATTTTTCCCAATTCACATGCTTCCTTCTTTTGAGAGCTTTACAGTCTGAGTCTGGACATCCATTTTCCAGAGCTAAGCATAATACACATATGTGGGTTTTTTGTACAAGTTAGACATCACCAAAAAGAAAAGAAAGTTTAAACCTTGAATCCATAATGAATGGACACGTCCTGAGCTATTCAATTTTGGCAAAGAATGAACTAGTACACTACCTTGATACTTGCAATATAGCTGCAGGTGAAAGAAGTCCTAGGTAGTAATGTGGCTTATCCAAGTTTTCCTCCCAACTCAAGCTAACCAACTTGCTTGAACATCTATCTGACAAGCATCAGTTAGGTGTAACTTTCTTTAGGTACTTATATTTGGTCTGATAATTTGAGGGTAGAGCCCAAATTACTTGGTGGGTGATGTTTCCACATATGCATTACACTTTACAACAGAAGGGAGTGGAGGGAGGACGCGCATACGTGTGTCTTTGTGTGTGTGTGAATACAACTTATGGTGCACACTTGATTTCTATTTGATGCTAAGTGATGTATAATAACATATCAAAAATTAAGGTAATAAACTAAGTTTGTGGTGTGTTTTGACTGTCTTGTCAGTTTTACAAGGAGTTTTAGGCTTATCATCCTGATGTGTGAGCCTCTAAATAGTTAGAAATAGGAAAAAGCTGGTATCTTGAGGGAATATCTCTGAAAGATTCGAGCGTACTGGTCTCTCATGAAGATGAATGTTCAATTAATTTAAAACTAAATTTGAGTGGAAGGATTTCTGTATGAGGTTTGTTCAATCAATTCTAAAACTGATGGGTATATGATTTTCCAGATCCCTTCTATGGGCCTATTCATTTCCATGATATATTTCACCACATATCTAACTTCAGTGCTTCCAAATTGAATGGCATCACTCCATTCAGTGAGAGTTCGTTCTGCTGGTATCCTAGCAGGGGAAAAAATGATTTATTTGAAATGAGTTTATTTTTTAGGAAGATGGATAATTTCACTATTAAAAATATTTAAAAAATGCGTTGATGAACATGATAAAGATGATTGGCTCATGAAAGTACATGATATTCAACTTCAATGTAGACAGGCAACTTGAATGCTGTCCATGATAGTGTCATGTGTATTCAAGATGGAAATATTTTAGTCGTGTGTTTTATGTCATTTAACTTTTTCTAAGAATGGAAGGCCATCTGGTTTGTGTCAATGATGCTGCATTTATTTTCGGTTGAAGACTTGAAGCTACTATGTGTGATGATTGTTCTTATGCTTCCAATATTCCTCATAAACATCTTCATGATTTCCGTTCTTATGTGCAGGGTCCCAGATTCTATGCATTTGGATGACATCCTGAATGAGTTTCAGAAAGGTCATAGCCATATGGCTGTGGTTGTAAGACAGTGCAACAAGGATATGGATCAGCCTGCTAGCAAATCCCCTGCAGAGAGTACGTTTTGCCTACTGGGCTTATTTTTCTTTTATCACATGTAAACTTTCTTTAATTTGGATACTCCACCTACTCTTCGCTCTACAGATTCCATGAAAGATGTCAGGGTAGACATTGATGGTGAAAAGCCTCCCCTCGAGAAGAGTCTGAAGATAAAGCGATCATTGCAGAAGTGGAAGAGTTTCCCTAACGGTGGAAATGCTTCATTCAAAAGTACTAGGAGCAAAAAGTGGACAAAAAATATGTACGCTGACATTCTGCGAATAGATGGAAATCCTCTGCCAAAACTCCCAGAAGAGGAAGAGGTTGTTGGAATAATAACAATGGAAGATGTTATTGAAGAGCTTTTACAGGTAAAACTTGATACAATTTGCTATATGTTGAACTTCCATATTTTAATGCTTTTCTAGACTTCTACAGCCCGAAGGTTTCTAAATGTCAATTCTTTTTTTTTTTTTTGTGTGTGTGTGTAGGAGGAAATTTTTGATGAGACGGATCACCATGAGGAGGATTCATGATCCTAGTTATGTGGTTATACACAATGTATAATTAGAAATTTTTGATGTCTTATTTAAGAAATATGTTTTATTGGACTTCGAAACAATTATAATAGAACATTCTAGGCAATTTGTACAAGACTTGTCTACTGAATTTTGCAACAATGTTCTTTCTGAATTTTGCGTGTATAATTTTACGGATGGCGAATGTGGGAAATTCAAGATCGTATAATTTCAGAGAGTAAACTACTAAAAAAAGTGAAACTCGTGCAGGCAATATTGGCCAACTGCTCAGTTTTCTAGGGGTGGTAGAAATTGCTGTTGATAACAACTTAACATGATTAACAAATTGCTCTCATGGTTAACAACTTAACATGGTGTTTACAGTTAAATGGCTTATTCTGAAAGGTCGTGCTTTTGATCTCATATTGGTTGCTGAATTCTTCTGACAGTTCTGACACGTTACATTATAAATACTTCTCTAACTTGCAAGGTTTCGTGCAGCATCAAGCATGTCTGGTTTATCTCCTTAAAATCTTGTGTTCTTTAATATGTCATGTTAGCTCTGTAAGATCATATCATTAAAAATGAGATAGGAAGGTTAAAACCAGAGTTGCTCTCAAATAAAGAAATGTGTAGCTGCATTTTCACTGAAGAAATATGCGACTTCTTTTTCACAGGTCAAAGCGGAATAACTGTCGCATAAAATCTAAAGGGAATATATGGAAAAAGCAACTCCAAAAGTACTACTGCAATTTATTTGGTTGCAATTTACATTAGTCAACTAAAAAAATACAAAGAGAGAGACATAAACCTTACCTTCAATCCTAATGATAGTTGAATATAATTAGTCAACTATCTTGGTAATTAAAGATTAAAAAGTCAGCCAAAGATCTAATAGGGGTGGGCTAGTTAAGAACGAAGGAGATATATATGTCCACAATCTCTTAAGTCTTTATTTATTATGGTATACACAACCTCTAATTTTCAAATTCATTAGTAAGTCGTATAGAAGGGTAGAAGGGTAACGGGAAAGAACATTTGTCTAATTCCTTCTGCTTTAATAATGGGGAGAATCATACCAATTGCAACCTGAAAAATAAAAGAATCAGATCAATATTAAGTACAAAATATGGATACATTGTCGTAGCTAAGATTTCCTGTTTAGTGATGGATTAGTGACTAATATTTTTTCCGTTAAATTAATGATTGGTTTAATTATACAACTTACATAAAGAAGTTTGGCGACACGCCAAAGAGCCTTTGGAGAAGGAAATGGAAGTAATAAACGAGCAGCAGCATAGAGTCCCAAAGCAATGAAATGAAAAGCCAAGTTGAGAGGCCTTGGATTTAGGCCAGCTACCATAGCAGCTAGTCCATTTTTAAAAATCCCTCCAAGGCTTATATAAGCATAACATGCTTCTCTAATCTCTTTTCTTGCTGGATCAGAGAGAACTAATTGGTATAATACATCAGCCACTATGTTAATTGTTGATGCTAGCGGCTACAAAATTAACCACATACACAAAAATGTAAGTAAATTTAACTAATTCTGTTATATGTAGTACTATTTGAGTAAATACTATCTATACTCACTTTTCTAAGAGTATAGAAGCGTTGAAGAGAGTTGGAGACGGCATTTGCATCATTAAAGTCAGGCAGAGTTCTAAGAAGATCGCGAAGGACAACAATGTCGGAAAGAGCTACAGTCATTCCTCCGCCTGTTATAGGATGCCTCATGTTAAATGCATCTCCAATGAGTAGACAACCTGGTTTTGTTTGACAATTCTCTGCAGGCATGCTTCTGAGTTGCATTCTTCTTATGTTTTCCTTGTCACCTGCTGCTGCTAGGAATGCATCTCTCATTCCACCAGGTACCTAGCAACAACAAACGAGTGTAAAAACCTTTACACTATTATCATATTTTTTACTAATCGATATGGGATGCACATGTGGTGCACGTGTGGGCATGTACAACGCATGAGATGCAGGTGTGATACACAAGATATACGTGTGACACATGTAGAAACTAGTTTTATTGAATATACTTTGCGACCTCTTATTAAAATTTGATTTTAGGCCACCAATTTCGTTGAGCATCCCATGTACATAAAATACATACCTGAGGAGCTACGACAGTCTTCAAATAGTTGATCATCTCTCCATTGGCGATGGAGGGAACAGTTTGACCAGGAATAAGAATCATACAGCGTATCTCAGTGCTGCTTATTGGATAAATTGACATTGGTGAGGTGTCTGACATGACAAGAACTGAATGGTTCGCATGTGGGAGTTGACAATCTTTTAGAATTAATCCAACAAAACTAGAAGAAATATCCACCTATAAATATATAACATAACATTTGTTAAATTTTATAGATCATGTATAATTAAGAAGAAAAAAGTATGAGAGGCAATTAATAGATTAATTAGTTTACCTTTGAATTGCACAAGGAGCGTCGTAGATTTGAAAAACAACCATCACAAACAATAGTAAGAGGAGCGTAAGCATTTAGTTCCCCTCCAATATCTTTTGACTTGTAGTTTACACCCTTTACAGTTCCCTTTTCTTCAATCAAAGATGTTACTGTTCCTTGTTCAAGTTTTACACTGCATATATTAACCCACAAAAATAAAAAATATGGCACGAATAAAAATTAGAGAATCTAGTGGCCATACTTGGAATTAAATCCTAAAAGAAGTTTAATCCTATGCTTCTTCTTATTAAGCTTATTAAGAAATAATTATAAGAAGTTGGTTAAACTCCTAAAGATGATTCTGAAAATAGATTATTGGTTCAAAAATATAGTCCAAATGGTCACACGAATACAATAAGAAAAGCATACCTTCAGGCTTCCAAAGAAAGTCGTTTTTCAACATCGGAATTATAATTTTCGTCAAAGAAATTTTTGGTTAACATTATTGTTTTAATCCTCGATTATTGAATTTGATTGGACGGAGTATAGTATAACAAAAGATGCAACCTTTAAATGATGTCTTCATGTACCATTTATTTGCTTAATTCACCTTTGTAAATGTCAATACCGCTTAAGGAAAAGCTTACAATATATTTACTTCATCACGTGGAGGGATGGACAATTAGCAAATTACATACTTTGGAAGGGTGGCAAGTTTCTCCCTCATTTTTTGGATGAAACGCCCATTGTGAAAACATCTTGCGGACACATCTGCATCTGCATGTAACTTCTCTAAGGGATATGACAGCATAATATGCTTTCCCTCCTCCTTGTAAAGAGTTTGTCCAACTACTCTTTGAGCATCTATGTCTTTCAAACAATCTGTGCATGCAGTGTATATAATCTATCACACGTAATATAATGATATATATAAATTAGGAAAAAATAATTAAAATCGCATGAAAAAAATTAAAACCAAAAAAAGGAATTTACTAATTAGGTGCTCACCGTCTATGGTGAATCTAGCTAGTCTTGAATTTTACTAAAGAGTGTGTTCAAAATTTACATATAAATAGTACTAATAGCAATCTATACATATATATAATATATTTTTCGGCGAAGACAGTTTAGTATAAGTTATATATATCGATCGATCTGCTTAAACGTACCTTCAAGGCCTAAGTCAAGTAATTTGAGATAGCCACCAGGCTGTAGAAGTTCACCAACTATTCTATCTGGTTCACTCAAGTCCCTCTCTATCACATGAACTCGCCATCCATCCTGCAAATTACATCACATAAATATTTACATGACCAGAAGGATTTACACTAACAGCGTAAAGAATATTTATGTTACAAGTATATAGTATTAAATATATTAATCCCACTTTTTATGGTACGTAAAGATATATCGGACGAACCTTGGCAAGAGTGCAGGCCAAAGCAGCACCAGCAACACCTGCACCGACTATGATAACATCCGTTTTCCCCTCATCTAAACATTCATCATGCTCCTTATTTACTCCTGCTACATTATTTGAAGTTTTGTTGCTCTTCTTTATAATTATCTTCCTAATTCTGAGATTATACAACAAAAATAATCCAAAAAACGAAGCGATTAAAGTGGATATTAACAGATATTCATCAAACATCTCCATCTTTCTTCTTCCTTCCGGATGATTAATACACAACAACGGTATTCTCTAATTAATTAATAGAGAGAAGTGGGAATTTGTTTAATGTTCGTTTCGTATTTCCACCAAAGAAAATGGCTGCTTTTATAGAGAAAAAGGAACAGTATTAAGTCGATATGGAAGTGCATGCATGGACTTTAATTTTTTTAGAAAAATAAGTTTTTTTCCCTCTATATATGGGGAAAATATTATCCTAGCATTTATATATAATCTAGACGAAAAATATATGGGGTGGGAGTGAGGGGTAAGGGTGTTGGGTATGGGGGCTACGACCAGTGGTAGGGATATACGATGATGAGGTATGTTGGAGGGTGATATGGATACAATCGATGTGCAATATCATTTAATTTGTAGAATTTATTTTTCTTACTTTCACTAGGGAAATACTTTCATTATTTTTAAAAAACTTATTTTTAAAGAAAAAATATTTTCCAAAAAATTCGACCAAACAAACTCAGAATATTGAAAACATTTTTCATAAAATGTTTTTCTCCTACGCAACGGACACACCCTTAATTAGTTTCAAAGTCTCCAGCAAATCGTAAATTTAAATTGGGATTGCGAACATTAGCAGTCACGGATATATGAAGGAAAATATTTTTTGGGAAGTAGGTAATTATTTATTTATTATTAATTTTTCAATTTTTAATTAATGAGTAAAAAATGATTTTTGATTCTCTTTTTCTTATATGCATGTTTGGTTGTTTAGGAGTAATTCTTTTCTTACATGTTACGTGAAAAATAAACCATCGATTGTATGAGTAGTCAAGTCACCCCAGCTTGCAACTGAAGGTTTAATTTTTATGATTAAACATATTATAATTATACTGTTTTCTCTGATTAGATCAAGAAAACAGAGAAAGAGAGGAAAGAAAATAATTAGAAAAGAGTAGAAAGAAAGGGTTCTGATCATTTTTTCCAATTTTTATCTATAGTACAGTCCAAGAAGGAAGCAATAATCATGTTCTGCTTATTAGGGATGTGGATAAAATTGACTCGTAGGGTTGCGTACACTTTATACTCCATTTAATTGTAAGATTATATTGGATATATTATCATTTTTGATTAAATTAAGTCATATTGAATTAATAGTTACTCTCTTTGTTCACTTTTACTTGTTACATTTTGACTTGACATGCTCATTAAGAAAAAAGCTATTCATATGACTATTTTACCATACTGCCCTTATTAATTGATATTTAAAGTATAAGTCTTAAAAATGATTTGAAGAATAAATAATTAATGCTAAGGTAAAACAGAAAAAATTCTTTTATCTTTTTTTTGATATGTCAAAAGTGACAAGTAAAAATGAAAATTATTTTAGAAATAAGTGACAAGTAAAAATAATCGGAGTAAGTATAATTGATATATTAATTAATACTTAAATTAAACGGCCAAACCTATCCTACCCTCTTTGACAGATCTCAATATACTGCTATTTAAACCAAAAAATGGAAAATTTCAGCCAACCAAGTACACTTTCGTTCATTTTTAATTGTCCAGTATACTAAAAATAATTATTCAATTTTATTTGTTTAGTTCAAAAAATCAAGAATAATTGATCTTTTTGTGTCTATTTTACTCTTGTTACCAACTATAGTCACTACCCAATATATTTTTCAAAATATTGAATTTATTTCAAAAGGTGTAATGAAATTATATTACTCTTTTATTTATTGATTTTTAAGGGGCTAAGTCAAATACGGACAAATAAAACTGAACTGAGTACTTTTTTTTTTTGGTCTTCTTCTTTTTTTTCCTTTTATATTTTTTGATATTTGAGTCAAATCTGATCCAACCTCAAAACTTAGAGCCGCCCATTTGAATAGTAGGATAGGGAGAGAGGGGATCGTGCCTATTCTCTATCCAGACACCAACAGGCATGAACGTAATCAATCTAAACCAACCCATAATTATTTTACGTATACAATTCAACATGTCAATCAATATTAAATAACTTACTACACAGCTGATATGTTCTAGATGTCAAAAGTTCTAAAGATAGTATACTACTTGCTCATGGACATATATAGGTGCATGCCTAACATTGAGTAGACAATGAATTGAGATGAACTTATTATGATATTATGACAAAAAAAGGATAAATTGCGAGCCTAACTTAACATCAAAAGCTAGCTAAATAGGTGATAGCTCAATACTATATATATATATATATATTGATAACCGTAGTGTCCGGGCCAACTTGCATGCACCTCGACTAATTCCACGGGATACCTACCACCTCCCACCAACAACAAGTACTAGATAACTCTGTCCACCAAGGCTAGAATAGATATGGGAAGAAATCACCTGTCTCTGTTGGGAATTAAACCTGAGACCTCATGGTGCTCAACCTAACTTCATTGAACCACGAGGCCACACCCTTGGGTGCAACTCAATACTATATGTATAAAGAGACCAATTTCTTATCTCCACGCCAATGTATGAACTCATCGATATCGTCCGCATAGTAATCAAGACTGAACATCTGAAGTGTGAGCAATATAAAATGAGGATTCAATATTGGATAAACAATAAATTGAGTTAATATCTCAAAAGGTCACTCAACTATGTGAATTTATGTACCAAAGTCATTGAACTTTGTTTTGTATCAACAAAGTCACTCAACTTAATGTTTTTATTTTCAAAAATCACTCAACTAATTCCATTACAAAAATAATTTTGACATTGTAAAATAAATTAATTTTATGTCATGTAAATATGATCTCACAAATAAAAAAAATTAAAGTAAATTAGTGTAAGTATATCAACATGACTAATCTACAGTCCCAACTAATTAATACCGCCTATTTCGTTCAAATGCATCCATTATATTTTACTCTTTGCTAAAGTCTACAAAGAATCCATGGCTTTATCCTTTTCGCGATTGATTTCTCCATTTTCTTCTCCAATGATTTTCTCCTGCTCAGTTAGCTATTTTGGTTTTGCGGATTCATATATACTTTGTCTTCGTTGTTTCATGATTAATAATGTCTGCAGATTTACTGTGATCTCTCTCTCTCTCTCTCTCTCTGGTTTTTGCTAATTTATGCAAATGTCCCTTGCCTTAATTTAAATTTTTATTATTTTTTAAAATTATGTAAATATTGCGCTTAAAAGAATATTTTTTAAGATAACATCATAATTAGGTCTAATATTTGTTTATATATTTCTTAATATGATAGACAAAACATTATATTGTCATATACAATTCACAAAAATTTATAAAATCTTATTTTGCTGTCTGCAGGTTTTCTGATAAAATTATAATTTGCTCTAGAAAAATTTGAATTATGGTCTAAAAGATTCATAAATTAAAAAATAAAATTATTTACTAACAAACTATCCCAACTTTAATAAAATTATTTCCTCAATCTTTAAGGCTGTTCATGCGTTTTCTTTAATTTTGTTTGTTTGTGGGGTTCATGTTTACATGACATAAAGAATATTATTTTGTCATGTCATATTTTTCTTAAATGATAAAATTGGTTGAGTGATTTAAAAAATAAAAATCATTAGATGAGTGATATTTTTGATACAAAACAAAGTTTAATGACTTTGATAGATAATTTCTCATAGTTCAATGACCTTTTAAGATATTAACTTCCATAAATTAGGATGGCCTAACTCTGAATTAGAATGCCAACTATAGGCTCTAATAGCTCACAAGATGATCTGGGCAAGCTAGCTACATCTAATTAATACCATGGTGCAAATTCGATTTGCAAGATCAACCAAGGGTGTGTTTGGTACGAAGGAAAATATTTTTCATGAAAAATGTCTTCGTTGGAATTTTTTTAAAACAAATTTATACCACTAGACAATATGTCTAGTGGCCATTTATTAATAATAATAAAAGCATTAATTAGTCTCTGGTAAATTCTGAGCTGCTGAATTACCGAGACTTCCGGGGCTTTAATTAGTCTCTGGTAAATTCTGAGCTGCAAACTAAAAGCATTAGAGATCATCACAACATACTTGTTGGCTGTTGCGGTTTGAACATAACAAACTAATCCAAGCCTGTTAAGACCTTGCCAATCCATCTTCCTCTCATGTTGGGTACAGCTGAAGGACAAATCAAAATCCAAAGCTGAACAATGCTCGGGTAAACTGAAAACATACTTCACTGTCAAAAAGGAAGACAATTTGAGCTAGTCGAGAGCACACCATAGTTAGAGTCTTATAGATATTAGTAAGATCTGCTCGAACCTGAGTAAACAAGAAGAGACAGGCAAGTTGAGGTCAGATCAACTAGCTGTCCAGCCATTAGATATAATAAAAGAGTTATACTGATTCTGTTTCTCGAAGAATCTTACATTGATTATTGTTGATGGGAGAGAGAAATGAAAGGTCAACTTTACAGGAGAAATGTGCAAAATATACAACAAGTACACAACAAATGAAACTTTCACAAAGAAGGAACAAGAGTTGCGACGTTTAACATCAGAACGAACTGTGAATAAAAAAAGACCGAAAAAGTTGTCATTATAAGGGTACACTATCTATCTGCGACGTTTGACTCTTTTCTCCTCTCTTCTCCTCCTTTTATCCTCCTTGTCCTTGGACTTCTTTTTTGATCTATGTTTCCTATAGCGGTCATGGTGCTTACTGGATTTAGCCTTCTTTGGGACCTTTATCTTATCATCTGACAGAGATTCATTTTCTGAAGAACCAGGGGAATTCAGCCAGTCGGGCCTCTCTGGACCAATGACGGCATGATATCTGTGTACTTTGCTTAGTTTCATATCAGGACTTGCTGACTCTTTTTCTCTGGGATCCGGACCAGAAGGAAGGTAAGGACCAGCTTCATCCATCCGTGACCCAACAGTTCCCCTGCCTCGCTTGACCCTGCCAATAACAAGATGTTCAATTAGCTAGGTGAGGCACATTTGAGTTTTGACACCCTAAAGGCAAGGAAGTGAAAGCTTTAAGACTCAACAAATGCAGCCACAAAAAAGATGTGGTCCGATTCCTTCTTCATTTTCTTTTATCATTGGACGAATAGATGTTTTGAAAGAAAGACTGACCTCGAATGTAAAAATTCCTCAATTTCAGCATCTCTCAAGCCTTCTTCTTCACCTGAATGAGAATCTTGTATCGCCCTTTTCTTTGATCTACTTGTGCTTGAATCAGTATCACATCTCTCACGTGACCTCCTTTCCGAGACACTAAAACTATGACACTTTGTATCATTGTTCTTATCTGCCGACCTCCGGTTGAGCCTGTTTTCAAGCTCCAGCTCTTTCTGCCTTAACTTCCACATTTCATTTACTTCAACAGCCCGGTTAGCTGCAATTGGTAAAATTTTAGAGCACAAAAGATGCAGCTAGAGCACTAACATATAAAACCTGTCCATTGTGCCGTGTATGTGCAGACTAAATTTTACCCTTCAAATAAACTATACTGGCACCAGACTGAAAACCATAGTGTTCATGTAGGTTCTTCACAAGTCGAGTTCTACACAACCTACTAACGCAGCAAAACAACACTCACACAAAACCAAAATAGCGGAAAAACAAATAAGCATATGCATGAACTTCATAACTGCCACTAACTACAACTGCATCCAGATATTGAGTTTCTTTGGATGAAAGAGTTCTTAAAGACGGGAAACGAGAAATAATGGATAAAGATAACAAAAAGCTAGAATTAGATGGGAAATAGAAGTGATGCTTGCCTTGCTGTACTCCAAGAACAGTTGCTGTTAAAAACCGTGAATTTGGTCTCCCCCTGACATTAGGCCGATGAAGATAAGAAAGTGCACCATCTGATTCTGCTTGCCGCCGCAATTCTGCAGCCTCTTTCAAAAGAATTGTCGCAATTCTATTCTCTGTCTCCAAATCCATATCCAGCCCCTATAGAATTTCACAAGAGACATGGTTTTACTATACAAAACCGCAAATGATCAAATAAAGAAGCCTTGCAAGCAGAGGCAGATCCAGCATATAAGCAGCTCCGACAACATATATATATCAAATCTACGAAGAATTTTGTTCATATGTAGATATTTAAAATGATACAGCCATTGCCTTTAAGTCCAAGATTAGCGGATTCCATAACCTTTTGGGAAGGCAATGATGGCTGCTATAAAAGTAAGTTGTCTGAAATACAACATAAATGCTTTAAATATGCAAAACCGTAAATTGCCCAATAAAAACATCTTATTCTCTTCGTACATAACAATCAAACCAATCAAAAATGCCCCACTCCCACACTAGTTGGGTTTGACTATATAAATCCTTTATATCCATTCCCCAATTCAGGCATAGTTCACTCCAATACTCAATAATTTGTCTTTTAAGATAAACTGGGATTTCTAAAACCAGAGGTATACTGCATCTATAGGTTCCAAAATAGTTGTCAATGAGCTATACAACCCAAAACACTAATCACGAATAGAGAAAAAATGGCATCTTTACACAACAGATGCAGAAAACTCATCAAAAATTGCTGTAAATCAACCCATTACAAATTATTAGCTGGAATTCATAAAAGATAATTTTATTTTATTTTATCTTACAAGTAGATGGAATTCAAAAAAAGACATGAAATTTGAGACTTTCGTCAATCACAATTATCATAGCAAAAAAAATAAAAATAAATAAAATTCAAGATTCCTCAAATTTATTTTTCCTACTGATAGGGATCGGAGTTTGACTTGTTTGTGCAGTGAAATTAGACACAAATCATTGCATAAAATTCAATAATAAGAGCTTAAACATGAAAAAATGAATGAAAAAGAAAAAGGGATTAGGGTTTTAGTTTCATAAATGACGGATGGAAAGGAGAAAATCGAGAAAAAAGAAAGAGTTCAACTTACAAGTCTCGAGATCGCCGGAGAGAGTAGATGGAAAATCGTAGAAGAAAAGAGAGTGCCTTAATTTCACAAATCGGGGCAGAAATTAGTTGGAGATAATTTTGGGCTTCTTTGTAAAATCCATTGGGCCTACTCTCATTCGACGTGAACAGTGAGCAACAAAGCACAGACGAGTTTTTGCACTAATGCCCTTATTTCGTGGTGTTCTTTAATTTTTATCCCTGGAATTTGTGGTCTTTAATTTATGCTTCTACCGCTCATTTAATGAAAATTTATAGGTCAAAATAGCTTTAATTATGATCTAATTATGCCGAATAAAATTAATTTCTTATCTGATTTACGGGGCAAGATTTTTAGAGAACTTTTACCTTGAGAGTATAACTTCTGCCACTTAAATTTTGTTCTGTGGCATAACTTGTGCTAATTTATCCCTTGGGGCATAACTTAGGTCACTAAGGCTGCATTTATTTTTATTAAGATTCAGACATCTGAATCTAAATGCACATCTGAATGATTAAGATGCTATCTCTAGATCTGAAAACTGAATGATTAAGATTGTTTGTTTTTCAACATCTGAATGTGCAAAATTTATTTATTTGTACATATAATAAAAAATAAAATTCAAATTAGGGCTGGACATTCTGTCTTTCGATTTGGTTTTGTATTATTCGGTTTCAATTTTTTGATTTTCGATTTTGAAAATGTGCAACTCAATCTGAACCATAATAAATTTGATTCGGTTCGATTTTTTCTCTTTTCGGTTTGATTTTTTCGGTTCGGTATTCGGTTATTTCAATAGTTAATAGCATAATCAAAGTTATATTTGCATGCTAGAATTGATGGAACTGCTCCAAGAATAGAGTTAGAAATTGAAGCTTTTGTTATAGTTCTACAAGTTTCAGCAGATTTCTGCTGTTCCATCTTTGATTATATTCATCCATATTGATGGATTTATAGTTAAATCTTTTAATAAATAAGTCAAAATTACTGAAGTGCTCACGCCAGTCAATGAAAGTTTTCATCAACATTAATTATGACACTAGATATAGTAGCAACACTAGTTGTTACTTGCTCCAATTTGCTACTGTCATTATCACTGCTATCTATAGCATAAATACTACTCGTAATTGGCAACCCATCAGTCCCTCACTCCCTCTATCCTCTAACCAACCTCCATTCCCAGTCAAGGAAGCACATAAACAACTTTAACCTGCTGGATGATCATGCCTCGCAAAAAAAACGTCGATAAATATGCAAAGAGGTGAGAATAAAATGGGGACAAGAAATACAGGTGCAACGCGAAGTAAAAATATTGATAAATATACTTTCTAATATAAGTTACGAGCAAAGGTAATAATTAAAAGGGCTGAAATTGTAAACTCAAACCCTAATTCTAAACTTAAATATTATATATGTAACATAATATATATATAAAAAATAATTCAGTTTTTTTGGTTTTTCGGTTTTTATTCTTCTAAATCCAAAACCAAACTAAAAAACCAAAAAAAGTAAAATTTTAATCCGAAACCAAATCAAAAAACCAAAAAACCAATCCAAATTAAAATTCAGTTTGATTTGATTTGGTTTTCCGGTATAATCCAAATAGTGTCCACCCCTCAAATAAAAAACTAATTGTATATTAGATAAATATTTAATTCAATATAATAACATTATTATTTGATTGAAAAAAGTAACATTTATGTTTGTTAGTGATAGTGGAGATGGTTTGTAATGGTGGTGGTGGTGGCAATGATTGATGTTAGTGACTAGTAATGTTGGTGGTGATAATTGTGATGGTTGGTATTGTAGTGACTATTATGATGGTGGTGATTGGTTGTGGTGATTGTAATGTGAAGTTGATTGATATTAGTAGTTGGAGGTGTTGATTATGATGGCTGAAAAATGAATGCATGATGGATGATGATGCGCTGGTGGTAGTTGGAGACATTTTTATCTATAATGATGGAGATGGTTGTTAGTAGAGATAGATTGTAGCGATAGTAGCGGTTGAAATGGTGGTGGAGGTGGCTACACTAGTGACAATGGTGGTGGTGGTGGCTGAAGAATGTGCGGAGGTTGCTGATGTGTTAGTGATAGTTAACCGTAGTGCTAGTTGTGATAGATGAGTTGGTCGGTAGTGGTTGATGATGGTGTGGTGACGGTAACGGTGGATATAATTAGAATAATGGAGGTGGTAGGTGTGGTAGCGGCTGACAATAGTACTTGATAACGATATTAGTTGTCAATGGTGGTTATGATGTTGGAGGTGGTTGTTGGTGGTGGGTGATGGTTGACAATGGTGGTGGTGATAGAGGTGGTTAGTGGTGGTGATTGGTGATTATGGATAGAGTGGTGGTGAATATTATCCAACACAAGAATACCTCTTAATGATATTAAGACTTGATTCCAGATCTGAATGATTAAGACTTATTCAGACTTATTAAGAGCTAAAGTCCTAATAAAAACAAATACACTTAATGGCGTAATATCTAAAATATTCAGATTCAGAACTCCTAAATTTATGTCTTGATAACTTATGCGGCTTAATTATTACTTGGGGACACAATTTGTGTCTTATATGGTTGCATATCCGGGTAAGTTACAGATGGGACCCTGGATGTAGTTGAAATGACAAAAATGCCACTTGTAACGGCTAGTTACAGACATGTCAGTTCAGTTGTTTAAAACTCAGTCCGCCTTTGTCGCTTGTCATAGAAAAAACACCAACAAAAGCCGGTGTGTTTGTTGCCTTTTTCTCTCTCACACACACACAAGTCACTGTGTTGACGCTCCAGTTAATGGCAGAAGAGAAGCATCAGCCAGAAATCGAGCCCGAGATGGACGTAGACAGCGGAGGAGATGATGAAGACGAAGACGACGATGAAGTTTTTTACGAGAGAATCGAAGCCCCAAAGTTCGTCGACTTCTCAACTCCAAACTACTACCGCCCCGATGATCGTTACTGGTTCTGCCTCCGTGTTGGTATGTAAACCTTCCATTCTTCGTTCTCCATAAATTCAAATGTTTGTTCCTTAATTGAACTCTCTCTATCTGTTTACTTTACTTTCTGCATTTAATGATTTTGACTGATAGTTTTGACTTCTCTTAACTAAGAGCTGCAATTGAGCTTCATAATCTCTTTAGATATAATTAGATCTGATTCTTCTCCTGATTTTGACTGTGATTGACAATCTGATGTGCGTTTTTGTACGCTTCTGTCTTACGATAAGTTAATCTAGGTCTAGTTTTATCCACGTTCCCAGACCTCACTTGCGGGATTACACTAGGTATGTTGTGGTGGTGGTGGTGGTTTTACCTGCGGAAGTCAAATGTAAGTAGGAATTTGTGATGATCTAACTAGTCAAGTTTGTCCAAAGATTTGTATGAGATTGGTAGTTGCTTTTACACATATTATAGTACAAGTTAGTGGAGATAGTGAGTAGGATCTTGGATTTTAAGTTAGTTGATGCAGACTATAGCACCACATCTATATATATATTTTTAAAGATTTTCAAACTGTAAGGACCTAAGTTGAGCCAAAGGTGGATCCACAATCCGCACGAACTGACAAAAATGTGTTATTTCAAACTTAGAAAGCCTAATTTTTAGTGGCACTGAGGAGTGAGGAAGAGGGGAACAAGGGGGGTTGCGGTTTGATGATTTGTGCGACTTATGGTTGTTGAAAAGTAGTAATAGTAGTAGTACTGCTCACATAGTTTCTTTTCCTTCGATTTATGTTAGTATATATATATATATGTTGCTTCTTGTACTTCAATTATTGTAGTATTTTGCTTTTTATGCTTTCACTTCCGTTACTTATTTTTCTGGACTGGGTTGGACTGTTTTTCCTTGAGCCGAGTGTCTACTAAAAACAACTTCTCTCTACCTCTAAGGTAGGGGTAAGGTCTGTGTTCACTCTACCATCCCCAGACCCCACTCTGTGGGACTACACTGGGTAATATTGTTGTTGTAGTTGTTATTATCAGTTGTTGGGTGGAAAGATGCAAGTTAACAATTTGTAGAACTTTTTCGCTGTTGGAACTCCAAAAGTGTATGACTTCTGTTCTGTTTTCAGGTTGCGACCAAAAACACGAAGAAGAAATGGACTCTGACAAAATCTACAAGGATTTTGTTCTCCGAGTAAGTTCCTTGGTTGCAATTTTTCCCTCTGGATATAATGACTAACAGGAGCTTAAATTTAACGGAGCAATATGGACAATAAGAATTCATGTAGCCAACCCCAATTTGCTTGAGATTGAAGCATAGTAGTCGTTGTAATATAGTGATGATCTCATTGATACTGTACTGAATTCTAAATTCTAATGTTGTTTTCCTTGTAATCAGGTAATGGCTGCTAGAAGCCCCAATGTGAGACTTCAGAAAGCACTAAGCAGACATGCTGCAGGGTATAATAGATCAAATACTAATAAATAATGTTTATCTCATTGTTTCCCTACTTCACAGTTGACATCAATTTACTTTTATGTTTCAGTAAGAACATAAAGTGCCCACTAACAGTGCCAGCAAAATCTTCAAAGTCTAGACTCTCAAAGTTAGCTGCAGTTTCAAACATTTCTCGTAAACCGATTGAAGACAAAGAGAAGGTTAGTCATCCATCAAAGCCCACTTCCACTCCAAAAATCAGAGGAAAGCAAGTTGCTTCCAAGTATCTTACTACCCCTAGGAACAAAAAGTGTATCCCAAATCCAAATTCCTTTCGCAGTGTGCAAAATCCAAAACCTGCTGCTCTTGCTGTTCCAAAGAATAGGACTATATCAAAGGCTTTGGTCTTCCACTCCCCAAAGAAAGCCATTAGTTTGAAGAAATCAGTGGAAACTCCCTTAACCAAATTATGTCAAGGAATTAAGAAGCTAGAGATAACAGATCAAAAGAAGAGTCTACTAGATTACTCCGGAAAATCAAAGGATACAAAACCTAATCGCAGAGATCCTTTGAGGAGCAGAAATCCTCAGAAGGACAAAAGCAAGATCCCCCACAAGAATAGCGGAAAGTCTCAAACTCGAGTACCAAGGGAAGCCAGACCTGTACACTCAACTAACATTCAGGGCAAAGCTAAATTGGAAAAGCAGTGCCACTCCAAGAACATGGCAGAAAATGAATGCAGCAAGGCAGAGGTTGATTTAACATTGAGAGAGAGTAACAAAGACAACCATAAAGATTCTAAACAGCCAGAAGCTAATGTATGCTCAGCTTTACAATCTACCAAAAATCTGGATTTGGCATCAGCAGATGCCATGACAGATGAATCGAACTGTGATGCTGATCAGTTGGCATCAGCAGATGCCATGACAGATGAATCGAACTGTGATGCTGATCAGAAAGATTGGGTGGGAAATGATCTTCCACAAAGTCAGTTACCAAGTGGAGAGGATCATAACAGTACTGTTGAATTGAATACTATGGACCATTCCATTTGTTTCCAGACTACAGAAAGGGCAGGACATCACTATAGTGAAGGCATGGACAGTGATGACAAAGAGAATGTTTCCGTCCCTGATGAAAACAGGTCTAGAATCAGCTTGCTTTTCTTGACATGTTCTAATCCACAATCTCTTCAAACTATCTTTTACACAGCTATTTGTCACATTGGTGCTTATGTGTGTCAAATTTGATTGCAGAAGTCTCGCCAACAATATAAACCACGCTGGACAAAAAGTTCTTGGTGGGCAGAAGATGCCAAAAGTCATCAAGAAGGTATTTTCTTTTCTTCTTTTACTTTTAGCTTCAGCCTTCAAATGAAATAATTTTGATGTTCAGCCTTCAAATGAGATAATTTCGATGAATGCAATGTGTTGACCACTGTGTAATGTAATTGATGCGTACAGAATGCTCAACCAGAGGCCAAGAATCTTAAAGAGGGTTTACTTTCCACAAGTGCTGGTGCTTCAGGGATGAAGCCCAAGAAGCCAAAGCCTACAAATCCTAAACCTTTCAGGCTAAGAACTGATGTTGGCAATTCTATCCTCTATTCTACTTGATTTAATATAGTAAGTATTCTTAAACGCTTATGACTTACAATGGATTTTCAGGAAAGGAGAATTCTTAGGGAAGCTGATCTACAGAGGAAAAAACAGGTGGGTGATATTCAAGTAATCTCTTGATTGCCACAACTAGGGGAAACCACTTTCTTTTGGAATTCTGTCACCGTGGTAATTAAATCTTCTCTTGAATATATTGTTTGTGGTATTTAGGGCAATGTCGAAGATCCTGACAATGAAATCAGATGCACCGAAGATAATCCTGAAGGCAATGAGAGAGATTCAAAGGGTTTGCAAAATGATTTATCTGTAAGTGTCATGTATCTCGATGGTTTCTTTAATTTGTTAGTATGTTTCATTTTTTACCAGAATCAGTTGGCTAGAGAGGTAGGAAAATTTCTGAACCTTGTCATATCTAATGATTGGCAGAATGAGAGTGGGATAAAAAGCAATAAGGCTTCAGACGGGAAAGTGAGATTGAGGAAATCCAGTATAACACCAGAGAGATCTCATGCTACACAAACAAAAACAACCAACTTAAGAAACGCTAAATCTCCCATCGGTTCATGTTTGAGACAAGGTCAGCAACTCACTGTGATACAAGAAGCATCAGCTGATATTTCAAAGCCAAATAAAATGGGGAAGGTTCATGAAAATGGTTCTGCAGTCCTTCCCCGAGCTAAAACCTTGATGCCTTCCAGAATGTTATCTCGTGGAAGAAGGCCTCTGACAATCCCAAAGGAGCCACACTTCCACAGCACTCACCGGCCCAAAAGTTGCACAAGAAACTTGGTGGAACAAGTGCCCTTGTAAAGGATTCAATTAATTTTTTGAGCTGTGTGTGTATGTACTTCAAATGATTCATTTGAGTAAAACATTAAGTTGAGTTGTTAATGCACAAAAGTTGCAGAAGATAGCATAACAAAGCACCCTTGTAATATTCAAAGTTAATTCAATTAATTCTTGAGTTGTGGATGTACTCAAATGATTTGAGTCAAACCTTAAATTTTTCGACCTTCTCTAACATTCCATCTCCTATCTCATCTCACTGAAAATGTGAGGACAAGACTGCATCAGATATATTCCATATATATATGTAATATACTTTTAATTTCAAGCTAGTGAATCACATCACGAGCCCCAGCTTTCTACCAAATGTACAACATGCTCTTGCCCTGACTCAAGTTGTTGAGCCAGAATCTTGGAGTCTAGAGATGATGCTCCCTAGATAGTCTTGTGGTGCCAATCTTTAGCTGCACCTTCAACTAGTTCAAGATGCACTCATTTTCAAGTTGCCCTGGAGAAAATAAATGTTTTTTGTTAGTTACAAGAATTTTTATCCACCCTGATAAATCTTTGTTCATCTACTAAGAAAATACAACTTGGAACTCTGCAATACCTGGAACTGAATCATTAACCCCCATACAACATTATTCACTCTGAGGCATCAATAATCATAATGGTTGCATATGGTGGGACTACTCCACCCTTAACCAGAGGTTTCGGATTCGAGCCTTGGGTATGGAGAAAATCCTTTTGGGAGAGCCACCCTTAGAATGGGTCCTGCATTGCGCGATCCGGATTTGTCGGGGCTCCAACGCGAGTACTGGACACCGGGTGGGAAACCAAAAAAAGGTTGCATATGGGGGTGGGGGGTTTAGTCAAGCATCTAAATGGTCAACTCAACTCAACTAGTATTTAATTTATTCATAAAAACTAGCACTAACTTGTTTCCCAAGAGGTCAACTACCTTGGAGGCTACGGTTTCTGGTGCTTTTTTAAAAATATTTAAAAAACAGCAGGAGCATGGAGGCAAGCTAATATTAAAAGGTTCATATTGGAAGTTCCAGAATTAGTCCTCTCTTCATTCATTCTCTAAACATGGGTCGTCAAAAAAAGAAGGAGAAGCTTGGCAAACCTCAAGAAAAGGCTAAAAGTTTTGTAGAGCCATGGCCAACTCTCCCTCAACAGCTCCTCAACTTTATTGGAAGGCAACATCCCCATGAAACCGATCATCTAATGCAAAACATCAGCTTCCGTGGTGTTACTAAATCATGGAGAGCAGCACCTAAGCAATGTAGTGCCAACACTTTATTACCCTGGCTTGAAATTTCGGACAAAGATTACCACCAGTACTCCAAAACTCAAGAGCATACCCTCAACATCCCATTTCGACCAGGTGAATATTGGTGGTACGGTAGATGGCCATGGGATACTCCTTGGACGCATTTTCATGGATGCTCACATGGGTTGATTGTCGCTGGAGGGAAGGATCCTGCACAGTACTGTCTCTTGATTCCTACAGCAAGACATTGCGGTTATTGGAATGTTCCCCCTTGGGATCCTACAATTCCATTCAAGTTTGCAACTCTGTCTTCAAATCCTTCCAACAATTACAAGAGCTGGTCTGTCTTGGTGTTAACAGGATGTTCTGATCCACTTTTTGTGGTTTTTCAGCCAGGATATCCACATAAGTGGATGAAACAGACAAGCAGTCT
Source organism: Capsicum rhomboideum (assembly GCA_031232105.1). Classification (NCBI taxonomy): domain Eukaryota; kingdom Viridiplantae; phylum Streptophyta; class Magnoliopsida; order Solanales; family Solanaceae; genus Capsicum; species Capsicum rhomboideum. The sequence continues at coordinate 140,230,838 of CP124719.1, read as the reverse complement.
CGTGGATCCAAATTGTTCAAAAAGACAACTTATGATACTCACTAATGCCATTGGCTTTGAAGGTAAATTCTACGCATTAAGTTTGCAAGGCACTTTAGTAGTAATTGAAGAAATTGAATCCAAGTTTCAAATCACTAAATTAAGCAGAAGCCGAGCTGTTCCATCAGTTTTCTCAAAACACTTCAAAGAGTATCTTCATGAATCCAATGGAGAGATCTTGTTGATTTTCTTGATATCAGAACAATCAACTAGGAAGGTGGACAAAGTGGAAGTGTTCAAGCTCCAGATGAATAATCTATCATGGATAAAATTGAACAACCTTGGAAATAGAACATTATTTGCAGGGACTAATTGTTGTATGTCAGTTAATGCAAGTCAATTGGGCTGCAGTAACAACTGTGTCTATTTCAATGAACATGCCACTGACACTTGGAAGTTTTATGAAATGGGACGTGCTACTATTTCGGCCTGTTTTGATGATTATGGTTCTCAAACAAAAAGTCCAGTATGGGAAGAGCCAATAGTGGAGAACAAATTTCTTGTAAGATGAAAAAGAAAAGTGTCAAATCCAGTTTTAACTTGTGTATGTTGTATTACCAATAATTGATTGTAACATGAAAAATGTGTCAATATAAATGCCAGCCGAAGGATAGCATTCAATGATCCAACTGCAGCCGGATCAACTTGAAGCTCTTCATCTGCTATTATAGCTTACTGAAAGCTCACAAATTGTACTGCTATTACCAATAATGCATAACCATGTTCTTAGATATTAGCCATTGCTTACATACGCAAGTTTCTATCGCCATTTTAGCCCCCCGAAGCCTTGTACCGGCAGTGGCAGAGCTAGGATTTTCACTAAGGGGTTCACAAAATGAAAAATTACATACGAGAATAAGCCAAGGGATTCAACATCTATGATCAAGATCAGATGTGGCTACCAAGTAAACAGTAGCCTCCAAGGTAGTTGATCTCTTGGAGCACTAGGCTAGTGGTAGTTTCTTTCAATTAAATAGTTGAGTTGACTATTTAGATGCCTTAATAATTTACCACCCCTATGGAACTCACTGTGAAAAAATGAATTGTGTATCATCTTTGAAAATGAATTGTGTTAATTAACATAAGTAGCAAGGGAGTCAGCAAAAACTTAAACTATGAAGAAGCACTCCATTCAAGATAAGATAAGTCGAAGTAAGATTGTATATGTAAATTGCAAGTTTAGCACCCTTTGAAGGTGAAGTGTGATTTCATTTAGATCAAAACATTAAAATTAAAATGTGTTGGAAGGAATGGACACTCAACCTATAAAAAAGAACTCCTTCAAATCACAGTTGATCTCTTCAACTTATTGCATATTTTTATATATCCAACTAACCAATAAAACATAAATGATAAAATTATTTTTGAAGAAGTCAACTATCTTATTTCTTGGAGCCTAAGACTAATAAAATAAACAACTGAGACAGGGAGAATTAGTTTATAAAAACATTTTTTGGATCGTCGGATAAGCTCAGGGTTAGACTTCATTCTTATCTATACATGGCTCCAAATGATAAGAGGAAACAGAAAACTTCATCTAAAGAAGAGTCTGCCCATGTGGAACCATGGCAAAATCTTCCTGAAAAGCCACTCAACTTTCTCAAAAAGCCACGGAGACATTCAAATTTAAGAGAATCCATAGGTCCTGCTGGTGTTACTAAATCATGTAGATGTGCTTCCAAAAAATGTGGTTCCATTGCAAATTCACCATGGCTTGAGCTTTCAAATGAGCCTCAATTCTATTGCAAAACTCAGCAGCATACCTTCAACCTCTCATTTGAAGATTCTGGTTGCTATTGGTGGCATGGTAGAACAAGGCCACGTTATGATCCTTGGAAGCATTTTCACTGCTACTCACCTTGGTCGATTGTGGATGGAGAAAAGATACCTATTGATTACTGCTTTCTGAATAGTTCCAGAGGAGGCTGTGGTCATTGGACTACTCCCCCGTCTGATCGCAAAAAATCATTTTCATTTCCCTATTCCAGTTATGGTTGGGACTGTTGTTGTTTTCCAACTTTTGTAGTTGATCAGTTAGGACAAAAGCAAAAATGGATGAACCAAGAATGCAATCAAAATGGCCTTATTGATCCGAATGATCCTAAGGGGCAACTGATACAATTCTGTAATGCCATTTTCTTTGACGGGAAGTTTTATGCACTAAGTTTGCAGGGGACCCTTGCAGTAATAGAAGAGAGTCATGAATCTCAGTTTCAAGTCACACGATTAAGTAGAAAACGAGCCATTCCTTCAAAATACTCAAAGCATTTCATAGAGTACTTTCTTGAGTCTAATGGGGAAATCTTGCTCGTTTTCCTGATCTCAGAAAGATCAAACAGGACAGTGGACAAAGTGGAATTGTTCAAGCTGCAGATTGAAGACTTTTCATGGTTAAAGCTGGATAACCTCGGAGATAGAACGTTATTTGTGGGGATTAATTGCTGTATGTCAGTGCCTGCAAGTCAAGTTGGCTGCAGAAACAACTGTGTCTATTTTACTCATCGTCTCATTGATGGTTGGAGACTGTATGATATGAGAAGTGGTGGCATTTCCGCCTGCTATGATGATGCTGGTTCCCAGATTAAAAATCCAGTGTGGGAGGAACCAATAACTGGAAAATCATCACGACGATGAAACATGTATTTATGATTCAGTATCTGATCTATGTTTTATTATCATTCTAACATGTTATTAACCTTGTTACTGTGTGAAATAAAATTGAACAAAGTATAACTTGTTGTAAACAACTCTTATATTCAGAAGATTCACCTATTTGTACAGAAATCGCAAGTCCCATTAATCTTGGTTACCAAGCCGCTGAAACTTATGATGGTTACTCTGTAGTAGTGTTCTTTTCTAAGAGTGACTAATACTCTATAGGTACCAAACTTAAAGAAATAGAAGTATATTGTCATCACAGAGAAGATTCAGAAACAAATGGTGTCAACTAAAATGATCTCATGATTGTAGATCTATTAATGAAAGTTTGCAACCAAAGACATACAAAGAATAAGTACATATAATGAGTCTTGGTTGTACTTATGACTGATGTGCTTATGATGTTTTGACACTGAGTTCAATGAATGGATTTCTACTTCAAATAAAGGGTGTGTACATTATTGTGTTGAGATATTATAGGATAAGTCTCAATGAGATATTATTGTGGACAGTAAATTAAATGTTTTATAGATTGTTTATAGATTGTAAACTTGGTATGATATGTTGCTAATGTTGTAGTATAGATATGTAGTGCAAAATTATGTATAACTGTCATTGCATTAGTTTTTTGTCATATTATGGTATATATAATGGACATTATAGAAGAAATGTGTTTTTTCCGCAACTAGTGAATATGTCATTAAATATTAGTGTCATTTGGTCATTGATCCAAGTGGGAGAATGTTAGACTTCTTATTATTTTATGTGTGACCCAATTAATGTAAAATCCATAACTGATATTTAATAAAAAACAAATCTCATCTGTTAGATCAGTTACTTGATGGACGTACTAGATTAAGTCTTAATCTCTATAAATTGGTCTTTCCTCCACCCATTAGGGCTATCGCATATTCTCTGAACAATTCCATCACTCACGACGCCCATAGCAACGTAAGTCTAGGGCAAGGAGGTAGAACCAGTTTTTAGTTAAATGCTTTCGCTCCTCTATGTGTGATAATGTCTGGCCCTTCAGGTGTGATCTCTGTAACGTCTTCTAGTATGATCACCATCTTCAAGATTTCGATATCCATTAAGTTTATGTAATAGCAAGAATGTTTGGGCTTAAACCTTATGTTTACATCAACATCTATGATATATATACATAAAATAAATTATACATTGGGTTCAGTTTAACCCCTTGCACCCATCTGGTTCTGCCCCCGTGTATCGACAAGATCATCATGAGAATGTACAAATAAGCTTTTTTTACTATTCGTATTTGGCGAAGTAGGTGAACGTACTCGAGAAGGAAATGATCTTTATATGGAAATGAAAATTTTACTTTGGCGGGAGGATTGGCAGGACGAAGATCTAGCACGAATGTAGAAAGAAATTCCAGGAGTGCCTTATGAAAATTTAAAAATTTGACTTTTGACACATTAAAATATCCTTAATTGCCTATCTAAATAGATACTATATTTACATATGAGTGCCTACATCATTACATTTCATTTAGAATTAGGAATATACATAATTTCAAACAATAGAAAAACGAAAAAAGTAAATTGAGAAAGTTATGAATTCCATTCCGTCTCATTTTTTCTTAGTAGGCATTTGGACATGCGATTTTATCTCATGGTTTCAAATCATGAGATGAAATCTCAAATTTTCCAAAAAGCTTGATTTGAGAATTTCATATCATGATTTAAAATTTTCAAAATTATAAATTGATCCACAAGTTTATATTTTGTAAAAAATAAAAATAAAAATCCATCTTTTTATATCTACTAACCATTTATTTCATATGTATACAAAATTTATAATTGATATTATTATATACATGCACAATGTGAGGAGATTGTCTGTACTATGTGAGGGAATTATATTAAAGAGTAGTACACTACTATTCATGTTCAATTTTACTTTTTTATTGAATTAAAGTTTGATCAATAAATATTGTATTTCTTTTTAGAATAACTTTGTGATAGTGTATTAAACTTTTGTTATGAACTTTTGCTTATTTGGTAAGATTGTGTAAAGAATTGGGCAATTTTGATAGTTTTGACAACTTATGAATTTTTATATTTATGAGAAAACATACACTTAAAAAATTCAAATTGCACGTCCAAATAAAACTTCAACTCTATTTCAGATGATTTGATATCACGATTTCATCTAACATGACCAAACGGGCCCTTAATACTGTTTGCCTTACTATTTTCTTTATTCAGTGACTCTATAATTCAATATCTTACATGGTATTTAAACATTTGTTTATGTTTGTTGTTTCCAGTGAATTGGAATTGTCTGTCGTTGTTACTTGATGATTGTACTGAGAAGATCTTGGGGTTTACAAGCCCTCTGGATGTTTGCCGCTTTTCCCTAGTCCCTAAGGGCTTGTTTGGAAAGCCACTCTGGTAATTGGATTTGGTGTAATTGGGTGTAATCAGAGGCGGATCCAGGATTTGGAGTCTCCGGGTGCCAAGTAGACTCATCGATTATATATATATATATTGAACCCCCTTCGACTAGTTCGTGTGTTTACTTTTTTCGATTTTGAACCCTCTTAGATTTTGACTGCTTCAGTTTTTTTACTTATTCTAAAAGAGAAAACAAAAATATCTTTTAAAGTTACAAAGAGTTGTGGACATTGAGAAAGCAGCGAGAGAAGAAGTAAGAAGTGCGATGGGGTTGTTGGCAGAGCCGGTTTAGGAAGAAGATCGAATGGATTGGTTTTTATTAAAAGTTGATGAGAGAGAAAGAGAACAAAACTTATTCATCTTTTAATTTTATATTAAATAAATACTAATTAATAAGAAAAGTTAAAGAAGGAACACAACTGAATGTCTGAATTTAACTTAAAAAAATTAAGTTGCCAGCAGGTTTCGAACCTGTGCACCTTGGGCAGAATAAATGACCCTCTGCCACTAGCACCATCGGCCACTTTGGTTTTCTGGGTGGCAAGTGTATTATTTATACATATTCTGTATATATATTACCTATATATAGAGAGTTTTCGTTGAAGTTTGCGGGTGGCGTGGCACCCCCAATCACATGAATAAATCCGCCCCTGGGTGTAATTACACTGTCTGACATATTTGGTTGACCAGGTAATTACTTGGTCAACAGGTAATTGGGTGTAATTGGCATGGGGTAATTACACTCTCCAATTCACAGGGAAGTTGATAATTACATGGTGTAATTACAAACTGTTTACTTTTTAATTTCTTTCTTTTATTTCTATTTTTATTTTTTTCGTTTTAATTTATTTTAGATTCTTTCTATTTTTATTATTCTAATATTTTTTTTAAAATATTTTTTATTTTATATTATTTATATTTCATGTCCTTCTCATTTCTCAACCTTTACTTCTTGTAATTTCATGCAACTTTTCGTATTATCTATTTTTTAATTTATTTTATGTTTATTTTTTTCATTTATCATAATTTAGTTAGTATTCTAATTTTTAAATTAAGTAGAATTCATTGTTGAATAAGGTTATAGACTTAGGTTTTTCTTTTCTTTTGAATCATATTTACGTTATGTTGAAATTTGACATAAGAATATTATATATATATATATATATATATATATTTTAAATTTTGAATTTATGATATATTTTCACTTTCAATTTATTTGTTTTACTGGTATTGACATGATATTCACATTTCAAGCTATTCATTTTTTAGTTAGAATTGATAGATTATCTTTTTGTCAAATGTTTTAGTAATTTTATGATATTATATTTATAATATTAATCCTTTTGTACTTATGTTATATTTTCACTTTCAATTTATTTGTTTTACTAGTATTGACATGATATTCACATTGCAAGCTATTCATTTTTTAGTTACAATTGATAGATTATCTTTTTGTCAAATATTTTAATAATTTTATGACATTATATTTATAATATTAATCCTTTTGCCAAACATGCATTTCATGATGTTCTTAAAAATCATGTACTTTATGTTTTTAAGATTAATTTAATTAAAATATACTAGTTTGAAAAATATAAATCCATTATTTTTTTATAACAACATATATTTATTAATTAATATATTTCAAAAGATAATATATATATATATATATATTTAATTTTTTATAATTAACTTTTATTTTAAAAATTGAGTATAACCATGTAATTATACTTGTGCAACCAAACAGTACACTTGTAATTACACTGTAATTACATTGTGACAAACAAACAGGTCAGCGTAATTACTAGGCTGTGTAATTACTACCCTAGTAATTACACCAATTTCAATTACCATGTGGCTTTCCAAACAGACCCTAAATCACTTCAATCCGCCACTGAATCCGATTCTGTTTGGGAAAAATTTCTTCCCTCTGATTATCAGTCCGTCATTTCTGCATCACTGACTCCCATCCTCGATTATGTTTATCTCTGCCATAATTTCATCGTAATTGATGAAGGTCGCAAGGTATGAACAATAGAAAAAACATTAGTAATTATTACTCCCTTTGTTCCTCCGTTCACTTTTACTTGAATGGTTATTTTATCACAATGATGTTTAATGATGTTTAGTACTACCTCCATTCCTATTTACACGCTCCTAAAGAAAAATGTTAACTAGAAGGTAATTTGATTAAATTATTATTCATCTTTATTTAATGCTTTTTTTTTTTACATTATATTAATATATCTCTATATTTATTACTAATGATAAACGTGTAAACAAATAACTAATTATGTCTTGGTTTTGTGAAATAACAAGTATTAAGAAATATCTATTTTTAGTAAGAACGACAACTAATTAGGAACGGAGTGAGTATAGGTACTCCCTCCATCCCATAATAATTGTCCATTTTCACTTTTACACGTTTAAGAATTCATGAAATCATAAATAAAGAAGGTAATTTTATTAATTCACCCCTTGAGAAACTCTTTTGGAACTCTACTGGTAACTTGTTTTCACTTTCAAGAAATATTAATTGTAGAGGTAATGTCGGAAAGTTGTAACTAATTCTATCTTAATTAGTAAGTGGACAAATAATTTAGGACATATTTTTATAGTAAGGTGCACAACTAATATGGAAAAAGAGAGAACTGGAAAATAATTTAAAAAATAAGTAATTAATGTTAAGGTAAAACTTGAAAAAAAGTTTTCTTTACTTGATATGTCAAAAGTGATAAATAAAAATTTCCATCTATTTTTGAAATAGTGTACAAGTAAATGAACGGAGGAGAAATTGATTGTGCGTTTCTTACTTTCAACAGAGTTTCTCACTGGAAAAATGGACTGGAAAGAAATGTTACTTTCTAGGTGCAAGGGATCTTAATATTTCATGGGGTAGACCAGAATATTCGAAATGGACTTCATTACCTGACTCCAGGTTTGCCTTTTCTTTTTCCGGTGGATCTTTTATGTGAAGGTGTTATGGAGTCTAAACAATTTTTTCTTTTGACTATAATTTACTCAAGTTTTTTTTTTTTTAGATATTCTGAATCATTAACTTGTTATGACTTGTAGAACTTTTGGTGTAGTTCTTAAATATGTTACACCTTTCGTTTCAATTTACGTGTCACTGTTTAACCATACATAGAGTTTGTAAAATAAGGAAAAACTTTGTTATATTTACCAAATTGTTCAAGTCATTAAAGTCACTTTAATGCTTATTTTCAGATGACCGTTTTTCACAACAAAGTGTTAAGTAGGATCCAATAAAGATAAAATGGAGATGGTGTCACTAAATATTAGTTTAACTCTTCTACTTGAAATTCCTTCATGTAAATTGGTACAGAGGAAATATCCTTTTTTTTGGAACAAATATATGCATTTAGATGACAAATGTGTTTTCCCATATTGTCAAATCAGGTTTCCAGAGGTGGCTAAGCTTGACTATGATTGATGTCTTGATATTCAGGGCACAATAAGAGCTGGAGTTCTGTCACCACGGACATCCTATGCAGCTTACCTTGTTTACAAGTTTGAAGATGAATCTGGGTTTCATCTTCGACCCTCGGATGTTTCAGTTGGAATTTATGGTGTTAAATTGGAAACACGATTAGCATTTCTGGTGCCGGAGAAGGATAGACCTCAACATCATAATCACATTGAGGAGTCAATTTATACTCTGTTCTCTGATGCAGAGGACGAGTCCGAGCCTGAGCCCGAGCAATTGGATGATGATTTTGAGGAGTCAAATGCAGAGGAAGATCGGGGGCTACTGCATTGGTTGTGGCAGCATATCCCGGAGAATGCTACTAGTTTCATGCAAGCTATTGTTCAACGTCCTAAACTTAGAGATGACGGCTGGTTTGAGGTAGAATTGGGTGAGTTTTATACTGAAAATGAAGACGATTGTATAGAAATGAATTTGAATGAAGTGGACGACTGTGCATCTCTAAAGAAAGGCCCTATTGTTGAAGGAATTGAGATAAGGCCAAGAATGGGATAATTATCATATTTTTTATTAAAAAAAATTTCCATAGAGCAACATCTATTCCAAATAGAACATGTTTCTATTTGGAGCAGTCATTTATTTCAAGTATGTTTTGGTGCTATGGTGACCAAATACATGGTTGTTATCCAGTTTGAACATTTGTAAGCATAAGATGCAGAAGACATTGTTTTTCAAGAATCATCCTTGTTCTACTCTTTTAATTTCACAGTTGGTGGTAAGTAGCAATACACGTCAAGAGTTTAATTAAGGGGGATTGAGTAATAGTTGCTTGGTTGACTGCTTATGTTGGATTGAGAGAACAATTTACATAAGACTCTGAACAACTGTACATGTATTTAGCTTAGTGTTAAAAACAAGCTGACCTTTTTCCATGCTTTGCCCCGTGGAAAATCGAAATATTACTGTGATATTAATCAGGAAAAAGTATATTACCGAAGGGGCTTCAACAAAAGTAAAACGCTCGTGGTGATCAATTCATCATTGAAGATTCAATACGAAAAAGGCTGTTTTGAGGAGCTGGTAATATTGTTTTTGCTTGCTTGTCAAATAGCCACCAGTTTCCACCTGTTTGCTTGAGTAAAATATATGCAATTTCTCCTGCATCCTAGTTTGCTGGCATTAATCCACATACAACATTCCTCTTCGACGAACAATGTTCTATGTTCTATGCCCAAGGCTTTCCATCTTAACCCACAACAGTTTTGGAATATCAAGCTTGTAAATTTCAACATCATCCACTTTCTTAATGGATCTTTTAGAGATTAAGAAAATCAATAAGATTTTCCCGTCTAATTCAACTAAAATTTCCTTGAATTGTCTTGAAATAATAGAAGGGACAGCCCTGCTTGAGCTGATCTCAGTGACACTAAGGCTAGAATCAGTTTCTTCAATAACTGCAAGGGTTCCCTGAAAACTCAATGCATAGAATTTCCCATTAAAGCCAATGGCATTTATGAACTGGAAGTGTTCACCTGAACCAAAAGGATCAGTGACATTACAGTCTTGTTTTGTCCATTATTTCGCGACCCCCATTTTACAAAACAGAAAAGCTGGAGAAGAAGCTCCTGTTAGGACCACAATTATACAGGTTTTCCAATGATCTTTGAGACCTATGGGATGACATGTAGATAAAGTTGCAAACTTGATTGGAATGTGGGTGTCCCAAGTTGGAAGTTTACAGTAAGTCACTTTGTAGGATTATTTTCACAAAAAAATGTCATCTGGAAAGCGTCCAAGTGTTATTCGTGCACCATGGGAATGACCCTTGAAATAAATCCAAGGGTCCTTCCATGTCCGCCATCTTCTACAGTAATGCCAGTAATATCCCCTACGAAACCAGATATGGAAGCAGTGAGAATGATTCTTGTTTTGTTGAATTTCAGTGAGTTGTGGCCATAGGGACTTCCCTATTGGGCTACAGTTTTTTTTGACTTTGCTGATCTCCATGACTTGGTCACACAGCTGATCTCTTCAACTTATTGCATATTTTTATATATCCAACTGATCAATAAAATATAATGGGGAAATCTTGCTCATATTCCTGATATCAGAAAGATCAAACAGGACAGTGGACAAAGTGGAAGTGTTCGAGCTGCAGATTGAAGATTTGTCATGGTTAAAGATGGACAACCTCGGAGATAGAACGTTATTTGCAGGGATTAATTGTTGTATGTCAGTGCCCGCAAGTCAAATTGGCTGCAGAAACAACTGTGTCTATTTTACTCATCGTCTCGTTGATGGTTGGAGACTGTATGATATGAGAAGTGGTTGCATTTCCCTCTGTTATGATGATGCTGGTTCCGAAATTAAAAATCCAGTGTGGGAGGAGCCAATTACTGGAAAATCATCACAACGATGAGACACATGTCTATGCTATTTGTACAAAAGTCGCAAGTCCTATTGCAGACTTATGCACTTAACTGATGCCATTGGCTTAAAAGGTTTAGTCTTATATTGCACTAAGTTTGCAGGCTCTAGTAGAAGAAATTGAATCACAATTTAATAAAGTAATAGGTGCTCAAGCAAGAGAAAAAGTTTTTTTCCTGTTGTGACAATCTGAAATGAAGGTAGGAAGAACCAATAGATGTGGAATAATTGGTTAATAAATGGAAAAAACAAATGCTTCTTTAACATTTGTTAAGGGGTCAAACTTAGGTGGATTTATCAAGCTGCTAAAACTTATGATGGTTTACACCTGCTAAAATTTAGTAGTGTTCTTTAACTTTTGTCATTTAAGAGAAGATATAGAAACAAAGGGTGTCAACTAGAGTGATCTCATGATTTTAGATCTATTAATGAAAGTTAGCAACCAAAGACATTTAAAGAATAAGTACATATAATGAATTTTGATTATACTTATAAATGATGTACGAACGATGTTTTGACACTCGAAGTTCAATAAATGAATTTCCACTTCTCATAAGAGTGTGTACATTATTGCGTTGAGATATTCTAGGATAATTTTCAATGAGACATTATTGTGGATAATAATATTAAATGTTTTATATATTATAAACCTGGTATGATAAGTTGCTAATATTAAAATTTATGAAAGAGAATATGTAGTGCAAAATTATGTATAACCGTCATAACTTGCATTAGTGTTTTGTCATATTATGGTATGTATGATGGCATTATAGATGAAATGTGTTTTTTTTTTTTGTTTTTTTTTTGCAAAACTAATGAATATGTCATTAAATATTAGTGCTATTTGTATTGAGCCAAGTGGGAGAATGTTTGACTTCTTATTATTTTAGGGTGAAAATCGTTTACACCCCCTCCTCTTCCCTCCCCCCCCCCCCCTCCTCAACATTGAACAATAAGCATTCTCCCCTCATTTTTCTATATAATATCTATTTTACCCTGAACATTTTCAATTTTCTATTTATATAATATTTTTTAATATATGTACAACAACAACAACAACATACTCAGTATATTCCCACCAAGTGAGGTCTGGAGGGTAAGTGTACGCAGTTCATACCACTACCTCAGAGGTGAGCTAGAGAGGTTGTTTTCGATAGACCCCCGACTCAAGATAAAACAATCTAGAAAAGAAATAGTAAAAGGATAAGATACAATAGAAATTACCACACCCAATAATACCATAAACAAGACTCACCAAGTAATACAACAAAGAATACAACACTTTGAAATAATACTAGTACTATAGCATAACACGGATAACAAAATCCTCCTACCTACTAACACTGACGCACTAGTTCCTACTATCCTTCTACCCTAATCCGCCTCCTCCACATCTTCCTATCTAGGGTCATGTCCTCGGTAAGCTGAAGTTGCTCCATGTCATGTCTAATCCCCCCCTCCGATATTTCTTCGATCCACCTCTACCTAGCTTGAATCCATCCCTAGCCAACCTCTCACACCTCCTCACTGGGGCATCCGTGCCCCTCCTCATCACATGTTTGAACCATCTCAACCTCGCTTCCCTCATCTTGGCTTCCACCGAAGCCACTCTCACCTTATCTCGAATAACCTCATTTCTGATCCTATCTTTTCTAGTACACCCACACATCCACCGTAGCATTCTCATCTCCGCTACCTTCATCTTTTAATATATATATATATATATATATATATATATATATATATTCATAACCTAGGTATTTACCATTTTTATTTAAATTCATTAACATTATTAGTAAAATAATTCTTTTATAAATTAATCACAAAATCTAATGTTATTTTTCATGATACAAATTTTTTATATTATATGTATTATGTATGTATGTATGCAATTATTTATATAGATTCATGTTTTAGCTCTCTCTTATTCTCTAATATTTATATAGATAAACGAGTTTTGGTTGTCAATAATGAATTATTTTCTAAATTATAATTTAAAATTCATTAACAATAATCATTTGATTTGTTATAAATATACCTCTAAAACAACATCATACCCAGTGAAATCCCATAAGTGAGGTCTGGGGAGGATAGAGTTAAGAAAACCTTACCACTACCTCGGGGAGATGGAGAGACTATTTTCGAAAGACCCTCGGCTATTAATTATTTTTGTATTACCTGCATTGAAATATATTTATAAAATTATAATTACCTATTACTTTCACGTATAAATAAATATTAGAGTTTTGATTTTTAATAGAATTAATTTTTATTATTTTGCTCTTTTATTTCATTATAGAACGTCATTAACTTGTATACTCAATTAATATTTCTCACTTTTCTTTTTCACCCAAAAAATAATTTTTAGCTTTTAATAGAAAATGTGTTATATAGATTAAAAAATAAAAATTGTGTTTATAAAGAAGTTTTGTTTTTGTTTTTGTTTTTTTTAAAAAAGATACAAATGTTGATATAAATATAAGGGTAAAGTAGGCATTTTGAAAGATCAAATAGGAAGAAGGGGGGAGAGTGATTATTGTTTAAAGTTGAGGTGGGTGTTTGATTTTTAAAGCAAAGTTGAGGGGTGTAAATGATTTTCACCCTATAATTTTATGTGTGACTCAATTAATGTAACACCAATAACTAATATTTAATGAAGATCAAATCTCATCATCAAATCTCATCAGTTAGATCGGTTACTTGATGGACGTACTGGATTAAGTCTTAATCTATATAAATTGGCCTTTCCTCCACCCTGACCACCCATTATAGTTATCGCATATTTTGTGCATAATTCCATCATTGACGGTGATAGTAACTTAAACGCTTCCGCTCCTCTTTGTGTGATAATGTCTATCCCTTTAGGTATGATCTCTGTAACGTCTTCTAGTAAGATCATCATGTTCAAATTACGAAAACTTAGAAATCTGACTTTTGTCAGATTAAAATATCCTGGCTAGCCTATCTAAATAAATACTAGATTTACATTGAATGCCTACATCATTATATTCAGAGGCGGAGCCAAAATAGTAAACGGGGGTTCGGCCGAACCCAGTAGCTTTTACGTAGATCCCGTATTTGTATTAGAAAATTTAGGAAATATATATAAATATTAATTCACGAACCCCCCTGACAAAAGTAAATTAATGGTCTAGTGGTAATGAAGTGGCTGGCAAGGTTTTGAGCGTCTAGGTTGTGGGTTCGATCCCAAATGTCAGCTTAGTTTTTCCTGTTTCTTTTTTCCTAAGGAAGGTAAGGTAATTATTGATCTCCTTTCCTTTTTTCAAGTACACATTTTCCTCTTTCTCATATTCTATTTATGCAGTTATTTTTTCTTTTTTTAAAACATAAGATTAACAATTTTAAAAAATGTAGAAAGCAAAATTCCTGCAATTTGCAATACATGTTTTTCTCTTTATAATTATATAGTGTTTAAGTGATTCGTTTCTTTTTGAATATATATTGAGAATCGCTACCCGTTCTTTAATTTGTCGATTATTTATATATTAGTTGAGGTTATTGTCCTGTCTTAAATTCGGAACCCCCAAACCTCAAATCCTAGCTCCGCCTCTGAATTTATATTTCATTTAGAAATACACATAATTTCATGCCCCGCTAGATTTACAGGTTAGACAATAAGAAAAACGAAAAAAGTAAGACGTAGAAAGTTATAAATTCCATTCCGTCTCATTTTTACTTATCATATCTTCCTTACTTTGCTCATTTTAATACTGTTTGCCTTAAATGTCCTTCTATTTGTGCATAGTGTATACTTTCTTGTTTACTATATTTTAAAAATAATAAGTATTATTTTCTCTTACATGATATTTTAAAGAATATTTTAGTATATTAAATGCACTTTTAATTTAAGATCAAAAAATTAAGTCTCCTTTGACATTTTAAGCTCTGGTCAAATTAGTAAGACACATTTTAAAAAAAAAAAAAAGACAGCGAGTAACAGATGATTAGTAAGTAGTAACACATAAGCTCTAGTCAAAAGTATATGCAAATTAAATTGTTTTAAGTGCCTAAAAAGATTTTAAAGATAACATGATTATTATGCATATTATTAGATCTATAATTTGCCTAATCTGCATAATGAGTATTAACACATTAAAAGCTATACTCCAACTTAGTTACTTTGTGACTTTAAGGTTCTCTATTATCTTCCTGTTAAATCGTCTACTCATTTGTAACGGTACTAAAAATAAAATTCTAAAGTTGTCTATGTTTGTTGTTTCCAGTGAAGAAATCGAATTGGAATCGTCTGTCGATGCTACCTAAAGATTAATTGTACTGAGAAGATCTGCATCACTGACTCCCATCCCTGATTTTATTTCAAAGAAGGATCTCTATGTTTATCTGTGTCATCATCCCATCTTAATTGATGGAGCTCGCAAGGTAAACAAAACAACAGGAAAAACGATTAATTATTACTCGTAGTTCATTTTTATTTATCATATTTGGACTTGACAAGCATATTAAGAATACAATGATTGATATGATACTATTTTACTGCACTATCACTATTAATTAATATTTAGTACTCTCTCCGTTTCAAATTGATTGACCTGTTTTGAGTTGACACGAAGTGTAAGAAAATAAAAAGAGTTTTAAAATCTTATGATCTTAAATTAAAGATATGTCAAATGTACCGAAATGCTCTTTAATCTAGTGGTTTTAAGCATGTCATGTGAAAAGTTGAAATTAGAGATTACTAAAAAGAAAATGAGTCATTCTTTTTTAAACGGACTAAAAAGAAAAAGGAAAGCAGGTCAATCAAATTGAAACGGATGGCGTATTAGGTATTGAAAAATAATTTAGAGAAAAAACAATTATTGTTAAGGATAAAATATGGAAAGTGACAAGTAAAAGTAAAAATATATTTTTTGAAATATTGGATAAAGAATATATTTTTGAAATATTGGATAAATAAAATGAACGGAGAGGATAATTGATTGTGCATTTCTTACTTTATATTTTATTATTGTTCAAACAGAGTTTCTCACTGGAAAAATGGACTGGAAAGAAATGTTACTTTCTAGGTGCAAGGGATCTTACTTTCACTACCTGACTCCAGGTTAGCCTTTTCTTTTTCCAGTGAATATCTTTTATGTGAGGGTGTATTAGAATCTAAACAATTTCTTCTTTTGACTATAATTTTCTCAATTTTTTTTTTAAAAATATTCTGAATCATTAGCTTATTATGGCTTGTTGAGCTTTTGATGTAGTTTTAAAATATGTTACACCCTTCGTTCTAATTTACGTGTCACGTTTAATCAGACATGAAGTTTGAAAAATAAGGAAAAACTTTATTATATTTATCAAATTATTCTTATAAAAGTCACTTTAATGCTTATTTTCATATGACTGTTTTTCACAACAAATTAAATATTATTTTAACCCTCCTGCTTGGAATCCTTCATGTAAATTGGTGCAAAGGAAATATCCTTTTCTTGGAACAAATATATGCATTTAGATGACAACTATGTTTATCCCATATTGTCAAATCAGGTTTCCAGAGCAAGCTAAGCTCAACCAAGTTTGGGGTCTTGATATTCAAGGCACAATAAGCGCTGGGGTTCTATCACCACGGACATCCTATGCAGCTTACCTTGTTTACAAGTTTGAAGATGAATATGGGTTTCATATTCGACCCTCGGATGTTTCAGTTGGAGTTGTTGGCATAAAATTAGAAAAACAACCAGTATTTTTGGGGCCGGTGGAGGATAGACCTCAACAACATAATCACATTGAGGTGTCAATTTGTACTCTGTCCTCTAGTGAAGAGGATGAGTCTGAGCCCGAGGGACTGAATGATGATTATGAGGACTCAGAGTATGATTCGCCCTCTAATGCAGAGGAAGAACGGGGTCTACTGTATTGGTTGTGGCAGCATATCCCAGAGAATGCGCTACTAGTTTCATGCAATCTGTTGTTCAAAGTCCTAAACTTAGAGATGATGGTTGGTTTGAGGTAGAAATGGGTGAGTTTTATACTGAAAATGAAGATGATTGCATAGAAATGAATTTGAATGAGATGGAGGACTGTGCATCTCTAAAGAAAGGTATTATTGTTGAAGGAATTGAGATAAGGCCAAGAATGGGTTAATAGTCACATTTTTTATAAAATATTTTTTCCATACAACAACATCTATTCCAAATAAAACATGTTTCTTTTTTGGAGCAGACGTTTATTTCAAGTATGTTTTGATGCTATGGTGACCGGCTTTCTTATTTATAAACCCATACTGGTCTTTTTGTTGCAGAACCATTATCATATAAGTAGGGCAAAACTAGGGTTGCACGTTTCATTTCATATAATTGCGTGCCAATTATTAGTGGAATGTTCAGTGAATTAGATGACATGTTTGTTCTCGAGTTTGAACATTTGTAAGCTTAAAATGCAGAAGACATTATTTTTCAAGAATCATCCGTGTTCTACTCTTTTAATTATACAGTTGATGCTAAGTAGCAATACCCTGTTGTGTATAGCATAACGTGGCAAAAGTTCAGTTGATTAAGGGGGATTGAGTCATAGTTGCTTGGTTGATTGCTTATGTTGTATTGGGAGAACAATTTGCATAAGAATCCGAACAACTGTACATGTCTTTAGTCTAGTGTTAAAACAAACTGACCTTTTTCTATACTTTGCTCCCATGAAAAATCGAAATATTACTGTGATTAATCAGGAAGAAGAATATTACAAAAGGGACTTTAACAAAAATAAAACAGGTTGCTCGTGGTGATCAATTCATCCTTGAAGATTTAATACGAAAAAGGCTGCTTTGAGTAGCTGGTAATATTGTTTTTGCTTGCATGTCAAATAGCAATCAATTTCCACTTGTTTGCGGAGTAAAATATATGCAATTTCTCCTGGATCCTAGTTTGTTAGCATTAATCAACACAAAACATTCCTCTTCGACGAACAATGTTCTATGCCCAAGGCTTTCCATCTTAACCCACAATAGTTTTGGAATATCAAGCCTGTAAATTTCAACATCGTCCACTTTCCTAATGGATCTTTTAGAGATTAAGAAAATCAATAGAAGGAACAGCTCTGCTTGAGCTGCTCTCAGTTACTACAATCAATTTCTTCAATAACTGCAAGGGTTCTCTACAAACTAAATGCATAGAATTTTCCATTAAAGCCAATTAATGGATTTCTACTTCTCATAAGGGTGCGTACACTATTGTGTTGAGATAGTATAGGATAAGTCTCAATAAGACATTATTGTGGTCTGCGGACAATAATATTGAATGTTCTGTAGATTTTAAATCTGTTATGATAAGTTGTTGTAATATATGGAAGACAATATGTAGCGCAAAATTATATATAATCTTTATAACTTGTATTAGTGTTTGTCATATTAAAGTATGTATTATAGACATTATAGAAGAAGTTGCGCAATTAGTGAATATGTCATTAAATATTAGTGTTATTTGGTCATTGAGCAAAGTGGGAGAAGGTTAGATTTCTTATTGCTTTGTGTGTGATCCAATTAATGTAAAGCCCATAACTAATAGTTAATGAAGAACAAATCTTGTTTGTTAGATCAATTACTTGATGGACTTACTGAATTTAGAGCTGTCAATATGGGTCTGCCCAGCCCATACAGACTTTGAAATTTGAGGGCGGGCTGGCACATAAAGATGACGGGCAAGAAACAACAAGCCAAACCTGTTAGGCCATCCCATTTTTTTAAAAAATATTATTTTTATAATTTTTTTTATTCAAGTTTAACTTTTAAAATGTTAATAACATGCATAAACATTTACAAGACAATATTACATGATGTTAGTACTTGCTAATCAAATCTCAAATTCACAAAAAAAAAAATTCATATAATCTGCAAAATTGAATAACTTTTGACATGATACTATTCGAACTAAATAGGGATATTAATAAGCAAACTAAACAATTAATGAATAACTATATAACTAGCTAAAGAAATATTAACCTAATTCTGTTCCAATAGTGATGGGTTAAAATTTGAATATAGGGGAGTGAGATTGCAATGACTAAGGTCTTTGCTACAGAAGGAGAAGATGGTTGTCATTGTCGAGAGTGAAAGCGACTAAATCCTAAATAGTGATTACTAAAAAAATTTAGAATTTTGTATTTTGATTATTTACCTATTTTATAAGTATAATTAATAATTTACATATTTATGATGGTTTAAATAGACTTTGAGTTTGGATTCTTGTTATTTTTAGTACTCCATTTTATTTTTATTTTTAATTATTTTTTTGTTTGGCCCACGAACCGGCCCAACCCACGTTGCTCAAACTCCACGGGCCAGCGGACTTATTCGGGCCAGATTAAAAAGCCCTGTTCTTAAATGGGCTATAAAAATTCTAGCCCAACCCTATCAAATTACAGGTTGGGCTGGGCTAACCCAATGAGCCTGACCCATATTGACGGCTCTAACTGGATTGAGTCACAATCTTTATAAACTGCTCTTTCCTTCGCCCAGTAGGGTTATCGCATATTCGCTGCACACATTGTGATAATGTCTACCCCTTCGGGTATGATCTTTGTAACGTCTTCTAGTAAGATCACCATATTCAAGATTCTGATATCCATTAAGTTTATGTGATAGCATGAATGTTTGTGCTTAAAGCTTTTGTTTACATCAACATTTATGATATCTACATTAAAACAAATTAACGTTATATATAAAGTTGGGTTTGGATTAACCCCTTACACCACCTGGCCCCGCCGGCCGCCCCTCTGTATTGACAGGATCATCACCTGGAATGTACGGATAAGCTTTCTTTACTATTCTTATTTGGTTCGAGAAGGAAATTATCTTTATATAAAAATGAAAAAATTACTTTGACGGAAGGATTGAAAGGAAAAAGATCTAGAATGAATGTTGAAAGAAATTTCATGAGTCCCTTACAAAAATTTAGAAATCAGACTTTTGACATATTAATATATCCTGAATGGCCTATCTAAACAAAACAGATACTACATTTAACTACGAATGCCTATATCATTACATTTCATTTAGAATTAGGCTCCATTGAATTTACAGGTTGTACTTTTCACATTAGTTTTAAATATTCAAACAATAAGAAAAACGAAAAAAGTAAGCTTGGAAAAACAAAGAAAGAAAGATTGAGAAAGTTATGAATTTCATTACGTCCCATTTTTACTTTGCTCATTTTAATATTGTTTACCGTAAATATCCTTCGATTTGTACATAGTGTATACTTTCTTTTCTAGTATATTTTAAAAAAATATATTATTTTCTTTATTTAGTGACTCTTTAATTCAATATCCTATATTTTAGTACTATATTATATGCATATTTATGTTAGTGTTTGTTGTTTCCAGTGAACTGGAATTGTCTGTTTTCATTGTTACCGGATGATTGTATTGAGAAGATCTTGGGCTTTACAAGCCCTCTGGATGTTTGCCGTTTTTCCCTAGTCTCTAAATCACTTCAATCCGCCACTGAATCCGATTTCGATTGGGAGAAATTTCTGACCTCCGATTATCAGTCCATTATTTCTTCATCACTGAATCACATTCCTGATTTTCCTACAAAGAAGGATCTCTATGTTTTTCTCTGCCATAATCCCATCTTAATTGATAAAGGTTGCAAGGTAAAAATAAAAGAACAAGAGGAAAAACGATTTATTACTTCCTCCGTTCTCGTATTTGGATTTGGCACACGCCCATTAAAAAAACAATAATTGACATGATTATTTTTTCAGACTACTTTGTTAATTGATGTTTAGTAGAGTATTAGGTATTCCTTTTCTACCATAATAGTTGTCTACTTTTTCTTTACACGCTCCTTAAGAAATCATAAATAAGAAGGATGGTTTTACTAATTCACCCTTTAAATTTTTTTTGAAACTTTACAAATAACTTGTTTTTCACTTTGAAGAAATATTACTTGTAGGGGTAGAGTGGGAAAATTATAATTAATACTATTTTAATTTAGTAAGTGCATAAATAATTTGGGACATGTAATTATAATAAGATGCACAACCAATATGGGATGGAGGTAGTTTTGGAAAATGATATGGAGAATAAGGCCACGCTATGATCATGGGCGGAGCCACCTATATCAAAGGGTGGTCAGGTGTACACCTTTCGTCGGAAAATTATATTGTGTATATAGGCTAAATGTTAGCTATTATGAGTGTGTATTTAATTTTGCACACCCTTAACGCAACTGAGAAGAAAATTTGCACACTCTTAGTCAAATTCCTGACACCGCCACTGGCTATGATCCTTGGAAGCATTTTCACTACTACTCACCTTGGTCGATTCTGGACGGAGAAAAGATACCTATTGATTACTGCTTTGTAAATAGTTCCGGAGGAGGCTATGGTCATTGGGATATTCTCCCTTCCGATCGCAAAAACTCAGTTTTATTTCCCTATTCCAGTGATGGTGGGGACTTTTGTTGTTTTCCAAGTTTTGTGGTTTATCAGTTAGGACAAAAGCAAAAATGGATGAACCAAGAATGCAATCAAAATGGCCTTATTGATCCGAATGATCCTAAGGGACAACTGATACAATTCTGTAATGCCATTTTCTTTGACAGGAAGTTTTATGCAATAAGTTTGCAGGGGACCCTTGCAGTAATAGAAGAGAGTCATGAATCTCAGTTTCAAGTCACACGATTAAGTAGAAAACGAGCCATTCCTTCAAACTACTCAAAGAATTTCATAGAGTACTTTCTTGAGAGTAATGGGGAAATCTTGCTCATATTCCTGATATCAGAAAGATCAAACAGGACAGTGGACAAAGTGGAAGTGTTCAAGCTGCAGATTGAAGATTTGTCATGGTTAAAGCTGGACAACCATGGAGATAGATCGTTATTTGCGGGGATTAATTGTTGTATGTCAGTGCCCGCAAGTCAAATTGGCTGCAGAAACAACTGTGTCTATTTTACTCATCGTCTCGTTGATGGTTGGAATAGTCAAGCATCATACCTAAGACCCTACTCTTTGGATCTTAAGTTAATTTACTCGCGCACAAGTAAAACCATAAGCCACAGTTAGTCAGAAACTGTCGTCTGTTTCACCAGTATCCTGTAAGTTGAAAAGTCGATGCAGCAACAAATATTCAGTTATTGCCTGGGCATCCAAGAACAACAATAAGTTACAGCCCTTGTATTATTATCTACACTTAATTAAGAGACATGAAAGTGATGTATTAGCTAGCAATGACTATAAGATAAAGACATATAGAAAGAAGAAATGTTTAAGAATAATATAGTTGGCTTGGCTTTCAGTGAAAGTAAATCAAAAAGGACATATATTTCTCAAAGTTTCAAGTTTAAGCTCTCAAAAGTAAAATTGTGTCCTTTTTTTTTTGACAAGAAGAAAAGGAACCATTCTAATTGAAGATAGAAACAAATAATGCCTAGAAATTCTATATCTAATTATCATAGCTAAGAAATATTTAGATCAACTGAAAACAATATGTCAGTCAAACTCTTCATCAGCAAAATGCCCAGCCTTGGTCTCCGCTGCAAGACTTCTGTACTTATTCCTCAACTTAGTCCTTCCCTTGCTCAATAGAGAACTAGGGGACATATGAATCCTCTTTGTGCAATCTTTTCTTCTTACTTCAGGTAAAAAAATTCGATAAGACACCTTTTCAAATTCAGGTTTGCACAGTTCTACAACATCACTACATTCCGACGTTGCTGGTGCAAAGCGAAAAATGTTGTGGAGGTGTTCGTTTTTCATCATGTGATTTGTGAAACCGTAACCTAAATATCTTCTGATATAATTTATCTGTTTGAACTGTGACCATGTGCTAAAAGTGATTCTTGTTCCTCCTAAAGTGAGGGTGGTTTCTTATCGTAATCATCCTCAAGAATTTTTGAAACATCTTGTTTGGTGCCATTGCATATCCTCTTTACATCCTTCATTATGCTATCTTTCATGTCCTTCATGCTTGCGTATTCTTCTGCTTGATTTGAAAATTTCTCAAGACTGCCATTTTCAAAAATTAAAGCAAGCGCTTCAATGCTGGCACCGTTAACAAGTTCATCATCTTCCTCTAGTTGTTTCAGAAGATAAGGGATCAACCCTTTCCACTTTTTGGGGCTAATGCTCCTTTTTTCAATGTCCGAAAAGAGGAGAGCCCAAGCTGATATTGCTGAAGCAGCCACAGATGATGGATGTTTGCTTTCTTGATTCATGAATTGCCATATAAAATTCATTGATCTTTCTATGTCTACAAAGTCTTTGGCACCAACAAGAGTGACAATAGACAAACACTCCATCACCTTGACCGCGTGAGATAACTTGGACTTGATCAAGAGTTGAGGAAGAAACACAAACGAGTCTTCATAAATCTCGTGTGCATAATCACCCTCACCAAGAGTCAAAGCTACTAATCCAATCAGTTGCAATGCTAACTCAATCTCCATGACAGAACCCCGTTTCAAGCAATTATGGCATCGACGTACCAGAGTAAAAAAATGTTTTCCAGCAAATTCGTTTTGGACATTGGTCTCAAATTCTTCAAGCAATGTCCTTAGCGCGCTTTCTCTAACGGAACTCTTCTTCTTGAATAAATCTTCTAAATAAGGATAGAGCATCTTCTTTGGAATTTCTATTGGATAATCATCGTCAATTTGCACCTTATTAAAATCTCCACGCGGGCCGAATCTTTGACGTGGTGGTTTTTTCCGGTTTGGTTGGCGACGGGACAGTCCTTTACGTGGTATTTCCTCCTCGTCTGGTAAGAGAAGAGACATAGTGTTTTTTCCTTTTTCGTTTCAAGTTCAATTTCCAAAAAGACTCTGTTTTAGTCTGCAAAAGGGAAGATGGTTTTAGTTTGTACATGAAAGTCCAATATATATAGTTGTATACGTTGCCCTTTCCCAGTGATTTGGATACAAGTTTGTAAAACCTTTTCCCTTTAGAATAAGGAGGATTTCTATTCGGATGCTTCCACAATTGAATTTCTATTCGTAATAGTGTTCCGTCATCATTAACTACCACGATATATATTAATTCTGGTTTGAACTTTAAATTTGACTATTATTATTTTATCTAGTTAGTTAATACTAAAGGTGGAAAAGTAAAAATATATTGTAATAAAATTCTTTTGATTTTATAAATTGGACAAATAGATTGAAACAAATATTTTTAGTATAAGGACAAATAAAACTAAACTGAGTAAAAATAATTATTTGCAAACGTCTATTAGTCGATTAGGAATTGTATTTCCATCCTTTGTCTACTCCTGATTCTATCCAATTTAGGAATACGTGTATGTATTAGTTCTTAGAACTAGTATTTTTAATTTTCATATTAGTCTTTATTTCAAAATATTTGTCACTTTTCGTAGAGTTAATTTAATTAATTTTCGAAGCAAAATTGAATTAATCAACTCAATTTTTAAAATTAAAATTTAGATATTTAAAAATTATATAAAAAGTATTATAAATTGCAATTTTTTCCATATTGGGATTGAAAACTTCCATAAAAAGTAATTGAAAAAAGTTCTAACCTTTTCTCTTTAGGAAAGGATTTGTATTTGGAAGCTTACGCGTAATTGAAGTTCTTTCTACATTAGTCTTTTTCTAATAACTGGACAAAAAAACAAAAAAATAATAATTTGTATTCCTAATCCTTACCTATGTAGGAAACCAAAAGTATTTAGTCCTACAAATACTGCCGTTGTCACAAATTCTCAGTCACAAATTAACAAATGGAGAGATATTCAATTAGAAAAGAGAGGCAAAGAGCAAGTACAGTTGTTGAATACGAGAGGAGGAGTTGGGATGCTCTTCGTAAGAGTATCAATGGATTCATGAATAAGGTGAACGCGATCAACATTAAGAACATTGTCCCTGAATTGTTCGGGGAAAATTTAGTTCGAGGGAGAGGATTGTTCTGCAGATCGATCATGAAATCACAAATGTCTTCTCCAATATTCACTGACATGTTTGCTGCGTTAGTGGCAATTGTGAACAGCAAAATACCAGTTATAGGAGATCTTTTGTTGAGAAGATTGATACTTCAACTGAAAAAACCTGCTAATAAGCCTCAGTTGTTAGCATCCGTCAAGTTTATCGCTCATCTTGTGAATCAGCAAGTCGTACACGAGCTTATTGCTCTTCAAGTACTAACTGTTTATCTGGAGATACCTACTAATGATAGTGTTGAGGTTGCTGTTAGTTTTGTTAAGGAATGTGGTTCGATTCTTCAGGATCTATGTCCCGTAGGGTTGTGCGCTATTTTTGAGCGGTTCCGAGGTATACTTCATGAAGGAGAAATTGATAAAAGGATTCAGTTCCTAATCGAAAACCTTTTTGCATTGAGAAAAGCAAAGTTTCAGGGATATCCTGCTGTTCGTCCTGAACTTGACCTAGTTGAGGAGGAAGATCAATTAACACATGAAATCTCTCTTTCAGATAAGGTAGATTCTGAAATTGCGTTGGACGTTTTCAAGCCGGATCCCTATTTTGTGGAAAACGAAAAGAAGTATGAAGAATTAAAGAAGATGATACTAGGTGAAGAATCTGAGAAAGAAGAAGATTCTGATGCAGAATCAGATGAAGAAGAGGAGGAAGAGAAAACAGAAATAAAAGACGAGACAGAGACGAACTTGATCAATCTTCGAAGGACAATCTACCAGACGATTATGTCAAGTGTTGATTTTGAGGAAGCAGGACATAAGCTGTTGAAAATCAAACTAGAACCTGGTCAGGATATGGAATTATGCATAATGCTATTGGAGTGCTGCAGTCAGGAGAGGACTTTTCTCCGTTACTACGGACATTTGGGGCAGCGATTTTGCATGATCAACAAAGCCTATAAGGAGAATTTTGATAAATGCTTTGTGCAGCAATACTCCATGATCCACCGTCTTGAAACTAATAAGCTGCGCAATGTGGCTAAGTTTTTCGCTCATTTGCTCGCCACTGATGGACTGCCTTGGCATGTTTTGGCATATATGCGACTGACAGAAGGCGACACTACATCCTCTTCCCGAATATTTATCAAAATCCTGTTTCAGGAGTTGGCAGAGCACCTTGGCATCCGTTTGTTGAATGAGCGTCTTAATGATCCGATTATGCAAGAGTCGTTTGAGTCAATATTTCCAAAGGATAATCCAAAAAATATGAGGTTTGCAATCAACTTCTTCACTTCCATTGGTCTAGGTGGGATAACTGAAAATCTGCGAGAGAATTTAAAGAACATGGCAAGGCTTATCATGAAAAAACAAAAGCCTGTCTCTTTGGGACCTGAATCAGAATCTGAAAGTAGTGACAGTGAAAGAGACGATCATCAAAGGAAGAAAAGGAGAAGAACTTAGGGCTTTTAGATTACCAAGTCTTTTAAGGCTGATATTGTAGTCAAATGTTCTTTGTATATCATTTCTTTTCCGTTGTCTGGTATCTGATTTGACCAAAAACTTGTCACTCTGGTGTTGTTATCAAAGAAGACCATACGATATAAATCCGTAATGCTACATCATGCTATAAATTCTGTACAAAAATAGCTATAGTGATACATGTGTGAGTATGAAACTTAAACATGTTTTGGTTCCTGATATACTTGTCGCTATTTCTTTTTCTAGCATTTGATGGTAAAAAAGCAAAACTGTTTGTTATTCCTTATAGGCAGAACCTTGTCAAGAGGTATGGTGTTATAGAATGTGATCCCCCGGTCTTTGCTGGAGTCGGACCAACCAGCAAGTTGATCAAATTTCCTTTGTTTTGATCATATGCTCGTACTTCCCTGTAAGAATTCAGATCTGCTGAGTTTATATATGTGGTGTGAAGCTAACAAGTAATAATTCTGATAAGAACATGCCTATTCGTATAAAATATAATTAACTGCTCAATGTCTATAAGTAATTTGGATGTGAAATACTTTACTTGCTAATGCCAGAAGAAGATTTATTAATGTAACTGTGAAAACTTTTGACAGCCTATTGTGGCAATTGCTTTCTTCAAGAGTGTCATACGTACACCAAGCATTCTTTGAGCTTGCAACAAAGTTCAACATTCTGCAAAATTCCTCTGCTCTCAACAAGAACTTTAGTTCAACATCACGATCTGTCATTAGTTAGCAAGTTCCTGTTCCTGTCATCCTCATTCGGTGAATTCACAACTACATTTGTAAGCTTACAAGGCTCGGCCTCTTCTAGCATATGAACTACCATCCTCGTGGAAGGTCTTAATGTTGGTGTTCTAGCTGTCAATGAACTGCAATTCTAAGAAACTCAATGGCGGCTACAAGTGAACTGTAAGCATGGAATGATGGACATGCCAGCTTTGCAATGCAGCAAAAAGAATCAAAAGTTGAAAACAAGAAAACCATACTTGGATGGTAAGATTCAGTTAGATGGCAGTTCAGCAAATAAATAAAGGAAAAAACAGTTGAGAAGGTAAATCTTGTTTCTTACTAAAATAGTCTTTCTTTCTTTTTCCATCTCTTAAAATAATCTGTCTACAATCATTATGAGAAAAAATTTGGCACCTTGCTGGTGGCTTTTTGTCTTTCTTACAAGAACAAGGAGTCTATGGACGGCTTTATTTTTTGCAAAGTATCTAGCTTCCTCGCGCAATATTTGTATGTTATATAAACATATTGAAAAGCTGGCGCAATATTTTTAGTTTAAGAAGGTTTCTCAAGATACTTAAGATACTAGTCTGTTAAATAAAGTGTGCTTTGCCTCTTTGTTTTCCAGATTCCCATAACTGTTAAAGGAAAATCCTTTTTGAGCATCATTAGGAATTTGATAGATTCAGTTGGTTTCACAGCTGTATTCTCTTTAAGCTAGAACTTGATTTAGATATATAGGTTACAATTTCGGACAAGTTGCTTGTCCTGTCCGGACAACAATATTGAAGGAGCTAATATGCCTATCAACATCTCTATCAAGAAGCGCAAAAACACCTAACTACTTCCCAAAACATCGAGCTTTTGAAAGACGAAAAATCAGTCAAAATTAAAAAGAAAAACAATCCTTTTATTTTTGCTGTCAAATGGAATTCAATTCTCAGCTTTTAACGAAACATAGAATTTAATCATTCATAAGATGCATTCAGTTCCATTATGCGTCCAAATCATTGTAGAGAGAGAAATCAACATAAAATCCATCGATCAATGAAGGGAAACTGTGCTTATAGAAATGAACTCTTGAGCGAATTCAATATATAAAAGCGACAAGAGGGAGTTGCATGGATGTTAAGCACCCCTCAATTCCAATCCCTAGGTTGTGGATTCGAGTCATCAAGGGAGCAAAAAGGGTGGGAGCTCCTACGCAGGAGTAAAAAAAAAATATACATCTACATCTACAATATATTAAAAGTGTGAAGATACTTAGAAAAGTGATTTGAACTTTTTGTCCTTTATTAAAACACTCCGCAATAGACAAAAGTGTCATTTACTATATTTCTAGAATTATTATTTAATTGACTTTATAATAATGACACCTAAAATATATGGGATCTCTGGTGTATTTGAAATCAAATTGGATTTATGGGAATTAGCTGTTCAAAAGGTGTACGTGATATTTTACAAAAGGAAAATTATGGGAGAACCAATGAAAGATTTCTCCAATGGAAAAGTGTACGTGATTTTTTTCAATGGAAGATTACTAAGTTTATTTTATTTTTGAAAATAAACTTTTTCCCCAAGTAAATAATCACCTTAACCAAATATAGGAAAAAGACTATATAAAGGATGATTGTTTGTGAGTTTTACACGAAATCACTGACAAGAAATTTTTTGTCACCAGGTTTGTCTCAAACACATCTTTGAGATTTAAATAAATTTTATTGTTTCTTAGAACTCTTACATTGTTATTGTTTCTTTTGTCAGTTTGATGAAAAAATTGGATGATTTGACAGAAGAAAATCTTACAATGTATTGTTTCGATGATTCGATGAATATAACATTTGTATAGATTGAATCGTTTCCTATTGTTACACATCAATAATTTGACTTCATTCCAATTTATGGCAGAATTGAAATTTCGGAGTCAAACAATTTTTTCTTTTATCGGTAATTAAGAAGCGCCCGATGAGTAAAAGGTGACTTTTCTCTTGAACTTATTGTTTGACTTCAGCTGGCAAGTCCTCAGTTGTTTTGGATGTAAAGTCATGGGGTGAGGAGACTGATATGAAAAAGCTTGGAAAAGTTGTTTTGTTCAGATGGACTGAAAGAAGCAGAAAGAAATATAAAGAGCTACAGGAAGAACAAACAAAGAGTATCATTAATAGTACCATTTTGAAAAACATTTGCAGATAGTAATATGATTCCCATGTTTCTAAAAAATCTCAAGTTTTAATTGGTTAAGGGCGGCTAGCCTTGTAGATTTTGAGTCACTGATTCGTCTTTCTGTTTTTTGGTTTGGAAGCATTGCCTTTTGTGTGTATGAACCTCGAGAACTTATGGGGTAGGCATCTATTTTAAAGTCAAGTGCTATTTTTTTAATAATTTTATTCTTTTGTATATAGTCTTATTGATTGACGTGAGACACACGTGCAAAGCACGTACATTAAGCTAGTATATATAAAAGCAGTAGTCGTGGTTACAAAAGTGATTGTGTCGATGAAGCAGCTGATGATGTATCGACACTTGAGGAAATAGTCTAAGTCATAGTCTGCTCCTGCTCACTCCCCACTGTTTTACTAGCCTCATAGGTATGTGAAAATAGAGACGAAATATTCAATGGAGGGGGTGAATATGTTGCAACTGGCATTCTTGATGGAAGAATTGGTAATTGAGCTTCAGAATTTAGAACATGGATTGCTTGCCTTATTGATGGCCTGAGTTTGTTGTCTGGATGAGCACACCATAGACCAACGACCATTAAACGTTCCATTTCTTTCTCATTAAACATTTTATTCAATCTTGGATCAGTTGCTTCAACTAGCTCTCCCGTTCCATAGAGGCTCCACACCCATTCTACCAATCTCACTTGATCTTCTGGTGCTTTGATATCTATTGATGTTCTCCCACTTGCTATTTCCAATGCTACGATTCCAAAGCTGTATACATCTGACTCCTTGCTAGCTTTTCCATTCATAACACATTCCGGTGCCATATACCCCACGGTCCCTGCTAACATTGTTGTTTGAGATCCTTTGTCATGGTCAACAAGCCTAGCCAACCCAAAATCACCTAATTTAGCAGTGAAGTTTGAATCCAACATGACATTACTTGCTTTTATGTCCCTATGGACTACACATTGTTCCCACTCTTCGTGTAGATAGAGCAAAGCCGAGGCAATTCCTTGAGCAATTTTCCACCTGATTTCCCAGACCAACAATGACTTTTCTTTGAAAAGATGTTTATCCAGGCTTGCATTGGGCATCAATTCATAAACAAGATGCAGCTTTCCTTTCTCGTGGCACCAACCGATAAGTTGAACCAAATTTCTGTGCCTTAATTGACTGATGATCTTCACTTCTGATGCATACTCCTTTATTCCTTGTTTAGATCCCTTTGATACTCTCTTAACAGCAACATATGAGTTACATTCCTTCAATAAGCCTTCATAAACATCACCAAATCCCCCTTCTCCAAGCTTCTGTCCTTCAGCAAAGTTGTTCGTTGCACGAACTAATTCACCATATGTGAACTTCTTGGGACCGGTACCCTTTTCAAATTCATCGTCCATAGTTATATCAATAAAGACAGGGTCTTTATTATCTCCTTTCCTCTTTTTCTTCCATAAAAAGCAGCTGGCAGTAATCAAACCAAGAATCAGAATAGGTAAACCTATGCTTGATCCAACAACCAGTCCCTTGTTTCCTTTTCTTTTTGTGCTGTGTACTTCTTGAGGATGATCCTCTAGATCTGGAACTTGAACTGGAGGACTTGCACTAGGCTGTTCGACATAATCTGAAACTCTGTGAGCATCAGAACTCAAACTTGAACTGAAATCCCAAGAATTGACATTGTTTTTCTGAAACAATAGCCCAGTTGATGCTGAGAAGCCAAAAGTAACATTCTCAGGCAAATAATCTCTCAGATCAACTGTGTAGTTTAATTTGTCTGTATAATCATAATCTGTGTCAAATTCTGTGAAAACAACTTCAAGAACCTTGGAACTAGCATTGTAACTAATCCAAGCATCATTTTTCTTCCCCAGTGTAATGTCATTGCTC
This sequence comes from Capsicum rhomboideum, assembly GCA_031232105.1. NCBI lineage: Eukaryota > Viridiplantae > Streptophyta > Magnoliopsida > Solanales > Solanaceae > Capsicum > Capsicum rhomboideum. Next base: position 140,199,727 of record CP124719.1, on the reverse strand, counting down.
CATAATATAGTAGCAACAGATTCCATAGAATTTATATTGATACCTACATGTACGGGTGAGGGGTCCCAGGTATTTTGAAATGTATCGAACTCAATAGCAACAAATGGTTCATGGGATGACTCATTTTTTGTCTCAGCATGGACAAGACCAAGGCCACTGCCAGCTGAACCAACTGGGATACTTGAACCAACAGGAGCCAAGAAAAAGGCTAGTCCATCAGCAAAGCTATCATTGCCATTTGAATCAATGACAAAAGAGAAATGTGTAGTAAAATCTGTCAATTCCCCTGTAGCCTTGTTCCACAGTTGCAGCGGCTCAATATATGTGGCACGTCCTGTTCTTGCACCTAATTCAGTGTGACGTTCATCAGGTGTGACTTGTATCCCCTGGCTCGATATATAGGCGTCTCCAGTGATATTGATAAAACGATTAACATCAGAAGGAGTGATGTTGGTGTGGTTAAAGTGTAATGAGTAAGAAGAAGGGATAGCAAAAAGTACTAAGAATAGCAAGAAGTTCAAAAATTTGCTAAGAACCATGGCTTGGATGGTATGATATTTTGATATTTCAGACTGATTGTAGTTTTACACTTAATTCAAGGGGAAAATGATATTTTTTAAAAAAAGATACGAGACAGAGAACTTTGACAAAGTCGTTTCATTAACTGAGACACTCTGGGTGTGTTTGCTGCGGTGGAAAATATTTTCTTATTTTCTCATATTTGATTGGACAAAATTTTTGAAAAATATTTTCTCTAGAAAAATAAGTTTCTTAAAATTGAGGAAAATGTATTCCTTAATGAAAGTATGAAAAATAAGTTCTATAATATTGTGTCTTCCCACCCACCTAACGCCCCCAACCCTACCTCTTGAACATCCCAACCCCACCCACGTGTAAAAAATAATGGACAATTTATTATGTATCAAACCATTGGTTCCCCGAAGCCCCACACCTCACTCCCGACCCCCACACCACCCCACTATAATTTTTTGCTAGATTGCATATTATTGTCGGTGGCTGAGCTATGTGCACTTTTGTGGTGCTCCGACGCCCGTTAAACCCGACGCAAACTAGATATAACTATATAAGAAATATATAAAATTGATATATGAGTCAAAAAAGCACTCTGGAAACCAAGAAGTTAATCGGGTTCTTTAGTTTTCGGGAGGAACCTTAAAGCTTTGGGTGTCAATATGTGTTCGAACCTCCCTGAGGCTCCCACAACCCCTAAATTTTGGGTCCCTACTGCTTATTATTCTTGAGAAAATATTTTCTTTGCTTACTTACCAAACATTATAAAATAAGTAAGAAAACAACTTCTTTTCCAACAAAACATTTTCCATAAAAAATATTTTCCTTCTTATCAAACACACTCTCTGTGTAAACTCCATTTGGAGATGTTTGTATCAAAGATTTTCGAACGCAATTTTACTTGTAGCAAGGTGAGAAACTTCTTTTGAGACGTGTCACGCATGTTACTAGATACTAGTAAATAGTATATACATGACAACACAATTGCATAATGTGAAAGGAAAAAAAATATATATATATATATTCCCTATATTAAGTGAATTTTTTACACTTTTTTATAGTTCAAAATTAGTGATTTTTTTCGAAATTCAAGAGAATTATTGAGACTTTTTATTCATATTTATCCTTTCTTTTATTGAGGTTCTTAACTACTTCATATTTTTTCAGGAGAATAGTTTGGGAATAATCAAAAAGATAATAGTGAAAAATAGTCTTTAATTGATATTTTTAAATATTTTCTTAAAGAACGTGTCTGCAACAATTCATTTAGGGGTTGTTTGGTAGAGTGTATTAAGAAAAATAATGTCTGCATTAGCTTTGTGTATTACTAATACCTTATTTGGTACACTTTTTCATCTTATGTATTACTAATGCTTGCATTAGTTATACACTCTATTTGGTATTAAGGAATATATTACTAATGCATAAAAATCCATGGTATTAGTAATGCATGCATTAGTATGGTAAAAGTCATAATTGTCCCTCAAAATCTTTTCCACATCCTTTTCACTATATTTATGAAGGGTATTTTTGTAAAAAAATAAATTTTTTTTAGAAATTATGCAATTTATGTTATTTTTAATACACCAAACCAAACACTGCATAAGAAAAATGCAAGCATAACTAACGCAAGCATTACTAATGCAAGTATTACTAATACACAATATTTTATACTATTCTTATACACCCTACCAAATGACTCCTTAGAACCAGGAGGAGTAGGAGATAGTTGTTGACACACTGTGTCAATAGTCTACTTGGTTCATCCAGCTAATAAATTTGTTATTACTCAGAAAATGAAAGCTCATGGATACTGCCAATTGTCTACTTGGTTCATCCAGCTAAGAAATTTATACTATTACTCAGAAAATGAAAGCTCATGAATATTGCCAATTCTTGACTTGGTTCGTCCACTTAATAATTATTACTCCATTATTACTCTCATCCACTCCCCTCATTCTTCTCTCAAAAGTATTTCAACATACATTAATTAAATGCGACAAATCTCTTCTTCTTTTTTTTAAAAAAAAATGATGTATACATTTCTATTTTAAAAAAAAAAAGTAAAAAGGACAGTCTTGTGCACTAAAGCTTCCGCTATGTGTAGAATTCAAGAAAAGGTCGGACTACAAGGGTCTATTGTATACAATCTTACCTTTCGCAAGTAAAAGTATTTTTTTAGCACTTAAGTAGAGCAAATATCAAATACTTCTTGTCCCACGTGGATGTATATCAATTATTTTATTTATAAAAAATTTAACCACCACATATGAAGTATTTAACTCTATCAAATTGGATACTTAAATGGACAATTGTCAGATATTTATACTCCCTCCATTTCAAAAAGAATGTCCTTTAATCTTGTGGTCTTAAACATGTCATGTGAAAAGTTGAAATTAAAGTATTGCCAAAAAAAATAGATCATTCTTTTTTAAACAGATCAAAAAGAAAAATAGGTCATTCTTTTTTAAACGGAGGGAGTAATATATACGAAGAAAAGTTATGCTTTAAAACCTGTTACGCATTTATACATAAAGAGTTTAGTTTGTTTTTTTTTCGTTTAATCCTAAAAGCCTAAAAACATTTCAGTGATAGTGCATTACATGAATGTAACTGATAACAACATTTTGAAGACCATCAAGAAAATACATAACATCAGAGTTGATAGGGAGGAGAGATATCATAAAGAGGTTCTTTAGACTCTGCTTCATTACTTTTTATTTATCATGTGCTTTTTATTGCTATTAACATTAGTTGGAAAATCGGACAGGATGAGGGAAGCAACGAAGGAGCTCGAGCAGAGCATGAAACGACTTTGTCAATGGGCATATTTGAACTATCCTTAATATGTTAAAGGACATTTTTGAGCTTTTATTAATTTTTTCCATTTTCAGTCTCATCAATATTTGATACTTTGTTGTTCTTGGCTGTTTGGCAACAATTGTATTTGGACATGTAAGAGAAAAATCCGTTACATGTATAACCTCATGGGCTTTGGTTATCTAACACCAATAGCTTTTTCCATTAAAACTGTATCGAACCCGAATATTCTCCTCAAGGCCCAAATTCATATGATTTCAAATTTTGCAATGAAACCCACATGCACATAGTTTTACTCATAAAATATGTTGTTGTTGGAGTTTCTCATAAAATTGTCCACTTGAGGAAGTTGTATAGGAGGATATAGGCTGAATCTCAAGTTTTAAAAGTCCTATCCTTTGTTGTTTTACTCTATGTCCCGTTAAAAAGGATGGAGTAATTGAAAACATCAATATATGCAGCAGAAAGAATCAAAAGTTAGAAACAAGAAAACCATAAGTTGGATGTTAAGATTCTGTCAGATGGCAGTTTGTCAAATAAGTAAAGGAAAAGCCAGTTGACAAGGTAGTTTTATTTCTTATATAATAGTCTTTCTTTCTTTTCCAACTCCTAAAATAATCTGTCTACAATCATTATGAAGAAATGTTTTGGTAATTTGCTGGTGGCTTTTTATCTTTATGACAAGAACAAGGAGTCTATGGGCGGCTTTGTTTTTTGCAAAGTATCTAGATTCCTGGCGCAATATTTGTATGTTATGTAAACATATTGAAAAGCTGATACGAAAAGGTCGAGCTCATTTTTTAGTTTAAGTAAGTTCTTCAAGATACTTAAGATACTAGTCAGTTAATTAAAGTGTCTTTGTCTCTTTGGTTTCAAGATTCTCATTAACAGTTAAAAGAAACCCCCTTTTGAGCATCATTAGGAATTTGATGGATTCAGTTGGTCTCCCTACTGTATTCTGTTATGCTAGAACCTTGATCTTAATTACAAGAAACAAATTGATATCTAGGTTACATTTTCAAACAAGTTTCTTGTCCTGTCTGGATCACAATATTGAAGGATCTACTATGCCTATCAACATTTCTATCAAGAAGCTTACTAAGAAAAAGCTCAACTAACAACTTCCCAAAAACATCGAGCTTTTGAAAGACAAAATCAATCCTAATTAAAAAGAAAAACAATCCTTTTTATTTTTGCTGTCAAATGGAATTGAATTTTCAACTTCTAACAACACTTAAAATTAATCATCCATGAGATGCATTCAGTTCCATTATGCATCCAAATCATTGTAGAGAGGGAAATCAACATAAAATCCATTGATTAGTGAAGTGAAACTGAGCCTAGAAATGAACTCTTGAGTGAATTCAATATAAAAAGCAGTAGTCATGGTTACAAAAGTGATTTTGTCGATGAAGCAGCTGATGATGTATAGACACTTGAGGAAATAGTGTAAGTCATAGTCTGCTCCTGTTCACTCCCCACTGTTTTACTAGCTTCATAGGTATGTGAAAATGGAGGTGAAAACATATTCAATAGAGGGGGTGAATATGTTGCAACTGGCATTCTTGATGGAAGAATTGGTAATTGAGCTTCAGAATTTAGAACATGGATTGCTTGCCTTATTGATGGCCTGAGTTTGTTGTCTGGATGAGCACACCATAGACCAATGACCATTAAACGTTCCATTTCTTTCTCATTAAACATTTTATTCAATCTTGGATCAGTTGCTTCAACTAGCTCTCCCGTTCCATAGAGGCTCCACACCCATTCTACCAATCTCACTTGATCTTCTGGTGCTTTGATATCTATTGATCTTCTTCCACTTGCTATTTCCAATGCTACCATGCCAAAGCTGTAGACATCTGACTCCTTGCTAGCTTTTCCATTCAAGACACATTCAGGTGCCATATACCCAACAGTCCCTGCCAACATTGTTGTTTGAGATCCTTTGTCATGATCAACGAGCCTAGCCAACCCAAAATCACCTAATTTTGCATTGAAATTTGAATCCAGCATGACATTACTTGCTTTTATGTCCCTATGGACTACGCATTGTTCCCACTCTTCGTGTAGATAGAGCAAAGCCGAGGCAATTCCTTGAGCAATTTTCCACCTGATTTCCCAGACCAACAATGACTTTTCCTTGAAAAGATGTTTATCTAGGCTTGCATTGGGCATCAATTCATAAACAAGATGCAGCTGCCCTTTCTCGTGGCACCAACCGATAAGTTGAACCAAATTTCTATGCCTTAATCGACTGATGATCTTCACTTCTGATGCATACTCCTTTATCCCTTGTTTAGAACCTTTTGACACTCTCTTAACAGCAATATATGAGTTAGATTCCTTCAATAAGCCTTTATAAACATCACCAAATCCCCCTTCTCCAAGCTTCTGTCCCTCAGCAAAGTTGTTTGTTGCACGAACTAATTCACCATATGAGAACTTTTTAGGACCGGTACCCTTTTCAAATTCATCGTCCATGTTTAGATCAATGAAGACAGGATCTTTATTATCTCCTTTCCTCTTTTTCTTCCACAAAAAGCAGCTGGTAGTAATCAGCCCAAGAATCAGAATGGGTAAACCTATGCTTGATCCAACTACTAGTCCATTGTTTCCTTTTCTCTTGGTGCTTAGTACTTCTTGAGGATGATCCTTTGGATCTTGAACATGAATAGGAGGATTCCTTGGATCTTGAACTTGAGCTGGAGGACTTGCACTCGGCTGTTCGACGTGTTCTGGAACTTTGTTAGCATCAAAACTCAAACTTGAATTGAAATCCCAAGACTTGACGTTGTTTTTCTGAAATAATTGTCCAGTTGATGCTGAGAAGCCAAAACTAACATTCTCAGGCAAATAATCCCTTAGATCAACCGTGTAGCTAAGTTTGTCTCTATAATATTTTTTGTCAAATTCTGTAAAAACAACTTCAAGAGTCTTGGAACTAGCATTGTAACTAATCCAAGCATCATTTTTCTTCCCCAGTGTAATGTCATTATTCCACAATTTAGTAGCAACAGAATCCATAGAATTTACATTGATACCTACATGTACAGGTGAGGGGTCCCAGTTATTCTGAAATGTATCGAACTCGATAGCAACAAATGGTTCATGGGATGACTTGTCTTCTGTCTCAGCATCGACAAGACCAAGGCCACTGCCAGCTGAACCAACTGGGATACTTGAACCAACAGGAGCCAAGAAAAAGGCTAGTCCATCAGCAAAGCTATCATTGCCATTCGAATCAATAACAAAAGAGAAATGGGTTGTAAAATCTGTCAATTCCCCTGTAGCCTTTTTCCACAATTGCAGCGGCTCAATATATGTGGCACGTCCTGTTTTTCCATCTAATGCAATGTAACGTTCATCAGGCGTGACTTGTATCCCCTGGTTCGATATATAGGTGTCTCCAGTGATATTGATAGAACGATTAACGTCAGAAGAATTGATGTTGGTGAGGTTAAAGTGCAATGAATATAAAGAAGGGATAACAAAAAGTACTAAGAATAGCAAGATGTTCAAAATTTTGTTTAGAACCATTGCTTTGATGGTATGATACTTTGATATTTCAGACTGATTGTAGTTTAAGTATACATAATTCAAGGGGAAAATTCAATTATAAAAAAAAAAAAATTTGACAAAGTCATTTCATTAAGTGAGACACTGTGTGTCACTCCATTTGGAAATGTTTGTTTTATGAACTTGTTTGTCTTTACCTATTGTTTTTGCGACAATATTAAGGATAGGTTATGGACGGCTTTGTTAACTACTCAATAAACAAAGCCATTAGAGGACCAATTTCTTTTTGTAATCATTTGGATATTTGGTATCCACTGTCTTGACTAATTCGGACCAATTGATTAGGTTTAGGAGGAAAATTAATGGTTGGATATCTTATATGAAAAATTCTCAAACACAATTATACTTGTAACGAGGTAACAACGTTCTTTCGGTTGTTTTATGCATTGACCATACAACCCAAAAACAAGATAGTATATGTATTGCTTTTTTTTCTTTTGTAACAACATGAATAGTGACTTAAATTTCATGTATATATAACCACTTCTATTAAATGTTTAATTAAAATATAATTAAATATCATATAATTGTGTCATTAATGGAGAGGCAATTTTAAGCTTAAAAATAATGTTAGTGGCAAATTTCGTCTAAATGAAGGCATTTTTAATCATTTTATTATACGTTAATGGCATATTTGATCTAATAGGTGGAAAGATGACAAGTTTGATCCAATATGTAGATGACGGACATATTTACACCTTTTGTAATACGTTAAAGGGCATTTTAAAACTTTTTACGTTCTTTTTTCATTTTCAGTCTCATCAGTGTTATAGTTGATACTCCTTGTTTTGTCCTTGGCAACAATTGAATTTGGACATGTAAGAGAGAAATCCGTTACATACGACCTCATGGGCTTAGGTTTTCTAAGCCCAATCTCCCCAAACCCATATGATTTGACATGTTCTTTTCGAGAAAAAAAATTAAATATACAACCTTATGTTGTTTAATGCAAGTTATAGCAAAACTTTTAAGATTGTAAGTTATAGAACTTTATTTTAAAAAAAAAAAAAAAAAAAAAAAAAAAACCTTCCTTTTTATAAAAAGGCAAAAAACCACCCCATGAAAAAGGAAAAACAGATTTAATATTAAAAAATTAAAGAATTCACCCTTAAAAATAGCAACAGTTAAGAAAAGATACCAATCACATCCAAAATTTTCTCTGGAACCATATTTTTTTTATTTTTAAAACTGAATAAGCGTCCTCTTCTTCAATAACTTTTTTTTTCTTCTTATTTTCGCAACAAATCAACAAACATATATTGTTTGAAACCAAAATTTTCTCAAATAATTTTGATATTTGAGTCGAGAATTTATAATCACACACAAAATATAATTTTAAACTCTATAATTTTTAGTGACGTGTGGATTTGTTTGTTTGAAAAATATTTTAAAACATATATGTGTATATAAATTTGGTATGTTTTTTAAATTATATATATATATTCTTTATAATATTTTTTTGTTATTTGGTATGTTGAAAAAAAATGTTGGAATGTGTATATTATGTATGCATTTTATATGTTTGTTGATTTTTTTATTTTTTTTTATCTTAAATAGTTTTTTAAAAAATATTTCTTCTATAGTAATTCAATATGTTTATTGATTTCCTTTTTGTGGTGAAATCATAATAATCTTGTTGGAAGAAAAGTAATTTTAACCGTGTATTTTTGTGTATGAATTTTGTCTGAAAAAATCTCCTTCTTTCTCTTACTGATTGTTGAAAATAGACTCACTTGCAACTAACTTCTTCTTACTTTTACTGACAGGAGATGGAGTGAAACAACCAAAATCAAAAGATGATTTGGAAAGAACAATAGGGCTACTCTTTTCTAATAATCTAGGACTCTTCCGAATATGAGTACGATCGAACTTGGGTTTAGAAGACATGATTCATATCGAAATGAAATCAAAGCATAAATCGAACATACAATGCAATTGAATCAAAATAACTCCTAAATTGAAATGAAATCCAAACCCCAAAAGCAAAAATCGGTTAAGAAAAGACCAAAGTTGATACACAAAAAAATAAAATAAAATTAGAGAATTCATATGAAGATGATAAAATAAAAAGTAATATATTTAAGGAAGATGCGTGTGTTAGTAGGCAAGAAATATTTTTTCAATAAAGAGAGTTATAGAGAAACATGCAACTTTTCTGAAAAAGGAAAAAAAAACGTGAATAAATGAAGATAAATTATTGACCAGATTTTACTCCTTTCATAATTATCAACATTTATTTAGGAGAGATGGAATATTAAACATTAAAAAAAGGAAATAATTAGATTAATAAATATGTATTAAATAATTTTAAAAAAGTAATAATAATAATAATTTTTTTAAAATTGCTATAACTTGCAATTAATTTCATGGTTCAATAATTATATAAAAGTGTTGTCACAACTTGCAATAAACAATCTAATAAGTATATACAAGATAATTTCCTCGTTCTTTTATGCACATTGTTTTACTCATAAAATTGCGGTATATACACTCAATCGCAAGTTTTAAAAGTCTTTATTTTTATTTTACTGCAATATCCCGTTAAAAAATATTGAGTAAATAAAAAGGGTGGAGTAATTAAAAACATCCAGATACATACATATTCCTTCCTTCTCATATCACTTGTTATTTTCCACTTTACATATTACTATAAGAAATTATAAATAACAAAGATATTTTTACTAATTTACCTTTTACTTTTTTTTAATATACACATATTTGTGTTTCTTATCCATCAATACCTAGATTAACAATGGAGAAGCTTTTTTGAAACTTTACAATACTTATACTTTCAAAGAATTAATTTAAGGGCATAGTGAGAAAAATTAAATTTATTTTATTTTGATTTTGTAAATTGATAAGTACTAATTTGTGACAGATATTTTTAGTAATATAGACAAGTAATAGGGAAAGGAAGGAATATTTAAATAGTGTCTATCAGTTATGAACATAACTTCACGAGAAAAAGGTACTAGTGTTTGTCTTTTTACATTCACACTCTTCTTTTTATTGGTTTAATTGGTTAACATATTACACTCTTCTTGGTACACAAAATCAGTAAACTAATCTTTTGTATATTTTTATTTATAACAACTAAAGAAGATCTATTTAAACATCAAATATTAATATACATATATTACGATACCTCAATATAATAGCCCTAAAAAATTTAAACTGACGCTATCACCATAACAAAGTTTGATTATATAAAATTCTACCTTGATTTTTTTTAAATGACAAATATTTTGATTGTAATGATAACAACGAAACGGGACAAAAGGAGAGGTAAGATTATGCCGTTAATTCCTAGTTCCTAGTATAATCATTTAAATGAGTCTATACCAAATTTTACAGGAAGTATTTAGTACTCTCTCCCATCCATTTCAATTTTTAATTATTGTGCTTACTAAAAATAATTGGTTCAAAATAATTATTATTTTAAAATATAATTAATAATTTGTGGTTTTCATCTTTATTCTTACTTCATAAATGTGGAGAGAGGTAAATATATATTGAAAAGATAGTAGTTCTAAATTAAGATCAAAAGGTAGATAACAATAATTTAATCAAATTAATTTTTTAATTAATATTTTCTTAAGAGGCATGAAAAAAAAATAGAGAAAAGACATCAAAATACTCCTAAACTTGTCCGCAAAATTCACTTTAGCATTTTAATTTTATGGACAATCATTTAACCCCCTAAACAACTTTCAAGTGAATTAAATACCACCCCAAAAATATAATACCACTCTCACAATGGAAAGTACATTACAAATGTCAGTGCCACGTTGGAGCCACGTAAAAAAATTATTTTTTTAAAGTAACTCCATATATATATATATATATATATATATATATATATATATAAATTTAAAAAAGAAATGCTTTCTTCTTCACACACACACACCTTCCCCCCCCCCCCCCATTTTTCTTCATCTGCAATCCGCCCCACCCACGGCTTCATCCGTAAATCCCCCCCCCCCCCCGAATCCTTTCTTCTTCAAACACCTCCTCCCTTTTTCTTCATCTGTAACAGAACCCCCACCCCCGATTTTCTTCATTGCCCCCCCCCCCCAAAATCTGCATCATGCCCCCTCTCGCTCCTTGAATCTGGAACTCATCCATTTTTCGAGGTTCGCTGTTTTCGATTCTAGACCTAAATTTTTGAAATTTAATTCTTAAAAAAGTGTGATCGTAAATGTTGGATTTTTTGATCCAATACGAATTTATTAGTATTTTTCATATGGGTATTTTCAATTTGTTCATCAAAATAAGATTCGACAAATATGGAGTTAATTCAACTATTGACAAAAATTAAATTTGATGAAATAACTTGAATTTTCTTGAAAATTTTTCTGTTAGAAATTGACCTTATTGCAGGAACCCCATGAAAAAAATATTCCGATGTACATTTGGCAGGAGCTAATTGATGGGTAGCAGTGAAAAAAAAAAAAGAAATAAAAGAACAGGAGAGATGGCGTGGTGGGGTGTGAGGAATTAGAAGAAGAAAAGGAAAATTGATGGTTGAAAATAAATAATGGGGCCCACTTATTTTGTTTTACTTTATTTGGTTTGAACACAAGTTATGATGGGATTAGTTATGATGGGATTAGTTATGCTGAGATTATTTCTTATTGAGTGTTTGGTTTGACATATTCAAATTAATATGCATTACATAATCTCTAAGAATAAGTTGTTTGTTTACAAAAATATCCTCCACCTTATTTTGTCTTTTTTGTTTTTATATTTTCTTTGCAAGCTTTAGTTATTCATTCTTAAAAATAAAATTTCCATCTTATTTAGCTTAAATATTTTTGTGTGTGCATTCTCATGATTGTGCCATATGTTTTTAAAAATAAAACTTCCATCTTAAGTTTGTTAAAATAAAATATATTCTATTGTTTATGTCACTTCATTTAAGTACATATCATTCTTATATTGTAAAATATTAAAGTTCTCTTTATTTCAATTGATATAGAAAATACAAATTTTTAAGTGACTAAAAGACTATTTAATTAAAAATATGTAATTAAGTAGTGAGTCAACATTTTAAGAGAAATCAAAATATAAATAAAAATAAGAACAGTCAAATAAATTCAATGTATAATATATTCATAAATAAAAAATATATTTATATAGTTTAATTTTTTAATGAAAAAATATACTATCAAAAAAATAACGAGTAGTGAAGGTTGTGAATGTTATTAAAAATTATGTCAATATACATGAATGTGAAAAGTGATGTATAAAAGAGGGTTTAAGGGGGTACTTTTGTTATTTTACACATTTTATCCCGGGATAAGTTATCCCGGTATTACTATTCCACCCACAGGTAGGGATAACTTATCCCAGTACTAATTATTAATCCTGGGATAAGTTATCCCACATTTTGTAACCAAACAAAGGATTAAGGGATACTAAAAACTTATCCCGGAATTATATCTTCTTGTCATCACACCAAACGACCCCTTAAAGTGCTAAAGTGAGTTTGATGGACAAGTTCAAAGATGTTTTGATATCTTTTCTCAAATAAAATAGAATAAGTAAAATGCATTCGAATGGAGTATTCCTTTTTGCAATTTGTCACATATATATAGTCACTTAACAGAATAATACCTACTTTTGGAAGTTATCTCTTTTGTTGATAGTAAAAAAGTTAGTGATGCATGTGAAATTATTAGGACCCTTAATTAGTTGGAAGTGATGGATTAATTATGCGTCTTATCACCGAAAATTTACATAAGACAGAATCACTTTCCATTTTTTAAAATATGGAAATTGGTCTTTTCAAAAAGCATTATGGTCTATGAATTATTATATTGGTGCTATGTCAGTAACTATACAATAAAACAAAATAATACCAGATCGAACAAAATCAGGATTAGATTACCCACCACTATTAAGATAGGAAAATATCTTTGGGTACTTTTTATGAATTATAATTAGCCTTTGTTTCTAAGTGCTTCCCCAGCTTCGAATTTTTTGTCATGTTTTATTTTACACGCTTTTTAAGAAAATGTTGTATTAATAGGAGAGGTGTTTGATTATTGTATTTTATTTATATTATCTTAAGATATAGTCTCTTTTTATTGAATATTTACTTTATTTATGGACAATCTTGAGGTGTTTATAATTTTTAAGAACAATAATTATTAAGAATAAACTGGAGAGAAAAAATTAAGTTTGTCTTGAACTCCTAGAATAACAAATAATTTGAGATAATTATTTTTTGAAATCACGACAAATAATTTGAGACGAAGGGAGTAGTAATTAGCTACATTCCAACATCTACAACTTTTTTTGGAAGAGGAACAAAATAAATCAATATAAAGGAACTTGCCAAATTGTCTGGCCTATTATTTAACATGTTATAACAAATTGTTTGTCTTTTTTTTTTAAAGTAAAAGTTTCATTTATTATGATTATAGTTAGATGTAAATAAATTCTTTGAAACATTAACCTTTACAGATAGATGACTATATTTAATTAATCATCTTCAAGCGTTGCGTATCTGTTCTTTCCTCATACTGTGAGAACATGTTCGATCATATCAGAAAATAATACTATCCACTTTTCATTTCTTAGAATTATAGTATTTTCTTTGTCTCAATTTTTGCGATATTGTTCGATTTGACATCAAATTTAATAAAAAAAGAAGATTTTTTAAACTCATAATCTAAATAAGCAATAGATATTTGTGACATTATAAATCATCTCATTAAACATAAAATATGCATTTTAAAGCTTTTTACTAAATATTGAAAATATTATTATTTTTAAATTGACTAAATAGGAAAGAGTGTTATTTTTTATATGCCATCTGAGTATACAGGCAATATAATTGGTAATATCATTTTTCAATCATTAAATTATTTAGTGTTTTTCTGTTGTTATAAGTGTCTAGTACAGTAGTACTGACTTATTAACGAATCAGTTTAAATATACTCCCTTCATTTAAAAAAAAATGACTTATTTTGATTTGGCACGGAGTTTAAGAAATAAAAGAAGATTTTTGTATCTTATGGTTTTAACTTAAAGTTATGTTAAATGTATCAAAATGTTCTTTAATCTTGTGATCCTAAACTTATCACGTGAAAAGTTGAAATTAAAATATTGCCAAAAAAAAAAAACAACATTTTTTTAAATAAATTTTTTTAAAAAAATCATTCTTTTTTAAATAAAGGAAATACATAAATTCATATCGTGCATTTCTTTTTTTGGGTAGCCAAAAGAGTCAACTTGAGACTGAAGCTGGCGTGCATGTGATAATATAATATTAGGTTCTCACAAAGGAAAGCCTGAATATGAGCTAACTCTCTTCGGATCTCAAAAATATAGTAATTAAATAATGTATTTAATTTAGAGGTAGATTGAGGAAGAATTAGAGAGAGATAATTAAATATGTGTGGACATGACATATTTTTAATTCATTAAGAATATGACTTTAAATAGAAAGGCATAAAGTTAGAGAATTAGCGTGAAATATTACTTAGCAGATATATATAATTGAGTGATGTCTCTCTTTTTATGGGGGATCATGATTCTAGCCTAGAGCACTCTGTCTGCTCCATCTTGTGCTTATCAGTATCATTACTATTATCTTATTATTTAATTATATTATTAATATTTTTTCTTTTACTTGGGTTATGTTTATTATTTTTGTAGACAGTACATTTTATTTTATAGTATTTTCTTATTTTATAGTATTTTCACCACAATTTTTACTAGAGATGACAAAGTTAGCCTATAAATCATGACACATTCGATATATCTTTTTAGATTTGGACAGATTAATAACCCGATTATTATTTTATTATCTCAATCCATTTTGATCAGCCTAATTCAGCCGATTTAAAAACTAGACTTAGGATATGCAACTCATATTGACCCATGAGAATCTTTGTCTAAATATTTTTAAAAAGAGTGTTTGATAAGTTATATAGTCATAATACAAGGAAAAAAGTTTTATTAAGCACTCAAACAAATTATAAAAAAACAAACAAAATAATTTAAAACACAGTAACAATTGGGGTGGGGTGTGTTATGATCCGATTTTAGCTCATTTTAGTCTAATTCATTTCAACCCAAGTAACTTTTAGACGAATCGATCAATGATCACTTATTTATTAACTCAGCTCATTTTAACACGTCCAGTTTCAACCAAATCTACTCATTTGATACCTCAAGCTTTTACTTTTGTATTTGTTAATTCTGTTATCGATAACATTTTTCTTGAACGAAAAATCTATCTGAAATAACCTCACTATCTCGCACAAGATAGACCCCATCCCACCCTCCTAAATAGTGGCATCTCACAGGCATGTTGTTGGTTCCCTGTCAAATTAATCAATTAGAGTTGGGACAAAGCAACCTCGTTTAACTTACTATAATGAAATCTCAACCACTCTATAATTACCAAAAATTAGAGGAACAATACGACAATGATTATACACAAATTAGTAAATTAATCAATTTACCCTCATTTGATAAATATCCCTCATTTATTATTTACCCTATTCTTCCTTGAACTCCACCTTGGATACTATACTAAAATTTTTTCATCATATTTTAAGCCTCTCTATGTACTTCTTCCTCGATACTTCATGATACTTTTTTTATATCATAATACAATAAAAATAAAACAATAACTAAATTGAAGGCCAAATTACCTTATGGAAAGTTAACTATCTCCCTATAGACCTATATTAGTATGATACTTCCACAGTTCCAAAATACTTATCATAATTTTTTTAAGAGTCAAATAATATGAACTTCGACCAATATTTTAAGATATATTTTTTCAACATATTAATATGAGAAAACTTGCAATCTATAATACTTTTCGTGTATTTCAATATCTAAATTTTAAAATATAGGATTAATCTAATCTAATTTATCTTTAAAAAATAGTCAACTTGACTCTAGATAGAAATGAAACGTGACAATTATTATTTTAAAATGGAGGGAGTGTAATATTGCTAGTTCACCTTTTTCTTTCTATTATCGGCCGTGTGTGATGACTGAGTCTTTCAAAACAAGCAACAACCTTGAACTTTCATTTTTCACTTGATAGAAATGATTTAATTTATAGCTACATATTTATATACAATTTGTTTAGACTACAGATCTGAAGTCTCAAAAGATTTTTTTTTTTCTTCTTAAACTCAGTTTCCATTGAAACATCATGTGGTTGTGGAAATTATAAAAACCACAAATGCAACTTTGAATTAACTCGAAGTCTAGTGTTTTAGCTCTGGAAAAAAATATATTTTTTAGTAGAGTTTGTTTTTCCCTTCAATATAATGGACCTCACATGACACAAATCTGAATTAATTGTGACCCAAAAATAAATACAGAAAATATCATATGAGAAACCAAAAAAAAAACCACCTGTAGATACAACAATATGAGTGTTAAGGGACAAAACAAAACCCTTTAAAATAATAACAGACAGAAA
The DNA here is from genome assembly GCA_031232105.1 of Capsicum rhomboideum. Lineage (NCBI taxonomy): Eukaryota > Viridiplantae > Streptophyta > Magnoliopsida > Solanales > Solanaceae > Capsicum > Capsicum rhomboideum. The sequence goes on along the minus strand of CP124719.1, from coordinate 140,183,340 downwards.
AAGAAAGAAAAGAGGTGTAACATTAACAATAAACCTAGGACTATGATTGCAATGTAATAGTAAACTTAGCAAAAAGTTAGACAAGTTGCTCCTGGGGATGATTGGTTCTCTAATTATAGCTTCTCCTTTAATTGAGCAACAAAAGAAAACCATATATAAATACTCCCTCCGTTCCATTTTAGTTGGGCACATTTCATTTTACACGGTGATTAAGAAATCATAAATGAAATGATAAATTTTACTATTTTACCCTTTACCCATATTAATGATATTCATTGGCATGGAAAAGGACATTGGAATTGGAATTAATTATAGGGGTAAAATGGGAAAAAATGATTAATTCTATCTTAATTTAGTAAGTGATCAACTAATATGGGACATTTATTTTTAGTAAGATGCCCAACTAAAATGGGACGGAGGGAGTATAAAGTAATCTTTTGAAGAGTTCTTTTATTTAGGTTAAAGATAATGGAGTTTAGCCAAACAGTAACATGAATTAAGAATAATAAACCTAGGGATGCAATTAGTGCAACCTTAAAGCTTGAGCGGATCAACCAATCAATAACATGATTTATGAATATATATATACTACCCCTGTCTCATTTTTACTGTTGCTTTAATTTTAAAGAATTATTTCAAAATAAATGTTATTTTAGAAATTATTCAAGACCAAAATTAGCAATTATTTCTAGTTATACCCCTCACATTAAAAAAATAGTCTTTATATTATTGCTCTATTCTAAAAATGTAACTAATAAATAGGAGCAGCTTAATAAAAAGTATCTAATAAATGGAGATAGTTTAATAAAGTATATCTAATGAATAAGACATGAAAAGAGTTAAAACGATAATTGAAATGAAAAGGAAGAGGGACTAGTTGATTAGGAAAATGTCAATGGTGCTTAATTAGCTTTGACCAACCATTTGGGGTAAGGCGCATGTCACAGTACCTATGTATATATAGTAACAAATATATATATATTATTCTTTTATCTTTTCGAACAAAGAACATTTTTGTTAAAGTACTGGCTGGGGTTGGCTAGGTATAAGGTTTGTGGGGAAAATGAGGGGTGAGGTCATCTTTCTACCCCCTTAAATTTAATTAACATGGAATATTAGATATATATCTAAATTATTCATAGTCTTATTTATCATCTTAAATTCTGTTATTACTTATTTGATATTCTTTATTTTCTTGGACGATCCCACCTTAAGGGAGTGACATTTGTTCGTCACATAAAATTTTTGTCCACGTAACATTTTTAAAAAAATTAAAATATATATTTTTACTAATTGAAATTATTCATTAATTTTCATTATTTACGCTATTTTATATCAGGTTAAAGATAATGGAGCTCAATACACAATTAAAACAGATCATTGCATCAAAAGAAGATGTAAAAAATTATATAGTTGGAACTTTAATTCATTATTTTGGCTAAAATATTTTATCTGACTAACAATAATGAAGCTCTAATCAAGTACTCCCTCCGTTTAAAAAAGAATGACCTAGTTTGACTTGGCACGAAGTTTAAGAAAATAAAGAAGACTTTTGAATCTTGTGGTCCTAAATTAAAGTTATGGCAAATGTACCAAAATGCCCTTTAATTTTGTGGTCTTAAACATGCCATGTGGAAAGTTGGAATTAAAGTATTGCCAAAAAAGAAAAGGGTTATTCTTTTTGAAACGGACTAAAAAAAAAAGTAACTCATTCGTTTTTAAACGGAGGGAGTATATCTTTTCCCGGCTTGGCTCGAAAAGAAAACTATACAGTTGAAAGAAATAATTGTAGCTAAATAAAAATTAAGTACACTGTTGCATTGTTTGGCTAAAAATGATATCATTAGCCAACCTCCCCACGCCACCCCACGGCACCCCAAAAAAATAAAAAAGAGATAGTCATTGCACTGAAAGATGAAATTTAAAATATGCGAAGTTGGGTGTATGATATGACCGTGTATTTAGTTTGTAGTAGGAAGAAATAGACAATTGGAACAAAATACTGGCTGAGTATAGTGAAGATCGAGGCAGAACTTCTTTTACCCGATTAAAGATTTAAAATACCTTGAGCGAAATGAACCAAAGATGAGAGGAAATAGAGTTATACATCACTGGATCTAGTTAACATCTCGAGCTGATTTTTTAAATGGTCATTTAATTTACATTTATTGTCACAGACAATTATTTATTTTTTTTATTGAGGAAAATTAAAATCAAGAAGAAAAGTGATATCATGTGTTTATTCTATAACGCTTTTTTTAAACACACGCGCGCGCACACACACATATATATAATTTTATTTTATTTTTAAAAAAGACAGCTTGGTGCACTAAAGTTTCGCTATGCACTGGGTCTGAAAAATCGCCGAACAATAAGGTTTTATTGTACACAGCCTCACCTTACATTTCTGCAAGAGACTATTTTCATGACCCGTGTTATATATATATATATATATATATATATATTTAGGTTTATAACAGAAAATGCTTGCATGTCTTGACTAGTATATATTGTTTTCATATAATATATACTATATATAGCCAACGAAGCAAATAATTAGAGGAGGAGGAGTATATCTCACGTCCACATTATAACTAAAATATTTACTTCGATCCGTGTCAATTCCGTGTTTGGCCTTTTGCTTCTTTCCAGCAACTTTTGGTCAGACTTTTATCATTAAAGTAATTGTAAGGCTACCTAATTAAACAGAAATTGAAATTTTGATTAGTTTAATTTAAATAATTTGTTTATTAAGCATTATTGGATAGATAAATACAAGAATCACATGTGTCTGTATAAGTCTTTACCCTGGTCGTGTTTCTTTTTTACCTGCACTTTTAAGAAATTATTAATTAGAAAGGATTTTGACTATTTTACTTTTATTTATCTCTTAGATATAATCTCTCTTCATTGAATATTTACTCTATTTATGCATTATCACCCCATAATTGAAATTTTTGTATTATTCATAACAATTACAATTGAAGGTCAAATGGAAAAATAATAATTAATTTTATCTTAAATTTTAAAATAACAAATAATCTGAGATAAATATTTTTAAATAACACGATAAATAATTTGAGACGGAGGGAGTAATATAAAAGACAACGGAATATGTCAGCTCAACAACGGTAGAATGTAGATTTCCATGATTCACTTTATGCCTACCAACCTTTAGCTAATTCAGAGTTCACCTCAACAAGTTACAAGATATATAATGTTGGTTGCCATATTCTAAATGTATTTTTACCCTTCCAAATTTTGGTCTAAAAAACTCCCTCGCTCCCCACACACAAAAAATATATATAATTTTTTTATTTTTTTTTTATCATTAATATAAAATTTTCAAAAAATAATAACTATGCAAAAATTTTAAAAGACAAATAATATGAAGCGAAGAAAGTAGTGTTTTTGGGACCACATCGTAATTGTTGATTTTTGCAGGTGAGAAATTATTTGTTTTCTCTACATTGGCTTTTTGCCAAAAGAAAGATAGAAAAGGTTAAAGAAGCTACAAATCGGAAAAAGATACTTTCTCCGTTTCAAAAGAATGACCTACTTTTTTTTTTAATTCGTTTAAAAAAGAATGATCGTTTTCCTTTTTTGACAATACTTTAATTTCAACTTTTCACGTGATATGTTTAACACCACAAGATTTAAGGGCATTTTGTTACATTTGACATAACTCTAATTTAGGACCACAAGATTCAAAAATCTTCTTTATTTTCTTAAACTTCATGTCAAGTCAAACTAGGTCATTTTTTTGAAACGGAGGGAGTACTAAGTAGGCGTTTGGCCATAGATATTATTCACAATATTCCGGAATATGTTTTTCACTTTATTTCCGGAATATAATACTTGTTTGGCCATAAAAATCAAAAACGTTTTTCGGAAAACGTTTTCACATTTTTTGGTTTTTTGAAAAACACCTCTTGGGGTGTATTCACTTTTTTTAGATTGAATTTTTGCTCCCATATTATTTTTATATGCTACCCCAACTTTTTATTTTGTACAAGAAACACCAAGCAAATAAATGTCCAACTACAACCAAATAAATGTCAACTACATCTGATCGAGAAATGAATGATCGACGAGAAGAAATTGTTCACACAATGTGGGAGGATTTTAGTAAAGAATAGCTACTTACTAGTGTTATTAATTTATGTCTTGATGAATATTTATAATAAACTTATTTCATATGGAGCATGTATGCTTGATTTTGGGTGGTGGAAGATAAGAATTTGGCATATTGTAGATTTTGGTTTATTGGTAATGTTATGAGAGACGGAAACATGGCTTCATGTGGTTGTTTTCAATGTTCAATAGTAATGTTCTTTACTTTTTGTATTATGGTGAAATTGTAAAAGTTAATTTGGGTTATTTTGCTAGTTTTTAAAAATTGAGGGTATAAATCATATTTATACAAAAGTACATCAAAAGTCTAAAATATTTTTGAAAATTCTATGACCAAACAGAACTCCAACTTTGTTTTCAACTTCAAAAATACCAAATAAAATGAAAACGTTTTTTATTTTTATGGCCACATGGATCCTAAGTGCGAGTTGATTAGTCAATTTTAAAAAAATTTGGGTGTCAATAAAGTTTGGACATACTGCAACAAATAGAACTAAAAGGTAAATTCACCGCGGTCTATTTTAGGTATCATGTTTTCTAAAAATAACTAACCTAAAACTATTGTTATTTTAGCAAATCAAGATATAATTACTTAGTATTCTTTCGTTCATCTTTATTTGTGCATTAGACGTCCAACAATACTTGTCCATTTTGAAAAACTAATGAATGATTTATCATTTTATGTCCATTTTACCCTTACTATTAAATACTATTATTCATTATTTAATGCAATTTCCAAAGCATTAAATTTATTATATTCAAAAGGAGATATAATAAAATTATCCTTATTATTTATTATTGTTTCTTAAGATATGTGCTAAATTAATAGTAGGCAAGTAAATATGGACGAAGGAGTAGTTTTCACCTTTACCATTGTTCAATAAATTTTGGAGAATGATTAATATGTGTTACCAAAAAAAGAATAATTTAATTTAGTTAATACTCTCCCCATTCATTTTTACTTGTGACGTTTGTTTTCTAGAGTTAAACCATATGAATTTTGATCAACTATCATAAGATGTATTTTTTTTTAATCATATTAATATGAGAAGGATTAGTATTTTTCGTATAGTTTTTCAATAGCTAAATTTAATTTGAAAAATTGAATTAATCTAATATAGTTTAGTTCTGAAAAATAGTCAATTTGACTTGGTGTGAATGTAACATGTAAAAGTGAATAAAAAATATATTTTCTTAAGGAACGTATAAAATAAAAACGACGGATAATGAAGAATTAGTATTTTTTATATAGTTTTGGAACATCTAAATTTTAAATTTGAAATATTGAATTTAAACGCCCCCACAAAATGGGTGAAAATCCATTGACACGTAGACACGTGTCAGTTATCTATACGTTGAACGACATCAAAATTCTAAATAACATTTCAAACATTTTCTTCAAGCAAAAACCTTCTGAAACTCCGAGGATATCACATAAGCCCACTCTCTTAAATACCGAACTGAGAGTACTCGCCATATTAACCTAACATCTGTCCCTTAATGGCAAATCCGTAAATATAGTGAATCTTAAACCCGTACTCTTAGTCCGTTAACACAGTTGTAGTGATTTATCTGGACAGGTGTCAGCGAGTGGCGGTATTATTCGTTACTCGCGCGAGTGGGCAAGGGGAAATATCTGGTAAGTGGTTTAGTGAACAAAACAAGCTGCTGGTTTCTGTCTAACAAAACCATCATTAAGCTTAATCTTTCCATATAAAGCTTTAATTAACAGCTTTTTTTCTCACTAAATCAAGTATTTCTCCTCTCTCTCTATCTCTCTCTAAGAGTCAGTCTACTATCAAAATCTCTCAAATTAGTAAGTTGCTCTTTTACTTTTGTCTTTTTTCTCAAATTCATATAAGTTATGTATGTAAGTCAGATTTCTATTTTTGTGGTTCTTGATTGTTTCATAAGACTTTCTAATTTTAGTTCAAGTTAATTACTGTTGACTACTTTCTTCATATATATATATTATTCACAAATTATTTTTCATCTTCTTGTGATCCCTTTTTGATTTGATCTAGCAAAGGTGAGAATTAGCAAGGTCAAAAACCCTAGACATATAATTATAAAAAAAACAAACAAACAAAAAAGGAACTCCCAAATAATTGAATCTCTCTCTTCTCTATCTAGTTTCGTTCAACATTAATAAGCGATCTTCTTTGTTTTATCGGATTAGTAAATCAATTCTGGATGTATATTAATATAATCTTGTATTTGTCTTGATAGCTCATAATGTTCTCTAATTATAGCGCGAGCTATATCGATGATTTCTTCCTTAAATTAGTTCTACCCTTTACAAAATTTCATGTTTTTGGTTAATATAGTGTGTTTTTTGTGACCTTTTCTCATTGATCTTGCAGAGGGTGTAAGCAAATTTGTAGTATAATTAAGAAGAAATGGGGAGAGGGAAAATATTGATACAAAGGATTGACAATACAACAAGCAGGCAAGTGACTTTCTCAAAGAGAAGAAATGGACTCCTCAAAAAGGCTAAAGAACTTGCAATCCTTTGTGATGCTCAAGTTGGACTCATTATTTTCTCCAGCACTGGAAAACTATATGAATTTGCCAACAACAGGTTATTAATTTACTTCTTAATTTAGTTTCCTCTCTCTTTTGGTCCTAAAATTAATTCGTTATATTTGCATTTCTTCTTCTTCTTTTTTTTTTTTAAAAAAAAAAATTCCACCCTCTACTGCCTCTCTATTTGATGTTCATGTGTTTCTTGCTCATAATTGATTATTTTATTTTTTGTATTTCCCTTTTTTGATAAAAAAAAAATTGGCAACTTGGTACCTTTACATTTAATTAGTGCCAACATTTTATAAAATTTCCAAGGTTGTACTTTGTATATGTAAAAAAAGGAGTCAGATAAGAGCATGGATATACCTTGGTACTGTATCAGGATTCCACGTGAATATTTACAAGTGCATGCTGTATGATAATGAGTTTAATTAGTTCTCTTGCTCTTATTTTTTTCTTCTTCTTTTTGCTGTGTTTTTTTTTTCCCCTTCAAATACCGACCTAAAGCTAGCTTTAATTTATCATTTGCCTGCAGTGATTTGATTGATTATCATATATATTACTCGTATATGCACGAAACTAGCGTTGAAAATTTGACGCGAGGAACAATAACATGCATGCAGCAATCTAATAAGAAAATTTATGAGCAATAAGTAGTGTAATTAAAATCATACCTAGTAAGTACTTCTTCCGTCCATATTTACTTTTCTATGTTTGATGTAATACACCCCTTAAGAAGCAATTAATAAAATCGTAAGTTTATTATACCATGCACCCTTCTAGTGTATATATAGTAGTTCTCTCTTGATCAGTCTCCACATAAAACCTAAGGTGTCATTTGGTTCTGGGATAGGGATAAAGGGATATATAATTTAACTTTGTGCTGCATGTGTTAGTTTTTGGAAGGCCAAGTCCCACATTCACGGGACAATTCGATCCATTCCTACACGAGCAGTATCGGTCTATTGTCACAATTCAACTTGTATATGTAAGACTGAATCTAGGACCAATATGTCTAATGTCAGTATAACTAGTATTTTCAACAATGTTGGCCTATATAATAAGATGGTCACTCAATTATTACTAGTAAAGTATTACAAATGGAGTGCTCCTTATTTCTCTGTTTATTTGCATCAAGAAACTCCTGCCAATATTCTTTCGTAGCCCTGATCATGAGAACTCACACATCAGTGGTTTCTCAAATCTAATGGAGTATAATTAAGACATTATATTTAGCTTTCTATCTTTCCAATAACTAATTGTGTGACCATCTTTAAACTCAATATGTAGTTTCAATTTTATTTGTCATGATCTCCTTTTAATTTAAGACAAAAGAAAAATTAAAATAGAGTATGAAAAAAGAAGATTCCCTATGTAAAAGCAAAAGAAAAAGTTCTTCCATTTTTGAGTATTCCATCGTAACTATAACTTTAATACTTTTGTCTGATAGTATTCCATCGTAACTATAACTATAATACCTTTCTACACAACCTTCTTTAGACGCATGCATGAACAAATGTCTTATTTTTTGTGCTCCAGTTTAATATAATTATGTGTATATTTGCTTCAATTTTGCCTAAATAGAATTTCGTTTGATGGAACGTAACACTGATCTATCTTAGCAAGTCAAATGTCGTATATTTTTCAAGTTATAATAATTAATCTTACTTATTAAAGACGAGCAGTGACAATTATCTTCTGAGTGATCTGATAGTGCAAATTTTGAGTCATAATGTTAATGTATAGAAATTAAACTCTTGACGCGATTGTATTTTTCCTATGTTACCAGCATGAGGTCTACAATTGATAGATACAAGAAGATAAAGGAGGAGAATAATAACCTCATGAATCCCATGTCGGAGGTCAAGGTATAAATAGCTCTTTAATTTAATTTATGTGAATACTTGTGAAAGGATATATACCCTTTTGGATGTCGTTGTTTACTATATGTGAATACTATACTTGTGAGAGGATTTAGTAAAAGTTGACTCTCTTACTGTGTGGCAGAATCTATATACTTCCAATTGAAGACTGAAGTATTTTATGCTATTTTTAAACTCTTTCAGATGATCTTGTATATCCAATGTGGGATGTAAAATTTTCTTGTAATAGATGATATCTGACTAGTTTATATTGCACCCCTCAACTAATTAATCTAGTGTACGGAGTTATAGATAACTCATCAATGTTCGAGTATATATGCTCAAATTAAGTAGACATTTGAACATGAATTAGTTGATATTTGAATTAAAAGTAGCATTTGATGAAGTTAAGTTAAATAATAATAATAATAATAATAATAATAATAATAATAATAATAATAATAAAAAAGTAGCATTTGTTGTTGTGGTTGAACACTAAAACACATTAGAAGTTTTTTCCTGAGTAAAAACTTGAAAAACTCCTAAAATCTATTTTTCAAAATTCAAATTTCATGTCTGATATTGAAATAATGAGCTAATTTGATAAACAAACATTCATTTGAAATAATTTCCAAACAAATATTGCAAATTTTTAAAATAAAATCTATGACTAAAGTCGAGTTATCAAAGTTTCCAGATGAAGCCCAAGAGATTGAAAAGAAATCAACAATCAAACAATACCCTTTAGATTAGACGTGCAAGGTAATCTCAACAACAGTATCCCTTGAGATTGACCTCTTTTTCTAAATAAAGAATCTGTCCTAAATTATAGATCGAGAAAATTGGGAATTGCATGCCCAATTGATAAGTCCATTGATTGTACCGTAGTTGATGGATTCTTATATTCATGGCGGAAGTACTAAGCCTCATTTGTTTTTATTAGGATTAAACATTTGAATACGAGTGATTAAGATGTTGTCTTGACCTGAACATAATCATTAAGGCTGCTTGCTTTTTAATGTCTGAGTATGCATAATTTATTTATTTGTAAGCATAACAAATATACAATTTAAATAAAAAAGTAATTAACTATTAAAAATATAAATTTTGATAAGACAAAATTATTATTTGATAAAAGAAATGAAAACGTTTATGTTCGCTAGTGATGATGTAGATAATTTGCAGTGGTAATGGTTGATGTTAGTGACTAGTAATAGCAGTGGTGGTAGTTGTGATGGTGGGGCGGTTGATGTTGTAGTGATTGACATGAAAGTGACGCCTGGTAATGGTGATGGTGGTTGTGATCAGCGGCAGAGCCAGGATTTTCATTAAGGAGACAAAAGTGCACAGACGAACTAGCCGAAGGGGGTTCAACATCTACTATATATACATAAAAATATAATTTTAATCATGTATAAATAATGTAATTTTTCGTCGAACCCCCTTATTGTATGCTAGCTCCGCCCCTGGTTGTAATGGTGAAATTGGTGGATGTTAGTAATTGGTGACATTGATGGTGATGGCGAAGAATGGATGGCGGTTGACACATTATTGGTGTAGTTGATGGCTGTGCTAGTTATAATGGTGAAGGTGGTTAGTAGAAGGGGTCGACCAGTAGTGATTGACAATAGTAGCGTAGACGGTGGTACCAACAATAGATATAATTATAATAGTGGAGGTGATAGATGTGATAGCAACATACAATAATGATTGACAACGGCAATGGTTGCCTGTGATAGTTGTTAGTGGTTGACAATGGTGATGGTAATTGTGTTGGCAGAGGTGCTTAGTGATGACTGTAGATAGTGGTAGTGAAAATTATCCACACAAAAATAAAATATTTTAATAATTAAAAACATATTCAGACCAAACAAGTGCTCAAAAGTTAACATAAACAAATACACTTAATGACATAATTAAGGTATGAAACATTCAAATTCATCCTTCGGGATGACTCAGTTGGTTTGGAGGGTAGTTATCTACACGGATGACCCGAAATCGATTCCCTCTCAATGCCTTTTGAGTCGAGCATGTCGCGCAGGATTTACCTAGTACGGTTTACATCCCCTGTATGATTTGCAGGCTATCACATAGTGAGGGGTTTACCCAGTGCACACAAAGTGCTCACCCAAAAGGCAAAGATTGTAGCGGGTGCAGATTATCCTGGAGTTTAAAAAAAAAAAAAAAAAAACATTTAAATTCAGCCATAATGAAGCCTTAGTCATGATGCGTGCGTTATATTCTCATTACGTCAATTTTGATAACTCAACTCATCATTATGTATTTCTCACATCAACTTGTGACCTAATCCTTTACCCCCACCCCCCACCCCCGTAACTTCCATATTTATGTTAACACCAAGTGCAAAATATTTTTTCCTCAAAGACAGCCACCATCCTGCTTGGTTTCTAAAATGAACACAACCCTCTATATCCCTGTAGGTTCCCTTGTCTTTCAAGATAGAAATTGGAAAAAGGTCTTGGAATTGTGAAAATACAAAGACAAAAATCAAAATACAAATGGATAGTTGATTTCTCCCATAATTGATTGCTTAGACTATGGAGGGAGAAGAGAAGTTAATAATGGCTCTTGGTCTTCATACATGCCCATCTAAGATTAAAGACTATAGCTTTCCTCAGGAACATCAAAAGGTTTTTGCTCAGGTTTTTCCACCAAGCCCAGTCGAAGGTTTAGATTGGGATTTAGGGATGGTCAGGAAAGTTCTCATAATGATCAAGGTTATTCTTGGCACAAACTACTCTTGTATCAGCTTCTTTTCATTCCTTTGATCTCGAGTTCAACCATTGTTATCACGGCTCACGGCAGTCTGGCAAAAAGTCTCAAGCGCACAGGATACACGTATGTCAATTTCATGCATGCTGTAAGGGTGCAATGACAGTAGCATTCATCTGAAGTAGCTGCTCTTCTTGGAACCATCCTTAGCCCCATCACATCTTTTACGTAACCTTACCCGAGTTCATTGTTCTTCCTTTGATGAGTCGATGGGAATACCAACGGAAGACCTGACATTGGACAGTGCCCTAAACCGAGTTTTAGCTGGTATACACCAGATTTGTCAATTCCATGAAAACTTCCGGTTGGCATATATCTCCTCAACAAAGATATGAGAGCGATCGATTGATTCCTAGAGAAACAAAATACAACATTAGAGTTGTTAGAAACATTAATAATATAAAAGATACACTAAATGTAAATAGGGTAGCTCATTGAGAAAGGATAAAGAGAACATTGGCTTGTACGCCTTTGTGATCTTTCCTGACTAGGCGGAGGAGGGGAAATATCCCTCACTTTGTAGAAGTGGCGGCTGTTATTGCTGCCTTTTCTGCTGCATTTTCCCCTCTACCTGTTTGGGAATTTTAAGAAAAAGCTACTCTTAATAAGACTTTCACATGCTTATGGTGGTGTGCAGTACTATCCTGTTATGGGAGCTTCATGTGTTGGTTGATACTCTTTTCTCTTCTACTTCCCTACTCTTGTTCTCATACTGCCTCTCTCTCATGTATCTCCTTCCTCAGTGGTTATGCTATCCTCAGGTTTTTCTCCTTTGCTGTTTTTTTTTTCCTGCTTATTTATTGTTAATTGTTTCGTAGTCTCATCGTATCCCTAACTCACCGCCTATCTTGTTGTCCCCTTTTTGCCTTGGCCCCCTACTTCTCATTGTCAGTTTTTAAACTTGCTGAAGGTAATAGTCTGATTCTTCCAAGTCGGTCACTTTGAGAGATCATGTATAGTTATCGTCTACTGTTACCTTCTCTGACTGAAACATATCTCACACACTCATTACAAATTAGCAAACACTTCTGATGGAGTTCTTCCAATCCCTTATTGTCAATCAGCTAGTATAGTGCGATAAATGTCAACTCTCAACCCTAGTGGTAAACACTATCACCTTGAGCTATTCCGCCTGATAGATACTAATCCATCTGCTTAATGTACCGCTTATCACATATTTGATTCAGGTCATCATCTCCAGAGACAGTTACAGATGCTGGCTGATGCAACCTCTGTTGTTTCAACAAGTTATACATAAGCAGAATGATAAGCCATAAGACATACCATCCCTAATCAAACAGATGTATACTGGAAAACTGATACTGGTTCTAAGAATATTAAGGACAAGAACTGGTACAGGTACTCAATTTAGTTTTTTCCCCAGTTCACAGTACATTAGCTTTGAGACCAAAAGTTGTGGTACTTTTTCACTCATGATGGCTGAAATGAGGAAAGCTATTGGAGAACAAGGTGGTGACTATAACCAGTAATGCTCACCTTTACAGTTTAATGTACTCCACCACATGCATTGACTAGATAATATGACCTTATGGGATCTGCCTGCAAGGTGAGATAATTTGGCAGACAAGCGGAAGAAGGAATACCATCTTCTTGACATGATAAGCCTGAGTTTAGAAAGAGTATCTCAGCATAAGCTAAATCCATGATCTAGTTAATCAAGACAGCTTTAATCTCATATCAGTTAAGAGTTCTGCTATAAGAATTCTATATATCCATTACGCTCTGAGATAAGAATCTAATGCCTCTTTTAATTTGCACTGATAGAAGAATGAAGTGACAATAGACATCTGCAATGCTACGGAGAAGGTCCAGATGAGAAAATAGCAAAATTCCATTAAAATAGTTCGTTTGTCTATCAAAGAATGCCTTAAAATTGCAGATCCCTAATACCAGAAAAAGGATTTGAGGATGTTTCAACCCCACCTAAATCGATATAGGATCTACTATCAGATGTAAGTATACATAAAATTTGTGAAAAGGAATAACATGTTGGGAGGAAATTTTTAATGGTCACCATATCAATAGCATAGCCAACCCGCAAACACAATACAAAAACTAGGATACAATGTGCAAAAAATTTAGTGATTGAAAACCCTGGCAAAGGTCTTATATTTCACATTATGACAATTTGCTCAACACCACAACTATGTATAGATTATTGGGTTGGAAAATCTAGGCTTGAATTTGTATGCCATGGATACCGTAATTAAATAATAAAGACAACTAGTCTTCCCCATCTAGGAAGCAATAGTGCATGGAGAAAATTCATGTGATTAGTTCAACAGAACCCTAACTGCCTAACATATTTAATAAATAACCTGAACCTGAGTGTCCTGGTCTCCTGCTCTCACACCAGTATCTATTCCTGGTATTGTATCTCAGAACTGACCTAATCCTTCTCTAGTGCTGAATCATACTTTTGTACTCTCAAGTGATAATCTATTTCCAGTGTTAGATGTTTAGACTGATTCCTTGCTACAGCTAATGGACCTCTCAGGTAATCATCCTTGACTTACCCATGGGTCAATGAGGATAGCAGAAAAGACATCCAACTGGGAAAAAGGATCATAAGAAATGCCTCTTCAAAAAAGAAATATGGTAAAATCTCAAGTGTTGCACAAGATACAATCTAGGGCTTCAATTTCACTATGAATTCATGTATAAACTGTCGATGGTAATTGTTTATAATTGCATCCTTCCAGCCTGAAAGGTAATATCAACCCCAACCAATGAGTGTGAGATCCTCAGAAATCATCAATAAAGGTTTTTGTTTCGCATTGGTATGGCAAAATTGAGAGACACCATCCATTTCTTCTGTACATTGTTTATCGCTAATTGATCTCTATAATCAAACACGGGTGTCCAGTAACCTAATTAGAAAATCAAGCAGTGAGATTACAGGTTGAAGAGATCATTAAAATCTCAGAGATCCGAAATGTCTACAGTGCTGATGCACAACGACGCAGAGGAAGTTGCGGGATAGAGATTATTTCTGCAACCAGGCCAGCAATCATATAACAAAGGCTTCTTTCTCCCTGAAGGCTAGAGTCCACTTGGTACACAGATTGTGCAGATGATAGGATCTGTATGCACTTATTCTCGACTAGATTAGATAACTCAATCCAGGGAGGACAAGACTATTCATTAGGCCGGCAGTCACATAGGACAAATGGAAAATGCTCCTAGCATGCAAATATAGGGAGGGAAAACCTCCTCTCATTCTAAATAATCCATTGCTCACTGTTCCACGTCGTTATTCCAAGGACATCAATACTCCTAATATCCAGTGATAGTCACAGATCACCAATAGGTTGTCGGTTGAAACAACAAAGATCCCAAATGTAGCTGAAGACCGAGGATTCAGATGTAAACTCGGTCTCAGATGTAAATTTTGTGAGAAGCTAATTTTGAAACCATGCTAAGCAATTGTAACAGAGGTTCCTTTCTTGCTTCCTGAGGAGTAGTAGCCATTTCTTACACAGACTGTACACCTGATAAGGTTTATCTCCCATGATTTTTATATAGGTATAATTTTATCAATTTCAGACTAGAAAAACTAATGGGCAGATAAGATTATTAGTCGAGGTCAGTAGTAAGTATAAGAGCAAAAAATTTCACATACAGATAGAGACAACCCTCATATCTTCTGTTTGTATAGTATAGATAGGAGATACCTGTAGACTGTTGTACCCAAGGGTGTGGTCAAACAATAAGTGAAGTGGGTGAAAATCATGGGAGAACGGCTCAAGTTCCAGTAAGTGTTTTTTGAGTTATCTTATGAACCTGTGTTAGTGCAGATTGCGGGTACTAGTGGAATACTCGAGGTGCACGTAAACTGACTCGGACATTACCAACAACAACAACAACATACCCAGTGTATTCCCACAAAGTGGGTACTCGGACATTGCCGTTATTAGAAATAAAAGAGAGTAGGGAGGTACTTGAAACTCTCCAACTTCTTAATCTCTTCTCTGTACACTTTTACTATAGTCAATGTCTTCTAAAATAGGAGAGTGTTACTTGAAGACTTGCACCTGTCTGCATTTCCAAACATACTCTTATCACATTCAACTTTAAAGTCGATGGGTCCATGAAACTCACCCCACATTTTCGTTAGTTTCTTCATGATAGGGCATCAAAACTTCGATGTAGTTCTAATTGACGCGACCCGGGGAGGAGTTAATGATAAGTTGAAGGTTTGGAGACAAACCCTAGAGTTTAAAGGATTTAGGTTGAGCAGGACTAAGACGGAATACTTGGAGTGCAAGTTCAGTGATTTGACGCATGAGGCTGAATTGGTAATGAAGCTAGATTCTCAGGCCATTCGGAAGAGAGATAGTTTCAAGTATCTTGGGTCTATGATTCAAAGGAATAGAGAGATTGACGAAGATGTCACACACCGTATTGGTGCAGGGTGGTTGAAATGGAGGCTTGCTTCGGGAGTCTTGTATGATAAGAAGGTGCCTCCTAAAAGGCATGTTCTACAGAGTGGCAGTCCGACCGACTATGTTGTATGGAGCGGAGTGTTGGCCAGTCAAGAATTCCCACATCCAAAAGTTAAAGGTGGCGGAGATGAGGATGATGCGATGGATGTGTGAACTTACAAGGAGAGATAGGGTTAGAAATGAGATTATTCGAGAGAAGGTGGGAGTGGCTTCGGTGGAAGACAAGATGCGGGAAATGAGGTTGAGAAGGTTCGGGTATGTGATGAGGAGGTGCACGGATGTCCTAGTACGGAGGTGTGAGAGGTTAGCTATGGATGGCTTCAGGCAGGGTAGAGGTAAGCCTAAGAAATATTGGAGGGAGGTAATTAAATAGGACATGGAGCAGTTTTTTTTTTTTTTTTTTTTTTTTGACACTGGTAACATAATAGGACATGGAGCAGTTACGACTTGCTAAGGATATGACCCTAAATAGAAAGATGTGAAGGACACGAATTAGGGTAGAGGGTTAGTGGGTAGGAGTGTGTCCTTGTTAGTAGGAAAGAGTGCTTTGTTTGTAGTTGTGTCTGTAGTCCTAGTGTTATTCGCGTGTCTTGTAGTTTCTTGTTCCTGCTGTTTTGGTGATGTTTGTGATTTTCGGATAGAGTGTGTATAGTATTACTCTCTGGATGTCTTGTTTCTTTTATTATCTATTAGTGTGTTATCCCATTTTGTTTGTTGTTTTTATGTTTTTATGTTTTTTATACTGTTATTTGTCCTGAGCCGGGAATCGATCAGAAACAGCCTCTCTACTTTGTCTGAGGTGGTGGTATGGACTGCGTACACTTTATCCTCCCAAGACCCCACTTTGTGGGAATACACTGGGCATGTTGTTGTTGTTGTTGTAGGGCATCAAAACTTCGTTAGTTTCAATTGATCTCAAGACTACTGATGAAGATCCAATTTTTTTAAAATGTATTTGCTTTCTATAAACTTCCAAGTTACAAAAGTGTGCTACATAGATGGGTTTGAATAAATCAAAATAGACATGAAGGATTTAGACCTAAACTAGTTTGAGATTGAGGCATAGTTGAAAAAAAAAAGGTTGTACATATAAAGGTGGTACTCAACATTTTAAAGATTTTTTTATGTGATAACCATGATGGACGGTTCAGTCTGCATGCACCTCGACTAATTCCATGAGGTATATGCTACCTCCTACCAGCAGTCTAGCACAAATACCAGATAACTCTGTTCATCAAAACATGAATAGTTGGGAAGAAATCACCTGGTATTTTTGCATCTGCTTGCTATCCACTTTATTGATCACTAAGTCACACCCTTGGGTGATTTTCTTGAATAGTTCAATTTATCATGGATTGTAATAATCACCAAGCACAATTAAAGGAAAATAGATGGAATGTGTAGCTGATTTCATCTTGTGAATTAACAAGCCTTCTATTTTATTTCATCTTGTCATCCTAATCCAACACTCATCAAGTTAAACTAGTAATGACAAACTTCGTTCTACTTTTTTTCTAATCTTTTTTCTCTTGCTTTTTGGCTAGTTTTGGCAAAGGGAAGTAGCAACATTGAGGCAGCAGCTGCATTACTTGCAAGAAAATCACAAGTAAGTTGATTTGAATGGTATATCTTCTACATGCCTCAATGTCATAGGATCTTTTGCTGTATAGGCTATAGATTAAGCATTATAACGCCTTTACACACTATAGATTAAGCATCCGATACCTCTTACTTTGTTGAATTATGTGAATCAGCTTATCTAATAGGCTAAATTATTATAGTGGAGATATTTTTTAATTATATATTAGCACCTCCCACTGTCAAGAATGACCCTTCCCTACTTTGGTCTCCCTGATGACTCAAACCCCGACCTCAATTTTTGGAGGTTGACAGCTGCTTAACTTAGATCACAAGGAGAACTTTGTGAATCATTACACATTTTTGCAAGACAAAACTGTAGCTACACTCATAATTTAGGAAGTAACTACTGCCACGCAATAAGTGTAGACTTCGGAAATATTTGTGATCTAGAAGGTATCCCTATAAGGTCTGAATTGCCTTGGAAAGACTGAAGTAGTACAATTATTTCGAATATTTACTTGGTAGTTGGAAATACAAATGTGTCTACTGCACAACTGTACTAGCAAATGTGGAAGAAGCAGAAAAAGAAAAAGTTTGAGTATGATAAAAGCCAAAATGTATAGCATCGATGATTCCATTTACCTATTATCTATCCTTTGAAAATACAAGACATCCCATTTAATCACCTCGTTTACTTTCATCTTTTCCTTGTCTTAATTCAAACAAATGTCTTGAGCCGGGGGTCTATCGGCTATCTCACCTCTGTAGTAGTGGTATGGACTGCGTACACTTACCCTCCCTAGACCCCACTTTGTGGGAATATACTGAGTATGTTGTTGTTGTACTTCAAGCAAATAAGAGCCTTCTTGAGGTACTAACTGTTATCCTAGGCACATATATGAAAAGGTAAAAAAACAGGTCGGGGACAAAAAGCATTTAAGGGGCTCTTCTTTAGTGTTGAAACAGTTCCATATGGTTTCTGAAAGATTCTTCTTGTTAGTTTTTATGGTTTGGGGCAATAAACAATCAGAATACAGAACCCCCAAAAAAGAAGCTACATATTGATGTTGTTCTAAGGTTCAATCTTCTCAATCATAATTGTACTTCAGGGTTTCTTGTAGTTTCTGGTAAAAGACTTATGGTTCAGGGCAATAAAGGCTGCGAAAACAGAACAACAGAAAGATGCCATGTTTATTGATTTTGCAGGTCTTAAGATACACCTTCATAAAGCAATTTGTGGGCACGAATAAATTTAGAAGTGCACAACAGAATTCCGAACAGAGTAAAATAATTTTCTACTGCTTGGTTGCTAGTGATTGATTGCTTTGCTAGTTGCTAGTAATAAGAACCACTACACCAACAAACTATAAATGTACGACCTAGTCAAACTCAAATATAATATAAATTAATTCAATCCAGAAAGAACTTGCAAAATTTCCGTAAACAAAAATTTATAAATCCAAGAGTTAATCTAAGAGGAGAAAAAAGAATGACTATCAAAAATATTAAAATGAACATCTCGTTTTACTTTGCTACAGGGCATGAATCGAAGTTGTAAGCATGCTTAACATGCAATTATAATGTAACCATAGAACGTGTAAATTTCATTGTCTTAGATCAAGCTTAGTAAACTGAGGGAGAAATAATTAAACTAGGAGTACCTTTTTTATGAACCACAGGCAGCTTCTGGGTGAAGAACTTTCTGGACTCGGCACCAAAGATCTAACAAATTTGGAAAACCAAATTGAAATGAGTTTGAAAGGCGTTCGAAAGCAAAAGGTAAAATCTACACATTTAAATTCTTCTGTGTTCAAGAAACTTACAATAATATCAAGTTCACGATTTCTCCCGAATGTATTACTCTTTCTTTTTTTATTATAAGGATCCTGAATGTATTACTCTTTTCTTGCAGGAGCAGATTTTGACCGATGAAATCAGAGAACTAAATCGGAAGGTCTTACTAGAAAAATTAAAACAAATTCCATATTCTCTACTCTTTAATCTTTGTACCAAGATGATTAATATTGCTTCTACAGGGCAATCTTATTCATCAAGAAAATATAGAACTCTATAAAAAGGCAAACCTCATTCAACAAGAGTCTACAGAATTGCAGAAGGTACTAATTTAGAGAGTATTTTCCACTTGTTGTTTAAGTATGCACCACAAAATGTGATTTTACATTAAACTTTTTCCACACACATAGATGTCCTTGACCTTAATCTAAGGAAAGTTATCTATTCCAGATGTCTGAGCAAGGATGCGGAAGTGAACCAAATGTGGGTGTTCAGGACACACATACAATCAGAAACGGATATGATCTACATGCACCAATCAATCTCCAGCTAAGCCAGCCACAAACAAAGCAGAATGGAACGTCAACAAGTGTCATGCAGCTTGGGTAAATTCCTATCAGAAAAATTAGTTATGCTTCAGTCTCTAGCCTCTCTCCCACTCCCATAATCCGATCCCTCTCTCAAAGGGCAAAAGAGAAAATGTGACACTAACTCCATCACTATTACTTTTAAAACAGGCTACAACTGCACTACACAGAAGACTGACAGCTCTCTGTTTTCTCAACTAGCCCTACATCTAAAAGATACTTCTATGAAACCCATTCTTGATCAAGCTAGAAGGAAAAGGTTCATCAAGCCTGATGAGATCAAGCTATGCTGATATGTTGGATAGTTTTATGATTTATGCGAACATGCAGAAGTTATCTATGTAAAGTAATTTACTTAAACTATGAATAAAAATGTGGGGACTATCACTAGTCAAGGTTTGCTTCGGTATATGTATTGAATGAAAATGGTTGTGGATTAATGTCCGTGGTTGGTGCCCATCCAGGATGATTCAAAATAAGATGTGGTTTCATGGAACTGTACAAGGCTGCATCTAGCTCAGAGGAAATAATATTTGAGTTCCATCGCTAAATTTCATGTCTGTGATCAAGAGTCTCTTAAAAGAATGACTCCAGAAAATTGGAACTCAATCATTGAAAGATTCTCAGGTTTTTTGTGAGAATGCTCATCTTATAGCTTAATTAAGGAAATGATTGCAAATTAAGGCTTCAAGACACTTCTTTTTTTTTTTTGGATAAAGAATCCCTCAAGACACTAGTAATGTGCTACCCTGCAAACTATTACAGAAAGGTTACCACAACTATAGCATATTGCATAAATTCGATCAATTAACCAAATTATGTTGTCAAACAAATCAAAATAGGGGAAAAAAATATGCTGAACACACATAATCTGACAGGGGAAAATTAACATTAGGTGCATTTGTAATTACTCATGAACACGTGCATTTTGTAAGTATTCATGAACATGTTCCTATTGTTATAAGGACCGACCGTTCCTACATGCAATGCATCAAAATCACCCATAATAAGCACATGAAGCATTAAGAACCTCTGAAACCCTGTGAAATCGGGAAGTTGGACAAGATATACTCATGCATCAAACACCTCTTTATGTCAGCCACTTCAAACTAAGAAGAACATTGAATTTAACTCCAGACATGAGACTATAGTTGAGTCAACTTTGAAAGACTAGAAATTAACTACACTTAATAACTCAACCTTAATCCTGGAGAGAAAATTGATTATAACTATACGGCTACAAGCAAGTTGCTTTGGCTAACTGAAGCTTAGGCCGGGAGTTGAGTGCAATTATAGAGAAAATTTATCAAAGTTTTCAGTTCACCTAGGAGGAAGAAATATAGAAGGAAAAGAACATGAAAAGAAATCCAGCTGATGTCATTAGTAAATTCATCTGCAAGGCAAAAGGTAAATCTAAAATGATCAGACAAATCAAATAATAGCAAAGGATCACAAGCAAATCAGGTTTTGCCTTTTGGGGCATCTATACAATATCAAAAGGACCAATGGCAAGATTCGTATCAAAAGGATTTCCTACCCAACATAGTCTTTTTCCAATCATGATTATATGTTGTATGAGCCACGTATCTCTGTCATTCACTGGACAGAAACCACTAGATCTCATCCTCCCACTGCTTATCCTTTCAATGTTCAGGCAGAGGACTACTCAAGAAGCCCCAAGTAATTGAACATGACAGTGCCGTCAAGATTCATGTTCAAAAAGAGTACACAACAGTGATACAGTGACCTTTTAGTGGACTTAAACTCCAGCTAAACCACCCAATCTAATCCACATGGAAGAAATCTGGGAACTCATTCAAATTTGGACTTGCCAAACATCCACCACTCCAAAAGACTCAACTCACAATTATAGGGCTATTTGAAGTATATTTTCCAGTTAATCAATCTAGTTCTTCTCCGCCAAAATTGCAAAACCAACTCATTGCACATTAAAGTTGCATGCTATGTTAACCACCTAGTTACATCGAGAAAAACTAGCAAAATTTTATCATCAGCCTCCTGACCTACACAATAATCAAGATTATGAAGGAACTAGATAAATCAAGTAGTATCCACGAGTACTTGCTTCAACATTTGTGGCAGCTTAAAGGTTATCCGCTAGTTTTAGTTGCTTCATATGGTTAACAAATGAGTTTCCTTTCGGTTATGCATATATCATGGTTGACTAAAGAATTGCACCATTACTAGTGGGTATCCCAACTTTCTCCTAGATATATAGGATGTGCCTAAACTCATTTGCTTCCAACACTACTCCAATAAAGAGCAGAAAATTGACAATCCTTAGACCTAGTTGAAGGTCAATACTAGAAGGTTATTAAAAGAAAAGGTGGATGTTTCAGCTTCTTTAAGTTTCTTTTGGCTCAACATGTATTATCAAGAGAATCAATAGCCATTGCAGCACTGAGCACGAGAAGTCAATGTATTGAACCACTACCTAAAACACCTCCTAAGTACATTCTGGACCTAAACACCCAAATTTCAAAATCAACAACAACAACAAAATACCCCATGTAATCCCACAAGTGAGGTCTGGGGAGGGTTGTGTGTTCGTAGTCTTACCCCTACCTTGTGAAAGTAAACAGGTTGTTTTATAGACAGTAGGCTGAATTTTAATAAATTTCAAAAACCAGATGATCTACTTACCTATGTGGTCATAATGGAAAATAACACAACTAATAAAGCTCCATATCAATCAAAAATCATTAAAATTAAGCCATTCAAAATAAACTAATGAATTCCAGATGACAGAAAAGGACATGATTTTTGGTCTTGTTGCTTGTAGTTATACGAGGACATAAGAATCAAAACCAATATAATTACTTTCTTGATCTATTGAATAACAACTTGCATCACTAATTAACCAGACCCCAACTTGCAACAACAGGTGGCATCTTCAAGACGGAGAATAGTGATCCAATCTCACATGAAATGAAAAAAGCAATAACAACAACAACAACAACAACAACATACCCGGTGTAATCACACAAGTGAAGTCTGAGAACAGTAGGATGCACGAAGACTGTTTATGATAGATTCTCGGCTCAAAAGAACTGAAAATATCATCTAGAAGGACTTGTTAACATGACATGAAACAAGAAATTCAGAAAATTGAATCAAGAAGAATAAAGAGTAAAGATCGATGTTGCATATATACGTTCAGAATGCATGTAATTTACAACGATACCTGTGTTCAATGTGGTGGCGGAGAGAAGAGATAGTTGAACATACAGACAGAGCAGCAAGGAATGTGCCTTTTCTAGATCAATGTACATACAGTGCTTTCATAGGAGGAGGGAGGAGAGAGAAGAAAATATCTGGAGGTTCAATTTGTCCGAGGATTTAAAATATTCTAGAAAAGGAGGGCGCCTTATCAAAGAAAAAAATTATTCTGTTATAAGCATATCAGGAGAGGGGCTATTTGGTCATTGTAACAGTGACATGGCTCATTTTTTATGAAAACAATTTCCTTAAAAAATAAGAAAGTGATTTTCTTGGTAGAAATACGAAAAATAAGTTTTATCTCAACCTCACTTTCCTGGTCTTGTTCATTACAAGGATCACTCCTATCTTATTTCAGATATCATTATTCCTAATTTTAACTATGTTCATACATCCATCTAAGCATTCTTATTTTTGCAACTTACGTCTTTTAAAGAGTTCTTGACTATCCAGCAATCTATCTAAAATAACAAAAAATCCATCTAACAACCACTCTTAGAACTAATTTTTGAGTTTAAGGGTGTGTTCAGTATGGAGGAAAATATTTTCCAAGAAAAACATTTTTCAAAAAAATATTTTATAGGAAAACAAATTATTTCTTACTTATTTTCTTGTGTTCGTTACGCAAGTAGAATTTTTTTTTTCTAAAATCATTTGTATATATTTAACACAAAACAATGAGAACGAATAAAGTAAGGGGTTGGGGTAAGAAAAAAAAATTAATTTTTTTTTACAAAACAAATTTTAAAAATTAATATTTTTTTTTTTGGGTGGGGGCGAGTGGGAAGGGGGCTGGGGGTCAGGGTATGAGGGTGGGGTAAGTAAAATATTTTGAATTTAAAAAAAAAATAAATTTAAAATTATTTTTTTGGGGGGTGGGGGGTGGGGGGCGGGTCGACGTAGAGTGGGATAAGAAAAAAAAAATTAAAAAAATTTTAAAAGAATTTTCTTAGGTTGGCAGGGGTGGGGTGGGGGGCTGGTAGAGGTAGGGGGTAAGATTTTTTTTTGTAGGGGGTGGGGTGGAAGGATAAAGGTGAGTGAGTGATTTTGAGAATGATATGAACATTGCAACTTGTTTTTTCTGCTTTGATTAAGAAAGTTATTTTCCTTATTTTGAAGAAACATGTTTCCCTAGGAAAAATATTTTTCAAAATTTTTAGCCAAACAAACATGAGAAAAGAGAAAACACCATACAGAACACCCCGTAAGTGGCAGCTCTTTTCATAAAATTCTCCATAGGTAAGCCTCCATTTTATCAACGGCATACTAATATGTAACACCATCATCTATATCCCCATTTCCTCAGATTAAAGACTAAGGGGTCGTTTGGTAGGATATATTAGAATAGTGTAAAATATGGTGTATTAGTAATATTTGTATTGGAATTGCTTGCGTTAGTTATGCTTGCATTTTTCTTATGCGGTGTTTGGGTTGGTGTATTAAAAATAACATAATTGCATAATTTCTAAAAAAAAAAATTATAAAAATACCCTCCATAAATATGGTAGAAAGGATGCGAAATTTTTTTTGAGGGATAATTGTGACTTTAATCATACTAATGCATGCATTAGAATCTATTGCATAACTAGTACCATGAATTTTCATGCATTAGTAATACACTCTTTAATACCAAATAGAGTGTATAACTAATGCAAGTATTAGTAATACATAGGATGAAAAATGTACCAAACAAGGCATTAGTAATATACAAAGCTAATGCATGCTTTATTGTTTTTTAATATACTCTACCAAACGACCCCTAAGAGACTCAAAATTTTCTCTTTTGGGATAGCTTATGTATCAAGCCTCACTTTCACATCTATCTCATGTGTTGCATCACTGAATTTGCACTCCAAATATTATGGCTTGGTCCTGCTCAACCTAAACTCTTAGACTCTAAAGTTTGTCTCCACACCTTCAACCTAACATTAATTTTGCTGCAACACTCATCAATCATTACCATCTCATCTGTAAATTACATACACCATAACAATTTTTTTCATCACCAAAACAAATTAAAATAGGCTAAGCGTTGATCTCTCAACAAAAAAGTGCTCCAATTTTCCTCCTTTTATTTTTACTCGAGTCTTGATTCCATCATATAAGTCATTTGTCGCTCTAATATAAACCATTGATATACCTTTAGCCTCCAAACATCTTCATAGGACTCCCCTCGAAATTTGTACCTTTTCAAGGTCAATGATAATATATATATAATTTTTTAATATTTAATTCTAGTAATTAATATGTACTCTCACTTTATTACTCCGTAAATTATTTAATTATACTAACAAATTTTGATGAAAAAAATTCTGTGCGAATAAATATTCATCAATAAAAAGTTCAATAAACATAAAAGGAACTACAACTGTACACAGGGACTATTTTAACATACTTCAAAACATAGAGACCATTTTGATAATTTTCTGACTCATTCCTGTGTCGTCGCAGAAAAACACCGCAGGCTTCTTTCCTGGGCTCAGTCAGTCCAGTTTAGCCGCCGCTTACGACGGCGTAATGGCGCTGACAATTTTCCGGTACCGGAGTTATAGTTTTGCATCGCCGTTAATCCTCCGTTACTTCAGGTCACAAGCAGCATTGAAAGCATTAGCCAAAGCATCGGAAGACAAAATCCCAAATCTCATCCTCTACAATTATCCTTCATTTTCCGGAGCATATTCTGCACTTTTCGCTCACCTCTATCACTCTCGTTTCAACATTCCTTACCTCGTCTTGCCTTTCTCTTCCGTTGAACCCTTCAGGTACCTCTCTTTAACCAAATATTCACACTTCACAGTAGAAAAATGCTACTCCCTCTGTCCCAATTTATGTAACACAGTTCGGATTTCGAGAGTTAAAACGTCAATTCCGACATGGAATCTTCAAATTTTTTGAAACAAAATAATATATTTGGAAACTAATAAAAAGTACTGGAAGTCACAATGATTGACAATTCAAAATATTTAAAGGATACTTTTGCTTTACAAGAGTCAAGTTGACTAATTTTCAAAGCTAAATTGAATTTGATTAATTCAATATTTTGAATTCAAAATTTGAATGTTCTAAAACTATATGAAAGATCCTATAAGTTACAATCTTTCTCGTATGGATGAAAAAATATATCTTAAGATGATGGTCAAAGTCCAGGTAGTTTAACTTTTGAGAGGGGAAATGTGACAAGTAAAGATGAACGGAGGGAGTATATGAAAATTTCCGGTCAAACATAGACTTGATTGAGTCTCGAAAACCGAAAGGTGTCACCTAAATTGGGACAGAGGGAGTATAAAGAAAGAGGCTTGACATAAGATAGGTTAACACTACAATGAATAGTTTAACTACGATGAATCATATATACATATAGCCTGTAGGATATAGAGGAATCATATAGTGGACCTTAACTAATTTGGATGTATGAGTAGTTGATTGATCGATTGATTAATCAAAGCTGTTAGGTCAAGGTCATTTGCATTTCAGGCTGGTTTGATCACTGAAGAGAAGAAAAACTGACGGAATTACTGCATTGCTAACATAGTTAAAGAAGAATGGAATTCGTGATATTACACTGTAGTCTTTATTTTATTCTTTATTCACCTCGTTTTGGAATTGAACATGGATTATTCTTTTTCCCTCTTTAATTTTCTTGATAGAGTTGAAGACTTGTGTATTGACGGGCTGCAAAATTGCTACTTCCTTGATTTTGTTGGTCCAAAAGGATATGCAGCTGGGCTTGCTCGGCGGACCTCATGCCAGTAAGGTTTTTCTTATTTATATGCAAATAAACATAAATGTCTTCAGATACTTGTTGTTCTGTTGATTTTCACTTTAATAGTGGTTCTGGAAGTTGGAGACGGGCTATGAATTGATTTTTTAATTAAATTAGGATAGTAGGATTTGATCACCGGAAGTCCGCGCTATCCAAGATCCCTTTGAATCAAAGTTCTGGTGGTAGTCTCACATTTCATGTCAACTTCGAGAAAACTAGTTCAGTTGCTGTTTACGAACATTTCTGTTCTAGGCTTTCAAAGGTTGGATCGAATAAGGTGCATTCTATTGTGTTTGTCATTTGGCAATACTTGTTTTTTAGTTGGATTGTTTTCCGAAGTGACTGGCCCCTAAAATGGTTATGTATGTTTTTTGTTAACTCAGGGGGATGCTATCAGCTTGCTAAACTCTACTTTTCAAGATCGAGTTGAAAATGTGCTAAAATATATAGAGGATGGAGATCTTCACAGATGGAGTTTGCCTGATATTAGGGCCTTTGGGATTGGGATTAACCAGTGGCGTTCAAAATTGAACTGCATCACTAATCCACATATGTATGAACAGGTTCGCAGTTATTTTTTGCTTTTTGCTTGGGGGTGAGATGTTGGGGTTGTGGGTGGGGGTCACTTGGTTTTCTAGGATGCAAGACTGGTGATAATAAAATATGCATTTGATGCTATGTAGTTTTTCCATTTTATTGCGCTCCGATGGAGTTGATCTAGATAACTTCATGTTGCATTCCCTTTTACATGATATGTTTTCCCTCAGTAGTATAACTAATATATTTTTCCTTAAAACAGCTAATGGGGATTTGCACTGGTGATTTAATTGCTAATGGAAACTCCCATATTTCAAATAGACTGGCTGCTGCACACAATTTACTGGATAAATTTTTCAAAATCCGGCTGGGGAGAGGACTTTATGGTGAATGCTTGGTAAAGAAGAATAATCTTTTATGATGTTTTCTTTTGAATTGGCAACTTAATTCATAACACTCAAAAATACTAGGAAATCAATGAGAGCAAAGCTGAATGTATGTCAGGATTTAGAGTATTTAGTTTCAAATGCTCGATAACATGTTATACAGCTGTCTGCTTAACTTGCTTTCAATCTTCTATAGGTTTTCCATATGCCAGGTTATTCATGCTTAGCCAACATTACATCTATTTCGGTTATAATTGTAGTTTTTGTTTCCCTTTCTCAAGATAACTAAGTGAATTATTTAAATTCTGTTTTATCTTTTAGGGGGTTAGAGCTGATGGCAATCCAGACTTAAGTGATGAAATTGGCAAGGAACTAAGCAAGAAAAGCGCGTCAGTTGGACTCAGGTGTCTATGTTTATTTATCTTCTTTTTTTTTTTTTTTTGCTTAACATGTTGCATGGGCATTGACACCATTTTTATTACTTTGCTTTCGAACCAGAAAGATCATAAGCTGCATCAGAAATTAAAAGCTTCATGATCCACATTCATGACTAGTTTTATGCTAAGAGAGCATATCTTTAAGTTAATTGTTGTTTTCCCACAATTTAGTACATATAAATGTTGCATTTACTTTGAATCTATTATAACCCAGGCCTATAGGAGCAGTCATATACCTTCAGCGGAAGAATCTCAAGATGTGTCTGAGAACTGTAGATGCTGCTACTGATACTTCAGAAGTTGCCAAGGTATGCATCATGATTCACTTGTCTTGGTGGTTATTACTTATTTATTTCTCTTCATCTTGAAGATATTCCTCACCACCAAGCGAGATAGTGACTCCTTATACTATCTTTGAAATTATGCTGCCATCTACACTCGTCAGGTTCACCCACCCACAAACAAACACAGACTCGTGCTCTTTACTTTTCGTACCAACAGATACTTTGCTTCTTTAACCATGCAGGCATATGGTGGAGGTGGTTCTCCTAGTTCTAGCTCATTTATAATTCGCATGGATGAGTATAACAACTGGCTCTCAATGCACTCATCCTAAGTGGGGTACGATATGAATTCCCATCCTCTTCATAGTTAAGCCAACTCATATATGAATCATTGAATTCCTTTTAGATGTTTATCCGAGATATATGCACTCTCGAGGTAATCATTTTGCTTAGGCAAATAAGAGGTAGTATATACTTAAAATAGCAACAAGGGGATGCAGAAGTGCAAAAAGAAAAGGAAAAAAGACAAAATGTAAATTAATAAAGGAGCAAGAAGAGGGATGAGATCTTGGAGGGACCATCAGTTAGTTGAAAGGAGATCCTTTATTTTTTTTTTGGATTGGTAGTTGAAAGGAAATATTGAAACTGGCAACAATCTTTAAGTTCTTCCATTGGCTCTTCCTTACAGCCAAAAAAGAAAGAAAGAAAGCGAGAGTTGTAAGGCATCTCATTTTTACCCGGACTATGTGCATTTTGTCTGATGTGTTAGTTATTGTCCTACAAAATTTGTTAGAAATTGATTACATGCTATTCATATTCATTATTCGTACATGGATATAAAAATATTCACAACCACATACGGTTTGGTAGCATATGGCTGTCTATGTTCATCTGGTAGTTGTGCCTCTACTTTAGACTAATGGATTCATAATTGCTTTTCGTCAGAAATGGATTCATAATTGCATTTTATCAGAAATGGATTTGTAATTGCTCAGAAAACACCTTGTTAGTGAATTTTGAGTTGCTTATGATACCTCCCTCACATGCAAATATTCCTGTTTGTGCACGTTCTAGTTTTTCTTCTTGCTACTTCAGACTGATGGATGCATAATGGCTTTCAGTCACAGAGAACATCTTCGCAAACTATAACTGCGTGACTTAGTTTTTCTATAACCAAGATTGGGGAAGATAGAGCGCGAACAATTTAATTTCTTCCATGGCATATGTGATTGCAGTTGAATACAGTAGAACTGTAGAAGATGTTAACAGTCTTTTTTTACAAGAATGTTTGTCATTACTTACAAGAGAGAATTTAGGTGGGAGACATAGAACAGAGAACCTGAATATGCAATAAAGTAGTGATGATTTTCCAGATCTAGGTGTGCAACTCCTGAATAGAACACTACGAGAGAATATAAAGATTTTTTTGGGCCCTTAAATACATATAAATTATACTGAATGTTTTCACTTATCTAGCTGGACACCCATCAACAGTTATGCCTTTGGCTGTTGGACAAGTTGCCAATTTGCAGTGTTCCCCGTTGGTACCCCACCAAGTCAGCCCTTTATTCTCCATTCCCAACGAGAAATATAGTAGGACTGCCATGAAAGCTACTCCTGCATCCAGCGCTGCGGATAGAATGTAGTTGTATCTTTGCCACCATTGTTTTCGGTATCGGAAGATGAAGAAGTTGAAAATTGTGCCGACAATGACCCATGCATTATAGTTTAATGGTGTTGCTGGTGGCATGGCACCTGTTGCTCCCAGAAGAACTGGAAGGTTGATCAGGGGAATCCATGATTGTGTAGGAAACACTTTATGCAAGAGCCACACTATTACAGGTCCTACTGCGCCTCCAAGGAAGAACCAGTTCATGGAGCTGTAGTTCCCAAGAGTTCCAAAAATCCTTTTTGGTCCGACTAAACCCCAGATTACTGATGCATCAAAAAACACACGATCTCCTGGACATGTCCATGGACTGTCTGGTGGGAGGAGATCATCTTGACATATGTTCTCGATGGAGTTTAGCAGCCACCATGCCACAGATATGTTGATAGTTCCGGAAATTATTGTTCCTAAAAACTGGAATTTAACCAAACAAGAATGAATAATATTCTTTTATTCTGGAATTTACATTGATTGGAACGCTGATAAATTCTAGTTGCTGGAAAAAATTGACTAAGCTAGTTAAACAACGTGTCTCAGTACTTCCTGAAAGATAAATTGCTTAATTCTTGTGTATATTGATAGATTATGAAATTCTAACTATCCGTATTTACTTGTTTTTCTTGTATGCTCAATTTTATTCTACCCTTTATAGCTGCTTTTAATGCACATTGCAATCATAATTAGCATTCATCTGATTGGAGAACTATGTACATACAAATTGAGGTAAATGTTTTTTGGTGCTTTCCGTTTTCTTTAATAAAAGAAAAAATTGGGGTGGGAGGAGATTGGGCTTTTAGTGATGGATTTGGAAATGCAAACTCAGTCCATTGAAGTGATGCTAGATTCTATACATCTATGCAGTGATCTAATGTCTGCATTTCATGTCATTTATATCTCGGCACATAAAACATGTTTTCTCTCTGAATTAAGATGCTGGTGACTATTCTGGATGTCTTAAAGACATGGAGAAGCTTCTTCATTGTGGACTTGTGGTCTCTCTACCTAGGAAATTGTTTGTGCTAATCTTTACTGTATACCAGAAGCTCCAAGTTCATCATTACTGCATTTCCAATTTTTTTGGCAGAAATGATAAAAGTGAATATACCTGAACTAAGAACATTGATCGAGGGGGAATCTTCATGTAGTGGCCCAGTTTGAAGTCACTGAGGAAAGAGACGGCCTGTGACATACTCATGTATCCATAGACTTTGAAGCACACATTGGCTATTGGTCGTCCTGGTAGTATTATTCCCATGACATATTCAGTGATTATGTTCAAGCCTGGGGTCTGCAAATTAGCATCATAATAAGAAGCTTGGAAAGAACTCTATTGAAATAACAAGGGTGATGATCTTGGATTTGTTCTTGTAATAAATCCAACTAGTTTAAGGTATCAGATATCGATCGGGGCTTGCATATTGGTATGTTAAACAGAGTGAATTTAGTCGTTTAGTAGTGCCTTACAGCTCTTGTAAGCTCCAATAATACTACATTAAGATTTCTTGAAGCTCAATGCTAATAGCCTATATTTTGGCAAGATAACAGTTCAAGCATGCTAATTAATCTGATAGGCAAGACATGCTTGTGGTGCTAAATGTAAGTGTAAATATGTATGCTTTATCACCTGATTTGTTGTAGCTGTTATGATGCTGATTGGAAGCGTGAAGATAAAAGCAATAGCACTTGCAAATAGAAGCCCCCACCATGGCATCTGGACTTCGTTATTCAAGAAAATGCAGAGGATTAAGGAGACTGCTAGTGTCACCAGAAGCAATGCATTAAACCACCACGAAGGTATGTCTTTGTATTTCCTCATTAGTCTTGTATGAATATCCTCCTTTCCCTTATATGAAGCTCGGAATCTTTCATATATTTCCCTACACATTGCAAGTGGACAATAAAGACGATCCTTAACCACCATTGTTGTAGCTTATTAATAAAGCAATTCTTAACCATTCATAGTTCTACTTATTTGTGGGAACTTTCTGTTTAACAGCTCTATATATGTAGCAGTTGAGTTGTCAAAAACTTGAAGAAATGGAAGATAAACTACATGTCTTTTGGTTATCAAAAAAAGACATGTAGTTTCATTAGAAAAATTAGTTTTTTTTAATAGAAAAACATAGTTTTCTTCAACTTCGGCTCTAGATTGTAAAACACAAGGAGCAATTTGACAAAATAGTAGTACTGTGTCTTGATAGTTAAGAGTGTGTTTTACCTTCCATAGAACAATGCCACGTGTGTAAGAGTGGATGCTATAGTAGCAAAACCAAAACCATAAGTGAGAGCAAAGAACATGCTTATATGTATCCGCCCTTGCTCCTCATACTTCCCAATATCTAGCTCAAACTTGTCATTCACAATGGCTGATATATCGTACTTCTGACCTTGTAATGTGAATAAGTGCGATGAGAAAATGGGAAATTTGGAAGCACCATACAAGTCAAACCCCCAATATGCTATTGGGATCACGATATATATTATCAACATGTACCCTGCAAAGACGTTGACAATGGCAAAGAAAGGGCAGATGAGGGGGCTGAACAAGAAGGATGCCACAGCAGACCAATCTAGGGTTATAGCTCCAAGTCCAAGGCCCCTCATGCCTGATCCAATTTGCTGAGCTGTTACTGATTTGGAGAATGCCCAGCAGATCCATGAGATGCTCGTGAGCGTTGAGAATAGATATCCTGGTACTAGATACCAGCAAAAGCTGCATATCAATGCAATGAGGAAAAACTTTGCTCTGGACATGCGCCGATCATCTTTCTCATGCAAGGCCCTGCAAAGATCAATGTGTGTTACAATTTGCTGCACCCTTGACTTTTTTTGAAAAAGAAAATTACTGTGATACAGTTTACTGTGAGCACAGTTGAGTTGACCGTTGCATAATTTGAATTGAATGAGAAAGTTTCAAGCACTAATAGAAACATAAAGTGAGGATTCATATAGTTGACTACAACTTGATTGGGATTGAGGTATAGTTGATGTTGTTGTTTAATAGAAACATATAAAATGATTTTGGGTAAAATTGGATTTGTGATGCTTTAGACTGTAAAAGTCTGGTCCAGGACCTCCTAGGAAGAGGCTGGAGGGAAGAGAGAACACTAAAACATATTTTACAGCTATATGTCACGATAAATAGCACTCCCTCTCTTTAAATTTATATGCGTCTTACTTTCCTTTCTAATATGTTCCCAAAAAATGGCTATCTTTCTATATTTAGTAAGTTTTAGTTCCAGCATTCACTTATACGCCTGAACTATTAACTGTATAACGTGTCTATGAAACCTCAGTTTGTAAATAATCCATTTTACAAGAAGGCTTTAATATTTTTTCTTTGCATGATATGTATCAGGAAAATGAGTTAAGTTGTGATCTTGCAGATGTTTGACTTCTTTTTCATGATTGGTGTAGGATTTTGGACTGGTCGTGGGATCATGATGACACCATAGTCAGGTAATCAGTATGTAGACTATCTGGATTAGTGGTTGGCACTCAGCAATCAGAAATACTGTGAAGTTAAAGGGAGGATTTCAAATAACTATTGCAAATTCATTATGCATACGTAGTTTGTAAACCAAACACATTGCAAAAGTGGTCAGTCTGATCACTGTGAAATGCTATCAATGTACAAATGTTAATTCACTTTGACGGCTACACCCCCTTTTACCAAAGTAGCACTGCAGCAGGAATTCTCATATCTTACGAGTAAATTTGACAGATGGTCATCCAGCTTTGTATTCATTATCCAAAAGTTACTATTCTTTGTTTGTTACATAAAAGTTATTTAATTTTGTCTTATATTTCACAAAAGTAACTTTGATAAAATATGATTAAAACTCTATTCTAAAATGTGGGATAAATAATAAAAAGATCTTTTATGTTTGAGGGTGGGTTCAAAATGGTCCCTCAAATATAATTTTGAGTAGTTTTGATATTTAAGCTTACTAAATGTGAGTACATTTGACCTTCATCAAATATTTAACAAACTCTGATTGTTAAATTTTACAAAACTATGAAAAAATAAATTTAATAGTGACTCACATTTAGAGGTGTTTTATTTATGTATATGTATATATATATATATATATATATATATATTTACTTTGGTTCATTATAGGATTTGGTGTAGCTCACAAGTAGTAATTTATCTATTTTTAGAATAATTTCAAAGACACCTCTCCAAGTTTCGCTTCATAAAGTTGATCTTCTTTTACGTACTTATCACTAAGGCAAAAATATATACTAAAACTTATTTTCCTTTACTATTACTATTTTATTTGATTACTTTTATAAACATGTTTTATTAGTTTTTTCCCTTTTATTTATTTCACTTACTGCTAAATAAAAATAAAAATGAGGAGTAGGTGTTTAATTTGCTCTCTTCATTGTCGTTGGGTACGAATTTTAAGATATCGATTATGAAAATTTAGTAAAAATAAAATTTATTTGAAATCAATTCTTTTATGAAATAATTGAAATATCAAGAAGTAAAATACTTGTATAAATTTTTAAATTTTCATCATACCATCATTTTCAACTTTCAACAAATCTTTCAGCTTCGGCCTCGGTCCCTCTAGAAAATCTCCCACTCAAAACTTTTTATTTTTTTTTAATTTCATAATAAGTGATCTTATTTTATTTTATATTTTCTTTTAATAACTCTTATTTATTAAACGTATTGCAGTTTAGGTTGCATGATCAATGTGTTGATAATCATATTCGTAGAAACTATCACAAAACAATTTGAAAATCATATTTATTTACTTAATAATATATTGATAGTATGAATGGAATAGTATTTAACAAAAGGAAAGGAAAGATGTCTATAAATTAATTAAATAAAATACTATATTAGTAGAGGGTAGGTACATAAATGAAAATATAATATTTTACATTTATGATGATATATTTTGATTTTTTTCTGATTATATATTTTGATTTTTTTCTGATTTTACTTTTTTTCAATTTTTGTTAAATTTAGTAGGTAGAGTTTGTTAAATGTATCAAAATAGAAAAACTCCTCTTTTTTTTTTTTTTTTTTTTTGCTTTTTAGCAAAATAGTGGACTAAAATTGCTCAAAAGTATAGCTAAGGGATTATTTTGAAACTATGTTCAAACATAAGGGATCTTTTTGTTATTTTATCTCAAATTTTAGGTAAAGTTTTAATCGGAATTTGTTGAAGATATTTTTGTGAAAAATAAGACAAAGTTAAATGATTTTTGAGTAACAAAACAAAGAATAATGACTTTTGAATAATGAACACAAAGATAGATAATCACCCATGAAATTTACTCCATATCTTATATTAGGCTACTTTTGCAAAGAATTAAAGTTTAAAAAAGGGACAAACAACATAAATTCCGACAGTTTGGAGCTTAATTACAAAAAATTTTGACATTTTGCATAATTACTGAAAATATCAATTTTGAGTCTGTCGAGATACATAATTAGCACCCGCTATATCCAACGAAGATATATTTTTTCCTTGTAAAGATACATAATTAGCTTCCGATATATTTTTTTCGATTCTGAGTCTGTCGAAATACATAATACATCCAATAAAAATATATTTTTTCCTTTTTAAAGATACATAATTAGCTCCCGATGTATTTTTTTTCAATTTAGGGTCTGTCGAGATATATAATTAGCTCCCAATACATTCAATGAAGATACATAATTAGTTGAAATTTTTGTAATTATTTTATAAGGGATGAAAATTTGTATAAATATGATAAGTTAATGTGTATATTTATATTATTTTTCCTAAAAAGAAAATAGTGTAAAAGTACATAAGCCTTGTTAGTATTTCCAAGCACACAATAATAAAGAAAAAGGTAAACTTTTGGTGTGTGCCGTTGTTTTGAGTTAATAATGGCACTAGGACTGGAGAGATCTATAAGCTGGCTGTCAACTGTTAAATGAACAATTATTTTTATCTTGAGAGTTGCATTATTTTTATTAACAACAAATATGGATATAACGTGGTCAAATACAGGAAGCACAAGGTGTAGCAAATCCAGAATCAGCTATTCCCTGCTTATTAGATAACCATTTTAGATTAGAACAGGTTTAAGAAACTTTGAGTTTTGAGTTATTCGTTCATAGAGAATTACTATTACTCCTATAAATTATTGGGCACGACTCACATAGTTTGGGACCGGAAGGAAAACAAATACTCACTTGTCAGTGTCGTTTCCGCACGACTTGGCAACAAAAAAGTAAAGTGAATAAATTAATTTGAGATGCTGTTGAATATTGTATGTGAGTCAAAATCTTAGTCTAATTTTCAAGTTAAATAAGGCTAATAAGTTGAAAAGAATGTAATCTCTATTATATAGGATCCAATTAAAATAGATGTATCTGCTATTCTTGAGGACTAAACAATTGAAACTAATAGCCTGTTTCGCCAAATTTTTTTAAAAGGTACTTTTGGTGAGAAACGATTTATGTTTGACCAATAAATTTAAAAAGCACTTTTGGGCAAGAATTAGTGTTTGACCATACTTTTTAAAAGTGATTCTAAGTGTTATTTTCTCAAAAGTGTTTTTCAAAAAAAGTATTTTTAAGGAGAAATTATTTTTTTAGATTACATAAAACTGCTTTTTCTGTTTCCAAAAGCACTTATTTTCTTTCAAAAAGATTGATCAAACACCTCATTTTTTTAAAATAAACACTTTTGAATAAAAATAAGCACTTTGAAGAAAAATACGCTTGGCCAAATGGGCTATAAACCTATTCTACTGCTTAAGAAATACACTAAATAGGATAATTGTAAAAAATGAAATCAATTATAAGAAATTTCACATTACCGGAAAAGTGAGACCTGAACCAAAGTACCAGGCCACCACATGTGGGCGGGCTCCACTACGTACTTCCTTAAAAGCCCAGCCCATCCATATCCCAAAACCTGCATTACAAACAAACTCTTCAAAGTTTGGACAAGATAAACATTTTGCCGTGGTCAAAAATAATTACATTCATTAGTCAAATGTATATGAAAAATATGCCGTTGCTGGCAATTATTTTAGTGGACGGCTACTTATATCGATTTCTCCTCTAGTCTTATCCACCACTTTAGTGCAGTTAAATGGCTCCACTTCCCATTCAATATGCATTTGTAATATGGAAAAGAGGTAACATTTTGAAAATTTTAAACGAAGTTGCAAAATTTTTTAGGAAGCATTTAACAAAAAAACTTTTCTAAATGATATTCTAGCATGTACTTTCTTACATCAGTTCAATAAGATAATAAAACAAAACTCACAAAAACGATAAAGTATTTAGTTCTGTTACAAAGAAATTTATACTGTCAAACCACCTAAATGACAACGATAAATAGCTCGCATGTTTAGAGTTTCTTTTTATGCGCGATGAAGGTGGAACTTATTTTACCTGAGTAGTTATAATAAGAAGCCATCCAGCCAAAAATGATATATTCCTACGGTAAAAAGCTTTGATAATAGTCACAATTCCAACAGCATAAGCTGAACCATTCCCAAAAGCACTTCCAGCATTAGCAAATATAGAAATGAGCACATGTTCCTTCATGTTAAACGGGCCTGGATTCAGCGAAAACAATCTCGACCCGAAGCCCGGCACCCGAAACTTCGCCGTAGGTAGAACCGTAGCTAAGAAGTGACCAATTGGAAGAGTTGCCACTTGGACAGTGATTTGTGTTATAACTAATGGTTCTGTTCTATAGGAGAAAAACTGGTTGAGAAAAGAGAGTAAACAACAAGAGAAAAGGCCCAAAAACCACATTCTAAATGTCCATACGGGTAGGGTCGGGTCATCGGTGTTGGTCACCGTTAACCGGACTTCTTCAATAGGTGAGATATCGTCTTCGATGGCTCCGGGGAGAGATTCTGGCTGGAAAGTTCCCATAGTGAAAACAACTTGGCCAAAATTAGAGAATGTGCATGTGCAATAAAATACAAAGGCTAACGCAAGGATAGGGATGGTCCTATTTAATGCACTTTTTTTTTTTTTTATTTCAACTATATATGGGCTGGATGTTGACTTAGCATATTCAACGCTAAAATTCAGGACTACTTGCTGGAGTGAGGACAAGTAGAGTGTGAATATATGACGAAATAATATTTTCATTTCATGAGTATATTTTCTTTCCTCTTTGGGTCGTCGACCAAATAAAGATAGTGGTAGTTAGGGTTTTTAGATATGCAGATACATGTATAAATATATATATATATAATACTTATAAAATTGCATAATCTTGAGATTTTATGTAATTTTTTTGAAGTACCACTATAAAAAGTAATACGTGGACCAAAAACGCTAGTTTGGATAATTTTTCCTTAATAGAATGGGCATTGTGGGCCTTCATTGCAGTAGTCCTAAATTTTAATAAGTAAGAAGAGACTGAGGACACTAATTTTTTTGGTAAAGGGTCTCCATACTATGGTTGATGTCTAAAAGCGCTAAAGCAGAAGGACAGAAATATAGACTATTGTCCTGACGACAATATAATCTACTGTATTAGTTTGGTAATATGTGTATCTTTTGTATGTATATCTGTATAACACAATGATTTAAGTTATATATATTGATAGCGTAAAGACTTTTATACGATCAACATAGTTTAACTTAATTCTTATAGTGGATTAGTTACTTTTTATTTAGGTTATCAGTCAATGCTTATAACTTATAATCGACGACCTGACTGTATAATATTGTTATATTGCACAATCTGCATAAAACTTAAACTCAAAAAACAATGACATGAAATTTGACCAAGCCAATGGCCAATTAGCTGCAACACTTAGGAAGCATCCTTAACCTTGCAGGATGAATACTTTTCTAATAAATTGGCATGATGTGTTTCTATAATTTTACTTAATGATGCATGTTTTAAGGGATCTGTTAGTAATAATTAACATAGTTATTTCTGTCTATCTCCTTGATTATAGTTGAGGAAACCTCAACCTCGTTTTTCCCAATTCATGAGTTGTAAACCCTTAAGGATGCAAGTTCCATTTGACTTAGTCAAATGATCAGCTAAGCAGGTTTGTATATACATATATATGCATCTTCTACTCTACATCAGAGATTCCAAGATCCATAAAAAAGGACAGTCCGGTGCCCTAAAGCTATCGCTATACGCGGTATTCGGGGAAGGGCCTCACTACAAGGGTGTATTGTACGCAGCCTTACTTTGCATTTCTGCCAGAGGCTGTTTTCAAGGCTTGAACCCGTGACCTCCTGGTCACATGACAGCAACTTTACCAATTACTCCAAGGCTCCCCTTCGCTTCCAAGATCCATAATGTGGGAAATTCTAATTAATTAGTCAACTGTTTGGCTCACCATTAATTCCTACGTATAAATTTTTACACTTCGATTGTAGTTTAACTTTAACCATGTGTAGTTTGCTACAACAAAAGTTCAAAGAACATTTTTTCCTTTATTTCTTTTTCAGTTATGAGTAGATAGTTGTTAACAGGGGCGGATCTATTAAGGTCCGTGAGGGTGTCATGCCATCCGCAAACTTCGATGAAAACTCTCTCTCTATAAGTATAATTATACAAAATGTGTGTAAATAAAACGCATGCCACCTGTAGGACCAAAGTGATCCTTGGTGCCAGTGGCAAATGGTCATTTATTCCACCCAAGGGGTGTGGGCTCAAATCTGGCAACCTATTTTTTGCTACATAAATTCAATTATGTTCTTTTCTTTTGTTTTTACTGGCAACTTAACTTTGCTATATTCAATTATGTTCTTTTCATTTATTTTTAGTTATTGACTTATTCATTTATTTTTGAATAATTTAATTTATTAGTCTTTGACTTTTCTTTTATTTCTTATCAATTAGTATTTGTTAAATATAATAAAGTTAAAAGATGAATAAGTTTTGTTTTCTCTCTCATCAATTTTTTTTTTTAAAAATAACTGTCCAAATATTGATAATTATAAAAATAACTGTACACAAAATTGAGGCCAAATATTGTGAAAAGTCACAATTTTTTTGGCTTTTTTACGAAAAATAAATAAGAAAAAAGCTGAAGCAGCCAAAATTTTTAAAGCAAACACATGAGCTAGTCGAAGAGGTTCAATATCTATTATATATATATAAAAAAATAATTTAATCATATATAAATAGTATAGTCTTTTGCCGAAGGGGCACCCTTAACCATAAGCTGGCTCGCATCCAGAATTTGGAGTCTCCAGTTGATTTAATCGATGAATCTACTTGACACCCAAAGACATCGAATCCTGAATTCGCCTCTGGTTGTTGATGCTAATTTACAAGCCGAATGATTAAACCTTGAAGCAGGAACAATGAATTGTGTGTACATAAGATCGTTGAAATTGCACTGCCCCAACTCTGTTTCGATCCTCTTGGAAAAGAAGTTTTGTTCACACAAGCTAAATATCTCAACTTTTGTAGAACACGAGAGATTTTTCTTAAAAAAGTTAAAAAGCAAGAAATGTACATTGTATTTAAGACAAGAAGATAAGTTACCATAAAAAGCTGATCTCCCCACTTTCACACGTTGATGATCATAAAAAAGGAAAGTTAAACTAAATCTTTCGCTATGTGCGGAGTTCAGGAAAGGGCTAAACCACAAGGGTCTATTCAACGCCACATCACCTTATACTTCTGCAAGAGGTTATTTCCACGACTAGATCAAGAAATATATGATATGCCATCTATATATGTTTTTAATTTCTTATTCTTATAATCTTATCTCTCTTACCTAGGTCCGATCAGCCCCATATAACACCCCACGGGCAACGACCCACGATCCAATAGGAGTATCTAACTAGGACTCAGTGGCGGAGTCAGGATTTTCATTGAGGGGGTTCAAAAGTGCACACACGAACTAGCCAAAGGGGGTTCAACATCTACTATATATACATAAAAAATAATTTTAATCATGTATAAATAGTGTAATTTTCCGTCGAAGAGGGTTCGGATGAACCCCTCAATGTATGCTAGCTCCGCCACTGCTAGGACTTGTATACCAGCTAACTTTTCTAGTACTTAACAAATGTAAACACTTCATCAGTCAAATAAAAGCTCCCATATTAAAAGTAAAAAACAATTCCAGCAATTCTTCAATATACAAATGGATTCATATGCAATCCTGATTACCCAGCAATTAAAAATTGGCAAAAGAGAAGAAAAGAAATTAAGGACCGTTTGGCTATAGATTTCCCAAGTAGTTTTTGGGAAAAAACTTGGCAAATAGTGTTTGGTTATTTAATTTGTCATTATTTGACAAATATTTTTGACAAATAATTTAAATTTCAAATACCAAAAAATACTAATATTTGAGCCAAATTTCATTTTTTGTGAACTTTTAAAAGTAAAATATATTTCCAGAATACCATGGGCAAACACACAGTAAAACTTTACCCAAAAAAATTTGTCAAAAATATTTGAAAATCTATGCTAGCTAAGAGAGGGTAATATATTCTCTGTCACTCTATCAATATCTCACTTAATCAATAAAATATTAATTAATTAATTAAAAGAATATTGAGTGAAGAGTAAAAAAAACACATCTAAACTATCACTTTTTTTTAAATTTCACACATAAACTATTGAAAGTGTGAAAAACACATTTAAGCTATCACTCTTTATGTGTCAAAAATGGGAATAGCTTAGGTGTAAAGAGGAAAACATAATAGAGTACTATGTAACTTTTTATTTTTCCTTAAATAGAAAAGGGTCCAAAATATATCAAATTTTGAAGAAATTTGCTGTAACATTCCCAAATTTTGCGGGGGTTCTATAACCCCCATCGATTGTTTAGTTGTGTATTTTTGTGACCTTTGTTTACTTAGTTGTATCACTAATTCAGTCACGCGCTCAGTGCTCGTGTATTTATATTTAGGTTCAGTTATACAGATAAATATCGTTAAAATACACTAATAAATAATACATGGGGGTCATAGGATTCCCGCAAAGTTTAGACGGATTACATCAATTTTTATCAAAATTTGGATAGATTTCGGACCTTTTTCCCTTATTCTAATAATAAATGAAATAAAATTGAGAGGTTGAAATGCACCCAGCAAGAGCACCATGGACATTGTCAAACAAACTACGTCGTTCCAACCAGGCATCTAGAACTTTCTGGTATCTTTACCTTTACCATACACCGCCACGCAGGCTATAATAACTCTACCCCTTCTACAAGCATCTGTTTCTCCCTATTTCTTCGCCTCCTCTCTTAAACCCTCCGCAAAACCCTAACCGAACCACAAATTACGAATTAGTCTTCTTCTTCCTGTTGTTTCTCCGATGGCAACCGCCGCCTTGCTCAGATCTTTCCGTCGCCGTGAATTTGCTACCTCTTCTCTCTCCGCTTATAGAACTGTGAGTTCATTTTTGTCCATTTTCAGCTTGTTTTGTTTTTTGGTCTGTTAGATCCTTACTATTCTAAGATAACTGTGAATGATTTAATCTTTTTATCACTTGCCTGTCATGAAAATGAAATAAAATTTCACATTTCTGGTTAAATTAGACTCATGTTTTCGATTTCTGTGATGATTCAACTTTTATTATTGATCGTTTAGCTCTGAGTGTATGATTTGATCGTGGGATAGAGGATGTGTTCCATTGTCTAAAGAGTTAATTTACCTAATTTTATTCTGATAAAAAATTGTGACGGTTTCTACTTCTACAAAACCTGAAAGATTCGAATTTGTTAGTTTAGTTTATAATTCCATGTTAGGTATATTGCAATTTTTTATTTTTTTTGAGTTGGAATGATACATAGGTTGCTTAATATGTTGTAGCTGCCATAGGTTCGCTCTTAACTTAGGATGAGCCTTCGAGGTTTAGATGTTAAGAGAAAAGTAAAGTAAAGGTGAATATTGACTGCTGTTGCTGTTATCGTTCAACAATTTTGGCAATATGGGAAGGGCTTGAATAGAGTAGCATGGATGCAGAAGATTCTGTGTAACTGACTTAATTAGATTGGAATTGACGTATAGTTGATTCGTTTGGATGATTTCGCTAGTAGTTTCTCATTTCCTAGCTTTTGATTAGCTAACCTTGCTCTATTATTGGCTGTTTGCTGGCTTGTGCAGCTTGCTTCCAACACCAAGCCTTCATGGTGTCCATCACTTGTTGGTGCTAAATGGGCTGGTCTCGCTAGACCATTTAGGTATGTGGATTGTAGCATCTCTTTTCCCGTTGTATCTTGTAGTGTTGGAAATGTTTCTGCGCAATCTTATTTGCCTTTATTTGCAGTTCCAAACCTGCTGGAAATGAAATTATTGGGATAGATTTGGGTACCACCAACTCTTGTGTTGCAGTGATGGAAGGGAAGGTAAGGACTAGA
Source organism: Capsicum rhomboideum (assembly GCA_031232105.1). Lineage (NCBI taxonomy): Eukaryota > Viridiplantae > Streptophyta > Magnoliopsida > Solanales > Solanaceae > Capsicum > Capsicum rhomboideum. The sequence goes on along the minus strand of CP124719.1, from coordinate 140,139,961 downwards.
CTTTCTGGAATGCTAAACTTTTGTTGAGTTCATGTTTGAGATACTGCATACTCTACGATGGCTTCAGTGGATTATCTAACATTCCTCGGTGTTCTTGTTAATGCAGAACCCTAAAGTCATTGAGAATTCTGAAGGGGCTAGAACAACTCCTTCTGTGGTTGCCTTTAACCAGAAGGGAGAACTTCTTGTTGGTACACCAGCCAAGCGTCAGGCAGTTACCAATCCTACAAACACACTTTCTGGGACCAAGCGTCTAATTGGAAGACGCTTTGATGATCCTCAAACACAAAAGGAGATGAAGATGGTTCCTTACAAGATTGTGAGAGGCTCAAATGGAGATGCTTGGGTTGAAGCAAACGGACAACAATATTCTCCAAGCCAGATTGGAGCATTTATTCTAACAAAGATGAAGGAAACTGCGGAAGCCTACCTAGGGAAATCTATTAACAAAGCTGTGATTACTGTTCCAGCTTATTTCAATGATGCTCAGAGGCAGGCAACAAAGGACGCTGGGCGAATTGCAGGTCTTGATGTGCAAAGGATCATTAATGAGCCTACTGCAGCTGCACTCTCTTATGGTATGAACAACAAAGAAGGTCTTGTTGCTGTTTTTGATCTTGGTGGTGGAACGTTTGATGTTTCAATCCTGGAGATATCAAATGGCGTTTTTGAGGTAAGTGGACTTTGTGGCACTCTCTAAATCAGTGTATCTTTTTGTGGTTTCCCCTGTCCAAACTCATCTCTCTGCTTACCTCCAATCAGGTCAAGGCAACCAATGGTGACACCTTTTTAGGAGGAGAGGATTTTGACAATGCCCTGCTAGAATTTTTAGTGAGCGAGTTTAAGAGGACAGAGGGAATTGACCTATCAAAAGACAGGCTTGCCCTGCAAAGACTTCGAGAGGCAGCTGAGAAAGCTAAGATAGAGCTTTCATCGACATCTCAAACCGATATTAACTTGCCATTCATCACAGCCGATGCATCAGGGGCTAAACATCTTAATATCACATTGACAAGATCAAAATTTGAGACATTGGTGAACCACTTAATTGAGAGGACAAGGAATCCTTGCAAGAGTTGTCTGAAGGATGCTGGGGTATCTTTAAAAGATGTGGACGAGGTCCTCCTTGTTGGAGGTATGACACGGGTACCTAAGGTGCAGGAAATCGTTTCTGAGATATTTGGTAAAAGCCCAAGCAAAGGTGTCAATCCAGATGAGGCAGTTGCCATGGGAGCTGCACTTCAAGGTGGTATTCTGCGTGGTGACGTTAAAGAGTTACTTCTTTTGGATGTAACTCCGCTATCTCTCGGTATTGAGACATTGGGAGGTATCTTTACTAGGTTAATTAACAGGAATACTACCATCCCCACAAAGAAAAGCCAGGTTAGTTGTTGGATCTAAATGTGGTCTCCTGTTGATTTTATTATTGCATAGTCTTGCCAGGAGTGCGTGCTCCTTCCTCCCAAGATCCATATTATTTTTTCCTTTTTGTTGGGAAATATGTGACAGTTCCATGTTTATAAAAATTTCACAATTTTCCGGAATTTACATCCTCTGAAGTAAAATTTTATCCTTTGATGTGATTTTTCTTTGTCAAACTGACTTTTTTGTTTCTATTCCATCGTTGCTAATACGACTTACAAATTAAATTTTTTTTTGGTCTGCTGTCAAATATAGATCTGGAGAAGGATTGACACATCCTTGTCCATGACTTCTGTTTCCTGTATAACTATGCTTGTTCTTATGTAGTGGTTGTTTCCCGAGCAAAATATGCTTGTTCTTATGTAGTGGTTACAGTGTGCTGCTGCTTCTTGTATTTCAGGTGTTTTCTACTGCTGCGGACAATCAAACACAAGTGGGCATCAAGGTATTACAAGGTGAACGTGAAATGGCATCGGATAATAAGCTTCTGGGTGAATTTGAACTTGTAGGTATTCCTCCGGCACCAAGGGGTATGCCTCAGATAGAGGTCACGTTTGACATAGATGCAAATGGAATGGTCACTGTGTCGGCCAAGGACAAGGCTACTAACAAAGAGCAGCAGATCACCATTCGGTCATCTGGTGGTCTATCGGAAGATGAGATAGACAAGATGGTCAGGGAAGCTGAAATGCATGCACAGAAGGATCAAGAGCGCAAGACGCTTATTGATCTCAGGAACAGTGCAGACACTACCATATACAGTATTGAGAAGAGCGTGGATGAATACAGGGAAAAGGTCCCGAAGGAGGTGGTTACAGAAATTGAGACAGCTGTTTCGGACTTGAGAGCAGCAATGGGGACAGAGAACATTGATGAGATCAAGTCAAAACTTGATGCAGCAAACAAAGCTGTCTCAAAGATTGGAGAGCACATGACTGGTGGCAGTTCTGGTGGTGGTGGTGCTGCATCTGGAGGTTCACAAGGAGGAGATCAACCACCGGAGGCTGAATACGAGGAAGTGAAGAAATAGATGATTATTCTAGGCAAAATTGAATAGTGCGTCAGAGAGAGACAGATGTTATAGATCTACTTCCCTTTTAAAAAATGAGTTTATTTTTTCCATCTCATTCGCAGTATTTTATGCTCAAGCAAAACTGGTTGTATAAGGGTCTTGAGTAGTTGTGAATTTCTTAGCGTCTAGACTTATCTTTAGTAGACAGATGAGTATGATTTTTGCAGCCTTTCAATGTTGAAATCGACCAAACAATGCCTTGTTTCCACAATAATATGATACTGTGCTCCGGATTACAATTTTTTGCCTGCTTTGGATGCTTTATGGTTTGCAAATGTATCTGCATCTGATATGTGTGGCATCAACTTCGTGAATGGAACTGAAATTGTTAAGACTTGTATCTTCGCAGAAGGAGCCTATTCGTAACGATTTTGGCACATCAACAGAGTCCCATCTTGATATTTTCTTTTGCCATTCTGACAAACCATCTAACTATAGATCATCTAGATTAATCAAATATCTATAAAAGGTAAACTGATACCATATATAATTCAACGTTTTTTTGTCAGTATTTGGTTATTGACATTGCTTTTCGTACTGAAGCAATTTCAATTCGAAGAATAATTAAATTTATGATAGAATAAAATTGCAGCTATTACTTTAATATTCTCATTGAGACAAAACTTGGTGCCTCGAACTCCCAATTGTGATATGGAAGTGAGGGGTGCAAAGATTAAACACCATCCAGTATGGAAGCATTCGTGCGAATGACCTATAGAACTTGTGGCGAGCGAGGTAAAAGTTTAGTTTCAAAATTCATAAGTTATACCGTAAAAGGCATAATGTTATAGGCCGTACATATAATTTAATTCTTATAAAACTTATGCGGAGTGATGTAAAGTCCTCTAAATTCATGCCGAGTGAATTAGGTCATGAAAATAGTACACAACTTATGCTGCATAACTTAATTCATACAAAACATATACAGGGCGAGACAAAATTTTCTAAACTTACGGTGGTTTGATCCACAAATTTTCTTTAAAATTAAAAATCATCATATTTGAGGATAAAAATTAAGTACCACCCCAAAATAGAATTATAAGTTTACTATATTATCTTTTGAATATAATAAATCTAAGCTTTTATAAACATTATACTGAAAAATGACTATACATGGAATAATAAAAATTAAATAATAAATTATTTCTTAATTTTCTAAATTATACCTGAAAGATTTTCTAAATTGGACATGAAGCAAAAATAGACAGAAGAAGAATAGTGCTTGTTTTACTTTTTATTACTAACTCTATGATTTAACGTTTTATAAACCTCCACGCTGCTATTTTACCCGTTTTCTTTGCATCTCTCTAAAGCCCTAAACCCTAACACTGAACTAGCCGCCGCCTTGCTCACTTCTCGCCTGCGCCGTGAATTTGGTACCTCTTCTCTGTCCGCCTATAAAGCTGTGAGTTCTTTTTTCAGCCTGTTATGTTTGTGTTCTGTTACACAATCCTTGCTGGTGATTTTAAATCATACGGTGAATCGTTTATATCCTTGCAGATGTTGTTAATACTTTCATCAGTTTATTGTTGTGAAAAATTGAATTACAACATTTTTATTCTACTTAATGAATTCTCGAAAGTGAATAATGTACGATGCTAAGCAAGTTGAACATTGTTTAATGCATGGTTAAGTGAAATTTTTGATTTTAACAAGTTTAAATGCTGAATGAGCTGTGTATTAGTGTTTATGCTTTAACGTTTGTCTGCTTATGAATCAATGAAATAATTATAAAATTTTGCAATTTCATTTCTGTTTTCTCTCAGAATATAGATTAATATTGAGTGATTCAAGCTTATTTTTTTCATAATTTTCTGTATATTAGGAACTACCAAAATTAAATTTAGGAACTTTGCAATTTTTTGTTTAATACCGTGGTGTTCGGGCCAGCTTTCGCACACCTCGACTAAATCTACGGGATACCTGCTACCTCCCACCAGCAACAGATATCAGGTAACTGTCCACCAAGGCTAGGACAGATGAGAAGAATCACCTAGTGTTTTTGTCTCTGCTGGGGTTTGAACCTGAGACCTTCAAGCTCTCAACCCACGTCATTGACCACTAGGCCACACCCTTGGGTGCAGTACTTTGCAATTTTTTATACGAGTATTTATTTTTATCTTAAAAATATTATAATGCCATATTTTAGTACCTCACAACTTGGACTTTTGACGTGATAGACAAACATTGGAATAATGAGCATGGAGACGGTTGGGTCTGAGCAGTCAAGGGAGAAAATGAAGACAGACAAGAAAAAAAGGAAGGCGGAAACAGAGGGACCTGATACCCCATCAACCTCTCACAAGTTTTCTAGCAATCCTATGGAGAAGAAGAAGCAAAAAAGAGCTCTAGACAAAGAGAGGCGCAGATTGGAGTCTGAGAAAAAGGTCGAAGCCAAGCGAAAACTAATAGCTTCGGAATTGAGAAGTAATCAGAAGACAGTGATTTCTCCTACTACTAGTGGGTTGCCTGAGTTCCACATTAGTATATTTAAGGACCTTGCAGCTGCTGAGGCTTCCATTAGAGAAGAAGCTGCTCATTCTTTAGTTGCTGAGTTGCTTGAAGTTCAGAAGGTTTATGATAGTATGGACAACAAGGAAGTGATTGAGGGACAGCTCAAATTGGAAGCTGATAAGGATGATGGGTTGAATAACTGTGCCCCCTCGTTGAGATATGCAGTTCGAAGGCTAATTCGGGGCATTTCTTCATCAAGAGAGGTAGCACAATGATTTTTTTGAAAATTAATGCCTTTTTATATTGTTATGATTAAATTTGAATGCTTTAGTAAGGGCTATATGCCTTCTCATCTTCATTTTATAATTGAAATATTTTAGGGAGACTAATATCTCTATGGGTTCTTGTTGACATACCTATCTGATAAAAGCACATTCATGCTGGAAAGGTTGTATCGTACAATATGATCTATGCTCTGCTGTCTTTGCCTTTGAAATGTTATTTTATAGTAGAATTATAAAGGTTACCTTATGGTCACGCTGGCAGGTAGATACTCACTTCTTGTGTCATTGAATAATTTTAATAACTCTATGCTCTATAGGTTTGAATTAAAGGTTACATGAAACAATGTCGGTTTAGAGACAGATGTCTCTTCTGCTTATAGTTTCATTTCTCCATGATTGTCTCGATGAACATTAACACATGAAACCTTATCTATTTTCTTATGTGTGCAGTGTGCAAGGCAAGGGTTTGCATTAGGCATGACAGTTTTGGTTGGTGCAGTTTCATGCATAAAAGTGGACGCACTGTTGAAGCTAATTGTTGAATTGTTGGAGATCTCTTCTTCCATGAGGGGTCAGGTGGGAAGGATCACATTTTGTGAACTTATTTGTTTTTTATGGGCTGTCTGAACAGTTTAACTTGGTTTTGTAGGACATAAAAGATTGCCTATTGGGACGATTATTTGCTTATGGAGCTATTGCAAGATCAGGGAGATTAACTTTAGAGTGGGCTGCTGATAAGAACACTCCTTATATTAAAGAATTTGTCGGTTCTCTTGTCTCGCTGGCAAAAAAGAAGCCTTACTTACAAGAACCTGCTGTCTCTATTATGTTGGAGTTGGTTGACAAGGTCTGTAACTTTTACAAGCCTTTAAATGCAAATTTAAGCTTAGTACATTCACTTTAGTTTTCTATTGAAAATATCTTCACTGCTTGACTTTTATTGCGTCATTACAAACTCGTATGAGCTTATACATCTCGTTATGAAACTCTTAGGATCTTTTTCACTTGCCTATAAAACATCATCTCTTTGTACTCTTCCTGCAACATGTTAGTGCTTTTTGGGAAAGAAAATGTTTTACACTTATCCTAGTAATAACACCTCTTCCTACTACTATAAGATGTGCTTTTGTCATGTTGCCGATTTAAATTTTTGCTTTTACTATAATTTTGCTTCACCATATTGTCCTTGTCCTCTACTTTTGGTCTTTGCTTAAGCTGCATTCCATTTAGCCATCTCACCATCCATATTTGTTTCATGTCAGTTACCTATTGAAGTTTCATTGAATCATGTACTTGAAGCTCCTGGACTTAAAGAGTGGTTTGAAAGTGCAACGGAAGTTGGAAATCCTGATGCTTTGCTGCTTGCCCTTACTATACGTGAAAAAATTGGTGTTGATAATAAAGATTTTGGCAAGCTTCTACCTTTTCCGTATAGCCCCAGCCGGCTTTTCAGCGTGGAACATTTGTCCTTGCTTTCCAATTGCTTGAAGGTGCTACTGAACTTCTTCATTTTCTTTCCTCGAAACGATTTGTTCATAATTTGATCTATCGACTTTATGGATGTGCAGGAATCTCACTTCTGCCAGCCACGAACTCATAGTGTATGGTATTCCTTGGTAAATATACTTTTACCTGAAAATGTTCTACAAGATTTTGATCCCTCAGCAGCTTTAAATTCCATTAAAAAGCACAAAAAAGGCCGCAAGGGTAGCTCAGCAGAAGAAGATATTGAGAAAAATCTTAAAATTTTTTGTGAAGTTATCATTGAAGGATCACTTCTTCCATCATCTCATAATTGCAAGAATTTGGCTTTCAATGTTCTTCTGCTTCTCCTTCCAAAACTGCCTGCGTCGTGCATCTACAACGTCCTGTCTTACAAAGTTGTACAGTGCTTAAAGGATGTACTTTCCACGAAAGACACTAATCTATTCAAAGCCGGTCAATACTTTTTAAGAGAATTTTCTGAGTGGGTCAAGTATGATGATGTTAGAAGAGTGGCAGTTATCATGGCTCTACAGAAACATAGTAATGGGAAGTTTGATTGCTTCACAAGGTCAAAAACAGTAAAAGAGTTAATGTCTGAGTTTAAAACTGAGTCTGGATGCATGCTTCTCATTCAGAACTTAGTTGACATGTTCCTGGACGAAGCTCGTGCTTCAGAGGAGCCTTCAGATCAGAGTCAAACTACAGATGACAACTCAGAAATTGGTTGCTTAGAAGATAAGGATTCTATTGGAGCAGTAGGAACATCAGATTTTTTGAAAAGATGGGTTGTAGAGTCACTTACCAATAGCTTGAAGCATTTAACTCTGGATACAAATGCAAGGTTCAGGGTCCAAAGAGAAATTCTAAAATTTTTGGCAGTTCAGGGTTTATTTTCTTCAACTCTTGGAACTGAGGTAACATCTTTTGAACTGGAAGAAAAATTTAGGTGGCCAAAGTCTGCCATTTCAAGTGCTCTTTGTAGGATGTGCATTGAGCAGCTACAGTTACTGCTATCAAATGCTCAAAAAGGCGATGGACCTCAAGTTGTGACAAGTGGCCTTGAAGCTAATGATCTTGGAGCTTATTTCATGCGATTTCTTACCACATTGCGAAACATTCCTTCTGTTTCGCTATTTAGGTCCTTGGGCGATGATGATGAAGAAGCTATCAAAAAATTGCAGGCTATGGAGTCTCAGCTCTCAAGACAGGTGATATTTTGTGTTGTTTCATTTTGTAGCATCATAGTAATGTTGCTGGCCTCAACACTAGTCAAAGTTTTTTGTGTCTGTGTGAAACCAAAGTCCGTAACTTTAGGCGTTCTTTTGATTCTCTCCTTTTATTGTTTGATAAGAACATACTCCGACTTTGATGTGAGGAATCTCAGTAAGCTCTTAACTGAAACAGCCATATCCTGTTACTACTCATCTTATATTAGTTATTAACTTCCAACAACTTGGATTCTCTTTATGTCATATTAACCACTATCCACTGTGTACAGGAAAGTGGGAAATAATTAAATTCTTCTGTGAAGAAGTTAGATTGTTAATCCTTTTTTTTTTTTCCTGATCTTAATTCTTTTCTCCAAACAATGACAGGAGAGAAACTTGGGTCCAAGTATTGACACAAATAAGTTTCATTCCATGAGGTACCTTCTGATACAATTGTTGCTTCAAGTCCTACTTCGGCCTCAAGAATATTCTGAAGCTGCCTCTGAATTGGTTATTTGCTGTACAAAAGCTTTTCGATCTTCCGATCTTCTTGCTTCCTCTGGAGAAGATGAAGCAGAGGGAGATGACACACCTGAATTCATGGATGTTCTAGTGGACACCATGCTTTCGTTGCTTCCACAGTCATCAGCTCCGATGCGAACTGCTATTGAGCAGGTAAACTAGAGGGAAAAAAAAGCATAATATTCATCAGTTCTTGTGTGATTTATTATCCCCCCAAAACCCTGGCCTGATGACCTGCTAATCATTATTTCTAAAGCATTGTTGCAACTACTATTTTGATTCGAACTCCATTCTGAATTTTTAGACCTAATTGATAAGAGAAGAGGCTTACAAGGAGGTGGAGTGTTTACTTACATGGATGTTTTACCAATTGCAGGCTATATGAATTTTCACTATTCATGTTGCTTCATTTAGACTTGTCTCGATCTTTTTTTTTTAAGCACTCAAAGTTATCTAAACTTTTTTTTGGCAAACTAACCTCTAAGAAAAACTGACTCTTAGTGAACATTGGACTTTACGTAAGCGTTCTAACATACCTATACTCTAATCCCAACTAATTGGTATCACCAATGTTGATATTTTTCTCATTGTACCTCATCTCCCTTTAATACCTTTAGTGGTCATGGTTTATTAATCGGTTTGGTTGCTCTTCAATTTTGATAGTTTTTTCACTAAATTGTGAACACCCTAGGTAGAGTAATATTCTTCCTGAGAAACAAAATTCATGATGATACTAGAAGTTACTCATGCTGGATGGTTGGGTATATTAGTAGATAGATATCTTTGGTTTTATTTCTTTCTTTACAAATTTTTGAAAGGTGATTGGAAGCTTCAAGTCCAAGTAATATTCAAATTATAAGCACAAAATTCACCTTTAGCACCAAATCTGCAAGCTTTATCTAAAGGGAAGATGTGGTTTTTATCACCTAGAAATCCCGTGACCCACAGTTTTGGAACTCGGTGGATAATACGCTCGCCCTTCTACCCTTTTGCGCTTAAATATTACGCTTTTTTGTACATCAATGTTCACACTTGTGATGTGCTCCTAACTCGCACATCATGCACTTCGTTCTTACCACCAGACAATAACCTTGGGGCCAATCTAAAGAGAAGATTTTTAATGCAGGACTCAGTTCATCCTTTTTCCATAGTTTTGCACATGGGGTTTCTATTAGTTGACCCTTATTTATTTCGTGAGGATAAAAATAGCGAATGTAGTGCTTCATTAAATATCTTTGTTGGATACACCTCCTGTAGTGGGTTTCTGTCAATGGTTCTCCATCTTGTTCTCTGTGATTCCGTTTCGGTTAGTTTCAAATAAATTGAACTCTTTAGTCTTCCCTCAAGTTGCTGAAATTTATGATCTCCACTAGGGCAAAACAACTTATATTAATACTATCATATTTTCAATTTGACTTAACATAGTCAAATATAATAACTCATTAGAACATGCTTTTGTTGATCTCTTCGCAATAGAGTTTTTTGCTAGTCATGCAAAAAGTTTATTTTTCATGTTCTTTCGGTGCTCCTCCCGTCTATCTTTTTAGAGGTGGTAGAGAACGAGATCCCGATAGCTCTCGACTATCTTTCTTTGTCAACTGGTACTCACCGTCAAAACAAGTAGTAGATGCATAGTATGAATACATGATGATTGATTGTTGTGTTATTTTTCGAAAATGTGCATGTTTGTATTCTTTTTGGATAACTGTGGAGTCTAGTCCAGCTTGCGCGCACCTCAACTAATTCCACATGTACCTGCTACCTCCCACCATCGCAAGTACCGTGTAACTCCGTCTACCAAGACTTAGGTAGAGGGGAAGATATCATCTGAGTATTTTTGACTCCGCTGGGATTTTAATCTGAGACTTCATGATTATCAACCACTTCATTGACTACTAGGCCATACATTTAGGTGCATGTATGAATACATGAAAACTGATTGTTTGTGTTATTTTTTAACTATGTTTCTCTTTTTGAAGTACCTGATGAGTTTGTGTGGATCTCTGCAACAGCTGCTGTTGCTCAGGTTCTTCTTCACCTACTTAAAATTCTTTTCTTTATAGGTATTCAAATGTTTTTGTCATGATGTCACGGATGATGGGTTACTTCGAATGTTGCGGGTTATAAAGAAAGATCTCAAACCAGCCAGACACCAAGAAACAGACAGTGAGAACGACGATGATGAGGATGACGATGATGACGTTCTTGACATTGAAGAAGCAGAGGAATCTGATGAAGCAGAGATGGACGAAACTGCTGAGGGTGATGGGCATGCAGATGACTCAGAGACAGTAGTTGACGTTGAGGGTGTTAGCTCAGAACTTCCTCAAGCTTCTGATGATGATTCTGATGAGGGAATGGATGATGATGCAATGTTCCGCATGGACGCCCATCTAGCTAAAATGGTCCAGGATAGGAAGAACCAGGCTGGTGGTGAAACTGCTCATTCACAGCTTGCCCTCTTCAAACTCCGTGTCCTCTCTTTGCTGGAGATCTACCTACATGAAAATCCAGGCAAGTATTTCCTTTATTCTCTAATGGTTCGTTCGGTTTCTGGTTAGGAAGGGGCTTATTCATTTACTAAAATTAGCATGACTCATATCATGCAACATACCTAGTGTAGTCCCACAAGCGGGGAACAAAAACAAATATCCAAAGAAATAATTCATGCATTGTGATCCCTACATAACCAAGTTCTGCATAAAACTCCTGCATTACTTATTCTTGCATAACTAAACCCTACATAATTCTAACCAACAACCAAACGAGTCCCCAAAGCGTATTTATCTCAAGGATGTCTAACCTGACTTTAAAGAATGATCTCATTATATATAATATAAGATCATATCTTAAATTAGCTTCGTGGCACGATCATCATGATGAAACTAGGGTAGACATACAAGTTTTAATCAAAATAAAAGCCTCTTGATGGAACATTGGAGCAGTGTAATTGTATCAACAAGAACGACTAACACTAATTTCCAACTGGTTGGTATTGCCTATGTGGATTCTTTGCTCCTTCCATTTTTGTTCTACTCTTAATTAAGTTCGCATAAGTTTTTTCTTTTGAAACTCTTCCCAGTTTGTGATTTATGTCTGCCTTAATTTTTTTAATTACTCTCAATTATCATTTTCTGCACCTGCATATTAGTGTGCCTTTAGGCGAAGCCAAATTAGACGAACTTTTCTCATTTTATTCTACGTGTCCTAGTTGCTCCTGGTGCGTCATCATTTCTTATCTTGCTCAATTTTATTCAGCGGATTTCCACTTTTAATATTCACATTTCAACAGTATTGTCTTGTATACATGTTGACCTTTAGATGCCTAACGTCGCCTCCATATAATGTTGTTGGACTCACAATTCTTATATAGCATTCACTTGGTATCTTTCTATGTCATGGCATTCCTATCACTCTTTTCAGCCATCCGATTGTGTAGGTCCTTGTTTATGTCATTCTCCTAGAAGTGGAAAATATTACCTATGCTGAATATCATGAAATAAATAATGCAGCGGCATACACTTTGATCTTATGGCTGAATGTCATGATCTGAGGCTGTGGTTTCTCTTGTATTAAGCACTTCAGCTAGCTTTCGTGTTTCAATTGTTAGTGTTATCCTGAACTCAACGGCACTGTTTGTTTGATTTTGTTGATTCATCAAGGTGTGAATGTTTATTTAAATTTTCCATTTTGCAGGGAAACCACAAGTGTTGAAAATATTCTCAAGCCTAGCTCAAGCATTTGTAAACCCGCACACTACGGAAGGTAACGAACAACTTGGCCAGCGAGTTTGGGGAATTTTACAGAAGAAAATCTTCAAAGCAAAGGACTATCCAAGAGGTGAAGCCATCCAGTTCCCAGTGCTTAAGTCACTCCTGGAAAGGAACTTGGCGCTGGCCGCAAAACCTTTCAAGAAAAAGAAATCTGCTTCTAGCTTGTCAAAGAAAAAGCTGTCTGCTGCCTTGAATAGATACAAAATGATCAATTCTCTCGCTCAGAGTTCAACATTTTGGATTTTGAAGATAATTGATGCGAAAAATCTTCCAGAGTCTGAACTTCAGGAGGTTTTTCGTATATTCAGAGGAAAGCTGGAGGGCTACTTAGATAGTAAAAGTACTCGAATGAAGTGCGAGTTTCTAAAAGAAGTTTTTAAAAGACGACCATGGATTGGACATGAGCTATTTGGCTTCCTTTTGGAGAAATGTGCTAGTGCTAAGTTACAGTTTCGACAAATTGAGGCCCTTGAACTGGTTATTGAGATTTTAAAATCAATTGTGTCTTCAAACCCTGATGACAGCAGCCATCTTGCAAAGTTAGGCTGTCTTGTTAGTGTGTTGTTGAAAAATATGCCCGAGAAGGCATCAAGACGAGCTGATGTGCGGAAGTTCTGCGGTAAAGTAATTCAGGTTTTAACAGACCCTAATCTGAGAGTCTTGTTTCTTAAGACTCTGGAACCAGACTGTGAAGCTCAACTGACCGACATGTTTCCTGCGTTGAAAAAGTGAATGTTAGGGAAACTAATCAAGTATTGATGAGAACACTCATTTGTATGTTGGAGTGACCAGTTCGGCATTGCCGTAAGTTATTTGTAGGTTTGTTACAATCGGAATTTTCCCTTTTTTTGGAATTTTTTCTTTGGTTATTGCAAAGCTTATAGTAGCAGCAGTTTTGGTAATATGTAGTCTTCATTGTAATTGTACAATGCTATTTTCAGCACAGCGTGCGTGAATTTACATCATACCGGGAACGCTTGCATTTGTCATTCTTCACCTTTGATTCCGTGTCATTGCTTATGGATTACTTAGGAAGGTGGAACTTTGTTGAATCTGATTATGGAGTATATCAAGTAGGTGAGGATCGCTGCGAACACTCCAAGAATCTTGTATCAAAGATATTCTTTATACTGAAAGAATGCAGTTTGGATCATTCTATTATCATCTTCATTGATTTTGAGTTCATCTTCATTATCATTATAAAGATTCTGCATCGTTGAGTTTTGTAGGATAATAAAATAGAACTATTTGTGTCAATGGATTTGGCACTTCATACAATTGCTCTCTCTTATGGCAATAAATTACAGAAAATCGTGGAATGATCTGAGCAAAACCCAACAGGCAACAGGAGGCTAAGGCTGAAATACTACACTAGCTATCTTTAGACCAGGTGAATCAAAATTGATATTCAATACGAAGGCCCTAAAACCACTATGCCTAACATGAAATTACATAATTGGAGAAAACTCCCGAACAGAAAATGTCTTCAATCTCTTGATTACTTTAGGCATATTATTCAAGTGATTCTCTTTTGGAACTAATGCAGCCAGCAGAGAGGATTTCAAAGTGCTTCTTTACACCCAAATCTATGAACCGAATAATGTTTTTAAAAGTAAACTAAGAAGGTTGACATTGTATCACAAGAAACTTGTGATGTACCAAAAGCACCAAGAGATTTAGAAAACACCTGATGTATAAACGAAATAGAGAAAGCAGGCTGGGAATAGAGATAACCACCAACATACACATATTTGTTTTTTCATAATTGTAGCGGTACCTTTGGACAACTATTGAAATTCTCTTAGCAATATCAATTCTATGAAAAAGAATCATCTTACTACTCTTGTTGGAAAAGTTGCTTATATCCATTTTCCCAACTCAGAGAAATATTCAGAGGACAAATCCATCTTTTTTCCTGATGAGTTCAACACCTATTTTGGCCTCTATGAACCATTTCACATACTCCTTTGGGACAATAAAGTGTAGTCTTTTATAGCCAATGATTCTTGTTACTCCATTTGGACACCATTAACCATTAAGACATAGAAAATAGATAGATTTTGTCAACCAAATTGCCTAAGTAATCAGTAAAATGATAATACATATTATTCTTGAAAAGCTGCTGCATCTGTAACTTGAGCATGTAAATAATATAGACACAAGCTATAGCTATCGCCATACCAGGTGAATAGCTATTGGAGGAGACCCTATATCACCTAGTAAATGCAGAGTTTCTAAATCAACGTGTATCATACTTTTTCTTTACTTCATTCTTAATTGAGACTTGAACTCAAAACTCTATGGTCCTTGCTCCGTTTTCAAGGGATCCACAATTTCAACAGAGCTCTCGCCATTCTTATCACCAACAACTTTTTCCTTTCCATGAGAAAGATCCTGACCAACATCACGTAATTTAGGATTGAGATGACTCCTAAATTGATAATCAATCTCAGTAGCTGCGAGGTCAAATATGTGGACATTGAAACATGAGTTCTGTCCATATTTGAAAAGTAAAAAGCACCAATAGCAGACAGAATGATGTTCCATAAATTCTTGCCAACCATCATGAAACCAAATCATTTACCACACCCACATCAGTGGGAACGATAAGCTTGATAGTGTCTCAAGGAGTTCATCGCATTAGAAAGATGCAACAGGAAACTAGTACACCAGAAAAGTTTAATAATTCCAAACGGAGTTCTTATGTACAAGCAAGCAGAAAAGCAATTCTTAACAAATAAGCAGGAGACTAGAAGACTATGGTTGACAATCTCAAGAATTCTACGAGTACCAACAGTGTCATGTTAAGCCAAAAAATAGACGATTTGATATAGATTTTGAAGTGTCATCAATATCTGAAATGCCGCAACAAGTATAAACTTGCCTAGTTTCTGTTATTTTATCAACCACAGATTTTCCAATCTTGGCTTTGTTAAAAAAGGCAGAAGTACACAATTCAAGGTGATACGGAAGCAAAGGTTACACAACTCCGCGAAGAACCTGTGACAATGTCCCTTGCAGCATGGAGCTACGCGAGGGAAAGCTCAGTTTTCAAGAAAGCGGCCCCTTTTTGTGGCAGAGTAGAAAGCTGAGCTTTCCCTTGCGCAGCTCCATTCAGAAAGAACACAAAAAGGAGAAAGAACATTATTTCGCGGATTCTTGCCATCACTGCTGGAAAACCCAAATTAATGTAGGCATCCATCGGGTCCAAGATTATTTACTGCTTCAGAAGCTTAATAGAAAGGGTTGGTTGTAAGGTAAGGATAGCGTGATTGGCCGATTGGTTAGAAGGTAAGGATAGCATGATTATCTAGTTTCAGATTCTGTTTAGCACTAGAATGACATTGTGTACATAAAATATTCATCAGCCCTGTGCTATATAAAATAAAGAGAAATTCTCGAACCTTGCCTACGCCAGATTATAGTTACAGAGACAATTGTAGATAGAGGATGACAACTATGATACAGAGCACTAGTGCTCAGTACACTCATACATGTTACCTGATTCTCCAGGGCCAAGGTTTTTATCTTCTGTACATAACGTCATCAGCTTGTGTTTTTAGGCACAAAAATACAAAATTTCCTTCAAATAAACGAGAACAGTCTTCAATTTTTGTCAACAAACAACAGAACTGATAGTCTATAAAATATGTCAACATATAACAGAACTTAAGGCCATAAAAATTAAAATGCTATGTTAAATAGCAGAAGACTGATTATTGTTTTTCTTGTTGGGATGGGAACTTGCTCCTTCATAGAGGACTTGAACTTGTAAATAAACTTTGTTGCGTTTTCCTCTGACAAATTCACAAATGCACTTGTCATTTTTCTCCACAAGGTTCCACCTACATAAACTGCTCCATCCGCCAATTAGCCACATTCTACCATCCTTCCAACTCTTGCGTTTTGTCTCAAATTCTCGGCCAGCAGAGTCACGAATGGTCATGCTTGAAGGGAGTTCAAGTTTGTAGCCTCTGATCACATCAATCGGAACGAACTGCAATTAGGAACAAAGACTTTGTTAAATGAGAATGCTATAAGATTGAACTATAAAATCATTCAGTAATTAAATAGTTGTAGGCTTTTAATTACCAGTTGGTTTCTTCTTTTTGATTCTATTTTCGCTACAAAGTAAGGATTTTTTGGCTGCGTTGCATGTCCACTTCTGAATATATCAGCACCAAATCGGTCATGACGATCCCTTGCCTTGCAAACAGCCACGTATCTATGTTTTGAACGTGGCGCATTTTCAATCTCTTCTTCCTCTTCCTCCTCTTCATTATCTTCTTCCTCTTCCACGTGCCTGCGTCTTGAACATGACACCTTTACAGTCTCTTCATATTCCTCGTCCTCCTCCTCTTCCTCTTCTACCATGTAACATTCCTCTTCACTATCATCATCAGAAGAACTACTCGTGTTATCACTAGCCCAATTCTTCCCTTTTGACTCTACATTCTTTTGATGCTCAACACTTATTTCTTCCTCTTCCTCCTCCTTCACAGCCAATTTTAAACCTCCAGCTCCTTTCTTTTCACATCCAGTTTTTCCAAGTAATTTGAAGTCAAATATTCCATTTCCATCATAGTCAAAAATAAAAAAGTCTCCAAACTCTACAGTGTTGTCCTCAATAAATTTCTCCCATCCATATTGAAAATAAAACTCTCTTCCTGTTTTGGTCACTTCTATAGGCCACGTATTGCCAAACCGATCCCTAAGGGAAACCTTCCAAGGTAACTTTCTGTTCTTGTAATCGGTAAAACCTGTGGGAATTTTCTTTGAAGAAAAAAATAAAGCTTTCTTTAAACTAGATTGACCATATCATATAGCAGCCAGTATCACTGTATCAGACGGAAAAATATTCCAAATAAACTCAAAGTTTGAGACTTGGAGGTTGGAATTCAAGAATGTAACTATTTCTGAAACTACAAAACAAAACTTGAGTCATTCTCATATAACTGCAAAATTACTTCCTTCAACACTCATAATATGATCATTTGGAAATGACATATGCAATTTATTACATCTACCGAATGAATTCTACATAATATTGGTATAAAGTTACGAGATTTAACATAACATATAAAATACTCGTATAAAATTTACTTGTATCATACAAAGGCATTTCCCCCTCCTCTTACTCACAACCCACGTCTTCAAAAAGTGTTACTTAAAAAGTTTCAAGAGAAAAGAGTTAGTACAAATCATAGATCAAATACATGTATGTTAAAACATAAAAAAAGGATTAGAGGGAAAGTATATTTAGAATTATTTTAAAATACCATGATTTATCTAAGTTTTTCAGATCTAAATATCACCAAGGGCTTCCCCTTCCCATATCCACTGTCCACATCTCCAAAAGGAAAAAAAGAAATCAAGAAAGGAAGTCCCAAGAAATCAATACCATGAGGGGAAGTATACTTACCAGCCATTTTGCACTGTCAGGGGAGAAAAGCTTGAAGAAACCCTTTTCCATGTTCTCTTTTGCTGCCAAACTTCAATAGAATGGAAGAAAACTTCTTTAATGTTGAAGGAGAAAATGTATATAAAAGAGAAGAAGATTACCAAATACTTAAGATTCTTACATAAAAAGCATTTGTTTTTTTCCTCTTCTCTTGTACTAAAATAAAGATATAGTAGCTCATGTAGTAAATGTAATTAAATACCTAAGTAGTAACCATGTGACTTTGCTGAGCTTTTCCTCATTTGGATTGAACAATTCAGTTGCTTGTATCTGCAACATTGCATTATATGGAACACTAGTTTACTTCAATAATTCAGTCAATGCCACTCCTTTTCATGTTATTAACTCAAGGTGCATGTATAACAAGCATAGTACATATATATCATCATCCTTTGCAATTACTGAGGAGTACTGTGATTAGCTTTTACCAATTTCTAGTCAATATTTTTTTAAATTTGTTCATTAAGGTGGATTGCATATATTCATGACAAGATTCTTCTTTGGCCATTATCCTTAAAAAGACTCAGCCATTAATATGCTGTTGTCTATAAATACTATGAGGAAAAAGAAAGCACCACTCCATATGAAGTGGTCCAATCTTTGCTGCATAACACACTTCACCAAATGTTCAAACTACTTAAAAATAGCAATTTTGGCTCCCTTCATTTTTTGGAGTACCATGCAAAAGTTGATACTAGTAATAGAAGTTTGATGCTACTCAATTTGTCCAAATTTAAGAGTCAAATCTTTTAAGTTTGACCATGTATTTGCAAATGAAATCTTTTAAGTTTTTTAAATAAAATTTACATATTTAAAAACAACTTGAAAAGTATTATGAGTCGTAATTAACGATAATTCAAAATATTTGGAAGACAAAAAGATTACGGTCAAAGAAAGACTCAATTTGAATCTCAAAATCCAAAAAAAATCACATAAATTGAGATAGAGAGAGTAGTAAACAGTAATAGCATGTTGGCAGTGGCCACAATTGCTAAGGAAACACTCTTGTAAAAGAATTAAAGAAGCAAAAAAATAATGTGATAGTTGTCGTTGATAAAACAACAAATAAAGGGACGTTATATAAAAGTTTGGAGTAAATATATGAGGTCAATCCTTAGAAATTTTAGTTCTAAGATAAACCACTCGAATGTTACTAAATACTAATCAACAAAAATAGTCTATTGGTACAGGCGATTTTTATGCTAACGAGAAAAAAAAAAAAGTAATGGTACCATCAAAGTAATTACTAACATGCCTAGAGTCTTGACCATATACAAAGGAGTGCGTTTTACTTTCTTCATATTGGTCCTGTAGTATCATCCTCTTTGATACAACAAGCCCAACTTTTCCATTTATCCAACATATGATTAGGAATCTACATATCATTTTTTTATTTAACAAGTCAAATCAATTATGTCAATTTACATTGATATTTTTACCAAAACACCCGTACTAGAGAGTAAGAGAGATGAAAGAAGAATGACATGATCGAAGAGAAATAATTTACAAAATTTAACAGGACAAACACTAGAAAGATCAATTTACCATTATCCCCTAGCACGCCTAACAAAGAAGGAATTATAGTGAGAGCATAAATTGCCTTCATCGGAAATGAACAAAGAAAAGAAGTACAATTATGAAAATATCCTTCGTTGTACAATAGAGTTACTTACACTTATTAAATAGTCATAAAAATAAAAAAATTAAATAAAATGTATTTTATTAATTATAAAATATAAAATAAAAATTCTTTAGATTGCTTGTTGCTAAATAAAGGGGCTGGTTTAGGTATGCGGCTTGTAGCATACTATAGTATATATATATCCCATTTACCCTTTCGTTCTTTGTCTCCTCCTCTAAAACCCTAAACCCTTAACAGGAACCAATCTTACCTGCACAGCTCCGATGAATTTCGCCGGCCTCATGCTCCGACCTTTACGTCGTACTCACTTTGCTAACTCTGCCTATAAAGTTGTAAGCTTTAAACATCCCTTCTTGATTTATTCAAAGTGTTTGATTATGATTATGGGTATGTTTTTGTTGTTGTACTTCCATTATTGTATTTGGTAGTTATTTTTCATGACTTGTTCATTTCTGTTCCACTTTGTGGGATTACACTGGGTATAATGTTGTTGTTGTCTGTGGGAGATCAAAATTTCCTCTGATTATAGAGATTGTTGGGTGGATTACATTGAACAGAAAACAGATGGGACTATACACCTGCAAGCAGAGGCAACTGTTATGAAATTTTTTTTATAGAGTCTCAAGGCTAGATTGACTTATATGTTGTAGCTCCAATGCTTCCCCTCAAATTAGGACAAGACCGCGAATTTAGATGGTAAGAGAAAACTAAAGAAAACTTTTTTTCAAAATAAAAGGAGAAGAGAAAGCTACAAAAGGAATGGACATTAACTACTTTTGCCAATGGGCTTGGAATAGAGTAGAATGGATATTGAGGTGTATTTGAAAGATCTTGCTAGTAGTTTCTCATCTCCTAGCTTTTAATTATCTGACCTTTCTCCATTATGGCTGTTTGATTGCTTGTGTAGCTTGCTTCCAACACCAAGCCTTCGTGGTGTCCATCACATTTTGGTGCTAGATGGGCTGGTCTGGCTAGACCATTCAGGTATGCAGCTTGTAGTATTGTTTTTGCCTTTCTATCTTGTGGTTTTGTATCTGTTTCTGCGCAAGCTTATTTGCTTCCCATTGTAGCTCTAAACCTGCTGGAAATGAAATTATTGGGATTGACTTGGGTACTACCAACTCTTGTGTCGCTGTGATGGAGGGGAAGGTAAGGATTAGATTTGGGATCATTATTGTGATACTGTACAATGGGTTTGGTGGATTATCTATTTTCCCTGATGCTCTTGTTTATGCAGAATCCTAAAGTTATTGAGAATGCTGAAGGGGCAAGAACAACTCCTTCTGTGGTTGCATTTAACCAGAAGGGAGAACGACTTGTTGGTACTCCAGCCAAGCGTCAGGCAGTGACCAATCCAGCAAACACACTTTCCGGGACCAAACGTCTAATTGGCAGACGCTTCGATGATCCTCAAACTCAAAAGGAGATGAAGATGGTTCCTTACAAGATAGTGAAAGGTTCTAACGGAGATGCTTGGCTTGAAGCAAATGGACAACAATATTCTCCAAGCCAGGTTGGAGCATTTGTTCTAACAAAGATGAAGGAAACTGCAGAAGCCTACCTAGGGAAATCTATTAATAAAGCTGTGATCACTGTTCCAGCTTATTTCAATGATGCTCAGAGGCAGGCAACAAAGGACGCCGGGCGAATTGCGGGTCTTGATGTGCAAAGGATTATTAATGAGCCTACTGCAGCTGCCCTCTCTTACGGTATGAACAACAAAGAAGGTCTTGTTGCTGTTTTTGATCTTGGCGGTGGAACGTTTGATGTTTCAATCCTGGAGATATCAAATGGTGTTTTTGAGGTAAGTGAAATTTGTAGCGTTCTCTAAAGCTGTGTATCTTTCTGTGTTTTCCCCTGTCCAAACTCATCTCTCTACTTACCTCCACTCAGGTCAAGGCAACTAATGGTGACACCTTTTTAGGAGGAGAGGATTTTGACAATGCCTTGTTAGAATTTTTAGTGAGCGAGTTTAAGAGGACGGACGGACTTGACCTATCAAAAGATAGGCTTGCCCTGCAAAGACTTCGAGAGGCAGCTGAGAAAGCTAAGATAGAGCTTTCATCAACATCTCAAACTGATATTAACTTGCCCTTCATTACAGCCGATGCATCAGGGGCTAAACATCTTAATATCACATTGACAAGATCAAAATTTGAGACATTGGTGAACAACTTGATTGAGAGGACAAGGAATCCTTGCAAGAATTGTTTGAAGGATGCCGGAGTGTCTATAAAAGATGTGGACGAGGTCCTCCTTGTTGGAGGTATGACACGGGTACCTAAGGTGCAGCAAATAGTCTCCGAGATATTTGGTAAAACCCCAAGCAAAGGTGTCAATCCAGATGAGGCAGTTGCCATGGGAGCTGCACTTCAAGGTGGTATTCTCCGTGGTGACGTTAAGGAGTTGCTTCTTTTGGATGTAACTCCGCTATCTCTTGGTATTGAGACATTGGGAGGTATCTTTACTAGGTTAATTAATAGGAATACTACCATTCCTACAAAGAAGAGCCAGGTGAGTTGTCGTATCCAAATGTAGTCTCCTGTTGATTTTAATTATTGTCTAGTTTGTCAGGAGTACCACTCCTATCCTAAATCCATATTACTTTTTCTTTTTTGCGAATGTGGGACCACATTCCATGTTTATTCAACTGTCACAAGTTTCAACATTTCAAATTCAAGTGAAATCTTAAATTTGTTGTGATTTATGTGTCAAACTATTCAGATACTATTTTTATTTTCTTCTATCATCACTAATATAAAAGGGCAGCCCAAGTGCACTAAAGCTCCCACTATGCGCAGGGTCCAGGGAAGGGCCCACCACAAGGGTGTATTGTACGCAGCCTTACCTTGCATTTCTGCCAGAGGCTGTTTCCAAGGCTTGAACCCGTGACCTCCTGGTCACATGGCAGTAACTTTACCAGTTACTCCAAGACTCCCCTTCTCTATCATCACTAATATAATTTACAAATTGACATCTTATGTCTTTCATAAAATATGGATTGGGGAAGGATGGGACAAATATGCCGTGGGCTTCTATTCTCAATGTAAAGTACACTTGTTTTTTGTAGTGGTTACAATGTGCTGCTGCCTCCTGTATTTCAGGTGTTCTCTACTGCTGCGGACAACCAAACTCAAGTGGGCATCAAGGTATTACAAGGTGAACGTGAAATGGCATCTGATAATAAGCTTCTGGGTGAATTTGAACTTGTAGGTATTCCTCCGGCACCAAGGGGTATGCCTCAGATAGAGGTCACGTTCGACATAGATGCAAATGGTATGGTCACTGTGTCCGCCAAGGACAAGGCTACTAGCAAAGAGCAGCAGATCAGCATTCGTTCATCTGGCGGTCTATCGGAAGACGAGATAAACAAGATGGTCAGGGAAGCTGAAATGCATGCGCAGAAGGATCAAGAGCGCAAGACGCTTATTGATCTCAGGAACAGTGCAGACACTACCATATACAGTATTGAGAAGAGCGTGAATGAATACAGGGACAAGGTCCCCAAGGAGGTGGTCACAGAAATTGAGACAGCTGTTTCGGACTTGAGAGCAGCAATGGGGACGGAGAACATTGATGAGATCAAGTCGAAACTTGATGCAGCAAACAAAGCTGTTTCCAAGATTGGAGAGCACATGACCGGCAGCAGTTCTGGTGGTGCATCCGGCGGTTCAGAAGGAGGCGATCAACCACCTGAGGCTGAATACGAGGAAGTGAAGAAATAATTTTTTTTACTAGTCAAAATTGAAGAGCGTCTATATATCTACTTTCCTACTGAAAATGAATTTATTTTTTCCATCCCATACCCTTCTTCCAAGAGTATTGTTTGCTCAAAGATCAAATACTGGCTGCGCTAAAGTTTTGATTCATTGCGAATTTATTAGTGTCTTAGACTTTTTTTCAGTAGAGATGTGATTATAATTTTTGCGAACAACTCAATATTGAAATTGGCACTTTGTTGCCGCCTGTTGGTCCTTTACACGAATTCATCAGCTGACCGTGTTTTTGATGTGTAGACAGATAGGTTATTGCATTGTTATTTGGTGGATTTTCGGCATTTCGAAGTTCAGTTATTTGTACTCTGAAGACAGAATAATTGGTGTTCGAGCGCCGAGAATTGTGCTCGTAGTTTGACAACATTCCAACTCAAGCTATTGTCACTAATACATTCAAATATTTTGTACCATTGAACACCATCTATTCTTGCTATGTCTGGATATTGATATTAGACAATCTACTCAAAATTCAATGAGCAAAATATATCACCTACTAGGCAATGTTTCTAGAGACATCTGAGAAATCCCTGACAGGAGCTGCCATTCTTTTTATTGGTCACTCAAACTAGCAACCTTAAATTGAAAGTAAGGTTGCTTACCATCCTAGTAAACTCCTCTTGTCAACTCTGTTTTTACTTAAATCTTAATCGTGACTTTTTCTTTTCTGTTTGTACTTGATCATAAATAAATTACAAATCGTTATTTCTTTGTCAATTAAGAGACACTGTTTCCACCCATGTTTTCTCTTTTCTCTTCTTTGTTCAACCAATGTTGGAGACCATGGGAAAGGTTAAAACCAAGCAAATTAAAAGGTTTTCACGGAAATTTTGTTTTTATCGTATTTTAGATAGTAATTTTGGTCGCAGGTAGAGGGTACGGATTGCATACATTTTACTCTCCCTAGAACTCATTTTGTGGGAATATACTGGGTATGTTGTTGTTGTTGTTGTAATTTTTATCGCAGGTAAAGCTTCAAAAAAAGAACAGGGAAGTGGTTGAGGCCCACCTCAAATTGGAAGCTGAAAAGGACGTTGGATTGAATAATGTTGCCCCTTTCTTTGGGATTTGCAGTTAGGAGGCTCATTTGTGGTGTTTCTTCATCGACAGAGGGTGTGTTTGGTTAATTTGTAGCATGACTGCTCTGTGGTTTTCTTGAAAAATAAGTTCCCAACTATATTGTTACTTACTAGTATTAATTTTGACACCTTAAATAGGGGTTATATGCCTTTCCATCTTCATTTTATAATTGAATTTTTTTCATATCATAATTGAATTTTTTTTAGGGAGACTAATATCTTTACAGGTTCTGGTTGATCCCATCTGATAAAAGCAAATTCATGCTGGAAAATTGTATCCTCCCATAAGATGCTAAGGCTATGCTCTCCTGTCTTTACCTTAGAACCACAAAAGGTTACATACAATACCATACCATACATAGTGTATTCCCACAAAGTGGGGTCTGGGGAGGGTAAAGTGTACGCAGTCCATACCACTACATCAGAAGTAGAGAGGTTGTTTCCAGAACCACAAAAGGTTAAATAAATAAAAAGATGTCTATTCTATTTATAGTTTGTATTCCCTTCTCTTACCTGCCTTGATATGCTTTACTTGAGCCGAGGGTCTATCATAAACATCCTCTCTACTTGCACAAGGTAGGGGTAAGGTATGGTCTATCGGAAACGTCCTCTCTACCTACACAAGGTAGGGGGGTTAAGTTGTGGGCACCCCACCCCCCCCAGACCCCACTCGTGGGATAAGTTGTTATTGTTTGATTCTACTTATAGTTATATGTGCCATGATTGTCTTGATGAGCTCAACATTCCCTTGTGAAAGTCTCATCTGTTTTCTTATATGTGTAGTGTGCAAGACAAGGATTTGCATTAGGTATGACAGTATTGGTTGGTGCAGTTCCATACATAAAAGTGGATGCGCTGTTGAAGTTAATTGTTGAGTTGTTGGAGATCTCTTCTTCCATGAAGGGTCAGGCGGGAAAGATTGACTTTGTTCGTAAACTTTTTAGTTTTTCTTATGGTCTGGCTTGACATTTTAAGTTGGTTTTGTAGGACATAAGAGATTGCCTATTGTGATGCTTGTTTGCTTATGGAGCTTTGCAAGATCAAGGAAATTAATGTTTGGAGTTGGTTTTGTAGGACATAAGAACATTCCTTATATAATAATTTGTTGATTCTCTTGTCTTTCTGGCAACAAAGAAGCGTTACTTACAAGAGCCTGCTGTCTCAATTATTTTGGAGTTGGTTGACAAGGTACTTGAACTTTTACAAGTCCGTGAATTGAAAATATAAGCTAGCATGTACATCATCTCTTCCTACTCTTCCTGCAGCATCTTACTGTGTTTGGGCAAGAAAATGTTTATAACACACCCAAAATATCACTTCTTGCTGTTATTCTAAGATGTGCTTTTGTCATGTTTCCAGTTTAGCTGTAAGCAATAAATGTACTTGTGCTTAACCATCTTGTCCTTTTCCTCTAGTTGGTCTTTCCTTGAGATGCATTCTGTTCAGCAGTGTCGCCATCCATAATTTTGTCTTGGTACAACCCAAGGTCATCATTCCCTTTGGTTTTCATCACCAAAAAATTATTCTGAAGCTACTTGTTGAAGCTTCGTTGAATCATATAATTGAAACTCCTGGACTTAAAAGAGTGGTTTGAAGTTGCAACAGAAGTTGGCAATCCTGATGCTTTGCTTCTTGCCTTCACTATACGTTAAAAAAAAAACTGGTGTTGATAATAAAAAGTTTGCAAGCTTCTGCCTTTTCCTTATAGCCCCAGCAGGCTTTTCTCTGTGGAACATCTGTCCTTGCATTCCAATTGCTTGAAGGTGCTACTATACTTTTTCACTTTCCTTCCTTGAAAGGTTTGTTCATATTTTTATCTGCAGACTTTTTTTATGCAGAGGAATCCACTTTCTGTCTGCCACGAACTCAAAGTGTAGGGTATTCCTTGGTAAATATTCTTTTACCGGACAGTCTTGTACAAGATTTGATCCCTCTGCTGCTTTAAGTTCCATAAAAAAACACAAAAAAGGCCGCAAGGGTAACTCAGCAGGAGAAGATATTGAGAATAACCTTAAAAACTTTTGTGATGCTATCATTGAAGGATCACTTCTTTCATCATCTCATGATCGTGAGAACTTGATGTTCACTGTTTGCTGCTTCTCCTTCCAAAACTGCCCACTTTGTGCGTTTACTCCTGTCCTGCAAAGTTGTACAGTGCTTAATGGATGTACTTTCCCCAAAAACACTCAGCTATTAAAAGCCAGCCAATACTTTGTGAGAGAATTATCTGAGTGGGTCAGGCATGATGATATTCGAACAGTGTAAGTTATTGTGGCTTTACAGAAAAATAGCAATGGGAAATTTGATTGCATCACCAGGACAAAAACAGTAAAAAAGTTGATGGCTGAATTAAAAACTGTCTTCATGCATGCTTCTCATTCAGAACTTGGTTCACATGTTCCTGGATGAAGGTCTTGCTTCAGAAATTGGTTCCATAGAAGATAATGATTCATTTGGAGCTGCAGGAACCTTAGAAGTTTTTGACGGTTGGGTTGCAGAATCACTTCCCAATAGCCGGAAGCATCAAACTCTGGATACAAATGCAATGTTCAGGGTGCGAAGAGAAATTCTAAATTTCTGGCAGTTCAGGGTTTATTCTCTTCAACTCTTGGAACTGAGGTGACATTTCTTGAATTAGAGGAGAAGTTTCCATTTCAAGTGCTCTTTGTTGGATGTGAATTGAGCAGCTAAGTTACTGCCGTCAAATGCTCGAAAAGGGTAACTAACTCATGTTGTGTCAAGTGGTGTTAAAGCTATGATCTTGGCGCTTATTTCATGAGATTTCTTACCACATTGTGGAACATTCCTTCTGTTTCAATGTTCAGGTCCTTGAGCTGTGATGATGAAGTAGCATTCAGTAAATTGCAGGATATGGAGTCTCAGCGCTCATGACAGGTAAGATTTTTTGTTGCTTCATTTTGTAGCATCCTAATAAGTTGCTGGCCTACGCACTAGTTGAATGATTCTTGTTTCTTCGCTTATCCTAATTAGACTGAAATGCCTTTGACTTCAAAATGTGATATATTCAGATATACTCTAAATATGCCCATATCTAACTCCATGATTAGCTTTTAGGCATGATCATCATAATGGAAACTAGGGTATATGCTCTTTCAATTCTTGATGATTATACATTTTTTCATGTGAAGTTATCACCTATCAATATCATTTCAGTCTTCATATGATTCCAAACGGGGAAAAAGTTCATGATTTTTTTTTAAAAAAAAGGGATTTTGGGGAGGGGGGGTTAGTAATTGGTTGGAACCAAGTGACATCATAGTTTTTTTGATTGCTCTGGTTGGTATCCTTGACTTATGGATGAAGGATTATGGAACAAATTACAGTACTGTTCGGTAAGGATATTTTCTTTTGACATAAACGAGTCCTCAATCCCAGATTGATGGGATCGGCTATGTGAATCTTTTATATCCATTCAATTCTATTCAGGCCCCACCATCTTGACACGTATTAAATAATTTGTACTTTAAGGCAAATTAAGAGTCTCAAAGCTAAGTGTTCTAATAATGCCATACTTTACCTATTGATACATATATGTCTCTAGTTAGAAAAAAGTGTGTAGATGAATCTTTGATTAATGTGAATGTACCAACAAAAAGCTAGTTTGTGTCTTGTATGGATCCTTTGGGTTGAATTCTTCCATGTCAAGAGATTGTGGGCCTTTTGAAACTTCTCTTGTGTAATTTACGTCTAGCTCTTTTTTATTGCATTCAATCATCATAATGTTGCACATTTACGATTGATGCATCTGGATGGAGGCCAATTCTGGAAACTCTCATTTTATTCTCTATGCTTGCTACTTGACCCCTTTCTGTCGTGTGTGGTCATTTCTCATCTTGTTTTTAATTTTTATTTGATTGAACTTCCATACTAACATCTGCATTTCAACGTCATTTGTCTTAGAGACCTAACACAGCTCCCATGTGTTGGTCTCACAACTATTCTAACATTCTTAACATTCACTTTGAGTATCTTTCTATTGCACAACATTCCTCTAGCACTCATTTTCAGCCATCCTATTTTATTTCTACTTTATATATCTTCGTTTGTTATGTCATTCTCCTAGAAGAGAAAGATATTACCTATATTAAAAGGCTATCGTGAAGCAAAAGATTCAGTGCAAAAGCATATTGATATTATGGTGGCAGATCATGATCTGAAGTTGTGGTCCGTGCATCAAATGTTGCAGCTACCTTTCGTCTGTGTATTATTACTATTGCTAATTTTCTATTTTACAGCCACAAGTACTTTAAATATTCTCAGACGGTCAGACCTGGATCACACATTTCTAAACATGCACAATTTGGATGTTAGCGGGCAGCTTGCTCAGTGAATTTGGGAATTTCTACAGAAGAAATTTGTTTAGGCAAATACTATCCAAGAGTTGAAGCCATCCAGCACTCGGTGCTCAAGTCACTCTTGGAAAGGAGCTTGAGTCTGGCAGCAAAAACTTCCAAGCATAAGAAATCTGCCTCTTAACTTGTTAAAGAAAAAGCAATATGTAGCCTTGATTAGATACAAAATGTTCAAGTCTCGTGGTCACAGTTCTGACATTTTGGATTTTGAAGATAACTGATGCTAAAAATTTATCAGTTTATGCATATACAATGATCAAGTCTAGTCGTCACTGTAAACTGGACTTTATTATATCCTAGGTTTGTTTACAGTGGAATTCTATTTTGGTGTTTAGCACACATTCTTTGTTCTTCTGTTCTAGAACTGATAGTAATACCAGTTCTGATAATGTTTTAGTCTTATGGTACCATCCAAATATGTGGCACAGGAGCACCTATTTACATCTTAGCTACCTTCTTGTCCTGGAGAATTATTCCACTTGTCATTCTCCCCTCTTATTCCATGTCATTGTTTAGATTTGGAATCATTTGGAAGCTAGAACCTACTGAAGGTAGGTGAGAATCTGGTAACACCCTGAGTAAATTTTGCATTGGTATTTTGATTTTTATGTGTAGAATTCTTTTTATTAGACTCAGACGGACTTAAATGGAGCGACCTTGACACTTATGATCATATAGTAGCTTCAACTTGCTTAGATTTGACACGTAGTCGCTGTGTACTTAGGATTACTTATACAACTTGTTTTTTGGACATATGTTTGTGGCAAACATGGACTCCCTAATCTGCAAGAAGCCGAACGAGTAAGATTTGCACGTTTTAAACTAATTGGTTGAATAGATGTTGGAAGTTTCCCATTTCTTTAACAGGATTTGGTAGTGGATGATCCTTTTGAGTCGCTATCACGAAAAGAATAAATGAGTTGCTTGACTTGCAATCTCACTTCAATTGTTGTTGGACTTTGTCAATGCCACTTGGGATTTCAACTAGAGGATGGTAAAGACCAAACGGTTGTGCTAATTAATAAATGATCAATTTGGTATTCTGCTACTGTTCAATCTGGTGGTTTGGTCTCAACACTACCTTTTCATTCAAAGATTTATAATTATAATATTGTTTTGGGTGGTGGCACCTCATTGACCCTCCTATGAGTTATGACGTGTGAAGTCTGGCCAATGTTAAAATTACATCCATTTGCCGTCAAGTTTACGAGTGACTACTACATTTCTTCTTGTATTGAGGGAGAGAACAGGGGCGAATTCAAAAGTTAAAGTCATCAAGTTTAACATCGACTTTTTAAAATCTAAAGTTGGAGTTCACCTCAAGCAAAGCTAGTCTTTTAAACACTTAAAAGGTGACTAGGAAATATTGAAGTCTTGTAGAACTTCCACTTTCTGAGGATCTGAAGCAATTCTAGACAAACAGTATCTAGGGCATATCATCACTGACTCAAAGAATCCCACCTTGGCCTATAAGGCATTATTGGCATCCATGTATTTGATTGCAACTTGAATATGGACATATATTACTATAGTTAGCTGGTCGAACCAATTTTTGGCTTATATATTTAGTAATAAGATCATTATCATATATTCTTGAGCTTGTATCAGATCCATTTGGATTAGTGCAACATACCACATTCACTCATAGTTTGTTACCAATGATGCAAACTTCTTTGTGGCTGCGTATAATTTGCCGAAAAAATAATACTGTTATAACCATCACATGGGTAAAGAGAGCAGGCGATTTGAGTGGAGACCGTCATTTCTGCCATTTTGGATCCTTCACGTGAAAGGAGATAGTTTACGTCTTTACTAAGGAAAGTTTCTTACCACATTTGGCCAACTTCATTAAGTATTTATTACTGTCACTGCACAGCTGAGAGCTACCAACCTATAAATGAAAGAACAAAAAAAAGGCAAAAGGAAGAAGGCTAGCGAAGCTATAAGTTGCTTTCACCATTAAATAATGGAACTACATGAATATAATTGCACTCCATTGTTTACATACCATCTTCTAAAGTCCGACCGATATCACTTCTTTGCCAAAACAATGGGGTTGATTTGCTCTCAAGACCAAACCAAACCATAACATGGCTGAATTTGCAATATTAAGGTCGATTGTAACATGGTATATCTCAAAGTGCAGGCCAGCTATATTAATAATTTGGCACATTGTGAGAATCTTCTCTTTTTTTTCTCCAGGTTGTTAGCTCAATTAGTGGCTCTCCACCGACCAAACACGTTTACTCACGCCATCCCCGCAACACCTTAAAATGTTGCACCACAAAAAATTTGAGAAAGTTGATAGAGCTTGAACAAAAGAAGCAATGTGTGATGTGTTCTTTCAAGAAAAATCATCAAACATTTTAGTGTAAACGAACTGTACAAAAGGGTGTCTCAACTATCTACACATCTCACTCATTAACAGAGGGACCATGTCTAAAATTCCTAAAATTGTGATCCCTAAACGCCACATAACTTTTTGTCATCAACACTACACAAGTCCCCTTCCTCTAGCTGGTCATGTTGCCCATGTGTTTACAGCTGTGCACAAAGGTTTTCCCAAACTTCAAGCTCACCGGATGTGCAAAACAAGAGGACACGAATCGTTATCTCTATACCTCGATATGAAAGAACACAGTAACAACATCACAAGGGGAGACCCAAAAACCAAAGGACACTGCTTGAACCAACAAATCTCAAGAGTGTGCATCATCAGCATCGGAGTCACTTCCAGAAGAACTTCCTGAATCAGAATCTGCACAAGAAATTATATTCAATTAATCAGGCTTTCCACCGGACTCCATTAGAGCCGCAAAAATATCATTTTTCGCATTTGGAGTAGAACATATACCACTAGAAGAGGAGGAACCGCTGCTGGAGCTAGAACCACTAGAGCTACTACTACCACCACCATTATCTTGATCCCGCCCACCACCTTCATGCACAGCACCTTCATCCTTCTCAATTTCCACAGGAGGAAAATTGGCAGCTGGTTCATCATCCTCTATTTCCACATCCTCATCTCCAACATCACCCTTTTTGGGCTTTTTGATGCAGTCATTTTTCTCACTAGTAGTAGGCTGCAAAAAACACATTTTATTAGCCATTCCAATCCTGTAAAAAGCAAGCCCACACAATTTGTTGATCAAAAAGATTTAAGAAAAAATGCAATTTTGCATTACCCCATCTGCCTCCGCAACGGATGTAGTTGCAGCAGAAGCTGCAGCACTGGCGGATGGTGGTCCCAAATTGTTCATCAATGCCTGCCTCTTAGTTTTGCTCACCATCTTCTTCCAATTGGTCACAAACCGATCAAGCTCCCATAGAGTCTCAGTGTCGAGGGCCTCAATGTCGAGCTCAATCTCGTCACCGTCTTGAGCTAAATGTTCATTCCTCTTCCTTATAATCTGCACCAACTGCGGCATCTTCTCTTGTGGTAAACTTTGCAATCCAACTCCTAATTTATGCTTCTCCTCCATACTCATCTCTCTTTTATTTGGATCCTTCGCCCTCGGCTTAGGTTGTTTTCCCATAGTGGCTTTAGCAGCTGATTGAGGCTTTGCCGGTGGTGCCCTCACTGGGGAAGGAGTTGACAATGGGGACTGCTGCCGAGCTGGTGGATTGGGTGGTGGCACCGGTAAAGAGGGCGTTGACGCACTAGAATGATTCTGCATCCGCTCTTGCTTCTTTGAAATATGAGGGGCCGGAGTAGCCTTGGGTTTCTTCACTCTCTCGGGTGTAGGAATGTGATTCCAAGAACTCCCCTGCAACTCATCTACAGGTTGAAAATCCCTCCTGCCGCCATCAAGCTTAATCAATTTATCCTGAAGCGGTCTAAACAGGTCCTCAAATCGCCCAAGAAGCTGCTCAGCAAAGCCATGAACTTTATCTGTTTTAGGGTTATACAACAAGGCATTATTGAAAGTAAGCCTTACATCAGCTGCAAATTCAAAAGGGGTAGGGTAAAAATTCTTGGCCAAATTCAATTTCACCGTCCCCAAATCCATGGGTCGCTTAATAATCTGGTGGTAATCATGAAGACCCAAGGCTTCAGCATCAACAGGGGTATTGAAAATCCACCCATTTTTATGCTTCATCAGCTTTCCCAAAATCTGCCTACAATCCTTCATCATACCTTCCATTCCGATGGCCTTAAGACCACCACCACCACCAGGATTACCAAAATTCCTATTATCAACTCCGTTTGGGAGCTTTTTCGGATCTTTAATGGATCCGGAAGGGGTGGGCCGTTTATTACCAGATAACTTCTTCGACTTGCCTTGAGATCTGGGGTTGGTGGTGCTGAATTGACCGGATTCAATTCGATCCTTAAGATTTCGGATCTGTTCGAGCTCCGCCACCAACCGATTCCGTAGCTCATGGAGCTCGCTTTTGTTGTAAGAGACAACGTTGTAAGTCATATATCCTCCAAGATTGAGGCCGTCAACGTTGGTAGTCGATTCAATCGGCCGTTGATTGAACGAATAGGCATCATCGGACGCCGTTTGCGTCACGGCCGGCGAATCATCGATGTGACGACCGTTAGATGTGTGATGAAATTGCTTCTGCTTTTTCTTAGGGTTAGGGTTATGATTAGGGTTCAGTTGTGTATGAGAAAAAGGGGTTTTCCCCATGAATCCACCACCACCGGCACCACCAGACTGAGCCCAGCTAGATTCATTCCGGCTAGCTAAGACGGCGGATGCCATGAATTACACCGGCGATACTTAATACCGGCGTTTATCTGGTGGAATTGATCGCTATCAGGTGGTGTTGGTGTTAAAATCATGAAATTGAAAGGGACGTGACGTCCACGCGCCCGCCGGAATCCAACAAAATTTCTCCGACCACCGGCGACCACCGCCTTTTAGCTTTGATTAACAAAAACAGGAGAGAAAAATTTGTATTGGAACCCAATGAAGGCAAGGGTTTGAAGGGATTGAGCGAGGAATGAGAGGGGGAGGGCATCGCTTCTTAAAGGCGATGAGATCTGCCCGTGTAAACTTCGGGCAGGGTCCAAACCGTTGATCATCTCCCAGCTCTTAATCTAACGGTGGATAAAAATTTGTTTGCTGTCTGAGAAACTACCCGAGACAATCTGTCATGAACGGCTGAGATTCGTGTTTGGTTACACGTGGCGACAGATCGTGGGGTCAGTTGGGAAGGGTTTAAATAGAAGGTGTTTTTTGTTTTTATATTTTTAGATATTGTAAAAATTGAATGATAAGGGAGTTCGTTTTGAGTTTGAAGTGAATTTGGGTCGCATGTGTCCTGAATTTAGGGTTTTTGAGGTGTGTGGGGCCCACATACACCAGAGGGGGTGGGGTGGCTGACGTGGAAGGGGATGAAATCGTGAAAGAGAAGCAAAACGCGCATAGGGGTAATGTGTTGTGTGTGTAAAAAAGTGTTGACGTGTCAGGAAAATACTGTCAAACAATGGAAGCTTTGTTTAATGTTGTTCTAACATACTCCTCGTTTTAATATAGTTGACATGATTATTCAAAATATTTATTTCAAAATAATTATCATCAATAATTTTTTTTTTTTAATTTTACCCTTCACCTCATTTATTCTAGAATTAAAAAGCATGTAAATAAAAATTAAAGAATTAATAAAAAATATATTAATTAAATTATACTTCTAATTAATTTTTTCTTAAAAATTATCCAAAATATAAACCTGTCAATTATTTTGAAATGGAGAAAGTATAATATATATATATTTTAATATTCAATATTCATATTAAAATTTAATTAATTTTAAATTCATGTAACATTAATTTTATTTTTGGATATAACACTCTTAACTTGATATTTTTTCATATTTAGAGCTCATATCAAAATCTTAATCATCCTATCACTATGAGTATAATGTGTAAGGTAATTTGCCCATGAACGTTTAAAAAGCCGACTTTCCTTTTTCCATAATTCACACTCGTACCCTTCACAAACCTTTTTCTACTCTTTTGGCTTACTTTATGTGATAATGCCTAAATTGAACACAAAGTCTTTAGTTTCTATTTTCAACTATATTTATGCCTAATGTTAAAAAAAAAAATACTATATTTATGCCTAAGTTAATTTCTTTGTAACGAAAATATCATTTAGTTTTAGTGAAATATCAAGAGAATCACTAAACTAAAATTACTTAACGTCACCTAAATATTTTAAAAAGTTATTAGAAGAAAACAAAACAAATACTTTATATGATACTTAAGAAAGTTAAATGACTGTTTTATTGTAAAAAAAAGTATTTGGTCCTTTTGTGAAGCTTAGGTTCAATTAAGTAATGTTTTCTTAAAAGAAATAATTTAGTGATTTTCAATTATATTTAAGCTAAATTTGTTACACATAAGTTAGCGAACAATCACCAAAAAATTAAAAGAATTTAACAATTTTCCTTACTAATGATGGCAGGATTTTACTTCTAAATGTTCACAGTAAAATAAATTTTAATTTAAATATTATAAGCACGTATGTAGCATAAAAGTTATAAGACGATTATGTGTCCTTTTTTATTTTTGGTGGATGATTGTGTCTATCTTTTTTTTTTTTTTTTGGTATATTGTAAAATATTAAAATCTCTTATGAGTTATACAACATTTCCATATTAGTAGGTCTTTGTCATGTCTGTAATCTTCGTTTATTAGATATTATATTATTATATGTATGTTTATTTATCTGTTTTTTATCGAGTTATCAATTATGATAGTGGTTAGAGTTTTTTCTTAATGAATTAATTGATATTTAATAATAATAGTATTAGATTATAATTTTACCTTAGTCAATATAACAAGTTCTTGTTTTTGACTTGAAGCGAGTTTCTAAAATTTTGGATTTAAGATATGTGTTTTGCTTTGTTATATCAATCAATGGTTGCATTTTTGAATATTGATGATATATTTAGGTTTCTCTTAATTTTTTCTTGAGGACTTCTAGATATGCATGTTTAATTTGTAATAATATATTGATTTTGAATGTTGCATATTATATATGTATTATTTAGCTTTATTAGATTTCAATATTTGTTTTTAAAAAAATTCTTGACAGCTGAATCGGTAATTAGAATGTTAATGATCAATAATCAATATTTCAATAATTTTCATATTTATAAATTGACAATCGATAAATTGGACCAATATCTTTTAAAATAAAACTAAACTATCCCATAAGTACTCTAGTGATAGGAGTAAACGAAAGAGGCAAGAGCAAACTATCAACAAGTCTTGATACTTTGTTTCCTAATCTCAAACAACAAATAGCGCATTAAGCTCATTTAGGATTTAATTAAGAGATAATCATAGACACCAAATTAGTGGTAGACAAAAGAAGAGGGCAAAAGTGGGAATCCAAACACTTGAAGGGTTCAAAAGATAAAGAAAGAAAAAACAATATTTTATCATTTTTTTGGGTCCCACAAAAGAGTAAAAGACAACTAAAATTAATCCCTCCGTCTATCTTTGCTTGTCCACATTTCTATTTTGAAATATCTAATGATATTTGTACAGTTTTAAAAGCAATACATAATTTATCCTTTTTTTCTCATTTTAACATTGATATTAAATACTATTTATCTCTCATTATATTTTTTAAAGTAAAATATTTATTATATTTAAACAGTTATTTGATAAATTATTACTATTATTTATTGCTTCTTAATTTTTGTATCAATAGGAAAGTGGATAATTATTTATTGACGGAGGGAGTAGCTACTAATGTATAGGTGGCGTCACATTCTTTGCAAATTTAAAACGCGCCCCCCCACGCCACCCTCCCCACCCCGCCTTCCCTAGAAGCTTCTAATATTATCATTACATTACAAATTTACAAATTACAATTCCAGATCCATTTTCTCGTTCTTCACTTTCTTTCTTTCTTTCTTTGCAAATTCCCAAAATAAACTTGTGAGTTTTTTCTCCGATGAGAGAAAATCGTTAAGAGAAAGATTGTTAGATCTGGTTGTCCGGCAGCTATTTATCGGGAAGAAGTTGCCGTATTTCATATTCGCCGTCGAGTTTGAAGTTTCTTCGCCGGCGGCGTTTTTTGTGGGGCCCAATTTTGGTATGCGAGAATTAGGGTAAGTGGCCTAATTGGGCCTGGAGTTGTGTTTGGGCCAAGCAGCCCAAACTGTTGTTGCAAGCGTGGGTCAGGCTATTGACAGCTGGAGATAATTGGTTCGGTTTGTAAGGTCCAAAACATGTGTGAATGTACTGGATCTTAGGTGACGGTTGGACCTATTCTAGTTTGTTGGCTCTTGTTTAGCAGTATTTCTCTCTTTTTTAAAAAAAATAAATATTGGTAGTGTTAGTTTTTCGTTGATTGGCTGGGACATACTCTGCTAAAAACTGATATCTTTTAAGTAAAAACACAAAATATTGTTTGATGCTTGAAAGTAAACATGCTTAAGCTTTATTAGGGGAAAAAACATAAGCTCCAATGTCATGAGTCCCACTCGACACTTCAAATTGTCTAGGATATTGATGGGGTTAATTTGTCATTTTTCTTTCTTAATAATAAATCAAGAATTAGGGATTATTCGCTGGAAATTGCATCGATTTTGATACCTAGAGATATTTTACTATTCCCTTTGATATTTGGGAATAATGTCAATGTGTGAACTCTCAATGCATTTATGTCCCCCTTGTTGTTCTATTTTTGCTTTTGTCACATTTCAACTCATTATAAGTGATTCATTTAATAAATAAATAGAGGCGGTCAATATGGAGAGTCCTCTGTATGACTTCACTCAATCTCTAGTGAAGTTACATCATATAATAGGGAGGAATTACGTTCCCCACGCCTTTCACACGGTTTTGCACCATTTTTATTATTTTAGTCTTCTTTTGACAATACTATGTTTATGCATAACCTTTTTGAATATCTGTTACAATTAGTGCGTGTGTGCGTGGAATATGTCGCTAGCCTTGAAAAAGACTACTCCCTCCGTTTCAAAAAGAATGACCTACTTTTTTTTTTAGTCTGTTTCAAAAAGAATGATTCTTTCTTTTTTGGTAATATTTAATTCTACCTTTTCACGTGACATGTTTAAGATCACAAGATTAAAAGGTATTTTGGTATATTTGACACAATTTTAATTTATGACCACATAATTCAAAAGTCTTTTTTATTTTCATAAATTTCATGACAAGTCAAATTAGGTTTTTTAAACGGAGGGAGTATTATTTTGTGTCTCATAGTAAAGTTGCCTTAGTTGACTCAAAGTTTCGAGATTCAAAAGTAGAAAATTTTACTTCACTAATTTGTAAAATCGGCGACGTTTGTATTTATCTTTTACGAGAAATGAGTTCTAAAATATTTCAATATCTTTTTAAAAGAAAAACATTAGTAAGTTTTAATGCGTGAAATATATTTGCTCGACTCGTTTGTAATACTGTATAAACTACTTATTCTTGCAACTAGCTAAAGTGAATATCAGCTAGCTTCTTGCTTGAAAAATTTATTTATTTTTGATGCTATTTGACTTTTGTTTAGGGAAAGTGAAAATAAAGAAAGAAGTAAAGAATGAAAGATTTAAGAGAAATAGTATAGAAAATTTTCTTGTATTCGATTGAATTGTCTCTGTACAGTGCAAAATGCTCCTACTTATACAACGGAAAAGATGCCAACTCTATGCTTCCCTAACAAACTCCTAACAAACTCAGAATAAAGAAAATACCAAAATAAAAATGTAGATACATGGTATTATACTAGAATACCCTTTCTATATTTATTCTACAATATATACACCTGACAACTTAAATAGGCTATACACGTGTTCAACATAAAGAAAAAGGAATCAACTTCTTTCTTCTTCTTTGTATAATGTCTTCTTTGAACTTAGGTCACAGTTTTAGCTACTTCTTCCTTTCTCCGTACATGGTGAACCATCGGAGACTCTGCCGGAGATAATTTTCCAGCAATACCCCCCCTCAAGTTGGAAATCCCTGAGCGAACTCCCAACTTGCCTAACAGATGTCGATGAAGAGGACCAGAAAGGGATTTTGTAAAAATGCCGGCTATTTGAGAAGAGGAAGGAATAAAAGAAAGAGAAATCAGACCATTAACCAGTTTCTCACGAACAAAATGACAATCTAATTCGATGTGTTTGGTGCGTTCGTGAAAAACTGGATTTTTAGCTATATGAATTGCGACTTGATTGTCACAATGAAGTGGAATGGGGAGAGAAGGAGGAGCAGAAAGATCAGTTAAAAGTCGCACAATCCAAGCAATTTCAGCAACTAAGCGACGCATTGACCTATATTCGGCCTCCTCAGATGAGAGAGCAACTACAGGTTGTTTCTTGGATTTCCATGAAATAGGAGAACCCCCTAAGCTGAGAAAAAATCCACTTACAGATCGACGAGAGTTGGAACAAGCCGCCCAATTGGAATCACAACAGGCGAGAAGTTGGAATGAAAGAGTAGGAGTCATATATAACCCAAGTCCTGGATCTTTGCTTATATAGCGGAGAGTGTGTAAGGCAGCTTGATAATGTCCAGTACAGGGGACTTGCATGTATTGACTAAAAGACTGAACTGCAAATGATAGGTCTGGTTGGGGATTAGTTAAAAAATTGAGCTTTCCAACTAATTTCCTGTAAATAGTGGGATCAAGCAATAGAGAACCACAATCTGCAGAAAGTTTGAGACTGGGATCAAGAGGAGATGAAGCAGTTCTGGAATCCAAGCAATCAAAGTCTGCAAGAAGATCCAAAGCAAATTTGCGTTGTGTAATAAGTAGTCCACCTTGCTGTCGAATAAGTTCCAGACCTAGAAAATAATAAGCCAATCCAAGATTCTTGATCTTGAATTCAATGTCAAGAAAAGCTTTAATC
The DNA here is from genome assembly GCA_031232105.1 of Capsicum rhomboideum. NCBI lineage: Eukaryota > Viridiplantae > Streptophyta > Magnoliopsida > Solanales > Solanaceae > Capsicum > Capsicum rhomboideum. Next base: position 140,100,577 of record CP124719.1, on the reverse strand, counting down.
GTAGAGATTTCAGACTCATCATTCCCCGTGATAAGGATATCGTCGATATAAACAGCTATGATGGTGATCAAAGAACTAAAAGATTTGTAAAACAAAGAGTAATCATTGAGTGAGGACATGAAACCTCTAGTCCCCAAAGCACAAGACAGCCTTGCGTACCATTGACAAGAGGCTTGTTTTAGCCCGTACAAAGATTTTCGAAGCCGACAAACAAGTGAAGAAGAAGGAGCACTGAGTCCCGGAGGAAATTTCATGTACACCTCTTCATTCAAATCTCCATGTAAGAAAGCGTTATTCACATCCAATTGATATAAATTCCAACCTCTTTTTACTGCAATAGCTAGAATGCATCTGATAGTAGTGTGTTTAACGACCGGTGAAAATGTTTCGGTATAATCCAAACCTTCTCTTTGTATGTCACCTCGAATTACTAATCTTGCTTTGAGGCGTTCCAAGGATCCATCGGACTTCAATTTAACCTTGTATACCCATTTGCAGGCTAATGCTTTCTTTCCTTCGGGCAAAGGAACCACATCCCAAGTCCGGTTGGCATCCAGTGCCTCAAATTCGTGTCTCATTGCAGCTTCCCAGACTGGATGTTGGACTGCTTGTTGGTAAGAAACTGGTTCAGAAATTTGACAAATAGAGTGTACCATTCTCTGATTGTCATGTGTTAGAGTAGAAAAAGAGAAAGTGTGCAAGGAAAGAAAAGGAGGATTAGGAGAAAAATCAGAAAGTGCAGCATTGCATATATAGTCTGATAAGAACCTTGGTTTGTGATTCTCTCTTTGTGATGTTCTCAAAACTGGTCTTGATGCTGAAGCTTCACCTTCACCTTCATTTGGAAGTTGTGACTTGGAAGTTGTGACAAAGAGTGATCAATATGAACAATTGGACTAGGAGAAGAATGAGATGATATAACAGGGGAAATAGGAGGATCTGAAGGAGGTGAAGCAGGAGGAACTGAAGTCTGAGTAGGTGAAGAAGGGACAAAAGGTGTAGCGGAAACATGAGATGGAGAAGAGGGACTTGACACAATGGGACTAGTATTGCCTGGGTATAACTGAGAAAGAGTAGAAGAATCATGGGAAGTAAAATGAGTAGGAAAAAGTTTAGAAAGAGGTGTAGGATAGGAAAAAGGAAAGACAGTTTCAACAAACTTAACATCTCTGGACACAAGAATTTGCTTGTTCATCAAATTCAAAATCCTGTAACCTTTCTTCCCAAAAGGATACCCAAGAAAAATTCCAGGCACAGCTCTAGGATCTAGTTTATCCCTATTTCTAGCTAATGTAGAGCTGAAACATAAGCATCCAAAAGTTCTAAGCAAACTATAATTTGGTTCTTTGTCAAAAAACACTTGATAAGGAGTTTTGTGATGTAGGACTTTGGTGGAAAATCTATTTATTAGATGAGTAGCAGTCAAGAGTGCATCTCCCCAATATTTTTTAGGGGCATGAGAGTGAAACAACAAAGCTCTAACTGTTTCTAAAAGATGTCTATGCTTACTTTCCACAACTCCATTTTGATGTGGGCTTGCTACACAAGAAGTTTGATGTATTATTCCCTGAGAGGATAAAAAATCCTTTTGTGCAGTCCCGGTACCCAATTCAAAAGCGTTGTCTGATCTTATGATTTTTACTCGGGTGGAAAATTGTCTTTCCACAAGTGAGAGAAAAGATTTTAAAATAGAAAATGCACTAGATTTTGTGCTAAGAAGGAAAATCCAAGTGCTTCTTGAGAAATCATCTACAATAGTGAGGAAGTACTTCTCACCTTTGTAGGTAGGTGTTTTACAAGGTCCCCAAGTGTCAATATGTATTAATTCAAAACAGTGACTAGAAGTAATGCATCTAGTAGGAAAAGGGACTTTGGTTTGTCTTGCCAAAGGATAAATAGTACAGGGAATTTCTTTGTTGTATGCAATGTTAATTGGTAAACCTTTTATGTGTTTCATAGTATTGAAAGGTAAGTGTCCCAATCGACTATGCCATAGATTTGCTAAAACTTTAACATTGGAAACTGAAATTTTTTCATTATCTTTGAAATTTGCAGGACAAACAAGACTCTGAATACTAGAGCATGAAGCTCTTGGACAAACTGAAATAGGAATAGAACTAGACTCTATAGAACTAGACTTGAGCAATCTATCAAAAAGAAACATTGAAGTAGTGGACTTGACATGATTGTCTTGCAGTGAATGTGAAGCTCCTTGCAGCACATATAAACCAGTAGAAACATCACCAAAAGCTACCTTCATCAGAGAAGGGTCCTGTAGAGTGCAACCAATTTTGGTAAATGTCAGACTACAATTAAATTGCTCACATATTCTACTAACTGAGAGTAAATTATGTGTGAATGCAGGAACAAGAAGGACATCATGAAGAATAATATGAGGTGTTAATTTTAGCTTTCCTACACATGTAACAGGGACTTTATGAGAGTTAGTTAAATGAACCATTATTGGTGATTTAAGAACAATAACATCATGCAGTAAGGATTCATCAAAAGTCATATGTTATGTTGCTCCTGAATCAATGATCCAAGATTTGATAGGAGACTTAGAAGAAAAAGGGGAAATGATTTTACAAGCAGTCTGCATACCAGCCATGTTAGCACTTGCATTGAGCTCAGAATTTGAGGTACTGGAACTACCTCCCTGCATAGACTAAAACATATGAATGATCTGGTCACATTGTTCCTTCGTGAAACTTTGATTAGTAACTGAGTTTGATAGTGTATTCCCCTATTTTCCTATGTTGATGAAATCATATGCCTCTGTTATATTTGCCTGTTGAGTACCAAAAATGTCTTTTCCTTGTTTGTTAATTTTGTAATGTTGTGGATATCCCACCAACTTGTAACATTGTTCCTTCTCATGTCCTGTTTTCTTGCAGTACCTGCAATACAGATCACTTTTCTTCCATCTGTGTCCAGCCATAAAAGCAGAAGATTCAGTAGTTATCTGATGGTTAGAATGTACCTCTCGCTGTGTTTCTTGGTGTAGTATGATAGAGTATGCCTGTGCTGCACTTGGTAAGGGCTTCATCATCAAAACGTTTCCCCTCACTCCAGTGTATGCTTCATTGAGTCCCCCATCATAAACTGTATCAATTTCTGATCTTCAAGCATTTTGTGGTTGTGCTCCTTAGCTCCACAAGTGCAGTCACAGGAACAGGTCATGAAAGTGTCTAGCTCCTTTAGCTGATCCCAGATCCTCTTCAATTTAGTGAAGTAGGACGCTACATCACTCGATCCTTGAGTGATCATGTTTAGCTCTCTTTGAAGCTGAAATAGCTTGGTTCCATCTGCTTGTCCATATCGCTCTTCCAACTCGTTCCATAGATCTACAGCAGTCAATGAATAGATAACACTCTCAGCCATTTCTCTGCTTAAAGAGTTCAATAGCCAAGAGAGGACCATGTCATTACAACGAGCCCACTGAACAAACATTGTTGAATCCTTTCTTGGTGGTTTGCAGGTTCCATTTATGAAGCCTACTTTGTTTTTGGCTGACAAGGAGATCAAGACACCTCTCTTCCAGTTGCCATCATTGGCACCATCAAAGATGTTGTTTATGAGGCTCATTCCTGGAGAGTCAGACGGAGAAATGAAATAGGGATGAGATATATCGATCTTGTTTGCATCATCCTTTGTAGCCACTGTTTCAGCCATGGAAAGGAAAACAACAACAACAACAACAACATACCCAGTGTAATCCCACCAGGTGGGGTCTGTGCCATGGAAAGGAAAAATGGCTAAAAAAAAAATGTGTGGAAGAGTAGTGAGCTTAAAGCTCTGATACCATGAAAGATTTAAGAGAAATAGTATAGAAAATTCTCTTGTATTTGATTGAATTGTCTCTGTACAGTGCAAAATGCTCCTACTTATACAACGGAAAAGATGCCAACTCTATGCTTCCCTAACAAACTCCTAACAAACTCAGAATAAAGAAAATATCAAAATAAAAATGTATATACATGGTATTATACTAGAATACCCTTTCTATACTTATTCTAGAATATATACACCTGGCAACTTAAATAGGCTATACACGTGTTCAACATAAAGAAAAAGGAATCAACTTCTTTCTTCTTCTTTGTATAATATCTTCTTTGAACTTAGGTCACACCTTTAGCTTTTTCTTCCTTTCTCCGCACATGGTGAACCACCGGAGACTCTACCGGAGATAATTTTCCGGCAACAAAGAAAAACAAACAAGTTCTTCTCTGATCCAATTATAAAGATTATTTGCTAAACCTATGTTGAGTTGGAAGGATAAGGTTATGATTTGGAAACAAATTAAGCAAATGATGAGAACTGCTCTTTTACTAAACCCAAATCATGCATTTGACATTCCTATGGAAAACAAATTAAGTTTTGCACGACATATCTAGGCTTGGAACATTGGAAATTAAATGGTGCCAAATTAAAGGAGTCCTACAACCACCTTATGTTTGTATTGTAGACGTGTTAAATTTAATTTTCTTTTTTTTTTTCCCCCGATGTTAATTGTCCCATCAAAACCGAAAGAAACAAATGAAATGCCAACCATTTTATTTTTATTGGTAATAGAATCATGAACAAGTCAAATGAAAGTCCAATTTCCTTTTGTTTTCTCCCATAAAATATAAGAAAGATCATATTAACTTGATCCTATGAAACAATATCATCAATTTGGCAGTCGTTGAATTGACTGCTTAGTGCAATATTTTTTGCTATGTATATTGTTTATATAGATAAGTAATGTGAACTCTATTTGCTCTGCATATTGTTTCTGTAGAGTTTGACAAGAAGCTCTAATTGAACAAGCCTATTTACAGACTACCAGTAACTAATATAGCACATTTGTCTAACAAGCCCTTACATACTTTCTTCCATTTTCTTACTATGGTAAAACATGAAAACAAATTGAAACTAAAAAGGATCAAAAGAAAGGATGGTAAGGAATAAATTACAGTGAAAAACTTTTTCACCAAAATCTCTCATCCCACAATTTTCTGTCTTATTTCTTGATCATTACTTCTTTTCTTTTTTTCTTTTTTTTTTTCAATTTATCTTTTGTTCATTTTGCTGTTAAATGATCGACTGAAAGAAGTACGAAAATAATGGCACACGAAAAGGAAATAATGGGAAAAGAGAGGTAATTATATAAAAGATCAAGATTGGTAATTGTCAATATTGGATATGAAAAGGAAATAATGGAAAAAGAAAGGTAATTATACAAAAGATCAAGAATGGTAATTGTCAATATCGGAGTTGATGTCAAACACGTAGCTTGAAGAATTATCTACAAGATTGTATACCACACGAAGGCTATACGAAGAAGGGAAGCTTTGGAACTAATTAAAATTGTAGTGTGACTTATGCGTCATGTGCTCAAGCCGTAGAATGAATCACTAATATGTATGTTAGCCGTTAGGTGGAATTAGCCATTAATGCATGGTTTAGTGTACGCTACTGCTCTTTCACCCTAAAAGGTGAGGCCATTTTGGTAGTATATATAACGCATTGCATTATTTTTATTCCTTTTGTTTGGTAATTGGTGAATTATTAAAACCAGAAAAAAGAGATCAAAAGTAGTAGTAGTGCCATCTCTTTTATTCACTTAGAACAACAACGAGGACAGGGGCTTACTATAGTACATACATATAGTGACAACTATCAGAAATTCCCTTTTGGCTGCTAATAACTACAGTATATATGTAACTGCATCATCTACCATTCTAGGTAATATAACTAATTTTTATGGACCCAAAAAGAAAAAAGATAGAGATAATATGCTGAATACTATTGACACAAGGACATTAATTTAAGTACTTGAAAAAAAAAAAAAACTAGATGCAGAGGAAAGGATCCCAGCAGCAAGAGTCGAGGAGGCAACAACAACATAAAGTTGCCAGGCTGCAAACAAAAGTCATTAATTAAACAAGTTATAAACATAGTATACATATTTTTTACTATTTTGAACATAATAATAAATAAACGGAAACGAATGGAGTAATAATAATATTACCAAGCCTCGAGAAAACCTGGTTGGCTCCTAGGAGGGGCAGCAGTATAAGTATACATAGGAGGTGCCAACACCGGAGGTCCCTCGTAATAACCTGTTACAAATTGATTCTATTACTATACTTTTTCAGCATCAAATTCAACACCAACTTTGGTGTGTTTATTCTTTTATACATATTGAATCCCCAAAGTGGAAATAATGTTGATTGATCCAGGAACATAAAGACGTAAAAGTATCATGTTACTTATTCGGTACTTAAAAGACCAAGTTATCTTAGCAATTCAAATAAAAGTATTTCAAACTCATGAAGACAGAGATGTTTAACCTGGAGCGGGGTAGGGTACTTCACTCATATTGATAGCTGTTTCTCAAACTTGTTTCTGTTAAATCTGAATTTTGGGGACAGAATCAGTTGAACTTTGAACATACAAGGAACATCATCAGAAAAGGACGTGGTATTTATATTGTTGGAATACGTTGTGTCCAAGTGACACCTGGGTCGGTTATCCATGACAAATAAAACCAATCATGACAACTAAATTTATATTAGCTTGAATTCAAATAAATACGGAACATCCAATCATTTTCTTTATACAACAACCTGGTGCTAATTAACACTAGAAATTAAATTTCTTTTGTCGCCCCAAAAAGAAAATTTGTGTTATAGATAACACATTATATTACTTATACACACGAAAATAAATTTAAGTTTGGCGGTTTGGTGCACCAAGTATCACATGCAAATTCAAAATTTAGTGATAGGCTTCTGAATTGTTCACATCTTGGATCTATAAATTGACTCATCTCCATAAAAGAGCCGATGTTTGAGTCCCACATTGTTGGAGAGAAAGGAGAATTGGTATTTTTATCATATGATTTTGGCAATTCTCACCATGAATTAGCTTTTGTGGTTGCATTAAGCTCAAAGTCCGTTTTCTTATTGGAATGATTGTGGAATATTGTGAAATTCGCCTTAACTTAGTTCTGTCTAGAAGTGAATGTACAGACAATATTGCTTTATTGCATATATATGTATTTGGCATGTGAACGAAAATGGAGTAGGTGAATAAAGGTACTATATTATTTGACAATTTTATTTGCTTAAACTCGTACAACCCAACCAAGAGAATAAAAACTTTTGAAGATCCTTACCCTATTCCTTTTTTGCATTATTATTCCTTGATGGACATGCATGCTAATGAGAAACTCGATTGGACAGTTTGTAAATGCCTATTACTAATAAGCAGGAAAAGAATAAATGTGTGGCAAGCAATGCTCATAATTAATGCTTTGCTTCGTGCTTACTTTTGTTAGGCTACATGTTCTGGAAAGTAGATTCATTTACCTCAAATTATGTCGTTAATTGATATGATGATGATGAAAAAACTGTTCTGTTATTTTCCCACTGCTTCAAGTGTCTTTTTTTACCACCAAAGGTTATATTTGAACAGTAAGTACTTCCTTTTTTTTTTCTTAATCAAAGTTCTTGCGGGTTTTGAATATGAAATGCCTTTGGTAGAGAACACTTTGTTCTTAAGGTAAAACTTTTCGGTACAAATCTGAATTAGTTGAGCCTCAAAACAAAAACCGAAGAGAAATTTATAAGAAATTGTCTTTGCGTTGATTTGGGCCTTTTTATTTGCTTTCTGCAGTGTTTTTCCCATTATATATATACTGAAAGATCTATTAATGGTGATCGATTTACAAACTGGCTGTCCATAGAAAAGATTTAGGGGGCAGAAAAAGGGGCCAAGAAAAAGATGCAAGTCCAATTTTTGTTTTGTAGATTACAGTATTAAAGCAACAAACAAGAACATATCCAGTACAGTTCCACGGCTAGTTTACAGTATTACATCCTTCACAATTGTATTCCATGATTTGTATACCGTACCATGGATAGTGGATTCATAAATATATTCTCAACTCAAAGGTACAGAATGCAGAAAGGGACCGCATAATGAAACTGCAACTCTCTCAAAGAGTTAAAAAGATTCAAATTAAAGAAGAAAATTACAAGATAATATATATTGTGATGATGTTCCTAAAGAACTTTGTTTACATTACAATTCTTATTTGGTACTACAAAATGAAGCATAAAGAACAACTGAACTTAATTGGCAGCCAGGGAGGAGCACACCTTAATTAATAATTACCAGAAACAGATTACCGAGGGATCACAGCAACACTCATCTAACAGGCAACAACAACACAGAGCTGCTAGACTGCAACAAATCACAACACAAAAATAAAGAATTAAAAGGAGAAACAAAAACACACACACAAAAAGAAAAGGAAATTTGCATACTAACTAACGGTTACTATAGGTAATTTTTTTTTTATGTAAATCAAATTAGTCACCATGATATTCTAAAGTAATCATGAGTATGAAAATTATACAACGTCAATGTAACCACCATAAATCCACTAAAGAAAAGCTAAAAACCGCTTTATTTTTTGGGGAAGTTACCTATCTGATCATTCGGCCAAAAATATTTATAATCGTTAGCCAACATACATATATTTTAATACTATTTGCTCATTTATCTATTTTAATTTTTTCGCCAGATCGCTACATAAGTTAATTTTCCTCCTTTCTTTTCAATATTTTGAAAATCATGATATATGTATGAACAAAATTTAGGATAGTAGAGGGGAACTTACCATCCTTCAAGAAAACCTCTATTTTTCTGAGGAGGAGCAGCAGCATATGTTGGTGGTGCCATCACAGGAGGGGGAGGACCCTGATAATACCCTATATATTTCACCAAACACAAACTAATTATTTTTCTTAAATCTTACCAGCAGACCATATATAAAATCTACATAGCATAGACCAAAAATAAAAATATTTGGATCATGTGTTATTTACCTTGACCTTGAGAGGGATATGGGTAACCATATTTTGGTGGTTCATTCATGTTTTAAAAAGTAAATAGCAAAACTGAAGAGAAAAGAATAGAAGCTTGATATATATGAAAACTAAGAGTATAATTTTGGAGTGGATTTATTCTTATATATACAGATTCTCACAAAAGCTTTTGATGAGAATATGATTCCTTTCACTTCTATAGTTTTTTAGGTACTACATTAATTTGGATTGGGATTGGGGAAAGGAAGCAACTAGAGAAAAAAGGGAAGGGCCTAGAAGGGAGAGAAGAATAAAGGCACCTTCTTTCTTAGCCAGTAGCTAGACAATATTGTCAAAAATTGCAGCTCTCATATATAGCAGAGTATTTTTAGTTTTTGCGTTTTGAATCACGATATCTTTTGTTTACTGACTTTTAAATAGTTTATTTGTACGTAAATTTTCAACACAAATATAAAATTTGTGCCAAAATTATTAAGAGTAATGCTGGCTCGCCCTTGCCCATATATACAAAGAAAACATCTTGATGTTTATTGTTGTTGACATCAATGTTCTCTGATGGAGTTGTTGGCTGTTGCAACTCTATCTATGCAAACACTATATAGTGACATTTGGCAATGGTACAGCAGCTTAAAATCCTTAACTTCTTTCTAACTTGGAATTTTATATTTTTTTTAAACTAAAATGTATTTGAGTATATAATCTATAGCCATTTACTATAATTATGGATGTATTCTTATTTTCAGTTATGGTTAAATTATTTAATTTGATATAAATGGATATCAATTCGTATTTAGTATCTTTTTACTACCTACTTTCTAGTGAGGCTTGCGTTCTCTTTTTGATTTTTATCTAGTGTTCGATACTCATATTGAGGTCCAATTAATTCACATTCATCTATTTCTAGGACAACGTTTCCAATATAATTTTTTTCATAGTCGATAATTCATGACTAAAACCTCAAATTTCTAGTTAAGAATAGAGGAATTTCGAGCATTCCACCACATGTTTGTAGGCTTTTGTTCTGAGCTGCCTTTTCACCGACTCTCTCATCAACTTTTGCAACAATTTTCGGTCAACACTGAATTTATTGCAAAATTAATTTGTGCTTTATCAAGCTGGATGGTCCAAAATTTAAATCTAGTTCTCAAAAGTGAAAAAATCTAGGTTGTGCAAATTCAATTTTCCAAAACTTTAGTTTTGAAGATTGAGATGTGCTTGGAATTTGGACAACAAAAGTTGTGAATATTTATTGGATGCAATCATGCAATGCATGTGAATGTAGCACTGTCAAAAAATTTACAACATTATTATAAATTTTTCCATGTATTTGCCACATTCAGTTTAGTACACATTTGTCACTGGATAAATTAAAATGATATTAATTTATTTCCAACTATTAAAGTGATACGCATACATGTTATATCTTACATATGACAAAATAATTTCATAGATATTGAATAAATCAAGAAGCCATATTTTATTACTTATAAAATGGAGCAAAGAAGATAAAGGAGTTAATAGGAAGAGGTCAATAGTTGGATAAGGCAGTTACGAATGGTAGGGGTGTAAATGTTACAGTTATAGCATTATTTTATAAAATTTATACCGTATTAATTTTTTAATTATTTTATTTTATATAACTAAAATTAGACTTTTCAAAACTCTCCCATCATCTCGATTTTTCTTTGAAATCGGTACAATTCCGTTAATTTTTGATTTTTTTTTAAAAAAAGTACAAAAACTAGAACACACTATCATGTATTCTTGTGTATGACTTTGACAAAAACTCTCTAGATATTTTTTTTATTTAAAAGGTGATGAATCAAGACTAGATATTCATCTCATTATTTTACAATAGTGTAAAATAATATTAAGCAAAGACAAAAAAAATATAGTTTAGATCACATGAGCAGAAAGAAATCAATCAACATGAAACTCAAGAATCGAATCTACTTAATTATTCAATAAGAGAAATTTAAGTCAGACGAGAGAAAATATATTTAATAGCTTGCAACTTGCTACCCAATATCGTTGAAGTACCTTGTAGCCTACTAGTTACTACTCGAGAGTAGATGCTATAACTATTTAGTTTTGACCAGAGTAGTTCAATAAAATTCAATAAGTGTTAACTGACAAATATTAATGTTGCAGTTGCATTGAAGTTCAATATTCATTCATGATTCCTTTTCGAGTCAGGTGCCTCGATGGCTATGCACTAAACATTGCTAGCCCCGGTCGAACACTGTCATACCGGCGTCACCATCCCAGGTACGGTGGGCACGGAGGGTGATAGGTGGCTCTGATACCAATATTACAATCTTAGGAGAACCACACCCCAAAAGCTAGTTATTAAGGTGGGAGAGTCCAAGGCTATAAATACCTCACACTAACTCTTTGATTTTGAGAAAGTTTCACTCAATCTGAATCAGAATATTCTTATTTCGTTTGATTTTTCAATTTTATTTATTTTAATTTAACTATGTTGCCACTTGTAGTCGCTTCCATCTACCCAGATCTAAAACAAAAAGTTTAACATCTATTATTCTTAAACTTAATATATATAAAAATATTTTACACTTGTATTATTCGGTACGATTCGATTATGTTTTTGATTAATTTTTTATAAAATAAAAAAATCTATCCAATTATTCGGTACGGTTATAAATTTATACAAAATCCATCGATTCTATCAAAAGAAATCTAAAAATCGATTCAGTATAGTACGGTTCGGTTGATTAAGTTGATTTTTTGAAAATCATTCAAACCCCTAATGAATGGTAGGTGAAGAATGAAAAATGGTGGATTGAAATTTTTAATGTCAAAATTTATTTTCTTATTTTATTTGTTTGCCAAAAAATGGGTTTATAACTCCTAGAACAGTGATTTAACCTAAATAGCCACTCATTTGATTACATAAACTAAAAATAACCTAAGGGTATATAATATATGTATAATGTATACATAATATATGTGTAATTGCGTAAAATTAATCTATAAGTTTTGTATTAAATCGGAATGGCTCTTCCCATGAGTTTTTCTTCTTTTTCTCTTATTATTCTCTTTGTTCCCAACTTCCTATTGCTGAGTCATTTTCACACCATTTGCCCATGGGGAAAACAACACCCATAAAACACATCGGTTCTGACCCGGGGAATAATTGGTATGGTACTTTTAGCAATTCTTAATATAGTTATAGTATATTCCTAATGATTTGGTTGAAGAAAATTAAATCATTGTTGGATTTTGCTAAGCTTGAAAGAAGAATTATTAAAGAAGAAAAAGTGATTATATTTATTTTTGAAGGTTTTGGTTGAATATAAAAATCAGAAATTGTTGGATCGGTATAAGAGCATTGTATATCAAATTTGGCTCATTTAAAGTAGATTAATATCAAATTCGAAATAAAAATTTGTTGGCGAAAACAACAATATGACCTTAGGACGTGTGAATTTCCATAGTTATTGAGATAGGGGTGTGCATCGATCGGTTCGGTTTGATTTTGTGTATTATTGGTTTGATTTATCGGTTTTCTGTTTGTAAATACACTAAACTGATAACCAAACCAATAAGATATGCGTTATCGATTTTCGATTAATCAGTTTTTGGTCTTTATCGGTTTGGTTTTCGGTTTAACCGATAAGAAAATACTCCCCTAATTTTTTTTACTTTCTCTTATTTTTATTTGTTCTACACTAACTTAATGTATTAAGTTTATACAAATTATAAGAACTAAGACAACAACTATAAAATACAAAAGACAATAAGGTATGTATTTAAAATCTAAAGCCACAATTATACAATTATGAATAAAAATATAATTTTAATATAATCTTATTGGGTTATCGGTTTAACCGTTAAAACCTTAAAACCGGAAACCGAACCGATAGCCCAATAAAAAAATTTACAAAACCGTTAACCCAATAACCCGATATCAATAAACCAATAACATTTTTATCGGTTCGATTTATCGGTTAAACCAATTTTTGCACACCCCTAGTTATTGACACAATCCGTTAAGACTTATAAACAATTTGTTGTATAGTTATGTCATAATTAGTAGGAAAATCCTGCCTATTCTTCAGCAATTGTGTCTAAGACAAATTTGCCATCCATCAAAATTTGTGACGACACCTTTAAAACTTAAATGTGCAATGGGTCAATAATGGACAACCCAAGAGATTTCTAGAAAATTTCAAAAGACAGATTCATCAAAATTTGACTTTTACTGAAAAGGAAATGAAATTCGATTTGGAAATTAGTATGGGCTGGAAGCATCTTCACTTTTAAGGTAAGCCCAATAGTAAGAAACTCACAAGAACAAATTCCTTTCCCACATCATCCAAAATTCTCCTTGTTGAGATTTTTACACTGTATCACATATTTATTATAGTTAATTGTATAACTGATATACTTTTAACTCTTTTTATAATTAGTATAATTTATATCATTTTTAGTACATCTATAAAAATCTGCACAGTTATTATTCAAGTAAATATATTAAATGAGGTTCCATAAATTAAGAATCCACATTTATGTCTTTCTTTCTATTCTAATTTCTCTATCCTATAAATGATATCAATTTCCTTATTCTTACATATTTACTTTTTATTTTTTTTGTTCATTCTTATTTTATTTTTTTTATTCTATATATTTGACATAATAAAAATATATTTTTTTTTATCATAAGTCAAATATATTTTTAAACCATTAAATAGTTTAGATAATAGAAATATCTTATATAAGCATACCAAATATAATTTTTTATACAATACATTTGATATAATATAAAAATATACTCTTAGTATCTTAAATTTAATTTTTTAATACTATATTATATTTTTCATCTTATTCAATCAATTTTTTCTCACTTATCATACACGGTAAATATACACTTTATCAAAATATAAATTATATAAATATAATATACAAATAAATAAATAAATAATATATATATATATATATATTAATTTTATATATTATAATTTTAATAATTATATTTGCAGTACTATTTCAAGGATATACTGGTAATATACAATTATCACATACATTTTAAAATGAAATAATTATTCAAAATTGAATTGCAAAAAAATAACACAATTATTTTGTCAATATAGAAACGAAAAAAAAAAGAGGTAATAAAAAGGGAAAGAAGTAAAAAAAAAAATTGTCCAACTACATTAATTTCCCTCATTAATGAAAATAGTTTCCTTTTTTTTAATGAATTGATTTAGAATAAATGAGAATTTATTTAGGATTAGATTTGGCTAAATCTATAATTATTGTCTGATTATTACTGTAATTTTGAGAATAATACTAAAATTCTACAATATATTTTTTAAGATTATATAGTTATATAAAATGCTCAAATTTGTTTTCATGTTTTAAGATAACTTCTCCTTTACTTTGTACAATCTTATCACTAGCAATTAACACGTTTACGGAAAAAATTGCCAAAATAGAATTCAAAAAATATGTTTCTTCTCTTTTTCAAGTATTGACATTTTTCACTTATCAAAAGTTATAATCCATTTCCTCTTGAATACGCAGAAATAACAGTTATTGACCACTTCTAGGCCTTATTTTAAAAGATTATCATTATGAAATATCAAATTTTACTTGTGGTATGTGAATTTGAAACTTCATAACCGTAATTAATTTTTCATTACGATGATTGAAAGTGGCTGCTTAATGAATTTTACCCCTAGAAACTAAAATACCATCCTACAATATTACTTTCCTAACTCTAATGCTATGCTACTAATGGACTAAATTAAAGATCAGATATACACCAATTTTACTAGGCCCTAATTTTGTTTTTCATTGTTCTTTTTAATTTTGTTTCTTTAGCCTATTACATAGGAGTTGAGGAATATGCAAGGGGAAAAATGAAGATCGAATTCATATTCATTATTTGAGTAAGAGGGACGAAGATAATGTTGAAGGAAAGAGGTTCAGTCAAAAAGTTTTTCCTAAAAAATTTCTACTACTATTTAAATAGAATAAAAAGTAACTCTCAAATTATATATAAAGTATTGAAAACTTCATAAATTATGGAGATATCACACATATTCTAATTTTAAACGAGAAATTTATAAAAAAAAAAAAAATTGATATAAAATTCTGACTTCGTCATACAAAACTTTCGTCGATATTACTAAACTCAAAGTCTTGGTATACTTGCTTCGATTAAAATTTGCCTTCACTCCCTGGAGGATGTTTTTTTTTAAAAATTTTTGGGAACATGACATAAAAATGTAAGATGTTGATGTTGACCTTCCATTATTTGTATGATTCGTGAAACATGGTTTTTGACTAGAAAATTATTAAATTCCCACTCGACTTGAGTCTATCCTTTTCCTATATATCAACTCATTTACGCAACTCCAAGAGCATCATATCTTGTTACATAGTTACAAACAATTTTGATAATGACCCCACAACCTTCTTTACTTACATAAGTAACAAAAAAAAGTCATTATTACTAAATTAATTATATTAATATGAATTTAATGATAACTAAGATTATTACTCCCTCCATTCATCTTTACTTATCCATTTTTCTATTGGCATAGAGATCAAAAAAAAGTAAATGATAAGGATAATTTTACCACAATACCATTTGAAAATAATAAATTTAATGTTTTGAAAAAATGCATTAGATAATGAATCGTATTTAATACTAAAAGTAAAATGAGTAGTTATATGTAAATTATCCATTAATTTTATAAATTGAACAAGTATTATTAAACCTCCTAAAATAGAAAAGTGGATAAATGAAGATGGACCGAGTGAATAATAGTTAAATATGTCTATCTCGTAATTTGTCATCATAAGTATTGTAAAGTCAAGGTGATTATATTCATCCTCGGCGTGTTAAAATAACTTTGTGACCATATACACATTTGCAAACGCACCTTGATCCTTTTGGAACAAAACGTTAAACATATTTATTCTAAGATATGATTATCTTTACTATACAAAAGGTTATGTGAGATTTGTACCAAAATACTGTCAGATATATATTTTCTTTTATGCATATTACTATACAAAAGGATATGTGAGATTTGTGCAGGATATGTGAGATTTGTGCCAAAATACGGTCAGATATATATTTTCTTTAATGCATATTACTATACAAAAGGATATGTGAGATTTGTACCAAAATACGGTCAGATATATATTTTCTTTTATGCATATTATACTTCCAAAAAAAAGCAACAGGATCAATCTCTGCTTACCAATCAGGCAATCACATGACGTGGTGTTTGTTTTCACAAAACGTTGAAAAATTATTTTTAAAAAGTTCAGTTTTTTTTAAAGGAAAAAAAACAAAAAAAAGTTGAAAAATTGAAACGCTCCTCTTTAATTGTGTTGGGTTTTGCAATAAATTTTGGAAGATTGAAAATAAATCATGAGGATTCTTTTCACCCTTTTTTCTTATGAAATTAGTGGAAAAAGAATATAGCCTATCAAATGTGTCATCTAATCGTCAGTGAATAAAGTATGTCTAAATCTTAAAGATCAAGATTTTAAATTTCAATATAGACAAAAAAGCAAATACTATTACTAGATAATTTTTTTCTTATCTATCTAGTAAATTGTACTGTTGCAAAGTTATGTGATGATTGATATTTATGCTATAGAAATACTCCCTCCGTCCCATTTTAGTTGGATATATTCAATTTTACATAGTAATTAAGAAATCATTAATAGAGTGATAATTTTTATTATTTTATCCTTTATTCATATTAATAATATTCATTGGACATAAGAATAAATATTAAAATTGTAATTAATTGTAGAGGTAAAATAAAAATTAATTAATTTTATCTTAATTTAATAAATAATCAATTAATATGAGATATTTATTTTTAATAAAATAATTAACTAAATTGGAACGGAGGGAGTAGTAGGTATCCGAAATTAGTGGGAATGGAATGATGAAGAAATAAAATTTGAAGTTTGAATTGTGGAAGTAAAAGCACAATGGGTGTGGGAATTAATTTCCCTCCAAGTGTGGGGCATGCAGGCTGTGGAAGAAATTTCCAGGTTACAGCCAAAAGGGGAGTTTGTTTCATAAATATAGCAAATGGCATTTCCAAAGAGATGGACCCATTGATGAGGAAAATATTTCCACCTGTCCATGGAAATTATACGTTTCCCATTATCTAAAATGGTGATGTGATGTATTATCTAAAATGGTGATGTGGTGTTTGTTAATCCTTGTTTGGTTTTAATGTAATTTCATCTTCATATACTCCATTTCCTTTGACAATAACATCTTACCAAACATATCTACGCTCGTCAACTGACAAGGGAAGGGTGCTCAATGGTTGAGCAACTCCCCTATCAATTGATAGATTGAAGATTTAAGTCGCATTGGAGGGTAAATAAGAACATTATTGATTTTTTTTAAAAAAATTGGACACGTCAATTAAATTTTATTTCATATCTTGGTTATATTGAAATTTGTCAACTAATTGTTTCACTTTTTCATACTCAAACATGATCAAGAAGGAAACTCTAAACCATTATCTGAATGATTTTCTTATCACATAGTTGGTAAAATCATCTAACTGTTTAAGTGAATTTCAATCTTACTATGAGGTTAAATTGAGTCTCAGCTTATTTAATTAAAGATAGTGGGGGGAACCAAATAACTTTAGCTTTTGCTGTTAGATATTTGTCTTTTCTTTAAATATATTCACTTTACGGTAGTTCTCATTCTAGGGGATATGTTGAGATCTTTTTGCTTTTTTGTTTTTTGGCATTTTGTAAAATGAAAATGCCTACTTTTCTCGCCATTTATGATAAAGATCTTATGTGAGTTGCTGAACCAAGTTAGCTCCATAAGGGCCTATGGATAAGAAGCCTCGGATGAGAATGATTCAATTAGGATTATTGGACCGACTAAAATGTTGGAGAGTTTTATTTGGGATCCGACCCAATTAACTATAGTTAAAAAGGACTACGGGTCACAAAGAAGGGTTATGCAAATTTTGTGAAGCTTTGGCTTGTCTATTGTTTTCTCGTCTCCCCTTCTAAGTTCTAAGTATCTCATCCTCTTCTAGTTACCTTCTTCCATTTCCCATTAGTATTGTTCATTGTTACTTTGTTCTTCGAATTCTCAATTGTAATTTGAATTTGAAAGTATAACATACGTTAGAATTGTGTTTTGTAATTGGGGTTGTTACATGAGTTGTAATTTTGAATTGAGTTGTTTGCCTTGTGAGGCCAATGAAAGTGTTGTCCAACTATTTTAAAGTATATTTTCAGACTAATCAATAATTGATTTGATATTGTTTGGGAAGTAAAAGAAAGGGTGACAAGGATTTGGATTTTGGAGTTGTAAGTCCGAAATAAATTAGGTCACTCATGTGGGTCAATTCATGCCGATCATGTCGATAAATAAATGAACAGATGCTATTTTATAGGTAAGGACTAAGGAGGAAGATACATAACAAAAAAAATTATAGTATCTATTAAGAATTATATATAAAAAAAAATGTTAGAAAATAAACCATCCGGTAATTCTCTCTTAACCACCCTAACGTATCCAATTCTTCTTGTAAATCTATTTAGGATGATTTATGAGAAAAGTGAAATTACATCCGTATGTTGTTCACTTGGCCAATCTTTCCCTATATAACTCATGCACAACATAGACTATGAACTTCATTATACTCCCTCCTTTCCATTTCAATCATCGCTACGTCCATTAGGAAAAATAATAAAAATAAAGTATAGTTCCTTTACAGTCTTAAATGATGTTCCATTGAAGGTATAATTAAAAACGTCTATCAACTTTAATCTTGAATTTCAAAAAATGACAACTATTTTAAGTATAAATGACTGTTAATTTGGATTGGAGAGACGATGAATCCTAAGGAATTGTATGATGTTTTTTCACCAAATAGTCAAATACCTTCTCCTTTTGTTTCCACTCTCTTATTACATATCCATTCCACTCGAGAAAAAGAAACTAAAATACGTAATTTGACTTGTACTCGACAAAGTATCAACCACTTAAGAGAAGACATTTGAAATACCACTAAACCGCAAAAATAACAGTAGATTATTTTAACACTTGAACAAGGACGATTTCACGAATCTGGTGAATGATAGATGTCTGAGCAGAAAATGAAACAAAGCAATCTTAAATCACAGTGGCCATTGAAGAATTACTAATGTCACCCACGCCATTCATCGGACCTACCAAATCATTGAAATGGCTTGAGCTGATAGGTTGGAATTTAGGCGCCAATTGAGACAAAACATTTAATCAAAACTTAAAAGTCACGACTCAACATTGATTTATTAGTTGGGTGGACTCTACAGAAAAACTTTTACAAGCATTTCTAGCCAAAAATAGGCAATATTAGATCGAGTTCAACATTGATTTATTAGTTGATGGTTAGCCGTTAAAAAGGCCTAAAATAGTACAGTAATTCATAATATATGCAGACGCAGAAGGCACGGGAGCAAGCAATCATAGCGGACAGGTCAAAACTGAAAAACGATTACCCGTAACTTAGATCACATTAATGGATGCAAGATATGTATTCGTCATAGATACGTTTATCACTTAATTATGCATTTTCACTTCAATTTTGAAGTACTAAAAGTTAAATTACTTGATTTGATATAAATACCGAATTCAATTCAGGTAAGCGTTTGTGATACGGACTGCAAACTTTATACAAAACACATTCCGGAAAAAGGTAGATCCATCTGTACCTTTTCTTGCTCATTTTCTTCAAAGTGAAAAAATGGGAATACAGAAAAATCACCAAATGCATCGCACAATATAAAGGAATATCTTATCTCAAAGAAGCATAGAATAATGGGAACTCATTCTCCACTCAAAATGTACACAACATGGCACAACATTTTCTCAAGGGGAACACATAATGTTCTAGTACTTTTATTTAATTATATTGCTAATTTTTATATGAAAGTTCAAGATCATATTCATATAGTACCTTAATTAAACAGCTTCAAGAATCATACTCATGTTTGCGTAGTAGCCTTGACAGGAACGACCTTACCAGCTTCTTGGGTTCTCATATCGGAGCTAGCCACCGCTTGCGGCGGCATTGCGTGGTACTGCGGTTGTTGTGGTGGCGGCGCCATGACGCCACCTTGTTGAGGATAGTACATCTGCCTCCCTACTCCACCGTCGTAAGCCATCTGTGTGTATCCACCTGCATCTGCTACTCCGACTCCCATGGTAGTTGCGGCGGGTCTTACCATGCCATATCCTTCTGAATACCCAGCCACCTTCGGAGGTCCCTGAGATTGCAAAGTTGGTGGTGGTGCTGCAACTGTCGGCACTGCTTGTGGTAAACTCTGCATGACATTGTAAACTGGCTGATCCCTGTACTGCTCCTGTGGCATCCTCTGAACGGCGTAGTACCCTTGACCTGGTGGTGGTCCTGCCATTGGCCTGACAAATTGTGGGTGCTGATGTGGGTGATATGCTCCGGCAGGTGCTTGAATCATGTAAACTGGTTGTTCCGTACCGAGACTGCTCGTCGGCAGTACTCCTCCAGGGACTTGTTTTTCCTGCCAATAGCCTACCGGTGCAGATACTGTACCTGGCATGGTCGGAGAAGCTATTTTTTCCGGTCCCCTTTGAACATAATAGTCACCTCCGGTGAACGCCGCTGTCAGATTATCGTCACTTTTCCGACGATACAAATTTTGTTGCTCTTCTAGATGCAACCTCTGCAGATCCTGAATGTGTTTCTGGATCGGATCAGTCCCCATCAACCTATCATCCACTCCATGAACCGGAATCTCCGGTTCCTTCACAACTTGCTCAGCACTCGGATCTCTCAATTTCACATGTGGCGGCACCATCCCCTTCTCCGATCCAAACAGAAAATCGGCGTTCCCAACTTGCTGTGAAACAGCCCCGGCAGTCGGAGACGCATGAACCGGACCGGAATTCAACGCATCCACAAACCTATCCTTCTCCGATTTCGAATCCTCAGAACCAAAACTCCGGCTCTGTGACACCCCACTTCCAACAGACGCCGGCTGATTCACCGTAAACAAAAACAACCTTAACCTAGCTGGTTTAGGTGAAGCTCTGTAAAGACGATCATACTCATGCATCATGTGTTCAAGATCATCATCATTAGTAACAGAAATCAAAGCATCAAGCTCCTCACCTGGAAGCTGATACTTAAACGAGACAGTATCAGTATCACAAATAGCAGCAAGCTTAGAAATGATCATGGGAAACTTAGTATTCCTATCAACAGACAGAATCTTCGTTTCACCGCCGATGTAAGCAAGCTGATTATCATGAGGTCGAGGATGTATCTTTCCACCATAACTACACATAAATTTGACCTTATAATTCGGTATTTGATTCGGATCTTCCCATGCTGCAGTGTTTTCGAAATCAATTTCACGGGAACGGGGAGAAGAATCGCCGGATTCGGGGTAAGAAGTGTAGGTGTAGTTCTCCATTTTTTTGGGTTTAGGAGTTTGAGACTATTCCTTTTTGGGTTAGTCCATTAGAGAGAGTGAAGAAGAAGGGGGGGATTTAAAGTGGCTGCTTGACAAGGGGGGAGGATTTTACTATTGTGACCCGTGACTTTACGGAAAGTGTGTGCAACTTGTTGAGACTTGAGATTGATTGAGTAGGAAATTACGCCAACTAACAGGAACTCATTACGTTAAGCACGGATTATGTAACTATTAACTAATATTATAAAAAATTAAATTATAAATTTATGGATTAAATGTTATATTTTAAAAAAAGTTAAAATTATGATTTTTTGAGAATGTAAAATTTTATTGCATAATTTCAAATCATGATACTAAATCACATATTCAAACACTAATTTAAAATCATAATATGAAATGCAAGCTCAACGCTTAAAAAAAAGGTTTGGCATTGTTTTTAACTTTATCCCACATTCATAATTTTGTATTACAAAAATGTTGGATACTCCTATACAGGTTGAATGTAAACCAGCAAGCTACCGAATTTAATATCTCTATTTTCTTCAACATTACTTTCTCCATTTCATAATAAGTGAATTATTGAGGTAATATATACTTATTAAGAAAAGTAAATTAAGAAATAAATTAGATATTACTTTACATTTTTTTCTTTTTTTAATTAATTATCAAGCTACTCTTAAAAATTCAAACAATAAGTAAATAGGAGCAAGTAAGTTTCTTGAATTCATCACATAAGAAATTCAAATGAAGGGTTAAAATAGAAAAAAAATTTCAATATTACCCTTGAAGATTGAACAATTAACTTATTATATAACATTAAAAAATATCTTAATAATTAACTTATTATAAAACAGAGGGAGTAGTAGCTAGTACACTATGGATTTTAAGACGATAATTAAACATCTTATATAAAATCCGGGTGAATCAAATACCATAATGTCAAGTGGTACATAATAATTTATTTATTTATGTTGAGATGATATTATATGTCATATCGGATAGTCTGATTTTATGGTATTAAAATTTCGTCATGATACACATCACTTTGTATTATCTCATCCATACCTAGGGACAAATGATGTTATTAACAAATCGTTTAACACGCTCAAGTAACTTTAATGCCTTCAGATTACAAAGAGTTCAAATCTTTTGTTCTTTCCATCTGGTGGCCTACTTATATTAAAGTACGATTAATTTAGATTTTCATCACATAGAGCTTATTCAGGAAAATATTTCTTAATTAAAAAAATTTCTATACCTAAGATTCGAACTCGAAATTTGATAGTCATAAATAAAGGCAAAGTATAGTTCAAATCAAAAACTAGAATTGAAAACGAAACTTTTTATCTAATCATAAATAGCGACATAGACAAGATTTTAAAAAACTTCCTTAATTATATGTAGTGTGATTTTCTAGATAAGAAATTTCGACGCACTTTTTAGTTCCATCCCTTCATAAATTTCATATATTAATGTTATAACTGAAACAGTTGATGCTGTATAATTTACCTTGTAAACATACTCTCTTCGTTTTATTTTAGTTGTCCCTCTTTCTAAAAAATATTTGTTTCAATTTAATTGTCTTTTTATGAAGTCAATTTTTTTTATTTTTTTTCAATACTATCTTTATAATTAAATGACTAAACAAAATATATATATTCAAATTTATATTTTTAAAACATAATTAATAAGATTAATTTAATAAAATAAACCCTAATAAATATTTTTTTAAAAAAAATATCAAGTCAATAATGATCAACTATTTTGAATAAATTAAAACAACTTCAAAGTAGTCACTTTACCATATTTGATTTGGATCTACTTGGACCACATGAGTTTATCATTTGGATCTGATACGATCAATGTGATGCCTTTAGTTCAAACTTTATAAGTCAATTGCATGAGTACAACTTTTGGGATTATTATATAGTGGCCATAGGCTATAAGCTTTTGGTCCTAACTCAATAAATGTAATCCTTAGTTATGTATTCATGTATAGGCAGGGCTCCTTCTATATGTGTATCCGTATTTTAAAAGGCGTTTTTGAGGCGAGTCTCGGAGTGAGGCATAGTAAAAACTTTTTGGAGTAATGTTTGGGAGTAAAAGTATTGTGAGGCGTACATCCCTTCAATCTGGGCGTACACCTGAGCGTTTGGGTCTATTTTATTTTTGGGGCTTAAGTCCAAAAAAAAAACTTCTAATTAAAATTAAAATTGCTAAATAAATATTTAAATCAACATCAAAAACATAAAATTCAACTCGTTATTAAATTTTAAGAAGGTACAAAGCTTAAAAATCTAAATATTTTTATTCTTAGCTCTAATTTTTTATTCTTTCTCTTTGTCTTTCACTAGGTAAAGGGCAAAATTAATAATCAATATGCAAACTTTAAGTAAAATGCATTATCTTTCATCACTTGCTATGTCTCTAATTGTAGGTTTCTTCTTTGGATTCTTCTTTTTACAAGCTACTTTATAAATTTTTACTCAATCTTTTTACAAAGTCTAATTAGTCTTTTGAGATGAGCAGTTCTAATTATTTTTTAATCAATTGATGACTTTGATTAATATTTTAAGATGAAATAATTTCATATATATTTTCACTTATTTTTTTTTCTAAAAAATTAAAGCTCCACGGGGCTTACGCCCCACCGCCTTGAGACTTACGCCTCACCCTGCATTAGATAAAATGTCTCGCCTCACTCTCCCACCTTTAAAAACACTGATATGTATAGATGTGCCTAGTTTCATATCCATTTTCCTAAAACTTTTTTATATTCGTTTGAATTAGAGGTGGATTCAAAAAATTTAAATTATTGATACTAAACTACTTCTAAATTACTATTGAGGTATGCATACCAATTTCTCAGTATGTATAATAGCATTCGACTCTAAAATGCATAAGCACCCTGTATTGATATGAAGTTGGTCCAATCATGAGAGACTACAAACTACTTTGGTAAACTTGGACTATCCACAAGTGCTGTAATGCTACTTAATATGAATGTTGAGAGTGCCAAATTGAAATGTATTATCCAATTGTAACGATTATGATTGATGTCTTGATTAATCCTTTATTATGAGTACGAACCAAAAAAAAAAAAAAAGAACGCATCCAAAAATGTTGACTAATGATCAATAAAAATTATGTGTAATCAAAATTGAAATTCTTACAAAGATAAATTTGAGATTGTTTTAATAGAAAAATTTATCCAAGTAAATACCAAGTAATAAAGTCATGGGGCCTACCCAAACATCACAATATGACTAAATAAATAAAAATAAAATGTCAATTGTGCCCTACCAACTAAGTTGAAAATTTCGAGTAGTTGGAGGAAGCAAGTCACCAAATTCATGGACAAGTACAATAAGCAAATGGTGTGAATTGGGACTTTGGCTAACTGGCAAATGGGTTTTGTCCGTGTTAGCAATGTAACAATTATAAAAGCTAAACAGCCAATTAGCAATTGCCAAATAGAGGGTCGAAATTAATACAAAACAATATATCATCAAACCTAAACTGCTGAAATTGAATACAGCACCTGGCACATGGTCCTTCATTATCTTGTTCTACATGAAAATGACCCCTGATGTAGATCTGGCTTTTATTTTTTAAAAAATGTAGATGTGATTTTTTATTTTTTTTTGGAATTCTTGGGGAAAATTCACACTCACTATTCTATTCTTTGGTGCGTATTGAGTAGATTCGCTTTTATGCAATAACTTACAAATTATATAGGAAATGTAAGTCGTACTAGACAAACTCGTGTGGCATAGTTTGACAATGAAGGTGTTTGCAAGAGGAGCTGATTATGACATCCCTATGTACTAGTTTTTTTACTATTTGGAAATTTGAATTATTTGCCCAAAAAATTTGTCAAATAATAGTAAATTGTATGACCAAATATTAGTTGTCAAATTTTACTTGAGAAATCTATGATCAAATGGGTCCTTGATTAATTATGCATTCTGTGCTCTCTTGTTCGTTACGTCAAAATATAAATAGATGTTATAGTTTCGTGTTACTTTTACCACTTGTAGATAATGCAAGAACTCACATCAAATTAATTGTGCTAATGTTGAACATTAAATTCAATGTACCTCTTCTAACTCTTGTCATGCGAGTAATTTCAAAATTCTTTTCTTCCCTTTTTCCTCCCTTCAGATGTTAATTAACCAATGGAATTTCTTTCATATTCCCACTCGCACTACTTTTTCCTATCTTTATTAGTGGAAAAAAATTTATCATTTGGTTGACTTTCGAGTTTGGATGTAAACATGTTTCTGTTTCTTAGTAGTATTTCCTTCTTTCTTAAATAAATGATATTTTTAACTTAGACACACCTCTTAAGAAATTATACATTTTTAGAAAATAAAAATTATTTTTACTAAACTTATTCTTAATAAATATCCTTTGAAAAAAATGAAACTCATTACTCCCTCCGTCTCATATTAAGTGGTCATTTTTCTTTTTATACGCATGTTAAAAAATCATAAATAAGAAGGTAATTTTACTAATTCATCCCTTAAAAAACTTTTTGGGAACTTTACAAATAAGTGTGGACACTTTCAAAAAGAATTAGTTCAAGGGTAATATCAGAAAAATTTAATTAATGCTTTCTTGATTTAGTAAGGTGGACAACTAATATGAGACAATTATTAGTAAGATAATCAACTAATATAGGACGGAGGCAGTAGTTGTTTCTTGTTTATGTAAAAATCTATCTATTTAAAGAAAGGTGAAATTGGAAGAATATTGATGTTATATTGTTATCTAAAACATCACTTATTTAGAAATAAAAAAAAATAAAATTAAAACACTATTTATTTAGGAACGAAGGAAATAATATTTTAGATGGTGAGCACATATTTGTCGAATGTAACAACTACGTTTGCCTAATGCAATAACTTACCCCTCGATTTCGTCGAACTAGACTTGCCCAAAAACAAAGTCAGAATTTACTTGATAAGTTTTACCTTTAAAAAAACTTAGGTCAACGCATAAACTAATTATTGGAGGTTTATTTTTAAGTCCTTGGAGCTGGGACTTGGTGGAGATCAGTGGGTTTACTGTTGACAAAATTGGCTTCATGAGCCAAAGAATTTACTTCAGCTCCTCATAAACACAACCACTTTCTTGCACCCACTAAAATAAATTGATTAAAATTAGCTATCATTTTGTGGAGTTGTAGGATTGAAGTTTTTTGTGGTCTCTTTCAGTATCTCTCACACCATGTGATAAACATAAACTTAATTGGTTGTTTAATAAAGGACAGTGTATTACCTTAGATTGTGTATTTCTAAATATATCCCTTTTCTATAACTTTTTGCAGTTGGCTCAATTCATGAGGAACTGAAAGGACGACATATCTATCAGGAAAAGGTAATACTCTCTCTGTCCCAATTTATATGACACACTTTTTTTTTTAGTCAGTCCCAAAAAAAATGACACATTTCTATATTTGGTAACAATTTAACTTTAAAATACCCACTTTACCCTTAATGAAATGATTTACAACCACACAAATATCTATAACTCATTTTAGACCACAAGTTTCAAAAGTCTTCCTTTATTTCTTAAACTCCGTGCCAAGTCAAAGTACATCACATAAATTGGGACGGAGGGAGTAATAAAGAAGAGAACTAATAATGTCATAGTCCATAGACATGAGGTAGAAATATCGTGTATGGGCTGTTTATCTATTTTATC
The DNA here is from genome assembly GCA_031232105.1 of Capsicum rhomboideum. Taxonomy (NCBI): domain Eukaryota; kingdom Viridiplantae; phylum Streptophyta; class Magnoliopsida; order Solanales; family Solanaceae; genus Capsicum; species Capsicum rhomboideum. The sequence continues at coordinate 140,073,506 of CP124719.1, read as the reverse complement.
TTTGAAAAATATACGTTATCTTGAAATTTCAAATTTCATAAGTAAAAGTACTCCGTGTTTTATAGGTCGAAAAATAATTATCTATGGAATCATCTGAAAGCAATTGACACTTGAAAAAGGAAAATTGATAGGTATGTTAGGACCTTTTTAAGAACTACGTTGTTGAGAAATTAAAAGAAACTAGCATCATTGGCATGTGCAAAGCTGAGGAGAAATGTTTAAAAATTGTTACAAACTATTACTCCTGTGATAAAAGAATAGTATATAGCAAGTGAATATCATTAATCAATTCAACTATATATTAAAAAGGACAGCTTTAATACAGTATTCAACGTAAAAATACAGTAGTAATATAGTATACTAGTTAAAAAAGGTGCATCAAACACAAGAACCAGCGTGCATGTACTACCAATAAACAGCATCATTTGGTTCCACTTTTATTTCACTTACACGAAAATAGTAAATGTGAAAAAAAAATATACTCCCTCCGTTTAAAAAAAATGACCTATTTTGACTAGACACAGAGTTTAAAAAAATAAAAAAGATTTTTGAAACTTGTGGTCTTAAATTTAAATTATGTCAAATGTACCAAAATGCCCTTTAATCTTGTGGTCCTAAACATGTCACATGGAAAGTTGGAATTAAAGTATTGCCAAAAAAGAAAAGGATCATTCTTTTTGAAACAAATTAAAAAGAAAAATATGTCATTCTTTTTTAAAGGGAGGGAGTAATAAATAATACTCCCTCCGTTTAAAAAAGAATGACCTAGTTTGACTTGACACGGAATTTAAAAAAATAAAGAAGATTTTTGAATCTTATGATCCTAAATTAAAATTATGGTAAATATACCAAAATACCCCTGAAACTTGTGGTCTTAAACATGTCATGTGTAAATTTAGAATTAAAGTGTTACCAAAAAAGAAAAGGATCATTCTTTTTGAAACGGACTAAAAAGAAAAGTAGATCATTCTTTTTGAAACGGAGGGAGTATTATTCTAACTTAGTATATATTACTAAGTAATAATTACTGCTACTCTAACTTAGTATATATTTTTTCATTAATTAATTTTGTTGGGAGGAGGCAGTTTGAAGTAAAGGGATTCGTATGACCGCCGTAAAGGTCGTTTGTTTCTAACTATTAATTACCAGATAGCTTCCTTCCGACATTTGCAACTTTATTACTGTCCTTCAAACTCAAACAACATATGTTTGACTACTCCTATTAAATTAGAACACATAATTTAAGAATAAAATAAGTTCAATTTTGAAATTTTTATGATGTTTATACCAATGGTATGATTGTTCATCTTTCCAGATCACTACTGTTACTCACTTAACTTTATCTAATATAGACCAGGTCAATTTAAAAGCGGACTAAATGATCAAATTTTCCAAGTAGAGACCATAGACTTTTAAGTTTAAAGCTTGGATAAACATTTTCTTTACTTTTGTTTTTACAAAGTTGGGATATCTTTGTTAAGATATATTTTAGACGTCTTTGATTTGGACGGAATTGTGGTATAGCTGTAATAAACCAGTACCACGTGGGTTCTCTTGCTGGCAAAACTCATGTTGTGTAAAGAAAGAAGAAATGCAAGCAAAGGAAAAAGGGAACAATCATTAAAATAGCGGGCAACTTGATGATACAATATCAAAGTTACGTAATCTCTCCCTTCCTTTTTATATATGCTCTCTTTTCTATTTTAGAATCAAATGATATAAACTTTGATCAATATTTTAAGATATATTTCTATATCAAATTGAAAAAAAGAAATTACAATTTATAGTGTTTTTTATATAATTTTTAAATATCTAAATTTAGTTAAAAAAATTAAATTAATCTAATCTAATTTAACTATAAAATTTAGTCAAATTGATTTATGAAAAACGAATAGAGCATATAAAAAAAGAATGGAGGAAGTACTATTTTCAATTTAATTCCTACAAAACTTATACCTATAAAAACATAAGGTCAATTTCAAAACCCACAAAGTTATCCGTTAAAAAGTCAAAAACTTATTCTTATAAATCATTCATTACAAGTAAAATAAAGAATTTAGAATTAAATCGTACACTATTTACGGCGATAATAGCTACAGCCACAACATGCTCATTAACACATCTGATCAGTGATCTCCTCTCTCATCATCATCACCCTCACTCTTGCTCTAACATAACTCATGTTCTCCCATGCCTATTCATTAAAAAAAATGCCTCCTCCGTCAGTTAATTTGCTTTATTATGTACTAACATATATACAACTTGCCTTTTTCTATGTATTGTTATATGTACTAGTTAAAACTACAGAGAAATAGGCTCATTTCGGTGTCTGCCGCTGAGTTCTCTTTGGCACTTTGTTTGGATGGTCGTTACCTATGGTATAGTATGGTATCGTTTCTAAGAGGATCATGTTTATTTTAATTATTTCTTAAAATATATGATATGGTATGGTACCATGAAAAAACTCACTTTATATAGCCATCAATTTGGTGGTATCACGTCGTTACCTTAATTTATGGAGGGTTTTACATAACTATACAATCTTAAAAAAATATATTACAGAATTTCAGCATTATTCTTAAAATTATAATAATAGCCAGAAAATAATTATAGATTTAGCCAAATCTAAACCTAAACAAATTCTCATTTATTCTAAATCAACTCATTAAAAAATGGAAAACGTCTTTCATTAATTAGGACAATTAATGTAGCTACAAATGTCCCTTACTTCATTTCCTTTTTTATTACCTTTCTTTTTTTAAAAATAAAATAAAATTATGTATTGACAAAATAATTGAGTTATTCTTTTTGCAATTCAAGTTTGAATAATTATTTCATTCTTAATTATATGTGATTAATTGTATATTACCATTATATCTTAAATATTGTATGAATATAAATTTTATATTTAAAATAGTATTGCAAATATATATATATATATATATATATATATATATAAATTACATAAATTATTTTATTTATTAATTTATATGTGATATATTTCATTTATTTATTTGTATATTATATCTATACTATTTATATTTTGATAAAGTGTACCTTGTATGATAATTGAAAAAAAATGATTAAATAAGATGAAAAAATTCATATAAACATCGTATTAAAAATTAAATTTGAGATACTAAAAGTATATAATTATATTATATCAAATGTATAGTATTAAAAATTATACCTAACATGCTTATATAAGATATTTATATTATATTAAATATTTAATATTAAAAAAAATACATTTGACATATTATAAAAATATATTTTTATTATGTCAAATATATAGAATAAAAAATAAAAGAATGAAAAAAAAAATATAAAAATAAATATGTGAGAATAAGGAAATTGGTACCATTTATAGGAGAGAGAAATTAGAATAGAAAGAAAGACATAAATGTGGATTTTTAATTTGTGGGACCTCATTTAATATATATATTTAATTAAATAAATGTGCAGATTTTTGTATATATGCTAAAAATGAAATAAATTATGCTACTTATGAAAAGATGTAAAAGTTATGTCACTTATGTAATTAACTATAGTAACAATGTAGTACAACGTAAAAATCTCTAATTTTTTCCTCATTAGACCTTTTATTTATTATTTAATAATTATATTTTATCCTTTATCCTAGGGATGGGCGTTCGGTTCTTCGGTTTTCGGTTTTGGAAAAGTGTGCACCGAACACCGAACCAAACTAATTCGGTTCGGTTCGGTTTAGTTCGGTTTTTTTAAATCGGTTTTTCGGTGTAAAATAAAAAATAAAATGAGAACCGAATTAAAATATAAGACACTAAAAAATCTAAAACATTGTAAATAGACTATCAAGTGAGGAAAACTTCAAATACATATCATTGTAGCACTCCATTTTTCATATCACAAAATGGTGGTAGTATTTGTGTAAAATTTTTTAGGAATTACAGTTAGAAATTAGAAGTATTTGTGTGAAATATTTTTAGGAATTACAATTAGAAATATAAGTATATTAGGAATTAAAATTAAAAATTAGAAAAATGTAAAAGTAATAAGGTTGGAAGGTAAATGTTGATGGGGTAATTGGGTATGGACTTTGAGGCTTGGTCTTGAAAAGTTTTGGACCAAAGATGAACTAAATAAAAATTTTTAAAAAAAAAAAATTTAATAAAAGTTCGGTTCTTCGGTGCACCAAAGAACCGTTACCCCTAAACCGAACACCGAACCGAAGAACCGAACTATCGGAAAAAAAACCCGAAACCGAACCGAAGAACCGAAACCGAAGAACCGAACTAATTCGGTTCGGTACGGTTTTTCGGTTCTCCGGTTTTTATGCCCACCCCTATTTTATCCTACCTTTTTATAGTAGCTACCTCGTATCTTATCTTTTTAATAGATTTATATTTCAAATTATTGATATATATTATATAACGATAGAAAACGATACAATCTATCCAAACATTGTATTTATTAAACGATATAGTACCATACAATACAACACAATACTATACTGTACAATACGTTACATTATGAAACCATATGAAACAACCATCCAAACAATAGTGGGGAGACGATGTCACGGTTCGAATTATAATGCGTGAATTCATTTATTAAGACGTACATACATTAATGTTGAGTTTGTTTAAGCGTCCGAGTTATGTTATGCTTCGATTGAGCTTTTATGTGTTCCTATGGTTAAATACTCTCGAATCAAAATTTTGAAAAAACATTTTGTGTTGTTTTAAGTGTTCATTAGGTAGATATATTGATTAACCACTTAAAAAATGTCATCTTTTTTAATTTTATACATTAGCCTCAATAAATTATAATTTCAATTGATGTATATAATTAAAGAAGAACTACATATTAGTATCGATTATACTATAAAGCCACTTAAGCAGTGATTTGGGCCCTCAAATAGTTCTCTAAGGGTAGGTCCACCCCTGCAATTTACGGCATGATCCTCGATGGATATTTGTTTTGTAATTGCAGTTATTTTTTTTTTTTGAACTGGTGAATCAAATTCTGAAGTTCATGATGAGTGAAAACTGGGTAGAAAAGCGTCATCATCTTCCTACAAAATATTGCACACCTATACTAGCAGAAACAGACAGTTTTTCTGTATTGGGATAAGTTGGGGTTGTGTGTGAGTATTTGAAGCCCAACATCACACCAAAGTAGAGATACACCTAAACAGCCCAAAACATGACAGACAATGTGAATGTACTTCTGTGTGTTATTGTTTGATAAACACTAAGGGGTCGCGTGGTAGAGTGTATTAAGAAAAATAATGTTTGCATTAGTTTTGTATATTATTAATACGTTGTTTGGTACACTTTTTCATCCTATGTATTACTAATGCTTGCATTAGTTATACACTCTATTTGGTACTAAGGAGTGTATTGTTAATGCATAGAAATCTATGGTATTAGTAAGCATTAGTATGAGAAAAGTTACAATTGTCCCTCAAAAAATTTTCCACATTCTTTCCACTATATTATTTTTGTAAAAAAATAATTTTTTTATAGAAATTATGCAATTTATATTATTTTTAATACACCAAGCCAAATACTGTATAAAAAAATACAAGCATAACTAACGCAAGCATTACTAATACACAATATTTTATATTATTCTTATACACTCTACCAAACGACCCCTAAAATTGAAAGTAAAGCTCACTTTGGAAAAGAGTAGAGCTCTTATTTTATTTGACCTCTATCCTATAAAAATAGATGTTTGATTTTATTTGTCTATTTTAACAAATTAAGAAAGTTATATCATTTTTTTTTTGTTATGAGTGTGTCGGGTCAATAAGGACATAATATAAAATGGAGGGAGTAGTTGAAGAATTGAATTTAAACTCAACCGTCACTGTCAGAACAAAAATTAAAGAAATCAGTGTTGAGACTTGTCAATGTTTCTTCATTGCTATTTGTCTTAGCCAGTTTGCGACTTTCAGAACTCTCAAGTAAATGTATGATGATTTCTCTCTCTCTCTAAAAACAATCAATTTTATTCTTTTGATAGTATCTTTGTGTGTTTTGCCCAGTTCAAAAATTGGGACTGAAAAATGGGGAAGAAGCAAGTGATGTTGCCGGCAAATGAAGTAGACCTCACCGAAGTCAAATATGTGCCCGAAAAAATTGAAGGTATGTATTTTGATTTTTTTTGCTATGATGAAATTGGCAGTATCATTTTTTTTTTCTGTTCTGAGTTTGTGTTAATGATTTGCAGCTCCACATTTGACTAGTTTTTGGTTCACGTTGTTTGTTAAAGTAGTGGAGGCACCTTTGATTGGTAATTTAATTGCCAGTCATCTTAAGCAGAAGAATGGGATTACTCAGGTTTGTTTACTTGCTATTTTATGTATAAAAAGGAGATTAAGAAATTAAAAAGTTTTGTTTTTTGATTGTCAGATGCTCAAGAATACTGTGATCCCAGAGGTTCCCATGTTCATTCCCCAGTTCCCTCTTCAAGGTTTTGTATTAAGCTCTTGCTGCTTATCTTTCATTATTTTATTGATATTGTGTGTTCAGTTTTACGATACAAGGAGGGAAAAGATCCAATGAATACCAGTTAGTTGGGATTAGGTTTTAATCATGCTAGTACATTTGGAAGGGGAGCCTTGGCGTAGCTGAGAAAGTTGCTGCCATGTGACCAAGAGGTCACGGGTTTAAGCCGTGGAAACAGCCTCTTGCAAAAATGCAGGGTAAGGCTGCGTACAATAGATCCCTTATAGTTCGATCCTTCCCCAGACCCCGCGCATAGCGGGAGCTGCCCTTTTCATGCTAGTACATTTGCTTTTGGTCTAATGTTTGCTAGACTGGACGAGCTTAAAATGGAGCGACATGGACAAGGAGGATTCACATAACTGATTCTGACTTGCTTGGAATTGAGTCATAATTGTTATTGTATACTGTATGTTTAGTGTACATCAATTTTTCATCTTGCAGTAGGAAGATACTTATTCCTTTTAAATATATCATCCACTGAGATGGCGCTGCTTAACTATCTTAGTGTACTCCTTGTTATCTCTTTATATTTTTTCTATTAGTTGGTGGATCTTATAAACTTCTTGCTAGACAAAGTTCACGAGCAATCCTATATATCAGAGGCTAATCTTTTACGGCTTAGGTTTTACTTTTTGTGCATGACTGTAATAGTGATAAAGTGATACTGAGCTGATTTTTGGACATGTAACTGGAAAGAAGAATAATATTGTGGGTATTACATGATTTTGTTGAAGTTGGAATTCTGGAATTAACGTGCTTTTCTAATGTTACTGAACTTGTTTAGTATGTATATGTATTAGAGCCAGAGCCTGGTGTTGTTTGCTTAGAAGAAGATGGTAAACCTGAAGAACGGGTTGATTTAGCCTTGAAATGTCTTCCACATTATGATCCTTCTAGTAGATGGAGTGCTGATTCAGGAGAACCATTCCCATTCCGCTACTGGAAAATTCGTGATTATGGATATGCATACAGATCTAAGCTTACGACCCCATCTATGGCAAGTGACTTTCTGTTCGTTTTTTTATTTCAGTCATCTTCACGACTAATAAACCTCTGTCATGCTAAAGGTTGCAGAGCACTTTATCTCAGCAATGGAGGTATTTAATAATAAGCAGCCATCAGCACCATTATTAATTTCCTTTGATCCCAATGAAGTGAGAAGGCAAGCGGCAGTTTCCACGCAAAGATTTGAGGAAGGTACTTTTTATTTGTTGGATCTTGTAAGAACCTACATATTGTAATTCACAATTTGTCTTTTTTTATCCCTAGGTTTTCCAGCACACGCCGTCAAATAAATGATGAAAATGATATTAGCTTCCCGCAAATAAAGCATAGCTCAAACTACTGTGTCAAGTCTGCTGATTTTGTTACTAAACCGTATTTCATTTCATCTGTTTTTTTCTTTTCTTTTATGATGTGGTCATGGAGGAATCCCACTGTCAATCTTGGATGGGATTTTCATTGCAGTCAAGGATGACATTGATTGCTATCCTCATCCTTCAAAGGGTATGTGTTTACCTTCATATTACCTCTACAAATATCTCTGCCATTTTAGCTGAGCTTTTTTCCCTGTAAAAAAGAGCAGGTGGTTCTACATGGTTTCATGAGGTTCGCCAGGTAAAGGCAGATGCGGTTTCTGTGTCAAGATTACGAAACAGTGGTGCAATTTTAGTAGGAAAGACAAATATGCATGAGTTTGGTATGGGCACGACAGGAAATAATCCAAATTACGGGTAAACTTTTTCTTGAACCTACAAATAGCAAACATGACTACTTTCTTTAAAGATATGTGCTAAATATTGGTTTTATGAATGTTGAAGAACGATTTCACATTTAACAGGAGTATGCTAAAGACGTCCCTCAAAAAATCACTTTTTTCATTTCTATGTCTTCCTTTCTATTTAAATTTTGATCTTTCTGTGACTGGAGGAATGGATTTTCTTTAGCAGTCATAGCATATGGTTCACTAGAGTGGTTTATTCCTAGTTCATTCTTCTTGTTCAAGAAAGGTTGCAGGCTGGTGGTTTTTTGGGTGTTATGTGATTAGTTCCATATTTTGTGATTAGTTCCATATTTTCACTCATTTAACTGCAGAAGAGTAAAAGTTTGTTTCCCTACATCTCTTTTGCATGATGATTCTTTCCTTAAGTTGCATATTTCAACATGTATAACAAAAAAGTTGTCCAGTTATTACACCTTTGTAATCTTTTTCCTTTGGTTTGTTGCTGAGAGTTTTGCTTGAGTTATATTAGATAAGCCACTCATACAGACTGCTTTAGATAGCTCTCCCTTGTTCTCGAAATAGAATTTTTTGAAGTGTATCTGGTGACTGTTGTTTCTTGGGTATCTCTTAGGTTGAGTGTATATTTTACTTTTCACATCAGTAATGAGCATTTTCCCATGACAGCACACCTGGAAATCCGCATAATCCAAAAAGGTACACGGGTGGTTCTTCCTCAGGTTCAGCTGCAATTGTTGCTTCTGGATTGTGCTCAGCAGCATTGGGAACAGATGGTGGAGGTTGTATAACATATCAGGGCAGTGAATTAGTAATTTGTTTTAAAATAGTTATAGATTTTCAAGATTTATTCATTTGAAGGCCAGGTCAGTACGAATTCCTGCTTCTCTTTGCGGGGTTGTGGGCTTGAAAACAACATTTGGACGGACTGACTTGAAAGGGTAAGTTCATGAATGGTAGGTCAATGTGCATCTATACCTTAATGGTTTATCCTTTTGAATTATATTGTTCCCTTCAGGAAGACTTTCTGTCTACTGTCAAAGCTATGATCTTCTGCCTTGTACAACTTGCCTCCCTGGTTACTACAATTTAATCTTTCTAGCCTAAAAAATGTTCTTTTCTGTAGTTATCCATATTTTCTGGATTTATCAAGTCTCTGTTAACATGTATTCTTCAACATCTGTAAAGGGAATTTTTCATTTTGCTAGTGGATAAGTGAAACAATCATTATAAACCTAACAGACTGTGTGTTAGGCATGAAATCAAGTACTATTTTTTCTAGGCTTTAGTCAAGACTAAGAAGCATTAATTCTCAGGCACTTCACGGTATGAGAAATAAGGTAGCTTGTTGAGAAGTGAAGCCTTTAATGCCGTAGTTGATAACTCTATTCTGCACATTGCTTAGAATTGTAATCAAAGAAGAGCCCTCTATGCTTTCTACACGCACACTACTTACATAATTCATACCGTGATACGACAGTGAAGGAGACACAGAGTAAATGCACTACTTACATCTTGCAGATTCATAATTAATGCAGTTTTAAGGTATTGGTGAAAAAAAGAAAGGTTTTTGGTTTCCTACTCTTTCATTACACAATCCAAAAACAAGAAAATGCCAATGAACTTCATGTCCCATGAATGCTGTTAGAGTGTGCATAGAAGCAAGCTAATTTTTTCTTACAAATTTTGGTCAGATGACTTCTTTTTGTATGCATGAACATGAAGTGATGTTATGTCTAGTTATGTCCAAGAAGCTAGATGTCAAAAGAAATAATATTAAGTTCATTTTATGTTGTGATATGTTGCATTTTTGCGATTGTCCATGACATTAGAATGAACTCCCAACCATGACATTAGAATGAACTCCCATACACTTAGCAGAATTTGGAAATCGATAAAAGTAGCCAATATTTGAAATTTATCATAAGTACGTGATAATGTTTAGGTTATGTATATATAAAACAAAAATATTTGGCTTATGTATCTATATCAGGCACATTTTACAAACAATTTGAGTGATTGTGATTCCATGTTGCAAGCATAGATATGTTTATAATTTGGTCCATCTCTGTTATTTTCTCAGGTCACTGTGGGAAGCAGGAACAGTCACAATTATTGGACCCATCACAGCTACAGTTGAGGATGCTATACTTGTGTTAGTAATTGGGTTTTACTGCCAATTTCTTTACAAACAAATAGTCAATTCTGGTCATGAGAATCTCTGGAATTCATCTCACTGTGTACAGTCAAACCATGCATTTTTCATTTACCTGTTAGACTTGATCACATATGCAATCAAAATTATTTTGTTATTACACTGTTTACATTCTGCATCAATTTCATTTACCTTTATGTCTGCTAAACAACGGTGTAGAAGATACCAAGAGTCAAAAATATTGGCCAAGTTATCACTGGAAAACAAGGGATTATTTGCCTTTTTAATAGGAATCAAAGTACCTTGAGGGTGAGGGAAGATTGTATTTTGGGATTTGGAGTGGATTGAAGGAGGATTAGTTGCATTCTTCTCGGCTGTTAGTATGTAAACTAAAACACATGGGAATCAAATGGGAGGCAAAACAACCAACAAGAATAACTAATACTACGCCTCAATCTCAACTAATTAGTTGGGGTTGGTTATATAAATCCTCACTGACCATGCCTCTCCATTTAAGCTCATCTTCGACCCAAATTGTAGTATAATAATTACAATTAAAATAAGTACTAAAAGTTCTCTCTATTTTCTACATATATCTTAGATAGGATTAAAAGACTCCTAAAAACATAGATTTAAAATAAACGTGAGAATATGACCAAAATATCATCCCAACTAATATGTTTCACCTAGATAGATCCTTTTCTTCCATTATGTAATATTTTTTGCTACCTGTATTTGCTCCCTACCCCTTTTGGAGTTCAAAAACTATTAAAGCTAAAGATTAGAAGTTTACTGGAAAAAGTACAAAATCACCAAGATAGTCAGCTTCCAAGGAGCAATGCCAGACTTAAACCATGGCAGAACAATGTAACTGTCCTAACTCATGTCATCAGACTTCTATTGTCTTCAATTAGGTTGTATGTTTGGGAATGTTTTTGTTAAATTTGGATCAGCTATCTTGATCATGGTGATACGACAACTCTTACGGTTGATAAGTGCTGATTATTGTTATTTCCTTACAACCTTTTAGGTATGCAGCAATCTTGGGATCCTCTCCAGCTGATCGAGTTCCGCTGAATCCTGTAATCTCTCACAAAGTGTACTTTTGCAAAATTTCAAGATATTGTTCTGCTTGATGGTTCAGTTTTAACTTTTTTTTCTTCATTCGTGCAAATACTTTAGTTAATATTAGTAAATAGGGTACCAGATCATCATCTTTCAAAGTTGAGTTTTCCCACTAAAATTGCAGTTCTGATGATCATAATAACTCAAGTTTGGCGTATTTTTCTTCATAGATCTGTTCTGATCCTGGTTCAGTTTGGGGGAAGTTTCTTCCGTTGAATGTCCCATTGTTCCTTTTTTCTAATCCATGCTGAAGTATTCATTCTACTTGTATCATATAGATTATAGAAGACTACTTGCTGAAAAAGCAATGTGACATTTCCCTGTCCATTATAACCTTGTTGTTTTAAGTCCCCAAAATGGATTTGACATATCTAAACAAGACCAATCTTAAGCATAGGATTAAGTTGATTCTATATTTGTACCGGAGACTGTTGATGTAGGTTCTATGCTGAATGAGTTCTTTTCATTGGATTAAAAAGTTGTGCTCTGCATTAAGCATGCTGTTTTCTACTCACATTATTATTGATTGATTTTTTTTTTTTCAGTCCATCCCTTGTTTACCAGATTTATCTTCCGATGAGAGTTCAAGTATCTTGGGATCACTTACCTTGGGGAAGTATACAAAGGTGTTGCACTTCTGTTTACTTAAGGTTGTTGGTGACTTTAACCTTCTTGGTTGAACTTTGGCTGATATGAGACATGTTTTACAGTGGTTTAACGATGTTAGCTCGACCGACATATCTGATAAGTGTGAAGATGTCCTAAACCAATTATTTCATCTGTATGGGTGCAAAGTAAGTCCATATTACCCTTTATTACGTATGTGATCAATGATTCAGTTCTGTCAGACTCATGCTTTTCACATCAAGATTATTGTCTATTTCAGAAGACTTTATGTTTAAAGGTCAGGCTCACTTTCTGGATGTAATTTTGTTTATTCTATTTTTCTTGCTTAACTCTTTTCAATCAAGACAACAGAGATTGTCATACCGGAGCTTCGTGAGCTGCGCACAACCCATACTGTTACTTTTGGATCTGAATCACTGAGCTTACTGAATCCTTATTGCGAGGATGGGTACATTTATTTTCCATCATGCTATTAATACGACTGCTTGCTATCTTTTTGTTTGGATTAATATAATTTTTTTTTCGTTTTATGTAGGAAAGGAATAAAATCAACTAATGATACTCGCACAAATCTGGCACTTTTTAGATCATTTGCAGCATCTGACTATTTTTCTGCCCAGTGCCTTAGGTAAAGAATAAGTTACTGAGTTAATTTCATACATGCTGAAACAATTTATTCAACTACATGTTGAAACAATTTGTTCAACTATTGATTGCTTTAGAATCAAATTAAGGATGTGAAAGCTGCAAGTGCATTGTGGATCAGTGCATATGCACGTATGATTCTACATTTAGTAGGCATTCCTAGCTTTAACTACATCAGCAATTTTAGGATGTTTTATCTAAATGTTAAAAGATTTCAGTCTCGCTATAGAATTGCATTTAGAAATATGATAAAGTATATTCAATTTATTTCAGCTTTCCTGTGTCTCTTATTGCAGGCGAAGGATAATGTACTACCACATGGAGGTTTTCAAGAAAGTAGATGTCATTGTAACACCTACCACTGGGTAAGCTAAGTTCTTGCACTTTACGGGCTCTGATATCTATAAAATCACTTCTTTCACATCCTGTTAATTAAAATTTTTGCAATAAATAGCTACTGTCCATTCGAGGTACTTTATGCAAATTGTTGGTTAATCTCGGAGAGATTTATTAGAGGTGTAAATATATGAAACATTTATAATAATGACCCATATTGAAATAATGTACTTATAATTTGTAATGTATAAAGCATATATAAAAGCTCCCAAGCATAAGACATGCACTTGTGCGTTTTCCCCATCTCACATGGTATTAGAGCTCTCTTAAGAGTGTCATTTATGTCACTGATTCAGGACCAACAGACAAATTCATAATTTCTGTTTTTACTTTTTTTCAGAATGACAGCCCCAGAAATTCCAAAAAGTGCTCTTGCAGTTGGAGAGACAAATTTGAAAGTAGTAGGTAGGTTAACATCTGTTTCTATTTTTTTTTTTAATTATTATGTACCAATAAAAAACATCATTTTATTAGTTAGTAGTAGTCATTAATACTTCCTAGAGATACTCTATCATCTCCTTTATCTCCTCTACATCATTGCTGTGTGTGCTACGGTACCGGTAACGTCCAAAACTTGGAGACACAAATACCAATTTGGTGGTTTAACAGCATGTTATATGCCTAAATCACTGTAATGAGATAGTGGGAATGTAATTAGCATAATCGAGTGAGTCAATTAGTTTGAAATTCAGTTACTAGTTTGAAAGTTAGTTAGGCGCGTGTACCACACGCGATTCGGGAAGTAGTTACAACTAACCTTCCCTCCAAATTCCTATAGCTGTTTCCCTTTATTAGCTGCTTTGTACATTCAGTTGTAATCATCTAGATAATGAAAGTTAGTCAGAAATTCTCTCTCTAATTCTCTTCTACTTCCCCTAATTTTCCCCCCTAAAACTCCATTTTTGAGTGATCTGTTCACGGATAATTCTTGATTTTATCCTTTAGGAACACTCTATTATACAGAATTGATCTCTTGATTCAGGAGGTCACATCACATCAATAAAGAAAACTAAGCCAATCTATCACTGTGGAATGTGGATGTTTCCTCGGATTGCATCTAGGGTGTCAAATAGGCAGGTTGGACTATATTTGGATGAATTAAAATGGCTATGTTGCGGGAATCTTCAAAATCTTTTCCACACCCGTGTCAACACGACATGGGTGTGGGATCCACACTAGATTTGGTCAATTCATCTTGGGTACTTTGACTACATATTTGACCGAAAAGTATCCACACTAGATTTGGTCAATTCATCTTGGGTACTTTGACTACATATTTGACCGAAAAGTATAGATTGATTGGTATTTGATTTGGTTTTGTAACTTTATATTTAATATATATAGTTATATGAAGTATGAGAATGCTATGCCATTTCACGAGATATTTCATGAATAAAATATTAGGTTTCATAAAGAATTAAATTTAATTAGCTTTAGTTCAATACCTTTAATCAATAGAAATATATACTTTATATATGTCATAATATACATTTATTGGCTGTATTCCAGCACCAGTATTTGCCTTCAGATCCGTACCCCCAAATCCTAAAAGTTATGTGTTGAAGAGTCCGACCTTTAGATCCTCACTTGAGTCCGAGCAACATAGTTGAACTAAAAAAGGGGTTGAGTGACAACCTGTCCAACGTTTGCTTGGATCTAGGATGGGCTAAACTTTGGTTGACAACCCTCCCTGCCCAACTCATAATTATTTTTCGTTTGTTTGTGTGTTCTCATATAATTTGTGTACTTAACAAATTAAAGTACTAATAAAAAACCTTTTCTTTTATTAATTATGACCATATCAAACAAATCAAACTTGATCACTTATTTTTCTATATTTTGGTAAATATTTGTATTAGTTAATTCAGGTTACATATGCCGCCCAAGTTAGCCCAAGCTCTTAGATGGGTAAACCTGGGCTATACCCGAAATGACCCACCACTGAATATATGCCCAGCTCTGCCTGCCCAAGTGCGGGGAAGTTATATTTTCATGGGCTGAATTTGACACTCTAATTGCATCTATATTTCATTTTACTTTGACCTATGAGCTTAAGTAAAGTTTTTAGTGGAATGAATGTTTGCCACGAGGTTTTTCTTTTTCTTTTTTCTTTTTTGTTTGAAATTGGTAACAGTATATTCATCAGCAAAAAAAATTCTATGTTTGAAGCCAAATTTACTAAAGATAACAGTAAGTCTTACTGTCCTTTCCTGCTTACAAAGATTCCAAAAACTGTCATGAGGAAATTGTACATATGTTGCTGATACTAGAGACCAACCATGGTTCAGTTTAGTGGCATTTTAAACTCCTGAAGCATTTTATCTCAAAATATTCTCAATACTACGACAGTTCTTTTTGTTTTTATGATGAGCACTTCATGATGATCTATTTCTATTTAGACTACTTATTCATTTGCTATTCTTTTCAGCAAGACTAATGCAATTTGCTATCACAGCAAATGTTCTCGGACTTCCGGCAATTTCTGTCCCTGTAAGTGATATTCATCTTTTTCCTCTTAGGCAGTTTTTTTTCCAGTACCTCTTAGGCAGTTCAGTGAGAGTAAATCTCATAAAAGGATATGGAATAGAAGGACCAGTAAATCTCATATAAGGATATTGAATCGAAGGACCTGCATGTTGATGATATGCAAACAATTTTCCAACAGTGCTCCTATTATAAGCATTCCAACCTCATGACATTACAATATGTTGACACTGACCATAGGATTCAAAATTATTCTGAAACATGACAAATATCAATCAACATCACGTGTTTGAAATTTAACCGTCGATTACTAATTTACATTTCTTTTTTCTTTTGTTTTCATGCTTATTAGATTGGTTATGATAAGCAGGGACTTCCAATAGGCTTGCAACTTATTGGTCGTCCGTGGTGTGAAGCTTCAATCTTGCGTTTAGCTGCTGCAATAGAGGTATTCTCCTCCATCCCTACCACCACCCGGCCCCAATTAACAAAGTTACAACCTGCTAAAACGTTCAAACGAGTATTGACAGGAGATTTGACTTGTGCTTTCAGGAAATCTCTGCAGATTATAGGAAGAAGCCAGTGGAGTTCTATGACATCTTGAAAGGGAACTACAATTAACGATTTCCAAGACGATATTGAAAGAAAGTGAGGGAATTGACAGGAATAAGCTTTAAGCGTAACTTCAAAGTCGAGAAATGATTTTATCACAACATGAGCTTAAGGACGAACCGAACAAGAGCTGAAGAATACGCACAGATAAAAAATTTGGTGGTTTGTGTTGGAAAAATATTGTTAATATCTCAAAACGAATTATTATACTCGTAATTCAAATTCTAACGTTGTAATTGTCATTGTAACTGATCCATTTGAATGAGTATTGAATAGCCTTAGTGGCTGTTACTGCTCTTCAATGTTGAGACGTTCCTTCTGCATCAGAAGTTGGACCTTTGTTCATTTTTGTTCCCTATATAACCTTCATTTTGGCTCCCCTTGGAAAGAGAGAAAAGTATCGATTAAGAAACCAAGAGACAAAATATCTTTACACGTGAAATATCTATACGCCTCAAGCTTTCAAAAAAGTCCCAATTCTTCTTCGGCCTACCTCTACCTCTCTTAAAATTTGCTATAGTCAAACTCTCACACTTACTTACTGGTGTCTTCCTGCACCTTTTACTCACATGTCCAAACCATCTCAACCTCGCTTTCCTCATCTTTTCTGCCATGGAGGTCACTCCCACCTTGTTTTGTTTAACTTCATTCCTAATCTTGTCTCTCCTTGTATGCTCGCATATCCATCTGAACATCCTCATCCCCGTTACCTTGATCTCCGGAATGTATATTGTGTCCTTGATGGACCAACATTCTTGGCTAATACTACAAATAACATTAAAAGTTAGAGCGCAGAACAATTTTTTTATTTGTTCTTTCTTCTCACCTTATTTAATTGATTTCTTCTTCAAAATCCTACAACTTTTTACTGCCAGCAGTAAATTCAACTGAAAAATTATATTCCTAAATAACAATTAAAACCAAAAGAATCAATAACACTAAATGTAATTGTAAATTTGAACAAAATTTACTCAATAATGATAAATTCATTTGAAAAGATTGAATATTGAAACATATTTTAAAATATTGTGGGCCTTATGGGTTATGTTTTTTTTTACTTGAAGCTATCATTTATTTGATAATATTTTGTTGTATTTTGCAACTCAGTATATTACTTATTTTTTTAATAAGTAATTTTTTATTTTTATTTAAGGTTATGAATCCTAGCTAGTTTAGTGTTAGTTAGCAAGAGAAGTATAGTTCTTAAAGAATAAAATTGTGAGCCTCTAACTAATACTCCATCTAATCCATATTAAGTGGATTGTTGAAACTTTTTTCATAGCATCTTTTTTCAAAGTTTAAAAGAATTGTTGGGACTTTTTCAATATATATATATTTTTTAATGAGGTTATTAACTACCTTACATTTCTAAGAGAATAATCTAGAAATAGTTAAAAGGATAATAATGGAAACTAACCTTTCATTTATGTAACTTTTTTATTTTTCTTTATTGTGGTGTTGCCATACGCCAATAGTACACTTAGGGCTCGTTTGGCTATGTGAGATGAAATAATGATATGAAATCATATAAGATGAAGTTGAAGTTTTGTTTGGATATGCAATTTGAGATTCTTAAGTTGTATTTTTTTCTTATAAATATAAAACCCCCATAAGGTTTGAAAACTATCAAAATTACCCCAATTCTTCATATAATCTTATGAAATAAGCAAAAGTTCATAACAAAAGTATAATAAACTATTACAAAGATATTCTAAAAAAATACAACATTTATTGATCAAACTTTAGCTTAAAAATTAAGTAAAATTGAATATGTGACGAAAATAAGATATCTTTGTGTAAAGCTATGAAATTCGTAATATGAAATACATAAAAAAATTATGTTGGTGAGAGTAATGGTTGTATTAGATATAAATGGTTTAAAGATTGATAAGAGTAATAATGGTGGGACTTTTTCCTATAAAATATAAACTTGTGGACCAATTTATATTTTAAAAAAATTCAAATCATCATATGAAATCTCAAATCACACTCACGAGATGAAATCACATGTTCAAACACAAATTTCATCTGACGATTTCAAATTACAAAATTTATATTACATGTCCAAACGCCTACTTAATATGACTGGGGAGAGTAGTTTACTATTGTTAGCAACGTACTAGTAGTTTGTACTATTAAGACAGCCACTGGGCGCTACTCCATTAACACATGGTCCGAATTTTGCTTCCCAACTGCCGGCGGGCGGGAGACTTGACTTGTTATTAATAGGTAAAAGGACAAGGCGATACGCAGAACATGACACAATCGGTTAGCATGAGTACATACTATCCTATGCCACTGGTGCACAACAAGCTTTACTTCAGGGGAAATTAATGGCTATCTTTTGTCATTTGGTGCATCATACACTTCGCCTTCAGCCGCTTTATAAAAAGGTCTTTAGAGATTTAAACTTGTATACTTCAACCGTGAATGTTTAAATCAAATTTATATATTTGAAAACTACGTAAAAGTGCCACATAAATTGGAATAGAGCGAGTAGTAATTAAGCAATACACCATTTGAATTGCTTGTTTGTTAGAAATGGGGAGGAAGAGAATGATGTTGCCAGCGAGTGAAGTTGACATGACGACTGTGAAGTATACGCCTCAAAGAGTTCAAGGTCTTCCCCTCCTTCCCTATCAAGCATACTAGCCCCTCCATTCATAATTTGTTTCCAAATTTTTTGATTAGGACTTTAAAAGCTAAATCATGAGTTAGATATTCGGAAATACATAAATAAGTTGGAATTTTCATATCAACATGGTGGAATATTAATAGATTTTAAAATGTAGGGTTAAATCTCTATATCGTTAACCGAGTTATTTAGTTACTGGTAGTTTGGAAATTTTTACTATGAATTTGAACCTATGGACTTGCAGGTCCACATCTGACTGGATTTTGGCTGAAACTATCTGTAATGTTGGCTGAATTACCAATTGTTGGTTCAATGATCATGACTCTCGTGAAGAACAAGAACCGAGGAGCTGAGGTCTGATTTTAGTGCATCCAATTTCTATTTGTTTTTTATGTTGTAAATATTCATGTCAAGGGTTTATAATATCTATGATAGCTAAAACGTCAAGTTTTCATGATTGGTAGATGTATAAGAATACCGTGATACCGGAGGCTCCCATGTTTATACCTGAATTTCCTTCTCAAGGTTAGTTGCTGTGTCATTCTTTCTTCAGTATTTATCTTGAATTTTGCAACTATCAGCTATCCCTGGCTTACGAATAGACCATCATAATGAAAAGAAACTGCTTGACTTGGTCAACATGCTTGCTTAAATAGGCTCATCTTTTGCTCTATACTATTATCAAAAAAAAAAAAAAAAAAGGATAGGCTTACTTTCGTTTCAATCTTTTCTCTGTCTTTCATTGTAAAAAACCTCTATTTGGAAGAGGGGTGGAGGGGAGGTGGGTTGACAATATTTGGTGGTAGGCGTTTATTCTGGAGTAATAAAGGAGATGAAAGGAAAATGCATGCACCGGGGAGTAGGGACAAAAGTTGAAGAAATTTTTTATGATAAAGCTGTTAAAGAAGCAGTTAGCACTGCTTAGTTCATTGAGGGTAGTTTGGTCTTTTGACATCTTTCCAGTAATTAGTTAATCAGTTAGATGAGTTTGTTAAGCTAGTTAGTAAGTAAGCTAATCTCATCTCTAGTTCATCTATATAAATAGGTTAACAGCCATATGTAATGCTCCCTCCATCCCAATTTATGTAGCACTATTTGACTAGTCACAAAATCGAAGAAAGAAAAGAAGATTTTTGAAATTTAAAAGGGCAGCCCGGTGCACTAAAGCTACTGCTATGCGAGGTATCCGGGGAAGGGTCCCACCACAAGGGTGTATTGTACGCAGCCTTACCTTGCATTTCTGCCAGAGGCTGTTTCCAAGGCTTGAACCCGTGACCTCCTAGTCACATGACAGCAACTTTTGAAATTTGTGGTCTAAAATATTGTTTGACCATTTATGTGACTATAAATTATTTCATTAGGGGTAGAAGAGGAACCTTAAATTCTTTTCAATTATAGAAAGGTGACTCTTCACCATTTTTCGGTTAGATTAGTTTGTTAAGCTAGTTATTAAGTGAGCTAATCTCATCTCTAGATCATTTATATAGATAGGATTACAGCTTTATGTAATATTCAATAATTCATACATGAATATACAGAATTGTTCCTTCTTATCTCTACTCTCTATCTGCATTTCATCTTCTTCTTTCTTCTATTGAGGTCATCCATGGTGACCTAAATCACTTCAAAAACCAATGCCACTTGGAGTCACTAACTGACTTTGTTTGGCATGTGAATTTAGAGTCAGAACCTGGTGTTTTATGCTTGGAAGAAGATGGGAAACCTGAAGAACGCGTTGAGTTAGCCTTGCAGTGTCTTTCAAATTACAATCCAGGCTCTATTTGGATTACTGATCCAAGCGCAACCTTCCGCTATTGGAAGATTCGTGATTACGCATATGCTTACAGATCTAAGCTTACAACTCCATCTCAGGCAAGTCACTGTTTTCCCTGTTTTCATGCTCTCCGTATAAATGTATTATTAGGATAAGCTTATTTTTACAATAGTGACATAGGTAGCAGAGCACTTCACCTCGGCTATAGAAGAGTCTAACAACCAGAATCCACTGGCACCGCTACTGATTTCTTATGATCCTGATGAAGTCAGAAGGCAAGCTGCTGCTTCCACACAAAGATTTAAAGAAGGTACTCTGGCGTATATCTTTTTATGGTCATAAAAAGAAATGTATGCTGTTGTGCCATTGTATTTCAAAAACAGTCATGCCTGCTATATGCAATTGACTTAACTCGGTTACTATTTCTTAGCGGTTGGGTTTGTGCAGGAAGTGAATTATCAATCCTGGATGGTATCTTCATAGCAGTTAAGGATGACATTGATTGCTATCCATATCCATCAAAAGGTGTGTACTCTAGTTCTAGTCGCCAAAGCATAGTTCTTTGCGAGATTTAGTTGCATATTTAATGACCAACAGTAACAGGTGGAACAACTTGGTTTCACGAGATTCATGAAGTGAAGAAGGATGCTGTTTGCGTCTCAAGATTACGAAGTTGTGGTGCAGTTTTTGTTGGAAAGACAAATATGCAGGAATTGGCCATGGGAACAACTGGAAATAATGCGAATTTTGGGTGAGTGTAGCTTTCAAGCTGTACACAGTAGACAAGAAATTCTCGCCATTTCATTGTAAGTTAGTCATGATGCTAAAGCCCAACTAAACAATTAATCAAGTCACACACTTGATCAACTATTAAATGAAGTAGCAAACCTGGGGGACAAAATTGCCATGAAGAGAAACCTCAAAGATTTCATAGTACTGTTTCTTTTGAATTGTGGATATTGAACTGTTTCCTTTTGAATTGTGGACTTAATTATAGTTATGTACGTGATTTAACTTTCCACTCCATTTGGGAAATGTTTTTTTAATTATAAACAGCAGTATGGGTGGTGGATTTATTTATATAACAGGACAACCAGGAATCCACATGCTCCAGATAGGTACACAGGCGGTTCTTCCTCAGGCTCTGCAGCTATTGTAGCTTCTGGACTGTGTTCTGCTGCACTGGGAACAGATGGAGGAGGTTGTCAATGATACCATGTAGCTCGTAAGTTGTCTTATGCAATCTTTGCATGTCATGTTTGCTAAAGTTTATTTTTTACAGGTTCAATTCGGATTCCTTCTTCCCTTTGTGGTGTGGTTGGCTTGAAAACAACATATGGAAGGACTGATATTAAAGGGTGAGCTTCTATTGCGGAGAGTTCTGAATTTATACGCCTGCATTCTGATCTATTTAAACCTTGGTGGGTAGAGTTATCCGGTACTTGTGCTGGAGGGAGGTACAGGTACTCGGTGAAGTAGTTCATGTGTGCGCAAGCTAGCCCCAACATACCAACAACAACAATATACCCATCGTAGTCCCATAAATTGGGGTTGGGTAGAGTGTACAAAGACCTTACCCTTACCTCAGAGGTAGAGTGGTTGTTTCCGATATACCCTCGGCTCAAGGAAAAACAATCCAAAGCAGTCCAGAAAAGAAGTAATAGAAGTACAAGAAACAATAGATAGTAACAGACATAAACTGCAATCATTTATACAATAATCTAACTACAAAAAACAACAGATAGTAACAAAATTTGAAGGACAAGAAACTACAGACGCAATACTATGACTACCAGTACGGACGGATAGCAAGACAACACACTGCTACCTACTAACCTTCTTCCCTAATCCCTGTCCTCCACACCTTCTTATCTAAGGTCATGTCCTTGGTAAGCTGAAACTACACTATGTCTTTTCTAATCACCTCTCCCCAACATGATTGCAGTAAATAAAAGAATTTTCTTGAAGTACTTTCAATGGCAAAATGAATATTCTATTGTTTGCCCACTTGTAGCAATTATATGTGCAGATATGTTGCTTTTTGTCAGCTTAATTGTTTGTCTTCTATGTGCATACTTTGTTATTTTCACACTTACTTTATAAGTCTTAAATAGGTAACTTTTTAGTCTCATCAGCTTTTTGTAGGGGTGACAAAATCAAACCCGATCCGCTCAACCTGCCCAACCCGTTATATATAAAAAATATAGTTTTATTAGGTATAATTTTATTAGGTATGTTACCACAATAAACCCTTGAGGTTCGACCCTTCCCCGGACCCCGAACATAGCGGGAGCTTGCTGCCCAGTTAATAAAATTTTATGAAAGAACAAATAAAGCAATTAAAACTTAGTAAGAATTGGGTAGGTTGGGTTATGACCCACAATTTTGCCAATTTAGGCCCAACACATTTCATCCCAAGTAGCTTTTGGACAGGTCAATAACCTGCCCATTTATTAACTCAGCCCATTTTGACCTACCCAACTCAACTCAACCTGTCCATTTGACACTTCTAGTTTTTTTTTTTTCGCCAGGTTGATATATCATAGTAGTACAGTGGCAAGTGTTGGACCTATCACAGCAACTGTTGAGGATGCCATATTGGTGTAAGTAGTTAATGGTTTTGAATTTCCTAGAGTGTACTTGTTTTCTAAGTCCAGTGCTTATAGTTCTATAATGGTGATGCGATAATGCAAAGCTTGTGAAAATAACTCGTCCATGTACTTGGATTCATATAATATGCCTGTGAAGTGCTACTATCAGCAGAATATTTGATTGTGTTTCTCTCATTATTTCGATGTATCTAGTTCTGCTTTATTTTTCTTAAATCTACTCTGTTAAAAAATCTTAGAGGGTTTTTCCCCCTTTATCTTGGGATGGGAGAGAGCGCTTTTCCTGCTCTATTTATGCTTTGTGAGATGAAAGTAGTAAATATACAAGACTCCTTCCTCCTACTGTGCGAGATAATCATTCTATCAATCAACTACTCCTTAAGCTCTAACTAGCCAGTATATCTCTACTTTTTGATCTTAAGATAAACACTTAAAGAAAGCTAAGTCGTGATATCATACTATCAGGTATGCTGCAATTTTAGGATCTTCTCCTGCTGAGAGAGTTTCTTTGAAACCGGTAATTACCCAAGAATATTGCATGCTCATCATTATAATCTATATTGTAATCTATATTGTATGATGCATCTTTTTGTTCTTATCTTTTTCATTTTTCATTAAAATGTCACCGAATACAAAGTGACATTATACAGTTTTCTACGCATGTCCCTCCAAAGGCGTTGATTGACCAACTGCTCTAGTTTCTCCATATCTTAAAACCCCAGAAGGAATCTGAAGAGAAGAGTTTATATACAACTTCTTAGTGTTGGGAACCCTGGTAGTATGTAAACCTTGGAGAGAAAGGCTTCTCGAGTGGTAGTTTCAGTTTTTCTCTGGCCTCTGGATAAATTCTGGAGATAGAAATACTGCAGCTGTGCAACTCCTGTAATAGCCAGGTTAACGTGAATTACAATATTGAAGAAAGTAACTTCTAGCTGATGTGGTAGGACCTAAACATCAGATCTCGAGAATATAAAGTAAGAGGTTGATTTCTAACGCCTTTTTTCTAGTTTAGATGATCGAGGGAGCATTGTACTTCTTATTTGGATTATTCTGGAGCCATGTTTCATATGCAAGAATTAATTTCACCTTATGAGTTTCAGAGCGGAGTTGTGGATGTGCCTATTCCAGTTTAGTCCTTTACTGTTTCTTTACAATGTTTCAGGCCGTCCCTTGTTTACCAAATTTAAGTTCATGTGAGACCTGGAGTTCTCTGGGATCACTGCGATTTGGAAAGTATACTGAGGTAATTGCTTTTCTTGTGGAGAAGTGTCTGAAATGTAACTTTCCTGTACCAGTTATATTGTCTCTTGACTTCCTCCTGCAGTGGTTCAATGATGTTTTTTCAACTGAAATATCTGACAAGTGTGAGGATATTCTTAATCAGCTATCAGAAAAACATGGGTTCAAAGTGAGTTTATTGCCCATATCCAATTCGTTGGTGCTGTCAAGGAATTGTCCTTGATCATCTGCCATCTTGCTTGCTTAGAGTTTGGGGGTCTTATGAGCATCAATTTTGTGACTAACTATTTTCTTTCTATCTATCATTTTCCCATTTCTGTTTTTCTTAAATTGTTATGTCTTTCTTCCCTTGATTGAAGACGATAGAGATTGTTATACCAGAGTTGCATGAGATGCACAATGCACTTATTGTTTCTCTTGGCTCTGAAGCACTATCTCAGCTGAATCCTTACGTTGAAGATGGGTATGTCTACCTTACTGAGCAGGTCTTTCATGTGCTTGAACTGGCTTGTCTGGGGCAGGACATGACATGATGGCATTATTCATATTCTTCTTGATGAATACATTGCAGCTCTGCGTTTATATAATAAGCCATTCTTAACCTGATTTCCAGGAATTCAGCAAGATTAACATATGACACTCGGATAAGTCTGGCACTATTTCGAGCATTTACAGCTTCGGAGTATGTTGTTGCTCAGTGTCTAAGGTGGGGCATAATTTAGCAAATTCTGAATTTGATCTGCACTGCAAATTTAGTGGCATCTAAAGATATATTTAAACCGAGATGTGCATAGCTTGATATTTGTTATTTGATCTGCACTGCAAATTTAGTGGCATCTAAAGATATATTTAAACTGAGATGTGCATAGCTTGATATTTGTTACTTTCTTTGGAATTCTCTTACAATGGTATTCTGTCCTTTCGGGTAACGGTTGCATAAATACAACAAAACATACCCAGTGTGATCCCACAAGTGGGGTTTGGGGAGGATAGGATGTATGCAGACTTTATGTATGCATAAATAAAGAGAAAAATCTTGTCAATGACACAAGATTCTCGTCACTCCTTGCACGCTTGTATCTGGTGAGAATGAAATTAAATCTTTTGGGTATACCTTGTTTTGGATCCATAGGTTAGGTTGCTACTCCTAGATTTGCTCAAGAGAAATCATAATCTCTTTTATGTAATAAAGTGACTATTAGGCTTGCCTTTTTTCTTTTTCACGATCGGTGTTGGGCTTAAGACTATGTTTTAACAATCATCTAGATAGGTTTTATTTCTTTTCATAAAAATGAGCCAGTAGCTTTATGCTCGAAGATTTTGGTTGCTGTATTGTTCTCTCTAATATTGTTTATTCCCTTGTATCTTATACTGATGAAAGCATGCATTCCAATTATTCTTGGTATTTTATTTAATTAACAATTAGGGAGAAGTGCATCATCTTCTTTTACAGGCAACATGCAAAGTTTTTAAGTACAATAAGTTATAAAAGATGTTATCTCTTTAATTATTGCAGGCAAAGATTTATGTATTACCACATGGAGATTTTCAAGAAGGTGGATATCATTGTGACACCTACTACTGCGTATGTATCCACTAACCACATTTCTATCTTTGGGTGCTAGTGCACGAATTTTGTTATCACTTTCTTGGTAAAAACACACTATTACTCATTTGAATGACCATC
Organism: Capsicum rhomboideum; assembly: GCA_031232105.1. Taxonomy (NCBI): domain Eukaryota; kingdom Viridiplantae; phylum Streptophyta; class Magnoliopsida; order Solanales; family Solanaceae; genus Capsicum; species Capsicum rhomboideum. Next base: position 140,047,283 of record CP124719.1, on the reverse strand, counting down.
TGTAAATTTTTTATGCATATCTCTTTATGTGCATGCACCCAATCTATAATGCTTGTGAATAGCATTGCTTTCCTCACCATTCCAATTAAATTATTGATTTGTTCAGTGATGAAGCATGAATAAGTTCTTTAACTGGAACAACAAGAAGGTGATAGTTGGAGATTGATTACTTTGATGATGTCAAATTTAGATATCAGACCTTTAAAATGTTGTGTGTATACTCATAAAAGTTAATATCTTTGAAAAATATACATATATGTGAAAATCAGCAGGTTTGTTCATTATTTTTTGCTGCTGGAATATGAATATCTGTGAAACCATCTTTATCTAACTATTGTTTTCCCAATTCTTCAGCATGACGGCGCCCATAATATCACCCTCTGCTCTTATAGCTGGAGAGACCGATTTGCCCGTTGTAGGTATGTTGTGATGATATATACACTGGTTCATGTGTTTGGGAAATGCTGTCAACTGCTTGATGTCTAACTGAGTTTGAAAAGGTTGATCATATGAGCGCTATGGAGTGGTTGCACAGCACTGATTTTTCTTTTCTCTTTGACTTGGTAAACCCTAGACCCCCAAACCTTCCCTCCCTCCCCCGGACAACAGTGATTCTGCTAATTTTCCCTTGGTTATTTGAACTCCAAACCTTTTGGTAGGAAATGAGATGCTGTTACAACTGGAGTAACTTCTCTTGCTGTTGCACATACTGATTTAAGAAGGATGATCCTCGTTTTAAACTATAGTTGGCTGCAAACTTCTTATGCATTATCCTTCTGCTTTTCTTCAATGAACTTTATTATTTTAGGTAGGTACTACTTTATAATCTTATTTTGGTTTTTGTTCTAACATTCTCTTTTCCAGGAAATCTCATGAGGTTCATATTAGCTGGAAATTTGCTGGGCTTCCCTGCAATTTCTGTCCCTGTAAGCATAGCATCTTTATCCCATGTATTTGGGAATCTAGACTAGCTGCAGATTGAGAAAAAATAACTTGCCGGAATATTGAATCGCTCAATGTCTAAGGCTGTGAGGCATTATCTCCTCTTGTCTCTTGTTAAATGCCTACAATAGTTAATTTAAAGCTTTTGTTCCCTGGAAAAGTTGTTAATGCTGAACTGCACAAAAAATATCTAGTTCAGTTTAAGACTATGTCCTGGAAAGTCTGAGCGGGAAATAAAATTGCATTCCGAAAGGCTTCTATGTTAACATCTTCAAAAGTCAACTATAAAAACACAATTGTTAAAACTGTTGTGGTTATATATGCTAGACCTATGTAGTTGGCTTAATTATAGCTAAGCAGATTCATTTATATATATTGACTTCATTCACCATGTTGCAAACTATGCTAGTTATGGCGGTACCAATAATATCTGCAGCTGTTCTACATTTTTGTTGGAATCTTGTATGTCAGGTTGGGTATGACAAGGAAGGACTTCCCATAGGCATGCAACTCATTGGGCGTCCATGGTGCGAAGCATCCATTTTGGGCTTGGCAGCTGCCATAGAGGTATTAACCCCCTCATTTATCAACTCGATCCATTTTGACTATCCAAAGTCAATCCAACCCACTTATTTGACACCACTGGTAACAATTGATATGTCGTTTTTCTCAGGAAACATGTGCTGGGCCTAAGAAGAAGCCGGTGCAGTTTTATGATATTTTGAAAGGGAACCCCATGTGAGATTTCGCTTTGAGCTTATACATTGGTGGCTGTTTTCAGACGTTGCTGGTTTGAGAATGCACAAAACTGTAGGAGTGGTTCATCTTCTGTAATCTTGAATATTAGCTTTTGTTGCCATGAAGTCTACCTCAAACTTGGGGTGGGCGGAAATGCTGTTTGATCCTCGTTCAATAAAAAGTTGTCAAAGTTTGTATATTTTGGGTGGTTTGGTAGCCTGAATAAAAATACTATTGAAAATGGTGTACGGGTAATGTGAGATTACTTATGTTAGACATTAGTTTTGTCCAGATTGTTTGTTTTCACTTTTTGGTTTGGTATATCAAAAATATTTGCGTTGCATAATTTCTAAAAAGAAATAAATTTATGAAAATATCCTATACATTCTTTAGTTTTGTGTACTTTGACGACTCCAAGGGCAACTCTGTCTCTAGCCATGCTTATTCACATATGTTATCTTATTTAAGAGATTTACCAAATTTGAACTGCATATTTAGCACAAATTGACTTATCAAAAACTTATCAAAGCATATAGAATTTTTTTTTTTTTTGGGTTTTGTTTGTTTGATATAGTTATGATAAATTTAAAAATATTTATTTATTTAATAATTAAACAAATTACAAACAAAAAATCAAAAATGATTTTACTTGGATTCTGCCTTTTAAGATTATGAGTTTTAACTTTTTGGGATCTCTTCCCTCTTACAATTTGAATAGAAGAAGAAAATAATATTTTTTTAAAGCTTTTGTGTAAAAATAAAAATATTTTATAAGTAAGTAAAAATAAAATCTTTAATAAAAAGAATATAAATTTTTAAAAAATTATAAAAGACTAGAAAATCAACTAATTTACTATTGTATTTGGTTCCTTTCATCAAAGATAGGGACAAAAAAAGACTAACTAGTATCCACCGACGGCGGACACTAAAATTACACTGTCATTTTTTAGCTGCTATTAAGTATTTTTACATTTTTTTAACTGCTATTAAGTATTTTTACCTATTATTAATATTTAAATAAAAATAGCAAAAAAAATATTATAAGGCAACTTGGACTCCAAATTAATTATAAGGATTTTTTTTAGAATTCTTACTTGGCTTACCCAAAATAGAAAGGGTCTATTTCACCGCTAATTTTCATCCACATTAGTTCCACGCGCATCTTCAACACCATTATTGGAGCAACCACATACACCATGGAAGCAATTTGAGAAAATCATCCACACAATTATCCGCATACAACATGGAAGCAATTTGAGAAAATCATCCACACAATTATCCAGTTTTTTTTGTTTTTTTTTTTTTGGTAGAAAATAATCTTAGGCATAGTTTTATAACATAATTTTTTGTTCAAGACTTATTTTTTTCTCTTTTAGTTTTAACTTTACATTGTTGGTTGTGTTTTTATTTACAATGAATTAGTTATTCTTTCCCGCCTTTATATTTGTTGATAGTGATTTTCTTAAAAAGATCGAATGCTCTGCTATATGAGTGCATGAGAAATTGTAGTGTTGATTTTTTTTTTAAAAAAATTCAACTATGATAAAGTGCAAATCATCTTAGTCTCCAATCAAGTTCACAACTCTCGTAAATTGAATGACTAAGTTTAGACAAACAAATCTGGAAGTTGTATCTATTAAGCAGGGGACGTATATGCATTGATAGCATCCTCAACTTCAATCATATTGGCAACAAGCATTACATATAATATTTTCTTAGTTATAGCGACAACAAGCATTTCATACAATATTTTCTTAGTCATATTGACAACAGGCAACACAATTCAAAATAATTATTGACGTAACCCAGAATTCAATGGTCATATGTCAAATTAACTCGAATAGTCTGGGAAGGGTAGACACACATACCTTACTTCTACCTTTATAGGTAGAGAGTTTTTCTCCTATCCTTGATTCAAACTCGTACTTATGAATTATGATAAATGCATGCATGATGAAATAGATATTCATTGTTGGCCAAGAAACTTAGAATAGTAATGAAATAAATCAAATTGAATCAATAGAGAACCCTCTTTTTTTTTTTTTTTTTTTTTTTTTTTTTTTTCTGTATTTGAATCGATATTATTCCATTCTAAATCCTTCTCCATACCTTCCAAGGAAAATCTAGAATCTAAACGCCTTTGATGTTGCGACGAAGACTTCATAAGTTACTCAGTGATTTCTTTTATTCTACCCACGTCTTTTTGAAAAAGAAAAAAATAATGAGTAAAAAGTTGTTATATATATATATATATATATATATATATATATTTTTTTTTTGTGCATATGATTTTCTCAAATTGCGTTGAAAATGAGCGCAAAACTAACGAGGAGATGAAAATTAGTAGTGAAAGAGATCCTTCCTATTTTTGATAAGTAAAGTAAGAATATTGAAAAAACTTCTTATAATTAATTTAGAGTCTAAATTGCCTTATAAAACTCTTTTTGTTATTTGTATTTAACTATTAATAATAGGTAAAAATACTTAATGGCAGTTAAAAAATGCTGACAGTGTAATTTTAGTGTCTAGTTAATCTCGGGCGCTACTTGTAACAGTCTATTAAAGCATAGTTCCACCTTTTGCTTACCAACTGCCGCATGGAATCTGGCGGGAGACTCCACCCTTTTCAATAATGGCGGAAGCAAAAGTCGACGCAATGTGCATGCATGTCGGCGGAACATGACGACGCCACAACTCCCCACTCCACAACAAGTTTTCTTTTGTCATTTGTGGTGCATCATAGCCTTAGCCTTTCAAATGTCTTACTCAATTATCAGCCTGTTAACAGCTAGCTTCACCGCTTGCCGATAACCGAATCGATCGCCATAAAGTACAAACTACTTTCCACTTTTTTTTTTTCTGGAGTATAATTTTGTATCTCTATCTCTTTTTAGTAGTAATTAATCAATTGACGATTTTAATAGTTTGAATCTGTTGTTTGTTAGAAATGGTGAAGAAGATAGTGAAGTTGCCGGCGAGTGAAGTTGACATGAAGGCCGCCAAGTATACGCCTCAAAGAGTTCAAGGTTTTCCCCTCATTCCCTATCTAGCGTACTAGTCCCTCCGTCCATAAATTCGAACTGTGTCACATAAATTGATATTAGATTAAATTACTTTTATTAAAAAAAAAAAAAAAAAAAAAAAAAAAGAAATCAAGAGTTAGATATTCGGAAATACACAAAAAAGTATCATAAGGTTGAATTTTCATATCAAAATGGTGGAATATTGATAGATCTTAAAATATTTGTCCAAGTTCATTTTAAGACAAAGGATAGGAAGTAGTTGTTGTTATAAATCTCTGTAGTGTTAACCGAGTTATTTAGTTAGTGGTAGTTTCAAAAATTTTACTGTGAATTTAAACCTATGGACTTGCAGGTCCACATCTGACTGGATTTTGGTTGAAGCTATTTGTAATGTTGATTGAAGCACCAATTATTGGTTCAATGATCATGATTTTCTTTAAGAACAAGAACCGAGTAACCGAGGTCTGATTCTTAATGTGTTCAATTTATATATTTTTTTGATGTTGTAAATATTCATGTCAAGGGGGATGCCGTATTCTATGATAGCTGAAAAGGTTAAGTGTTCATGATTGGTAGATGTTGAAGAATACCGTGATACCGGAGGCTCCCATGTTTGTACCTGAATTTCCTCCTCAAGGTTAGTTGCGAGCTTTCTCTCTCTACATTATCTACACTCCTGTCCCTCTTCTCAAAACTGTGAAATTTTGCCTTGGTTTACGAGTAGACCATAATAAATTTATAATGAAAAGGAACTGCTTGACTTGGTCAACATGCTGGTTTAAATAGACTTATCTTTTGCTCTATACCATTATCAAAAAAAAGAAGGGAAGGATAAGCTTACTTTTGTTTCAACTTTTTCTTTCTCTTTTCTTGTAAAAGACCTCTATAGGAAGAGGGGTGGAGGGGAGGCGGATTAACAATATGTGGTGGTAGGCAGTGGCGGACCCAGGATTTATGGGTTGTGGGTGCTCGGGAGGTCCGAACACACATATTGACTCCCAAAGCTTTAACGTTCTGCCTGAAAACTAAAGCACCCATCTAACTTCTTGGTTTACTGGGTGCTTTTCTAAGTCTTATACCAATTTTTATACATTTTTTATATAATTATACCTAGTCTGCGTTGGATTTAATGGGTGCCGGAGCACCCCAAAATTGGACATAGGTCCGCCCCTGGTGGTAGGCGTTTATTTCTGGAGTAATAAAGGAGATAACAGGCAAATGCATACACCAGGGACCAAAGTTAGGAACTTTTTATGATAAAGCCAATGCCACTTGGAGTCACTAACCGACTTTGTATGTTATGTGGATTTAGAGCCAGAATCTGGTGTTTTTTGCTTGGAAGAAGATGGGAAACCTGAAGAACGCATTGAGTTGGCCATGCAGTGTCTTCCTGATTATAATCCAGGCAGTATTTGGATTACTGATCCAAGTGCACCATTCCGCTATTGGAAGATTCGTGATTACGCAAATGCTTACAAATCTAAGCTTACGACTCCATCTCAAGCAAGTCCTTGTTTCCCTGTTCTCATGCTGTCTGTATAAATGTATTATTAGGGTAAGCTTATTTTTTCAATTGTGTCACAGGTAGCAGAGCACTTCATCTCAGCTATAGAAGAGTCTAACAACCAGAATCCACTGGCACCTCTACTCATTTGTTATGATCCTGATGAAGTCAGAAGGCAAGCTGCTGCTTCCACGCAAAGATTTAAAGAAGGTACTCTGGTATATACTTTTTTATGGTCATATACAGACACGTATGCTGTTGTGCCATTGTGTTACAAAAACCTGTCATGCCTGCTGTCTGCATTTGACTCTACTAAGCTACTATTTCTTAGCGGTTGGGTTTGTGCAGGAAGTGAATTATCAATCCTGGAAGGTATCTTCATAGCAGTTAAGGATGACATTGATTGCTATCCATATCCATCAAAGGGTATGCACTCTAGTTCTAGTCGCCAAAGCATAGTTCTTTGCCAGATTTAGTTGCATACTTAATGACTAACAGGTGGAACAACTTGGTTTCACGAGCTCCGTGAAGTGAAGAAGGATGCTGTCTGCGTCTCAAGATTACGAAGCTGCGGTGCAGTTCTGGTTGGAAAGACAAATATGCATGAATTGGCCATTGGAACAACTGGAAATAATGCGAATTTTGGGTAAGTTTAGCTTACAAGCTGTACACAATAGACAAGAAATGCCTGCAGTTTCATAGTAAGTCATGATACTAAAGCCACACTAAACATTTAATTAAGTCACACATTGGGTCAAATATTAAATGAAGTAGAAAACCTGGGGGGATAAATTGCCATGAAGAGAAACCTTAAAGATTTCATAGTACTGTTTCCTTTTGAATTTTGAACTTAGTTATTGCTATGTACGGACTCTGACAATTTTTTTAAAGATTCCCAATATTTATATTAGGACTCTTTACTTTGTTCGTTGGAGCTATAGGAATTCCTTTCAACCAAGAGGGAGGGACTTTGGATATATTATCGAAATGGTTAGCTCCATCTATAAATCTTTTGCATCAGAAGTTCAATAATTCGATGGATTGGAATGAAATTTTAAAGGATGCAGTTCTTTTGGTGAATATAGTTTATTTAGGAATATTTATAGCATCCTTTTTATATAAATCCATTTATACTTCTTTATTCATAGAACTGTTTCCTTTTGAATTGTGGACTTAATAATTGCTATGTACGTGAACTCTGACAATTATAACAATTTAATTTTCCACTCCGTTTGAGAAATGTTTTTTCATCATAATCAACAGTATGGGTGAGTGGATTTCTTTATATAACAGGACAACCAGGAATCCACATGATCCAGATAGGTACACAGGCGGTTCTTCCTCAGGCTCTGCAGCTATTGTAGCTTCTGGATTGTGTTCTGCTGCACTGGGAACAGATGGAGGAGGTTGTCTATGATACCATGTAGCTTGTGAGTCATCTTGTGAAATCTTTGTATGTCATGTTTGCTAAAGTTTAACTTTACAGGTTCAGTTAGGATTCCTTCTTCCCTTTGTGGTGTGGTGGGCTTGAAGACAACATATGGAAGGACTGACATGAACGGGTGAGCTCCTATTGCGGAGGAGTTCTAAATTTATATGCCTGCATTCTGGTCTGCTTAAACCTTGGTGGGTAGAGTTATCCGGTTCTTGTGTTGGTGGAGGTACAGGCACCTGGTGAAGTAATTGATGTGCGCTCAAGCTAGCCCCAAAATGATTGTTGTAAATGAAAGAATTTTTCTTGAAGTTCCTTTTATGGAAAAATGAATATTCTATTTTTTGCATAATTACAACTATTATATGTGCAAATATTTGCTTTTTGTCAACTTAAATTGTAAATCTGCTATGTGCATACTTTGTTATTCTCATACTAGCTTTGTAAGTCTTAAATAGGTAACTTTTTAGTCTCATCAGTTCTTTTTTTTTTTTGGCCAGGTTAATATATCATAGTGGAACAGTGGCAATTGTTGGACCTATCACTGCAACTGTTGAGGATGCCATACTGGTGTAAGTAGTTAACGGTTTTGAATGTCCCCGAGAGTAATTAATTGTTTTTTAAGTCCAGTTCTTATAGTTCTATAAATGGTGATGCGACAATGCAAATTGTCCTTGACTATCACCTCTGGGGAAGAATGTGCAGTCATGTAGCTTGTGAAAATAACTCATCCTATTACTTAAGTTCATATAATAAGTCTGTGGCGTGCTACTATCAGCAGAAGGTTTGATTGTGTTTCTCTCATTATTTGTGTGTATGCAGTTCTGCTTTATTTTGCTTAAATCTACTGTTTCAAAAAATCTTAAAAAGAGTTTTCTCTCTCTTTATCTTGGAAATGGGACCGTGCGTTTCCAACTCTATTTATGATTTGAGATATGAAAGTAGTAAATATACAAGAATCCTTCCTCCACCCATGCGAGTTAACAAACTAATCAGGATTTCTCTACTTCTTGCCTTCAATGAGCTTAAGATAAACCTTTCCGGAAAGCTAAGTTGTGATATCTTACTATCAGGTATGCTGCAATTTTAGGATCTTCTCCTGCTGAGAGAGTTTCTTTGAAACCGGTAATTACCCAAGAATTTTGCACGCTCATCATTATAATCTATATTAAATGATGCATCTTTTTTTAAAAAAAATTTCCTCTATTTTCGTTAAAAAGGTCGAAGAATACAAAATGATATTTATAATTCATTGACCATCTGCCCTAGTTTCTTCAGTATCGTAAAAAACCCACAAGAAATCTAAAGGAAAGAGTTGATCTACAACTTCTTAGTGTTGAGAACCCTGGTAGTATGTAAACCTTGGAAAGAAACGCTTCTCCAGTGATAGTTTCAGTCTTTTTCTCGTGAATTACAGATAGAAATCTTGAAACTCTGCAACTCCTGTAATAGCCAGGTTTACTTGAATTACTATATTGAAGAAAGTAACTTCTAGCTGATGTAGTAGGACCTAAACAGCAGCTCTTGAGAGTACAAAGTAAGAGGTTGATTTCTAACGCCTTTTTCTAGTTAGATGATCTAGGGAGCGTTGTACTTATTCAGATTATCCTGGAGCCATGTTTCATTTTGCAAAAGTAATTTTCACCTTATGAGTCTGAGTTGTGCATGTGCCTATTCCATTAAAGTGCTTTACTGTTTCTTTACCATGTTTCAGGCCCTCCCTTGTTTACCAAATTTAAGGTCATGTGAGAGCTGGTGCTCTATGGGATCACTGCGCTTGGGGAAATATACTGAGGTAACTGCTTTTCTGGTTGAGAAGTGTCTGAAATGTAACTTTCTTGTGACAGACTGACAGTTCAATTGTCTCTTGACTTCCTCCTTCAGTGGTTCAATGATGTTATGTCAACCGAAATATCTGATAAGTGTGAGGATATTCTTAACCAGCTATCAGAAAAACATGGATGCAAAGTAAGTTTATTTCCCATATCCAATCCTTTGGTTAGGTTTATTTCCCATATCCAATTCTTTGGTTCTGTCAAGGAATTGTCCTTGTTTATCTGCCATCTTGCTTGCTTAGAGTTCAGGGGGTCTTCTGAGCTTCAATTTTTGTAACTAACTATTTTCTTTATAACTTTTTTCCATTTCTAAAAGGGTTTTGTCTTTCTTCCCTTAATTGAAGACGATAGAGATTGTAATACCAGAGTTACGTGAGATGCGCATTGCACTTGTTGTTTCTATTGGCTCTGAAGCATTATCTGAGCTGAATCCTGACCTTGAGGATGGGTATGTCTACCTTACTGAGCAGGTCTTTCATGTGCTTGAGATGGCTTGGGCAGTACATGAAATGATGGATTATTCATATTCTTCTTGATGAATACCTTGCAGCTTTGCATTGATATGTTCTTGACCTGATATCAGGAAATTAGCAAGATTAACATATGACACTCGGATAAATCTGGCACTTTCTCGAACATATTCAGCGTCAGATTATGTTGCTGCTCAGTGTCTTAGGTGGGTCATAATTTATCAAATTCTGAATTTGACCTGCCCTGCAAATTTAGCGGGACTTTCTCTTGTATAACAACTTGTGAGCTGAAGCACAAATTTCTAAATCAAAATTTAGTAGGAAAACGGGATGAACAGAAAGCTTTTGACAAAATAAAGGAAGACCTCCATTCTGGTGCCTAAAATTTGATCTGCAGTGTAAATTTAGTTGCATCTAAAAAGATATTTGAACAGAGATATGCATAGCTTGATCATTTGTTACTAGTTTTGGAAGTCTAAGATAGTGGTATGTTGTACTTCTGGGTAACGGTTGCATAAATAAACAGAAAAATCTTGTCAATGACACGAGATTCTCATCACCATTGCCTGCTTGTATCTGATGAGAATGAAAATTATTTTGGATCCATAAGTTAGGTTGCTACTCATAAATTTGCTCAAGAAAGTGACTATTAGTCTTCCTATTTTTTTTTTTTCATGATCAATTTGGCTTAATACTATGTGTTAAATCATCTATAAGGTTTTATTTCTTTTCAAAAGAATGTGGTAGGGTGAAAATAAGAAAAACAAAAGCCTGTAGCTTTTGTGCTCTATGATTTTTGGCTGCTCCGTTGTTCTGTCTAATCTTGTTTATCCTCTTGTGTCTTTTACTAATGAAAGCATGCATTCCAATAATTCTTGGTATTTTACTGAGCTATCAATTTGGGTAGAAGTGCGTTCTCTTCTGATATAGGCAACATGCATAGTTTTTAATTACAATAAGTTAAGTAGATATGATCTCTCTAATTATTTCAGGCGAAGGGTAATGCATTTCCACATGGAGATTTTCAAGAAGGTGGATATCATTGTGACACCTACTACTGCGTATGTAACCGCTAACCACATTCCTATCTTTGGGCTTAGTGGATAAATTTTGTTATCACTTTCTTGGTAAAAGCACTTTATTATTCATTTGAATGACCATCTTGTAAAAATATGCATGCACCTAATCGGCAAATGCTTCCTTTAGTTTCCCTGATGTTCTTTTTTCATGTTTTCTGTTTTTCATTGGATAGATGCTTGTGAAAAGCAGTACTTCCCTCACCATTCCTATTAAATTATTGAATTTGGTCAGTGATTAAGCATGAATAAGATTTTCTTTAGCTGAAACAACAAGAAGGTGATAGTTGGAGATTGATTACCTTGATGATGACAAAACTAGATATCAAACTTTTAAAATCTTGTGTGTATACTCATAAAAGTTAATCTGTTTGCAAAATATACATATATGTGAAAATCAGCAGGTTTGTTCGTTATTTTCTGCTGCTGGAATATGAATATCTGTGAAACCATCTTTAGCTAACAATTGTTTTCCAAATTCTTCAGCATGACGGCGCCCATAATATCACCAACTGCTCTTACAGCTGGAGAGGCCGATATGCGGGTTTCAGGTATGTCTTTATGAGACACTGGTTCATCTGTTTGGGTGATGCTGTCAACTGCTTGATAAACTAACCGAGCCTGAAAAGATTGAGCATATGAGCGCCATAAGTGGTTGCGCACACTGATTTTTCTTTCTCATCGACTTGGTAAACCCCAGACCCCCAAACCTTCCCCCCCTCTCGGGACAACAGTGATTCATCCCACTTTTCCCTTTGTTATTCGAACTCCACACCTTTTGGTTGGAAATGAGATGCTCTTACAACTGGAGTAACTTCTCCTGTTGTCGCACTTACTAATTTAAGAAGGATGATCCTATTCTTAACTGTGACACCTATGTGGATTTTTAAAACTATAATTAGCTGCAAACTTCTTGTGCATTACCCTTCTTTCTTATTTTAGATAGTTACTACTTTACAATCTTATTATTGGTTTTGTTCTAACACTCTCTCTTCCAGGAAGTCTTATGCGGTTCGTATTAGCAGGAAATCTTCTAGGCTTTCCTGCAATTTCTGTCCCTGTAAGCATAGCATCTTTATCCTATGTACTTGGGAATCTAGATAACTACAGATTGAGAAAAAAGTACCTGCCAGAATATTGAAAAGATTTTTTTTTTTTTTTTTTGGAATATTGAAAAGCTCAATGTCTGAGGGCAAACTAAATTTTATATGCGGTCCAGATACCCTATATGTTAAAAGATTACTGCATATCTGCTCTTATCTCTTGTTAAACATCTATATTAGTTAATTTAAAGCTTTTGTTCCCAGGAAAAGTTGTTAATGCCGAACTGCACAAAAAATGTCTAGATTAGTTTAATCCTGTGTCCTGGAAAGTTTGATTGGGAAACAAAATTGCATTACAGAAGGTTCCTATGTTAATATTTTCAAAACTCTTAATTGTAACAACACAATTGTTAAAAGTGTTGTGGTTATATATGCTAGACCTATGGAGGTGGCCTAATTATCTTAGTTGCGCGGACTCTTCACTTTCGATGCCGCACCCGTGTCGGATTCTCCAAAAATACACTAGTTTTGGCGAATCCGACATGCACCTATTGATATTTTTGAAGAGTCCGAGCAACATAGCTAATTATAGCTTAAGCAGATTCATTTATATTGACTCCATTCACCATGTCACATGGTCCATGTGCAAACTTTACTAATTATGGCGGTACCAATAATATCTCCAACAGTTTTAAATTTTTGTTGGGATCTTGCATGTCAGGTTGGCTATGACAAGCAAGGACTTCCCATAGGGATGCAGCTCATTGGGCGTCCATGGTGCGAAGCATCCATTTTGCGCTTGGCCGCTGCCATAGAGGTATGATTACCCTTCCAACAAACTGGCCATTTTCTTGAAAAAGAAGATACCATATTGACCTCAACCCACTTATTGTACATAGATAATTCTTTGGAAAAGTAGTAGTCAGGGGTGCCAAAATTAGCACATGAATAGTATGCCCCCTTTAACATGCCCATTGTTAATAAATTGTCCATTTATTAGTTTGACCCAGTTTGATCTACTCAATTTTAGTCCCTCTCAAATTTGACTGTAGCCCAGATAGACCGAGAAAAACTTTATAAAAATATTTTTTAAAAAGTTTTTTTTTCTTCTTTCGATATGTTGTATAAAGCCATAGTATGAGGAAAAACGTTTATTAGGTAGTTAAATAAATTATATGAAAACAATAAATGAATAAAAATTTGGTCGGAGTTGGGGTAGGGCGAGCTTTAGCTCATTTTGACTCAACTCATTTTAGTCCAAGTAAACGTAATCCATGCATTTATTAACTCAACCTATTTTGACCATCTAAATTCAATCCAACCCACTTATTTGATACTCCTGGTGACAGTCGATATGTTACTTTGCTCAGGAAACTTGTGCTGGTCCTAAGAAGAAGCCGGTGCAGTTTTATGATACTTTGAAAGGGAACCCAATGTAAATTTTGCGCTTTGATACATTAGTGGCGCTTGTGGTTTGGGAATGCACAAAAATTGTAGAAGTGTTCATCTTCTGTAATTGTATTTGTGTTGAATTATAGTTTTTGTTGCCATGAAGTCTTGCTCATCTGTCTAAACTGAGATTACTGTTTGATCCTCGTTCAATAAAAAGCTGTCAAAGTTTGTATCCTTAATGCTTAAATAGCCGTCCCTATAGTCAATCTATAATGTATATGGATGACTATCGGTCTTATCTCTATAAAAAGATGCTTTCTCTTGACTGTGTTTAATGGCACATTTAATTAATTATTATAGTATAACTCATAGAATATTGTATTCATTTTTACATCTCCTAATTCAATCCGTCCACCTTATACCGACAAGACAAAACAAAATTGTTAGGTGGACCAAACCCAGCCCGAAATGTCATTATACCTCCTCGGATAACTCAACCCCAAACCAATATAACTCCTTTTAATATTAATTGTAACGTAACTATTTAAAGCTTACTTTTATTCTAGTTTATTTGTTATTTTACAATATCAAGATAAATTATTTATTTTTATCTTAGTTTATTCTTAATATTAAAGAATAAAACTAGTTTAACCTTATTTTAAGATATTATATATAATCTATTGAAAAGAATTAAGAATAAAATAATAAAAAGGGAGTATTTTTTATTTATAATTTGTTAATGAAGGACTTTAAAGAGAAAGTGACAAGGAAGAGGTTCATATGGATGTCATAGAAATGATGGTTAAACTGCCATACGTTGAAATTCTTGCGGAAGTCTCCAAGTCGTGAATTTCAAAGACTCGTAGTGTACTCTACGCCTATGCTCTTATTAATTGAAGTGGAGTACTAAAGTAATTTTAAACGTGCACTCATTGATCACTTGGCGCACCTTATCATTAATCAGTTCTCGCCGGCCTGCAACCAGCTTCCATACTTGCTGAAAGTATTTACTTCAAGGTCTGATAAGTCAATACCATGGATATTTTCAGTTTTGATTTTTCTCTATCTTTATTTATGTGATGATTAGGCTGATATATATATTTATAGATTGAGAAATGGGGAACAAGAGAGTGATGATACCGGCAAGTGAAGTTGACTTGACAGCGGTGAAGTACATACCGGAGAATATTCAAGGTTAATATTCTATATATCTCCATATAATGTAAGTATACCTCTGTTTTAATTTATGTGGCAATTTTCACTTTTCGAGAGTCGAATTGTTTAAGTTTGATCATGAAAGCTGTAAGTTTATTTAAATAAAATTTATATATGTAAGAAACTATTTAAAAAGTATTGCAAGTTGCAGTATTGACAATTCAAAATATTTGAAAGATATATGAAAAAGTTATGATCAAAGATAGACTTATTTGAATCTCGAAATCCGAAAGGTGTCATGTAAATTGGGACAGAAGGAGTACTATTTTGTATTGTTTCGAGTAAATTATGCAATTTTTTCTTTTTGCAGCTCCACATTTGACTGGTTTCTGGTTTAAGTTATTTCTGAAGCTGGTTGAAGCACCAGGTATTGGATCTTTGATTATGAATCACCTCAAGAAGGAAAACAAAATCGATGAGGTTTGGTTTGAATTTTAGTGTTGTATTTATATGCAATTTACTTCCTGTTGTGACTTGTGAGTATGCATGAAATAGCTAAAAAAAAGACTGAAGAAAACATACTCATGATTGGCAGATGTTGAAGTACACCGTCATACCGGAGGGTCCTATGTTTAAACCCGAATATCCTCCTCAAGGTTCATTCTTGCACTAACATATCAACTCTCTCTCTCTCTGAATTCCGTTAGAAAGGTGCTTGTTTTGTGTTGACAAAATTGTTAAAATTGATGGAATCATATGGACGCAGAAGATGTATATATGTGTGTGTGTGACTATGTGCGTGAGTGCACACAAACACACATAGATAAAAAAATGTGGAACCAGGCATCACATGGCGATTGTGACCTTATAAAAAAGCTAGAGACCTTGCCATGTTACAAAGTGCTGTATACTTGGCATTAATTAAGTTTGAATTTCCCGACTGTTGTAGAGCCAGAACCTGCTGTTGTCAGCCTGGAAGAAGACGCGATGCCTGAAGACCGGGTTGAGCTTGCCTTGAAGTGTCTTCCAGAGTATGATCCAGCTAGCAATTGGAGTGGTGATTCAACTGCATCATTCCGCTATTGGAAAATTCGTGATTATGCATATGCATACAGATTTAAGTTTACAACTCCGTCTATGGCAAGGCACTTCTATGGTTACTAGGTTTTTGTTTCTCTCTTCTAGTCTCCAGGATGAGAAGTTATTCCTTGTGTTGCAGGTTGCAGAGCGCTTCATCTCAGCCATTGAGGAGTTCAACAATAAGAATCCTACAGCACCATTATTAATTTCTTTTGACCCTGACGAAGTAAGAGAACAAGCTGCTGCTTCTACACAAAGATTTGAACAAGGTATTCTGATATTTACATTTTTCCTGTGCTGTATACATCGTTGAACTGCAAGTAAATAATACTCCAAACTTTATCATACTTGCAAACTATGCTCAGTCAGAATAATATTTTTCTGACTGGGGAATATGCAGGAAATCCACTCTCAATCTTGGATGGGATTTTCATGGCAATTAAAGACGACATAGATTGCTATCCTCACCCTTCAAAGGGTATGTATTTTAGTTTTCATCTTCCCACCGAGCCCTATTGCCAGCTTTAGTTATGTGTGATGCAAACAGGAGCAACTACATGGATGCATGAGGTTCGTGAGGTAAAGAAAGATGCTGTTTCTGTTTCCAGATTACGAAGTTGTGGTGCAATTTTGGTCGGAAAAGCAAACATGCATGAGTTGGGCCTGGGCACTACTGGAAATAACGCAAACTATGGGTATGTTTAGCATAATTTTTTGTAGAAAGGTCAAAGGCTTTGTGTACATGAAATATTAAATTGCATTTAACCTTTTCTAAGGCAGTCCTCAAACATTTCCTTTCTGTTTTAAATGTAACACTAGCACTTACAGACTTCCTTCACAGTGACCTTTTATAATTGTTGTGAATGTACTTCTTCTCCACCCTATAACTTTTTAGTAAAAAGTTTCTCTGTGACAGGACTACACGTAATCCATATGATCCAGATCGGTACACAGGAGGGTCTTCCTCAGGCCCTGCAGCTATTGTGGCTTCGGGATTGTGTTCTGCTGCTTTGGGAACGGATGGAGGAGGTTGTACACCATGTCACACTGAAGAATCCACTTAGTCAATCTTCATAGAACAGTGTTTTATTGATGCTTGATTGAATGTGTAAGGACAGGTTCAGTTCGGATTCCTTCTTCCCTTTGTGGTGTTGTGGGCTTGAAGTCAACGTATGGTCGAACTGACATGACCGGGTGAGCCCATCCTACAGTTGTACATGTGCCTAATGATTAGTGATGTGATGAATCCAAATTGATTTTCTTAACTTGGAGAGATTGTTGATTCTGGTTAAATGATTAGTGATTTCCACTTATGCATTGCCTTTAGTCAATTTAAATCAAACCTATTATCTCTTGTACCTTCTTATTATTAAGTGGGTGCATAGACATTTAATCTTCATGGTGTTCCAAATGGTTCTTTTTTCATGTTAAGGGAGAAATTTTCTTTCAGAATGGGGCAGATTCACTATTGCCTCTCTTTTATTTATCCAGGTCATTATGTGATGATGGAACTGTGGAAATTATTGGACCGATCGCCACAACAGTTGAAGACACCATACTTGTGTAAGTTGTCATGGGTTTGAATATCGAGAATATGCTTACTATGAAACATCTGTTAACCGATTATCATTTAGACTAACCAAATAAATTAAACGAATGTTGGAATTAGCTGACCTCATTTTCCTCTCATAAATCTGCTTGCTGATGGTAAAGGACAAACTAAAAGAATCTTATTGTTGAGGAAAGGAAATGAGAAAGAGCTATGCATAAAGATGTGGAATGATTATTCAACCATCTTGTCAGACCACATAAAAGAACTATAAATGCATTCTGGAACATTATAACTGCATTTAGATCTATCACTCTTACGCTAACAGTTAATCTTGTCCAAGGACCAGTAATCCTATCAAGTGCCTGACTCTCAGTTGCTAATTAACAGTACTGTACAAAGAACCACTAAAGCATGGACATTGTGTTGCATGCCTAAATCCTGATAGCTGCTAAACCAGTATTTAAGTACTTCTTGATTATTAGCATGAGATCGACAAGACAACCGGACTGTCAGATTGCACAGCTAGCAGGCTCAGTCAGTTTAACCTGGTACGAGCTGCTGGTATATAGTGATTGAACTTTTTGCTCCCAATTAGGTGTGCATCAGTTGAAATTTTCTTAGGTAACCATTTTTCATAATAATATTCATGCCTATAAAATGGCTTTGAAGCTAACATGGGTTTGGATAAGTCCAACATCCGCCTACTATACGATTCCAAGGGGAGCCGCATTTATCTCCATGATTAGATTATGGGCATTAGCAACAATATCTGGGACTGTGATTTAATCTGATTTTTCAAATCATCATGACCGCATGAATGTGAAAATGAAGAAAGTTCAGACATGGAGAAAAGAGATCTAAGGGATTCCTGTTGGATAAATTAGAAACTCTTAGTGTAAGGCTCTGTTTGGAAAGTATAGATATAAGTATGTCATTTGGATGGTTGGTTTTCCAATTAAATTGAAGAACTGAATAAGCTCAAACTTCAAAGACAGTCGGGGTAATGCTGCACAACTGTCAACAAATCACTGAAGTATCATTATAAGCATCTTGATTATGCAGCGTGAGCACACACACAGGAAACGAAAAGGAAAATGAACAGTTATAAGATCAAATGTGGTCCTTTTCCACTTCATTCCTTGATGACCCGAACCAATCCCAATGTCATGGTTGGTGCTCTTTCCACTGGAGCAACCTCTGTTCCCAAGGGAAAAAAAGAAACAGTTTGACGCTACCATGAGGGTGTGACGGATTCCTTTAATTGAAATCCCAAAAATGCAGATAAGTTTTCTCAAGAAGATATGGAAATTTTAGTTTCTTTTCCCATAAATTCAAATAAGTAGGAAGATCTAGATATTCTACTGATCTGGAGAAAATGCTAGTACAGAGTAATCCTTCCTCATAAATGGTTGATTAGTATTGCATTTTTGTCAAGTATGCTATGGAACTATGCCATGATAAGTTTTCCTGGACTCGTTCATCTACTTTACATGTTCCGCTCAACAAGTTCTTGCTTTAATAGCTTTATTGGTCTCACTTTTGTTTTAAATAAATTTAGCATCGAAGTTACACTAGGGAAGTGCAGTGTGATTTGTTCATATTCATTACTGCATCAGGTATGCTGCAATTTTGGGATCCTCTCCTGCTGAAAGAATCTCTTTGAGACCGGTAACGACCAAAGAATGTTTATCCATCTGCTCTATTCTTAAACTCTGTATTTTTCTTTATTGTTCTGCTTTCTTCCTTTTTCCTCATCGTATTACTTTTTGAAAGTACCTTTATTATAAACAGGATAGCCTGAAACATCTAAAAACAGTGTTCTTAGTTTTAATATCACCAGCAAACTCTAGACTCATTAAGCATATCATATTCATTCTATTGATTTTGGACATCATTGTGCATCGGAAGTTCTGTTTCTGTAATTTAATCATCTCTCACTATTTCTTTCAGTCCCTCCCTTGTGTACCTAATTTCCCTTCACAAGAGAGCTTGCAATCTCTGGAATCACTGCGCCTTGGAAAATATACAGAGGTGACTACACTGTTGTTCACTTAAATAGTTTTTTGTTATAACCATTATTTCTTTGATAATCTCATAGAAACTTCCTCTTGCAGTGGTTTAATGATGTCTTCTCAACTGATATATCTGACATATGTGAGAATGTTCTCAGTCGACTATCAGAAAAGCATGGATGCGAAGTATGTCTGTTTCTATTATTACATCCTCCATTGTTTTATCTTGGACTTTGGCAGGTGTATCTGCTAGCTTTGGTTTAGAATTGTTGGAGCAATTAACGTCAATATTGTGAGTATTTATCGTTCTACAAGATTGTTAGTATGTCTAATATTTGTCCTTATCTCATGGTTGAAGACAGTAGAGGTTGTAATACCAGAGTTGCATGAGATGCGCATTGCTCATATTGTTTCTATTGGGTCTGAATCATTATGCGCACTGAATCCAGACTGTTGTGATGGGTACACAATTTTGCTTTGAATATTCTATTACATCACATGTCTTCTTACTAGAACTCAATGTCTTATTAGGAGCAACTTCACATATTTCCTGATATCATCTTGGTTATCTGTTTTCTTCTTTTCTTGTCACCAGGAAAGGAGCGAGATTGACATATGATACTCGCACAAATCTGGCATTTTTTTGCTCATTTACCGCAGCAGACTATGTTGCTGCTCAGCGGCTTAGGTGATACATATTGTTTCTTAAGCTACCTAAAGTAAAGCAATCTAACCTAGTGATGAATTTATTTCAGAGTCCAAAGAACTGGTATGATGTTATTGTTGTTATCTGAGAACTGAGGTTGCATCTGAAATGACTGGAAACGTCAGATAGTTATAGCTTACCTTAGGTTTACTTTTACACTTTATTAGTTGCCAAAACTTTTAAATTGATAATTTTGGAACCAATAAACAATGTTATTGAAAGAAGTCACACATTCCAAACCTAGAATATGACTTGATAAGACATGGTGGAGTGTTTAATATCCTGAATGTAATGCTTCACACAGAAAGCACGATGGAATGATGAAAAGGAGAAAATGTTGACCACATAGGACAACTGTCTTCTAATTTCTATGCTGTTCACTAGTTACAACAACAACAACAACATACCCAGTGTATTCCCACCAGGTGGGGTCTGGGGAGGGTAAAGTGTACGCAGTCCATACCACTACCTCAGATGAAGTAGAGAGGCTGTTTCCGATAGACCCCCGGCTTATAACAGATAACAATCAAACAAAAGTCATAGAAACAAACAAGAAGAAGAGATAACACAATACTATATACGGGAATAGGCAAGGCACCCACAAAGTAGCACTATAGACTATTTATTCAGGGTTACAAACATCTCCAAAACAAAACTAACAAGAATATGCCCAAGAAACAACAGGCACTGATACACATAAACATTCCTTCCTACACAATAAGGACTCCTTCCTATCCCCTAACCCTCTACCCTAATACGCGACCTCCACATCTTCCTATCAAGGGTCATGTCCTCTGTAAGTTGTAACTGAGCCATGTCGTGCCTAATTACCTCCATTCAATATTTCTTCGGCCTACCTCTACCCCGCCTCAAACCATCCACAGCCAACCTTTCACACCTCCGTACTGGAGCATCCGTGCACCTCCTCGTCACATGCCCGAACCAACGCAACCTCACCTCCCGCATCTTATCCTCCACCGAAGCCACTCCCAACTTTTCTTGAATAATCTCGTTTCTAACCCTATCCTTCCTGGTAAGTCCACACATCCATCGCAACATCCTCATCTCCGCTACCTTCAACTTTTGAATGTGGGAGTTTTTAACTGGCCAACACTCCGCCCCATATAACATGGCCGGACGGACGACCCCTCTGTAGAACTTACCTTTGAGCTTCAGAGGCACCTTCTTATCACACAGAACTCCCGACGCGAGCCTCCATTTCAACCACCCAGCACCAATACGGAGCGAGACATCCTCGTCAATGTCGCCATTCCCCTGAATCATAGACCCTAGATACTTGAAACTCCCCCTCTTCTGAATGGCCTGAGAATCCAACTTCACTACCCCCTCTGCCTCGTGCATCGAATCGCTAAACATGTTGTTCACTAGTTATGTATATGTTTTTATGCTTTGTTTGTGCATATACTCTGTAATGCTAAACCTTCCAATCAATGTTGTATGCATTTCTTACAGATACAAACAGAAATGTTATTTTTAGAATTACAAGAAACGTGATTGACATAACTCTTAACTGGGTTGTTGCAGGCGGAGGTTAATGTATTTCCATATGGAGATTTTCAAGAAGGTGGATATCATTGTGACACCTACAACTGGGTACGTCAAGGAAGTCTCTGAAATGTGTGGAATTGACCTTCATATCCTTCATCAAGGCTTACTCTATTCCAGTAAATGAACATATTTTCTCATGTTTTCCATGTGCACACATTTAATCACTCATCTTTTTCAAACTATTTCCCTGTTTGTTTTTTCCTGCTATATTTTGTTTCCTCCCTTCTTTTGGTTGGTGGGACTTCTGTGCCTGAGATAATGTTCTCAGTAATGAAGTGGTCGCGTCACTGACTTGTTCACGCGGATACCTAAAACATTAAATGGCAAGTCTAGGATGTGTAGACGGGATATTGATTTGTTGATGCATGTCAAAGTTAGATTTTTTGATATTCTGAGCGTGTTTGCATAGGCAGGATTATTCCTATAACCGCATCTGATACTTCCTTCTTTTTCAGCATGACAGCACCCAGAATTCCACCAAGTGCTCTTAAAGTTGGGGAGACTGATTTGCACGTTACAGGTTTTTCCCTACACTCACCTCTAACCAGATGCTCCTATCATCAACTATGGCATTAGTTAAAACTACACAGATACTGTTTCTCTACTATTTCTTAGACAGCTTACTGTTTTGCAGTTTTAGGTTAGATTTGTATTCATGTATATTCTATATTTCAGGAGATCTTATGCGGTTTATTATAACAGCAAATCTTCTGGGACTTCCTGCAGTTACTGTCCCTGTAAGTTGTAACACCTTTCTTCTCTATCAGGGTAGTTAGTTGACCAGTGATCATTCAGGGAATAGTACTCTCTTTAATCATTTCTGAGGGAAGTAAAGGCAATATTATATTATATATCATGGATCAGCATTTGGTTCATCAGTGTAAGGGAAGGGTTTGCATGAACTTAAATTGTCTATCAAAAATATATGTGCCCTAATGTTTCAAGGGTTTTGGATTTTTATCCCAAAATCATCGTCACAAAAGAGTAGCAATTGGCATGAAAGGGAAAAAATTATATAGAACCGTTCAAAATTGGCTTTACCACTTATCCCAAAAAGAAAAAAATTCTTTATCCCCTTTAGAAGTATATTTTAGCCCAGATGTTCCTTCAATTGATCCGTAAAGTAAAATTTGTTCGTCAGTTCAGAATGAGGTGATATTCACCTAGTACAACAATGATGGTTATCAGTATCTCATATTGGTGAGTTACATGCTCAGGTTGGTTATGACAAGCAAGGGCTTCCCATAGGTATGCAACTCATTGGCCGACCTTGGTGTGAAGCTTCCATTTTGCGCTTAGCTGCTGCAATTGAGGTAATTGTCCATTCGACCAAGATGAATAAGAGCAACTATGATTCATTCTCAGTGTGAAACATATAATGATATCTATGCAGAAACGACTTCCAATATCAACGCATAACATTGCTCTTTTTCAGGAAACTTGTGCTGAGCCCAAGAAGAAGCCACTGCAATATTATGACATTTTGAAAGGGAACTAGAAATCAAGCTTACATCCGTGGGAGCCCTGAGTAAATGGTAATGTGAGTCATGAAACTTAAGAAGACGTGGATTCATTTATCAAGATTTTGGTGATTCACAGAGACCATATTGAATGTGTTTTCTTTCCTAAATGATCTTGAAATTGAATGTACCAAGTTTGACATACCACTTTATGAAATAATGCTGATATTTCTCCAACAAAAGTAGTGTCCATCTCCCGCCTTTTGTTCTTTGGCCTTCTTCCTCAGAAAGTTTTGGCCAATTGCCTCAATAAAACCATTTGAAATTCAAATAGAATCCAAAAATGGGTGAATACCCACACAGTTGCTGTGAAAGGTGTTGATGAAAATGTTAAATCTTGTCTATCGAAAACCAAAAGGAGAGGGGGACATTCTATTCCTAACTCCCCATATTTAATATCGGGAGGGAGAAAATAAGAACTCAAATTTCAAGTAAATCCTATATTAGCTGTAAGAAATCATGTAGCAGTTAGCATAAGCAGAGATATATTATTGGCTACTCTGTGTACTTAAATACCTATTCAACAGTCTGAATTCTGAAAGAACAGGAACTTTTGCTGGGTAACATGTATTTAGTGATTGATTAATTATAAATGATGTAGAATGCAAGAGCATGGGCTGAGCCAGGATAGAATTTTCGGGTTTGGTAGAACCAAGTAGCTTTGGTCCATACCCTGCATTTGGAAGAAAAAGTTCATTTAATATGTGTATAAGATAATTTATCCAGAACCCAGTAAACAAATAAAGTTGTGATTCAGAATCCATAAACTTAAAATCATGGAACCACATTGATCCGCCTCTGTGCAAGAGGCTAATGAGAAAATGGTAATGCGTGCAATGTAAGATCACAAACCTTGAATCATAGATGTTTTACCTCCATTCACAAGCACCATAAAATGGAGCTCTGACTTAGCAAACCTGCAAGTAGAAGCAAAAATCATTTAAAACATTGGGCTGCAGAATTGATCATAAACTTGCAATTTTGGCTTTTATTTTGTCAAAGTCACTATGGCAAAGAGTTGCACCAATTGGGAAAATATAGCCCATATGCTAGTGCCTTATGCAAGCAATCCCTGACTCCCCTATTCCCTTTAACATATTTCCAGACTGATCCTGCGTTTTTGTAAGGTTAAAAGAGGTGGGATTGGAGGATAAACGACGTGGATGGTTAAGGATGATCATTGTTGTTGTATAACAACAAACCTAGTGTAGTTCCAAAAGTGGGGTCTGTGGAGGGTAACCCACTTTTCCCTTGGTTATTCTAACTCTAAACCTTTTAGTTGGAAATGAGATGCTCTTACAACTGGAGTGACTTCTGCTGTTGTTGCACATACTGATTTAAGAAGGATGATCCTCTTTTTAGATATTCTTAACTGTGGCACCTATGTTAATTTTTTAAACTACAGTTAGCTGCAAACTTCTTATGCATTATCCTACTTTCTTATTTTAGATAGTTACTACTTTACAATCTTATATTGTTTTTTGTTCTCATGCTCTCTCTTCCAGGAAATCTTATGCTGTTCGTATTAGCTGGAAATCTTCTAGGCTTTCCTGCAATTTCTGTCCCTGTAAACATAGCATCTTTATCCTCTGTGCTTGGGAATCTAAAACTAACAGCAGATTGAGAAAAGATAACTTGCCAGAATATTGAAAAGCTCAATGTCTCAGACAGATTTATATGCGGTCCCGATACCCTATATGTTAAAAGATTGCCGTATTATCTGCTCGATCTTATCTCTTGTTAAACGTCTATATTAGTTAATTTAAAGCTTTTGTTCCCTGGTAAAGTTGTTAATGCTGAACTGCATGAAAAATGTCTAGATTAGTTTAAGGTTCCTATGTTAACATTTTCAAAACTCTTTGAACTGTCAAAAACACAATTGCTAGAAGTGTTTAGGTTATATGTAGACCTATGGAGTTGGCCTAATTATAGCTAAGCTGATCCATTTATATTGACTCCATTCACCATGTGCAAACCTTAGTAATTATAGCTATGCAGCTTCATCTATATATATTGACTTCATTCACCATGTGCAAACTCTACTAATTATAGCTATGCAGATTCATTTATATTGACTTCATTCACCATGTGCTAACTATAAATTATGGTGGTACCAATAATACTTCCGATAGGCATGTAGCTCATTGGGCGCCCATGGTGCGAAGCATCTATTTTGCGTCACAAATTATGACGGACTTCTTCTACATATCGTGTTAAATTGGTCATAAATTATGATGTATCGATAAAAGTTGCTTGTATTATCCAATTATTCACAACTTTTTTCCTCTACTTTATAAAGATTCATCCTTATAGTCCACAAAATAATATTTTACACTTTTCTAATTGTGAATGTGTGTTGCTAAATTAATGTAAGAAAAAAATAATTATATTTAATCATGATTAACTTATAAATAAAGTAACTCAATCAACTACAAATGAAAAGTCATATCCAATAGATTTTATTGAAATATTTCAAAATCCTCCTCGTAAGCAAAACTAATTTAAATGTGCAATACAACTAAAACTTGCCCAGCAAATTATTTTAAATTAAACTCACATTCTAGAGATTTTATTAAGCAAAAACAAAAGTTTTAAGACCACGCCATATGATATCCTGTAATTTCAGGTCTGTTTGGTATGGAGGAAAACATTTTTCGAAAAGTGTTTTCTGGGAAAACAAGTTTCTTAAAAATGAAAAAAATGAGTTTTTTAATGAAAGTAGGGAAAATAAGTTTTATAGGTAACATTTGATGTTTATTGGGAAAAAAATTGTTTTAGCCCCTTTGTTATGGCCTTATTATGATTTTGGTCCCTGTGATATTTGACTTTACACATTCAACCTTTAATTAATCAAATTCAATGATTTTAATCCTTTACTAACGGTAATTAGCAATTTAAACAGACTTGTAACTACTGTCAAGGGTATTTATGGTATTACAACACTTTTATACAAAAAGACCTAAATATAGAACATGTTTACTAATCGTTCGTCCCCTCGTTCATAACCAATATCCCAGCCACCCCTGAAGCCCCCCACCCCAACCCCTTCCACATTTATAGTTTTATGCTAAGATTACGTATAAATATTTTTGAGATAATATTTTTTTTTAGCCTACTTACCAAACACTAGAAAATAAGTAATAAGTCAAATTTATTTTCCAAGAAAACATTTTCAATAGAAAATATTTTCCTTCGTACCAAACACACCCCTCATCTTCAATTTAGCTCGTACAAAGTAGTTCAATCAGTCCATTTAAGAATAAAACTAAATTAGATTGTTAGTGGCTTAGTGGTCCAGTGGTCCAAACCCAACGCAAAATAACAGAACCATATCAATGTCATATAAATGACCGTTGAACTGCTGAGTTTTAGATATTCTTGAGGAATTCTCCAAATCTTAGAAATTTTGTAGTATTATATAAACACGTAAACAAAGTAGCAGAGTCATCGTACAACTAAAATTAGGAAGTTGAATATTCTACTAACTCAAACTATTAAACTCCTCGTGTAACTAAACAACTAATTATTCTAGAAAACTATATTAGTAATACATGCAACCTACTACAATTTTTTGATAGATAGATTGAGTTATTGTATTGAGAATAATGGGGAACAAACGAGTGATGATACCGGCTAGTGAAGTTGACTTGAACGCGGTGAAGTACATACCGGAGAATATTCAAGGCTAATATTTTATAAATCTCCATGTGATATACTATTTGATTGAATTATGTATTGTTTTGATTGAACTGTGCAATTCTTTTGTTTTGCAGCTCCACATGTGACTGGTTTCTGGTTCAAGTTGTTTGTGAAGCTGATTGAAGCACCGGGTATTGGATCTTTGATTGTGAATTACCTCAAGAATGAAAACAAATTCGACGAGGTTTGGTTTGATTCTTAATATTGTATTTGTATGCATGAAATGGTTAATTAAAGACTGAAGAAGATATGTTCATGATTGGCAGATATTGAAGTACACTGTCATACCGGAGGGTCCTATGTTTAAACCTGAATTTCCTCCTCAAGGTTCATACTTAAACTAAGATATCAACTCTATGTCTCTCTCTTTGAATTTGGATATTTCCTTTAGATATGAAATAGAAAGGTGCTTCTTTTGTGTTTTGTCCTCCCTCGACAATGGTGGAATTAGCTCCGTTTTTCACTTGAATGAACGGTTTCACAAGTTACAAGTAAAAGGACCAAAGGGAAGAGACGTGTTTAAATACCCAATGTATTTTTTATTTTATTTTTTTAGTACAATGTTCTTTTTATTGGAACACTCAAAGGGGTGGCCAAAGATCTGGAATTACAACCTTGGCAACCAAGTTCCGGATTCCAACAAAGGCCAAACTAGGTAACGTTTCAGAGTTATCCAATACTTGTGCTAGTAGAATGTAACAAGTACATGGCGGATTAGTACATGCACGCAAGCTGACTAGTTCAATTTCTTTCTTATTATTCATGGGATTTGCGAGTAAGGTTTTATCAGGAACAATTTCTCTACCTATACAAGGTAGAGGTAAGGTTTCCCATACCTCACTTGAGGGATAAAATTGGGTATGTTGTTGTTCATGGGATTTGCGACAACTCTACTTGTCAGTGGCGGATTTCACTAAGGGGCTTGAAAAATAAAATTGTAGTACCTAAGATTTGAACTTGAAACCTCAAGGTGAATTATGAACCCCCTAAGAGCTCTTCCATATTCATATTGATGATGATAAAACTTGTTACAATTGTGGCATCAACATGGATGCAGAAGATGTATATACAAATAAAAATGTGGAACCAGGCATCATATGTCGATGGTAACCTCCTTGTAACATTTTTTTAAAAATCGTCAATGTTGACTTTGACATGATACAAAGTGCTAGATACTTGGCACTTATTCAGTTTGATTTTCTTGACTGTAGAGCCAGAACCTGCTGTTGTCAGCCTGGAAGAAGACACGAAACCTGAAGACCGGGTTGAGCTAGCGTTAAAGTGTCTTCCAGAATATGATCCAGCGAGCAATTGGAGTGGTGATTCAACTGCATCATTCCGCTACTGGAAGATTCGTGATTATGCATATGCATACAGATCTAAGTTTACAACTCCATCTATGGCAAGGCACTTCTATGGTTGCTTGGTTTTTGCTTGTCTTCTAGTCTCTAGGATGAGAAGTTATTCGTTCTGTTGCAGGTTGCAGAGCGCTTCATCTCAGCCATTGAGGAGTTCAACAATAAGAATCCTACAGCACCATTATTAATTTCTTTTGACCCTGACGAAGTAAGAAAACAAGCTGCTGCTTGTACACAGAGATTTGAACAAGGTATTCTGATATTTACATTTTTCCTGTGCTGTATACATCGTTGAACTGCAAGTAAATAATACTCCAAACTTTATCATACTTGCAAACTGTGCTCAGTTAGAATAATATTTTTCTGACTGGGGAATATGCAGGAAATCCACTGTCAATTTTGGATGGGATTTTCATGGCAATCAAAGACGACATAGATTGCTATCCTCACCCTTCAAAGGGTATGTATTTTAGTTTTCATCTTCCCACCGAGCCGTATTGCCAGCTTTAATTATATGTGTGGTGTAAACAGGAGCAACTACATGGATGCATGAGGTTCGCCAGGTAAAGAAGGATGCTGTTTCTGTGTCAAGATTACGAAGTTGTGGTACAATTTTGGTTGGAAAGACAAACATGCATGAGTTGGGCATGGGCACTACTGGAAATAATGCAAACCATGGGTATGTGTTACATATTCTTTTGTAGAAAGGCTGTGTACATGAAATGTCAAATTGTATTTTAACCCTTTCTAAGGCAGTCCTAAATATTTCCTTTCTGTTCTAATGCAACATTAGCATTCACAGTGACATTTAACAATTGCTTCCTAAAATTGTTTATATCCTGAGGTGGAAAACCTTAGAGTTGTTTATTAGTTGTTGTGAACGTACTTTTTCTTCTCTGCCGTATAACTTTTGAGTTAAAATTCTCTCTGACAGAACTGTACGAAACCCACATGATCCAGATAGGTACACAGGAGGGTCTTCCTCAGGCCCTGCAGCTATTGTAGCTTCGGGATTGTGTTCTGCTGCTTTGGGGACGGATGGAGGAGGTTGTACACCTACACCATGTCCCACTGAAAAATTCACTTAGTCAATCTTCATAAAACAGTATTTTATTGATGCTTGATTTAATGTGTAAGGACAGGTTCAGTTCGGATTCCTTCTTCCCTTTGTGGTGTTGTGGGATTGAAGTCAACATTTGGTCGAACTGACCTGACTGGGTGAGCTCATATACAGTTGTACATGTGCCTTATGATATGTTTTCTCTCTAACAGATCTTCCAACAGCATAGAGATTATTCTTGTTCGTCTTTCGTCAACCATCAATTTTTCTTGCATTTATTCTGTATCTTAATTTTGGAGCTTGTGGCTCATATATGCATGTGTATACATTGGTCTAGGATGTACTTCAACCTTTTATGACAATCTCAAATTAAACTTATTAGCTCGCCAGATCTTTGTATAAGTCAAGACAACGTTCACACTTTTTCACAGTAACACCATTCCAGTACCCAAAAGATTGTATTATGATCATAAGTTATGCTATTCTCCATCTTACCCACTAATGTCACTTCAATTCTTTATAACTCCAGTAAGGATACTTACTGAAAAGCTTTATTTTGATGTAGCATCTCATAGGTTGCTTGCCTATGCTAAGGATTGGATATAAACCTTTAGTTATCAAGATAAAGAAATGAAGAAACTCTAGTTATTCAGAATGGAATACGAAACTTTTGTTATCAGAGTATAGAGTTGAAAATGAAACTTATTTAGTTGTCAGATTACATTTTATTAGTCCAAATTATACGAAGATAATATGGATGTATATACCTATCAATAATATGGAGATCAATATCAGGGACAGAGCTTGAAAGTAGTGTTGGTTGATTGCAAGAATTCCTAACTCAGTGAAGTTCCATAAGTTGTTACTGATTTTCATGCTTATAGGGCTTAGTACACAATTTAACTATGGAATACTGCCTCCAAACATATCAGAAAAGAACTTAACTTGGAGAGATTAGTGATTCTGGTAAAATGATTAGTGTTTCTACTTATGCATTGCCTTTAGTTAGTTTAATATATAGCATCAAACCTGTTATCTCTTGTGTACCTTCTTATTATTAAGTCAGTTATGGGTCCATAGACGTGTAATCTTTATGGTGTTCCGGACAGTTCTTTTTTCATGTAATGGGAGAAAATTGTCTTTCAGAATGGGGCAGATTCACTATAGCCTCTGTTTTATTTGTTCAGGTCAATATGTGATGATGGAACGGTGGCAATTATTGGACCAATCGCCACAACTGTTGAGGACACCATACTTGTGTAAGTTGTCATGGGTTTGACTATGAGAACATTCTTAATCTTAAACATTTGTTATCCGATTATCATTTGGACTAACCAAATAAATTAAACAAGCATTGAAACTAGCTGGCCTAATTTTCCTCTCTGCTTGCTGATGGCAAAGGGCAGACTAAAAGAATTGAGGAAAGGAAATGAGAATGATATAGCTATGCATAAAGATGTAGAATGATTATTCAACCATCTTGTCAGACCACATAAAAGAACTATAAGTGCATTCTGGAACGTTATAACTGCTTACCTCATTTATATCCATCAACCTTACGCTACCATTAAAGTGTGCAGAATTCCTTTTAAGTGCGATCCCAAAACCGCAGCTATATTGTCACAAGAAAATATTGAAAATCTGACTTCTTTTCCTATATATTCAAAGAAGTAGGAGGATGTAATGGCCCATCCCACCAGTGATATTGTTCGCTCTGGGCCTAGGCCCACACGACTTTAAAATGCGTCACTAGGGAGTAGGGCCTGCTTACTTATATACCCAGCATCTCTCCTGTGTTTTGCCGATGTGGAACTTCCTATCCTAAGCTGGGGAGTCACATACAACCCCCTCTTATGGACTCAGCGTCCTCGCTGAGGTTTGCCCCACCGAATGGGATTTGCCTAGACTCAGGACTAAGATTTGCCTAGAAAATGCCAGAACGAAGAATCCTTCCTCCTAAATGGCATGGCGATGTAATGTTGTGTTTTTGTAAAGTATGCCATGGAACTATGTCAAGATGAGTCTTCCTGGACTTGTTAAAGTAATTTACATGTTTGGCCCAACAATTATTGCTTTGATAGCTTTATTAGTCTCACATTTGTTTTAAATAAACTTAGGATTGAAGTTACACTAGCAATTTGCAGTGTGATTTATTCATCTCCATTACTTTATCAGGTATGCAGCAATTTTGGGGTCCTCTCCTGCTGAAAGAATCTCTTTGAGACCGGTAACTACCAAAGAATGCTTATTTGTCTGCTCTATTCTTAAACTCTGTGTTTCTCTTGACTTTTCTGCTTTGTTCCTTTTTCTTCATTGTATTACTTTGTAAAAATACCTTCTTGTAAACAGTATAACCTGAAACATCATGTACATGTTTAGAACATCTAAAATCTGTGTTCTTAGTTTTAATCTCACGAGCAGACTCTAGATTCATTAAGATATCACATTCATCTTATTGATTTTGGACATCATTGTGGATCAGAAGTTACGTTTCTGCAATTTAATTGTCTTCAACTATTTCTTTCAGTCCCTCCCTTGTGTACCTAATTTCTCTTCACAAGAGAGCTCGCAATCTGTGGAATCGCTGTGCCTTGGAAAATATTCAGAGGTGACTATACTTCTGCTCAAAATAGTTTTTTTGTACTAGGTTATTTCTTTGATAAACCTCATATCAACATCCTGCAGTGGTTTAATGATGTCTTCTCAACTGATATATCTGACAAGTGCGAGAATATTCTCAGCCGGTTATCAAAAAAGCATGGATGCAAAGTAAGTCTATTTCTATTATTACATTCTTCATTGCTTTATCTTGGATTTCGACAGGTATATTTTATTTTATTTTTTGTTTTGTATCTTCTAGCTTTGGTTTAGAATTGCAGGAACCATTAGCATCAATATTGTGAGAATCTATCATTATACATGTTTGTTGTAAGTCTAATATTTTTTTTTTTTATATCATGGTTGAAGACGGTAGAGATTGTAATACCAGATTTGCATGAGATGCACATAGCTCATATTGTTTCTATTGGGTCTGAATCATTATGTGCACTGAATCCAGACTGTTATGATGGGTACACACTTTTGCTTTGAATATTCTATTATCAATGTCTTCCTAATAGATCTCAATTTCTTATTGGGAGCAACTTCAAATTATTTCCTTATATCATCTTAAGGTTCTGTTTTCTTCATTTTTGTCTCCAGGAAAGGAGAGAGATTGACCTATGATACTCGCACCAATCTGGCACTTTTTCGTTCATTTACTGCAGCAGACTATGTTGCTGCTCAGCGGCTTAGGTAAGACATATTGTTTCTTAAGATACCTAAAGTAAATCAATCTAAAGTTAGTCATGAATTTGTTTCAGAATCCAGCTGAGAACTGTTTTATTGGCTTAGAAATATGGTGGCATCTGAAATGACTGAAAACATCAGATAATTGTAGCTTACCTTAGGTTGGGTCTTACACTTTATTAGTTGCCAAAACTTTTAAGTTGATAACTTTGGAAACCTATCAAAATGTTGTTGAAAGAAGTCAGTTGCGTTCCAAACCAAGTATATGACTTGATAAGATATGGAGTGTTTAACATCCTGAAAGTATATGTTGCATGGACTCTTCAAAATTGTCGACGGTTGCGTGTCGGATCCCTCTAAAAGTAGTGCATTTTTGGAGGATCCGACCTGTATGATATAGCACTTTTGGAGAGTCCGAGCAACACAGCTGAAAGTAATGCTTCATACAGAAAGCACATGGGATGATGAAAAGGAGAGAATGCTGACTGCTTAGGACAATTGTCTTCTAACTTTTATGCTGTTCACTAGTTATGTATATTCTTTTATGCTTGGTTTGCACAATACTCTGGAAAGCTAAAACTTTCAATTAATGCCGTATGCATAACTAGCAGAAATGCAATCTTTCAGTACAAAAACTTGATTGACATAACTCTTGTCTGGGTTGGTGCAGGCGGAGGTTAATGTATTTCCATATGGAGATTTTCAAGAAGGTGGATATCATTGTGACACCTACAACTGGGTATGTCAAGGAAGTCTTTAAAATGTGTGGAATTGACTTTCATATTTTATTCACCAAGGCTTACTCTATTCCAGTAAATGAACATATTTTCTCCATTTTTCATGTGCACACATTTAGTCATTCATCTTTTTCAAACTATTTTCCTGTTCGGTGCCCCCCACCCACCCACCCACCACCACCACTTTGGTTGGTGGGATTTCTGTGCCTGAGATAATATTCTTAGAAATGAAGTGGTCATGTAGTCGACTTGTTGGATACCTAAAACACTAAATGGCAAGTCCAGGATGTGTAGATGGGAGATCAGTTTGTTGATATATAACATCCTGAGCTTGTGTGCATAGGCCGTTCATTATTTTGTTGCAACGAATGCAGCAATGTTCCTAAAACCATCTCTGCTACTTCCTTCTTTTTCAGCATGACAGCACCCCGAATTCCGCCAAGTGCTCTTAAAGTTGGGGAAACTAATTTGGAAGTTACAGGTTTTTCCCTTCACTCACCCCTTAGTCCTTACCAGATATCATTAACTATGTAGTTAGTTAATACTAACTCTAACAGATACTGTTTCTCTACTATTTCTTGGATAGCTTACTGTTTCGCCGTTTCAGGTTAGATTTGTATTCATGTATATTCTCTTTTTTCAGAAAATCTTATGCGGTTTACAACAACAGCAAATCTTCTCGGACTTCCTGCAGTTACTGTCCCTGTAAGTTGTAGCACCTTTCTTTTGTATCCAGGATAGTTAGTTGACCGGTGGTCATTCAGGGAATGGTTCTCTCTTTAGCCATTTCTGAGGGAAGTAAAGGCAAAATATTATATCTCATGGATCTGCATTTGGTTTCAGTCTTAAGGGATGGTTTTGCACGCGATTAAATTTTCTATCAAAAAAATCCCTGGCCTAATGTTTCAAGGTTTTTAGGTTTTATCCCTAGATTACTTTCACAAAAAAGTAGCAATTGGCATGAAAGCATATATACATATATATATATATATATATATATATATATGCCTCAAAATTGGCTTAATCCCCTCCACTTATTCCAAAAAGAGAAAGCTTTATCCCCTCCAGAAGCATATTTTAGCCTAGATCTTCCTTCAAATGATCCACAATGTAGGATTTGTTCGTCACATTCAGAATGAGGTATATTCACTTAGTACGACAATGATAGTTATTGCTATCTTATATCAGCGAGTTTACATACTCAGGTTGGTTATGACAAGCAAGGGCTTCCCATAGGTATGCAACTCATTGGCCGACCCTGGTGTGAAGCTTCCATTTTGCGCTTAGCTGCTGCAATTGAGGTAATTGTCCATTCGACCAAGATGAATGAGAGCAACTATGATTCATTCAAAGCGTGAAACATGTATTGATCCCTAAGTAGAAATGACTTTCAATACCAACAATAACATTGCTCCTTTTCAGGAAACTTGTGCTGAGCCCAAGAAGAAGCCACTACAATATTATGACATTTTGAAAGGGAACTAGAAATCAAGCTTACATCCATTGGAGCCCTGGGTAAATGGTAATGTGAGTCATGAAGCTTAAGAAGACATGGATTCATTTATCAAGATTTGGTGATTCATAGAAATCATCTTGAAAGTTTTTTCGTTTCCCAGATGATCTTGAAATTGAATGTACTGAGTTTGAGGTACCACTTTATGAAATAATGCTGCTGATATTTCCCAATAAAAGTAATGCCCACTTCCAAGTTCTTTTTTGGAGATAAAGCTCCTATAATCAAACATAATTTTACAACCGCAAATGAAACTGCATTAAGTTCCTACCTACTTTAGTGGCTTAAAATCATGTAAAAGTAATTTGTTCTATCAAACATTTGAAAACAGTTTAAGAGAAAACAGAATCCATACGTTTTACAACTTAAAAGAATACTAAAAATACCAAGACAGGGGTCCATATTAATCAACTATTTCTTTTCTTTTTAATATTTGAACTTATTGTTGATTCTAATTTTGTTTATTATTAGTACTAATATGTATTTCAGAAGTTACTTTTTTTAAAAAAAAAAAAAAAGCTTCAATAATTATTTCTAATCGACTTTTTATCCTTTTCGCTAGTGGTTTTGCATGCCAAGTGGTTCACCATATGTCTCAATACGTATGTTGATGTTTCTATTACTTCATACTTTTGAAATAGAGTTAATATATACGTAAAAAGTACTATAAATTATTTTTTTATATATTTTTGATTGATGACTATTCAAATAATACTTTAAATGCATCTGACCATATACTAAAAATTTTTTAAAAAAAACATGTGACTATAGTTTAGGGAAAATGGTCCGAAATATACCCAAATTTTGGGGAAATTTGCTGTTACACGCTCAAATTTTGCGGGGGTCCTATGACCCCCCTGTACTATTTATTAGTGTATTTTTGTGACGTTTATTTGCTTAGCTGGATCACTTTTTTAGTCACGCGCTCAGCGCGTGTGTATTCACATTTGGTGCCAGCTGTGCAAATAAACGTCGCAAAAATACACTAATAAATAGTACAGGGGGGTCATAGGACCCCCGCAAAGTTTGGACGTGTAACAGCAAATTTCCCCAAAGTTTGGGTATATTTCGAACTCTTTACCCATACTATAAATAACATGGCAATCAGCTTTTTGGCGGAAGGCGTAATACTTTCCAGGAAATATGTGGAATTTAATCCGCAGTAAGTGGCAACTAACTTGGTTGTTGTCAATTGAATGCCAATTTTTCGTAAGGTACATTTACATCAGTATAATTTGAACCTAGAGACATCATAGTCTTTTCTTTTTTTTTTTTTTTTTGGGGGGGGGGGGGGCCTACCTTTCGGGTGTACATAAGATAAATCCCGCTCTACAAATCATACAAAAGATGTAAACCGCACTAAATAAGCTTCATGCGACAAGCTCGATCAAGAAAACATGTAAGAGGTATCGAACCTGAGAATCTTCTTTGATGGATCACCTGTTCAACCAACTCAGCCATCCTTACAAATAGAAGCATCAGATTCAGCTCATAAAAATATGTAACTCATTCAATTTCCTCTGAATTTGGTAGGTTAGGTTGGATATATATTTATTGGCTTTGGACATAACGTATATTAGCTCATGTAAAAGTTTGATCCAATTTGAACTGCATGTATAACACAAATTAAATCATAAAAAAGCACTTATCAAAACAAGTAAATTTTTTCTTATTTTTTTGGATTTAGTTTGTTTGATGTAGTTACGATAAATAAAAGAATAACTTGTACTTAATTAGTATAATTTGATAATTAAACAATTTATCAAAGGACAAAAAAATCAAAAATGATTTTGAGACGGCGCCTTAGTCAAAATTAACTCAGGAAGCAGTACACGAATAACTGTTTTAGGACCTTATTTAAGGAATAACTGAGATTTATAAAATATATATATATATATATTTACTTTTCCCTGCTTCAGAGTCAATTTCAAGCCTGTGAGTCTAAAATTGAAATTATGAAGCTAACCAAATTCGGAGCTTTGCCAAAACTTAACTAACTTTAGACATTTGAATGAAGTTAAATTAGGAAAAATTATATCATATATGTTCGGTTAACTAATTTAATTATATAGTCAAAATATACACAAAATTATGTGCAATAGGCAAGAAACTATACTATCTTCCATGATCCGTATGTATTTTATTGAAATATATCTCAATCTTTTGCTTCATAGGCAAAATTAATTTATTTGCATATTACAATTAAGACTTTAATCTGATTGGATTTAAAAATAAAAAATAAAAAAAATTGTCCAACAAATTGTTAAATTAAAATTATTTTTTAAAGATCCGTTAAAGAATAAAAGTTGAAGACCAACTTATGGTATTTTATTTGTGTAATTTCCTCCTATCTAAAGTAGGAGTAGTTAAATCCGCTCATTTAATACCGAAATGGGAAAATTGCTTGTGGGGCAAAACCAGGCGAAAATGTCATTCAAAACCAATAATTAGAACCATATGAATTTATCATTGAATTGCGTTTTACATATTCTTAGGTAAATCTACAAATATTTGAAAGTGACATTTCACCTGCAATTACATAAATCGATAGCCTACCATTTTGTACACCCTATTCCCTCGCCCTTTCTCCTTAATTTTCTCACCAACTTCTTTCTACCAATTGGACTATATTATAAACGTGCGCTCACTCGCTTGCGCACGTTATCATTAACCAGTGCTCACCGGCCGGCGACGACCTTCCATACTTGCAAAAAGAATTTACTTCTAGGTATGATAACTCAATTTTTCCAGAAAGTTCCATGGATATATTTTAAGCTTTTCAATTTTGATTTTTCTGTATCTTTAATTGTGTGATGATCATTATGGTGAATTTTTGATAGATTGAGTTATTGAATCGAGAAATGGGGAACAAACGGGTGATGATACCAGCGACGGAAGTCGACTTTACGGCGGTGAAGTACATACCGGAGAATATTCAAGGTTGATAGTTTATAATATCTCCATCTGATAGGCTGTGTATTTCTCTTTATTTTTGAGCTAACTCTTTAATTTCAATTTTTCACGTATAAAAGTACCATTCTGGTACATTCTATGTGTCTTTAGTTTAAAAACACAAGTTCTTTACTTTTTTAAACTCCTTGTCAAATCAAAACGAGACAACCAAATTGAAACTGAGGGAGTACTATTTAGTTGCATTTTGTATTGTTTCGATTAAATTATGCAATTTTTTCTTTTTGCAGCTCCACATTTGACTGGTTTCTGGTTCAAATTCTTTCTGAAGCTGGTTGAAGTACCGGGTATTGGATCTTTGATTGTAAATCGCATCAAGAATGAAAACAAATTCGACGAGGTTTGATTCTTAATATCGTATTTGTATGCAATTTACTTCCTGTTTTAACTTGTGAGTATGCATGAAATGGTTAATTAAAGACTGAAAAAGATATGTTCATGATTGACAGAAGTTGAAGTACACCGTCATACCAGAGGGTCCTATGTTTAAACCCGAATTTCCTCCTCAAGGTTCATTCTTGCACTAAAAGATACCAACTCTCTCTCCCTGCATTTGGATACCTTTAGAAATGAAATAGAAAGGTGCTTCTTTTGTGCTTTATCCTCCCTCGACAATGGTGGAATTAGCTCCGTTTTTCACTTGAATGAACGGCTTCACATGTTACAAGTAAAAGGACCAAAGGGAAGAAACATGTTTCAATACCTGCTTTAGTTATTTTTCTTTTGTTGTTGTACAATGTTCTCTTTATTGGTATACTCAAAGGGGTAGCCAAAGATCCGGCATTACAATCTTGGCAACCAAGTTCCGGATTCCAACAAAGGAAAAACTAGAACTTTTCAGAGTTACCCAATACTTGTGCTAGTAGAATTTAACAAGTACATGGTGGATTAGTAGATGCACGCAAGTTAACTAGGTCAATTTCTTTCTTCTTATTCATGGGACTTGCGGCTACTCTAATTGTAAGGCGATGTTGTAGTAAGAAGATAGCGAGATATTCCATATTCATATTGATGATGATAAAACTTGTTGAAATGATGGCATCAACATGGAGGCAGAAGATGTATATATGTGTGTATGACTGTGTGTGTGCACAGTCACACACACAGATAAAAATATGGAACCAAGTATCATGTGTCGACCGTGACCTCCTTATAAAAGAAAAAAATAGATGTCAGTGTTGACCTTGCCATGATACAAAGTGCTGTAAACATGGAATTAATTCAGTTTGAATTTCCCGACTTTAGAGCCAGAACCTGCTGTTGTCAGCATGGAAGAAGACGGGAAGCCTGAAGACCGGGTTGAGCTAGCCTTGAAGTGTCTTCCAGAATATGATCCATCTAGCAATTGGAGTGGCGATACAACTGCATCATTCCGCTATTGGAAGATTCGTGATTATGCGTATGCATACAGATCTAAGTTTACAACTCCATCAATGGCAAGGCACTTCTATGGTTGCTTGGTTTTATGTTTGTGTCTTCTAATCTCTAGGATGAGAATTTATTCCTTGTGTTACAGGTTGCAGAACGCTTCATCTCAGCTATTGAGGAATTCAACAATAAGAATCCTGCAGCACCACTATTAATATCTTTTGACCCCGACGATGTAAGAAAGCAAGCTGCTGCTTCAACACAAAGATTTGAACAAGGTATTCTGATATTTACATGTTTCCCCTGTTGTGTACATCTTTGAACTGTAAGTAAATACTGCTCCAAAATTCATCGTACTTGCAGACTGTACTCAGTCGGAATAATATTTTTATGACTGGGGGGAATATGCAGGGAATCCACTGTCAATCTTGGATGGGATTTTCATGGCAATCAAAGACGACATAGATTGCTATCCTCACCCTTCAAAGGGTATGTATTTTAGTTTTCATCTTCCCATCGAGCCGTATTGCCAGCTTTAATTATATGTGTGGTGTAAACAGGAGCAACTACATGGATGCATGAGGTTCGCCAGGTAAAGAAGGATGCTGTTTCTGTGTCAAGATTACGAAGCTGTGGTGCAATTTTGGTTGGAAAGGCAAACATGCATGAGTTGGGGTTGGGCACTACCGGAAATAATGCAAACTATGGGTATTTGTTACATATTTCTTTGCAGAAAGGCTTTGTGTACAGGAAATGTTAAATTGCATCTAGCCCTTTCTAAGGCAGTCCTCAAACATTTCCTTATGTTTTAAATGTAACACTAGCATTTACAGACTTCCTTCATTGTGACCTTTAACAATTGCTTCCTGAATTGTTTATATCCTGAGGTGGAAAATTCTAGAGTTGTTTATTAGTTGTTGTGGACGTACTTTTTCTTCTTTACCCTATAATTATTGAGTTAAAATTCTTTTTGTGACAGGACTACACGAAACCCACATGATCCAGATAGGTACACTGGAGGGTCTTCCTCAGGCCCTGCAGCTATTGTGGCTACGGGATTGTGTTCCGCTGCTTTGGGGACGGATGGAGGAGGTTGTACACCTGCACCATGTCACACTAAAGAATACACTTATTCAATCTTTGTAAAACAGTATTTTATTGATGCTTGATTAAATATGTAAGGACAGGTTCAATTCGGATTCCTTCTTCCCTTTGTGGTGTTGTGGGATTGAAGTCAACATATGGTCGAACTGACATGACCGGGTGAGCTCATCCTACATTTGTACATGTGACTTATGATATGCTTTTATCCCTAACAGATCTTCCAACTGTATAGCCGTTATTCTTGTTCCTCTTTCATCAACCATCAGTTTTTCTGGCATTCATTCTGTGTCTTCATTTAGGAGCTTGTGGTTCATATATGCATTTGTATACATTAGTCTAGGACGTATTTCAGCCTTTTATGTATAGTGATGATAGACCATCTCAAATTAGATTTTGATTATCTCAACAGATCTTTGTATGAGCCAAGATAACATTCACACTTTTCACAATACACCTTTCCAGTACCCGGAAGATGGTATTATGATCATAAGTTATTCTTTTTTCCATCTTACCACATTAATATCGCTTAAAATCTTTACAACTACAGTGAGGATTTCTGAGAAGCTTTATTTTGATGTAGCATCTCATACGTCGCTTTCCGATGCAAAGGATTGGATACAAAACTTTAGTTATCAAGCTAAAGAAATGGAAAAACTCTAGTTATTTAGAGTGGAATATGAATACTTTAGTTATCAAGGTAAAGAATTGAGTATGAAATTTATTTAGTTACCAGATTACATTTTAGTAGTCCAAATTATACAAAGAAATATAGATGTATATACCTGTATCAATATGGAGATCAATATCAAGGAACTTGAAATTACTGTTGATTGATTGCAAGAATTCCAAACTCAGTGAAGTTCCATAAGCTATGACTGATTATGATGCTTCTAGGGCTTAGTCCACAATATAACAAAGGAAAAATGCCTCCAAACTTATCATAAAATAAATGAACAGCCAAACAATCTTCAATGGTACGACAATAGATTTTACTAACTTGGAGAGATTAGTTATTCGGGTAAACTGATTAGTGATTTCCACTTGTGCATTGCCTTTAGTCAAATTAATTGCATCAAACCTATTATTTCTTGTACCTTCGTATTATTAATGTCAGATTTGGGTGCATAGACATTCAATCTTCATGATGCTACGAATTGTTCTTTTTTCACTATAGCCTCTTTATGGTTCATGGGACAGATTCACTATAGTGTCTCTTTAATTTATCTAGGTCATTATGTGATGATGGAACAGTGGCAATTATTGGACCAAGCGCCACAACAGTTGAGGACACCTTACTTGTGTAAGTTTTCATGGATTTAAATATTGAAAATATGCTTAATCTTAAACATTTGTTATCCAATTATCATTTGGACTAACCAAATAAATTTAGACGAATGTTGAAATTTGCTGGCCTAATTTTCCTCTCACATATATCTGCTTGCTGATGGTAAAGGACAAACTAAAAGAATCTTATATTCAGGAAAGGAAATGAGAATGATAGAGCTATTCATAAAGATGTAGAATGATTATTCAACCATCTTGTCAGATCACATAAACAAACTATAAGTGCATTCTGGAACGTTATAACTGCTTACCTCATTTAGATCTACCAATCTTACGCTGACAGTGAATCTTGTCCAAGGACCAGTAATCCCATCAAGTGCCCAACTATCAATTGCTAATTTAGCAGTACTGAACAAAGAACCACTAGGCATGGACGTTGTGTTGTATGCCTAATCCTGGTAGCCCAGTGTTCAAGTACTTCTTGATTATTAACATGAGATTGACAAAACAATCAGATAGCACAGCCAGCAGGCTCAGTCAGTTTGACCTGGTATGAGCCACTGGTACATAGGGACTGAAGTTGTTGCTCCCAATTAGGTGTCAGTTGAATTTTTCTTAGGTAACCATTTGTTGTAATGGTATTTTCATGCCTATTAAGTGGCTTTGAATGTAACACATGGATTTGGATAAGTCAGACATCCACCTACTACATGATTCCAAGGGGAACCACATTTATCTCCATAATTAGATTGTGGGCATTATCAACAATTTCTTGAATTGTGATTTAACCAGATTTCTCAAATTATCATGGAAGGTGTGAATGTCACGCAGAAAAGAGATTTAAGGGATTCCAGTTAGATAAATTAGAAACTCTCAGTGTAAAGCTGTCACGACCCGATTTTCCGAGTCATGATGGCACCTACCGTAACCCACCAATAGGCAAGCCAAACCCTAGCCCAGAGATGAAGTGGAAGTAACCATACTAATAAACATGCTAAAAATATAAAAACAAAATCAAAATATATATTCATACCAAGACTGAGAAGGAAGAGGACAATAGGTTATGTTTGACTTGTGTGCTTACTTAGGCATTTATTTACTCTGTATCGCACTTATTCTCTCCTGAGCATATCTATACGCCTCAGCAGTTACTTATATACTTATTATTTATACCCCGGACCTAGCATGCACCCTCGCATTTTAGCTTGCTTATATTATATTGAGCTCAGTCGGCCGATGATGCCTACTGAGTACCCGGTACTCATACTGCACTTCTGCATCTTTTTCCCCGATGCAGATCCGGGCATTAGTCTACGATTTTGACGTGACGCTTTTTTCAGCACTGACTCCGGAGTAGGGTGAGCTTATTGACGTCCGAGGCAGATCCTACTCCATCTCTACTGTATAGTCTTTTGCTCTCGAGACTGTAGTACTTGCTGTATATATTTGGTTTCTGTCTTGTATTTTGGACATGTCTAGTAGTGGCTCTTGTACCTACCTCACCAGGTCTTGGGGTTCTTGACTTTATATATTGTCCTCTTTCTTCTCAGTCTTGGTATGAATATATATTTTTAGTATGGTTACTTCATCTCTGTTTTCTGAGATTTCGCCCGTTAGCCTGTCGCTTATCGCTCCGGGCTAGGGTTTGGCTTGCCTATTGGTGGGTTATGGTAGGCACCATCATGACTCAAAAAATCGGGTCGTGACAGCTTGGTATCAGAGCCTAGGTTTCACTGGTATTGTTGGTGCATGAGTCGATGTTCAGTAGAGTCTCGCAGATCGGTACGGAGACGTCCGTATCCTATCTTCGGGAGGCTACAGAGCATGTTTAGGGTAAATCTTATTTCTTTGATTCACCTTCGTGCGTTGGTGTCTATGTTGGTTGCTAATCTCTATTTGGTTCACTCTTTACGCAGATGGTTAGGACGCATAATATGAGAGCCAGGGGTCGAAATCCCGAGCCTGCAGCGAGGGCTCCTGGTTGGGGCCGAGGTCGAAGGCAGGGCAGAGTAGCAGCCCCAGATCGTGCTAGGGATCAGTCACCTGATCCCGTTATAGTTCCAGATGTTCCGCCTCCACAACAGTCGGTGGGCCAGGGAACAACCCAGGCTCCACCCGGTTTTATTGATGCTTCTTTGCTCCGAGGTACCTTGCTTCAGTTGTTGGGGATAGTTGGAGGTAAGCCTACAGCAGAGGTAGCTGATATGGGGGCGCATGCAGCACCCCGAGTTACTGTTCAGCCAGTACCGGTAGCTCCACAGCCGGTTACAGATCAACCTGTTATGTCTGTCGATGAGCAGAAGATGTTGGGGCGTTTCTTGAGGTTGGCTCCACCGAGATTTGCTGGTACTCCGGGTGAGGATGCATATGAGTTCTTGTCCAGCTGCGAGGATAGACTGAGGAATTTGGGATTGGTACAGTCTCGTGGTGTTGATTTCGTGGCATATCAGTTTGATACTGCAGCGAGGAGATGGTGGAGGGGATATCTTGATTCCGGGCCAGCGGGATCTCCGCCGGTTACCTGGACCCAGTTCTCCGAGATTTTCTTGGGAAAGTATATGCCCCGTACTATGCGGGAGCGGCTCAGGGATGAGTTCTCCAGATTGACTCAGGGTTCATTATTTGTCGCCGACTATGAGGCGAGGTTTCATGATCTTGCTAGGCACGCTACTTCTATTTTTCCTGATGAGTATGAGAGAGTTAGATGTTTTGTCAGGGGACTGAGATTGCCACTCCGCAGGGCTACCCAGAGTTTAGTGACTTCAGGAAAGTCATTCGCAGAGATTACTGAGCATGTATACTCTATTGAGGAAATGGATCGCGAGGCCCAAGGAGGCAGCGATAAGAGACTTCGTGTCCATGGTAGTTTCAGTGGGAGCCATAGTGGTTCGCAGTTCAGAGGTCGTGGTTTCCAGTTTCAGGGTAGGTACCCTCAGTTGCAGCAGCAGTCTTTTCAGCGACAGGATCAGCCCAGTAGGCCCGTACAATCAGCCTTGCAGATATTTGATAGG
Source organism: Capsicum rhomboideum (assembly GCA_031232105.1). Classification (NCBI taxonomy): domain Eukaryota; kingdom Viridiplantae; phylum Streptophyta; class Magnoliopsida; order Solanales; family Solanaceae; genus Capsicum; species Capsicum rhomboideum. The sequence goes on along the minus strand of CP124719.1, from coordinate 140,002,842 downwards.
GGTCAGCCCATTTATAGTGGTTCTATTAGTCAGCCTAAGGGACGTGGTCAGCCCAATTCATCAGCTAGAGGTGGTCATATAGGATCTTCTAGGCCGAGTAGGGAGCCAGGAGCATGTTATACTTGTGGGGTTGTCGGTCATTTCATGCATGAATGTCCTCAGTGCAGGGCGATTGAGCCTTCAGTTCAGACAGCACAGCCCATCAGAACTGTACCGCCAGCAGGCAGAGGTGGTGCACAGGGTCGTCGGGGTGGTCCCCAGGGTTCCCAAGGTGAAGCGCAGGGAGGTCAGACTGGTAGTCAGGTTGGTGCTCAAACTAGTAGTAGCCAGCGTCAGTTGTATGCCGTGCCGGCTAGGCCTGAGACTGAGGCTTCAGATGCGGTGATTACAGGTACGATTTCCGTATGCCATCAGCCAGCTTCTGGATCAAGCTACAAAGACCACTATCCTCAAACTGACAACGCTGAGTCTGCTCCAGCAAAGTAGATCTGGCCTCAACGCAAGCAACAATCCTCCTGGGGTCAGAAATATCCAATCGAACCATCGAGTTAGCTAAGGACTGAATGTCCAAAGCTAATGGCCGCTGAGAGACTGGAATGAAGGCTAAGCTACCCATACTCACTGTCTTCCGGCTTAAGGCGTCCGCTACCACATTCGCCTTGCCCGGATGATAGAGAATATATATATCATAGTCCTTCAGCAACTCAATCCACCTGCGCTGCCTAGAATTAAGATCTCTCTGAGTCATAATATGTTGAAGACTGCGGTGGTCTGTAAAGATCTCACAATGAACACCATAGAGATAATGCCTCCAAATTCGCAGTGCAAACACAACCGCTGCTAACTCAAAATCATGAGTGGGATAGTTATGCTCGTGCACCTTCAGCTGTCTCGATGCATAAGCAATGACACGACCCCGCTGCATCAGAACACACCTCAAACCGATACCAGACGCATCACAATACACGGTGAAACCCTCGCCCTCAACTGGAAGAGTCAACACAGGGGCTGAAGTAAGTCGAACCTTGATCTTTAGGAAGCTTGCCTCACAATCCTCAGACCACTGAAACGGAACCTCCTTCCTGGTCAGTCTGGTCATAGGAGATGCAATAGACGAGATGCCCTCAACAAACCGTCTGTAATAACCTGCCAACCCAACAAAACTGCCAACCTCGGTAGGCGACGTGAGCCTAGCCCAACCTCGAATAGCCTCAATCTTTGTTGGGTCTACCATGATACCGTGTCTGGATACAACATGCCCCAAGAAAGCTACAGACTCAAGCCAGAATTCACACTTTGAGAACTTGGCATAAAGCCGATGATCTCTCAAAGTGTGGAGCACAATCCTCAAATGCTGCTCATGCTCCTCGAATAAACTAAGATGTCGTCAATAAACACAATCACAAAGGAGTCTAAGTATGGCCTAAATACACGATTCATTAAATCCATGAAGGCTGTTGGGGCATTAGTCAACCCAAAAGACATCACCAGAAATTCATAGTGGCCGTACCGAGTCCTGAAGGCTGTCTTAGGGATGTCTTCATCCCTAACTCTCAACTGATGATATCCAGATCTCAAGTCTATCTTCGAGAATACCGCTGCACCCTGAAGCTGATCAAACAAATCGTCAATACGAGACATAGGATACTTATTCTTCACTGTTACCTTATTCAACTGCCTGTAATCGATACACATACGCATAGATTCGTCCTTCTTCTTTACAAACAGAACTGGAGCACCCCACGGTGACACACTGCGCCTGATAAAACCTTTCCCCAAAAGATCCTCAACCTGACTACTCAACTCTCTCAACTCAGCAGGAGCCACAGAAATAGGTCGAGTGCCCGGCTCGAGGTCAATAATGAACTCTATATCACACTCAGGAGGAAGGCCAGGTAGGTCAGTCGGGAATACATCAGAAAACTCACAAACAATCGGGACGGAGTCAAGTGACGAACTCTCAATGCTAGCATCCCGAACATAAGCAAGGAATGAATCACGACCCCTCGCAATCAATCTACGAGCCTGAACATATGAAATAATCCCTATCGGTGTGCGGCTAACAGAACCCTACCACACCACCGGGGGTACATCGGGCATGGCTAAGGTAACGGTCTTGTCAAAGCAATCCAAGACTGCATGATAAAAAGACAACCATTCCATGCCCAAAATCACATCAAAGTCTATCATGGCCAATACAATAAAATCAACCTGAGTCTCAAACTCCTGAATAGTCACCAGACATGATCTATATACCCGATCCACTACTAAAGAATCACCAACGGGGGTAGATACACATAAGGGCACAGATAACAACTCAGAACATAAATCCAACCGTGGTGCATAATAAGTAGATACATAAGAAAACGTGAATCCGGGATCAAATAATGCAGAAGCTGGCTGATGGCATATGAAAATCGTACCTGTAATCACCACATATGAACCCTCAGCCTCCGGCTTAGCCGGCACGGCATACAACTGACGCTGGCTACTACTAGTTTGAGCACCAACCTGACTACCAGTCCGACCTCCCTGCGCTCCACCTCGGGAACCCTGGGGACCACCCCGACGACCCTATGCACCACCTCTGCCTGCTGGCGGTACAGATCTGATGGGCTGTGCTGTCTAAACTGAAGGCTCAGTCGCCCTGCGCTGAGGACACTCACGCGCGAAATGACCGACAACCCCACAAGTATAACATGCTCTTGGCTCCCTGCTCGGCCTAGCAGATCCGATATGACCACCTCTAGTCGATGAACTGAGCTGACCACGTCCCTGAGGCTGACTAACAGAACCACTATAGACGGGCTGACCCCTATCAGATATCTGCAAGGCTGACTGTACGGGCCTACTAGGCTGACCCTGTCGCTGAAAAGACTGTTGTTGCTGCTGAGGGTACCTACCCTGAAACTGGAAACCACGACGTCTGAACTGCAAACCACTATGGCTCCCACTGAAACTACCATGGGCACGAGGTCTCTTATCGCTGCCCCCTTGGGCCTCGCGATCCATCTCCTCAATAGAGTATACATGCTCAGTAATCTCTGCGAATGACTTCCCTGAAGTCACTAAACTCTGGGGAGCCCTGCGGAGTGGCAATCTCAGAACCCTGACAAAAAATCTAACTCTCTCATACTCATCAGGCAAAATAGAAGTAGCGTGCCTAGCAAGATCATGAAACCTCGCCTCATACTCGGCGACAGATAATGAACCCTGAGTCAATCTGGAAAACTCATCCCTGAGCCGCTCCCGCATAGTACGGGGCATATACTTTCCCAAGAAAATCTCGGAGAACTGGGTCCAGGTAACCGGCGGAGATACCGCTGGCCCAGAATCAAGATATCCCCTCCACCATCTCCTCGCTGCAGTATCAAACTGATATGCCACGAAATCAACACCACGAGACTGTACCAATCCCAAATTCCTCAGTCTATCCTCGCAGCTGGACAAGAACTCATATGCATCCTCACTCGGAGTACCAGCAAATCTCGGTGGAGCCAACCTCAAGAAACGCCCCAACATCTTCTGCTCATCGACAGACATAACAGGTTGATCTGTAACCGGCTGTGGAGCTACCGGTACTGGCTGAACAGTAACTCGGGGTGCTGCATGCGCCCCTATATCAGCTACCTCTGCTGTAGGCTTACCTCCAACTATCCCCAACAACTGAAGCAAGGTACCTCGGAGCAAAGAAGCATCAATAAAACTGGGTTGTTCCCTGGCCCACCGACTGTTGTGGAGGCGGAACATCTGGAACTATAACGGGATCAGGTGACTGATCCCTAGCACGATCTGGGGCTGCTACTCTGCCCTGCCTTCGACCTCGGCCCCAACCAGGAGCCCTCGCTGCAGGCTCGGGATTTCGACCCCTGGCTCTCATATTATGCGTCCTAACCATTTGCGTAAAGAGTGAACCAAATAGAGATTAGAAACCAACATAGACACCAACGTACGGAGGTGAATCAAAGAAATAAGATTTACCCTAAACATGCTCTGTAGCCTCCCGAAGATAGGATACAGACGTCTCCGTACCGATCTGCGAGACTCTATTGAACATCTGCTCATGCACCAACAATACCAGTGAAACCTAGGCTCTGGTTGGAAGGTATAGGTATAATTATGTCATTTGGATGGTTGATTTTCCAATTAAATTGAAGAACTGAATAAGCTCAAACTTCAAAGACAGTTGGGTAATACTGCACAATTAGCTGTAAGAGTCCTTCCAACTAAAGAAATGTACTGTCAAGAAATTACTGATATATCATCATAAGCGTCTTGATTATGCGACACACACACACAGAGGAAACAAAAAGGAAAATGAACAGTTATAAGGTAAACCCCACTCCCTCCAAAAAAAACCCTGCTTAGAAATCAATGATGGTCCTTTTCCACTTCATTCCCTTGATTACTCATACTCTCAATGGCAATGTCATGGTTGGTGCTCTTGCCACCGGAGCAACCTCAGTTCTCAGTGAGAAAAAAGATGCAGATTTATGCTACCGTTAAGGTGCGCAGGATTCCTTTTAAGTGTAATCCCAAAAAACGCAGCTAAATTATAGAAGATATGAAAAATCTATTTTCTTTTCCTGTAGATTCAAAGAAGTAGGAGGATTAAGATATTTTAATGATCTGGAGAAAATGCCAATATGGAGGAATCCTTCCTCCTAATGGTATGGGGTGTAATGTTGCTTTTTTGGCAAGTAGCCACAGAACTATGTCAAGATGAGTCTTCCTGGACTAGTTGATGTAATTTACATGTTCCGCTCAATAAGTTGTTTCTTTGATAGCTTTATTGGTTCTTTTGTTTAAGTAATTTAGGATTGAAGTTACACTAGGAAATTGCAGTGTGATTTGTTCATATCCATTACTTTATCAGGTATGCAGCAATTTTGGGGTCCTCTCTTGCTGATAGAATCCCCCTGAGACCGGTAACTGCCAGAGAATGCTTATTTATCTGCTCTATTCTTAAACTCTGTATTTCTCTTTACTGTTCTGCTTTCTCCTTTTTCTTGATAGTATTACTTTCTAAAAGTACCTTCTAGTTAAAAGGATAACCTAAAACACCATGTACGTGTTTAGAACAACTAAAAGCTGTGTTCTTAATTTTAATCTCATGAGCAGGCTCTAGTTCATTAAGATATCACATTCATCTTATTGATTTTGGACATCATTGTGGATCAGAAGTTCTGTTTCTGTAATTTAATCATCTCCCTCCATTTCTTTCAGTCTCTCCCTTGCGTACCTAATTTCTCTTCAAAAGAGAGCTTGCAATCTGTGGAATCACTGCGCCTTGGAAAATATACAGAGGTAACTACACTTCTGTTGACTCAAACAGTTATTGATATTTGGTTATATTTTTGATAGTCTCATAGCAACATCCTCTTACAGTGGTTTAATGATGTCTTCTCAACTGATATATCTGACAAGTGCGAGAATGTTCTCAGTCGGCTATCAGAAAAGCATGGATGCAAAGTAAGTCTATTATTTCTGTTATTACATTCTTCATTGCTTTATCTTGAACTTTGGCAGGTGTATCTGCTTGCTTTGGTTTAGAACTGCAGGAACCATTAGCGTCAATGGGGTGAGTATCTGTCGTTCTACAAGATTGTTAGTATGTCTAATATTTTTCTTTATCTCATGGCTGAAGACGGTAGAGATTGTAATACCAGAGTTGCATGAGATGCGCATAGCTCATCTTGTTTCTATTGGGTCTGAAGCATCATGTTCACTGAATCCTGACTGTAACGATGGGTACACACTTTTGCTTTGAATATTCCATTATCACACATCTTCTTACCAGATCTCAAAGTCTTATCGGGAGCAACTTCCAATTATTTCCTGATATCATCTTGGTTATCTGTCTTTTTCTTTTTTGTCTTCAGGAAAGGAGAGAGATTGACTTATGATACTCGCACAAATCTGACACTTTTTCGTTCATTTACAGCAGCAGACTATGTTGCTGCTCAGCGGCTTAGGTGATTCGTTGTTTCTTAAGCTACCTAAAGTAAAGCTATCTAATCTTGTCACGAATTTTTTTCAGAATGCAACTGAGAACTGTTTTATTGGTTTAGAAATACAGTGGCATCTGAAAATGTCTGATAATTGTAGCTTACCTTTGGTTGGGTTTTACTCTTTATTAATTGCCAAAACTTTTAAGTTGATAACTTTGAAAACCTGATACAATGTTGTTGAAAGAATTCAGTTACGTTCCAAACCAAGTATATGACTTGATAAGATATGGTGGTGTGTTTAATATCCAGAAAATAATGCTTCACACAGTTACCTTTCTCAAAAAAAGAAACTAATGCTTCATACAGAAAGCACGATGGGATGATGAAAAGGAGAAAATGTTGACTGCGTATTACAATTGTCTTCTAACTTATGTGTTGTTCACTAATATGTATATTCTTTTATGCTTACTCTACAATGCTAGACCTTTCAGCGTATGTATTTCTTAAAGATACAAGCAGAAATGCAATTTTTCAAAAGTACAAGAAACATGATTGACATAACTGTTGTCTGGGTTGTTGCAGGCGGAGGTTAATGTATTTCCATATGGAGATTTTCAAGAAGGTGGATATAATTGTGTCACCTACAACTGGGTACGCCTTCTGAAATGTGTGGAGTTGACTTTCATATCCTTCACCCAGGCTTACTCTATTCCAGTAAATGAACATATTTTCTCATTTCTTTCATGTGTACGCATTTAATCACTCATCTTTTTCAAACTATTTCCCTGCTCTTTTTTGTTTCCCTCTTTTGGTAAGCGGGACTTCTTCCTGACATAATATTCTTAGCAATGAAGTGATCACGTGACTGACTTGTTCATGTGGATACCTAATACATTAAATGGCGAGTCTAGGATGTTTAGTTGGGAGATTAGTTTGTTCATATATGTCAAAGTTAGATATATGACATCCTGAGCTTGTCTGCGTAGGCAGTTCATTGTCTTGTTGCAATGAATGCAGCGATGTTCCTAAAACCATCTCTGATACTTCTTTTTCAGCATGACAGCACCTAGAATTCCACCAAGTGCTCTTGAAGTTGGGGAGACTAATTTGCAAGTTTCAGGTTTTTCCCTTCACTCACCTCTTACCAGACATCATCAACTATGGAGCTAGTTGAAACTATATAGATGCTGTTTCTCTACTATTTTTTGGATAGCTTACTGTTTTGCAGTTTCAAGTGATTCGTGTTCATGTATTTTCTATTTTTCAGGAAATCTTATGCGGTTCATTATAGCAGCAAATCTTCTGGGACTTCCTGCAGTCACTGTCCCTGTAAGTCGTAGCACCTTTCTTCTCTATCCAGGGTAGTTAGTTGACTGGTGGTCATTCAGGGATGGTTCTCTCTTGAACCATTTCTGAGGGAAGTAAAGGCAAGATTTTATTTCATGGATCAGCATTTGGTTCATTTAGTCTAAGGGAGGGATTTGCATGAACTTAAGTTGTCTATCAAAAACATCTGTGAACTAATGTTTCAAGGGTTTTTAGATTTTATCCCAAAATCTTCATAAAAGAGTAGCATTTGGCATGAAAGGGAAAAAAAATTTATATAGAACGGTTCAAAATTGGCTTTACTGCTTATCCCAAAAAGAAAAAAGGCTTTATCCCCTCCAGAAGCATATTCTAGCTCAGATCTTCCTTCAAATGATCCGTAGTATAGGACTTGTTCATAAGTTCAGAATGAGGTGATATTCACCTAGTACAACAATGATGGTTATCAGTATCTCATATGGGTGAGTTAAATGCTCAGGTTGGTTATGACAAGCAAGGGCTTCCCATAGGTATGCAACTCATTGGCCGACCTTGGTGTGAAGCTTCCATTTTGCGCTTAGCTGCTACAATTGAGGTAATTGAACCATTCAACCAAGATGAATGAGAGCAACTATATATGATTTATTCAAAGCGTGAAACAGATAGATCCCTATGCAAAAAATGCAAAAATGACTTCCAATACCAACGCATAACACTGCTCTTTTTCAGGAAACATGTGCTGAGCCCAAGAAGAAGCCACTGCAATATTATGACATTTTGAAAGGGAACTAGAAATCAAGCTTATATCCATTGGAGCCCTGGGTAAACAGTACTGTGAGTCATGAAGCTTAAGAATACGTGGATTCATTTATCAAGATTTTGGTTATTCACAGAAACCATCTTGAAAGTTTTTTTTTTTTTTTTTTGGCCTAATGATCTTAAAATTGAATGTACCGAATTTGTACCACCTTATGAAATAATGCTGATATTTCCTCAATAAAAGTAATGCCCACCTCCCCCTTTAGTTCTGTGGCCGCCTTCAGAAAGTTTTGGCTAATTGCCTCAGTAAGACCATTGAAATGCAAATAGAATCCAAAAACAGGTATTCGCGCCTGCATAATTGCAGCGGAAGGGTTAATGAAAATTTTAACCCCCTCGGGAGGGGGAATATAAGAATTAGAATCCTTGATAAACCCCGTATCAGCTGAAAGAAATCATGTAGCATAAGCAGAGACGTATTCTTGGCTACTCTATCTACTAGAATACCTTTTCAACAGTCTGAATTCTGAAAGAACGACAGACAGGACTCATGTTGAAACTAATATTTGCCACTATCTTCATTTACATCAGAGTAAGCTCCTTTTAACTCGGCTAAATTAGTAACCGGATCTTTGGTGGGTGACGTGTATTCAACGATTGATAAATTATAAATGTTGTAGAATGCAAGAGCAGGGACAGAGCCACAATAGATTTTTCGGGTTTGGTAGAACCCAATATCTTTGACTCACGTCCTTTATTTGCAGTAAAAAGTTTACTTAACATGTATAACTAATTTATCCCGAACCCATTAAATAACAGTAGTGATCCCCCTCTGTGCAAGAGGCTAACTAGAAAAAGGTAATGCGAGCCAAGTAAGATACGAACCATCGGAAAGTAGATGTTTTACTTCTGTCCACAAGTACCATGAGATGAAGTTTAGACTTAGCAAAGCTGCAAGTAGAAGCAAAAACCATGCAAAACAATGGTATACAGAATTGATCATATACTTGCTATTTTGACTTTTACTTTATCAAAGCAACTACGGCAAAAAGTTACCACCAATTGGGAAAATATAATCCATATGCTATTGCCTAACCCAAGTATCCTCTGACTCCCCTACTGCCTTTAACATATTTCCATATTGATCCTTCGTTTTGGTAAGAGTTAAAAGGAGGCGGCATTAAAGGGTAAACAAAGTGGATGGTTAAGGAATATCTCTATTGTTGTATCTGGAAATAAGCAGCAGAGAAATAACTAGTCGAGTATAGGTAAAACAATTGCACATTCTCTATAGATGCTTTAATGAGTATGGTGAGATTGTCAGTAAGCTCTGCTTGCAACTCAGATACAGACACAATGGTTTTTGGGAAATAGCAACTCATCCTAACATTTGAAACCAGATTATGCAGATTCATCAGAGAAATTTTGTTCTGAATCTTTAATGAGAAACAGCAAGATATATCTGGACAGAGAGGAAACACAACCAAGTACTTGGAACTTGGAAGCAAATAAGTCTATATTTTGAGATATAATATAATTAAATAATTAAAATATGTTATTTTTAAAAGCTTAATTAGATGAGATGATCGCATTACTTCAATATGCATAACTATCGCCCACCTATTAGAAAAGAATTTCCACATGTTTGATCTATGTAAAAGAAAAGTATCTTGAAATACAATATAATTAAATAATTAAAAGAACACAATTTTCAAATTATCTATCCACTCATTCATAAATCATTTTTCAAATAAAAAAATTATCACCGACTCACTCTAGTGGATTGAAGAGTTGAGACTTACTTGGTTTTTAGGCTCATTGTAACACCAATAAAATCAGGATGAAGGAGATTAAAGTCATTTTTTTATCCGAGCGACTCTAATCATAATTTTGACTCTATTTTGATGCCTTTGATACAATATTGACGATCTCACAAAGATACAATTTTAGTGAATTATCATTTACTGATGTCTATGATATAATCCTCTGTCCAATAAAAATCGAAAATTGAGGTGACTTTGCTACACTTGTTCCCACTGTGAATAATAAAACAGGTAACTTGGCAATCAGATTAAAATTATTTACTATGTGAGTATATAATTTAAATAAATTATAATAAAGTCGATAACACCTCAATATTTGAAATGGTTCATCAGTGTCATGTTTAGAGGAGATCAGAAATGGCGTCGAAGCTAACAGCAAAGCTCTTCTCATGGCTAATTCTGCCAACTTTGCTACTCATTTTCCTCTACTCTTTATCCCTTCCTCTTTACCCTCCTCCTTCTACTTCTCCAAATCCCAAAATTACCATTTTACCCTCTTCTTGTAATCTCTTCAAAGGCAAATGGGTCATCGACCCGAATCGCAGACCCATTTACGATGAATCCTGCCCGTTTCACAGGAACGCTTGGAACTGTATCAGAAACCAAAGAGAGAATATGGGTCGGATCAATTCTTGGAAATGGATGCCCGATGAGTGTGATTTAAACCGGGTCGACCCGGTTGGGTTCTTGGGTTCAATGAGGAACAAGAATATTGGGTTTGTTGGAGATTCGTTGAATGAGAATTTTCTGGTTTCGTTTTTGTGTATTCTTAGAGTGGCGGATTCTAGTGCGAAGAAATGGAAGAGAAAGGGTGCTTGGAAAGGAGCTTATTTTCCTAAGTTTAATGTTACTGTGGGTTATCATCGTGCTGTTTTGCTTGCGAAATATGAGTGAGTACATTGCTTTGTTCTTTTACCTTGTTTTTATATTGCATTATATTCCTTGCATTGTTGTTATAAATTGTGTTGTTTTTTAGTAGCAAATGTAATTGTTTTTTAGTAGCAAATGTAAAGATTGGGCCTTTGATCCATTGTCTTGTCGAGTGACAATTTGTTAATGGATGTTATTGACTTTGCACATTATCATTGTTGCTTATCAATGCTAAATGCTGGAGAATTCATGGCTGAACTGCGAGCCGTGTATTTAAGTTGTGGTTACCTATATTGGTGTGTTACTAGATCCAGGATGTTTGTAACATTAATTTACTTTTGCTACTTAAGTTCATAGGCTTATATTGGCTCATTTAGAAAATAATATTCTTACATTGAATTTGGAGCTTTTTAACTTAAAACTCTTTGTTGTATGATTTCTAACCTGTTGCCTGGCTGAGTGCTCAAGTGGCTAATAGAGCTTGAATCATGATTAGCTTCAGTTTCTGATTTCATGAAGGAACTTTGGTTATCAGAAGAATGTAAATTAGCTTTTTGATGCGGCTGTTGCTCCTCAATTTTCTTGTATGAGATCCGTGACTGTTTACCTTTATTTTTTTTAAAAGTTCTCGTTCTGTCTGGTTAATTAAGCTGAAAGAAGTGAAAACAGTATCCTGTGTACCATTTGCATCTCAAAGTTTGTCCTCATTCTTGAATGTTGCCAAAGTTGGATATCAGTCTGAAGTATGGTGTGAGTTTTCTTTGAAGTCGTAATCTTACTTGCTCATTACTGATTAAATAAGGTGGCAGCCAAAACAGCCTGACGACTCCAGCCAAGATGGATTGAAGGGAAGATATCGAGTAGATGTTGATATTCCAGCTGATGAATGGGCTCATATTGGTGACTTTTACAGTGTTCTAGTCTTCAACACTGGTCATTGGTAATTTTATGTGCCTTCATGCTGGGTTTAGCACATTAGCTGATATGTTTATAACTTCTGCCGTCCAAATAGAATGACCACTTTTCTTTCTTTGATTGTGAAATACTGTCATTTTTGTTTGAAAGTTTTCTTGCATAATATGTAAACAAATTGAATAAAGCATTTGGATGACAGTGGGGGGTTGGGCGAAAATATTAAATTCAACTACCTGGCCAACCTTCCTAACAGACCACCCCGTATGAATGGAATCTTCAGCTAACCACCTAGCTGCATGGCTATGGAAACTTGAAAAGTTCTAAAACTTTATTCAAAGACATAAAGGTCTGAGCTCCTATCTATCTTCAAGGGCATCTCACATTAATCCTAGAAAACCAAAATATACATGAATATGTTGCCAAAAACCAAAATTTTGCCTTATTAAGTAGAAAAATGTACATGTTTTTTAAGTGGAAGGTGTTATCTTGGTTCTTTTAGATGCGAGTGTAAAAGTAAATTGAAGTGCCAGTGGAGGATGAGCTAGGTAGATCAGCTTGTAATTTGTTGTGTGCAGCAACTTTGCACTGATAATGATGTCAATTGTGTTTGTTCAAACTTAAAAGCAAGCAGGTTGGGCTACATCTGAGAACAAACCAAATAAAAAACTACTGTATGATTTTCTCCTCTGTAAACACATGTTGGTACACATCTAGTTCAATTTTTTGGATTATTTACTTTTTCTTGTTGTTGGGAAAAAGGGGTAGGAGGCCCTGAGGGGAGGGGGGGAAGCATCATCTTCTGCTCTTGACTTCTGTATTCCTGGCATGAAATTTCAAATTATTTCACCGAATCTAGTTATTAACATATTATCTCTAACTCCTTTAGATTTAATGGTTATCAATATCTTCTAGGTGGGGCTTTGACAAATTCCCTAAAGAGACACCTCTTGTTTTCTACAAGGCAGGGCAACTGATTCAACCTCCATTAGAGATGTTTGATGGACTTAAGGTTGTTCTCGAGAATATGATTGCCTACATAGAAAAAGAATTACCAGAGAAAATACTTAAATTTTGGCGCTTGCAATCACCGAGGCACTTTCACGGTGGTGAGTGGAATCAAAATGGTAGTTGCACAGTGGATGAACCCCTTGACGAACTTCAGGTATGCAAATGAAGCACTTTTTGGCAAATTTAAGACTTTCACTTTCTAAGGTAATCAACTTGGTTAGTTACTGATAGAAATTTTCCTTGCACACTAATAGAAATCGCTTGAAAATGCATTGCTTAGGCTACAATCTTATGCAAGGAAAGTTAAAAGATATGGATGCTTTGTTAAATAGTTAGCATTTAGCAAGGATTTGCCTCTCAAGAAAGCTTATTTTGTCTGATAATTAATACTGAAGTATGAAACTAAACATGTTTGTAGTCTAACTTCCTTCTAAGTGATTTTTCCTACTGATAAAAAGAAGTGCTTGTTCATTTCCACATTTACATTTTCTCAGACAATCAGGTCTTATGTGTACTTTTTTGACAAATTATGGGGACTTATTATGCACTAGAAAGTTAATAACTGTAAGTAATGACAAGTTTTCTGAAGAAAATCTTACTGAAACCTGAACAGCTCGACCTATGGTTTGATCCCAGATATAATGGGGTTAACAAAGAAGCAAGGCGACTAAATCATCTCATTGAAGAGGTTTTAAAAGGCACAGATATCAGAATCCTCAATCTGACTCACTTGAGTGAGTTCAGGGCAGATGCCCATCCTGCAATTTGGTTGGGGAAAAAGGATGCAGTGGCGGTCTGGGGTCAGGACTGTATGCACTGGTGCCTTCCTGGTGTGCCAGATACATGGGTTGATATCTTGGCCCAGCTAATCACTCCTTATATTTTGGAGACAGGGTGATCATTGTAGATGGTTGCAAAGCTTTCGTGAATTATTTGCAACTGAGCTCCTGCTGATCAAGATGTGAGCTTTTTTGACAACCATCACAAACTTGCTGATCTGAAGGAGGTGGTAGAACCAGTTCCCTATTTTGTGTTCATTTACATTCTTTCTATCATTTGAACGGGTGGGGGTAGGGAAAATTGAGTCTGATTATAAGCAAAAAGGCCTAGTGTTTATGCTCCAACAATTTTTTTTTCTTTTTCCATTTTCACCTCATACCTCAGGAGGATTTGTCCACCACTTTGTAACTTTGTAGAACATGTATCATCATTGCTATATATATTTTTCTTTGTTTCCCTTCAGGTGTACTCTCTTCTTTTTCAAACTCTGTGTTAAGAGTGGGTTGTAAAAGAATGTTCAAGTTACACGATTTTATCCATAATTCTTTTATTCCCACCCAAAACTTTTCTTCTTCCTGAAATCGGTTTGGTAATCTTAAGTACTCAAACGTCAATAATACCCACATGTTTCTTCAAGAATGCTAAATCTGCACTGCTCCGTCCATTCTAGAAGGTTTTATATTGTACGCTTGTATTCTTAGACTATTTCAAAAATATTGGACACCTTTTTTAGTTGGAAGCTCATTAATGTTGATGTTTTCAGTTTGTTCTTACAAGACTAATATAACATGTTCAAGACTAGACGCTAGTGTATCTGGTATGTTATATAAATCTCGGATAAATTACTACCATTTCTTTGAAATATGTTTTCCAAAGATGAAGTTATACTCCTTCGGCGGCTTGATATGAATGTTTTATGCCCTGGATTGGTTGGTTTGTTTTTTTTTCCTTTTTGTTTAATGAAGTTAAAAAATTAAATGCTTTTAGAAAAATAAAGAGAAAGCCAAAGAAGAAAAATAAAGATGGGAAGGGTACTATATGGTGCGAATCGAACACTCACTAATAAGGTAGAAATTCAGGGAGCCAACCAACCAATTAATTGATGGTCAAAATGTATGGACTTTAACTAGTATTTTGGGAAAATACATAAAAAAAATCCTAAACTTGTCACCACAACTCACTTTAGCACTTAAACTTAATAGGCATTTCTTTACCCCCCTTAAAAACTTTAAAATGTATTATTTTCCTCCCTTAGTGGCTCAGTCCAAGTCAAGTGTTAGTGTTGTATAGTCACGCGTGATTTGATTCGTCCACGTCATTAATGAGTCAAAATTAACCCGACCCCCGTCTTAAACCGGACCCGACCCGACCCGTGTCTTAACAAATACCCCTAAATCTAAACCTACCCGTCATTTCCCCATTTTCTATTCTAAAAAATCCAAAAAGAAAACCTAATCCCTAATCTGTGCAACTATTCAATCGTCGGTGTGTTTTTCATCAAGTGTGGAGGTGCTTTTGTAGACAATCACTAAAATTATCCAGTCTTGGAGGTTAGTATTTTACATCATTTTGCATCTACGGTTTTTATCCATTCGATTTTCAAAGAGCTTGATTTTCCGATTTTCGATTTGCACTAAAGCTCGTATTTTTTTCAATTTTTGCAGTTTGGTAATGGATTTTGTGTATATTACGTTGAGGTTTCAGCATGGAGGAATATTACAGCAAAAGCCTCGTATTAAATACATCGGAGGTAGTGAGACTGATTGTTTAGACGTAGATGTTGATAAGTTCTCTTACTTTGAGTTTGTAGGCTATGTTAAGGAAATTGGATATAATTGTTCCTCTTGTCTTGTTTATATTAGACCACCTAAGTGTAGTCATTTGGTAAAGGTTACATGTGATAGGGATATTTTGGGTATTGTACCTCAATTAAAAAATGGGGATGTGGTTGAACTGTATGTGTCACACTTAATTGAAGAACCTATTGTGGTCCCCCTTGCCCTTGAGTTGTACAGTTACTGCCAAATGCAGAACAAAGAATGTGTGCAAGACACATTCTAGCTAACTGGTCCAAAGATTGGAAAGGCATTGAAAGAAGAAATTGCTTTTGAAAATGTGCCAAGTCAACATACGAGCAAGAATTGACAAGAAATCTAGATCACATGGAGATGTTAGGTGACAAGATTTGTGATGATCTTCTATGGTACAACATAGAAAGATGGTCCAAGGTTTACTTCAAGACTTTTAGCTGTTGTGATAGTGTTGACAACAACATGGCTGAAAGTTTTAACTCATGAATTTTGGGGGCAAGGTACAAGACTATCATCACAATGCTTGAAGAAATAAGGGTCAAAGTGATGAGAAGAATAGCAGAGTTGAGCCAGTTCTCTGATACTTGGATAACAAATATTTCTCCAATGGCTTTAAAGGTATTAGTAGAGAACACTTCAAAATCAATGAAGTGTACCCTTGAATGGAATGGTGAATATGGTTTTGAGGTTAAAGACAGTTGGGGCAATACATTTATAGTGCAGTTGAATAACAGGACATGTACTTGTAGATCTTGGATGCTAAAAGGTATACCCTGTTGTCATGCTATAGTTGCGCTTCATTTTAGAAGATTGGAGCCTATTCACTATGTCTCACATTGGTATAATAAGGAAACATACCAAATGACCTATAGCTTTTTTATTCAATCTGTCACTGGAATGCAAATGTGGTCACAGTCAACCAACCTTCCAGTTATACCACCTGAAGTTAGAAAAATGCAAGGAAGACCTAGTAAATGTAGAAGGAAAGAACAAACTGAAAACAAGACAGGTAAGTTATCCAAAAGAGGTGTTGAGATGACCTGCAGCACTTGTCATGCAAAGGGTCACAATAAAAGGGGTTGTCCTTTGGGTGCAAAAGCTAGTTCTGGTAGAGGAAGAGGGACAAGTTCAAGTGTTGGTTCTTTTGCAGCTCCAACTCAGTTTCAATCAAGCCCAAGAAGAGGAAAAGGAAGACCAAAAGGTTCTACAAAACAGGTAAAATGTGACTTGTTAAGTTATTACTAATTCACCTTATGTTTTATTAAATTCTTGATATAATAGACTGTTATCACCTTGTTAATTCACCTAATTCACTTTCTTGTATTATAGGTTGTTGCTGCAGCTGCAGCTGCTGCTGTAAATATGGTTGGTGTCACTGGAAGTAGAAGAGGGACTGGAAGGGGTAGAGGGACTGCTGTTTTTGCATCTAACGTAGGTGGTGTCACTAGAAGGGGAAGAGGGACTGGAAGGGGTAGAGGGATGGATGTTCCTTCATCTAATGTTGGTGGTGTCACTGGAAGGGGAAGAGGGAGTGCTGCTTTTTCATTTAATGTTGGTGGTGTCATTGGAAGGGAAAGAGAGAGTGCTGATTCTGCATCTAATCTTAGTGGTGTTACTGGTAGGGGTAGAGGGACAAGTTTTAAAAGACCAAGGATTGTTGGGATGGGGGTGCTACATACACAAAGTGGTTTTAAAATCCACAATGTAAGTGGTTGAATGATTTTACACTTTTTAGTATTCAAGTCAATGATCACAAGTCTAAAAAAAAAAAATTTGTTAATGCAGCCTGGAATGCCTTTAAACTCCTCTATAGTAACTGGAACTCTTAGGCATCACAAACCAAGATCAGGTGTGAAATGAAAAGGAAAGCCTGCTGTCACCCAACAAGGACTTCAAGAAATGAGAGCACAAAAAAGGATGAAGACAAGTACCAAAGCTGCTGAAATAAATCACCTGAGCCAAACAAGTTCATCAGCTGTCTAGAATTTGAAGTCTGATTTGTTCAAGTTACTGATGTGAAGTTGTGATTGTCATGTATTGTAAACAATTATGTAGTTGTGCTGCTGGATATGTTTTTGTAAAACAATTATGCAATTGTGACTGCCCTTGTGTGATGTCTGTTTTTTTCCAAACAATTATCCAGCTGTGATTGCAATGTTTTGATCTTTTGATTATGCAGCTGTGGCTGCAATGTTCTGCTATGTTAAAAATGCAGTTGTGACTGTTTTGTTTTGTATGCAGTTGTGACTGCAATTTTATGAATATTTCTGGCAATATGATGCGGTTAGGACTGCTCTTTTGGGTATATAATTTCTATCAATATCATCATTTGGGCTATTTTTGTGTACCACTATCATAAGAAACCGCAAATACAATAACATCATAAGGAACATCAAATAAGATATTCTCAATTGCAAATAGAATACACAATCCCATACACAAACAAAGAACTACGTACTGCAAACACAATAACATCATAAGAAACATCAAACAAGATATTCTCAATTGCAAATAGAATACACAATCCCATACACAAACAAAGAACTACGTTAGATTGATAGACAAGTCAAAGGATGATTACAAAAGACCAAATCAAATCAAAGGTTGCTACACACCAAAATCCTAAGGTAACTCTATTGAGTCTTTCTTTATATAGATCATCCCAAACCAATAACTTATAACTATAACACAACAACAAAACACAATAAAGATGAGTACATTCTCCCCAATCCTTCCTTTAGCCATGTTACTTCTCCATTTCTTCTCTCGTTCTTTCATCTTCTCAATCTCTTCTTCCAACTTTTTCAATTTCATATCTACATAATTATCATCTTGTTTGGACATTCTAGGCTTGTCAACTTCTTCAGAAGTTTTCATCTTCACAACTTCATTGACTGATGGTTGCATGGTTTGATGACAAGATTCAACTAAGTTCTCCAACTCACCTAATTTTTCTATTAATTTAGGAATTACAAATTTGGGCCTCGAATCAATATTTTCTTTATCCCTCCAACACCAAAAGTTGCAAGATCTTGGACCCTTCAATGATTTAAAAAAAAAAAAAAAAAGAATCAGTGTTCAATCCATGCTGGGATAAACAACAATAGAGAAAAATTGATTTTTACTCCATAATAAGGACATGCCCAATATCTTCTATCGGGATTACTTGAAGTCCAAGATGTCTTCAAATGCACCACAATTCCATGATTGCAGCGGACTTGTTGGTTCAAAGCAAAATCATTCTCTTCCATACAAAGCTTAGACAAGTTAACTGATCTCATGTTGTGCTACAAAACACTTCATTCCAACAAATTTAATAAACTTCAAAATAGACTGATAATATAAGAAAAAATGATAAGCAAATCTAACCAATAGATGAAGGATTTTACCTTTTTCGTAGAAATAAGAGATGAAGGAGAAATAAGAAACAATAGATGAAGGAAAAAGAAAATCTAACCAAAGCTTATGAAGTAAAGCTCTTGTTTCGTTAATCAATTTCACATCAAGGGAAGATTTTGGGTTGATTGAAGATGAAGGAGAAGAGAAGAAATTAGGGTTTGAAGATGAAAGGGAATTAGGGGTATATGAAGGTGTAATTAATTTTTATTTTTTTTAAATTATTGGGCCAAATTACGGGATTAACGCGCCCTATTTGGGCGTGTCCACACGCATAGTTGACTGAGCCACTAAGGGAGGAAAATAATACATTTTAAAGTTTTTAAGGGGGTAAAGAAATGCCTATTAAGTTTAAGTGCTAAAGTGAGTTATGGTGACAAGTTTAGGGGGGGGGGGGGGGGGTTATGTATTTTCCCTAGTATTTTAAATGAGAAGGATTGCAACTTATTATAATATATTCTGTATGGTCTTTTAAATATTTAGATTTAATATTTAAAATATTCAATTAATTTAAATTTAATTTAGCTTTGAAGATTAGCTTGTAAAAACGAAACGAAAGGTGACCAATAGTAGTGTGAGCAGTGAGTAGAAGTTGGAACACTCAAAGCAATCAGCAGAACGCCGAGAGCCCTAACACATAAAACTCATAAACAAACCCACTTAAAATCCAATCCAAAATCATCAACCAATCTCTCTCCATGGCTTTGAGAATTCCTATTCTTTACCCAACAAATCGTTTCCCTTCCCAATCCACAAAATCCAAAACCAATTGGATCCCTTCTATGTATACCCTCAAGAATCAACCCAAGTTTCAAAAACTCTCCTGCACCACCAACAACGATGACATGAGCGATTCAGAACTGGCCTTAGATTTTGCAACAGAGGTCGGAAAGATGAACACCCAGATGTTGCAGAAAGCGGAAGCATTGAACAAAAGCAAAGAGCTTTTATTCGCGGAGTTCTGCAACTACACGGGCTTGAAATCAGAGGAAATGAAGAAGAAATGGAAGAAATTTAGTGAAGAGGAAAAATGGGTTTTGATTAAAAGTTTTGTTTTAGAATGGGGTGCCCATTTTCATCCATTATCTGCTAAGTCTGTTAAAGAATTGGTTGATGAGTACTTCGTTGAGAACACTACTGACTTCACTTCTTCTTCTTCTTCTTCTTCTTCTTCTTTTTTCCCTGGTTTAAAAAAATTGATGGGATTTTCACTGGATGATAATGAATAGAATGGATTTCAGTTTTCCCTTATTGATTTTTAGCTAAGAAACATTTGATGTATTCTACAAAATTTCATATAAATTAGCATTGTTGCTGCTTTTGTTTTGTTAATTAAACAGAATGAGGAATTTATTTCCTTACTGAGCTGTTTAAATAGTACTTTAAACTATAGATGATCTAATAGTGTAGAGAAATGGTACTTCACAAACAGCAATGATCTGGAAATTAGCACGAAAATGTAAGAGCAATGTTTTTGTTTTGCGTTTATGATTGAAATTTCCAACAATTTGGAAAGATGCCAAAACATCTTATATAACTGTGATGAATCTTGTAACTGGATATAAAGGATTGTTGTTCATGCGGGGTCTGGAGAGGATAGAGTGTAAGCATGCCTTACCGAAACTCGGAGGTAGAGAGGATTGTTATTCATGCTTTAATGGGAAAAATTAAAGAATTAAGATATTTTGCACTACTGAGCTAATTGCCTACGTATTTTAACCAGATTGAGACCACCATCATTAGTAACTATGGTTTTAGTTGCCCTGATCACAAGCATTATTGCGTTTTATATTTCTAATACTTTTTCTAGTAAAACAAATAAAAGGATGAGACAAGTGGAAAAGGGAAGAAGTAGAAACAAAAAGGAAGCAACAGATAAGAAGTAGAGACAGTATGTGAGAAGCCCCAAAAAGCTCTCATGAACTTGATATATGAAATATTGAACTCTCTTGTGGATTCAACAAATGGCTATATACTCTTCTGGAACAAATAATTGTTACAAATACAACTGCAACTATGACAGATTTTCCCGCAATCTGAGGGAATCCCTCGTGTAATGTTGGCTACCTGTGGCCTAAAAAAGAATTTCATCATGTCCTGAGTAATTTGATACAGTTAAAACTAGCACATTGCCAGAAAACACGGATCTGAAATGATGACCACTTCTGACTGAACTTCAGTGAAAGTAATTGACCTTTCCGTGGGGAAAAATAATTAGAAATTTCTGAATGGCAAAAGAACCTCAAGAAGATTGTTTTTGATTCTGTTCTATCTTGGCTCGTAACTTCTCTTCCAATACAGATATCTCTGTATCAAGACCAAATATTCTGTTAAGGGCATGCATATTTTCAAGTATCTCACTCAAAGTCCGGTTTTCAGTTTCATCACATTTCAGATGCTGCATTGGTCCATGTAGCAGCTTGTTTACTATCCCTAGACTGAGATCATAGATAGCCTTCTTCTTGTTTTTGGGGAGATCATCACCCATCTTAGACAAACACTTGTCGAACTCAGCAGCCCTAATTCTTTCAGCATACGCCCTGAGCTTTTTGATAGTTGGAACGGTCTCAAGGGAGTCTTTAAGTGCTTCAAATTGTTTCACTTCCTCAGTAATGATGGCCTCAGCTTCCATTTTCTTCCGCAACCGATCCTCTTTATTAGCTTCCACAACCTCTTTAAGATCGTCCACATTGTAAACACATGCACCTTCAAGTTCTGAGACACTAGGCTCCACATTCCGAGGAACAGAAATATCAATAAATAGCCTCCGGCCCCCATCTTCAGAATTCACAGAAGGGAGAGCCTGAACACACTTCTTTATGAATAAAGGAGCTTCCGAAGCAGTGCAGGTGAATATTACATCAGCCTGAGCAGCACATGCTAACATTTCTGAGAAAGGTTTGTATATTATATCAGCATCCATCAATTCCTCACGGATGGCTGCAACTCTGTCCTCTGTCCTGTTAACGACAACCATCTTTTTACACCCCTTAGCAACCAAATGTCTGATCACAAGTTTTCCCATCTTGCCAGCTCCAACAATTAATACGCGGGCCGTAGAAGAAGAATACTCTGGAAGTTTCAGCAGAGCAAGCTCCACTGCCGCTGAACTGACTGATACTGATCCGCTGGAGATATTGGTCTCAGCTCTAACCCTCTTACCAGCTGTGATTGCATGCTTAAATAGGTCACCTATTTTCCTACCAAAGCCAGGAACCCCCTGTCCATTCTTAACAACCTGCTTGACCTGTGCAAGAATTTGACCTTCTCCCAGGACTAGGGAATCTAGTCCAGCAGCTACTTCAAACAGATGTTGTGTGGCATCTTGATTGTATAGCAAAAACCGGTGTTGGCACAGCTCTGTAACTGGAACTCCACTAAACTGCCAACAAAGATTTTTGTGTCAAAAAAAATTTGCATATAAAGTACAACAAAAAGTGAACATTGTAGCTTAGGGCCGTATTTCTTTGAAATCTGTGAGCAGGGGAACCAAAGCACAGTAAAATCAATGCAATTCCTTCCCAATGTAGTAATATAGTGCATAAATGGCATAGCAAGTCAAAATCTTTCTTTTTTAGCGCTAAGTGTATCTTTAATGGAGAATATACAAGGTAATTCCTAAACCTTTGAAATCAGCTTGAATTTGTTCAAATCTTACTGCAAGTGACACAGGGTAGATGATGCACATAGAGTTGAATGCAGTTTAATATGAGAGCATTGCTAGTTTATCACACGGGTTTAGGATGCGAATCAACAAAAAGAAAACAATATACAGATAAATGATGCTTGAATAAAAAAATACCTTAGACATCCACTCAGTCACTTCTTTAATTCCACGATTTTGGGCAAGCGCCAGAACATATATTTCAATTCTGTTACAAGTACTCAATACAGCAGCTTCTTCTATATGATTCAAGGAACACAGTTCACGAATTGCTTGAGGCCATTGTGCTTCTGGGATAGAAACTTTCTCCCGCACTTCAACTGGTGCCGTGTGAATATTAAGTCCAATAACCATGATGCTGCTACTCTTTTTTGTATATCCTGGCAAGAGAAAGATACCAATGTTAGAACTCAAACTCTAACCTTCTTTGTCAGCCATCTTAAGTAACTCAAAACTCTCCATCACCATGTATAATCAATGAACTACACATCCATCCCCAATTAGCTGGGGTCAAAAATAAGAATCCTTTGTATCCAGTCAACTCTATTCATATATCCAATATACAGAGGATTCACCAATTAGACTATTTTATGCAACCATTAAGCTACCACGAACTCCTCCTTCTCCAGGTTTCGCTATGCATTGCAAAGTTCACCATAGAAACAGTTAAAAAAGTTAAACCAGCATTAACCTTATGATTATCTAAACCATCATTGCAATACTACTACTCTTCCAAAATTGACAACTATGAATAACCTATTTTAACAAGGTGTTTGATTTTTGTTTTCCTGTGTTAGAGGCAAAGTTAAGCTGACATACGCATAACGGAACAAAGGAGAAGGCTTAAGCAGATTCATTGTGTACAAATAATTATAATTGAATCAAAGTCTAGCTAAAATACCAAAACTTCAAGTAATAAATAAAAGAGAGAGAAAAAAAAAAAAGAGGCTTACGATCAGCAGCAGATGTTTTCAGAAGCTCTAAAGCTGAAAGACTCGATTTTCTAGATTCCTTATCGCCATTTTTCAGCACCGAGTTTGACGATATCTCACATTTAGGGCTCAAAGAATAGGATCTCGTCCAATATACCAACGGCTTAATTCTTCGTCGACTCCCCAAAAATCTAACTTGACGACGAAAACAAGGTACAGAAGAAGACGAAGAACTTAAATAATCATAATTGAAACTGCCACCTGACTCCGCAACTGCAAAAGAGTTTGCAAAGCCACTCGCAACCGCCATTGAAAGACAATTTTTGAGAGCTCCGAAACCCAGAATTGTTATTGAGATTTGGAGCAGGTGACAGAATGGAATGGGCAGATGGGTTTGGAAGAAAAAAAAAAATTGTTGAGAGGTGTGCTAATATTAAGCAATTTTATTTAGTAATAGTATTTATTGACCGAATCCACGATAATGGTGGAATTGTGGACAACGGTTGGTGATTATTGACTTGTTGGAAGCTTATTTATAGTTTGGGGTTTTTTGGTTTTTCAATATATACGCGTTGGTTCCACACTCCAAATTTATTAGGATTAGGAATTGGTCTAATCGTGAGACTGCGGCTCCATTTAGAAATGTGTTAATAATGTCAGATGTGTGTTGCTTTTTTGACTTGGATTTGGAAATGGTATCATACAATTAGAGCCTGTTTGCATCGGCTTATTTTAAGTAATTTTAAATCAAAATAATTTTTTAAGTATATTTTGATAAATTAAAAAAAATATTTATAAGTATTTGATTTTAGGCTAACATAATGAAAATAAGTTAAAAGTCAATCCAAATGGATATTTAGATTTTAAAGCACTTAATTAGAGTTATAATTTAAAGATTTAAGAATATTTATTCGTGCTATTCTTTTTTGAGTTTAATATTTAGGGATTAGTTAATGATTGTCTAGAGTATAAAGCATTCCAGTTAGCAGGTATCGGACAAGGGACGCACTCTAAAGGGTGTGATATAGATTGTCTATCCTAATAAAAGTATTACTTACTATTTTCACGGCTCAAACTCGTAACTTATAGATCACACGAAGATAATATTTAGCGATTTATTCAAATTCAATAATTATAAAATTATTATCTCTAACTGTTTTTTTAAAATAAATCACTTTTGAGGCATGAGCTGACAAATGATAGTCATATCTTCATCGGTTTGAATTTAATAAAGAATTAGCAAATCTATTTAAAAAATATTAATAAAGCAGCTTCTTTTTGGAATTATTAAGTCTAATTCATTTGAATTCTCACTGTAAAAAGTCATGTACAAAGATTTTAGCGCTCAAACAAGAAAAATATTATTTTCAAAACTCAAACTCACGAAATTAAAAATGGAAAACATTTATTATTGCATTTCACTCTACGAATGTTTAAACTAAAAGACAATGCTATCATGGCTTTCATCATTTCCCTTTACACAATATATAAATTGTTCCATTATAGAATGATTTTAGAATAAATAACGAGATTCTCTTAATATAGAGTATATGCATTTAGCACAATAATCAACATATATATTCTCATTTTCTTTACATTTCTTAATCCTTTTCATTTAGACTTGCAATTTGCTATGATGATTAGATCTTAAAGTCAAAAGGATAAACTTTTCAACGTTTTAGGCCATAAATTTTGACAATAAGGGGAATTTGTATTTTTTGAAGAAAAAAAACTTTGTTTATAATACTACCAAGAGTTTCTTCTAAACATGCACAAAGTCAACTAAAAATTGAAAGAGTACATTATATTGCTTAGCTTTTTTGACATTTGTTACTCAACAAATTTGAAGATAATCTGGAAATATTTAAGTTGGGATACATTTAATTTACTTTCTAACATTGCATTAATAGAGTAGATGATTGTGTACGAATGTGAATTTTTTAATTAGAAGTATTGGTTTTGATAATCTCCAATCCCTTAATTAATTGCACATAATAAATAAAATTAAATAAATAGTGATGTCCACTATAGAAATACAGAGGGGATAGCCGTCGATCGATACTTCCATAAAAGGTTAAACAATGGTATCAATTAGGTCAAATTTAATTTGCCATATTCACTTGATCCTTTTACGGGAAGATTATAGCATGTGGCTCATGATTTTATATTTGTAAAAAAGAAGAAGAATTAGTTAATTTGTCTGTATCAAAAAATAAAATATAAGTTAAGATGTTAGTATATCTCATGTAATTATCAATAGTGTTCGTCTGTTATTCAAAAGGCTCTTAGTTTATCGTATATGTGTGTTAATCATCATAAAATAACTTGTTACATGTCCAATGTCAAAGTCCTAATCAAAATTGAACATATCCCTGTCGCGTAATAAAATTATTATAGTAATATAAGTCACAATTATTGACAATTCAAAATATCTAAAAGATCATATAAAAAAATTATGGTCAAAGAAAAACTTGTTTGAATCTCAAAATTTAAAAAGTGACACATAAATTGAGTTAAAATAATATATTAATAATTTTACCTTTCATAATGTTGGGTCCGTACGGACACCGGCATTCCCCTCTAGTATATATATTCTCTTATTACTTTACTACGTACAGAATATCAATTTTATTTACTATATCATAATTATTTGAATAGCTTTTAATTAAAACAAAATAATAATTATTATTTAAATATAATAAATTTAATACTTTTAAAATAACTACTTCTCGTACTTTTTTCATTTTAATTTACTTATATTATTTTTCTTTTAAATATGCTTTAATTTAAAAATTGCATTAAAAAAATATTGTAAATTACAATAATTAACAATCTAAAATATTTAAATGACAAAAAAATTTAATTGACTCTTGAGATTTTATCAGTGCCACATAAATTGAAACAAAGAAAGTAACATATATTATTTGAAACTGAAGCAAAAATTACTATATTGTACGATAATTAACAAAATAAAATATTTACAAAATATAAAAAATTATTTGACTCTCCGAATTCTTTAATGCCACATAAATTGGGACAGAGGAAGTAACATATATTACTTAAAAAATACGTTGGAAGTACTATAAATCATAATAATTAATAACTTAAAAATCTAAAAATTATATAACAAATTTGGTTGGCTCTCCAAATTTTATCAGTACCACAAAAATTGGGACATAGAGAGAACATATATTAT
This sequence comes from Capsicum rhomboideum, assembly GCA_031232105.1. NCBI lineage: Eukaryota > Viridiplantae > Streptophyta > Magnoliopsida > Solanales > Solanaceae > Capsicum > Capsicum rhomboideum. Next base: position 139,976,432 of record CP124719.1, on the reverse strand, counting down.
CTGAAAATTATGTACAAATTAGTATAAATCACAATAATTAACAATTTAAAATATTTTTAATTTTATCTGTGTCACATAAATTGAGACAAAAAAAGTAACATATATTGGGTCGTGTTGGCACGGGCACCAATATCTAGTTATATAAGAGAGAGTTGAGCAGCTGAAGCAGGCAACTCTCGGTCGACATGCCTGCTTCAGCTGCTTCAACCGTGATTTTACTATATCACCCCTAATAATTATTATAAGTCATCTAAGTATTATAAAATTAATAATATTTAATAAAAAAGGTAAAATAGATACAAAATAATAAATTAACTCTTGATGTTTTAAATTAACTTGACGGCTTATATGGGCCCATTTAAATTTTTATTTTTTAAAGCAACTTTTATGTAATTTTACTATATCACTACTAATTAGTTATTATAAGTCATTTAAGTATTAGAAAATAAATAATATTTAATAACAAAGATAAAATAGATACAAAATGATAAATTAAAAATGAACAGATATAGTAATTTTCAATAGTAATATCTGTGTCAAAAAGGGAATATTCTTTTAAAAATACAATAGAAAATTTCCCCAAAAAAAAGACTTTTAATGAGTTGATGACAAGTCTGCTTCAGCTGCTTCAACCGTGATTTTGTTATATCACCCCTAATTAATTACTATAAGTCATTTAAGTATTAGAAAATTAATAATATTTATTAAAAAAAGGTAAAATAGACACAAAATGATAAATTAACTCTTAGTGTTTTAAATTAACTTGACGTCTTATATGGGGCCAACTTTAAAAAATTTCACAAGTATTTACAGTAATTTTATTATATCATTTCTAATTAGTTATTATAAATCATTTAAGTATTAAAAAATAAATAATATTTTATTTAATAACAAGGATAAAATAGATACAAAATGATAAATTAAAAATGAATGTATGAAGTACTTTTCAATATTAACATCTATGAATATTTCAAATGTGTCGGAAATTATTGTTAAAAAAAGGGATTATGTAAAAACTTTTAAAATTAAAATATTTTTTTTAAAAAAAATGATTTTTTTTAAACGAATTTAAAACGAAAGTGCACTACATAAATTAAAAAAAATAAAATATAAATATTGAGCCCTTGCTTAGTACGGACGTCATGCCACTAGTATCTATTCACATAAAAGTTAAATAGTGGAAATCTAATGGTGGCTCAAATCTATTGGCCGGTGCCTTTTCAAGGGTTACAAAATCAAATCCAACCCACCGGCCAACCCCCAATCTACTCAGTGATCATATGGGTTGGGTTGGGTTATGATCCATATGGTGAGTTGATTATCAGGTTGAATCCAAAAAGATTTATCAAATAATCAAGTCAAAACTTGTCAAAGTAGTAAAACCACCGGATCAGAACTAATATAGGACATCGGATAAAGCTTTTTCTTTTACAGAGGCCAACAAGATTACACCTTTCCGCCTTTAGCTACCCATAATGAAAATTTTACAATTTTACAAGCTATAGATTATGTTTACTGTTTAGATAATTACTATTCCATTGAGTCCATCATTTATGCAATCATAACTAAATTAACACAATAATTTTTGCAAAGCTTGGATGGCACAGTTAGTCTATAATTTAATTTGTTTGATTAAAATTACATTGACAAATGATCTCTCCGTTTCTAAATAAGTAATTGTTTCGCCTTTTTCATTTTATTCCTAAATAAGTGGTCTTTTTGATAATCAAGAAGACATTAATAACATTCTTCCAATTTTACCTTCTTTAAATAAAGAAAGTTTTACAAAACAAAGAAACTACTATTACCATAAATGATAGAGGTAATTTTACCATATCACCATTTAAATATAATTAATTTATTTCTTTGAAAAATATATTAGATAATGAATAGTATTTTATACCAAAAGTAAAATGGGAAAAAATAGATAAATTATCCATTGATTTTTGAAACTGGACAAGTATTGTTGGACGGGAGTAAATAGTTGCATCATTTTCAAGGTATTTATTGAGGGCAAGTTGGTAAAAATTATTCTTTGTTTTCTAGGTAAATTTCTAGGTAAACGGAAAAATAGGAGGAAAATCTTTTTAAATGGAGGAAAAAAAAACAGTGATTTTCTGATTTTTTGAGTGTGCCACGTATCTGGGCTACTGTTAGTTGTAAACTTAAGCTACTGTGAGTCTTCAACCACATATGAACGAGAAATTTATTCACTAGATAGAGATTAACATTAGTCATGAGGTTCTTGTTGATCTTTTTAAACTTAAAAATCATTATTCACCATGTAGTAAAATTTTATTCATGGTGAGAAACAAACATAAGTGAATATGGCAACTGATGATATATATTATCTTAATATCTTCGCTAATGTACTTAAGGAACTTCCCTTTTGAATTGCATAATAATATACAGTATATATGATAAGACTTCAATTTAATTTCTTTATATTATATTATATATTGTTATACAAGAAAGAAGCAATTGTAGCAGCCTCTTTCACTATATCATACATGAAGAATACAGTAACTAATTTCACAAACCACATATTAAATACATCAAATATTTGACATAATAATCCACAATAATGGTACAAGTGAGTAGTGACACATAAATATTTTTTTGTCTTCTTAAGAATATATCACTGAGTTTTATTGTGAACCTACGTACTTGTTGCAGTATAGTATAGTACTCCATAGAATTATATATTTCTTGACTTTTGCATGAGATGTATGAGGAAATTTACTTGCGTCCCTCACCGGGACTTGGACCAAAATCATGAACAATAGGTTTATCAAAATCTCCATAATCATGATGGCCAATTCCAGGACTAGGTCCAGAGTCTTTCACCACAAAATGAAAATGCCTTTTTGGACTTTGCACCATTAATGCAAATGGCCTAGCTTCTGTGGCACGAAACAAAAGGGAGCTCACCAAAAGGAGATGAAAGAATAATATTGCAACGTATTGAATTACCCGAGCCATTTATATATAAAAAAGGAATATCCTTTTAAGTATAATTTTTTCTTCTTTTGTGGAAGAATACTTTGTTTTAGCTCTTCTTGCTTTCTTGGGAATATTGTAAAGAATGGTGATGCTATGAAAATTTCATGCATGGGTATTTATAGCAACATAAGTTTTGACTTAATTAGAAAAAGATAATTTAGCTAGAGTCCTTGAATATTGACAAGTAGCCAAATCTTTGAGTAAAGAAAATTGATACATTACCCCCAGAGTGTATTTAAGAATGTTAAGTAAAAGATTCAGTTTGGAAGATGACTCCATCAATAAGGTAAGATCAAAATGTACTCAAATTTGTCTGTGGAATATATATAGTTCACTTTTACTTGTTCATAATAGACTTTGTTCTTTTCTTAAAAAATAATAAGTGAAGTGCATATTTTACCACTGTATTCATATGAATTGATGTATAGTCTCAATAGAGTTGAAAAATATTTAATAGTCAATGGTAATGGTACAGGGCAAGAGAAAAATTGTTTTTTCTTTTGTAATGCTTAAGTGGACAAGTAAAAATGAATTTTTTTTAATATTGGATAAGTAAAAGTGAACGAGTAAAATTTTGTCGAAGTTTTGCTAAATTTCAAGGTCATGTGTCACCTAATTAATTTGCTATATTAAACATGAAAAATTAAATGTAATTTTTAGAGAATAATATTGATCAATTTTGGTATAACTGTATGTATTGGAGCTCCTTTCATTGTTGTTTGAACAAAAAAGAAGATCAAATAGTAATCGTAGCAAATTTCCTTTGAGAGGTGATCAATGCTATATATTTTTTCATAAACTAAAAAACAACATATACTAAAAAAAACTAATTAATGAACAAAGAAAAAGAACCTAAAAGATGGACGGTTTCATTTAATTTATACTAGTAAAACTGAATAACCATTGAACCTAAAATAGTCACAAATTAAATGAAATTCACATCTAATTATTTGAAAATGAGAAAGATATTTAATAAACGATGTGTTTAATGGTTTAACTATTAAAGATGTTAATATTAACCAATATATTCATTCATTTTGTAGGATTAGCAGTGCGTGTTTTATTTTTATTTTCGTCTGCACGTTTTTGCTCAAAAACAAATCTTATTAACCAAATTATGTTTAGTTATATTACTTTATTTAACTATCTGAAATTAAACAGTAATTCAAACCTCTATTTTTCTTTTCTTATGAAAATATTATTATTATTGATCCCTAAGAATAGTGAATGGATTGACTAAATTAACAAAGAAGAAGTGGTTTTAAGAACGCAATGTATATATGTTATTGAAACTTGCAAGTTCGTTAATTAAAAGGAGAAAGGACTTTGGGATAAATGGCAGACCAACTAATTATCACTGTTTTAACATGAAAATACAACCCCTTAATTTTCCTTTTTTGGTTGCTGACAAGATCTCACAATTTAACAAACTTTTGAGTTAGGATTGGGGAAAAGGACCTAACTTATTTAATCAAAGAAGAGACTGAAGCGGAGGTAGAATTTTGAGTTTATGAATTCTGAATTTTAGAAAATGAAATTTTTTGTATTCTTTATTAATTATTTATACATATTAAATGAATTATTAAATATAAATGCAAATTTTCAGTGAAAATTATTGCGTTTTGCCGAACCATAAATCAAGGTTTAGCTTCGCCACGGGGACACAATGTAGGAGGGCGAAGAGAACTAGTTTTGATACCAATGTTTCATAAAAGAGTTTAAGTTCTATGCATTTACATGAGTATGTAGATATTTTACGCCATTAAGTTAAATCAACTTACGCCACCTTTCGTGTTTCTCATAACAATTTTAATAAGATAGCTTAAAATATAGGGGGTGTTTGACCATGAAAATTGTGAATATTTAGAAAAAGTACTTAGTTTTTATTTTTAAAGTGGAAAATGAGATTTAAAAATTAGAGTTGTGTTTGACCATTAATACAAATTGGAATTGTTTTTGAATTTTTGTGAGTAATTTAAAATGAAAAAAAGTGAAAAATAATTTTTTATTGTTTTTCAAATTCTTGAAAGTTCTAGATTTTATGGCCAAACGTAAACTCCAGAAAAAAGAAAAAATATTTTATGGCCAAACGCCTCCATTAACTAATACTAACATGTTGTATACATCTATTTAAATTGCACTAGTAGTATAAAATTTCTTTTTGCAATGTCCATACCTGGAATATAACTTAAATCCTTCCCCAAAGAAGCTTTTGGATTATTTGACTTGATGAGAAGATATGTATAAAAAAAATTAAAAATTAAAAATACAGAGTTGCATAGAAGATTTTTAATTAACATCTATATATAATAATAAAGAAGAAATAAAATAAGGTGATGTGACACCTCTTTATGGCCTCCATTTCTATTTATCCTTTTTCTCCTTTTTTTGAATTTTTTCTTTATTCTTTTCATTAATTAATTTATTTGATAACAATAAGATTCTATCATATTATATTTATCACATCTAAATTTTTTTGAATTTTTTTATTATCTTGAATTTTTTCCTTCATTCTTTTCCTTGAATAATTTATTTAATGATTAAAAAAAAATAATTATATTTATTATATATAATTATATCTCATGAGTTACAAAAAACATCCATCCAAGTCATTGCATTCTCTATTATTATGCTCTTAATAATATTCATAACTCTTATTTTTTAATCTTCATAACCCCCTAAAATTTAATTTATAAATTTATGAAAACTTTATAGTATTTCTCCACTTTGCCTATATAAATTCATGTTTTGTTTGATGAAAATTCTCATTCAAGGTTATCCTCTCTCTTCTCCATTACAATAGTATATATATAAAGGTGAGGAATAACATGTTAATCATCACATCATATGATTTTTTTCATGTGAAGAACTATGGTTGACAAAGCCGTAAAGAATCTATGGGTAGGGATGTTTCTTTTAAATTTCTAAACTCTCTCATTTTAATTTTTGTGCTACTATTTATTTTTCAAGAGCCAATTTTGACTAATCTTTAAAATTAAATTGCATTAGATGAACTCAAAACCAACAAAATCAAAGAGCTAAATTACCAATCAAGTTATGATTACTTAAGCTGTAAGAATATTCTTTTAATTTCTTTACGTTAATTTGATCACTTAAAAGTTACAAAATCTAATTTTAGATGCTTGAGATTGAAAAAAAATAAGAGTTATGAATAATATTATTAAGAGCTTAATAATAAAGAATGCAATTCACATGAATGAATATTTTTTGTAACTAATGAGATATAATTATATATAATAAATATAATTGAATTTTTTTAATCATTAAACGAATTATTCAAGAAAGAAATTCAAAAAAAAATGAGAAAAAAGAACATGCTAATCATCACATCATATGATTTCTTTCATGTGAAGAACTATGGTTGGCAAAGCTGTAAAGAATCTATGGATAGGAATGTTTCTTTTAATTTTCTAAACTCCTCTCATTTTAATTTTTGTGCTATTATTTATTTTTCAAGAGCCAATTTTGACTATTCTTTAAAATTAAATTGCATTAGATGAACTCAAGACCAACAAAATTAAAAAGCTAAATTACCAATCAAGTTATGATTACTTAAGTTGTAAGAATAGTCTTTTAATTTCCTTACGTTAATTTGATCACTTAAAAGTTACAATATCTAATTTTAGGTGTTTAACATTGAAAAATTCATATAAGCCTTTTAGAGTAACTAAAAATTTAGTATAAGTATATTCTTAATTTGCTCTTGTAGGGATGAAGAACAAAGGTGAACAAAATACAAAAGGAGAGAAAATCGAGCAAATTCAGAAGAAGATGATATAGAGTCTTATAATAAAATTATTATTATATTAATTTCATATATTTGATTTTCTATCCCTTCTTCTTCCCTATAATTATGTATTTGCTTTATTAAAGAACTTAAAAAATATTTTTTTGCTCTTATTTTTTAAAGTTGTATTTTAAAAACGTAATGATGACAAAAATAGGATGATAGATAAGGCAAATCAGAATGTTGGGAAAGAGAAATAGATCTTCTTTTATTTTTTCTATTTTCTTTCATGTTACTATAGTTGTAGACACATATTTCATTATGTTAAGTTATGATTAAGTTTTGTAATTTTTTATTGTGATATTTTTTGTAGCATTCTAAAATGAACATTATGTGCTTGGTGCTACTAATTTTTTTTGCATGATAGTGCATTTCTAATTCCTAAATTCAATATTGAGATTCAAAAAACTATCGTCAGAAGCATTTTGGAGAACAAAAAATTAAGAACTTCAAGAACTTTGAGGGTGTTTGAATTGATTTATTTTAAGTGCTTTTAGCTTTTAAGCTCTTTTTTTTTTGTTGTTGTGTTTGAAGGAAATAGAAAATATTTTTAGACATGTACTTTTAGGTCAAAAAAGTATGAAAATAAGCTAAAAGGCAAAAATTGAATATGTCCGATTTATAACTTTTAGTGTTTAACTTATAGGCTATTTTAAAAAAATTAATTCCAACACTCTCTTTGTTCAAGTAGTGAATTAAAAAAATTGACAACAAAATAAAGTACTTGAGTAATAGAAAAGAAAAAACTAAAGAAATTAAAATATTATTTTTGCAATATTTCTATTTTGAAAAGAAAAGAAGAAGACAAATAGTATATATGGCCATAAATTTATATTTATGTAATTATATAGAATTGGAATGGAACTTCTTTTAAATTTATATAAAAAAAACAACTCTTTTAGTTCAGATAATTTTATTTACTCTTACATTTTACTAAAATACCTAGCTTATTTTTCCCTCATTCTTTTGGATTTTTTCTATTTTTTATATAATTAATATAAAAACTAATTCCTCAATTATCACTATTAGTAATTTATTCATCATATGTAATTAATGTAATTAATTTCTCAATTATCACTATTAGTAATTTACTAACCTTTTCCTATTTCCTCATTATAATTATTGGTAGTTACAACTCAATACTAAAAGATTTACTTACAATTAAGTTGATGTATATTGTGGACATGTGGTGTACCCATTCAAATTCTTTATGATGGAGCATTAGTGCAAGCATATGAAAGTATTATATCCCTTTAAATTTTATTATTAATTAATTGATGAAGTTAGTTTTAAAGTTTTAATTATTTTTCAGTTTTCAAATTAATTAGAATTAAGTTAATACTACCACCTTCTCACATATAGATTGTGACAATTTCTTATCCATACAAAATAATGCAACTCTTATGATTCTAGTATAATTGCAGAGAAATGTAAATGACCGTAAGAAATAGTAATTGACACATTTATTTTTGTATATAATAATAATAATAATAAGTTAATAAAAATATAGGAGAAATTATTTTTAAAAAGAAGATAATAATAAAATAAAAATTTTGGCCAAATAGAGGTTTCACATCACTTCTCTAATGCCTAGCTTCATACATCTACTGATGGTGAGAACTGAAAGTTTGAGTTTCCAAATATAAATTTAATTATAGTATTTTTTTAAAATTCAGAAAATGTGAGCCCTATTTTTTTTTTAAAAGCATTAGACTATATTCCTTCTTTGAGGAGATGAAGATAATTTTGTTACATTTGATAAAAAGAGTTGCTACTTAAGTGTGAAAATTCAAGCCATTAAGAATAATAACTAAGGATTCTGGTAATTTATTTTATAGTGTTTTCTAAACTTAGTTTTTAGATGTTACTATTCTTAGCATTTAAACATTATATATACTTAAATATAAAAGCGGAATAATAATTTTTAATTTATAAATTTTAATTACAATTCTTGTAATTATTATATTTTAATATATTATTTATATATTTTAAATAAAATTTTTAGTAAAAATAAATAAATTTGTATCATCTACATAGTGAGAGAGAAAATCAAGTATCCCTAAAAGATCATGAACTCTTAAAGAGTGAAAACTTTGAATAAACTACAAAACTAACTATAAATAATGTTATGAATTTAAAGTATTAAATTTAATTATTTGAATTTAAAAACTAAAAAAAATCTTAGAAAATTCTTTACACTTAAATATGAGAAAAATTTACATACTTATTCAATAAAATATTTTATCACCGTGCAAAGCGCGGTTCGTTTCACTAGTTTCTTATATGTAAGAAAATGAAAAGGATTTAGAAGGCGTTTGACCATAAATATTATTCACAATATTCCAGAATAAAGTGAAATACTTGTTTGGCCATAAAAATCAAAAACGTATTTCGGAAAACGTTTTCACAGCTTTTGATTTTTTGAAAAACACCTCTTGAGGTGTATTCCCTTTTTTTGGATTGAATTTTTCCTCTCACTTTATTCTTAAAGATTACCCCAACTTTTTATTTTGTATAAAAAAAACACCAATCAAATTTTAATGTCCAACTAGAACGTCCAACTACAACGTTATAAATGTCCAACTACATTTGTCAACCAAAAATAAATGTCCAACTACAATCACCAATGAGAAGAAATTGTTCACACAATGTGGGAGGATTTAGTAAAGAATAACTACTTACTAGTGTTATTAATTTATGCCTTGATGAATATTTGTAATAGACTTATTTCATGCATGTATGTTGATTTTGGATGGTGGAAGATAAGAATTTGGCATAGTGTAGACTTTGATTTATTGGTGGATGTTATGGCATGGCTCAATGTGGTTGTTTTCAATGTTCAATAGTAATGTTGTTTACTTTTTGTATTATAGAAGAGTTGTAAAAGTTAATTTGGATTATTTTGCTAGTTATAAAAAATTGAGGGTATAAATTATATTTATAAAAAAGTACATCAAAAGTCTAAAATATTTTTTAAAATACTATGACCAAACAACTCCAGCTCTATTTTTGGGTAAACTACATAAATAGCCCCTATAGTGGGTGGCTTTGCTTTTTTGCGCCCCACAACAAAAGTCCTACAAAACTAGCTTTCCTTCTTTTTTATGTATGGAACAAATACATATTTGCCCCTCTATATATCAAATATTTTCAAACAACTCTCCATGCTCATTTATCTTTCAACTTCAATTTTTTCCCCCTTTTTATTTTACTTTGATTTTTTATTTTTATTTTCTCTTTTTTTAAAAAAAATTTCTCAACCTTTACTTTTTTGCTATTTTCCTTTTCTCCTTCAACTTCTATTTTTTTTCACTTTTTAATTTTTCTTTGGTTTTTAATTTTTTTTCTCCCTTTTTCTCATTTTTTTCTCAACCTTTATTTTTCTTTTATTTTTTATTTTGTCTTTGTTTCTTTATTTTTTTTTCTCAACCTTTCTTTTTTTTTTTTTTCCTTTTCTTCTCTCAACCTTTTTTTTCTTTTTCATTTTCTTTGATTTTTTTTAATTTATCAACCTTTATTTTTCTTTTATTTTTTCGTAACCTTTATTTTTTTTTTCTTTTCTTCGATTCCTTTCAAACAACAAATCACGCCCCATGGGCAAGAATTCACATTACCACATTATGTTTTGACTTATGAAATGCTCTATAACTCCTGCCTTAGAGGCAAGACTTAGCCCAACGACTTTCAAACAACAAGTTGTGCCCCATGGGCAAGAGTTGGCACTACCACATCATGTCTTGATTTATGAGATGCACTATAACTTTTGCCTTAGAGGCAAGACTTAGACCAAGGGATTTCAAACAACACGTTATGCCCCATGGGCAAGAGTTGACACTACCATATTGTGTCTTGATTTATGAGATGTTCTATTACTCTTGCCTTAGAGGCAAGACTTAACCTAAGGACATTCAAACAACAAGTTACGTCCCATGGGCAAGAATTCACATTACCACATTATGTTTTGACTTATGAAATGCTCTATAACTCTTGCCTTAGAGGCAAGACTTAGCCCAACGACTTTCAAACAACAAGTTGTGCCCCATGGGCAAGAGTTGATACTACCACATCATGTCTTGATTTATGAGATGCACTTAACTTTTGCCTTAGAGGCAAGACTTAGACCAAGGGATTTCAAACAACACGTTATGCCCCATGGGCAAGAGTTGACACTACCATATTGTGTTTTTATTTATGAGATGTTCTATAACTCTATCTTTAGAGGCAAAACTTAGCCCAAGGATTTTAAACAACAAGTTACGTCCCATGGACATGAGTTGAAACTACCACATTGTGTCTTGATTTATGAAATGTTCTATAACTCTTCCCTTAGAGGCAAGACTTAACACAAAGACTTTCAAAAAATAAGTTATCCGCCCCCATGGGCAAAAGTTAGCACTACCACATTGTGTCTTTGATTTATGAGATGTTCTATATGTCTTGCCTCTAAAACTAGACTTAGCTCAAAAAAATAAATTAGTTCCCATGGGCAAGAGTTAATGTAACACCCCGTACCTTCCCAACCCTACTTGACGACGTTGAACAATGTATACTTGAGTGTCGAGAGCCACACGAAACAAAAGAATTGAAATTTGGCCTTGGAAATGTGATTAACCTTGCGTCGTAGGTGTTTTGTGATTTTCATGGAGCATTTGTGGGGTTCAAAACGAGGCTAAGAGGACCTCTAAACAAAGTACATAAAATAAGATGATATTCATACGCGAACATACATATGAGAGTACATGAGCATGAGCAAAGATTGGTTCTCTCGGGCCTTATCGGCTTCGGGTGCCAATCACGTCCCGATGGGATTCGGGGCGTGACAGTTAACACTCTTTCAATATGTTAATTTATGAGATACTCTATAACTCTTACCCTAGAGGCAAGACTTAGTTCAAGGATTTATAAACAACACGTTAATGTTCTATAACTCTTTTTTTAGAGGCAAGACTTATCCCAAAGGACTTCCAAACAGCAAGTCACGCCTTTAAGTTTACTTTGATGTTAAAGAAAGAAGATTCTTTTTGCGGATTATCTAACTTTCTGTTCATTAGCAAACTATAATAGAAATTGAGAAAAAAGAAAAAAGAGAAGGAAAAAAATAAAGATTGAGAAAAAAGAAAAAAAAAGAGAAGAAAGAAATAAAGGTTAAGAAAATAGAAAAAAAGAGAAAAAAAAAGAGAAGAAAGAAATAAAGGTTAAGAAAATAGAAAAAAGAGGAAAATAAAAAAATTAAAAAATAAAAGTTGAGAAAAAAAATAAAATAAAAATAAAGTTTGAGAAAAATAAAAAAATTTTAAAAAAATAAAAATAAAAATAAAGGTTGAGACAACGAATTAAAAAAAGAGAAATGAAAATAAATAATATTTGAGAAATTTTAAAAAAATAAAAATAAAAATAAAGGTTAAAACAAATGAATTAAAACAAGCTCAAAAAAAAAAGAGAAAATAAAAAAAAATAATCAAGTAACAGTAAAAAAAGAAAAAAAAGAAGAAAAAAAAGTTGAGAGATAAATGAGCATGGAAAAAGTAAAAATATTTGAGGTGTATAGGGGTAAAAATGTACTTATTATATACATAAAAATGAAGGAAGATTAGTCTTTAAATACTTTTATTATGGGGGATAAAAATACAAAGCTATCATTATGGAGTATATTTCATGTAATTTCCTGCTATTTTTAATTTCAAAAATATCAAATAAAGTAGAAATATTTTTAATTTTTATGGTCAAACGGAACGGGTCCTTAAACCTAGTTGAAAAAATCGCAAGAAAAGATTTGACAGTTTACCGTTTTTTTTGTTTTTTTTTCATCTTGCTGCGTTGGCGACAAACTCGTGGTGGAACACAAGATAATGGTACAAGTCGTTAACCCGAATTTTGTGAAGCAACAGTGACTGTTATGTTGGGATGAGAATCATAATTAATTATCGGTGCACAATGGACTGAACATAGGTTCTTGAGAGTAAACTATATACTAAAGACACGAAATATATATTATCTCAATGGACTCTCAGATGCTGAAATTCTCATCAATTGTTCCTTCAAGAAGTCTGATTTTTAACCCCAAAAAAGTAGTCCACATTCATGGCCTGTTCAATACCCAATTCAGAGTTGTAGCAATGGCTGCAGCAGGAGGGTCCGTTCAGAAATCAGAGGAAGAATGGCGTGCCGTTCTCTCCCCTGAGCAGTTCAGGATTTTGAGGCAGAAAGGCACAGAGTATGCCTTTTAATCTTGATCTCTTCTATGTTGTGTGACATCTATATGGCAAGCCCACGTCCCCTTATTTTTCATTACGTGTGTCTGTATAGGCGATACCAATTAGTTGGAATTATGACTCAGGTGTTGCTATATTAGGATTGATATGTTGTTTGGTATAGGAATCTTTTTAGTCTGGTTAGAGAATTGCTTGTCCGTGACATTTAGGAAACTCTAGCTTTGGAGAGCCCGTAATTTATCTTATTACACTCTCTCTGTTTCAATTTATTTGGTTTGATGCACAGTATGAAGGTCAAACTAACTAATATTTGAAATTTTGAATGTTTAAAAAAATAAAACTTACATATTTAGAAACAAAGAACAGAAAGTATTTGAAAAAAATATCTTTTGACTGTCCAAATAGTAACTCAACAAGCAAGCAAAAAAGGAGTTGCTGCTTTTTTTTTCTCTTTTTTTTTTTTTGCGAATTTTTACCACTAGACAGAGTTGCTGATGATTATAGTTCTGTGATGAGTATTAAGTGATTGGAATCCCTGGTTTTTACTTGACAGGGATCAAGGGAGTGGGGAGTATAACAAGTTTTTTGGTGTAGGCACCTACCTCTGTGCTGGTTGTGGCACTCCCCTCTACAGATCCGCAACCAAATTCAACTCTCCCTGTGGCTGGCCTTCTTTTTATGAGGGTCTCCCCGGGGCCATAAATCGCAATGTGAGCTTCTTCTCAATATATCACGCTAACTAGATCCGTATGTGTTCTTTACTTTCTAAACATTTTTAGATCGTTTTACCACAACTCTTTCTCAATTTGCTCTTTCGGTGACTCAGACTCCCAACCTCAATATGTTAGAAATTGAGTGCTCTATCGACCTCATTTCTAATGCTAGAGTTGCTAAAATTACAAAGAGTGCAAGTACTTTTCCTTGTTCAAACATTTCTAACACTTGAGTTGATTTACATGATTATCAGCCAGACCCAGATGGCATCAGGATGGAGATAACTTGTGCAGTTTGTGGAGGCCATCTTGGTCATGTTTTTAAAGGTGAAGGGTTTCGCACCCCAACAAATGAACGCCATTGTGTCAACAGTGTATCCCTCAAGTTCAAACCACCACAATTTTCTTAATGCCTCCTCCTCATGACTATACATGGGACGACTATATACCTACTCATTACTGTGTAGTATTTTTTATACAAGTATCTTACTACCACTCTTTAATGTAGCCTTCATGCACATCAATAATGTACAACTTTGATTTAGTAATTCATTTTTTTCATGTTGCTTAGCATCTTCCTGTTAGTCTGTGTAGTAGGTGAAAAGGTATAGTTGTTTGTAATTTTGATCTGTATATGCTGGATGCTTGTATTGAAGATAAATTTTGTGAATTGAAGATAAGTAATAAGATAATACTGTGATTTTTTTGACCTATCCGTAGTGTCTGTATTAAACCAATTAATGTATAATGTATGTCATTCTTAGCCTAATTTATATTGGCCAAATTAAAACCATAGTTTTAGTAGGAAAAAGTTAAAAACTTGTAGATATTCTTTTGATCTGATGCATCAAGTATTAGGATCAAACACTTCTACGTTATACGTTTCATTCCAAAGAGAGAAAACTATCTATCATTTTTAATTTTAACCTTGGAATATTTTTTGATTGATTGGAGTTAAATCCATAAAAGATACAAAACCAACGAAAAAGTAGTGCAATATCAAACTTAAATGAGTTTAAGTTCTATACACTAATTTAATAGCATTGATTGATAACCTATAGTTAATGATTGCCATAACATTAAAATAAAAATACAACAACTATAAATGGGAGAGCAAAAAAATTATTCAAGACATTGCCATAACAAAGATACCGCACCCGTGAAATAAGTTGAGGTGCATGCAAGTTAGCTCGGAAATAACGGTAATAAAAAAAAAAATCTACACGTCGTAGAAGAAGATAGGAAAAAGACTGGACAAACTTGACTTTAAGGCCTCCTTGCTTCACTCGGTAAAATAAAGCTAGACAGTGGATGAACTGTATCCATTCATACATTCTCTGCTCCAATTCTGATAAAACACTAAGCTTTTAAAGATGGCAGATATTGTCTTGGCTCCACTTTTGCAGGTACTCTTTGAGAAATTAGTCACTCCAATAGTACAGAAGTTTGCTGAGTGTTGGGAGCTCGAGGACAGAATCAAGAAGCTTAAAGAAGTACTACCCCTGGTCCAAGCAATTCTTGAAGATGCAGAAGAGCAACAAACAGTAGATAAAGCTGTCAAGATTTGGGTCTCCAAGATTAAAGATGCAGCTTACAAGGCAGAGGACTTGCTTGAAGAATTTGTCCACAAAAGCAATTTGACAACCTATACAGTAAATATAACTAACATGAGGAATGTTCTTGATACTTTACAAGAAGCTGCAATTGAAGGGTTAAAGTTGAACCTAAAGGAAAGGAAATCAGGTGATAGGCTATCCAAAAGAAGAGAAACTGGTTCTTTTGTAATGTCATCTGAAGTTTTTGGAAGAGGAGATGAGAGAAGGAAGATAGTTGAGCAGTTGTTAACATCATCAACATCTGAAGGAGGGAATATTCCTCCTGTGATCTCAATTGTTGGGGTTCCAGGAATTGGCAAAACAACACTTGCTCAGTTAGCCTATAACGATGATGAGGTGAGGAAACATTTTGATTTGAGAATTTGGGTTTTTGTGTCTGATGAGTTTAATGTTAAAAACATTCTAAGAGCAGCAATTGAGTCCACAACTGCAAAGAAATGTGAACTATCAGAGTTGGATGCACTGCAGTCCAAATTGTGGAACATACTGCACAGGAAAAGGTACCTACTTGTGCTTGATGACGTGTGGAGTGATGACCAGGAAGACTGGGATATGATAATGCCTCTCCTTGGCGCTGGTTTTGATGGAAGCAAGATCCTTTTAACCTCTCGTCAGCCAAAAGTTGCATTCATGATGGAAAGCACAAATCTGATACACTCAATGAAGAGGTTGACTGAAGAAGATACTTGGGCTCTGTTCAAAAGGTATGCTCTTCACAATGTAAAAGAATCTGATTGCCAAAACCTGTTGTCAATTGGGGAAGAGATCAGCAAGAAATGTGTTGGTTTACCCTTAGCAGCAAAAATTATTGGTAGCATGATGCGCTTCAAAAAAGAGGAGAAAGAGTGGTTGCATGTGAAAAACAGCAGCATTTGGAATTTGGGATGTTTTAGGAAAGCAATTGCACCTGTTTTACTGATTAGTTTCCTGCACTTGCCATCAAATATCAAACATTGCTTTTCATTCTGCTCTACGTTTCCCAAAAGTTATGAGATCAAGAAGGAGAATCTAATAAATATGTGGATAGCACATGGTTTGGTCTTTGCAGATGAAGAAGGCAAGCAACTAGAGGACATTGCAGCAGAATATTTTGATGAGTTATTGTGGATGTCTTTCTTTGAAAAGGTCAACGAATCTTGTGATGGCTATTTAACAACATACAAGATGTATGACTTGTTTTACTCTCTTGCCCGACATCTCACCACAAATGAAGCTACTATACTAGCTAGCAGAAATGTAGGACATGATCTCACAAACATTCGCCATGCATCAATCATTTCTGATTATAGATCATCTATGATTCCAAAATCTTTATGTCAAGCAAAATACTTGCGAACTTTGCTAGTCTTTTCGGTTGGTGAGATGAATGGAGTCCCTTCAAACATATTTTCAAACTTCATTCATTTGAGGGTGCTGGATTTGAGTGGCTGCAACATAAACCTTCCAAAGTCAATGGATGAGCTTAGAAGTTTGAAGTATCTTGATCTCTCCAACACAGACTTTCAGGAATTACCTTCGAGCATCTCTTCCTTCCGCTCTTTGATGACACTGAACTTATTCGGCTGTCATAATCTTCAGATGTTGCCTGATTTAAGTCACATTACTTCCTTAAGACATCTTATCATAGATGGATGTGAAGCACTTACTCAGATGCCTTATACATTTAAACAATTAGTTCATCTTCAGACACTACCCATATTCATTGTGACTTTTCCTAGAGGTAACATGGTCTCTGCAAGATGTAACAAGGTCTGTGCAAGAGGTAACTTATCAGCTCTGAGAAAGAAATGGCTATGGAAATCAAGTATTTATGATCTTGAATTTCTAAACCTTCGAGGTCAATTGAAAATTAAACACCTGGAGTATGTAAGAAATGCTGAAGAAGCTGAAGCAGCCAAACTCAAGAATAAGGAACATCTCGAGTCTTTAGGGCTCTGCTGGGGAAGTGATGGTGCAGATCTGATCATGAATCCTGCTCTAACTGGATTGAAACAGAGAAAAGTCCAAATACAAGGGTCTTCGCAAGAGCCTCAAACAGGAGCTGTCTTGTGTGATCAGATCCTTGCCGGGGAAGTTCTAGCCAACCTACAACCACATGAAAATCTCGAAAATTTGTTCATAGTGGGCTATCCTGGCCTAAGGTTTCCACATTGGATGCTTCCAAGAGTGACCAAGGTTGTGCTGATAAACTGCAGAGGATGTTTACATGTACCAACCCTTGGTCATCTTCCTTTCCTTAGAATCTTACACATGGAGGGAATGCATACTGTTACATGCATCAGCCAAGAATTTTATGGTGACAACAACACGACGTTATTCCCATCACTCTATGAGCTATTACTGAAAGACTTTCCACTTCTGGAGGAATGGTCAGCTATTGATGGAAGAGAAATGTTCCCCAAACTGCACAAACTAACTCTTGGCAAGTGCCCCAGTCTAATCTCAGTGCCACTTATTCCGACTATACAAGAGTTGAAGCTGCAAGGTTGCAATCCAGCAATACTCGGGTGCTTTAAAGAATTAACCTTGATATCAACCCTTGTAATTGAGGAGTTTGATGAGTTGTTAGCTTTACCAGAGAAGCTTCTTGGCAAAAATCACCTTCTCAAGTGTCTCAAGATTAGCTCTTGTCGAAACCTCCAGTGCCTTCCTCCAGATCTAGGAAGCCTGACTTTCCTCAAGTCCCTGACACTACGCTGGTGCTGGGAGCTGTTCACACTACCTAAAGGTTTCCAAAACCTCACTTCTTTGGAGTCTCTTGAGATAAGCGACTGCCTTAGTTTGGTTTCTCTTCCAGAAGATGAAGGGGGTTTAAGATCTCTACGAACCTTGTCAGTTGAGAACTGCAGCAATTTGGCTTCCATCAATATTGGATTACAGAGTCTGACGGCCCTTGAACACTTGACCATTATGTACTGTCCAAGTTTATCTGCTTTGCCTGATGGAATGGGGCATCTCTTGTCACTTAAGAGCTTGATCATTTTGAGCTGCCCTCAGATAGAATTCCTTCCAGAGGAGCTCAAGTATGTCAATAGACTGCAGTGCCTAGAAATAAGAAGTTGTCCGAGACTTGCTGCTTTGCCAGAATGGTTTGAGAATTTGTCATCATTAAGATCATTGGCTTTATCAGACTGTCCAAATATTATATCATTACCAGTAGCTTTTCGAGGCCTTAGTGCTCTGCAGCACCTCTCTATCCAAGATTGCCCTCACCTCCAGCTACGTTGTAAGCAGGATGGTGGCGTGGATTGGTGGAAGATTACTCATGTGCCATACCGACATATTTTCTCATCTCAACCCCAGAGAGTCAGTGAAGCTTCCAGCTCCAGTTCCTCATATTGAAAATGGCAACTTCTTTTCTTCACTGTTGTAGGGCTATAATTGAGTAATTGCAGTTTTAATCGTTCACAATTCTCATGCTACACATTCTCAAAGCTGGAAATTCTTTCTACTTTTCTGTTCTTTTAGTTTTCAAGTTTTTATATAGTTTCTTTCATATGGTAGGAAAAATGAATTTCAGATTGTGTTGACTATCATAAAATGTTTATTACTGCACATAGCTATTATATTCTAGCAAATGTCGGCAAAATGCTTAGAGTCCTGCCACCATGGCTTTGCTCTAGTGGTAAGAGCACAACACGTGATGTGTGGATGGGGGCACGGCATGAGTTCGAACCCTACTGCAGACAAAAGCCAAGAATTTAAGTGGAGAACCTATCATCCATGGAATTTCGAACCATGCACCACTGACCTTTAGGAATTTCCCGATTATCAAAAAAATGAACTTTGAGTCCTACTATTACTTAGCAATTTCACATCTTCTGCCTTATGATGTTTGCTTTTTACAAACTGAACAGGTTTTCCAAATCAACGTTTAGTTTAGCTTCTGATGTTTGCTTTTACACGAGCAAATCCAAGAAGAAATTCACAGCAATCACTTCGCACCAAACCAGAACAACTGGTTCACCTAATAAATTCTGCATGAGCATTCTTTTCCTGTGACTTTTAGTTAAATTTTACCGAGATATCTCGCGAATTGAAGAACAAGAGAGATAAAAAAGATTCATCACTTCTCAACAAAATTAATTCACATACAGAGTCCTCTTGGGCCTCAAATCTTTTCTTGCTCCTCCTCCTCCCCCTTCTATTTTATCTGTCTTGATCTTTCTGCTTTAACATCTTAAAATCTATCACATTTATAGTTTGTTACTTGTTTAAAGCAGAATCCTTTAGAAATCATTAATGTCAAGCTGAGACCCTATCACTCCCTGTGCATGAGATGATTATCAAAGCTTTACCGCTCTATCACCATTCAATGACTCAACATCATGCATCACTATCATTCCTCTTAAAACCTATCCTAATGATAAACCGTTCATTTCGTCGTGAGTCGTGACCCTACCTTTAATTGAGATTAATGAGATCAAAATGTTGAAGAAGGACCCTCCATCTCCAACCTTGAGGTCAGGGGTTCGCATCACCAACAGAGGAAAAAGTGGCAAAAGGCCATTGTTGGCCCTTGGGGGATGAGGTTATCTACCATATCAGAAAATGACAAGGAAGAAAAAATGTTCTGCCTTTAGGAATTTAGCTGAAGAACATACAAAACATAAGCTTTCTTTATTTGTCAAGATTAAACATGTATGAAGATTATCTAACTTCACTTTATTTCCGTGTCTTGCATCTACCATTCTTCATATTTGCACTGTCATGTGATGGTTTCCCTATTTTTTGTGTTTTTAGCCTTGTGTGGTATTTATATCTCACATCCGAATAAGAAATACCAAAAGAAGTTGCAGATCAAAGTCGGAAAATATTTGTAGAAGTGAAGAACAGACCCCGGAATTAGCGGAAAATAAGTTTGCTTCATCTGTGCATTCTGGTCATCCTTTTATTCTAGCAACAGAAACCTGTTCATTCAAATACAAGACCCAATCAATTGCAGCTAAATATTTGAAGTACAGAAGCTTGGAAAACTTTGAACTAAATCTAGACAACCTTCTACTAGTACAGTAAAACAGGAGGGCACTGTGGAGCACTGCAAACTAATTTTAATGTTAATTAGTTGTGTAAGGTGTAATGTCCTCTCCAAGATCACATATCTGTAACTCATATTGCTTCCTCTTCAAAATCAAAGTTTGTAAATTCACAAAGAGAGAATTTGACATCAATTGGGCATTTGACTTACTAAAGTATTTATATGCATCACAAAATTAACTCAGTATCGAAGTCATGTACTTTGTTTCTCAAGCAATTGGCACTATAATTGTAAAATACTTATAGATATACTGGTTACCTAAATGTATCAAGCAAGTGTGTAAAGACTGTAAAAGAAGTAAAAATCCTGCACCAGCTAGAAAGCAGTGGTGCAAGCATATATATGACTTGCACCCGGAAATAAGAGGGATAAAATGCAAAAGCAATGGTGGCTTACTCTGCTATCCCAATGTGGATGCAAAAGAGATGTTTTCTTCTTTCAGCCTTCAGTTGGAGCCAAACTCATCTCCCAAATTTAAGTGAACCAATGTATATGTGTGGAATATGAGCTATTTTTCGCCATTCCATACCTTTTTTCTTGCAAAGCCGTTCAAGATGAGGGCAGTCTTGAATTGACAAATGCTGAAGAGCATTGAGGTACTTTATTCCTTCTGGCAATGATATCAAATGTTCGCAATTTAAAATTGCTAGAGATCTAAGAGAAGAAAGTTTAGCAAGCCAGTCAGGAAGATCTGTGAGATGAGGACTGCTATGGATTACCAGACTTTGCAACGTAGTTATATGTTGAAGGCTGACTGGCAATGGGTATAATTCAGGACAGGATATAATACTCAAGCTCCGTAGAGACGAGAGATTCTGGAAACTATCTCTAGATAAAGTTAACCGAGGGCAACCCATGATAGAGAGCTGTTCTAAGACCGTGAGATGGAGGAACCCACTTGAAAGATAAATCAGGTTGCTGCAATTCTCTATAGACAAGCTCTTTAGGGAGTTGAAACCTGCAACTTCTTCTGATGGCAATGACTCTAAGCTGTGGCACCCATTGATCTCAAGGAACTCCAAAGCTTGAAGCTTTCGGATTCCTACTGGCAAATGGGTTAGTTTTTCACAGTAGCTAATGGTCAGTGACTTCAGATCAGTGAGATGCTCTATCTCTTGAGGAAGAGAAATAAAACTTTTGCATGAAAGTATTTCCAGAGTCTCCAGAGATTTGTTATTCTCCAGCAATTTCCCTGAAAGGTGCTCTAAACCCTGAAGCGCATCAATCACAAGATTGGAGAGTGAAGACATGTTCTCCACAGACTCCAAGATCCTTGGATGGCAATCCCGGAGCTCCAGATAAAGAAGAGATTGAAATGTTGGAGCAGTGATGAGATTAGGACATTTATCTATAACTAACTTTTGCAGGCGAGGAAATACTTCGCCGTTCTCTATGCAAGACCATTCGTTTAAGCAGGGGAGGTCCTTGATTGTTAGCTCTTCCAGAGATGGGAATATGAGGGTTTTGCCTCCATAAAACTCTTCACCGATATGTGTAACTCCATCCATCCCTTGTAGACAAAGTGTTTTGAGAAACGGAAGCTTCCCAAGGGCAGGTAAAGTATCACATCCCCTGCAGTTGATCAAAGCAATCAGAACTAGATTTGGGAGGTCCCAATCAGGAAATTTGAATCCAGGATATCCCTTGATATATAATTTTTTGAGGTTTACATGTGGCTGAAGGCACTCAAGGATACCCTCCACGACATTGTCATTATCCCTTGATAGTGATCTTGATGTACCATCAACCTCTCGACAAACCTCGTATGAAGTAGGCCCTGTTGTCAGCTTCACTATGTGCTCTTCGTTACCGCTTCCCCATTGGAATCTTAACAAATCAACATATTTCTTCGCCCTCAGATTAGCCAGTGTAGCTTCTTCTTTGTCTTTGATGTTCTCCAGGCGCCTTATACTCAATTCACCTCTTAAGTTTGCAGAACTGATTTCAGTGATGCTTTCTCCAATCCCTTTACCCACAATGTATAAAGGCAAAGTTTGAAGCTGAACCAAATTTCCCAGACCAGCAGGGAGGCGATTCAGTCCATTACATTCCGCTATGTTAAGGTGCCTTAAGCCAGTAAAATTAGCCAATCCAAAAGGTAACTCCATTAGGTTACCACAAAATGAGAGGTTCAAGGTTTGCAGGTTATAAAGGTTGCAAATAGCATGAGGAAGTGTTTCAATAGAAGTGTTGGAGAGATCAAGATATCTCAAACATATCAAATCACTAATTGACTCATCCACCTTTTTCACGCATCCACTTAAATCCAGCACCCGCAAGTATTTAAAGTTCAGGGGAAAAGAAGAAGGAATGTCTCGGCTGCAAAACAAGAATTGGAGTGTTCGCAGATGTTTGGCACCATACAAGTCCTTTGGAAGTGAAGCGGGATCTGAGTGGCAAAGGATCGACAGGTGATGAACCCGTGCCATGTTACCTTGAGGAAAATCATGTCCAAGTATCACGAAGTCCTTACTCCCCACACTTCGAGCAAGATCATGGATGAGATCATGCATTTTGTATACCACTAGATCAGTCTCATCAAATTTCTTGACTTCTTGGAAGAATGATAAGCACAACAAGTCATTGAAATACTCGCTGCCTACATCCTCCAACTGCCTGTTCCTCTCAAGACATGTTATCAAGCCTTCAGCAATCCATATGTGGATCATCTTTTCCTTTTGAATTTCATAATTTTTTGGATACAATGAACAGAATGTGAAACATCGCTTGAGGTGTAGAGGCAACTGTAAGTAGCTCAACCTAAGAGCTGGCAGTATGCCACTGTTACCTTCCTCAAGTTTCCAAAGTTCACTCTCTTGCACAAACAACCAATCTTCTTTTTCTCGTTTGAAGCGCAACAAACTTCCCAATGTTTTTGCTGCCAAAGGCACACCTCCACATTTCTTGATGATCTGTTTTCCAATCTCCAACAGATCAGGATGCTCAACTTCTTCTTCCTTGCTGAAAGCTCGTTGCTTGAACAAAATCCAACAATAATCTTCGGTCAAGCCTTGGAGATAATAGGGGGAAGTAGTTCCCACTATTGACGCAACCTTGGTACTCCGTGTAGTGACAATGATTCTACTTCCTGCTCCACCACTTTGTAATAAGTCACCCATCTTATCCCACTCTTCTTGATCTTCATTCCATACATCATCCAGAACAATCAAGAATCTCTTTCCACCCAATGAATCTTGAAAATGAGCTTGAAGTAGATCCATCTCCAAGAGTTCGCACTTCCTTTTTGTTGCAGACTGTATGATGCTTAATATGAGCTTACTTACATCAAAATCCCGAGACACATAAACCCATATTTTTATGTCAAAGAAATGATTGACTTTTTCATCATTGTAGATTAGCTGAGCTAAAGTAGTTTTGCCAAGTCCTCCAATTCCTACAATTGGGATGATAGAAACAACCCCACCGGTTTTGCCGTCACATGCAGTCAACAAAAGCTCTAAAAGCTTCTTTTTATCATCATCTCTTCCACATATTTTTGATGTTATCACAAACGATCCAGTTACTTTTGTTCTGTCATAATTGTCAAATCGTCTTTCTGCAGTTGTTGCTCTAAGATTTAAGCTAAACCCTTGCTTTGCAATCTCATCTAGTTCCTTAAGTTTTTTTGGTAGCATTTTTGCAAGGTCAAAAAGATGCTTTGATGGTTCAAAAGGTAGGAATAAACTTCTTACTTGTTTGGCTTTTCCAGTGCGATGCTCGCACATTACACTTTCTGCAGCAAATTCATCCAGTAAGTTCTCCAACTGGTAAGCTACATCCTTGAGTTTCACCAACCAGTTTTCAACATGTTCATCCGTTTCTTGTCGCTTTTGTGCATCATCAAGAAAAGCTCTAGCAGTTGGTAGTGAATTCTGCAGTTTTTCTATGTTTTCTCTCAAATGGTAGAGATCATGGAACTTCTGCACATATGGACTGGCTAACTTTTCAAGAATCACCTGTAAAACAGGATACAGGACCAAATCAGCCATATATTGCATTCTCAGGAGGAATTTAAAAGGGTTTAAAGGCTAATGGGTATAAAAGGTACTTGGAGAAATTGCTTGTGACTTAGAAGAGCAATATATTTATAGCAAAGCATAAATAAAGAGAATTTCCTACTAAATTATATCCCTCATTTTCTTGTTACTTACTGGTGATTGCTTATTGGATCACAAAATAACTGCACCAAGACCTCATTATTTTTGTCTCATATGTATAACCACTACGTATATGACAAGTAAATAATCAAGACACCCCATCCAATGCCATTGATGGACTAGTCAACACACTAATATTAACCTTGTCTGTTGAGCTGTAATCTTGGCTATATCCCAAAAACTGTACCAATGGAAATGCAGAGAAGGCTGAAATTAAGGTGGTTGTGATTTTTTGAGGATATTCCTTGCATTGAGATGGGGATATTCGTGCATTTTGACAAATAAATGGAGTGTACAAGAAATTCTATACATACAAACAAACAGAAAATGAAGAATCTTGGAGGTGGATTACTAGGAAAATGTTCTTCTTAGCTCCTGTCGTCTACCACAATTGTTTGAAGGTGAGACAATAATTGAAGGTGGGAAACAGAGTAAGGTCGTTTGTATAGTGTAAAATATGATGTATTATTAACGTTTGCATTAATTATGCTTGCAGTCTATTTCTACCTTTCGAACCATCAAAGCATCTTTTGAGAGAAATGAGGCATAGGCAACTGAGTTCATGTTAAGGAGCTATATAGTATACTCAATAATTAATCAAGGAATAACCAAATTAGCATATCATGATCCGTTCAATTCGTTTAGTATTATTAATTGAGTTCATTTTGATTTGTCTAAATTTAAATCAACCCGTGCATTTGACAGCCTTAATTATGACAATTGACTCACATGCATCGTTTTGGTGCTAACCGAACCCGCGACCAAAATGGGTCTCCCATATATTTAAAATACCAAAGTATGTCATGTATATAGAGTGATACCAAAATAGGCTAAACTCACATATTTTGTGAGTTTTATCTCTTTTTTTTAATGGAACTATTGGTTACGGCGTCAACTTTACAAAAGGTATAAAACTGAAAAAATATGTGAGTTATTCATTTTTATTTTACAAAACTCACATAATATTTGAGTTTTCTGTTTTTATTCTATAAAGCTCAATTATCTGAGGTACGTTTTTTTATTTTATAAAGCTCACTATTTATGTGAGTTAGTCATTTTTATTTTACAAAGTTCACATAATATTTGAGTTTTCTATTTTTATTCTATAAAACTCAAATAATATCTGAGGTACGTTTTTTTATTTTATAAAGCTCACTATTTATGTGAGTTAGCCATTTTTATTTTACAAAGCTCACATAATATTTGAGTTTTCTGTTTTTATTCTATCAAGCTCAAATAATATCTAAGGTACTTTTTTTATTTTATAAAGCTCACTATTTATGTGAGTTATCTAATATACTCCGTACATACACACATGTATCTTTTTCATAGTTTTGGGTCATTTCATGTCTAACACTTATTCAAATATTAAAATAAAAAGTTGGCCCATCTAATCCCCCTAGCCTATTTAAGTTTAAGCCTTTAAGGTTAAAAGAAAAAAATTCCCTGAAGGTAAAATAAAATTAAATAAAAGAAGACAATTAAACAAGTAACATGATAACACTGTCCGTAATCTCTGATCTGATAATTTGTTTAAGTAACGTGAAGTTCTCATTATTGTTGTATTGAAGTCTCAATTAGCTCTTACGTGTTGGACATATTGTTTTATATGCTAAAAATAAATTGTTAAAAAAACGCATTTATTGATTTGGTTTGATTTTAAATAAAAATCGAGTTAAACCAGACCATGAACACCCCTAGGTAGACCTCTTAAGTCTTTAATCAATATTTTGCAATGATTCAGTCACTTGAATAACGGAATAGCAAAGGGATCATAAAAGCTCACTTTAATTATACCTTTGAACGAATAATCTAAGAGTAAAATTTTATCAACATTATTGGTATACTGTTATACATCATGAAAGCATATGAGATGTGGCCATGGGATGTACTTGGTAAAAAAATATTTTCATGAAAAAATAAGTAATTCTTTCACATTTTTTAATTTTGAGCAAGTCAGAAAATAAATATTTTTCAAAAAATATAAAGTGACAATCAACTAACTTTTGGAGTGGGACCATAAGATAAATAGATGAAAATAATTTTAGTAGGCGTTTGGCCATAAATATTATTCACAATATTCTAAAATACGTTTTCACTTTATTTCGCAATGTTTGTTTGGCCATGAAAATCAAAAACATATTCCGAAATACATTTTACAATTTTTGAATTTTTGAAAAACACCTCTTGAGATGTTTTCACTATTTTTGGATTCAATTTTTTCTATCACTTTATTTTTAAATACTACCACAAGTCTACAACTTTTCATTTTGTACAAAAACCACCAACCAAGTTAAAAACAATTCCAACTACCCAACTAGTATTATTAATTTATACATTAATGAATCTTTGTAATAGACTGATTTCATACGGAGCATGTATGTTGTTTTTGGGTGGTGGAAGATAAAGATTTGGAGTGATGTAGATTTTGGTTTATTGGTGATGTTTTGGGAGACGGAAATATGGCTCCATGTGGTTGTTTTCAATGTTCAATAGTAATGTTGTTTACTTTTTGTATTATAGTAGAGTTGTAAAAATTAATTTGGGTTATTTTGCTAGTTTTTAAAAATTAAGGGTATAAATCATATTTATAAAAAAACACATCCAAAGTCTAAAATATCTTTAAAAATATTATGGTCAAACAGAACTCCAACTATATTTTCAACTCCAAAAATACCAAATAAAGTGAATACGTTTTTTATTTTTATGGCCAAACGGGTCCTTAGAAAAGAATTCTGTGATGAATTGGACAAGTAATTAAGATTCTCCACATGTGTGACAAATGTTAATAAAACCTAGTATTATTATTATTAAAGCATGCAAACGAGTAAACGTTAGTTAAGAAGCGGTACAAAGTATTCTTATCCACAAAGAATTAAGATGTCCTATTAGATTTCTAACTCTTAAATATTAGGCAAACTCTTACATGTTTATGGAATTATTTTAACTTTTTTAAGCTATACTAAAAAGTTTATCAAAATTTTACAAAATACTTAGTGTATATTCCAAAATAAAAAGGTTTGACAAATTGAGTTATAAACAAATTAAAATTCATTGATAATATTTTTTAAAATTTCAGCAATTAATATATAGTACGAATCTGCATAGGACTAAGAATATCCAGTGAGGCTCTCCTGATTTTTAGTTGCCATGTTATTATGAACAACTAACACAAGATTTATCCCAATTTAATTATAAATAAAGTCAAAGAAAGACAGAAAAAAGGTTTAAAAACTCCATTATTGAGCCCCAAAAGAACCCAAAAAAAGGTTTAAAAACCAAGAAAACAAAGGCTTTGGGAAGGGAGGAAACAATTACTATTATTCCTTCCAACTAAACTTCCAGTCAAAGAAATAGTATATTACATATAATTTATTAATATTATTTTTTTTACAATGGGAAAACAAGAACCAGAACCACAGCCTTTGGATGATTCAAATTCAACACATAAATCTAAGTCAAATCCAAACACAACATTAGTTGACGTGCCTGCAGCTACAAACATGGCAATAACTTCAATTCCATCTTCATTACTTCCTCAACCTTCTTGGTTCACTGCTAAAAGGTACCTTTTTTATTTAACCCCTTTGTGTATTAATGCTGAATTTTGTGTTTTTTTAGCCAATTGGGTTCTCAAGAATTGTTATTATATGGTTTGATTTGCTTTTCTTGAACATTATAATTGATGGAATTAATGCTATTAAATTCAAGAATGATTTTGACTTTTAGAGGTTTTCTTGATTTTCATATTTCTTTAGTAAAGTTGAGAGCTATATGCTGAATTTTGTGTTTTTAACCAACTGGGGTTTCCAAGAATTGCAATTATAAGGTTTGATTTACTTTTCTTGTACATTAAAAAAGATGATATTGGTTATATCTAATTCAGGAATGATTTTGACTTTTAGAGGTTTTCTTGATTTTCATGTTTCTTTAGTAAAGAAGAGAGCTTTATGTTGACTTTCTTGATATAGTTACCTGATGGGATCTTTAGTTTGGGTTGAATTAATGTTCTCTTTATGGAATTATTGAGTTTTGGACGGGAGGTTTTTGTTCCTCAATTTTAGGTATTAGAATATTTGGTACCTTAGTGTGTTACCCCATTTTGTTGGTCTATTGGAAACAACCTCTCTACTTCATCTGAGGTAGTGTTGTAGAATATTTGGTACCTTATTTACGGTGTCCTAATCGATAATGCTTATGAAGTTGTCAATTTTTTTTTGGATTTTGACCACATGCTGCTGCTTGCCTATGTTTTTTCTCCACCCCTACAAATTCAGTTGTGACCCTTTTCCCACTTTGCTCCTTTGGTGACTCGAACCCCCAATATCTTGGTAGAAGGTTGAGGGTTTTGTCTACTAGGATATCCTGCACTTGTAAGTTGTAAGCTTTATTGTTATTTTTTGACTTCACCCGAGCTATTTGGTTCTAACATATCTGCTATAAATTATCAGGTTACTTGCTGTATTCTGTGTGATCAACTTAATAAATTATGTGGATCGTGGAACTATTGCGAGTAATGGTGTTAATGGAAGCCGCAGAACTTGTAAGCCGAATGGTACATGTTCTTCTGGCAGCGGAATTCAGTAAGAATTCTTTTGAAATTTGCTCTCTTTCCTCCCTAGCCTGCTCAACTCTGAAGTGATTGATTAAAGGAAAAAAAAATGTGGTTTTTGATGTTTAACTCTTAAGTTTTCTTCCTTAGTTATGTTTGATATTTTGCTTTCCTTTTTTTCTCTTTGTTCTTCATTTTCTTGTTGATTTACTAATATTTTAATGTATGTTAACAATGACTTTTCCTCTCCAAATTTAATGACGGTACTAGTTTTTAATTACACATCCTCATAATGCATGCTTAGTCTTATCATGATTTTGTTTCTTTTTTGTTTGCAGGGGTGAATTTAATTTGAATAATTTTCAGGATGGTGTCATAGCATCTGCTTTCATGGTTGGGCTTCTGGTGGCATCTCCAATATTTGCCTCCTTAGCCAAGCGGTAAATCCCAGTATACTACAAGCTTGATATCTTGGTGCAGATGTAATTCAGACTAAAGAACATTCACTATGGGAGGTTTATTTACTGGCTCCTGAGAGAAATATGATTTAACAATTGAAGCCATCTTTATATGATTTGAAAAAGTGAAAGATTTCCCTTCATTTACCAATTATTCTGACTCTTAATCCTTTTTACCATATCCCAAATGATTTGACACTTGCCATATGTAAAAACATTTTCCGAAGACTTAAACTAACATTAGATAATACTTTTTTGAAATACTTTATGATTAAATGTCAACTTCTCTAAAATGAAGGCTTGGGAGAACTTATGGAAAATCAGTTGTCCTGCTTTTACACTTCTTAAGATAAATAAACCTATAACCATTATAGCTTTGCACCTTTTCACCCATGTTTCATTAAATAATCCATATTTCAGAAGTCAGAAATAAATTATTCCAAGGTCAATATTATCCTCCGGTAAATCATGTAAAGTCAAATTATTGCTTTCATTTGAGCAAATGGGATAGTATTTTGTCATGATGGAACATCTTAACTACGTATCTCCTCTTATTATCTTTTAATTTTCACATATCTTTTCGTAGCCCTAATAGAAACCACTAAAACTTTCTATGTCTTACTTGGTGCTAATGCTTAGTCAAGGGGGACTCATCTACTTATGAATGAAGCCATGGAGGGGATAAACTTTTAGTGAGTAATTATCTAGGTGCCACTAGTTTTGATGTAGTATTCAGCCTTTCATGCACATGATATTTGTTAGTGTAACATGTACTGACAATAGGTTGGAAGAAATTTTGACTCTAATCTCATGAATTGCTTGTTGGTAAAAGATAACAAAGCCTTTGTAAATGTAACAAAAACCATGTTAAAAGGCCCTATTACAGGGTTGGAATTTTCTTTCCTTTTAACTTCTTTAATGTAGTATATGAATCCAATTAGAGCAGACCATTGAACTGACAAGTTCAGTCAAGAGCAAACTACGGTACATCCTAAAAAATAATCCTCTTTTACTTCTATATGGTTCATCCTAAAAAAGAATCCTCTTTTACTTCTATATTTGGCATACCTGAAGATGATTCTTTCTATTGCTGTCAGGGTTGAAGTAGAACTCTGTTGTATTTTTTTCCTCAGTTTGCAGCTGTGTCATATAATTTGCTAGGAATAGTATCAGTAGGGAAAGGAAAAATACTCGAGTTGTATGCATATTCTTGCTTCTTTAGTTCAATCAATTGCTCGACTTTCTTACCCGTTTGTTTGTTAACTCCGCAGTGTCAATCCGTTTAGACTTATTGGAGTTGGACTGACAGTGTGGACAATAGCTGTTGTTGGTTGTGGTTTCTCAGTCAATTTCTGGTCCATTGCAATATGCAGAATGTAAGTGTAGCCATATTATTCTTCACAAGCAGTCGTGTATCACTCGTAATTATTATGGGGGTTGAGGGGTTGGGAGGAAGAAAACGTATCTTTGTTTAAATTAATATTTTTTCTTTTCCAGGCTGGTGGGTGTTGGTGAGGCATCTTTCATAAGCCTTGCCGCTCCTTTTATTGATGATAATGCCCCTGTTGCTCAGGTTTGGTTTTTAAATGTTTATGATTTTTGTGGCTGTGATTACTTCCAGTAGATGTCGGCATTTTATGCTGCTGTTTTTTCATATCTATATTAAGGCAAATTATATTCTGGCAAGATTTAAATATTTTGGTGCGTTTTTTTTTTCTCTGCTGCTAATATGATGGTTGTTCTTCTCCATATACTTCCATTCCATTTCATTCTCTGCTTATTACACCGCAATGTGTAAGCACTGAGAGCTTTCTTTTCGATCTTTCGGATGTTCTATGCTTAATCAACTTCCTGGGGGGCCAATTAAGCTGTTATGAATTATCACAGCATTCTAGGAAGTCATATCCTTTGTAATACCATCTTGCTACTATTGCGATTTCTAGTGTTAGAGAACTTAAATTGCTGAATATAGGAATGAAACTGCTTCAAATGGAGTGAATTGGATAATGAGGATTCATATATCCAACTGTGACTAGCTCAAGATTGAAGCTTAGTTTTTTGTTGTTGTCTGACTGTTTGGAAATAAGTATGACTAGGCTTTATGCAGGTCTTCATTTTTAAAATTTTCAAGTGAACACTCGTTCCAATTCACCCTTGGTTCAAGGAAATCAAACTGAAAATAATTTGTG
The DNA here is from genome assembly GCA_031232105.1 of Capsicum rhomboideum. Classification (NCBI taxonomy): domain Eukaryota; kingdom Viridiplantae; phylum Streptophyta; class Magnoliopsida; order Solanales; family Solanaceae; genus Capsicum; species Capsicum rhomboideum. Next base: position 139,944,686 of record CP124719.1, on the reverse strand, counting down.
CAATCACTTGTTTTTTGCATGCTTCTTCAACTTCATTGCTGCTTGGGTATATCTCTTGATGCTTTTGCATATTGTATATTTTGTGAATGCTAATTTTCTTCTTTTATCCAGAAAACAGCATGGCTGGGAACATTTTACATGTGTATACCAACTGGGATAGCAGTTGGCTACGTATATGGTGGACTGGTAAGCTTACTCTTCCGTGGTCAAATTTAATGTTCTCTTTTGGAATGTGATTCATTGTTCATGCCAAGTTTTACTAATGTTCCATGCTCTGATAGGTTGGCGATCATCTTAGCTGGCGTTGGGCATTTTGGATAGAGGCACTACTAATGCTTCCCTTTGCAGTTTTAGGTTTAGCTATGAAACCATTACAATTAAAAGGTAACGGTAAATTAGTCCTTTGGTCTTATCCTGTATGCACTTTCTGATATTTCTTTAATTGTTATACAGGATTCTCTCACACCGGATCGAAAAAACCATTGACTTCTCCCCTGACCGCTTGCCCAGAAGAAGGTAGTGCCTATTATCATAGACATGTCTATTACACGTTGTCTACTTAGGTAACAGGGGAGTGTGATTCTTGTCCTAACTTTGATCATTTTACTCAGCATGACCTACCCTCCCTGGAATTTTGTCCTTAGGAGTTTCTCGGTGTTCAACTTAATTACTTTGTGAACAAAAATTTTGTTGGGAAGAGTCTTTGTTTTGAAAATAAAGTATTACATTATTATAGTTGAATGGATAAAAGAACTAGGGGCATAGTGGAACTCCTCAATTGCTAAAGTGAAAAGCTTCTCCCTAGGTTTCTTTACTTAGATTTGTCCATGATTATCTTTTGTAGTAATTTAAGAAGTATAGGATAGTCCAAAAATAAATAAATGTGTGCCAGCTTGCAGTTGTTCCATTTGTGTCAGCTTGATAACATTCTTTGTATGGCTTAGGGTGTTGCATCTTGATATAAATATACTACTTAATAAGTAGTAAGTAATAAGTCAAAGTGGTTGGAAAGTAGGTTATGTCGCTTCGGTAACAAACAGTTGTATGGAGCAATTAAATAAAGATCTACTTGTGATCCTTTTCATTTACTTCTACCAGGGAAGAAGATACTTGAAGTGGTAGAATAGTAAGCGATAGCTTTGTATCTGTGAGCTTGATCATTGTTTCTTAGATTTTCCCCCCTTCAGGTGTTCTGTATGCACTTGTTGTGGTTTTCTCGATGGAACCATTATTTGACCCCAACTCTTGGCATTAATGCAGCTGTTTCAAATTATAGCAATGGTTTGTTATCAACACGGGAAGATTCCAAGGATGGGTAAGGAACCTTCATAAAACTGGTCAAATTATATTGATGGTCTTAAGATAGCGAAGATCTATCACCCATCCCGCAAGCATGATTAAATATGAGCAATACGTCTTCTGCTTTCACTCAACTGACCTCGTTCTTGCTTTCTTCTTTTTTCTACAGTTCGAGAGGTGCTCCTAGCAATTTGAATGAGTTGACAAGATTTTGGAAGGATCTGAAAATGCTTCATCTTGAAAAGATTTATGTCATCAATGTCCTAGGTATTTTATTAACTTTTCTTACCTCCAATTTTTCCATGCTGCCTCTTCCTTGGATCCGAATATTGGAACATGTTGATGAACCTTTTCTGAATGTCTTCTTTTCCTAAAATAAAGAGATCTCACTTATTCTTTAAACTTGTTATGCACGTTTGATAGGTTTCTACACTCTGATTCTCAACTTGAGTGGTTTCTTGCAGGATACGTAGCATATAATTTTGTAATTGGTGCATATTCCTATTGGGGACCAAAGGCTGGTTATAACATATACCATATGGTAATCTCTCAGATCCACTATCCTGCTTCGCAACTATTCTCAAGGGTTAAGTTCATGCTTGCATTTTTGTTACCTTTGTCAAAAAAAATAATTTAAGATTGCATGATTCTGTTGCTTTTCTCTTTCACTGCCGTTGGATTCACATTTTGGAAGTTGCTACATACAAATGAAATGAGCTCAATTCGATCATGCCCATCCCACTTACATTCTTTTGGTTTGCATCATCTGGTTATGCTGTTCAGCTTTATGTGGACCTATCAAATACCACAAAAGCATTAAGCACATGTTAGCTGATCTGTAATTGGTGTTTCTGCAGAAAAATGCAGACATGATGTTTGGAGGTATTACTGTTATATCTGGAATATTCGGAACCTTGGCCGGAGGCTTTGTTTTGGATCGAATGACGTCCACCATATCCAATGCCTTTAAGGTGGGTACTTTTGCAATCCTAAGATTCTGTTCAATCTCTAGAAATATTTCTTATTTAATTTAGTGTCCAATGTGAAGATCATTCTTTGCTAAATGTAAAACAAACAAGTCTTTCTCAATGGGTAAAAATTATCAAGGAAGAACTGATCCTTTTGACTGTACAACTCTTTCTCCTCGTTTCAATTTACTCAAATTTGCCTTCTTTTAGAATGATGACCTATGAAGTTCATTTTTGATGCTAATGACACCTATCTTCTCTTCTGTATTTTCATTTGAATCCTTCAAAACCCTGCTGCTAATGACGTCCCTATTCTGTACTGCAGCTTCTCTCAGTGGCAACATTTCTTGGAGCAATATTTTGCTTTGCTGCCTTTTGTTTTAAGAGTTTATATGCTTTCATCCCGCTTTTTGCAATAGGTGAACTGCTTGTATTTGCAACACAGGTAATTCTATTATCTAATCCAGTAAATTTGTCTGCTTCTTTGTACACTAGTTCAATATGGAGTTAACATTTGGAAATGATTTCTGCAAAATGGTTCTTTCCCTACTTTCCTCGGTTCCTTTATATTATTCATATATGTGATGAAGTGTCATTTTTTTAGGGCAAAAAAATGCTATTTTCCTACCAAAATTGTTTGGATGACTGGTCTTATCGCCCATACATCCTCTTTTTTCCTTTCTTTTGAATTTCTCAAAAGAGTAATTGGCTTTCACTTAGTTAAGATGCTTAATTAGTTGTATTTTAGGGTTGATACTGTTTGTATCGAGCTTTAATTCATCTTACACTAAATCATCTGATTTCAGGGCCCTGTAAACTATGTCTGTCTCCATTCCGTCAAACCAAGTTTGAGACCACTGTCTATGGCGATGTCTACTGTTTCAATTCACATATTTGGTGATGTTCCTTCCTCTCCTCTTGTGGGGGTTGTCCAGGTTTGAACTTGCTCGTTGACAATGTTGATCTTGTTTTGCAACTTATATCTTTCCCTCTTTCAGGATTTTTTTTTCGCTTCAATAGATACACACATTTTATATGAGTTTTCTAATGTAATACATGGCTTTATATGAGTTTTCTCTTGTACAGGATCGCATTAACAATTGGAGGGTCACTGCTTTGATGTTGACAGCAGTTCTATTTATAGCCTCTGGAATATGGTGTATAGGTATAGTGTACTCTCTTTGAATGCCTCAAAATCCAAATCTTTATTTTTTGAAATGAGATCTACTTGATGTCATTGGTAATAGATTTAGGGTGGTTATTGATCTTTTTTTTTTTGTATAGGCATCTTTCTTCACAGCGTAGATAGATTCAACGAAGATAGTGAGGATCAAATAAGTGCTGTTGAGAGAGCAAAGTCACAACCATTGCTCCAGGAGAAAAGTACTGAACCTATTGACATCACTGTCGAATCCTCCTAGTATTTGGTTGTGTAGCTCTGCTGCACAAATGAAATGTAAATTCTTTGGTTCTTTTTCTCTTGATAATGGTTGTTTTTGGACCCGGTTTTGCGCGCACCTTCACTATTTCACTTTTTTAACTGCCACCTTCCAGTGGTACAAGTACCAAAATAGCTCTGTCCTCTGAGGGTAAATGTAAATTCTTTGATTCTTATTTGTGTAAATAATGTTGCCCTCCATAAAAGAGTAGTAGTTGGATTTGTTCATATTGGTGAGTATGATCTACTAGATTATGTGTTTGTACTTCATAACGGACCACGATATTATCTCATTTTTGCACGTTTTCACTGTATCAATTCATGTGAAATGAATTCCTTATATAAGTAGTAGGGAAAAGGGAATAGGATGACTTCTTATTAGGTCCTAAATCAAAAGATTCTTTAAATATCATAATTATCCTTTCGTACGTAAATATACATTTTTTAAACCACAATAAACATAAAATTTAAAGTACGCGTAGCAACAATTAACTCTTAGGAGAGCATGCCTCTGCTCTCTCTTATTCAGTGGAACTAACAGTTGATAGGGAAGCCATATCCTATAACGGTCACTCCCACTCATTGGGATCTTCGTGTCAGCGCTTAGTCTCCCAGTATCATAATTCATAGCTCTAGTTAGTGAAAGGATAAACCCAATGTATCTGACTTTTTAAGATTTTCAACTAATGCAATTGGAGAACAAAAATCAATTCATACATCAATACACGTGTTTTCGTTCTGAATAACTTAAAACCGCTACTGCACGAGCAAAATTATGATGATAAAAAATAGAAAAAGAGTCACATTTTTAACAAAAAACCGTCTCAAGAATGTGAATTGACTTCCTCCTCAGAAGAGAAGAGTACAATTCTGGGGACATTTGCCACTCCCAGTTTAGGTTACAAGCAGAAACACTAGCTGGCTCAAGCTCTATTAATCGGCATTCATACAAGTGAGAGCTGACCAGCAGCGATTGATCTCTTGACCAGCTTTGCCCAAGATTCATTGGTTTCAGTAATAACCTTAAGAGCGTAATCCTGACAGTGCAAGGTAAAGAGATCATTAGCATGGTCATGCAGAGTAAGGAAGAACAATTATACAAAGACTAAACCTCTTTATCCGATAGGAGGAGACCTGGAGAAACGTTAGCAGGATAACTAATTTACCGATACAATTATTATACTTGTGTCACTGTGTGCTGCACTGAATGAAAAGCAATTGCAGGATCTTGCAATTATATTTGAAACCAATGCAGGAGAGGGTGGAGTCATCTTCATATATAACACAAGGGGAATGCAAACAAGCAATTGCCAATCCTCTAAACATTACTATCATGTCTGTTTGAAAATTTATGTTAGCTCTGTTTGAAAGACAATTTTTCAAGAAACTAAGGAGAAGTAGAAACAAGGATCTTCGAAGAAACCACATTTAACCAAAAACTTCTATGAAAGCAATTACCTTGTTTGCTGGCTTGTTGCCAAGAGCAAACCTATTGGCAGGTTTTCCATCAGGTATCTTATAGTCTCTAAACCAGTCCCTGATTGCTGTGAGAGTGCCCTGAAAAATTCACAGAATTAATTTGATCAATATTGACAAGTTAACAGGAAATTAATAAGGCGCTTGCCTAATATAAAATCCACAGACTGATTCAATTCACTACTACTGCTAGCAGAAAAGGGCGATAATCGGAAGTTTGAATTGAAAAAGCTTTGCTCTGATGATTAGGCTGAGATGCAGTGACCAAAAGGTCAGAGTTTCAACCCACACCAGCATCATGTTGTGGGCATTACACAAAACATAGTTTCTCAAACAGGCTTGCTTCTCTAGTACTGTTAGCACTCAAGAGCATTTACTTCCTTTAAAATAGCAAGAAACCAAGGAACTTCATACAGCAGGTGAAAGTGGACCACTAGTCTGTATGTGGCATCACTACTATGTTTTAGTACCATAATCAAGAACATAAAAAATCTATAATTACATGTAAATTGATATTAACAGTAAGAATCTAACTCGGTAGCGGATAAGATGCGCCAAACATTTGGAGTAGTGAAATTCCAGTATAGAGTTTATCTCGACAACATGACAAACAGCGAGATAGGGACAACACAGTTGCTTCAAACAGGAAGGTGACTAGCAGCAGTTAGAGGCATCATATAACCGACAATGATTCCTTGATAAAGAAGAAAATCCACAATAATCTAAAGGAAAAGCTACTAGATGGGCATGATTTTTTTTCATCCAAAGCAATAGCAAGGTAACAAAATGAGACTAAAAAGAATACGGGACTACTTATCCAAGTGTTTTTGTCTCCACGAAATAAGTTATACCAATGTTAATATTTGCTTGTAGGAAACAAAAGCAAGATTTACATATATATAGTTTTTTGCATGCCTCTGCTATCTCTTATTCAGTGAAACCAACAGCTGATACGGAAGCCATATCCTATAACGGCCACTCACACTCATTGGGATCTACATGTCAGCACTTATTGTCTCCCATTATCATCACAACTTAAATGCTTTTCCATAGCTTTGCATAGATAACCTTGAATACCGCTAACTATCTTTAACGTCTCTCACTCCAACAAAGTATGCAGCTAATTTCAAAAATATCAAGACCACTCATTTTATGCATATAGTCTGTCTGTTATTTCTATCGCTGTTCATAGGCAATGATCACTGGTCAAGACTTCAAGCTCTAGTTAGCTGGTTCTTATGATAAATTAACCAGACTCTTTATTAAAAAGTGATAAATTAACCATAAAAGATATTGCAAAATAAGTCTTGAGGTAAGCTAAATGAAAATTGGAAAGGAGATTCCAGGACAATTATCTTTAACCAAAGAGGCATATCACAGCACAAAAAAGAAAGAGAGAGAGAGATACATAAATGTGTTGCACAAGCATAAGTAGTGGGAGAGAAAGGAAGTCAACAAAAGATAGCAGCTTTTTATTGCCCTTCAAACATACCGGAAAATGTTTCTCTACATCATCAACATCATTAACAAGTGAAGCTCTTGGATCGTCTAGTGAAATAGCAACTATTTTCCAGTCAAGTTCTCCTTCATCAATCATTGCCAGGGCAGCTAAAGGTTTGACCTTCAGAACCTGGCCAATTTTGCCACGGCTTTCCCCAATCTCGACAACATCAACTACAAATGAAAAAAAAAAAAAAAACATTAGAGAGATTCAACTAGTAAAGACAATCTCTAATACCATTGCTTTTCCTAATTTTTTTGTTTTGATATATGGACCAGAAGAAAATTGTTAACTATTTAGAATTATAGAGCCATACCAGGGTCATTATCACCAAATGCCCCCTCAACTTCAGAGTTCGCGAAAGAAGGATCCTCCCATGTTTGAGGAAGCAGTCCATAGTTCCAGTTAATATTATATCTGAGAGTTGCACAAGAAATGCATAATATCAAACAAAAAAACTACAGACATCAGAAACCAGACAACTCCATGCAGCTATGATGACACAATATCTGTGATGTACAAGTCTTATCAGTCTAAGACTGAGGAGTGAGTGCATCGTCGTTGCTAAAAAAAACATATATAATGTATAGACCCACAGAAAGCTGCAATTAACTTATAAAGACAATTACTTGCAAATGACAATAGGTCAAAATCCCACCCCAACTAAAAGCGGAATGTGTAGGAAACAAGAAGATAACTACATCTGACAATAGAACATAGTAAAAGAATGTTGAAAAGTGATATAATAGCCTTACGGATAGTATCGAAGTTTCCCCTTCTTCGTGTCTTGTTTAATTGGAGTGTGTTGCTCATCTGTAGCAACTTCCATCTTTGCACTTGATTCTTTAGGGATCTCAACAACGAAATTGAAAACACCATCACCCAAATGTAGTGGTATGTCATGCCATGGGGATATCTGCACATTACAAAGACATGATTCCACTATCAGTACATCAATCGATCAGTGCATAATAGATAGATTAATTAACTAGAAATCCACTGTCAAATAGATACAAGTAATTACGTTTTTGCCTGAATTATCCTTGAAAAAAACACGGTAATCTAGGGTTTCGGGTTGTCCTTCTTCTTTCGTCTGAATCTGGGGATTGTATATAGCACTGCAAGTGAAAATACGCCTCTTTTGCGCCGTTCCGTTTCTGAAGGAAAGGCTGAAAGTGTTGGCCTTTCGTAATGGACCTTTCGATAAGAGGGAAGCCGTTAAAGTGTTGCTGGCTGATACCATCACTCGTGCCGCCGCCATTGCTGTTTTGCTGGAGAGTGTTCACTAATCCCGAAAGGGAAGATGAAGTAAAGTGAAAAGTAGCTAACTACTCGTGCTGCTGCTATCAGCCTATCACTGCCCAACTTCTAACCACAGATATACAAATGCTATGCTCTCGTTGGATCGCTAGAATATTCGTTTTTTATTTATTGTTTTTTTTCCCTAAACTGCTCCCACTTTTATTTTATCTACTTTGTGCATCCATGTTAAGTAGTATTAATTATCCACCCTAGTACAATACAATAGAATACATTATGAAATACTATTACAAGTCTCAATTTATATGGCACATTTTTTTTAATTCATCCCCCAAAAAAATGTCACCTTATAATAATAATTTAATTTTAAATAATAACAATTTAACTTTAAAATTACTTTTATATTTTTAATGAAATGATTTACAATCACACAAGTTTTTAAGAATCATTTTAGACCACAAGTTTTATAAGTCATTATATTTTTCTTAAAATTTCGTGTCAAGTCAAATGATCTCATATAAAATAAGACGGAGGGAGTAATATTTAATAACCATCCAAACATAGTGTAAATGATTGTCCCAAATTACTTGTTTATTTAACAAATCAAGATAAAATTAATTTAAAAAATTCTATTTACCGCCTACAATTAATATTTTTTGAAAGCCTAAACAAGTTTATAAATTTTAAAAGGTTTCTTTTTCAAAGAAGTGTATAAATGGTTAATTAGTAAAATTACCTATCTTATTTATAATTTCTTAAAAGGCATGTAAAGAAAAAAATGGACAACTAATATGAAATAGAGGAAGTACTTTCTCCATTCATTTTACTTGCCTAGCATTTCAAAAATATATTTTTATTTTAATACTTGTCACTTTTAACAAATTAAGAAAATACAATTATTTTTTTCACAATATTAATTATTTATTTCCAAACTTTTTGTATATAAATTAATATAAATATTGTGACAAGGAGCTTATATTAATCATTATTTCTTAAATAGCGTATAAAGTTTAAAAGTGAGCTGAGTGAGTACTTGTCAATTTACAAAATAAAGATATATTTAATTATATTTTTTTCATTTTACTTCTATAATTAATTCATATTAAAAGTCTAAACAAGTTCATAGAGTTGCAAAAAAAAAATTTATACTCCTTCCGTTAAATAATAATTGCCTATTGATAAATACTATTCATCATTATTATTTATTATTTTTTAACAAGTCAATAGTGCATAAATATGATTGGACGAAGAGAGCTCGATAAAACTTACCCAATCCTTTACGTGGATTTATCTCAGTGGATGATGTTCCTGGTTAAAATTCAGCGCGGCAGCATCCGTGGAGTAATAAACACACTATAGCGGCCAGACGCCGCCTGATTATTATTGTTATTGTGCTTTGAATGATATCCACCTTCCCCAGTAAATGCAAAACAAACAAACAAAAAGTTCACAACAATTGAATGAACTATTACTAACCTCATCACTTCGATCCAGATTTTTGAATTACCAAAAGTTCACAACAATTAAATGAACTATTAATACTTGATTATTAACCTCAACATTTCGATCCAGATTTTTTGAATTATCATTGCTTCCAACATTATCAATGGTTTCATCAGAAATCGAGATCGTTTCCGACTCCAATGATCAGCAGAATACGGGTTTTCGAAACCCTAACGAACCAGCAATAGTCGATGTATATTCTGCTGCAGCTTACGGTGATTTCGACAAACTCCGGAAGTTAGTTGAAGTTGACGGCGTTTCCGTTTATCAACCGGACGGTAACGGATACTACGCGCTTCAATGGGCTGCTCTCAACAATTTCGCTGATATTGTTCAATACATTATTGAGGTATTATCATTTGTCTTTTTTTAAAATAAAAATAAAAAAAATGCAGAACGAGTTTTTTAATTGTTGTTTTCTACTTGATGGCGTGTGTAGCACGGGGGAAATGTGCATGCGACGGACAATGCTGGGCAGACTGCGTTGCATTGGGCAGCAGTGCGAGGCTCAATTGCAGCTGCTGATGTGTTGTTGCAGCATGGTGCGCGTGTCGAGGCTGCTGATGTTAATGGTTATCGGGTAATGTAGAATACTTGCAATGTTCAACTAGTCATAATTCCGGTATTATTGTTGCTATTTTCAAATTCAGCTGTATAAGTTAGTATTTGCAATACAAGATGTAGTACAGCGAGTATTTGCAATACAGGATGTAGTTAGCTTTTCTAATTTTCCCAGTCTCCTCGCGGTTTAGACTTGGAACAAAGTTTCTTGCATTGGTTCCATGATGGATCTGATACCACTGTTAGGTCTCTGTGTAACTTCCAGCACATCCTTAAGTTCTACTTTTCTTTACCTATAAACTTATTGACTTGTCATCCTGAGCTTTTGAATCCTTGTGGGATTAAGCAGCTTCTTTAGATGACATGGTAACACACTTCAATAGCAGTGTCATTTAGATCATGAATTTACTGAATTAATAAAGTTTCTAGTTGTTTTTCTTAATTAGTGAGTAGAGTAGGCTTGTAGCTGAAGATCCTTAGTTGAAAACCTAAAAGAGAAATTGGTTTAACTTAGAATTAAAAAGACTATGTTTTGTTTATTTAATTAGTTTCCAAGTGTAAGGTTTTCAATGAAATAAAGGATCCATCACCTGCGGTTGTATCGGCAGGGACACATGAGGCAGATGGATTATATAGACCTTTGCCTTAATTATTCCTAAATTCTTTTTGTCGGAGTTTCATAATTATCAGTTACAGGCTTCACGTTCTCCTGCTTCCTCTTGACCATTAGTCATCTTCTTCCATTTTCCCCAGACCTAGAGCGCATGCTAGATGTATTACATAATTCAAAATTTTGGCAGAGTGAAATCCTAATTTGTGAGCCTTCTAGAAACTAATTTTCTTGGATAAGGTTTTCCTTGAATGTCCTTTTTTTTCAGTTATATCAACTGTTGAAGTATGTGTACTACCTTTACAGGCAGTTCATGTAGCAGCTCAGTATGGACAAACAGCTTTTGTAAATCACATTGTTGCGAAGTATCATGCGGACCTTAATGTACCAGATAATGATGGGAGGAACCCTCTTCACTGGTATGATTAGCACTCCCAGCATTTATAGTACTCCCTACGTCCCACCGAATTTATATGATGTGGTTTGACTGGGCACGGAGTTTAAGCAATATGGAAAGACTTTGCAATGTTCCAAAACTATCCTCGAAATAAATGAATTTTTAAATAGAAGAGTACACTTTTGTGGACTTTTTGCTAAATAAGTGGGACCCGACATGAGTAAAATGTTGATACTCTCATCAAATATTGCCAAATAAGGAAATATGTAATTCTTTTTGGGAATAAGGAAATATGTAATTCTTTTTGGGACTGACTAAAAAAGAAAGTGTGTCATATAAATTGGTGACAAAGGGAGTATGAGTTTTCGGTTTTGAGTTGAACATCCATCATCTTCTCGATTTTCAAGTGACAAAATTCTCATGACTCCTTTCTATAGTTTCCTTCTGATCTCTGGATGTGTTTGTGGTCTGTGTTAGTTTCATGACAAGTTCACTTGTAGTTTTAATGGAGTTGAAATTATCCTTCTGCGTATAGATATTTCTCCTTGCATTGCCTGAGATCTGGCTACTTTCCTAATCATGAATACTGGATAAACATATCAATTCCAAAATAGCCTCCTCTTTCACTCTCAATTATTTATTTTAGTCTTAAGTATCTTACTGCGCAATAGTAAAGAAACTAATTATTTTGGAACCCATTTTCAGCTGGCTTCGGGCAGCTTAGGTAAAGTGAAATAAGTATGTGACACGATCATGAGAAATTTAAGCGTCAAATATTTTGTATATGTCAAACCACAAATTTTAGGAGAAGATCCTGTACTACTCTAAGTAGAAGATATACAGTCAAGGAAGCAAAAACGTGGAAGTTTTACATGTCCATCGGAGTTGCTCTAGTTTTGGTTACATGAAGAATTACTAAGACTATCAGATCATAACACAAAAGCTAACTCCATCCATTTCATATATTCCACTATCACATATAATAGATTCCAGTCATTCAACATACAATAGAAAGTACCAAAATAATTCCAATGAATAAAGGGTCGTAAACACAATGATGTGCCTAAATCTGATAAGGATGTCTCTTCCTCTTCCTTCTTCCACAATTGCTCGAATAAAGGAGTTGACAGGTTATTTGGTCAGAAGTTTGTTTCTTACAAAGTAACCCCCAACCTTCTTTAAAAGATCCCATTTAATAATCTAAAGACAGAAAATTGGTGAGAAGTATTGTCTTTTAGTTATAGAGTGGGGAGTTCAGTGATGAAGGTCCCAACTCAGTGGATTGGTGTTGCACAAGTCTTAGTGGTGTGTAACATTAGGACTCAAGTATGGCTTGGATATGTAAAGTTTGACTCAAGTATGGCTTGGCTATGTAAAGTTTGATGTCCATGTTTTCTAGCTTTGGTTGTAGTTGTATTGGCAATTTTCCTTCTTTCTTTATGCTTGTTCCTAACTTCCTATTAGTATTTTTTTTTTTTTGAGAGAGAGGTAACTTAACTTCCTATTAGTAATTTCATTTCAAAAAGCTAAACAGAGATTGAATCATTGTTTGACATTGTATAAGACTCTTGATTTTGATGTAGTTTTCAGTTTTCAAGCTTTGGTGTGCCTTTCTACTCCAAGTATCTTAAATCTGTTATTCCTGGTATTGCATATTTGGGGCGTTCCGCATTCGCTATTGGACATTGAAAATTTGTTTTACCAAGCACAAGAAGACAGAGATAATTCCCTGGTGTTGGTTTGTGGAATTTAAAATGAAGAATGTTTTACTGAGTTGATCTTTATGTCAGTTCTTTATATTGTTTTCTCATTTCTTAGCAGCAGTTATCCATTATGTTATGATTTTTTCCCTAAGCATTTACCCTGGTATTTCCAACTAGGGCTGCATACAAGGGATTTGGTGATACAATTAGGTTACTTCTATTCAGAGATGCTTTCCAAGGGAGACAAGATAAAGATGGTATGTTTATACTGAAAGTACCATATCTTTCCATTTTGCAGCATTCTAAGATTTTGGCATGGGCATATCTGAAAGTTTGGACTAAGTATCCATTGGCTTCATGTGTTGTTTAATTACTCATTTTTCCTGGGGGGTTCTGACCATGACTGATGTGAATAATGCTTTATCTGGAAGAGGTCTTGGTTGATCTTATTTTTTATTTTTAATTTTACTGATTGACCATGATAATTGTTATCTACATACATCCGGGCATCAAATTATTGTTTAGAAGCACAAACATAGTTGTACAATGCTGATACTTCAATCATATGCAGGTTGTACTCCTTTGCATTGGGCAGCATTAAGAGGAAATGCGGAGGCTTGCACTTTACTTGTACATGCAGGAACTAAGGAGGAATTAACAATCAAAGATAAGGCCGGACTTACTCCTGCTGAGCTTGCATCTGAAAAAGGTCATCGACAAATAGCACTTATACTTGTAGGTAACTCTTTTTATAGAAATTATCTATTGTCTGTAGTGTCAGTTTCTGAACAATTTGAAAGATTTTCCTCCTGGAAGTTCTAATTGGTTGCTTGTAGCCAAATGCGATTGTGAACGAGATTATTTAAAACATATAGTGCTATCTTAATCCCCAAAAGGAAAAAAGAACTTTCGTGAAGATCCTCTCATCTGATGCAGTAATTTTATAATCCTTGCATATTTTGTGTGCCTGTCCTTTTCCTTGCAACTAATTTTTTTTTTTTTTTGGGGTGGGTGGGGGGTGGGTGGGTGGGTTGTATCTGGGCGATGTATTTGGGATGAATTTGCAACAACTCTAAAGTGAATTGATGGTTTTGGATCCTTGCTGAAATACACAATTTTTTTAATTTCTTGTCTACATTATCAAATGAAGTGAAACGGGTAGTGAAATTCATATAGCTGACACAAATTCATTTTGTAATGTAATCATTATGCTTCAGTGCAGCATTCTTTATGATTCTCCTGACTTCCAATAAAAAGAGTCGGTGGTGAAGATTTTGTTAGGTCATCCTACTGTTTTTCTGAAAACTGCTTTCTCAGGTGCTGTTCAATCTATTTTTATTTGAATTTCAACATCCTTCTCACCCAAACAAACTAAAAAATGGGGAAAAATTTAACAGTTAAGATAAATTAGGTCATCTGTCATCTTACTATTCTCAAGTACCATGCCGATCCTTCTCTCTATCGTTATGCAGTTATTATTTATCATTTTGTTGCAATGTCTTGAGGTTGAACGTATTCTGTTTGAATGACAGTTTGAAATTCAATTTTGTGCAGTCTAATGCCCAACGGTCACAGAGAAAGCAGTGGAAAGACAAGGTTTGCCCTGCTACAATGGGGCATAAAGGTTATGCTCCAATTCTATTCTCCGTTGTTGTTGTCAACATCATTCTCTTCATCAGTTCAGTCCTCTTTGGTGGGTGATAGTATTTCTAGTGGCATTTTTTTATTCTTTTAGTTGGAGGCAGCACTTGCTTATTGTTACTGGATCTTGTTTTTTCTAGCTCCTGGTCTTACAAAAGTTACTGCTGTTGTTGCACTTTGGGGATGGACTGCTGTTTCCCTGGCTGTTGCTGCGCTCCTAATGTTAGCTCGTTGCAGTAGGTAACTTTTTCCTGTTTAATTACTTGAATGATTGAGGCAGAAAAACCCACTTAATTTACTATGAATATTGTGCTAAACCCATATTGTATTAAAGTCAGTGGGAATTTTTGTGGGATTTATTCTATTTAAGCAAATAATCAACGTAATCAAGAGTATGGCAGTGCCCAAGGGGTTCCCCAGTTCAGGGTAGGAGGCACAGAAACTTCGAAGCAAATGTAGCATTTGATACTGGTGTAAAGTGCAAATGTTGCTTATAATCTGTTTATTTCCTTTGCCTAATTCTACAAACTCTATAGTATTACGCACAAATTTTATGTATGTACTAGAAGAGGAACATAGCACTCTGGAACGCTGGCAGCAGTCACGGTCATAGAACTGCAATCAACTGACATGTTCCTTGACACATAAAGGTTAACCTGTGTGATACTGTGATCCATAAAAAACATAAATTTATGGAAGGAGGACATTAGATCCTTCCAAACTGGGTTTCAATAAAGCAGAAGAAAAATTGATATTTTTTAAGCAAAAGAATCATTTGTTCTTAAAGAAGCTTCATCTTCCTTTCCCTTGTTTCCCTTCCCTTTCACCATTATCATTGATGAACCATCTACTCAATCAGTCTTCTTTCTTTTCCTTATATCATTATGGTCCCTAGACATTGGTTATAGATTTTCTTGGAGTTTGTCCTGTACAATGTTGGATTTAAATGAATGGGCTTGTTTATGGGGCAATATCCTAATTTTGTCCCTGAAAGCTGTACTTAAACATTTTGTCATACATGTTTCTTTTTGGTAGATGTATGCCTGCACTTAGCTTCTCATTCCTCATTATGGAGCAAAAGATGATTGTTTCATTTTGTTTGCAGTAAAGATCCAGGTTATATCAAGACTGGGGTTGCTGGTCAACCTGATGCTCAGGTCCCACTCTCTTTTTTATTTATTAACAGCGATTTTAATGTTTTCTAATTTACTTAATGATGTTGGCTGATTCTTCCAGGATCCTCTATTGAATATTGATCTGAACAATACTTCTAGTTGGACTGGCAACTGGTCTCAGCTTTGTCCCACCTGCAAGGTTTCTCAGAAAACCTAGTCTTTTTACTGCAAGATATATTCTATCTGTTGATGATGCATTTATATTGTCATGCTGATTGTTGAACATTTTGATGCAAGATTATACGACCTGTTCGGTCAAAACACTGTCCTATTTGCAATCGTTGTGTTGAACAATTCGATCATCATTGTCCTTGGGTCTCAAATTGTGTGGGGAAGGTATGACTATTTAAAAGCTACTAAAGGAATGTATGCAGTGTACAAAAATCTGCTAGCTGTTGATTTTGTCTAATTCTTTTTATCTGTATGCCTGGTTACTCCTCTTGTTTTGTCCTCTGGGAGACCTGTCTGGTTAGATGCGATACACACGAGTGTTAGTATTTTGTTTTTATTTTACATTTCTGTTCACTCCTATCTTTCCTCACATCTTCGGTAAACTATGATAAATTTGATAATACTACTGAAGAGTTTCTTGATGGCATTAATATTATTGATGCAGCTTGCTGATATGAATATTTAATCCTGTAACTATGGATCACAGTACTTACATAATCAACACTTCCCTTCTGAGATTTGTTAGGCATCAATCTCATTTCTTGTTCCTTTTCTTTCTTTTGGCTATCTTGCGTCAGTTTGTTGATTTCCTCACTAAATGCAGGTTACAAGCACTTCTTGCATATTCCAAGATGTAGGAGTTTTGCAAGTATTTTTCTTAATTCCTGTGCTTTTGACCATTGATTCATTGTCATTTTTGCTGAACCTTGCAGAGGAATAAGCGAGACTTCTTCATTTTCCTTTGTTTGGGTTCTTTGACAGCTATAAGTGGTGGTGCAGTTGCTCTTGAAAGTATGTTAAAAGCACTTTATCTTTAGCATTAAGAATGATATTGGTAGCTTACTCTAATAAAATGACACTGGGTTGTTTAAGACAGAACCTTTTACCTCTTGCAGGAATTTGGACATCAGTACCATTGTTGGTAGCCGATGAATCATGGTTACATCATGTTGTCTCTGCATATCCTGGTGTAGTCGCTTTTCTGTTCATGGATGGGGTTATTCTAATTGCTGCTTTAACTCTGTGCATAGTACAGATATCCCAGGTATAGATTGGATTTCTGGGTTTTCTTGTCCTTCTTCATTATTAAGCACCTGACGCCTATAGATATCTTGCTCATCATTCACTTTAGAGGCAGTCCTACCCCTCCTCCCAGATCTGATTGAACAATGCCTTGAAAGGGAATGAAATTCCCTAAACTAGTTAGCATAAATGAACCAAATCCCATGTTATATCAACAGTTGTATACTTGCTTCTGAAACTAATATTTTAACTTCATGAAACCACGGCAGGGAAATTATTAAGCACTCAAGACTTTCCAATGAGCTTAAGCTTAGCTGCCTCGTCTTCTAGTGTTTGTAATAGTGAATTGGAGCTATAATCAATAATATTCTTGATTGTTTAAACAGTTCGTGACATACTTGAAACAGTTTCCAACGTCTTTGATACACTGGTGCTGGAAATGGAATCTGTTGGTAGTCCTTGTCCTTTATGCAGTCTGAATTGACTGGCGTGGATTCATCCCTTGTGAGAGCTTTTACAATGAATAAGGGTGGCTGGGGTTTAATGTATTGGCTACTCTTCATGGTGGATTTTATAGTTTTCTAGTGTTTAAGAGAAGATGTATCCCAGTAGGGCATCAGTATCGGAGGTTGGGGTTCAATGCAGTGGAATTTTCCTTTATGAAAATTGCTTATATGTCGTGATAAATTAATGGAGAATTGACACAATGAACCTTTTCCTTCCATGCAGATAGCTCGGAATATCACAACGAATGAGATGGCAAATGCTGTGAGATATGGTTATCTTCGTGGTCCAGATGGGAGATTCCGAAATCCCTATAACCATGGATGTCGAAAGAATTGCTCTGATTTTCTTATCACTGGTTACACAGATGATGATGAGATTGCATGGCCACCATTGCAGCACGTCGCAAGATAACAACATTTATAATCCCTGCTTGCTAAAGGATGCATAAATTACCAGACGCCTCCAGGTGACCTCTTCAGTATTTGTAAAAGGATCCTAGGGGCTTTGATTTATTCTTAGTCTTTCCCCATGTACCAAAAAAATGCTAGGGGCTATGGTTTATTTACATTGTAAAAAGAAATATCGTTCCACAAAATTATAGGGAAAAAAACTCGCAACTGTTGCTGCATTGAAACTGAATACTGTTAGTTGTACATCTTCGTGTATCAAATATTCAAGTGATGTTGAGACTTCCGGCAATTAATGGGAGGAGTTTAAGGCGAATGACTTTTCGACAATTAATGGGAGGAGTTTAAGGCGAATGAGTTTAGTGTATTATTAAGGAGAAATTTTACTGTAATTTCATTTCATATTCTAGTTACCGCTAAGTACAACAATTATTAATTATGTTATGAGGAAATGACGTTTTTAGTCTCTGAGTTATCATGTTATTTCAATTTTAGTCCTTATGATATCCAACTAATCACTTTTAACCTTCAATTAAAATAATGTATGCTATTTTGACCCCTGGCTGACGGATTTTATCAAATTAAATGGAATGATAACTATTAGTAAGGATACTTTTAACTTTCAATCAACTATTTATTGTTCAATCAACTAACGTGCAAATGAAAACTTGTATGTGCTATGTCCAAAGTGTCTTATTAATAGCTATCATTCTGTTTATTTGATGAGATCCGCTAGTCAGGGATCAAAATAGCACGCATTACTTAATTGAAGGTTAAAAGTGCTTAATCGAATATCACAAGAACTGAAATTGGAATAATGCGATAACTCAAGGACTAAAAGCGTCATTTCCCCTTATGTTATCATTACTTGAATAGCCTATATTTAATGATGATTGATAATTACCGTTAGGGGTGTACATAGGTCGGGTTGGTTTGGTTTTTTATTAAAAAAAATCAAACCAATCACGTCGGTTTATTAAACTTATAAATCAAATCAAACCAACATAAAATTGATTTTTTCAGTTTAGGTGTTAGTCGATTCTTTCTGTTTTCTTGGATTTTTGGTTTTTCTCGATTTTTTTATAATCTTTAATTTTTACAATTATATTGTGATTGAAAACAAGATCAAATATGTTTTCACTCATGTGCTAGTGGAAAGTCACAATTATGAAAAAACGAGGAGTGAAACTCTCTTGAAACTAAAAAGTAAGATAAAGAGTGAAAAGTTTTAGGTTTTAAGTTTATATTGGGCTTTGAATTATTTAGTTATCAATTAATGGATAAATATTACAACTTAAAAGCCCAAATTTGAATATATATATATATCTACTTTCTAAATATTGAAAATTAATAAAACTAATTTAAAAAGTATTTAGAAAGTAGATTATAATTAATATTTTTTATGTATAAAAAGTTAAAATTATATATATATTTTGTCAGTTTGATTTGGGTTCGATTTGACTTTCTTTTGGTTTACACCAAACCAAACCAAGAATGATCGAGTTTTTTTTTTCTAACGCCAAACCAACCAAACCAAACCACAAGTCAAATTTTTTTTCTCGATTTGATTTGATTCGTCGGTTCGGTTTGACTTGACGGTTTGTCCACCCCTAATTATTTACAGTGTTGTCAAATTTGAGTTTTCATTTGATGAACTTTTTTAAAGGAAGAGCAAACTCTCCATATTTAGGTCTTTCCGGTTCAAATTCTGATGCTGTATAAAACAAGATCCTATCTTCTGTCAAACAAAATTACTAAAGAAGATGTAGTTTTTCAGGCCAAACTAAAATATTACAGTAATTTTTCGAAAACTCAGACCACATGTCCACAACTTTAGATCTAATTTGCTCTCATTAAGTCCCTATTACACAGTTCCCAGAAAGGCATTAAAAAACGAAAACCAGCCTCCTATACTTCAATAATGCAACATTTGTTCATTATTTTTAATTTTGATAGGTAAAAGCTCAAAGAATACAACATACACTTTCAACTTGGACTAATATTAGTTGTCCAAGTGAAAATAAACATGCACAACAAGGTGACCACAAGATCTTATTTCACAGCTCAATGAACTGTCAAACAAATCAACTTTGTTGGATACCGCTAGGCCATGTCTGATTCTTCACTGGTTTCAGAATGTCCGTGATCTCTGATAATGTTTGTTCATCCATCCCAGCCGTTGCTAGTTCTAGGGCAGCTGCAATATTTTCCTCCACCTTCAAGCAAAAAATATAATGACACAAGCCAATATAGACATCTCAATTTTCTTCCATAGAAAAATATGATCTCCACAACAGACAAGAGGACACACATAAAACCATCTAAAATGGATGCTTGGGCTAGGGATTTAGATAAAAATTGTCGGACATTTGTTGCAACATTTATGTTCCTCAAGCAGACTTCCAGAAAGGACTTGCAAGTTAACCAGTACTCAATCAATCAATCAACTATTCCTCAATCTAAATTAGTTGTAGTTGGCTATATGAAAGCTCGTACCCATTCTGCTCTCTCAGGAAGTCAATCAGCACTCATTTCCAAAAATGAAATGAGAAAATGACTGCACACTACTCACGTAAAGCTTGCCAGGAGAGTAACCAATTATTATCTATGCACCGTTTTTAGGTGATGTTGAAACAAGAAAGGGAAATATGAATATGCATATGCTTTGGCAGGAAAGTTGACAAAGAACATTGTGCAGATTTGGAAAAACACCAGACTGCAGGGTCATTCTTTTGTTCCTATTCACTTACACAATCTCATTGTCCTGTTCAAAGGGTCATGTTTTTCTACCTAATCCTACCATTTTGTCCAATTTGTAGTCTGTATAAGAAAGCAAATCCATTTTTAATCCGTCAATGAAATAACCATTCTGTTTCGGTGTTCCTACTCTTTTATCTTTCAGCAACATAGTGAAGCCAGCCAATCCTTTTTATGACAAATGTAAAATATAACATCATTACCTAAAAAAGAAGAAAACACAAGTTCAAAAGATGACATAGGATTCACAAATGAAGAAGTACTGAAGCAGTAGATGTAGAGGATCAAGATCGATGAAAAAAGATAACCTCTTTAACTGACTTCATCCCCACTAGTATGGTAGAAATATCGGTATTTGTTAAGCTGTACTGCAAGGCTAATTTTGAGATATTCTTTCCCCTTTCTTTGCAATGATCAACAGCAGCTCGGCAGGCAGCCTGGTGATGCAAAATATGCAGACATATGAGTGAGTAAGAAGATTTAGAAAAAGCTCAGTTTTATTTTGGGAGAAGATTCAGGAAGAAGCATTAAGAGCGGAGAAAAGAACAACTTTAAGAGAGTGGATACAGCCAAGTACAAGTTGAAAATAAGACATCTAATATCACAAGTTAGTAGCCGTCCATGGGTTTAAAAGTCAATAGCTCGTTCTCATTGAGATCTTCTATATGTTCTGATTTCAATAAGCAATATCTTAAAGGAGCTAAATTTTTTGTCCGAGTACGTCAACCAAACATTCAATGTTCATCTAATAGCAGGAAGAAATGAATCGACTGCAGAGATAGGACAACATAACGAATTTAATGCAGGGTACTTTTAGCAAGTAATCCACGCTCTTATAGGATAGTATTAATAAAGGAGAAAATGAATTATCGACCTTAAGTTCAGAAGAAGCAGGGTGCCACTCTGGACCTCCAGCCTCAGTAAGAAGACCCATTGAAAGAGGAGAAGCGCTGATCACTCCCACACCCTTGCTCTTCAGGTATGGTAACAGATCCTCTAAAGTTGAATCGTTGATACTGTAATGGCAATAGGACAGGATGACATCAACTGTGCCTGGAGGGACCCGATCAAGCACATAGGTGAATATCCCCAAAGGAAGGCCGGTTATACCAATGAAACGGATCTTTCCAGCTTGCTTCAGTTTTAGAAGGGCAGGAAGAGTCTCATTCACAATCTGTTTGAAACAAAAAAAAAAAAAAAAAAAAGCACCTAAGACTCCCTTGCTAAAACTACATACTTCCACAAACAAAATCGTGATAGATTGGGGAAAGGTGGAGGGAGGGCTCTAAATCTTACTTCCACGACAAAGAATACCTCTTGGATAAGGTCACAAAGAAAGACAGGATTTTGAAAACCAGACATATGAAACACAGAGAGTATATCACGTAGTTTGATGTGTAATCAATATGACAAGTTGAGCAAGGAATTATAAGAGATTTACAACGTTAACAAAATCACTTAGCCAAACCTATGAGGAACTCCCTCAATCTGAAGGAATGAAAAAATTCAAAGTACGAGGATCAAAACATTTTAATTTTAATAAGCATCAGATATTTACTCAGTTTATTAAAAGTAAATGTTACATGTTTGGAGACAATATAAAAATCATATAAATTGTAGTTTTTTTATTGTACATATTTACGCAAGTATTAGAAAAATTGTTGTTAAAAATAGATTCCTAGAATATCAGAAGAATCAAACTTAAATGATCAATAAAGCACCTGATCGAGGGACCCAAATTCAATATCATGACATTGTAAGATATCAACATAATCAAGCTGCAGCCTCTCCAAGCTCTCATCAATGCTCTTAGTCACTCTCTCAGCACTGAAATCAAATCCCTCTTTGTACCTCCCACATTTTGTAGATACAATGTACTGATCTCTAGGCACTCCAAGAGCCTTCAAAGCTTTCCCTAATACTTTCTCCGATAACGTTCCTCCATAATACCTGAAAGTCACCAATTTTTTTTAAAAAAGGACCAATAAATTTCAGAAGTTCACCTATCATTTTTCGAATACAACAGCAAAATGATTGAAGAAGCGGATCCAAAACTCAAATCACTTATGCAGATTCCTGGTCTTCTTTCACAAAATTCAAATGGCAGATATTGATCCAAATTCAAATCAGTGCATGCTGATAACACTGCATTCACTACTCCTTTTTATAACACTAAATGCAAATGCAATTTAAATATATGCTTTTTAAGACAAAATTCAACTATATATGTGCGTATTTCTTTTAAAAAATCCAACTTTGTGATCATACGTTATAGTTTTAACTACAGAGAAAGAATCGAATGCAATGAATATGATGTATCTGCTGGATAATATAGGAGAAAAAGAGAGAGAGAGAGAGAGGGAGAGTGTGTGTACGGGGAAGTGTCAAAGAAATTGACGCCGAGGCGAAAGGCTTCCCGGACAGCGGCGAAGGCCTCTTGTTCAGAAACATCACCGAAAACGTTGCCGAGAGGAGAAGCGCCGAAGCCGACGGAGCTGAGTTTGAGTCCAGTATTGCCCAATGGTCGGAGCTGCAACGTCTGAGCTGCTGCCATTGATGGAAATGTTAGGGTTTTGAAATCTCAAAGACAATGTTCTCAATCCTTCAGTAGGAAGATGACAAATGTATGTGGATCAGTCACGCTATTGATTTCCCCGGCAAAAAATAACAAATTTGTTTCGTTTTACTTGTCACATTTATACTCACGCCCATAATAATTAGTTCTGCTTTACTTATCACATTTTCACTCACGCCCATAAAGAAAAGCAATTAGTTCTGCTTTACTTGTCACAATTTCACTCACGCTCGTTAAAAAAAGCAATTATTGACATAACTATTTTAGCCTACTATCCTTATTAAATATTTACTATTATGTCTTAAAAATATTTTGGAGAATAAATAATTAAAGATAAGGATAAAATAAGAAAATAAATTTTATCTTCTATAGACATGTCAAAAGTAACAATTTAAAATGAAAATTCATTTTAGAAATAAGTGACAAATAAAAGTGAACGGACGGTGTACAAGAAAGAATCTTTGTTGTGGGACACTAATGGGCCTGGGCTATATTTGATTGGATTTAGCTCGGCCGGCTTACTGTTGAAGGTAATTTCACAGGCTCACTTGCACTTTTGTCCTATTAAACAAAGGCAAAACTTCACATATAGTCATTTTAGATCTCTTCTAACTAACTTCCTAGTCTAACTTTCAATATTTACATTCTATAGACAACAATTAGTGGTTACATGTATTTAGGAAGGAATTATATATTAAAAAAATATTTTAACAGAAATCAGAGATTAAAACGGAAAGGGATGACAATCAATGCCCATTATTTTCTCCAACTTCCCCCACAAAAATCTCTTTACATAACGGAGCATTAAAGCTCAATTAAGCGAATATGTAGCAGAGAAATTGTAAAAAAATGAGAAAAAAAAGATTAATAAGGAAAGGGATAACAATCAGTATCCAATATTTTCTCCAACTTCTCCATAATAATCTCTTTCCATATATGTATATGCATATGTATATAAAAATATTGATGAATTCTATGAAATTAATCCATATATATAGAGTACGCATGTATACATAAGACAATTATATGTGTATGTATACAAAATTAAAAAAAACAAAATACATATATTCATATAATTATATATAATTAAGGATATGCATATACAAAATACATATATATACAAAAATACAAACACACTGATAAAAATATACAAACAAATTCACTTTATGACAAAAAAAAATTAGAGATACAAAACAATTAAATGCATATGTACATACATATATACACAAATGCAGAACATATGTATATGCATAATGTATATATGAACCTACACATAACAAACGTATATACATATGTATATGTGTACCAACACATAACAAGCTTGCATACATATATAGTTATACAAAAATATACATATATACATCAAAAAACATACATCCAATACATTCATATGTATATAAAAATATATAAGTGAAAAAATATACAATGAATACCCTAATTAAAACTGCAAAAATAGGGGAAATGGAAGGAAATTAATATGATTAGATGAAGAAGAAGATAGGAAAACAAATATACACAACCTAAACGGATTACTCCAAAGGACATCGTGTGTGGATGTTTAGGGATTATAATTTCGCATAATAGGGGAAGATCTTTCTGAAATCTTCTTAAATATGATAATATATTCTTTTCAATGTTAATCAGCCACAAAACCAGCATATTAGGTGGGAGAGTATGTTTTTCTAATTTAATTTAAACTGATATATAGTCAACACAATTTGTATATGAGGGCCCACATAATTAACAACTTTTCTAACTACTTTTAACCATGTAAAGTAATTCTTTTAAACATTAACCATATGAGGTAATTATGAAGTTATTTTATCTATATTGTGTAATTTTTCCTTAAACAAATCTCATTTAAGGAGCTATTAATATTTTTTATCACAATTTTACTTAATTAGATAAAGTTCCATAAATTTCATTTTGTGATACTTATTTTAAGCCTTGATACATATCATTTGTGATACATTTTAAACTAATCGGTTAGTTAAATAAGGAAGTAACAGAATTGCATTTATTTAGGGGAGTAAATCATTGGAAAGAATCTCTAAAATAGAAAAAAAATCAAATTTAAAACTTTCCATCAGATCTTATATATATATATATATATATTGATACATATGTAGCACTGATTTTATCTGATACATATGTATGATACATATATCTCATATATTAGATTTCAAACATATGTATCATCCTTAAATTATGAGAAGGAGACACAAGTTCTTGATTGTATCAAATATGTTTATCTGATACATATGTCTGATGCATGTATACTTGGTATTTGTGATTGATACATTAATTCATTTTGATAAAATGATTTTGATACATAAAAATTGATGGACTTTGATATCAATAACAATACAGTTGTGTACATAGATATTCATATGTATCATAAACACGTACTAACCTACTAGATACATAGAAAATTTTGATAAATTTGTTACATGAGCATGTAGATGCATTCATATGTATCGTGAACAAAGAAAATACATTCTTTTTTACTATGATACACATGCACAGAGATACATTCACATGTTTCATGAACAAACACTTATAAGCTTCATATTACATATGAATTAGTCAACTATGATACATTGGCATACAAGTACATTCATATGTATCATGAACAAACAAATACATTCTTTTTTACTATGATACATATGCACAGTGATACATTCGTATGTATCGTGAAATTTATTTTAATGAATAGATCTTCTTCTCCATCTTCACACTTTCATTTTACAAAATCTCCATTAACACCATTACCCATTAACTCTCTCAACCTCCATTGAAAATCAACCAAATACACCAACAACTCCTTCACTTTCCACCATCTTCCCATCGTGAAACTGTATATCAAATTCAAAAAAATAAACGCGTCAATCAAGAATTAAGAATCAATTTTTCAGAACCCCATAGCAGAAAAGAAGAAAAACTGTGAACTATGCTCAGCAATGACTTTATCAGACTATTTTCTGTGTGTCACTCTATCTCTTAACAGCTCAACAAGAATAAAGTTTCTCCATTTCCGTTACAGCCAAGAAAAATTCCTTCTATTCAAAGTAATTTCAAGAACCGAAAGATTATAAAGTAGATTCCAAATGGAAATGCTTTTTGCTAATTCAACTCTACTTTCAGTTGAAATCGAAAGGGGAAAAGAGGGGGTGGGGGAAGAATGGACAAATGTCGTGCAAAAGAAAATTATGATGGGAGAGAGTAACCGAAATTTTTAGGGATGAGATTTTGAAAGATGAAATCCCGTTATTTTGGGCGACAATGGTGGAGTTGCCTGTGTTAGATATGTATCAAGAGCAATTTTCAATTTTTGGAATTTTCTATAATTTTTTAAATGGTAGGGAATTTTATGTATTAATGACCCTAATGTTTAAGAATTTGTGTAATTTATCCTTTTTAATTTACATCCCAAGTAACAAATAACTTTTTCGCATGGCATAAGTTTATATTTTTGTATCTTAATATTCCGCAAGTCATGCTCAAGCATGACTTTAGTTTCTAAAGAACTTATGCTCCACTAGGAATAAATTTGATTGAGCACTGACAAAAGTTAAAGACCAACTCATTTGAAAGACAAACATTAAAGATCAACCCATTTGAATCACAACCTACAATTTATGAATTTCACAGGGTGTCCTTTTTGGATACCACTATTTAAGAATTGTTGACATCAGTTTTATATTTTGTCTTTGTGGATCAAGGAGAAAAGGGGCTCGGCCGGAAGAGGAGTGTTCCATGAGAGAAGCAATTAGAAGGTTAACCTTTCATTGTACCTAGTTTTTTTAAATAATTATACGTCTACTCACGCTAGAATAATTTCAGTCATGCAATGTCGACCGTTCAAACAAAAATGATTGAAGTCATGCAAAAATAAACTTAGGCAATGAATGAACTTCAGCCATATAAAATTTTATCAAAACTAACTTCAAATAAATATTGTGTATCTGAAGTTATTCCGAAGTGGATAAATGTGCCAAAATTTTATTCCTTAATCTCAAATTATTTAGAGTATTCAAGTATATATAAATCATTTCTCATCTCCACTTTATTCCAATTTTATACCTCAATCTCAAAATTTATACGCATGCAATCTATTTTTCTTTTTTGTTTGTATATGGTGCTTTCGGGGAACTTTCATTATATTGCCACGACTTATTACTTAAAACACATTTTGTCAAATATATATATAGAATAGTATTAAGAATTAGGGGATGGATACATGAAAAGTCCCAAGGTGTTAAGGTTGTCAACAACATCACAGGTTGTCATTTGAAATGCTTGTTCATCTATAGACTTGGCACGTAGTAGTACTATTAATTATGGTGGATGATAGTCACAGATTAATCTTAAATCAGTCATAATTATCCCCCACGAACATAATAATACTTGTTAAAATGTTCTCCAGCTGCTATCAAGCTATATGTTAGGACATCACTTCATGAACCCACTAATGTTCGTCAACAACCTTCTTGTTTTGCAGCTACTTGACAGAGAGAAAAAAAGGATATGTTTTTTTTTCTCCACAGATTCTCCCAACGAATTTTGAGATTTTGTTTGGATTTTTTAGACCTAATTATTGTTAGTACTCAAATACACCGACATTTTAAAAATCTCTTCTTTTGCCTAAGCTGTTTTTCTATTCTGGAGTTATGACTTGTGATGTACATTTTTGTTATAGCTAAATCCCGTTTAACTGAGGCAGAAAAGGATTTATGTATGAATTTAACTGAATATGTCGTTTAAGCTCAAACTATGTATACATGTGCAAAGAATATTAAACCGTATAAGAATATAAAATATCAAATCATACGAGATGAGGGTGATCATAGGCTTGAAAAAACGTTCTTAGCAAGGGAAATATCTGAATTAAGTATTACTAGGACCTCATCTTTCTTCATTCTTAATTACAAAAGATATAAGGGGAAACTAGTACAGAAAAATTCTAAATTAATATGCTAAATTGAATTATCCACAAGATATTTAGCAAAGAAATTTTATTATGGCATATAATCGAAGGACTCATCATTAATGAATGAATCTCGGATTAATCAATATAATGTCTCCAACAGAGTCCAATTGCACTATGCTACCTAATGCACATCTGTACACCAAGACACCACGTATCCAAGTTAGAAGCTGGATGATTTTGTTTTTTTTTGTAGTTTTTTAGGTTTGGTCAAAATCTGATAAAATATATAGATATTTTATAATCTGTACTTTTGACTGGAAATTAACTTGTTATGCACACTCCAGTGAGAGGGAGAATTTTCCTCCTTTCACTAACAAGTCATTTATCAATATCATCAACAACAATAATAATAACATACATAGTGTATTATCATAAGTGGAGTCTAAAGAGTGTAGAATAAACATATGTCTTACTCATATCTTTTGTGGGGTAGAGTCTAGAGAGACTGTTTTTGATAGACCCTCAGCTCAAAACAATAAAATAAATGGATTACAAGAAAAACATGACACCAAAATAGTAAAGATAAAAAGTAAATAAAGTAATAATAGTACACTTATTAATATCCTTCTATCATTTAATCTGAGAGTAACACTAAGTTTGTTTCTTCTCAAGCTTTTAATGTCAAATTACGTAATTTATAGTAAAAACTTCTATCAAATTAAAAGTTTTAGCTCACTTAGCGGTTAAACCGACGTATAGAGGCAAGAATAATAGACTGCATTGAATGAAAACAAGATTAAATGATCACATAATTATGAACCAATTCTGAGGAAAACTAAACTTTTGAATACAGAAATACTTTTTCAAAGTATATCTGACATATGAAATTATCTCATGACATATTGAAATAACGTATTAAACTGACACTAGTAATTCTTTTCCACACCATGACACCAAAATACGTATCATAAGAAGAACTAAATGCTATAATAAGAAAAGTTGTAGAATATTTAGCAAATACGTGCACAACATATTTTCACTGGTATTAAATTAATAACGTTGCTGTGTCTCCCATGATAGAATAGGAGCTTTCCCAGTAATTTTAATATAATTTTAATACTTTTCCAACTTATATTTTTTGGTAGGTTAAGGTCGTACATGTGCTTAATTGGTAATTTTATTTTCCTTATTAGTAATTATTATAGTCAAATGTGCTTATCAAAGTCCCGCAAAATATGGAGGATGATCTTTTTTGGATCACGACATAGGTTGTGGGAACATTATGGGTAGTTGACGTAGCAGCCCACATTAAGAAAATTAAAAACTAAAATCCAAAAAGAAAAACGAAAAAGATACAGCTTTGTTGTATAAATTTCAATGGCTAGGTGGAAGAATAGGAAATATTATAGAAATACTAGTAACCCCAAAAGTCTTTAAAATTCTGAATAAGACAAAAAAACAGATTATTTAAATGTTAGCTTTCACCAGCTTAAAAGCTACCCATTAATATCTACTTGTATAATTTTAATGTTCACACAGGATGGTGTTGAAATATACTAATTATTACTAATATTCTATTGCCGCAGAAAATTAAATTAGCCGGTTCACATCAACAAGCCGGTCCGTGAAGAAAGAAGAAAAAGGAGATAGTGATACTTATAACAGTAGTATATATTTGAGGAACAAAA
Organism: Capsicum rhomboideum; assembly: GCA_031232105.1. NCBI lineage: Eukaryota > Viridiplantae > Streptophyta > Magnoliopsida > Solanales > Solanaceae > Capsicum > Capsicum rhomboideum. Next base: position 139,915,096 of record CP124719.1, on the reverse strand, counting down.
TTCATTAATGGTAACAAAAAGTCTCCAAGTTTAGAGGAGATTGACATTTGTAAAAGATTAGCTTTGTCCTCTTTACAGTAAGTCACTATTAATTCCTCTAATTCCTTTATATTCTACTCTTATGTATAGCCATTTCCACAATTTAATTTGCTTCTTTGATCTTTTTTCAGAATTTCTACACTTTGTTTCGGGATATTTGCAAGAAATTTGGAACTTGTAAGGTACAATTTTCACTTGAGCAAAAAAAGCTTTTAGCGACAATAAGTTAATTGCCGCCATTTGCTGGTAATTCTCAAGTCTATAAAGTCTAATATTACCGACAGTTGAACATTTGCTAGGATTGAATTCCTTTTTACTGGATCGATAGTATTGCGACTAAAACCTTTAGCAGTCTAAAATATAGCGGCAACTAGTCAATTGCCGGTGAAGGACCATTTTTGTTGTAGCGTATGTGCAGTTTCAGTGTCCATATTCTTGAAAACCTCGATAATTTTCACGAGTTTTTCCAACATTATAATCAAATATTGAACTTAGATTTGAATATATGTTTGTACTGTTGCAGGGAATGGAGTATTATGGCTTTAATCAGCAATGGCCTATTAGTTCATTTGATGAGCTAAGTGCAATAGCTTCATTTGGTGAGAATAATTTGCATGAATCTTTCATCTATCATGATCAGCCAATATTGGGCCATAAAAGGCCAATAGAATTGTCCCAAATTGTTGAAGAAAGGCCACTAAAGAATCCCAAAACAAGTCACAGCTGGAACAATAATAATTCCTATCATGAAAATGACCAAATATTGAGCTCACAATCTGTTGCTTCTCCCAATTACTCTCATTTGATCAATTCAAATAATTTCACTAACCAACAAGTTGTGACAATGAAGCCCAAAGAGGAAACAACTTTGTCATCCAGCAGTATAACTTTTACAGCTGATCATCACAACAATATGGTTTGTCAAGATTCTTTTGCCAATCAGAATTACATGTTTAAGGCTAATAATTCATGCCAAGGTGCTAATAAGAGTGCTAGCACTAATGGGAAATTAACACAAGCTCAAGATCACATCATTGCTGAGAGGAAAAGACGCGAAAAACTCAGCCAAAGATTCATTGCTTTATCTGCTCTAATTCCTGGACTCAAAAAGGTACAACACTTCTTTGTCAAGCTTGTGCATGAACATGTGTCTGGTACGATATATGAAAGTCATTTTTTAAAAATATTTTTCTGCGTATCAAACACAACCTATATAGAAGTAGTAGTATTAAAACTTTTATTTGATGAATAGATGGACAAGGCTTCAGTTCTTGGAGATGCAATAAAATACTTGAAACAACTCCAAGAGAGAGTGAAGACACTTGAAGAGCAAACAAAGAAAAAATCAGTGGAATCTGTTGTATTTGTCAAGAAATATGAACTTTATGGAGATGGTGAAAATTCTTCATCAGATGAAAACTTCTCAAGTGGTACTCTACAAATTGATGAGGCACTCCCAGAAATTGAAGCAAGAATATCTGATAAGGATGTATTAATTAGAATCCACTGTGAGAAAAGGAAAGGAATTGTTGAGAAAACAGTTGCTGCAATTGAGAAACTTCATCTATCAGTCATCAATACTTGTGCCTTGTCTTTTGGAACTTCTGCTCTTGACATTACTATAATTGCTCAGGTATATTATTGTTGTTTTGAGTTTAAGTAAAACATTTTTAAAATCAAGTCGTTTATAATGTACGTAATATAAATATGTCTGTATCACATACATTAATTTGTAATGTTAGAAATTAATCTGCTATCACACGTTAAATTGCGGATTGATAATGTTAGAAATTTTTTACTATGTGAATATAACTTAAAATCCTAGATTCTTAAAAAGGCTTAATTCCATGCAGATGGATGAGGAATTTGCAATGACAGTAAAGGATCTTGGCAAGAATTTGCGCTCAGCTCTCAAAATGGTTATATGAAGGGTGTGATCGATCGATCAACTTATCGTAATTTCCATTAAAGTGTTTGATATAACAGAAGTCACTCTACTGTTCTCTTTTTCCAATTTCTTGGATGTTTAGGCTTGTGATCAGTCAAATTCACCCTTTTTTCAAAACCATGTCCTTTGACGCTTTTTGCCGCGGGGGTTAATTTATTCATTTTGTAGGGAGGATTTTTTTTTTAACTTCTCTTTTTTGCATGGTTCAATTTGATAATTAACCATGTTCGATTGATCCACCTATTGTAAGGAGATAGTTGACCCCATGGCTTAGGCTTTTTTGTTTCTCTTTATTATACATATTTTTCCATGAGGAAGGTTGAGAAATTCAACGAATACAAGTGGTCGGAGAAAATGGACAATACAAGGTTTTACTTTTTTTTAGGGGTGAAAGAGGCAGACTGCAGGTTTTTTGTCATTAATTTGTCAATGTTTTAGACATCCTCTTGAATTATCTCTAATTTGGAGGGTCTCTTTTGTTGTTATGTAATGTCTTTTGGTTTATGATATGGAATAAAACCACATTATTATTGTCTATCTCCTACTTCTTTATATATATAAAGCTGATTCATGAATTCATAATGCCCTTTCCCCTTTTAAAGTAATTGTTGTATCTTGTTCTAGTTACCTCTAGAGAAAACGAAACATATAATTTGCGTCTAAGCTGTTGTTTTTCTCACTAGCTAATGGTGGAGTTAGAGTTTTAGTTACGAATTTGACATAATTCAGCAGCTTTGATCAAACTTTATATTTGTATTAAGTAAATCATTTAATACTTACAGATAATTTATTCAGAACCTAGAGTAAGTTACTATCTTTTTTGCAATTCAGAACCCATGAACTCAAAATTCTAGATCTGCCCCCTTTTTTTGGTAAAGTGAAAAGACAAACTAATTAATAAAGATCTTAAAATCATTCATTAGAAACATGACCTAAGTCCATTAGCTAAGAGAAAAAACTACATATCTTTAAGTATATACCTCAAGAGTATCGAAGCCTCTTTACAGTATGTCCTTTATTTGCTAAAAAATTGACATACACAATGATTCGTCTCTCTTCAGACATGTCTAATTATGGCCTTAGTGGTCTTCAACAAATATTTACAATCTCGTATAATAGATCTAAGCGGATGACATCATATATCCTCTTCATTGCTAAGCTACAATTAAGCAATCTATTTTCACTTGTACTACTTCATAATTCATTTGATTTGCAATGTTTCATTCTTATTTAATGTTCCACAATTCTATAATAAGACTTGAAGTAAGTTTTACCTTATTTAATGTACCACAATACTATTTCTCTACAAATGTTGTATGTAATATTCATGTATTCTTGCACATCAGTACATCACCAAACTATGCCTTGATTAGCTTTACTGAAAGTGGTTAATATAGCAAAATAAAAAATAAAAAGAAAGAAAATAAAATAAAATGAGGAGAGTTGAGTAGAGGTAAAGGTGAAAATTAATTGTTAATAATATTTTGATTTTCTAAACTGACAATTATATATTTTGGACCATTTATTTTTAATAAGGACGACAACTTATAAAGAAGACCAAAAGGAATACCAAACCAATATATATTTCGTAATTAGCACTTCAAATGTTTTTATGTTGTATATAATGTTAATTTCATAGCAAATTTAGCGGACTTTCAATCTAGTAATCGACTCTATAACTTCTTCAATAAAAGTTAGCTTTTTGATTGAATTTATATTAGACAAATCTTTTGTCATGCTGACTACAATTCGACGTATGCTTCAGCCGAAATTTGAACAGTAGTAGTGTATGTTTTTATATCTCATGTCTCGACTCTCCTCCATAAATTATACAAAGTCCAAAGGTTGAAGGTAATTTTTTTCTTAATTTGAATAAACTATTTTAAAACAACGTTTTCTTGTACTTTTTGCCATGCTAAATAATTAAGTAACCAGTATCTTGTGCTGATCAAACTTAACTTGCCAGATTTTGACAGCCAACAAATGGATATACAGTTTATTAATTAAAAAAACTAAAGAAACTTGATGAGATATTAACCCTTTACCATTATGCAGCTTAAAATAACCTTTTCAAACTATATAGCTAACTTGAACTTTAATAACTAGGAATAAAGTTGGTATAACAATAAGTCCCTACAAAAGATCGTAATCTTTCTTGACAAATCAAGATTCCACGACTTTTCTTTATGTAATGACAATTATTAGGTAGATAAATTAAGTTTGGAAAATAATTCTGATACGTACGTAGAAGTTGTTTTGGAGATTTTATTCATTTTAAGGGTTTTCAAAATTTCAGATTTTTTATTAAATATATAATAGGGCATGTTGTCATTCTTTTTGTCTTTTGTAGGCAAATGTTGAAAATAAAACAGATAATATTTGTAGTTGGTTTAGCTAATGACAATATTCAAGGCAATAATTGCACTTAGGCTTGAAAAACTTGTATTATTGTAGTTGTAATAATTAAGATCCTTTCTGATTTAAGTACTGTGTTTGATACGATCTACTATCTAACCAAACTGCTAAAAAACGATCAAATTGTTCAATATAAAATCACTTCCAAATTTTTTTTTTGGAAAACTTGCCTATGCAGAAAGAAACTAGTACTTTCTTCATTTTAATTTATTTGCCATAGTTTATAATTATAAATGTTTTTCATTAAAATAAATTAATTAAATATTTTTAAATACAGAAATATGTTGTTCTTTCTTTACTAAACTAATAAAAAAAGAGTATCATGAAATGAAGGGAATAGCCGGATTCTGATAAAAGAAATAATATAAAGTCGAATCGTATATAATATATTAGCAACAAATATATTTGATGTCATAAAAAAAGTCTTGCTAAAGCGATTCGACGTTTTTGATTTTGCTATTCTAATTTTGATCTCACAAAAATAGGGTAATCTTTATTTTTATGTATTTAGTTTCGTTTGTAATGTCGTTACAAGTGCATAGTGTGTGCATTACTCCATGAAAGAAAATTATGCTTAACAAAGTAGAGAGTTAAATTGTGAAAGAAAGATGAAATAAATCCTAAAAGAACCATTCTTTAAGCATTTACACTCGAGGGTATGTTAGGTATGGAGGATTTTCAAGTTTTTTTAAATATTTGATTGGTTAAATATTTTGAAAAATATCTTTTTAGGAATATAAGTTCATTAAAAACGAGAAATTTTTTTTAGTGATAATAAAGAAAACAAACTCTATAAGGTGACATTGCATATTACTCCCCCTGTCTCAATTTATGTAATGTAGTTTGACTTAACACAAATTTTAAGAAAGAAAAGAAGACTTTTGAAACTTGTGGTCTTTGTATGGCTGTAAATCATTTCATTTTAGGGTAAAGTGGATATTTTAAAACTAAATTATTACTTACTAAAAATGTATTATTCTTTTTGGGACTGACTAAAAGAAAATATAATATCATATAAATTGAGATAGAGGGAGAAATTAATATCCTTTCCACTTTCTAACAAACCTCATCCTCAGGTCATTTCCATAGCTTCCATCCCCACTCCACCACCCCACTCTTACCCCCTACCCTTAGTGGCGGATTCAAGATTTAGGAATCGACGATACGTGGGAGATTCGAACACGTATATTGATGTCCAAAGCTTTAAGATTCTGCTTGAAAATTAAAGTATCGAGCTATCTTTTTTATTTACTGAGTGTTTTTTTATGTCTTATATCGATTTTTATATAATTATACTTAATCTGCCTTAAATCTAACGGATGATGAAGTATCAAAAAAATGGTGATAGATCCGCCGCTACCTACCCTCATCCCTTATAGTATTTATATTTATAAATGATTCAGAATAATGTTTTATATTTATATACTAAATTTAAGAAAATAAGTAAGAAACCTCCAAAAATATCTTTTGTTACTGAAAACACTCCAGGACACATTCTAGAAGGTCAAAAGTAGCAAGCATTTTTTGTTAGAGAATTATTACCAAACGTTTATACGTGGCAGATTAAGAGAGCTTCGATTGAAACTAAACATATTCCATTTTGGCATTTTGTTATTTATTATTTATATATACTGCTGTACCTTTTACTATCACTTTTGACCAGATTCATTGGTCGGTCACTTTGAATTAGGTGGAAGTAATCAGGCTAGTATTATACTGCCATAATTTCAATAAAGTTATATAAGTGATTAATATAGGAAATATTTATACTATTATGGGCTATTTTTGTTTATTACAGTATTTAAACTATCTTATTTTTGAGATTGTAAATTTGATATCTTAAAAAAGCTTGTACGTAGATATTCTGACTTCTGATTAATCTAATATAGAAAATTTTCTTATATAATGATTGTGAAATAACTTAAGCTAATTTCAATATTCAATAATTTAATTTTATCAAATACTGTACTAAGGTTTATTTAGATTATATACTGATAATACAAGGCATTTTTAACATTAATCATTATCAATACAATCCTATCAATTATAACACGTCATTTAGCATTTTTGCCAAGTACAATTCATATTTGCCATAAAAAAGTTATTTATAATTAAATTTTAAAGAAGTTGCGTAATATTTCCTTACACTATCCATATAGTACAAAAGTTAATTAATTAAGCTCAGACTTTTATACATAAATAGTAAGGAAAAAATAATCAGATTGCAGTGAGTGCAGAACGATCGCTCAATGTTGGAAATTGAAGGTCGCAAGATCAAATCCAAACCCATTTAAGTTTGGGTTGGTTATTGATCCGCCAATTTATTAGCTCAATTTATGTCAACTCAACCCATTTCAACCCGTTAAAAATTGGGTTGTTGAGAAATCTTGTTAAAATATTTTAAAATAACTTTTTTTGTTAATTTGATATTTTATATAATCATAATAAAGAAAAGAATAATTTTATTCGGTACTAAAGATTTATAAAAGAACAAATAAAGTAATTAAAACTTAGTAAAAATTGGACGGGTTGAGTTATAACCTGTTACCTAATTCGTTTTGACCCAAATAAATTTAGGTCGGGTTGAATCTTGACCAGTTTTGACCCGTCCAAATTTGACCCAACCCACCCAATTATTACCCCTGCTGGAAATCATGTCGGTTTTGTGTATGGCTTTTTCGTTTATTGTTTATTAGATTTAATATTTTGTTATTCTGCTTAGTGCTAATCTTAACCTTTCAAAACTAAAAAGACGACACATAAATGAGTGTGCAAACATGTAGTAGCAGAGTTATTTGGGTTTTGATGGCCCATGTGTAGGATCAAATACTGTTGAATTCAGAATGTGTGTTCCAGCCCAATCAATAGAGCCACCTGATTGATGTGGATTTTCACAAACGGATTCAATATTGTGCACACTGCACAGAGCTGAGCCTGAGCCCCTTGTTCTAAGTTTTGGGCGTAAAAAAATTGAAAAAATAACATAAACATACACCTTAACTTATCATATTTACATAAATTTTCATTTTTATAAACTAATTACAAAAATTTCAACTAATTATATATCTTAATTGAATGTATCAGGAGCTAATTATGTATCTCAACAGACACAAAATTGGAAAAAATGTATCGGGAGCTAATTATGTATCTTTACAAAGGAAGAAATGTATCTTCGTTAGATGTATTATGTATCTCGACAGACCCAAAATCGGAAAAAATATATCGGGAGCTAATTATGTATCTTTACAAGGAAAAAAATGTATCTTCGTTGAATATATCGAACGCTAATTATATATCTTGACAGACCCAAATCGAGATTTTTCAGTAATTATGCAAAATATCGGGATTTTCTGTAATTAAGCTTCAAACTATCAGAATTTATGTTGTTTGCCCTAAAAAAATTAGGTGATGATATAATTTTTGAGTCTGTCGTGAAATTTTAGTCACTGTTAAAAAGTAGATGAGTTTGGGTTTTATTAGCAATTTATAGTTATAGTATGAGTATTTACCATACATAGCAACAGTTTGGGATGTCAGGCCAAAAAAAAAAAAAGAGTTGTCAGGCAACTATATTCATTGTATTCATACGTGAATTTAGGCTATACTGACAGATATCGCTTGTATCAATGAATACAGTTTGTACCAATAAATATAATCTTCATGTATATAAAGGTACAAAGAAAAAAAAAAGTACAGGAGGGGTGTACTCATTTGCTCTAGTTTCAAGCAAAGACTAGAAAACGAAAGAGAGAGAAAACAGTCTGTCTAGCTAGCAACTGAATTTCATGCTTTCAACCTTATACTTTCATTCCCTCAAGGGTCATTGAACTAGTTGAATGGAATTCCTTCCCTCTATGTAAAGATCTGAGACTGCGTACACTTTACCCTCCCCAGACCCAACTTTGTGGAAATACACTGGGTATGTTGTTGTATGTAAAGATCTGAGACTGCTAGTTGGTTGGTGACATTGATTTTCCGTAGGATTATATTCATTCGCTCTTGTATCACTTGTATGCATTCACTCTAATTTCATTTGTATTTGTGTGCGCATTTAAGCTGTATCAACAAATACTTTCACTTGTATTCTATTTTCTAAAATAAAATCTCATCAAAGATCACTCTTAAAATTCGTGAGAGTGGTTTTTCCGGTTATTTTAACCGTAAGAACCACCACTAGGACAAGAGGTTTCGTGGTGTAGTTGGTTATCACGTCAGTCTAACACACTGAAGGTCTCCGGTTCGAGTCCGGGCGAAGCCAATCTTTTTTTAAAAATTCCCCAAATCTGTCCGTCCCAAACGCCGTCGTATTGTTAATGCGCCGAACACGGAAAAAGGGTCCCACCATAAACAGCAGAAACTACTAGAAAATCCACGTCATTCACCCAGTTATATGAACCTCCCACATATGCTCCTCACTTCTCATTGGTTGATTAGTTCCACGTCATAATCTCTCGATTCTCCACCACGAATCTCCCACAAATATCAACCAAAAACAGTTTAACACATCACACACTTTTTCATTCTAATTATTTAAAAAATGAAACAAAAATAAGAAGAATCCATCTCTTAAGCATCACTTGAGATTTGAGCAATTTTCAATTCCAATTCCATAGAGATCATTCTCCTGTTTCCAGTTTCCCCTTGGAGTTTGTATGTTTTTATCAATGGATTTGAGACGACCATCGCATTATTTCTTGCCCATCTTTCTTCTCGTGATTTCTGTTCGGTTATCTCCATCTGCAGCTTCCTTCTCTACCAAAGATATCAATCCTCCTTATCCTAAAGCTATTTCTGTAAGTCATGAAACTTTTTTTTTAAAAAAATAATCTTTAGCTGTAATTATTTTTTCAATTAATGAGAGACAGGATTGATTTTGTAATTTAAGATTTTCTGGGTCTCACTCATGTGACACGCCGACCCAATTTGTAAAATTAATCTGATGGTTCATTTAATTAGTCATTACGCCTGTTTTCTTTCTGTACCACCGTGGCTCGACTAATTGCATGGATATCGTCCATCTCCCACCAGCAGCCTAGTGATTTTTGTCTTTGTTGGGATTTGAACATGAGATCGCTAGGCCACACCTTCATTACGCCTATGTTTCCTAAAGAATAATTGGATAAATGGGTGAATCTTCCTTCTTGGGTTATTATCCTAGCACAGATAATGAGAGGCAAAATTGATTTTGAATAATTAAGATTTTTTTGTATCTCATTGATCATATTAACATGAATTAGGTGTATAAAGTATTCCATTTTAGAGATATGTTCATTGTTAATCTGTTATTGTGATTTGTTTTGGTTTCGTTAGACTGATTATGCTATGTTAACAATGCAATAAGACAGATGTTTACACGGGAGATTTGGTTTATACAGTTTGTTTTTCATATTGAAGTTGGGATTTCTATTTGGAGTTTCTGACTGTTGGTTTATTTTCCTCCTTATTTTGTAGGACTTGAAGGAGTCAATTGTAAAGGGGTTAGGTTTCCAAGCCGAGGATTTCAAGATATCCGGGTTTGATTTGAGGGATGCTCTTGTGGGTAGGTCCGTATCCTATGAGTTTGATGTTGAAATTGATAATAAAGTTATTCCCTTGAAGCTTTTGGAGGATGTGAATAGATGGGAATTTGTAGATTTGCCCATTTTCCGGGTAGAGCGAGGTGAAGAAAACGGGTTGGTTGAAAGGAAGAGATTGGAGAATCAGGTGCCTGTTTTGGCGCCATTTACTTTGGCTGGTCCCATGGAGCTCTGGATCCAGGACGCCAAGGACATGAGAATTTCACTACCTGTAAGTGAAACCTTAGCTTGAATTTTGTATAATTCTGTACATTATGTTGGAAGTGTTTTATTATGAACTTTAGTACCTTAGGATGCATGGAATTCCTATGGATGTTTAGTTTCTAGGGGTTCTCCTGTCGTGTTCCTTTTCTTCTGGTGTTTCAAGAGAGTCCGTTATTGCTGTTTACCCAGAAAATAGGGTCTTCTTTTGCTTAAATAGTTATGGAACGCCCCTCTGTTCAGACATATGCTTCTCCGAGCTTTTTGCTGGAAAGTAGTTTCTCATTGACAGTCTTCCATTGTTTCATGTGCAACTATGCTCTCTTGCTCCTGTTGATAAGCATTGATCATGTTGTCTAGGACCTTGGTTGTTGTAGGTTTTATTGGATAGAAAACTGTGTTCCTGTCTTGTTGGTCGATTTAGCTGAATTACTTTGAGTACGTTAGGTTGACGTTTGTTCATTTGTATTTGTCCTTGGGAATAGAGTCACTATACTGAAATCATTCCCTTGAAGTTGGGTTAACTATCCAAAGTCCACTTACATTGGCTTACTGAGAGTCGGTGTTGATGTGGTGTTTGTCTTTCTTCAGTGAGTTGTCAGCACTATCACTTGTCTATTAATGTGAAAGTGCTTTTAAGTTATAAACGTTCTATTCCTATTTTCTTGCTAATTTTCATGTAACTGATTTACTTTGCATCTGTTATCCGCAATGAATTGCAGCATGATGTGGATGCTGGGGAGCTGAGGAAAGTGATCTTAGCCGATGGTGCTGTCGTTACAGTTAAGGGTGCCAGATCTGTTAGCCTGCGCCACCCTGTAGAACTTCCACTGCCCTTCAACAGAACGACAAATGAATTTGCCTCTGGTCTGTTGGCATTGGCTGAATATTTACGTCAAGCTTCTCTTGCTCAAGGGGAACCGCTCCTCTCACTTCGAATTGTTGGTCCTACATCTCTTACATCCCCCACCTCACCATCTTCCCCTTCTGCAAACAGACTTAAGCTTAAACGGCTTGCACCTGGTCTTGTTGAGTTGTCATCTGTGTCAAAATTGAAAGCCATGAACGCCATCTCCACCATCGATCTCCAGGGAGAAGCTACTGCACTTCTTTCACCCAATCAATTCACTACATTGTGGCCTGTTACATCTATCAATGGTTCAAACTCGAACTTGCTTGGTTTTGAGGCCTTGCTTTCAAATGTACTGGGTCCTAAAGCAGGTGAAAAGGGTTCTTTCAAGTTGCTGAAGGCAGATGTATCAGCTCAGACTTTTGTGAAGATTGGTTTTGGAGTTGAGAAGAAGTTGAAGGAAGGAGATGGGTTCAATTTGGAGGGTTATCCAGAGTGGAGAACTAAGCCTGAAACTGTAAGGATGCATTTTGAAGTTCTGGCAAAGGTAGATGGTGACAAAGTTGTGCCAGAGAGAATCGTGCAGGTTGATCCGATAACTATCGAGGATACAGTGGCACCCAGTGTGCAATTGGGCAATGTCTCGATGTCAAAGATTCCAATTGTTCACCAACCTCCGAATCCATTCACCTTGTGAACTCCTTAGACGGGCGAGATTTGTGTTTGAGCAAAATTGTATAGATAAAACAGCCCTCTACTTTTGTCCTCTGTTTTTATAGTATTATATACTTCAGGTGCGAAGAGACCTGACTCTCTAACAATTCATCAAAGAAGTATCAGGAATATATGCCAGATCTTTTTGGTAATCTCTGCATTTTTTTAGATTCTTTTCATGTAGTGTTGAAAGATAACCGATTTAACATGAGAATGCTTTCCATCAGGCGGAACACACGAGTTTGTTCTTTTTTTATTCTCTTATACCAAAACTAGCAAATCACATGAAACTTACATTTCGAATAATATTCATTTCAGAGCAAGAAAATTGAGAAACTTTTTATTAGCATAGTACTTGAAAGACAGCCATTACATTTCTAATATTTACCAATCAGAAAAAGTATTACTGAATTTGAAACTCAATAGTCAATACTAATTCCTGATGAAGGAAATTCCTTTCTGAATGCTCTCAGCAAGCTCTTTCTTTGCCTTCTGCAGTCCAATCCTGTAGGAAATTACTCAATCAGAGAACTAATTTATCTAATACCCCGAAGAATTGCAGGTCAAGCCTAGCGTACTTACCTCTCATACTCGTTTAGGGGACCAAGTTGATAAACTTCTTCAGCTCCCATACGACCAAGTCGTACTTTGGAGGCAAAGAAAGGGAGTTCTGTTACCTGTGTCAAAATTTTTCTTGGTCAGTCAGGGAAATTTGACAGAAGAAAACAAGTAGGCTTGGTAGGACTTTTGCACTAATGTCTAACCTTCTGCTCTTGATCGGCTATAAAGGGGGCAGCCAATAAGTTCGAGAAAGTACCTGAGAAGCTACAAAAGCACAAGCAACCACACCGGCATCTCCTCTTAAGCCCTTGAGGCAAGCATCTGCAAATTTTACAGCAGCGTAGGCCTGTAGGTATCCCATTAGATTCAGTTAGACTCGATATGCCTATATTCGATGTTCATAAAGTATTAATTGAAATAATTAAAGGAGTAATTCTAACCATAGATAGAGTTGCAGATCCAGCCCCTTTTTTTGCCTGCAAACATAATAATTCTTGAGGTTACAAATGACAGTTCAATTCTGGTTCAAGAAACCATCAGTATATGCTGAATTGCAAGTAGTGCACCCGCTATGCTAGATGGTAGTCGCACAATACCTCAACAACCTCTGTTCCTCCATCTTGAATGCGCTTAGTCAAATATTCAGTCTCCTCCTGTGTGAAGGAGCAAGGAGGGTTGACCTACAATGTGTTACAAAGTTCAAAATATCAGTATCAGAGGAGATTTCAGGCTGCTGGAAAGTTTCTCTTTGTATCTCTGCTAAAATATAAATTTGTTAAGACCTGTGAGAGAAGAGGTAAAATTGTCACCCCAGCATGACCTCCAACAACAGGAACTTCTACTTCCCTAGGATCTAGTCCCAAAACTTCTGCCTGTAAGGACCTCAATCAGAAACGAAGGAGAAGAAAAGAGAAAAAAAAGGTCCAGTAGTGACAGAAGTGTCTGATGAAATTTTATAAGCACAAAAATTGTATGAAAAACAAACCCAAGAGTCTTAGGAAGGATTAGATATTTACAGTTAGCTGATATAGAGGACATAAATAAATAAACAGCTAAGTCGAGCTAAGTTAATGAAGGTCAAGGAGAACACGACAATGTTAAAAAAAAAAAAGTGGTATGTTGGGAAACATCAAACACTTACAACAAAAGTGTTGGCTCTCACGACATCTAGTGAGGTAACTCCAAGAAGCTTCTTTGGATCATAAGTACCTGCTTTCTTGAAAACTTCAGCTGCAATAGGAACTGTGGAGTTCACTGGATTACTAATCAAATTAACAACAGCATTAGGGCAGCACTTTGCAATTCCTTCACAGAGGGTCCTCACAATCCCCGCATTAATCTTAAAAAGATCATCTCTCGTCATTCCTGGTTTTCTTGGAATGCCAGCAGGTATAATCACAAGTTCCATTCCTGTAAGCGCACCCTCAAGCTCACTTTGCCCCAGAAAACCCCTCACCTAAATACACAACGAAGAAATTAGTCACTTTGCTCATTATAACAGTAAAGTCATAAAACTAATTCTCATCACGTATATAAACTTAACCACTGTAACAGTAAAGAAGCAAAACTATTTTTTCTCGTGTTCAAGTAACTAAACTTTAGCCACTATAACAATAAAGTCACAATCGACGAAACAAAAAGTGAAGATTTTGCTAAAAAGACTCACAACAGCACCAGTGTCCATGTGGCTGATATCAGCAGTAACACCAGGAGCATTAACAACATCATAGAGATGAAGAACTGAGACTAAAGGGTTCATCTTCATCAACATTGCAAGTGGCTGTCCTATTCCTCCAGCAGCACCCAATATAGCAACCTTGAATCCAGCCGCCCCACCTTTTGCTCTGCAATTTGTTCTTCCCAAAATAGAGCCATCTCCCACCTTTATGTACATGGCCAAAACAACAGTTTTAAGTATCATAATTTTGTTCAAGTCACAATTTCATGAATTCACAATATAGCAGGGTCCGGGAAAGGGTTGGACCACAAGAGACTATTGTACGCAACCTTATCTTGCGTTTCTACCAGAGACTGTGTCAAGAATTCACAATATATTAAAATTAAAAATTCATTCAACTGAAGGCCTTATGAACAGACCTGGGGATTTGAAGGGTAAAGATGAGCTGAAATTCTGGCAATACGTTGGTGAACTTCTGAACCTGATGGCTGCATCTTCCTAATTCTTTGGAATGAAAGAGAATTTTGTGTCTTGTGTGTTTCTAATTAGGAACTAGTAGCAGTAACGATATTTCAACTCTTTTTTAAAACGGGAAAAAATATGCTGTGTGGATAAAATGGGAATAATATAAGGTGAATGGTGAAGGAAAGATAATTGGAATTTCTGGGGGTGGCTTTATTTATTTTTTTTTTAATATTTTTGTTTCTGTCGGACTTTTTTTGTGGAAAACAATTTTTCTCAAGATTTATCCCTATGCTATAATGTTTGTGGCATACAAAAATCTGTTTTTTCCCCCTAACTTGAAGCTATAATTTCTTTGGCTCTTAGTACGCCTGGATGACTCTCAAGTCTCAATCAGTATTGCTTCTTTAAGTTATTCTTCTTTCATTTTTTTGGGTAAGGATAATGGGTGAATCAATTACAAGAAGCGCAAGATAGAAGCATCAAAGATTAAGTGATGCAAGCTCGAGTTACTTTATTAGTACATTGTTTCTTTGGCGATAAGATGTGTGACGCATAGACAGATATGTCCTTGACCTAATGACTTTGGGTGTAATTTACATTCAAATACTTGATGATTCACGGAATTTTGCAATTCATATCCAAGGCAACTTGAATGTCTTCATTGTTAATGACATAGAATAGATTTTGATTGAAATGTTCTTTTAAGTATGTTGGATGTTGTTGCGAACTTAATAAATGTTTTTTATAAAATCGTTCTCACCGATTATAATCTATTTATGATTACTACCGAGCAAAAATATATTTTTTTTGAACTAACAATAGTCACATGCTTCTGTTATAGAAGTGTTCAAATTAAAGATTAAACTTTCAAATATCATTTAATTTACTTCCATAATCAGAATCATTTTATAGTGTATACAAAATTAGTTTCACCCCGAACCATTTTGTTCCTCACATGGAGGCCATGCATGAATAATCTGCTAGAGAATAGTATAAGCTAAAATTTCATAAAACATGGTAATATAGATGGGTTTCAACAATTACAGCACGTGTCGAAGTTTACAAAACTATAGCTGTGTTGAGTAGTTATATGTACTAGGTATGTTTGTAATGTAATTTTTCCATACTATAATTTAGTTGGGCCGCAGACAAATGGGCCTAAATTCTGTTTGTAATCTTTGGTCCAGTCAAATAAGTGAAACTCTTGGTTATATTTGAGAAGAAATCTCATAATCACCACCACCGCCTCCTCCTCCTCCTTCTAGTGGAGGTGTGGAGGTTTGGAGGGGGGGAGGGGGGGAGGGAGCGATGTACTTTCTCCAATTTGTGTTATGGATGACTGTATTTTTTAATTTAACTACGATATAATAAGTGTGAGTCTCTTGACATGTCAAAGGTATTTCGATAATCGGTAGTACTTATTTTCATTTTATCAGAACTACGATGAGATAACATTTAAACCCTAAACCATACATTTTAAATCTTGAACAGCATAAAACCTTAATTGGACTAATTTGTTAAATACTAGTATACTGGTACACTATATTGATTTATATGATTTTAAAGGTTTGTATATTGAAAATAAAAGTGGCTACAATAAATTTATTTCAAAAGTCTAATGAGCCATTTTAATAAGTCCTAACCAACACACACATGCATCGAATCTTTTGATTTCAGGAATAATGATCATCTTGTCTATCTATACCCAAGATTTTGATGCATTAACTATACTTAAAAAGTTATACTTTTTCCTACTAAAATATAAGGCATTGCCAATAGTTTATTCATACCAACCACGTACCTTTTGTCCCTTAATGATAAGTCAATTATGTGTTACGTTTTATTAGGCTCTTCACAAAACTAAACACCCACCAGGCCACTAGCATTCATTAGTTTTCTTTTCCTTTTATTATTATTTTCTATTTAGACCGTGCATTTTTCTCATATCAATAACGTCAGAGGAGAATTCAGAATTTGAGCTTGATGAGTGCACACCTATATTTAAATATAGTAATTAATAGTGTCAAAGTTTGATATACAGTTCTTTGAAAACTTATTAACTACGGTATTTTATAAGCAAAATTCTAATATTATTGAATATCATTAATTAGATTTAATATGACAAAAGTGTGTTATCCACCGTACTTGAATTTGATGCACTTTTATATTTTGAATAATAATAGAAAGTTTTTGAAAAATATGAAATCCGAGAGATTTGTTTGCTAGATGGTTGCTAGGGGAAAACGTTTGATTTAAGCCTATTTCAAACTTTAAATTGCTAATTTTTTAAATAAAAAATAAGTCAATGATTAAAAGATAAAAATAATATAAACATTATAAATATAAGATAGGGCGAATATCTACCTTTTGAAGTTGGAGGGGAGCTTGTATTTTTGAAATAAAAGAAAAAATTCGTAAATAATGTCCACAATACATAAAAGAAAAAAGAAAAGATATCAAATAATTGACTACTAAGTAGGAAGTTTTTTTTTTTTAATCAAAGGATATAAATGTATGTATATATATATATATATATATATATATATATATATATATATTAGTTTACTTTTTTTGTTTAAAATCCAATCTAATTATAAAAATTATTGTACAGTGTGCAAAGATGAATATTAATCATGCATCTTCGATATTATTTTTTTAGCAAATCTTTATTTTTTTGTTAAGAAGAATTTCTTAAATACCATTTTTTTTTAATTGTAAACTTGAGATTAAGCCTATTTCAAACTTTAAATTGCTAATTTTTTAAATAAAAAATAAGTCAATGATTAAAATATAAAAATAATATAAACATTATAATCATAAGATAGGGAGAATATCTACCTTTTGAAGTTGGAGGGAAACTTGTATTTTGAAATAAAAGAAAAAATACATAAATAATGTCCACAATACATAAAAGAAAAAAGAAAAGATGTAAAATAATTGACTACTGAGTAAGAAGTTTTTTTTTTAATCAAAGGATATATATATACCATCTCGCTTGCCAAGTCGATTATTCTTGCGGGTGCACTACATCTATTTAACTAAACTTCCTCATATATATACAGATATACGAACTATATACACAGAGTTTTTCTCGAAGCTAGCCCGCCTCTGAATAACGTTAGAGTGTATTAAAGGATTATTTTGATTCGAATTTGTGACTCCACAATTTAAATCGTGATATATTGAACCATATTAATTTTTTTAAGAACAATTTTTGTGTGTTGAGATTTGGATAAATGTACAATTTCTTTCCCCAGCTTTTGCTTTTATGGTGACTAAAGACCACTATTCAAATGGATGCGTAGACGCAAAATATTCATAATATCAGTTAGGCATCAGATTCGAATTTGTTATTTATATTTTTCCATATTCTTTCTACTGACTTTTCATTATTTGTGGTGCTTTCATCCTTTCACTTCGATTGTGACGCTGCCGTAAGTCCTGCAAAAAAATGAAATTTGTTGATAACTCCACAATATGTCACAGTTAAAGAAATTACTTCCCGGTTATAAAGAATTATAAGCTGATTAAGAAAAATTACTAATTTGCTATTGAATTTTTTATTATTTGCTATTTGTTCAATCAACAATCAATAAAAGATTTCACTTGCTCCAATTGTTTGAATATCATTGTGGAAGTTTCACCTACCGTTCCGTTTTTCGTCTAAAGTAACACATGGTTTTCATGAAAATATGATCCAAAAAACAAGTCATCTAACATGAACTATAGCATTGACTTGTATGAAATAGATAGCAAAGAATGGAGCTAGAATCAAGAATTAAATTTTAAAATTATTAGTATTGAACCTATTACATTTTTAAAGCTATGGTTCATAGCTACTATTTATCACAATTATATTAATTTTTCATACAAATTTATATTTCACGCTAAAAGTTATAAATTTATTAAATCCGCAACTATAATTCTACATATGTCTCTGATTAAGAGAGAAGATTAATTAAAACGAATGTGTAGTTAGCACTCTTAGAAAGTGAAGATACAACGGCACTTATCTAGTGTCATTTGAAATAAATATCGAAAATCTTGTAAGTTGTGTATATCGTACGGGTTCATTGGCTCAATACATGAACACACATAGAAATATGCATATTAGACGCTAAATCTGCATTTGTTTTTTGCAAAGAATAACAAATCAAGTAATATTTCATACTTATTGATTTAAAATTCTGATCCGTTCATGCTAAGAAAACACACACATATAGTTTGAATTAAAAGAAATGCATTTGATAACAACCAAGAGTTTGAGTATATCTATGCACCTCAGTTAGTCATGTTGCAGGCTAAAGTTAGTGACTCAATAAAGTTGTAGAAACAAATCATCATGAGTAGAAAAGGTAGTAAATCGTAAGTAGTGAGTTATCACTTAGCATTTCCATTTACTTAAGTCCAAAAAGATAGGTAGCTAAACTGCAAAAGTCTTACTATTATTAGCATAAAGTTTCAAAACAATAAAAAAGTCCTAATGAAAAGAAAGGCCTCAGCTTAAAGAGCCGTGGGCAAGATTGATTTGTATACTGTATCTTTTTTTTTTTCCCCTCAAAGATGGCTGCTGTGAAGTCAAGCTTAGCGGCCATTATTTGTTTTGCAGTATGTCATCACTTTGTCGATCTGTCTGTTTTTTGTACTCATTACTCATCCTTTTCAACTCCATTATTACTTAAAAGGGACAAATATCTTATTTTCTACAGATAATACGAAGAAATAAGTACCTTGTACCTCCTAATTTCTTACTTAAGTCATGGGGTATGCATATAATGACAGATCCAACCATGAGTTTACGACTTTGATGAACCTAATGCATCGGGGTCAAACTTTATATTATATATAGATATGAACAGGGGCGGAGCTACCCTTTCTCCAGGGATTCATCCGAACCCCCTTCGACGAAAAATTATGCTATTTATACATAGTTAAAATTATATTTTATGTATATATAATAGATGTTAAACCTCCTTCGATTAGTTCGTACGTCTACTTCTGAACCCCCTTGTTGAAAATCCTGGCTCCGCCACTGAATATAAATATTATTAACTATACGTTTTAGAACTCATCTTCTTACTTCAGATCTTACATCATCTAAATTCTAAATTCTAAATTCTAAATTCTAAATTGGTCATCAAATGCATAGACATAAAATTGAAAATTTTCAAAAAGTATATGCATGTTATGTTTGCATACATTGAAAAAGAAGAAAAAAAGAAGAGCAGGTGTAGTGATAATTAATACGTGTTAACTTAAAATACACTGTTCCCATTTAGGAGCTACAATTTGAAAGTTTTTGGAAAGAAAGACTAGGATATTAATTATTGCTCTTAATATGTGGATGGTCTCTCCTAATTAGGATGTTTATGCCATAAACTGGGGGTGGGCATAAAAATCGAAAAACCAAAAAATCGTAGCGAACCGAATTAGTTCGGTTCTTCGGTTCGGTTTCGGGTTTTTTTTGGTAGTTCGGTTCATCGGTTCGGTGTTCGATTTAGGGGTAACGGTTCTTCAGTACACCGAAGAACCAAACTTAAAAGTTTTTTTTTTAATTTTCATGTAGCTCATGTTTGGCCCAAAACTTTTCAAGACCAAGCCTCAAAGCCCATACCCAATTACCCCATCAACATTTACCTTCCATCCTTATTACTTTTATATTTTCCTAATTTTTAATTTTAATTCTTAATATACTTATATTTCTAATTGTAATTCCTAAATTTTTTCACACAAATACTCCTAATTTGTAACTGTAATTCCTAAAAATTTTCACACAATACCACCATCGTATTGTGATATGAAAAATGGAGCACTACAATGATATGTATTTGAAGTTGTCCTCACTTGATAGTCTATTTATAATATTTTAGATTTTTTAATATCTTATATTTTGATTCGGTTCTCATTTTATTTTTTATTTTTCACTTTAAAAACGATTTAAAAACACCGAACTAAACCGAACCGAAGTTAAAAAAATCAAATCGAACCGAATTAGTTTGATTCGGTGCACACTTTTTCAAAATCGAAAACCGAAGAACTGAATCAAAATTTGATAAAACCGAACCGAAGAACCGAACGCCCACCCTACTCAACTCATAAGTCATAACGCCTTCTCCTCTTAAACACAAGAGTTCTAATAAATACTTTACGTTAATTTATTTCAAGATTATAGTGTCCATTGTGCTCCGCTCTTCTCATTCTTTTCAAATAAACCTCTTTTCTTAAATTTAGTTTCTTGTAAAATTACCTACCGATTAAAATATACTACTAGTGAAAAAAAAAAAAGATAAAATTTTTATTTTTCATTTTTCTATTACTAGTTCACTTCCAAATAGTATTTATTCCACTTGATTTGACGTTTGTTGATTGTTCAAGTCAGAGAGATGTACTAAAAACTTGAAATCCATAGAGTCGGCATAATATTTGACCAACATATGTAAAATACAAATCTTGCAAAATCTGCATGTGAATACAAAGAATCAGAAACTTCCTCATGGCCACCCTCTTCTTGAGAAAATATTCTCATACACGTCAAATATAGCCTGCCAAACTTTCTTCCCTATTCTTCCTACTAACCAAACAAACAAAAAAAATGTCAGCCAGTGGCTACTTTTTCCGGCCATGTCCAATTTTATTTCTATGTTTTTTCATCTTGATTACACCTTCTTATCAACAAGATGAACTCCTCCTCCTTATGCAATTTAAATCCACTCTGAAAACCAAACAAAGTTCACAACTTTTCGACACGTGGACACCTCAGAATAACATTTGTAACTTCACTGGAATTACCTGTGATTCTGCTAGCAAGTTGGTTAAAGAAATCAATCTTTCTGAACAGAACTTATCTGGGGTTGTCTCTTTTGATTCATTATGCTCTTTGCAATCACTAGAAAAACTCTCTCTTGGTTTTAACTTGTTGCATGGTAGAGTCAGTGATCACTTGAAAAACTGTACTAAGTTGCAGTATTTGGATTTGGGTAACAATCATTTTTCAGGTGAAGTTCCAAATTTGTCTTCTTTAAGCCAACTAGAGTTCTTGAATCTCAATAAGAGTGGATTCTCTGGTTCATTTCCTTGGAGTTCACTTGGAAATCTTACTAGTTTAACTTTCTTGAGCTTGGGTGACAATTTATTTGACAAGAGTCCATTCCCTCTTGAAATTTTGAATCTTGATAAGTTATATTGGCTTTATCTTACTAATACTAGTATTGAGGGTCAAATTCCAGAAGGTATTGGAAATCTCACTCTGCTTGAAAATCTTGAGCTATCATGTAATAACTTGTCAGGCAACATCCCAAATGGAATAACTAAACTTACTAAGCTTAAACAGCTTGAGCTCTATGTTAATAAACTCACAGGAAAGTTTCCTGTGGGATTTGGGACTCTCAGTAGCCTTGTCAATCTTGATGCTTCAACTAACAAACTTGAAGGTGATCTTTCAGAACTCAAGTCTTTGTCTCTTCTTGAGTCTTTGCAGCTATTTGAAAACCAGTTTTCTGGTGAGATTCCTGTTGAATTTGGAGATTTCAAGTTTCTTAAAGAACTTTCACTGTACACCAATATGTTTTCTGGTTCTCTTCCTCAAAAGATTGGCTCATGGGCTGAATTTCTGTACATTGATGTTTCTGAGAATTTGCTCAGTGGTCCAATACCACCTGATATGTGCAACAAAGGGAATATGACTGATCTTTTGCTGCTCCAGAACAAGTTCACTGGTGGGATACCTTCAAACTATGCTAACTGTTTGACATTGAAGCGTTTACGGGTTAGCAACAATTCACTTTCAGGGGTAGTCCCTAGTGGAATTTGGAGTTTGCCAGATTTGGGCATCATTGATCTCACATTGAATCAATTTGAAGGTCAAGTGACGTCAAATATTGGTGAAGCAAAATCTTTAGCACAGTTGTTCCTAGCCTACAATAGGTTCAATGGTCAATTACCACAGACAATATCAGAAGTTTCTTCATTAGTAGCCATCAATCTGAGCATGAATCAGTTCTCTGGTGATATTCCAGCAGCAATGGGTGAACTTAAGAAGCTTAATACTCTTCATTTAGAGTATAATTTGTTTTCTGGAAGTCTTCCAGATTCTATTGGATCATGTGTTTCTCTCAATGAAGTTAATCTTGCTGGCAATTCACTTTCTGGTGTCATTCCCGCAAGTCTTGGCTCTTTGCCCAACTTGAACTCTCTCAATCTATCTGATAACAGGCTCTCGGGTCAAATTCCAGTGACTCTTTCGACGTTAAGATTAAGCCTTCTTGATTTGTCAAACAACAGATTGAGTGGTAGCATACCAGATTCTTTATCAATAAAAGCTTTTAGTAGTAGTTTTTTGGGAAATCCAGATCTTTGTAGTGAGAATTTTGATAGTCTCAAGCCATGTTCATCAGATTCTCACAAATCTAGAGACCACAGGACAGTCATGTTGTGCTTGATAGCTGGGGTAGTTGTTCTTGTTCTGTCACTTACATGTTTCGTGTATGTGAAGTTTAAGCACAATAGTCAGGATATGCCTGTAAAGAGACTTGATTCTTGGGATATCAAACAGTTTCATGTATTGAGCTTTAGTGAAGATCAAGTCTTAAAGGCATTGAAGCAAGAAAATTTGATTGGCACAGGTGGTTCAGGGAATGTGTACAGATTAGTCTTGAATTGTGGAAAACAGTTAGCTGTGAAACACATTGTGAAATCCGATTCTAGTGACCAGAAAAGTTACCGTAGCAGCTCAGCCATACTGGTGAAGCAGAATGGAAGATCAAAGGAGTATGATGCTGAGGTGACCACGTTAAGTTCCATAAGGCATGTCAATGTTGTCAAATTGTACTGTAGCATCACAAGTGAGGACTCAAATATGCTGGTTTATGAATACTTACCTAATGGAAGCTTGTGGGACCGATTGCACACGTCTCAGAAAGTCAAGATGGATTGGTTGGTGAGATATGACATTGCATTAGGTGCTGCTCAGGGGCTCGAGTATCTGCATCACGGATATGACCGACCTGTGATCCACCGGGATGTCAAGTCTAGCAACATTTTGTTGGATGAACAGATGAAGCCCAAAATTGCTGATTTTGGACTTGCCAAAGTTTTGCATGTCAATGGGACTAAGGACTCTTCTCAGGTTGTAGCAGGGACGCATGGCTACATTGCTCCTGGTACCTATTTTTCTCTTCCCTTTTCCATTTCAATGTCACTTGAAAATAATTTTGGCAAATTCAAATTTTTGTTTTTTCTTGATTGTTTGGCTCAACAGAGTATGCTTACACAACCAAGGTGACTGAGAAAAGTGATGTCTATAGCTTCGGGGTGGTGCTGATGGAATTGGTGACTGGAAAGAAGCCAGTGGATGCGGAGTACGGGGAGAACAGTGACATAGTCCAATGGGTTTGTAGCAAGATAAGAAACAAAACTAGCATGATCGATTTGGTGGATTCAAGCATATTTGAGGGGTTCAAAGAAGATGCTGCTGAGGTTCTTAGAATTGCAGTTCATTGCACAGCTAGGACGCCAGCATTAAGACCTTCCATGAGGATGGTAGTTCATATGCTAGAAGAGGCCGAGCCTTGTAAGCTGAAAAATGTAGTTGTGAATTCACCGAATGAGAATAGCAGGAACAAGGACTTGCTAACTAATGGGAAGTCGTGATGTTGAACTATCTTGTTGAGAGCAGAGGAATTTTGCAGAATGTTGAACTTTGTTGCAAGCGCAGAAAGAATGCTTAGTGTACATATTGAAGAAAGAAATTGCTGCAATAGGCTGTCAAAAGTTTTCACAGTTAGATTAATAAATCTTCTTCTGGCATTAGCAAGTAGTAATGTATTTCACATCCAAATTAACTTATAGAAACTGAGCAGTTGATCATATTTTATATGAATAGACATGTTCTTATCAGAATTATTACTTGTTAGCTTCGCACCACTTTCGAAAGTACACTTAGCTAGTAAAAGAATGCTTCTTTGTGTGCTCCTATACATCCAGTGCGATCTCAAATGATAATCTTGTCAACAAAGAAGACAGAATTATGATTGACCTAATTTTGCACAATAATAATACTACCCTACAACCAATTTTATTTTTCTCTGGTTCAAAATAGTGTAATTTTGCATATCATCAATCAAGTCTCCACCATGATTGAAAATATGAGACAGAATATATGTGTAGCATCATTTTTCGTCAACTTTTCACTAAAATAGGAGATGGATCAATTGGTGAAAAGGATCCATCACATTTTTGAATTGTGGGTCACAACCAAGGGGGACTGCAACACAAAGCTTTGGCAGGGATGCCACATATATAAAATCATCCACAGTGAAGCATGACCATGATCGAAACAAAGGAAACTTAGACTTGCTGGTCTGTCAACTCTAGCAACGACCATACCTCTTGACAAGGTTCTGAATAACAAAGTTTTACTTTTACCATCAAATGCTAGAAAAAGAAATAGTGACAAGTATTCTATCAGGAATCAACATGTTTAAGGATCATATGCACACATGTATCACAATAGCTACTTTTAACAACACCAGAGTAACTGGTTTTTTGGGCAAATTAGAATATCAGACAACAGAAATGAAATGATATACAAAAAACTTATAACTACAAAATCAGACTTAAAAGACTTGGTAATCTGAAACCCCCAAATTTCTTCTCCTTCTCCTCTTGCTTTGATGATTGTCTCTTTCACTGTCACTACTGTCAGATTCTAAATCAGAACTAGAACTATCAAACTCACCTGATATAGACAGGCTTTTGTTCTTTCATGATAAGCCTTGACATGTTCTTTAAATACTCTCTTACATTTTCAGTTATCCCACCCAGACCAATGGAAGTAAAGAGTTTGATAGCAAACCTTGTATATTTTGGACTATCCTTTGGAAATATTGACACACAAGATTCTTGTATAATCGGATCATTAAGATGCTCGTTCAACAAACGGATGCCAAGCTGCTCTGCCAACTCCTTAAAAAAGATTTTGATAAATATACGAGAAGAAGATGTAGTGTCCTCTTCTGTCAGCCGAATATAAGCCAAAACATGCCAAGGCAGTGCATCAGTGGCGAGTAGATGAGCGAAAAACTTAGCCACATTGCGCAGCTTATTAGTTTCAAGACGGTGGATCATTGAGTATTGCTGCACAAAGCATTTATCAAAGTTCTCCTGGTAAACTTTGTTGATCATACAAAACAGCCGCCCAAGCAGTGAACTTCAGAGAGTAGTGGAAAGACAGGCGAGGCGTTTGCCTCTGCGCCGCCTTGCCCTTGAAACTTCAGAGAGGCAGTTAAACAGCAGGCCAACGCGCCGCCTTGGCCAACACCTAACGAAGGCAGGAGTTGGCACGCCTAACGAAGACAGGGCGTTGGCAAGGCGGTGCCTGAGGGTATTCCTGATGAAAAAATTCAGCCAAGTCCAAATCCAAATTGGGCAAGGATTGAGGTTATTTCCCACTATTATAAATACAACGCATTGTGAGGTTTGATCAATTTTTAGCAAACCACATGACGGATGAGAGAAAAACACCATTAGGTTTCTTTTCTTAATCATTAAATTACATGAACAACATCGTATTATATAATTTTGATTCAAGAATGAATGCTAAACCCCTTTGTTCTGGGTTACGGCTTTAGCATGATTGTTGCAGTAGACAATTGATCAATTTGTCAAGTTTATCATATTAGTTGTTCTTTTATTCTTGATTTTACTATTTTACTGCTTCTCGGCCAGTAGAATACATCTATATCCTCAACATGAACTCTAAAGAGGAATTGTGAGTTAGAACGAAGAATAAGGGAGTAAGAGACTTTGGGAACCGAAGAGCAAATTTGTGACTAGGATAGACATATACCTAGATCACCTTACTTAATTAAACGAAAAGCGCAATTACAGGAAGAACAAAGAAATTAGAACCTATAGCTCTAATACCATAAAGAAATTAGAACATCAATTTGTAGGAGAAATTTTCTCATTGATTTTTCATGTGTACAATGCTGTGTATAAATACAAGTATTTCTGCTAAAAGAAAATACTACTGTACACTTGTTTAATTCCTAATCGTTCAAGTATCTAATTATTGTAATTAGTTATATTCTACAGATTTTTCTAGAATATCTACCGCTGTCCTTTGTATCCATCCATCTGACGGTGTATATTTAATCCATCATGTTTTATTTAGTGATCCTGATCTTGCCACGTACCTTAGCTAATATCTTATGTTTTCCACAGCTGTCTTCAGACATAACTTTGGCTTTGAAATTCCTCTTCCTTTCCATTTCTCTTCTGTATTTCATCATCATCATCAATGGAGAGTTGGTGAGAATTGATTCTAACAAGAGTTCAGAAAACCTGATAGCATTCTCACAATAAATTCAGCAACTCAAGTGGAATAAAACTATCCAACTATCTGACTGATCTCCTGATTGAAGTTGGAAGTCCTTAAAGATTAAGTATAAAAGATGCACACTAAATTCTATAGACCATGCTCCTGCACAACACGTAAGGCCTCCAGACGCCCAACAACTTCTTTCATATATGGCCGTTTCTTTGATTGCTTCTGCACACACTGTACTGCAAGTTCTGTAATCTTATAACCATCAAGAGGATAAAAACCTGGCCCACTCTCAAGACTTTGGTGGACAAGTGAACGCCCAGATTCGAACTCTTTCGAGGCCCACGTATCAAATTCAAAATCACGTTCAGCCTTTGAAGGCTTTTTTTCCACAATAACTCTTTTGCTTATAAAATTTAAGAGCAAAACACCCAAGGCAAAAACATCAGACCTGACAGAGAACGAATCTGCAAAAAAATTGACAAATTACAAACATGGTTATAGGGAAAATCAAAAAGAAGCTCCAATAGGACAGGTAAAAGGAATAACAAACTTGACTCTCGACTACTAAAGCAAGCAGCGCATGATATATATATATATAGCGACACATCAAAAACTACAAGAATAAAATCAAACCACTAAACGAAACATAAAAAGAATATTTCATAGTGGAAATCAACAAGAAATATAATATATAAAAAATACTTTAACAACTATAAACTCTCCCCACTTCACATCTACAAGTTTTCTCACACCAGATAAAACCTAAATATTACTGGTTTGTGAGACTCAAGGATATATTCGTTTAAACTGCAGAGGAAAGGAATGGAAGAAAATAAAGGAGTGGAAGGATGATTCGTTTTAAACACAACAACAACGATATAGTGTAATCGAAACAAGTGAGGTAGTCTGGGGAAGGTAGGATGTACGCTGACCTTACCCCCTCCTCCCCCCAACCTTCGTGGGTAAAGAGGTTGTTTCTGATAGACACTCGGCACAACACCACATTACCAAAACAGGCTAGAAACAAAAAAAAATAACAGCAACAAAGTAGCGAGGTAGACACAGCCATTGAAGCATTCATTTTAAACACAAACTGTACAAATCATTTACCTCTTTTTCCTTCTCTTTTCTTCTACATCCCTTCATTTCAAACATAATGTCAACTTCTATTAAAACAAACAACTCTTTTGCTTATAAAATTTAAGAGCAAAACACCCTAGGCAAAAAAACGTGGGCACCTCAAGAAAAATTATTACTTTCAGTAGCATGTGAAAATGAAAATAACACGCGCATTCCTCCGCTATTCTACTGGGTATTTGTCTACCCGCAAAGGTACTGAGTACCGGGTAGCACTCTGTCCACCACACCATTTGATGCAACAATGAAAGTAACACTAATTCGCTAGTGTTATATTTGATGGAAACAAAGAAGAGAACTCGAGTCATACCAACACCATATTTTATGATCCATGTATCAATATAGCCACATTGACCAAATCTCATATCTGATTCATCGATTGTATTACCCAGAACTCCTCCAACTAGCATACCAAACTCAAACATAATTGGTGTGAAATTCTGGAGAGATGAAACACAAAATATGTTCAGTCAATTACTGAATACAACATAATAGAATCTTGACAACCAAAAATATTGATGCGCCGAACAAGCAGCAAACAACAAAATGCAATAGCCAAATTGTACCTGGTCAACCACAAAGTGATGTGGAGCAAAGTTGCGAATCAGGTATTTCCTATCATGCAGATATTTAAGCAAGCGAGCTAACGTAAGGGCTATCTTAACCCTCTGCAGCCAATTGAAGTCATCTGAACAAGCAAAGCAAAAAATTAATTGGAATGTAAACATCTCTCCTACTGATTCTCGGATAAGGAGATTCACTGCATGTGTCTCCTCCCCACATTTGTATTCTGGTTATAGCTACTTTGCCCTAGTAATGACTACAGATTCTTTGCTCAAAGGACTCACTATTCCCTTGGTTTGAACCCAAATATAGTTATAGCAAACATACTGAACAG
The DNA here is from genome assembly GCA_031232105.1 of Capsicum rhomboideum. Classification (NCBI taxonomy): domain Eukaryota; kingdom Viridiplantae; phylum Streptophyta; class Magnoliopsida; order Solanales; family Solanaceae; genus Capsicum; species Capsicum rhomboideum. The sequence continues at coordinate 139,886,286 of CP124719.1, read as the reverse complement.
CAGAAAATACATGATGTTTAATCTGTATAAGAGATGAGTAAATATAGATGTACGACTAGAGGCGCACCGCGAGTAATTAAGTTGTCCAACGTATCCTGTGGATTCAGATCATAAACGATCCCCAGGGTTTCTTCCTCGTGACAATACCCAATCACTTTCACTAAGTTAGGATTGCCCCTAATACTTGGAGCTTGCAAAAATTTCAGCTCATACTACAGAACCACAAACAAAGAAAACAGTCAGTCAAGGTAAGGAAGAGAGAGAATGAGCTTGCACGTACACATAGACACTAACACAGACCTCAAATCTTTCCAGTTGCATAATTGGTCGTCAGCTATATATTTATACACAATTTTATTACGATACAGAATCTTGACAGCGACATCCTTAGTGACTTCAGCTTGATCAGAACCAATGGGCATCTTCCCACGATAGAGCTTTCCTAAGTTGGTGACTCCAACAAGATTCTCTGGAGAAAATTGACTAGTAAACTGATGCAGGTTTTCTGATGTGAGTTGAAGAAGATCATTCTTCACGGGGCAATCCTCATCCGAGCGGAGGTCAAGAAGATCATTCTTAACGGGGCTTTTCTTTTGTATGCAAGGCAGATGGAAGCATCCTGTAAACAAGTGAGAAAGGAGCTGATTGCAATCCTTAATTAGCCAAATAAGCTATTCAGTTTCAAAAAAAGGATCATCTATTCCACAAACTGGAAGCACACAATCAAAGAATCACTTCATGAATCTCAAGCCTCACATGATGACTAGATGCTATTAGTAACTAGAGAAGCCTACAAATTCACTAGTTTCACGCAATCTATATGCCCTCATGACAAAGAATATACGCCAGATCACTCACACGCACAAAGAATGTCAAGTGTAACAAGTACCATGTCATAGACTTGCTCTTATTTTAAGTCACCACTAACTTAATGAATGGTCATTTTGGGTTTCAAAGGACTTTTCAAGCTGGTAATGTAGGATTAGGACCGGTAGAATGTTCATTTGGGTACAATTATTAATGGACCAAGCGTTCAAACTACACGGGATACCAGAAAATGTGGTTAGTTATAGGGATCCAATTTTTATTAGCAATACAAATTACAATTCGATATGCACACCAAAAAAAAATTTGCAAGAGCTTCCTTATAACCCCCAGTTTGAATCAGACAAAAATTTCAACGTAAAAATAAAATTGCAAACAACCGAAAATAATAATAATAAAAGAATTGCAATTCTATATACAGATCCACCAAACTAAATACGTAAAAGGAACGCAAAACCATAAAAAAGCAAACATATGGGCATGACCTAAAATTGAGATGTTTAAGATACCCACCAGCAAGGCACCCGCGAGGCATGATTCCAGTGAGAAGCCGTGAAATTTTCCAGAACACACTGCTAAATAAATAAAATTATTCTTCTTATTTACGAGTATAATTTTTTATAGAAGTGTAAATACATATTTTAAAAATATAAAATAGATAGAGTGTATAATTTCATTTACTGTAGTACAATAAGACACATAGATATAATGTATAATTTCTTAAGGGACGTTTGTGATTAATTCATTTTTTAAAAAATAATAGCATAAAAAATAATAGCATTTTATTCCTCTCCAAAATACACGGGAAGCCAGAGAATATTGTTAGTGATATAGGGATGCAATTTTTATTAGCAATACAAAAAATTACAATTCTATATACACACCAAAAAATTGCAAGAGCTTCCTTATAACCCCGCAGTTTGAATCAGACAAAATTTTCAAGGTATAATTAAATTTGCAAAGAGCCAAAAAATAATAAAAGAATTGCAATTCTGTATAGCCACCAAAAAATTGCAATTCTATATACCCATCAAAAAGTTGCAATTCTAAATATACTAGGGGTGATGACCCATGTCAGCACGGACCCAACATTGTGAAAGTCGAAAACAGTTTTTCTTGATAAACTTTTCTTACCAAATGTATTTGTTGATATACGATACCATTGAAATTTTATGCAGCTACAAATGCTAAATAGTCTGATAATTAAGTATGAAAAAAGCATAAGAACTTGGAAACTATTACCATACATTATCTGGAGCAAGAAACCATGCAATTAAGCACAGAGGATTAACGAAATAAAGATAATTTAACGGAGAATCTGGAAAAGTATTTTTGAACAGTGAAGTTAAGTATAAAAATTTTCCAGCAATTCCTGGTGAGTGATATCAAATATCTATTGAAATCAAAATTGGTATCAACTGAAATTATTGTCAATGTCCATAAGCATAAATACAAATTACACAATTCAAGAGTGAGAATAATGAAGTAACCAACTAAAAAATGGCTAACTAAATACATTTTGCCAGGACTCTTGAATTAAAAATAAATCATAAAAAAGCTGTGTAGTATATATGCAAGATAAGTGGGCTAATGATGCATATAGCTACTCCAATGCCAAATTTCATAGTGGGAAACTGGAATAAAGCTACTGTAATTCCCAATTTTATGCACACATTTTCTTGAGTGTAAACTTCTATGTAGCAGTGAGCATGCACCTAATTTGTCAGAATCTTAAAAACAAACTATCATTGCTGCAATCAGTCATCAATGTAGTCCATTAGTAGTCTAAATAGCCAAATGTTTCATGACATAAATGCCTCTTGATGATTGTCATACTTTCTCATGATGTGCTTCTGTATACTGGATCACTGACTAAGCTCCTATCAAATCATTTATCCCGATAGGTCCCTTGATTTCTTCTAACCTTAAAAACTTCAAATTCTCATCTATGCCAGGTGTTTATAGTCTTGCAACTAATGAGGAGGAGGTTAAGGAGAAGATTACGCTGCATGGAACACACATCATTGTTTGACAATATGTAAATAGCTCTCCTATGTATGATGTAAACAATATACTCCCCTTTCAAAATAAATGGTGTTTTTAACGCTGGCACACTCTTAAAAAAAATTACTCACTCAAGTTTAAAAGATCTAAACAGTAGAGAAAACAAAGGTCCACTCTTAAGAGGTCATTAGATGCAAAGAACCGAAGAGGGACATCGTTTCATAAAAAAATTAAAATGCTCAGGAGAGTCATTAGTTAATAGCCAAGAGTTCAACATCGGTGCTTCTACACATTTTAATGGTTGTTTACCTATGTTTATTAAAAATCATAGAAATCATGGAAGACATAGAAGTCGCTGAATCAATCTTCTTATTTTTTGATAGGTCCTTAATAGTTGCACTCAGACATACAATTCAAACAATAATTATCCAGTATTATTTGTTTTGTTGATTCGGTAATCGAGATGTTTAACATACTTTATATAGAGAGAGATGAAAAATATACTTTCCACGTTATCAAAAATATATTCCCGAACAAGATAAAGTTAAACAAAATTTCTAATTTTAAACTTAAAATTAATTTCTTTGGAAAGTATAAATGTTGTAAAGTTCCCAAAAAAATTCCTTTATTGTTAATTTTGTTATTGGTAGATAAAAAACATAGATAGAGTATATAAAAGAAAAATTAAAGGGTAAATAAATTAAAATAATCCTTTTTTTTTTATAATTTCTTAAGAGACATAGTGTATAATTTCTTTTAGTATATTGATGGACAAGACAAAAAATATAATATGTATAATTTTTTAAGGGACGTCTATAATTATGTAAATGTACATTTTATTTTGTTTCATTTTTTAAAAAATAGTATAGCATTTTATTCCTCTCCAAAATATTGTTTACCTATGTAATTTAAGAATAAGCCAAACCTATATAATTTGAGATGAGGCAAATGCCTCTTCCGAGGGCATCTAACAAGACTGAACCAACTATACAAAAGAGTAAACTACAATTGTCGGGGGATAAAAGTAGTACTTATATTTTTATACGATCGAATATGTTCATACCCTTTGAGGAAAGAATGAGAGAAATGATATTTTAGTCTTTTATAATTCTATTTTATTTGTAGTTTTATGTTCTTTGCTCAAGAGATCTTCATTTTTACATACGAGAAATTTTTATTTTTATACATAAGAAATCAAAAAATACTATTTTCTTCTATTCAATTTGTAAGATGATAGGATGATCTCATTTTCTCGAAAATAACAAATAAGCAACATATGAAGATGATGTTTTAAATATAATCTGCTACAGTGTAAATGTTACGGGTTTGAACCAACCCGGTAATGTATGGTTCAAACTCTTTATTCATTTTAAGAAATCAATTCACTATGTATATATTAATTTAATTAAAATCCAATGTGTAAAATAACTAAACTTCTTAACTCATTAAATTTTAGCTATACCTCGGACTTTTAGTTGTAAAGGTTATTTTCTCGAAAGAGTTTAATTACATCTAACGATTCATAATAAATGAAACTTGTTACTTAAAAAATAAGGCAGATAATTGTTACAATTGACACATTAAATTATATTGATAATATAAAATATTTCACAAGATGAAAAAGATGTAAAGGTCATCAACTTAGATCTATTATTAAAGATTGTCGATATTTGTTGAAGGTCAACTAGGTTGAGATTAGACATGTCTGGAATGAGACAAATTAGTGTGTCGATTTTCTTGCAAATGAAGGACACAATCATGAAGAAGTTTTGATACTTTCTAGTGTTTGAGTCATATACTTTTGGTACGTGGAATAAGATATGATATCATGGCAATGCAGGACTATTTTATCTTTCGTTTAGTTAGAAGTACTAATTAGTCTCAAGTTTATTTATTCCATCAATTATACTAAAATGAGAAAATCAGTTATTCCATATAAATGATCGAATAACTCATCCCGTAAGATAAGTTTTGTCTATACCATCCCCCTACAAACGATCAACACTACAAAAAAAGCTGACAAATTGCGAGGTTGTTAACCCCTGTAATAAGGTGTGCCGCAAATAATTGGGTGGGATTTTTAGAGAACCACAGCAAACAATTTGTGGCGGTCATTTTACAACGTCCGCTATTTGTTCTGACAATTTTCATAGTCCATTTTGCGGGGGTGGGGTGGGGTGGGGGTGGTTAACCTCGACACTTTTTCTCTTGCCAAATTTAATTCCATTTTGTTGATCCTCCGCAATTTTTTGACGAGATTTTAATATAATTAGTATAAATTACAGCTAATTAGTATGATTTTAATATAACTAATAACTAAACTTATACATTCACAATAATAATAATTAAACTAATAGAAATATTTTCATTAATAAAAAACAACAATACTCGGTAAATTGACAGCGGCATTGCGACGTCGTAAGTCCCGGGATGAGAATATTTTCAAAATGGTCTCTATATTTTCAAGTAGGCTTAAAATAGTCCCTTCCCTTGAATACTTTTTCCTTTTATGTTTATTATTAAACTTAATTATTATTGATGAATATTAATCTGCATTGAATTTTTTTATTTTTTTTTAAATTTATTATATTTATATAATTTAATAAATTTAGAATATATATTAATTAATTGTAATTAAATGTTAAAAATTCATATCACCATTGACCTTGAAGCGGTCTACAGAGTCTTGAGAGAAGTCTTATAGACATGTTAAGAGGCTAGAGATATTGTATCAGTGGCTTACATTAGGGTCATGAAAGACATACATGTATGGTGGAATCAAGACTCAAGTAAGAACAGTGGAAAGAGATTTGAAGCACTTTTAGTTGAGATGGAGTTGCACCACGGACCAATGTTTAGTCCATTTCTATTTGTCTTGATGATTGACGAATTGAGGCGGTATATTTTAGTGAAGTGTCATGCTGTATATTATTTACGGATAACATAGTAATAATAGATGAGACTTGTGACAAAGTTAATGTTAGGTTGGGAGTGTGGAGATAAACTTTAGAGTCTAAAAGTTTCAGGTTAAGCAGGACCAAAACAGAATATTTAGAGTGCATCAGTGATGCAACACATGAAACAAGCGTGAAAGTGAGCCTTTATACACATCTATCCCTAAGGGGCCGTTTGGTTGGAAACAAGTTATCCCGGAATTAATTATTCCTGGATTAGCTATCCCGGGATAAGTTATCCCATCATGTATATGGGATAACTTATCCCACTATGTATATGTGATAACTTATTACATCACTATGGTATAAATGGTGGGATAAATAATCCCGGGACTACCTAATACCTCCAACCAAACGCAGGATAAAATAATCCTTCATTTTATCCCGGAATTATTATACCTTATACCTCACACCAAACGACTCTTAATAGATGAACTTTTAAGTATTTTGGGTCTTAATCTAATAAAATGGGGAAATCGACTATGATGTCACACATCATATTGGTGCGACATGAATGAAATAGAGACTTGCCTCCGAAGTCCTTGTGAATAAAAGTACCACTTAAATTTAAAGGTAAGTTCTTAGAGGTGTTTCAATCGACTTTGTTGTACGGGGTAGAGTGTTGTTAAGTCAAAAACTCTCATGTTCAAAAGATGCAAGTTGCAGAAATGAGTATATTGGAATGTATGCAAGGACATATCGAAAGCGATAAGATTACGAATGAAAATATTCAAGACAAAGTGAGGGTGACTTCAATGGCGAATAAGATGAATAAAACGAGATGAGATGAAAAATCTTTTCCGTATTTCCATTATAAGAAAATCACTTTTTTAAAGAAATTATTTTCATAAAACATATTTCATAAAAATTGACCAGCTAAAAAAGAAAAAAAACAAGAAAAATAAAAACTGTACACCCGTCATCGCCATTACACTACCGATTATGTTGGTACAAAATAGCAAAAGAGCCCCTTTGCTGCTATGCATAAGCAATCCTCCCTTTCTTAGAGTATTTTGAAAATTCTCTGTCGAACTTCCAAGATATTTTCTTCTCCCTCTCCCCCCCCCCCCTTTTTCTACCAAATGACATTATTGACCACAGGTACGTTGTTATTTACGTGCATTCTTAACGTATATATTTAGCATTGATCATTTTTCTTTATTCTTCTTGAAACAAAATTGATACAAGAAACACTGGGGCGACGTTTAGATGGTTCGGATATGTGATAAGGAGATGCACACATGTCCCAATGCAGAGGTGTGAGAGGTTGGGTATGGATGGATTCAAGAGAGGTAGAAGTAGATTGAAGAGATATTGAGGTGGGGTGACGCCGTTGCAGCTTAAAGAGGACATGACCGTAGATAGGAAGATGTGGTGGACGCAAATTAGGGTAGAAGGTTAGTACATAGGAGTATGTACTTGCTAGTAGGTAGGAGTGTTGTCGTTACCAGTAGTCGTAGTGTTACGCTGGTAGCTTCTTGTTCTTGGGTTTTTGGTTGATTTCTATTGTTTTGGGTAGATCATTTTATGTGCTAGTAGTATTGTTGTGTTACTATCTGGTATTGTGTTACTCCTTGTTGTCTCTGGTACCTCTATTACAGTTTTTTCTAGATTATTTTCTCTTGAGCCACTGGTCTATAAAAAACAGCCTCTCTACCTCACCTCTAAGTAAGTGGGTACAAACTTCGTACACACTACCTTTTCCAGACTTCACTTTGTGGGAATATACCGGGTATGTTGTTGTTGTTGGAGCTTTATTAGTTGTGTTATTTACCCTTATGACCACATAGACATTTAGATCATCTGATTTAGAAATTTGGATACATAATCCAAGTCGAGAGTAGAGCTACAGGAAAAGCCGTCTGATGGAAACAACTTTCACGTTTTAATGTACGTAGAATACCGTAAGTAATGCAGAGTCTTATACTGAAATCAATTTTCCTTATTTCCTCGAACGTGCTGGTTGTTGTTAAACATACATCTATAAATTAGGTTTTTTTTGAGTCCATAATAAATTTCACTGGTCAATTTTAAGGTTGCAAATTCTTACAGTACGCTGACTGAAATTCCACAAGATCTTGAAACTATCCAACATTTCAGCAGAGCATGAACTTTTTCCTTCTAGCTTTGATCAAGAATGGGTTTCATAGAAGTATCTTTTAGTTGTAGGGCTAGTGGAGAAAACAGAGAGTTGTCAGTCTTCTGTGCAGTGCAGTTGTAGCCTGTTATAAAGTATTAGTGGTGGAGTTAAGTGTCACATTATCTCTTTTGCCCTATGAGAGAGGGATCAGATTATGGGAGTGGGAGAGAGGCTCTGACTTCAGCATAACTAATTCTTCCGATAGGAATTCACCCAAGCTGCATGACACTGGTTGATGTTCCATTCAGCTGTATCTATGGCTGGCTTAGCTGGGGATTGATTGGTGCATATATATCATATCTGTTGCTGATTGTATGTGCGGGCTGAACACCCCCGTTTGGTTCACTTCCACATCCTTGCTCAGAAATCTGGAATAGATTACTTTTACTTAGATTAAGGTCGAGGACATCTATGTGTGTGGTAAAAGTTCAATGTAAAATAACTTTTTGTGGTGCACACTTAAACAACAAGTGGAGAATACTCTCTAAATTAGTACCTTCTGCAATTCTGTATACTCTTGCTTCTACAGGGCAATCTTATTCATCAAGAAAATATAGAACTCTATAAAAGAGTGATACATTCAGGATCCTTATAATAAAAAAGAGAGAATATAACATTCAGGAGAAAATGTAGACTTGATATTAGCATACGTTTCATGAACACAGAAGAATTTGAAAGTGTAGATTTTACCTTTTGCTTTTGAATGCCTTTGAAACTCGTTTCAATTTGATTTTCTAGATTTGTTAGATCGTTGGTGCTGAATCCAGAAAGTTTTTCACCCAGAAGCTGCCTGTGGTTCATAGAAAAGGTATTAGTTAAATTATTTCTCCCTTAGTTTTTTAAAGTTTGATCTTAGACAATGAAATTTACACGTTTTATTTTTACTTTATAATTGCATGTTAAGCATGCTTACAACTTCGATTCATGCCCTGTAGCTAAGTAAAAGGTGATGTTCATCTTAATATTTACGATAGTACCTCAAGATGGCTTTTATTTGTTTGAAGTAAGACTAAGGAAAATATGAAAGTAAAAGAGCTGATTAAATGGGAGGTTTTGCAATTTCAAAGGGTATAGGTAAATGGAATCAACAATGCTATACATTTTGGCTTTTATCATACTCAACTTTTTTTTTCTGTTTCTGTTTCTTCCACATTTGCTGGTAGAATACATTTTGTATTTCCAACTACCAAGTAAAATATTCAAAATAATTGTACTACTTCAATCTTTCCAAGGCACTTCAGACCTTATAGGGATACCTTCTAGACCACAAATATTTCCAAATTCCATACTTTGTGTGGCAGTAGTTACTTCCTAAATTATGAGTGTAGCTACAGTTTTGTCTTGGCAAAAATGTGTAATGATTCACGAAGTTATCCTTGTGATCTAAATTAAGTAGATGTCAACCTCCAAAATTTGAGGTCGGGGTTTGAGTCATCAAGGAGACGAAAGTAGGGAAGGTCATTCTTGACAGTGGGAGAGGCTCGTGCTTATATATATGATTAAATATATCTCCACTATAATAATTTACCCTTTTAGATGAGCTGTTTCACATAATTCAACAAATTAAAAGCTATCCACTGCTCAATCTGTAGCGTGTAAAGGCATCATAATGCTTAGTCTATAGCCTATACAACAAAAGATCCTATGATGAGGCATGTAGAAGATATACCATTTAAATCAACTTACTTGTGATTTTCTTGCAAGTTATGCCGCTGCTGCCTCAAACTTGCTACTTCCCTTTGCCAAAACTAGCCAAAAAGCAAGGGAAAAAAGATTCAAAAAAGAGAAAGAAGTAGAAAAAAAAAGTAGAACGAAGTTTGTCATTACTAGTTTAACTTGATGAGTGCTAGATTAGGATGACAAGATGAAATAAAATAGAAGGCTTATTAATTCACAAGATGAAATCAGATTCACATTCCATCTATTTTCTTTACCTATGTTGCTCGAACTCTTCAAAAATGTTGATGGGTGCGTGTTGGGTCCTCCAAATATGGTGTGGCACCATTTTAGGAGAGTCCGAGCAACTTAGTACTTGACAAGATCAAATTCCTCCCAGGAACACATGAAACAAAGATATGAACTGGGTAAACAAAAATGGAAAAGAAATGTTTCTATTTCATCCAAATTAGTTGCTTTTTCTACATCCATATGATCTACTAAAGTAGATCGGTATTGACCATATAATAAAAGCAGATCTTGGTCCATAGAGTCCCAAGAAGGATAGTGCTTGGTGATTCAACTATTCAAGAAAACCATCCAAGGGTAGTGCTGTAAGTAATGCAGAGTGTTGTACTGAAATAAATTTTCCTGATTTCCTCGAACGTGTTGGTTGCTGTTAAACATACTTTTATAGCTAAAGTAGCTTTTTTTTAAGTTCATAATAAATTTCACTTGTCACTTTAAGGTTGCAAATGCTTAAAGTACATTGAATGAAATTCCACTAGATCTTGAAACACTATTCAACATTTCAGCAGAGCAACTCAGGCTTGATGAACTTTTTCCTTCTAGCTTGATCAATAATGGGTTTCAGAGACTTCAAGACTGCAAACATTCTCTTGAATGTAATAATACTTTTGGTTGGTCCGAAAATTTGGTTCTATGTCGCCGGTCATTTGCTTTGGTGACTTGTTCACTAGTAAGATGTTAATTACTTTCTTAATGATCCTGTACAGTGATGTGTGCGGGTGATTATAAAAGGTGCACTCTTGTTCCAAGGAGTAAAACTTTTTGCTATAGTGTAGTGTCTTAAGATCATCAATTTTTTAATTTTACATAATAATATTATTGCTAATTTTATATTGGTTGGGATTAAATCAAGTTAATAAGATGTTAGTCATTTATTTGCAATGCAATCTATTGGATGATGTTGCATAAAATTTTATTTATTAATATAAAGATGTGAATAGTTTACTTCAAAATTCTAAAGTATTCTGTATTATAGAATTGAGGGTTTCAACATGTATGCTTAAAGTCAATATAATTGAAACTAAGGGCATTCTAGACATTTTACTAATTAATTATCTACATGTCTTCACATTAGAAAGCCCACAACTTCATTTCTCGCATCTAAGACCATTAATGTTTCAATATCAATTAACATGACAAACTGTGTATGAATTTTGTTCCTCAAGAAGGGCTAATGCAGACATTGATTTTATTCTTGAAAAATTTTACTCTTTACTTAAGGGTGTCAACTGGGCCGGTTCAACCCGGAACCGGCCCATTTAGACCGGCCCATTTACCGACCGGACCGGACCGGACTGGACCCGGTATGGGTAATGGGCCTGGCGGTTTTTAAGTGGGCTGGGCCGGACACGGAATTGAAACCGGTGGACCGGCCCAGTTAGAAAACCGGACCGGGTCCACCGGTGCACCGGCCCGGCCCGGCCCGGCAAGATTTTTTTTTTTTTTTTTTTTTTAAAAAAAAATTTCTAGGCCGTTGGGCCCCAGCCTGCAAAGGCTGTTTTGGTCCGTTGAGGCCCAACGGCTATAATGCCGTTGGCCCAACGGCCAAAACAGCCTTTTAGGCTTAAATTTTTAAAAAAAAAAAAAAAATCAAATTTTTTTTTTCCTATAAATACATGTCATTTCAAAAAATATTTCCTACAATCTCAATTCTCATTCTCTTATTCTCTCTCAAATTTGCTAAAATTATCTCATAAAGTGTTCTATATATTTTATTATTTTGCAATTACAAATACTACGTTGAAGTTTCCAAAAGTACTCAATTGACCAACTTTCGAGTACTTCAAAAATTTGGTATTATCGTTCCATCTCTTACTTTTAATTTTTAATTAGTGTATTATTTGTTGAATATTTATTTGAATTTTTTTTGTGTTTTTTGAATAATTGTTAGTTTAATTGGTAATATGGATAAATTAAGGAAAGTCGGTAAAAGTGTTAGAAATCTTTGTCCCGGAAGTGGTAGTGGTAGTGGTAGTAAGAAACAAATTGGTTCCGGTAGAGGTAGTTCGAATGCTCGATATACTCGTGTGCCTCCGGTACCAATTAGCGAACCATTTGAGAATGAAATACGTGTAGGTGCTCACGATATGAATTATTTTGAGGCTCAAGAAAATTATGGTATAGAAGAAGAGAATGAAGTAGACTCTGTTGATTTAGATAAAAATGATGATGATGATGTTGCACCCGAATCTGGTAATGTTAATGTTCAATCTGAATCAGTTAATCTTCCTCCCCGGCCCCCTGTAAGATCTCGTAAACAAACTAGTGTTGTGTGGAATTTTTATACCCGAATAGAAGGAACCACTCAGGTTGAATGCGATCTTTGTCAGGTAAAATACGAGCATAAGACCGGGGGTAATAAGGGAGGTACGGGTCAGTTGTCGAGACATTTGAAGGAGAAACACCCAATAGAGCTAGCTCACGTAACTGGTGGTGAGACAGTTGGGGGCCCAAGTCAAACTAGATTGAACCCAAAAACCGGTCTATTAGTTAAGAATTATAACAAAATGAAGGATCGTGAAGAAATAGCCAAAATGATAGCTGTGGGTTGTTTGCCTTTCTCTTTTGCTTCTTCTGATACTTTTATTCATTATATTCAGGCAATTTATAATCCTATGTTTAAGGGTATTCCTAGAAGTACTTGTCGGTCCGATATTTTTAGACTCCATGCACAATATGTTTACTATTTATCTGCATTATTAAAAAATCTTTCGTGTAGAGTTTCTTTAACTTCTGATCTTGGTCGTGCTATTAATAAAAATGATTATTTAACAATTACTTGTCATTGGGTAGATAGTAATTTTGTTATGCAAAAACGTATTTTAGCATTTCTGTATGATGAAGACCGTAGACACACTGGAAAATTTATTGCTGAATCTATTACAAAAGTTGCAAGATATTATGGTATTGATCGCAAAGTTTTATGTATATCTTTTGATAATGCATCTAACAACAACGCTGCTATTGAGTTGTTAAAAACTGAACTTTCTCCACCGTTATCCGAAATATTTCATGTTAAGTGTGCTTGTCATATATATAATTTAATTGTAAAGGATGGTCTTGCTTTTTTTGAGCCTGCTATTGAAAAAGTTAGACTTGCAGTTGGCTTTATTCAAGGAAATAATAGAAAAATTAGACTTAGCGAATTTAAAAGAAAATGTCAGGAAAATGGACTTAGACCGAGATTAATGCCTGAAGAAATAGATGTGAGATGGAATTCTACGTATGATTTCTTAAATACTTGCAATATTTATAAAGTTCCTATTACTATGACTTTTAACCAATTTGCTAGTGATTTTCCCGATTGTATGTTACAAAATTCAGACTGGGCTGAAATTGATGATATTGTTAATTTTTTGCAAAAATTTTATCTAGCTACGGTTGAATTTTCTGGAGCTTATTATCCTACTGTTTGTAATATTTTAGCTTATTTAGCCGACATTTCTTTATTGCTTAACGAGTATAAGTCTAAACCAGGTTACAAATATGCTATTGAGGCAATGATTGATAAATTTAAAAAGTATTTTTTTCCGCTTCCCCCTATTTTCTTAGTTGGTGCTATAATAAATCCATGTATGAAATATAATACTATGTCAGAATTTACTTCTCTTATTTATTCTGCTTTAGGAGTAAAAGCTGATGAAGAACCTTCTTTGTATACGTCTATGTCTGATGCGAATAGTTACATGAACACATTATACAATCATTATGCTGATTTACTTGACAATGCTTTACCGTCACACATTACACCGACCCCCGCTCCTCATCCTTCTGAGGAACCATCATCTTCTAAAAGACAGGCACATAATATGCCTACTTATTGTGTTTCTGATCTATCTGTTTGGAATAGATTGCAGCCTTCATCGCATAGAACCGTAAGTCGGGAAGAGCTTAAGTATTATCTTATGCAGCCTACAGAGGATCCTAGAGGTAGAATCAACACGCTGGAATGGTGGAAGAATAATGAAAGACAATATCCTGTACTTTCAATGTTAGCTAGAGATATATTGAATGTTCCAATGTCAACCGTTGCATCAGAGAGCGCTTTTAGTCAAGGACGACAGCAGATTGGAGACAACCGACACACATTGGGAGGCAATCAAGTCCAATGCATGGCTTTAGTGCCATTGATTTTGACAATCCACAGCCAATTCCCATTAATGTTAACAGGCGTGAATTGGAAAAAATGATGAAAAATTTGTAGAATTTACAATTAATCAATTGAATTTTCATTTTTCAATTTAATTTTGTGAAATTAGTGAAATGTAATTGCAACCTTGTAACTTGTAAGTTTTCAAACATTTTGCAATCAATCAAATATTAAATTCATTTACTCTTTATATATTTTTTCCATTTAAAATTTAAATTGAATATCTTGTATGAATTCAATACTTTTAATATAATAGTATAAAAGTATATGTTGTTGAATATTGTATATACGTATGTATGTTCTTTAAAGTAGTATATATTGAATATATATATGTATGTATATTTTTTAAAATAGTATATATATGTATGTATATTCTTTAAAATAGTATATATTGAATGTATATATGTATGTATATTCTTTAAAGTAGTAGATATTGAATGTATATATGGAATGTATATATATGTATGTGTATTCTTTAAAGTAATATATATTGAATGTATATATGGAATGTATATATGGATGTTTATTCTTTAAAGTAGTATATATGGAATGTATATATGGATGTTTATTCTTTAAAGTAGTATATATTGAATGTATATATGTGTATGTTTATTCTTTAAAGTAGTATATATTGAATGTATATATGTGTATGTGTATTCTTTAAAGTAGTATATATGGAATGTATATATGTGTATGTTTATTCTTTAAAGTAGTATATATTGAATGTATATATGTGTATGTTTATTCTTTAAAATAGTATATATTGAATGTATATATGTGTATGTGTATTCTTTAAAGTAGTATCTATGGAATGTATATATTGAATGTACATACATATGTATGTTCTTTAAAGTAGTATATATTGAATGTACATACATATGTATGTTTTTTAAAGTAGTATATATTGAATGTATATATGTATGTATATTTTTTAAAATAGTATATATATGTATGTATATTCTTTAAAATAGTATATATTGAATGTATATATGGAATGTATATATATGTATGTGTATTCTTTAAAGTAATATATATTGAATGTATATATGGAATGTATATATATGTATGTGTATTCTTTAAAGTAATATATATTGAATGTATATATGGAATGTATATATGGATGTTTATTCTTTAAAGTAGTATATATTGAATGTATATATGTGTATGTTTATTCTTTAAAGTAGTATATATTGAATGTATATGTGTATGTTTATTCTTTAAAGTAGTATATATTGAATGTATATATGTGTATGTTTATTCTTTAAAGTCGTATTTTAAATAGTATATATATTGAATGTATATTAAAAAACAATCAAGGTTCAAAATACAATTTTTTTTAGTCGGGACCCGATAAACCGGCCCATTAACAGGTCAAAAAAATTAAATGGGCCGGTGCTGGGCCGTTTGGGGGAATTTTACTGTTCACCCCGGCCCGGCCCGGTAAGAAATGGGCCCGGCCCGTCACCGGCCCAAGACCGGGAAAAAAGATTGGACCGGGTCCGGGTTGGCCCGGCCCAGCCCAGTTGACACACTTATCTTTACTTGTCACTTTTTGACATGACACACCCATTAAGGAAATAATTATTGATATGACTATTTTACCATACTATCTCTATTAATTGATGTTTAGAGTAATATATCTTGAAAACGGTTTGGAGAATAAACAATTAATGCTAAGGGTAAAATAGAAAAAATTCTTTTGTCTTTTCTTGATATGTCAAAATGTCAAAAGTGACAAGTAAAAATGGAAATTCAATTAGGAAATTAGTGACAAGTAAAAGCGAACAGAGGGAATATTTGGTTTTCTCGCATTTATAACTAAGACTTTCCTATTAGTGACCATGTGTCGTAGATTATGACTTTTTATAATAGCATATTGTTAGCCTTCAAATGGTTAGATATATGTGAGAAATATGATATCTTGATTCAAGGTTAGTGCGTCTTACTGTTTTGCCATTTTTGTTCATTTTGAAGATATCCTGCTCTATATTCTTGATGCTTTTTTTTAAAAAAAATTAGTCACCCCATCATATGATGGAGGAGTTTAGGCTTGACTCCAATCTGTATATTCCCAAAAATTATAATTACACGGAGAAGGACATAAACCTTAGCCTCCATAACAATGTGAGTATTGAAATTATTCAATCTGATCCATTTTTGAAACCAACAAAACAGTTCAGCACTGAAGATACAACTCACAACATTAGAGACATATGAATTGACTTCTGGATAAGTCATACTATCATGTATCACATTTAGTATGACTATCATGTAAGGAGACCACCAACAGGCATGTTTGTCAAGTTCCATTGCAGGCATATGTATTCTTTTTTGTTCTGAATCTGAAATTGGAAATACCGTCTTGTTCTAACTTCATTGAAGCTCTAACTTTCAAAGGAAGAGAAACAGCTTCGTTGAAGATAGTGTATTCTTTCGATTCCTCACCTATATTAGCCAAGATATCAGCAGTACAATTACCTTCCCTGAGAATGTGCTTGCAGTTGTAATTTCCTATCGCGAGAGCTTGCCAGATTTGCTCAATAATGTGAGCTACTTGCCAAGGTGGTTTCATCTGTTTATTAATCATATTGATGATCAGGAGGGAATCAGATTCAACTTCAACATTGATCAACCCAAGTCTTGAGCATATTTTAATTCCTTTCAAAATGGCATACGCTTCTGCAACATTGTTACTACATTGTCCATAAGATTCTGCAAAAGCTTTGATCATTTCTCCTTTGTGATCTCTGATAATACCTCCACCACCTGCTGACCCTGGATTTCCTTTGCTGCATCCATCAATATTCAACTTGAACCATCCAACTTCAGGTCTCTCCCATCTGATTGCATGATATTCTTGATGCTTTGGTTTCTCTTCTTCTAAATTAAGGGCAAATTTTTCGTACTCTACTTCTGTACAATGATGAATGCTAAAAAGGACCTTTTTTCTGAAAGCTCACCACCAAAAATTTTCTTTTGGCTAGTTAGCTTTTGAGATCCAAATGGTGAATTTAGTACTTATTTTCTTAATGTTTTTTTCTTTGGGTGGCCAGCTTTCATGAGTCTTCTTTCACTTAAAGGTGTCAACTATGAAGGTAAAGATTAAAACTTTAACTATACTCTTAACATGCATATCTTGTTTTTCCATGAAAAATCCAAACTGTGATGCTCACCTCTATTTACAAGCACTTGTTTATTTTTGATTATTAGTTTAGTATGGTGAAGATTAAAACTTTACTAAAAGATTTCTTGAATTTATTGTGGGGTAAGCACTGACAACATTGATGTCCATGAAGAATAAAATGAGAGATGAATACCATGTGTTAGATGGATGAGATATAAATTATATTTATCCTTGTACTTGCTATCGTTGGTTTCAATTTCTATATCCAAGAGTAAAATCTGTGCCTACGTGTGTGAAACTTAAGTAAAAAAAGTGGCAGTCTTTATATTCAACTAGCTACATTTCGATCCTTTTTCCAATCACATATTTCTATGATTACGAATGATACATCTTCTCTACCTTTTGTAACAGGTCTCAATTTTATGGTCAACAATCAAAACAATTGAGACTATACATCGGCTAACCTTCAACACCATGTATCGCACTTTCTTATCATGTAAAAAAAAAGTGCACATAACTATCTTGTAAAACTCGACTCCTTAGCAAATACCATCAAACAGTTATTATATAAAAAAAATTATCTTTTTAACTTATGTACGTTTATATTTACGGTCATGCCTTATGATCAACGTCCATCATGTCGGGCCCATGCTGACGCGGGTCATACACCCTAGTTACGTAATCTAATTATTAGACAATTATTTTTATCATGATTTTATTTTTTATTTCTATCTAAATTTTTATATTATTTAAGCGAAAATAAAATCATAAAGGTCACTATTAATTAAAAATCATATTATCAATATTCTTAAAAATACAATGTATCTGTACTGATTAAAATATACTAGTAAAACATATACCCAAATACAATACAATTTGGCAAATTCAATTTTTTTGTTCTTTCTTCATTGTTTGGGACTACAGAATATGCTTACACAACCAAGGTGATCGATCGAGAAGAGTGATGTCTATAGCTTCGGGGTAGTGCTAATGGAATTGGTGAGCGGAAAGAAGCCAGTAGACTCAGAGAATCGGGAGAACCATGACATAGTCCAGTGTGTATGTTGCAAGATAACAAAATTATCATGATTGACTTGGTGGATCCAAGCATCTTTGAAGGGTTCGATGAAGATGATGTTTGAGGTTCTTAGAATTGCAGTTCATTGCACAGCTAGGACGCCAGCATTAAGACCTTCCATGAGGATGGTAAGTTGACAAAGTGTAGTTGTGAATTCACTCAATGAGGATGGCAAGAACAAGGACTTTCTAACTACTGGCAAGTCATGAGTTCTCGAGTTCTGGTTGAGAGCGGAGGAATTTTGCTGAATGTTGAACTCTTTTGCAAGCTTACGAAGAATATATGCTTAGTGTACATATGACACTCTTGAATAAAGAAATTGCCGAAATAGGCTGTCAAATGTTTTCACAGGTTAGTGTTAATAAATCTTCTTCTGGCATAGCAAGTAACGTATTTCACATCCAAATTACTTATAGAACTAAGCAGATTAAGTATGTTTTATATGAAAAGAAATGTTCTTATCAGAGTTATTAGCTTCGCACCAACTTCCTTCTTGTAGAAGTACACTTGGCTAGCAAAATAATGCCTCTCTGTGTGCTCCTATGCATTCAGTGCGCGTATTGTATTATCTCAAATATATTTTTGTTAAGAAAGAAGAAGGAATTATGATTACCTAATTTTGCCACAAGAGTAATACTACCCTAACACCAACTTTATTTTGTCTTGTTCAAAATAAATTAATTTTGCATATCATCAATCAAGTTTCTCCACCATTGTGTTTGAAACTATGCGATAGATAGAATATACAGATGTATAATGAATTGGTGTATTGTATGTTATAAACTGTCAGTATGATGAAAAGGATCTATCCCATTTTTGCATTATGGTTCACAACCAAGAAGGACTGCAACACAATACATGAATGTTTAAAATGAAGTATGAACATGATCAAAACAAAGGAAAGTTGATTAACTTGCTGGTCTGTCAACTCCAGCAACAACCAGGGGATCACATTCTATAACACCATACCACTTGACAAGGTTCTGAATAACAAGAACAACAAAGTTTTGCTTTTACCATCAAATGCTAGAAAAAGAAACACGACAGTCGACAAGTATTCTATCTGGAACCAACATATGTTTGAGGATCATATTCGCAAATGTATTACAATTGCTACTTTTAAACACAATTTATAGCATGAATGTTATGCAACATTAGGGATTTTACATCGTACAGTCTTCTCTAACAACAACAAGAGAGTGACTGGATTTGGTCATATTAGAATATTAGGTAACAGAAATGAAATGATTTACAAAAAACATTTGACAACAAAATCAGACTTAAAAAACTTGGTAATCCGAAAGCCCTAAGTTCTCCTCCTCCTCTTCCTTCGATGATCGTCTCTTTCACTGTCACTACTTTTAGATTCTGACTCAGGCGCCAAAGAGACAGGCTTTTGTTCTTTCATGATATGCGTTGACATGTTCTTTAAATACTCTCGCAGATTTTCAGTTATTCCACCTAGGCCAGTGGAAGTGAAGAAGTTGATTGCAAACCGCGTATTTTTTGGATTATCCTTCGGCAGTATTGACTCAAATGACTGTTGCATAATGGGGTCCTTAAGACGTTCATTCAACAAACGGATGCCAAGGTGCTCTGCCAAGTCCTGAAATAGGATTTTGATAAATATACGAGAAGATGAGGTAGTGTCCTCTTCTGTCAGACGTATATAAGCCAAAACATGCCAAGGCAGTGCATCAGTGGCGAGTAAATGAGCGAAAAACTTAGCCACATTGCGCAGCTTATTAGTTTCCAGACGGTGGATCATGGAGTATTGTTGCACCAAGCATTTATCAAAGTTCTCCTGGTAAACTTTGTTGATCATGCAAAACCGCTGCCCAAAATGTCCGTAGTAACGGAGATAAGTCCTCTCCTGACTGCAACACTCCAATAACATTATGCATAATTCCATCTCCTGACCAGGTTCTAGTTTGATTTTCAACAGTTTATGCCCTGCTTCCTCAAAATCAACACTTGACATAATCGTCTGGTAGATGGTCCTTCGAAGATTGATCAAGTTTGTCTCTGTCTCATCTTTTATTTCTGTTTTCTCTTCCTCCTCTTCTTCATCTGATTCTGCAACAGAATCTTCTTCTTTCTCAGATTCTTCACCTAGTATCTTCTTCTTTAATTCTTCATACTTCTTTTCGTTTTCTGCAAAGTCGGGATCCGGCTTGAAAACGTCTAAAGCAATTTCAGAATCTACCTCATCTGAAAGAGAGATTTCATGGGTTAATTGATCTTCCTCCTCAACTAGGTCAAGTTCAGGACGAACGGCAGGATATCCCTGAAACTTTGCCTTTCTCAAGGCAAAAAGGTTTTCAATTAAGAATTGAATCCTTTTATCAATTTCTCCTTCGTGAAGTATCCCTCTAAACCTCTCAAAAATAGCGGACAACCCTGAAGGACAAAGATCCTGAAGAATCGAACCACATTCCGCAACAAAACTAACTGCAATCTCAACACTATCATCAGTAGACATCTCCAGATAAACAGTAAGTAATTGGAGAGCAATAAGCTCGTGCACAACTTGCTGATTCACAAGATGAGCAATAAACTTGACCGATGCTAACAACTGAGGCTTATTAGCAAGAGGTTTATTCAGTTGAATTGTCAACCTTCTCAACAAAAGATCTCCTATTACAGGGATTTTGCTGTTCACGATGGCAACTAATGCAGCAAACACGTCAGTGAATATAGGAGAAGCCATTTGTGATTTCATGATCAATCTGCAGAACAATCCTCTCCCTCGAATTAAATTCTCTCCGAACAATTCAGGGACAACATTCTTAATGTTGATCGCGTTCACCTTATTCATGAATCCATGGATACTCTTATGAAGAGCATCCCAACTCGTCCTCTCATATTCAACAACTGTAGTTTCTCTTTGCTTCTCTTTTCTTATGGAATATATCTCCATATTGTTAACTTGTGACAGAGACTTTGTGACAACGGCAGTATTTATTTTATTTTAAACACTTTTGGTTTCCTAAATAGGTAAGGATTAGGAATACAAATTATTATTATTATTATTATTATTATTTTCAAGTTACTAGAAAAAGACTAATATGGAAAGAAATTCAATTACGCGTAAGCTTCCAAATACAAATCCTTTCCTAAAGAGAAAAGGTTAGAAATTTTTTCAATGGAGTACTTTTTACCGAAGTTTCCAATCCCAACATGAAAAGAATTGCAATTTATACTACTTTTTATATAATTTTTAAATATTTAAATTTAAATTTTAAAAAAATTGAGTTGATTAATTCAATTTTTCTCCGAAATTAGTTAAATTAACTCTACGAAAAGTAACAAATATTTTGAAATAAAGACTAATATGAAAGTTAAAAATACTAGTTCTAAGCACTAATACATACACGTATTCCTAAACAATCAGGAGTAGACTAATAATGGAAATACAATTCCGAATCAACTAATTCACGTTTGCAAATAATTGTTTTTTACTCAGTTTAGTTTTATTTGTCCTATACTTAAAATAGTTCTTTCAATTTTCTTGTTCAATTTAAAAAATCAAAAAAAATTGTTACTTTATTTTTTTTCTACCCTTAATATTAAATAACTAGATAAAATAATAATAATAATCAAATTTAAAGTTCAAACCAGAATTAATATGTATCAAGTTAGAAATTCAATTGTGGAAGCATCCGAATAGAAATCCTCCTTATTCTAGAGGGAAAAGGTTTTACAAACTTGTACCCCAAATCTACTGGGTAAAGGGAAACACATACAACTATATATATATTGGACTTTCACGTACAAACCAAAACGCATCTTCCCTTTTGCAAACTAAAACACCTTTTTTTTTGCAAATTGAAGTTGGAAAAACAAAAAAAAAATAAAAAAAATACACATTAGAAAATATGTCTTTGTCTCTTCTTCTTCCTACAGTGGAGGAAATACCAAGTAAAAGACTGTCTCGTCGCCAACCAAACCGGAAAAAACCACGTCAAAGACTCGGCCCACGTGAAGAATTTAACCGGTTGTTTAATGAGCGTCAAATTGACAATGATTATCCAATTGAAATTCCAAAGAAGATGCTCTATCCTTATTTAGAAGATTTATTTAAGAAGAAGAGTTCTGTCAGAGAAAGCGCACTAAGGACATTGGTGGAAGAATTTGAGACAAATGTCCAAAGCGAATTTGCTGGAAAACATTTTTTCACTTTGGTACGCCGATGCCATAATTGCTTGAAACGGGGTTCTGCCGTGGAGATTGATTTAGCATTACAGCTGATCGGATTAGTAGCTCTGACTCTTGGTAAGGGTGATTATGCACATGAGATTTATGAAGACTCGTTTGTGTTTCTTCCTCAACTCTTGATGAAGACCAAGTTATCTCACGCGGTCAAGGTGATGGAGTGTTTGTCTATTGTCTCTCTTGTTGGTGCCAAAGACTTTGTAGACACGGAAAGATCAATGGATTTTATATGGCAATTCATGAATCAAGAAAGCAAACATCCATCATCTGTAACTGCTTCAGCAATATCAGCTTGGGCTCTCCTCTTATCGGACATTGAAAAAAGGAGCATTAGCCCCAAAAAGTGGAAAGGGTTGATGCTTTATCTTATGAAACAACTAGAGGAAGATGATGAACATGTTAACGGTGCCAGCATTGAAGCGCTTGCTTTAATTTTTGAAAACGGCGGTCTTGAGAAATTTTCAAATCAAGCAGAAGAATATGCAAGCATGAAGGACATGAAAGATGGCATAATGGAGGATGTAAAGAGAGTATGCAATGGCACCAAACAAGATGCTTCAAAAATTCTCGAGGATGATTACGATAAGAAAACCACTTTCACTGTTGGCGGAACAAGAGTCACTTTTAGCACCTGGTCACAGTACAAACAGATAAATTACATAAGAAGATATTTAGGTTACGGTTTTACAAATCACATGATGGAAAACGAACACCTCCACAACTTTTTTCGTTTTGCACCAACAACGTCGGAATGTAGTGATGTTGTAGAACTGTGCAAACCTGAATTTGAAGAGGTGGCTTTTCGAATTTTTTTACCTGAAGTAAGAAGAAAAGATTGCGCAAAGAGGATTTATTTGTCCCCTAGTTCTCTACTGAGCAAGGGAAGGACTAAGTTGAGGAACAAGTACAGAAGTCTTGCAGAGGAGGCCAAGGCTGGGCATTTTGCTGATGAAGAGTTTGACTGACATGATGTTTTCAATTGATCTAAATATTTCTTAGCCATATAATTAGATATAGAATAACTAGGCATTATTTGTTTCAATCTTCAATTAGAAAGGTTCCTTTTCTTCTTGTCAAGGAAAAAAACATTACGTGATTGTACTTTTGAGTACTCAAAACTTGAAAAATTGAGAAAAATATGTCCTTTTTTGTTGTCTTTCACGTAACACCATACACCACAGTCATTGTTGTATGTTTCACCAGTATCATGTAAGTCATAAAGTACTCTATGCAGCAGCAAATATTCAGTTGGTATAACTTAAACAACTATAAAAGTTGCAGCCCTTAATATTATCTGTACTTAATAAGAGACATGAACTGATGAAAGTGAAGTAAAAATAATACTATTTTGAAACTTGTCTATCCAAGAACATATAGTTGACTTCTGGGACACAAGTTTCCTGTTAATGAAGTAATTTAGTAAATACAAGGGCAGATTTCAACTAGAACCCAATACAGCTAATCTCAGACTAATCAGTTCAAGACTATCAGCAGCAGGTCAACCTATAGCCATTAACAACTCCTTTCCAAAGAAATTATCTTCAAAACAAGAACCAAATGAAAGCAACCATAAAGACTTGGATAGTCAGTAAGTATGCGTGATTAGTTTCTGAAACTTGTCTATTATTAAAGAAAAATTTCTTTCATCTCGGCCACAGATTCCAAGATTAATGGGAATTACAGTTTACGTTCAAAATAGATAGTGAAACAACCGTCACTTTAACAAAGTAAGGCTGCATTTGTTTTTATTAAGTTTCAGACGTCTGAATCTGAATGCAGATCTGAATGATTAAGATGTTATCTCTAGATCTGAAAACTGAATGATTAAGACTGTTTGTTTTTCAACATCTGAATGTGCAAAATTTATTTATTTGTATATATAATGAAAAATACAATTCAAATAAAAACTAATTGTATATTAGAAAAATATTTAATTTAATACAATAAAATTATTATTTAATTGAAAAAAGAAACATTTATGTTTGTTAGTGATAGTGGAGATGGTTTGTAATGGTGGTGGTGGCAATGATTGATGTTAGTGACTAGTAATGTTGGTGGTGATAATTGTGATGGTTGGTATTGTAGTGACTGTTATGATGGTGGTGATTCGTAGTGGTGGTGGTGGTTGTGATGTGAAGGTGGTTGATGTTAGTAGTTGGAGGTGTTGATTGTGATGGCTGAAAAATGAATGCGTCGTGGCTGACGATGAGTTGGTGGTAGTTGGAGACGTTGCTAGCTGTGATGGTGGAGATAGTTGTTAGTAGAGATAGATTGTAGTGATGGTAGTGGTTGAAGTGGTAGTAGAGGTGGCGACACCAGTGATAATGGTGGTGGTGGTGGCCGAAGTATGAGTGGAGGTTGATGATGTATTAGTGATAGTTAGTGATGGTGCTAGTTTTGATAGACAAGTTGGTCGGTAGTAAAGCTTGGCCGGTAGTGGCTGATGATGGAGTGTGGCGGTGGCGGTGGAGGTGGAGGTGGATATAATTAGAATAATGGAGGTGGTAGGTGTGGTAGTGGCTGATAATAGTGCTTTGTAGCAATATTGGCTGTCAATGGTGGTTGTGATGGTGGAGGTGGTTGGTGGTTGTGGTTGGTGGTGGTGGTGGTGGCCGGTGTTTGACAATGGTGGTGGTGGCAGAGGTGGTTAGTGGTGATGACTGGTGATTATGGATAGAGTGGTGATGAATATTATCCAACACAAGAATACCTCTTAATGATATTAAGACTTGGTTCCAAATCTGAATGATTAAGACCTATTCAGACCTATTAAGAGCTAAAATCTTAATAAAAAACAAATGCACTTAATGGTCTGAAGTCTGAACCATTCAGATTCAGACCTCCATTAAGTGCAAACAAATGAGGCCTAAGAGTTTTATGTAGGCTTTTATTTCAAACAATAACAAGGTTACTAACATTTTCAGAATGATGATAAAACAACATAGACTAGATACTGATTCATAAACATGTGTTTCATCGTTGTGATGATTTTCCAGTTATTGGCTCCTCCCACACTGGATTTTTAATCTCAGAACCAGAATCATCATAACAGGGGGAAATGCAACCACTTCCCATATCATACAGTCTCCAACCATCAATGGAATGATGAGTAAAATAGACACAGTTGTTTCTGCAGCCAACTTGACTTGCGGGCACTGACATACAACGTTTAATCCCCGCGAATAACGTTCCATCTCTGAGGTTGTCCAGCTTTAACCATGACAAATCTTCAATCTGCAGCTTGAACACTTCCACTTTGTCCACCGTCCTGTTTGATCTTTCTGAGATCAGGAAAATGAGCAAGATCTCTCCATTAGATTCAAGCAAGTACTCTATGATGTGCTTTGAGTAGCTTGAAGGAATGGCTCTCCTTCTACTAAGTTGTGTTACTTGAAACTGATCTTCAATTTCTTCTATTACTGCCAGGGTCCCTTGCAAACTTAGTGCATAAAACTTCCCTTCAAAGAAATGGCATTGCTGAATTGTATCAGTTGCCCCTTAGGATCATTCGGATCAATAAGGCCATTTTGACTGCGTTCTTGTTTCATCCATTTTTGGTTTTGTCCTAACTGGTAAACTACAAAAGCTGGAAAACAACAACGGCCACCAGTATAAGTGGAAAAGGGAAATAAAAATGATTTTTTCCGATCAGACGAGTAAGTAGACCAAAAACCAAAGGCTCTGGAACTATTCAGAAAGCAGTAATCAATAGGTATCTTTTTTCCATCCACAATCGACCAAGGTGAGTAGTAGTGAAAATGCTTCCAAGGATCATAATGTGGCCTTCTTCTACCATGCCACCAGTAGGAACCACCTTCTTCAAATGAGAAGTTGAAGGTATGCTGCTGAGTTTTGCAGTAGTATTGAGGTTCATTTGAAAGCTCAAGCCATGGTGATTGCGCAATGGAATCACATTTTTTGGATGCACATCTCCATGATTTAGAAACACCAGCAGTACCTATGGATTTAATTACATTTGAATGTCTCGGTTGCTTTCTGAGAAAGTTGAGTAGCTTTTCAGGAAGATTTCGCCATGGTTCCACATAAGCAGACTGTACTTTAGATGAAGTTTTCTGTTTCCTCCTAATATTTGGAGCCATGTATAGATAATGGTCAAAAAGAACAAGGTCTAATTCTGGAGCTTGTCCGACGATCCGAAAAATGCTTTTATAATCTAATCCTCCCTGTCCCACCTGTTTATTTTATTAGTCTTAAGGCTCCCAGAAATAAGATAGTTGACTTCCCCAAAAAACATTTTATCATTTATATTTTAGTGATCAGTTGGATATATAAAATATGCAATAAGTTGTAGAGATCAATTGTGATTTGAAGGAATTATTTTTTTATAGGTTGAGTGTCCATTCCTTCCAACATATTTCATTTTTTATGTTTTCATCTAAATGAAATCACACTTCACCTTCAAAGGGTGCTAAACTTGCAGTTTACAAATTCAATCTTACTTCTTCGTGTCTTGAATGGAGTACTTCTCCTTAGTTTAAGCTTTTTGCAGATAAGCTTTTTGCAGACTCCCTTGCTACTTATGTTATTTAACACAATTCATTTGCAAAGGTGATCCTAAAAAATACTACGAAAACAAAGATTAAATGCAATTCTTTTCTACTTTCACAGTGAGTTCCATATGGGTGGTAAACTAATACGGAATCTAAATAGTAACTCAACTATTTAATTGAAAGTAACTACCACTAACCTTCTGCTCCAAGAGATCAACTACCTTGGAAGCTACGTTTGCTTGGTAGACACATCTGATCTTAATAACATTTAAGCCTGTCTCAACCTATATGCCCATACCATTTCCTTCTCAATCTCCCATTCTGCCAAAAAAAAAAAAAAATCAATATGGTTCAAGAAGTCAAGAAGGATAAGAATCAAATTTCACCAAAGGAAGAAGTCAATACTAACCCAAGGCCAGGGCCAAATCTTCCCAAAGAACTCACCAGTTTAATCTCAAGTGAACCCAGTCTAATGGAAAACATCAGTTTTGGTGGTGTCACCAAGTCGTGGAGATAAGCAAAGTGCCAAAGTCAGAAATTGTAGCCAAATAGGGAAGTCCCTATGGCCACAACTTACTGAAATTCAACAAAACAAGAATAATTCTCACTGCTTCCATATCTGGTTTTATATGGTATATTACTGGCCTTATGGCAGAAGATGGCGGACATGGAAGAACCCTTGGATATATTTCAAGGGTCATTCCCATGGTGCACTAATAGCAGTTGGAAGCTATCCAGATGATATCTTTTTGTGGAAATCCTACAGAGAGACTTACTGTAAACTTCCAACTTGAGATACCCGCATTCCATTCAAGTTTGCAACTTTATCTACATTTCATCCTATAGGTCTCAAAGATCATGGGAAAACCTGTATAATTATGGTGCTAACAGGAGCTTCTACTCCAGATTTTGTGTTCTGTAAAACAGGGGTCAGAACAGAATATGTGTGTGGACAAAACAAGACTATTGAAGAAATTGATTCTAGCCTTAGTGTCACTGAGATTCAGCTCAAGCAGAGCTGTTCCTTCTATTATTTCAAGGCAATTCAAGGAAATTTTAGTTGAATCAGAAGGGGAAATCTTACTGATATTCTTAAATCTTAATCTCTAAAAGATCCAATAATAAAGTAGATGATGTTGAAATTTACAGGCTTGATATTCCAAAACTGTTCGTTGAAGAGGAATGTTGTATGTGGATTAATGCCAGCAAGCTAGGATGCAGGACCAACTGCATATATTTTTTTCAGAATATAGGTGGAAACTGGTGACTATTTGACATGCAAGCAAAAGCAATATCACCAGCTCCTCAAAGGAGCCTTTTTGGTAAGGATTCTTTGATGGAGAATGGATCACCAGGAGCAACCTGTTTTACTTTTGTTGAAGTCCCTTCTGTAATATTCTTCTTCCTGATTAATCACTGTAATATTTTGATTTGCCATGGGGGGAAAGCATGGAAAATGGTCACTTTGTTATAACACAAGACTAAATACATGTACAGTTGTTCAGATCTCTCAATACAACATAAACAATCAACCAAGCAACTATGAGTCAATCCCCCTAAATTACTTAAACTTTTTCCGCGTTATGCTATACACAAGATGGTATTGCTACTTAGTATCAACTGTGAACTTAAAAAAGTAGAACAAGGATGATTCTTGAAAAATAATTTCTTCTGCATCACAAATGGTCAAACTGGAGAGCAAACAAGTCATCTAACTCAATGAGCATAGCCTAGTTTACTGCCCTGTTTATATGATTATGTTTCTGAAACAAAAAGCCCAGTAAGGGTTTATAAAAAAGAAACCCAGTAGCCATAACACCAAACATATTTGAAATAGACAAGTGTTGCAAAAGAAACATGTTCTATTCGGAATACATATAGCTGTATGAAAAAATATTTTATAAAAAATGTGACAATTAACCCATTCTTGGCCTTATCTCAATTCCTTCAACAATAAGGCCTGCCTTGTGAGATACACAGTCCTTCACCTCTTTCAAACTCATTTCTATGCAATCATCTTCGTTTTCAGTATAAAACTCGCCCAATTCTACCTCAAACCAGCCATCATTTCTAAGTTTAGGAAGATGAATATTAGAAGGATCCTCCGGCAAATGCAGCCCCATCCAATACCTAACCACATTAGAGATTGGCTCCTCATATTGATCATATGGCAGCGCCGGACCATACTCTACACCAGGGGGCAGAATATAAGTGCAAATGCGATCAGACCGTGGGAAGCTACCTTCCGGCTCCAGAGTTACAAATTGTTTGTCCAATTCAACACCAAGAACTCCAACTGAAACCTCTGAGGGTCGATAATGAAACCCATATCCATCTTTCAACTTGTAAACAAGGTAAGCTGCGTAGGATGTCCGTGGTGACAGAACACCAACTCTTATTGTGCCCCGAATTTCAAGCCACCAAACATGTTTGAGCTTAGCCACCTCTGGAAACCTGATTTGACAATATGGAAAAACATAATTGACATCTAAATGCATATATCTGTTCCCAAGAAAAAGATATTTCTCCTGCCCCAATTTGTGTTAAGGAATTCGAAGTAGGAGGATTAAAATAATAATATTATTCAGCATATTTGAAAACTATACAAAAAAAAAGTATAATTCAGTATAGCTAATGCTTCTAACTATTTAAAAACAACACCACACCCAGTATAATCCCACAACTAGAGTCTGGGTATGGTAGAGTGTACGCAAAGAGAGGTTGTTTCCAATAGAACCTTGACTAAGGAAAAATAGTCCAAAGTAATCCAGAAAAAAAAGTAACATAAGTACAAGAAATATCATACAATAACAAAACAACAGATAATAACACGACAAAGGATAATAACTACAACAAAATAAAATGATAGTCGAAATACAAAAAAACAACATATAGAATATCTATATAAAAAATTTTTTACAAAAACTATTGTCAAAAAGAAAAATGTTTTGAGTCCATAACAGTTCACACCTTTACATAAAAAGAAAAGAAGCAAACCTGGAGTCAGGTAGTGAAATCCATTTCCAATATTGTGGTGTATCATCCCATGTAATATCAAGATCCCTTGCACCAAGAAAGTAGCATTTCTTTCCAGTCCATTTTTCCAATGAGAAACTCTATTAAAGAAATGAACAATCCATTAAAGGAAACATGTATCTCTAGAGGTTAAATGAAACAGAATAATCGCACAGGAATTAACCGCGAATTTTATCATATTCTTCCAATACTAATACAGTATTAGTAGTAAAATTTCAAAATGATTATAAGGTTAATTCAGTAAAAGAGTCGTATACCTTGCGACCTTCATCAATTAAGATGGGATTATGGGAGAGATAAATATAGAGATCCTTCTTTGTAGGAAAATCAGGGAGGGGATTCAATGATGCGGAAATAATGAACTCATAATCAGACGGCAGAAATTTCTCCCAAACGGAATCAGAATCAGCGGCGGATTGAAGCGATTTAGAGACGAGGGACACGCGGCAAACATCTAGAGGGCTTGTAAAGCCCAAGATCTTCTCAGTACAATCCCCCGGTAACAACCACAAATTCAAATTCGAATTCGCCATTGGAAAGAAGAAAGATAGACAAATCCAGAATTTTATTTAGTCACAAAGTAATTAAATTGGACTATGCTTTGTGTTACTCAAATTAGTACTCCCTCCGTCCCATTTTATGTGTCGCTATTTTCTTTTTGGTCCGTCCCAAAAAAATGTCATCTTTCCTTATTTGGCAATAATTTAATGACATCATACCCATTTTATCCTCACTGAATCTCACTTAATAATAAAAGACAACTAAAAGAAAAACATTAAAGTGACTTTAATAGGGGCAATTTTGTAAACTTTACAAAGTCATCATTTATTTCTTAAACTCTATATCCGGTCAAAAGGCAACACATAAAATGGGACGGAGGGAGTACAATTTATTAGTATTACATTTTTTATTATGGGAAGAAAATAGTTGGCAACCACACTAGTGTTTGCCTGTATGGACAAATATTGCATTTTAATTCATCTGTCTAATTACTTTGACTGGAGTGTAAAATGTACGAAACATTTTTTAATCATGTGATTTTAAATTATAACTGCGTAAATATTAAAATGCCTATTCAAAATACAATGTGGGTATTGAATTAAAAAGTTACTAAGTTAAAAAAAAAAAAAAAGGATATTATTTATAAAATAAATTTAAAAAGTAAGACATATAAATTACTTCCTCCGTTTCAAAATAGTTGGCCCTTTTTTTAAAAATGTTTGTTTCAATTTAGTTGTCCCTTTTATAAAATCAAGAAAATATTATTATGTTATTTCAATACTACTCCTATCATTAAATGACTAAATAAAGTGTATATTAGGGGTGGGCATAAAAACTGGAGAACCGAAAAACAGTACCGAATTGAATTAGTTCGGTTCTTTGGTTTCGATTCTTCGGTTCTTCGGTTCGGTTTCGGGTTTTTTTCGGTAGTTCGGTTTTTCGGTTCAGTCTTCGATTTAGGGGTAATGGTTCTTCGGTGCACCGAAGAACCGAAGTTTTATTAAAAGTTTTTTTTTTTAATTTTCATTTAGCTCATGTTTGACCCAAAACTTTTCAAGAACAATCTTCAAAGCCCATACCCAATTACTCCATCAACATTTACCTTCCATCCTTATTACTTTTACATTTTCCTAATTTTTAATTTTAATTCCTAAATTTTTTCACACAAATACTACAACCATATTGTGATATGAAAAAAGGAGCACTAACTTGATAGTCTATTTACAATGTTTTAGATTTTTTAGTGTCTTATATTTTGATCGGTTCTCATTTTATTTTTTATTTTGCACCGAAAAATCGATTTAAAAACACCGAACTAAATCGAACCGAATCGAATTAGTTTGGTTCGGTGTTCGGTGCACACTTTTCCAAAATCAAAAACCGAAGAACCAAACTGAAATTTGATAAAACTGAACCGAAGAACCGAACGCACACCCCTACCCTGTATATACTCAAATTTATATTTTCAAAGCATAATTAATAAGGTTAATTTGGTAAAATAAACCCCTAATAAAAAAAATTTTAAGGGGAGTATCAAGTCAACAAGGATCAATTATTTTGAAACGGAGAGAGTATAACAGAGAAACTAGTATCTTTTGGCTGATGTGGTAATATTGCTGATTATTTTGGAAAAAGGGTAGGATTTTAGAAAATAAGATTTCATTAAAGTTAAAGTTGATAAGCATCATGTGTTTAAAAACACTTTTATGCAGTGAATTGATTTTATGAATAAATAATTATATATTTGAATAGAAGTATTAAAATAACTAATAAGCACTTGGTGCGTGCGAAATTCTCTGATGCACAAAGCAAAGAATATCTAAGGCAAATAATATAAAAATGAGCAAAGTGAGGAAGACGATAAGTAAAAAAAAACTGAATGGAAGCATAACTTTTTGCATTCTACTTTTTTTCATTTTTTTTTTTTGTCTGAATATTCAAGACTAACGGGAAAGGTATAACGTGTAAATTCAGCATGGGAATAAAAGGGATTACGCGTATTGATAATTAGTTATATACGAATCCATATGTAACATAGCACTTATCTATTTAGATAAGTCCATTCAGGATCTTTTAATGTATCAAAAGTCGAATTTCCAAATTTTGCTAAGGCCCTCGCGAAATTCCTTTCGAATTTCTACATGTTACAAGCAATTATTAGTAATACAGCATAGACAAGCTAAAATAGGATTTGACACTGCCCTATGTTTATCTTACAATACATTTGTATTGCACCATTGGATCTTCCCATACTGGACTTTTTGTTTGAGAACCATAACAATAAAGACAGGCCAAAATAGTACTCCCTCCGTTTAAAAAAGAATAACTTACTTTCCTTTTTAGTCTGTTTCAAAAAGAATGACCCTTTCCTTTTTTGGCAATACTTTAATTCCAACTTTCCACGTGCATGTTTTAGACCACAAGATTAAAGGGCATTTTGGTACATTTGACACAACTTTAATTTATGATCACATGATTCAAAAGTCTTTTATTTTCTTAAACTCCGTGTCAAGTCAAACTAGATCATTCTTTTTAAAACGGAGGGAGTATCACTTCCCATGTCATAACACTTCCCAGTATCAATAGCATGCTCATTGAAATAGAGAGTTGTTTCTGCAGCCCAATTGACTTGCATTAACTGACATACAACAATTAGTCCCTGCAAACAATGTTCTATTTTCCAAGGTTGTCCAATTTTAACCATGATAGATCATCCATCTGGAGCTTCAACACTTCCACTTTGTCCACCTTCCTAGTTGATTGTTCCGATATCAAGAAAATCAACAAGATCTCTCCATTGGATTCAAGAAGATACTCTGTGAAATGTTTCGAGAAAACTGATGGAACAGCCTGGCTTCTGCTAAATTTAGTGAGTTGAAACTTAGATTCAATTTATTCAATAACCCCTGCAAACTTATTTCATAAAACTTCCCTTCCAAGCCGATGGCATTAGTAAGTATCACAAGTTGTCTTTTTGAACAACTTGGATCAACGAGACTACTCGTTTCTTTCATCGATTTATACGGGTACCCCGGATGACAAACCACGAAAAGTGGCTAGGAACATCCTGTTAGTACCATGACAGACCCACTCTTGCAATTATTGGAAGGAATTGGAAACAAAGTTGCAAACTTGAATGGAATTGTGGCATCCCAAGGGGTGATAGTCCAATAACTGTATCTAGCAGTAGGAATCCAGAGACAGTACTCTACAGGATCCTTCCTTCCAGCAACAATCAACCCGTGTGAACATCCATAAAAAAGCTTCCAAGGATTATAGGGCTTTTACTGTACCACGAATATTCACCTGGTCGAAATGAGATGTTGAGAGTATGTTCAACTTGTTGATCAACCAAGCAACTAAGAGTCGATCCCCCTTAATTAATTAAACTTTCGCCATGTTATGCTATATACGACATGGTATTGCTGCTTAGTATCAACTGTGAACTTAAAAAAGTAGAACAAGGATGATTCTTGAAAAATAATTTCTTCTGCATCTTATGCTTACAAATGGTCAAACTGGAGAACAAACAAGTCATCTAATTCACTGAGCATTCCACTAATAATTGACAGTTTTATACAATGGAAAATACAAGCGTAGTTTATTGCCCTGTTTATATGATTATGGTTTTGAAACAAAAAGTCCAGTCAGGGTTTATAAACAAGAAAGTCAGTCACCATAGCAGTTAGCACCAAACAAACGTGATAATTAACCCATTCTTGGCCTTATCTCAATTCCTTCAACAATAAGGCCTTTTTTGTGTGATACACAGTCCTTCACCTCTTTCAAACTCATTTCTATGCAATCATCTTCATTTTCAGCATAAAACTCACCCAATTCTACCTCAAACCAGCCATCATTTCTAGGTTTAGGAAGTCGAATATTAGAAGCATCCTCCGGCAAATACTTCCCCCGCCAATACCTAACCACATTAGCGACTGACTCCTCATATTCATCTTGTAGCCCCAGACCATACTCTGCAAATGAGGACAGATTATAAAAACGACCATACCGTGGAAGTCTACCTTCCGGCTCCAGAGTTGCAAATTGTTTGTCCAATTCAACACCAAGAACTCCAACTGAAACCTCGGAGGGTCGATAATGAAACCCAAATTCATCTTCCAACTTGTAAACAAGATAAGCTGCATAGGATGTCCGTGGTGACAGAACACCAACTCTTATTGTGCCACGAATTTCAAGCCACCAAACATGGTTGAGCTTAGCCACCTGTGGAAACCTAAAATGACAATATGGAAGAAACACAATTGTCATCTAAATGCATATATCTATTCCAAGAAAAAGATATTTCCTCTGCCCCTTTTTATGTGAAGGAATTCGAAGTAGGAGGATTAAAATAATAATGTTATTTAACATATTTGAAAACTATACGAAAAGTAGTATAAGTCAACATAGCTAATGACTCAGATATTTAAAAACAACAACAACATATCCAACATAACCCCACAAGTTGGGTCTGGGTATGGTAGAGTGTACGCAGACCTTAACTCTACCTCAGTGGTAGAGAACTGCTTATGATAGACCCTCGACTCAAGGAAACATAGTCCAAAGCAGTGTAGAAAAAGAACTAACATAAGTACAAGAAATATCATATAGTAATAAAACAACAAATAATAACAACAAAATAAAATGATAGTCGAAATACAAAAGACATGTAGAATATCAAAAAAAATGTTAAAAAAATTATAGTCAAAGACAAAACTGTTTGAGTGCATAACAGTAAACACTTCCACATAAAAGATATTCACTGGAAAAAAAATGAAACCTGGAGTCTGGTAATGAAGTCCATTTCCAATATTGTGGTGTATCAGCCCATGTAATATTAAGATCCCTTGCACCTAGAAAGTAGCATTTCTTTCCAGTCCATTTTTCCAGTGAGAAACTCTGTTAAAGAAACGAACAACCCATTAAAGGAAACATGTACCTATAGAGGTTTAACAAATTCACAAAACCAATGAAACAGGATAATCACACAAGAATTAATCATTTTTCCTTTTCCTTTTTTTTTAACTCCCTCCGCTTCATTTTACTTAGCTCTTGCTAAAAATAGTTGTTTGAATTTACTTGTCCAACTAATGGAATCAAAAGAAATTTATCATGTTATTCCAATACTACCCTATCATTAAAGTAATAGACTTTTTTTTTTTTTGAGAATGAGATTAAAGTAATAAACTATTAGTAATCAAATTTAAAATTTCGGAACATCATCAATAACTTTAATTTAGTAAAAGAACCCTCTAAAAAATACTCCCACTGCACTTGTCCCAAAATAGTTGTTCCAACTATGGCCTTAAAAACTAGAGCTGTCAAAATGGGTCAGCCTCGCCCCACCCCGCCCAAGCCTCGCGGGCCAAGGAATTTAATGAGTTGGGGTGGGCTGGCCCTTCACTTGAAAGGGCCTTAAAATTGTCAACCCAACCCAACCCTAGAAGGGCGCGGGTTGGAGCAGGCTAGCCCTTCATTTTTTTTAAAAAAAAATCTTTTCAAACTTAAAATTCTTCCAATATTTTAACATGTTTAACAAGATTATATGAAAGTACATCACAATTATAATCACAATACATTATACATATGATTAATAGACTTCAACTTACAATCTCACAGCTAAAATATATTACATCAAGAAAATGAGAAGATTTTGAAATCACATATGGCAAACAATTATGTTGTTTTGATAATTTTAGATAAAAATCTAACGAAAAGTACTAAAAGAAAAAAATAATTATCTTTTTTAACAAATAAATAAGTGAAGGAAATTTGAAAAAATGAACATGTAAATTTGAATTAAATCATATTTTTGGCCCACGGGCTAGCTCCGGCCCGACCTCGATCAAGCCTCAAGGGCCAAGGGTCAACTCGTGTTGGGCTTATAAGCCCCAGTTTTAAATAGACTTAAAAAATCTTAACTCAACCCTACCTTATTAATGGGTTGGGTTGGGCTATCCCCATGGCTAGGCTCATTTTGACGGTTCTATTAGAAACAAATTATTCTAGAACTAAAAAGTAAGTAAATAGACAGAGATATTACAACAAGAACAAAGTGGGGGTCTCGGGATGGTAGAGTATATACAGACCTTATCTCTATACCAGAATTCGGATATTCACTCCTAAAGGTTGTGCAACTAAAAAGGAAGGAGGGAGTACCTTGCGAGCTCCATCAATTAAGATGGGGTTATGGGAGAGATAAACATAGAGATCCTTCTTTGTAGGAAAATCAGGGATGGGACTCAGTGATGCGGAAATGATGGACTGATAATCGGACGGCAGAAATTTCTCCCAAACGGAATCGGAATCGGCGGCAGATTGAAGTGATTTAGAGACGAGGGACACGTGGCAAACATCTAGAGGGCTTGTAAAAGTCAAGATCTTCTCAGTACAATCATCCGGTAACAACCACAGAATGTTCGAATTCGCCATTGGAAAGACGAAAGATATACAAATAATTTTATTTTTATTGCTGTTACAAGTGAGTAGACGATTTTAAGAGGAAGAAAAATAGAGAACCTTCCTTAGTCACAAAGTAACTAAATTGGACTATGCTTTTAATGTATGTTACTCAAATTACAAGTTAATGTGCATTATCACATTTTATAGGAAGAAAATGGAGAATCTTCGTGATTCGGCAAGTGTTTGGACATAGACTTCATTTTAATTCATGTGTCTAATTAGTTTGACTAGGGTTTAAAACGTACAAATATTTTTTAATCATGTAATTTTAAATTATAAGTGCGTAAAATAAATCAATGTGTCTTCAATATACAGTGTTAGTTATTAAATTAAGAAGTTACTAAATTAAAATATATATATATATATATATATATATATAAATAGACCCAAAAAGAAAAAGTAAAAGGGGGAGGTTGGTAGGATTTTTAGAAAATAAGTAGTTGTTTGGACATACGATTTCATCTCGTGATTTGGACATGAAATCAGCGTTTGGACATGCGGTTTGACACTGATTTCATATTATGGGATTAAATCTCAAATTCTCCAAAAAGCTTGATTTAAGATTTCATATCATGATTTGAAATTTTTCAAATATAAAAATTGACCCACAAGTTTATGTTTTATAAAACAATCACAACATTTATATCTACCAACCATTCATTTTATATGCAAATAAAATTTATAGTTCATATTATTACTCTTTAAATCATTTATATCTCATATAACCATTGCTCTCACCAACATAATTTTTTTTTTATTATTATTTCAAACCAACTCCTACTTTACATTAGTAACAATGTTGGTTCACCTTCTTGGTCATTTGATCGAAAAATGCAAACTCAATATGAAGAGATTGTCCGTACTATGTGAAAGGATTATATTAAATAGTAGTACACTACAACTCATGTTCAATTTTACTTTTTTATTGAACTATAGTTTGATCAATAAATGTTGTAATTTTTTAGAATAGCTTTGTGATAGTGTAATACTTTTGTTATAAATTTTTGCTTTTTTGATAAGATTGTATGAAGAATTGAGGTAATTTTGATAGTTTTCACAACTTATAGGGGTTTTATGTCTATAATAAAACATGTACAACATAAAAAGTTCAAATTACATGTCCAAACAAAACTTCAACTTCACCTCATTATTTCAAATCATGATTTCATCTCACATGGCCGAACGAGCCCAAAATTTATTATTATTTCAAACCAACTCCTACTTTTCATTTCCGCCACATGATAACTTTAAATTACATCCCTACTAATTCCAATTATTTAGAAAATTCATCGCGTAGAATAACTATTCTTTGTTTGCACAAAGCTGTCTCATTTCCGTCACATGTCATTTTAGTAATTCTTTACAAAAATGTTATTTTTGTTGATAGATAAATAATACGTTGTTGATGTTGGTTTTCGAAATACGAAAGAATTTTTAGCTCCATACAAAAACTACGCTATCATTTGTAAGATTGCAGATAAAGTGAAAGAGAGCCTCAGAGCGCTAAAGAATTGTTCAACTTTAGGCATTCATCTCTGCGTAATGTGATTGAACGAACTTTTGAAACTTGAAAAAATAGATTTAGAATACAGAAATAAGGCATGATTATGATATTGACATACAAGTGACAATTGTCATAACTTGTGTAGTGTTACATATTTTTTTGCGAGAATACCAAAGAAGTGATGAAATATTCACGGTATATGAACATGAAGATATAGTTACTAATGATATTAATCAACAAACGACACAAAGTAATAATGTTGGTTCGTCTTCTTGGTCATTTGATCGAGAAATGCAAGTTTAACGTCAGAAGATTGTCCGTATTATGTGGGATGATTATATTAAAGAGTAGTACACTACAACTCATGTTCGACATTTTACATTTTTGTTGAATTAAGGTTTGATCAATAAATGTTGTATTTTTTTTTAGAATAGCTTTGTGATAGTGTATTATATACTTTTTTTATAAATTTTTGCTTATTTGGCAAGATTGTTTAAAGAATTAAGACAATTTTTATAGTTTTCACAATTTATGGGATTTTTATGTTTATGAGAAAACATATAACATAAAAAGGTCTAAATTACATATCCAAACAAAACTTCTTCATATCACGATTTTAAATCATGATTTCATGTCACATGGCCAAATGGGCATGAAGTTTTCTCTTGAGTTAGTTGATAAGCACTAAAAGTATTTTTATGGAGTGGATTAATTTATGAATAAATAATTACAGATTTGGATAAAAGTATTGAAATAACTAATAAGCACTTGAGGTGTGTAGAATCGATTCTCTACTATCAATCGGGAACGACGAGGACTGTAATTATGCACAAGTCGGAGGATATCTAAGGCAAACAGTATTATAATAAACAAAGTAAGGAAGATAAGTTAAAAAAAAAACTGGATGAAATTCATAGTTTTTTTTAATTTTACTTTTTTCATTTTTTTTTATTGTCTGAATATTCAAGACTAACATGGAAAGTACATTCAAATGTGGGGCGTGGAAGGGATTATGCATATTACTAATTCTAAATAGTATGTAATGGCGTGGAAGGGATTATGCATATTACTGAAAGTACGATTCAAACGTGGGGCGTGGAAGGGATTATGCATATTACTAATTCAAAATGGTATGTAATGATGTAGGGATTCATATGTAAATATAATACTCCATTAATTTAGGTAGGCGTAGGCCAATTTAGAATATTTTAATGTGTCAAAAGTCGAATTTCTAAATTTTAGTGAGGCCCTCGTGAATTCCTTTCATCAAGTGTTTCTTTCATGTTCATGTAAAGATCATTTCCTTCATAAGTACGTTCATCTACTCTGTCAAAAGACGGATAGTAAAAAAAGCTTAGTTGCACATTCCAATCCAATGATGATCACCCCAGTACAAAGCTTGGGGAGGGGGGATGAGGTGCACAAGGGCGATACAAACTTGCATAATTAAACAATGGCTAAGAGTTAAAAACTTAGATGGTCACTCAACTTTGGGTAAATGGTCAACATAGTCACTCAACTTTGGTTTGTCTTTTAAAAGTCACTCAAGTTTAGGTAATTGGCCATCATAGTCACTCAATTTTGTTTTGTCTTTCAAAAGTCACTCAATTTTGCCTAATTAGACTCTATAGTTATTTTAGAGGTAAATATAATTTTTGGTATCTATTTCTTTTTCTAAAAAAATATTTTAAAATATTAAGATTAATAATTTAATATTAAAATATTTTAAAAAAATTGCTATCATGAACCCAATTAATGAAGAATTCATTATAAAATTGGTTCAAATATGCCTTCATGTATGCATTGGCAAGCTTTTCTTTCCAACAAATGAGGTTTTTTAAGAAGAAAAACGATCAAATTTGCGTTTAAACTATATAAAATGTCAAAATTTGCTCATAAACATTGCATAACTGTGCAAATTTCATTTTTCTAAGCCATCCTTAGTCATCACTATGATGTTAACTGGAGAAAAATGAGTTGAGAGTCCCTCTCAAGTTTTCAATTAAATAAAAGGGATAAATAAATTTTAAGTTAAAAAAAAAAAGTCGCTCAAATAATTATAGACAGTTGTTCGACAACTGCATTAAAAATTTGAAAAAAATTTGTCACTTTTACCTAATTTAAAAAACTTGAAGGACTCCTACTTAATTAACAAACTTGTTTGTCCCTTTTAATCAGAAATCCCATGTTACTGACACTTTCGAGAGTACAATATTTTATTAACAACCCAATGAGAATTTCATCTTTGAGGCATATAGGTTATTTCCTCTCCAATTTAAGTGGCAGAATTCGAATTTTGAGAGTCAACAACAATAACATACTCAGTAAAATCCCATAAGTGATGTCTGGCAGTCTGGGGAGGTCGGTAAAGTATACGCAGACCTTACTACTACCTTGGGGAGGTGAATTTCCAGAGTCAAATAGTTTAATTTTGATTGTAAATATTTTGGGCATGAAATTTTTAAATTTTCTGAAATAAAATTTACATATTTGGAAACTACATAAAAAAATTACTATAAGTCATTGATAATGTAAAATATTTAAAAGATATATGAAAAAATTATGCTAAAAAGGACTTATTTGAATCTCGAAGTTCGAAAGGTGCCATGTAAATTGAGAAGGGGGAAGTATACCGTTTAGAAGTAGGCTCGGTTAGCACACAATTTGCTTGGTAAAGAAGAATAAAATGCTTTAGAAGTCATTATAATTTTGAATGAGCAGTTGGGTCTATGATGTATTGGGTCTTAAATAAATTTTAATATTGATTTTAATATTTTAAAATATTTTTTAAAAAATTACAGATTGCACATTATTAAATAGGTACCGTAAAATTATATTTTACAGATTTCAGATTATTAAATTGGCATCGAAAATTATATTTACCTATAAAATGACTATAGAAGCTAATTAGGCAAAGTTGAATGACTTTTGAAAGAAAATAAAATTGAGTGACTATGGTGGTCAATTATTCAAAGTTGAGTGACTTTTGAAAGACAAAACAAAATTGAGTGACTGTGATAGCCAATTACCCAAAGTTGAGTGAGCATCTAAGCTTTTAGTATGTATTATTGGTAATAACAATACAATTGTGACCTCTCAGGCTATGAATGGGAGTACAAATCAGTGGGAGAAAGACATAGTACAATGGCAGATGAAGAGCTTCTAGTTGATCGATGAGGCTGGAGTTGGATCCTTGAAAGTTGTGTATTTATAGTTGAAACATTTTTCATGTTACAAGCAAATTATTGGTAATACAACATAGACAAGTTAAAATTGAATTTGATACTTCCCCTTTTCATCTTACAAGAAATTTGTTCTCCACTATTGGCTCTTCCCATACTGGACTTTTTGTTTGAGAACCATAATCATCAAAACAGGGAAAAATAGTATCACTTCCCATATCATATAACATCCAAGTATCAGAGGCATGCTCATTGAAGTAGACACAGTTGCTTCTGCAGCCCAATTGACTTGCATTAACTGACATACAACAATTAGTCCCTGCAAACAATGTTCCATTTCCAAGGTTGTCCAATTTTATCCATGATAGATCATCCATCTGGAGCTTCAACACCTCCACTTTGTCCACCTTCCTAGTTGATTGTTCTGATATCAAGAAAATCAACAAGACCTCTCCATTGGATTCAAGAAGATACTCTGTGAAATGTTTCGAGATAACTGATGGAACAGCCCGGCTTCTGCTTAATTTAGTGATTTGAAACTTAGATTCAATTTCTTCAATAACCACTAAAGTACCCTGCAGACTTATTGCATAAAACTTCCCTTCCAAGCCGATGGCGTTAGTAAGTATCATAAGTTGTCTGTTTGAACAATTTGGATCGATGAGACTGCTCGTTTGTTTCATCCATTTTTACGGGCACCCCGGATGACAAACCACGAAAAGTGGATAGGAACATCCTGTTAGTACCATGACAGACCAGCTCTTGTAATTATTGGAAGGAATTGAAGACAAAGTTGCAAGTGTGAATGGAACTGTGGCATCCCAAGGGGGGATAGTCCAATAACTGTGTCTAGCAGTAGGAATCAAGAGAC
The DNA here is from genome assembly GCA_031232105.1 of Capsicum rhomboideum. Lineage (NCBI taxonomy): Eukaryota > Viridiplantae > Streptophyta > Magnoliopsida > Solanales > Solanaceae > Capsicum > Capsicum rhomboideum. The sequence goes on along the minus strand of CP124719.1, from coordinate 139,843,761 downwards.
AGTGTTCTACAGGATCTTTCCCTCCAGACACAATCAACCCGTGTGAACATCCATAAAAACGAGTCCAAGGATTATAAGGTGGCCTTTTACTGTACCACGAATATTCACCTGGTCGAAATGAGATGTTGAGAGTATGCTCAACTTGTTGATCTTTGTCACAAAGTAATTCAAGCCATGTTAGTTGTGAATTGACACTACATTGCTTAGGTCCTGCTCTCCATGATTTAGTAACACCGCGAAAACTGATGTTTTGCATTAGATCAGGATGTTGTTTTCCAATTAAGTTTAGGAGTTGTTGAGGGAGATTTGGCCATGGCTCTACAGAGTTTTTAACATTTTCTTGAGGTTTCACGAGCTTTTCCTTCTTGTCGTGACAAGCCATGTTTGGATAATGGATGAAGATGGTGATGTCTTTAGAAATTAACACAAGCACCTTTTAGATAAACAATAGCGTAGCCTCCAAGGTAGTTGACCTCTTGGGACTAATTAAAGATTGGGGTAGTTTCATTTTGACTAAATAGTTGAGTTGACTATCTAGAAACCCCCAAATATAGAACTAACCACGTAGTAAAAAAAGGTAGGTGCAGAAAGAAAATATGAATCTCCAGCTTGAAAAATTGTAACTTTAAGATGCAGATGACAAATTGTACTTTTCAAGAATGAGCAATTCGTAATAAAAGATACAATAGCTAAAAACTTGTCTTTATTATATTGCTTTTGCTTGCATATCAGGTAACCTCAAGAATATTAAGCATATATACTTCAACATCATCCACTTCTTTTACGAGGTTAATTTGGGTCGCCGTTTGATATTGGATAGGATAAACAAAAATTATCACATGGATTGGGGTATTTCATGGGATTAGTTATCCCAATATGGTAGGCCCTTCTATTTGACTTTGTTTGTCAGCTGAATCCTTAGTCATTTCGAGCACCAAATATATATATATATATATATATATATGGATAGCTTATTCCATCACTATCGTATAAATAATGAGATAAATTATTACCGGACTAGCAAATATCTCTAACCAAGCGCCTGAATAAAATAATTCTATATTTAATTCCGAAATTATTATTCCTCGGTTTTAACTTTAAAAACAAACTGAACTTTTTGGGCCAATTGTCTTATCCAACAAAATCATATCCACTGGAAACTTAATAGACATAAATGGACGTTTTTTGCCTGACCCAGACTTACCTATGCAGTTTAGTGTGGTCAAATATTAGTCGATTATGATAAGCTTATCATAATGTCAATAACATTAATCCGTGTAATCCTTATCATGTAAAGATGAATAGAAGATCCAATAGATTTATCGTTTTCAGTTTCAGTTTCATAGTCCAAATGATAATGGGCCTTAACGTTATTCAAATCTTGAAAGTCAGTGTGCATTTACCCTCTGAGTTTAGCTTTGATTGCCAAAATCACTGTGCATTTACTTTTCATGCTTTAGCTAATTCGACTACTAATACTCCCTTCGGTTCATTTTACTTATTGTCCTCGTTAAAAATATATATGATCCAATAAAATAGTTTGCTTTACAAGTGTTAATTTGACTAATTTTCAGAGCTAAATTAGATTAATTTAAAATATAAAATTTAAATATTTGGAAATTATATGAAAAATGTAGTAAGTTGCAATATTTCTCATATTAATATGATTGAAAAAATACATTTTAAAATATTGATCAAAGTCTATATACTAGTTTGACTCTCGAGAAGGAAAATGTTACAAGTAAAAAAAGAACTGAGGGAGTAGTTGTTATTTTACAAAATCAAGATATAGCTAGCGTTTGACCATAGATTTTCAAATATTTTTAGCAAATCATTTTTGAGTGATGTTTCACCAAATACTAGAAAACTAGTATTTGGGAATTTGAATTATTTGTCAAAAATATTTGCCAAATAATGACAAATTATATGGCCAAACACTATTTGTCAAGTTTTTTCTCAAAAAATACTTGGGAAATCTATGGCCAAACGGGTCCATAATTAGAATCCGTTTGATCATGAAATTTTTTCAATTTTTTCCTGAAATTTCTTTACTTTATTTAAAAATCGACGTTAAGCCATGAAAATATCAAATACAACATGCTCCCTCCGTTTTATTTTACTTGACCTCTTTTGACTTGACACACTCATTAAGAGAACATTAATTAGAAGTGTATTTTACAAAATTAACTCTATTAATGACATGTTGAAACTCTAAACCTAACAATTACTATTGTCTTATTTAATACTGAGGGTAATACGAGAAATGAGTAATAAAACACTTTTTATTTGCGAAAATGAACAATTAATTTAAAATAAATATATTTAAAAAAAAACAAATAAAATGAAACGGAGGGAGTAATTTATCTCAAATAAAAGGTCGAAGGATTGGTTTTCTTATTGCTACTAAGGCAGCACAAGACAGTCAACCCTCCTGTATTCCTTGGGAATGTCCCAATTCCAGCTGCCTTTGGTTCCCATGACACAATTACTAGTTGTTTTGTTTGAGTAATTTAAAGAAGGAAAAGTTTGGGATCCAACCTCAAAAGTAACTCCGCTTTCTCGTCCTTCTATACTCCTTTTGGCACTGAATTTCTTGCAACTCTGTACATTATTCACATTGTTTACCGTTTCCTCATCCTTATCACAGGCCAATTAGGCATCCTCATAATTTAATAAGTATTTTTTATTTTAATAATTCAAGTCGTGAAAATAATCTCTTGTAGAAATGTAAGATGAAGTTACATATAATAAATTTTTGTGGTTCGATCCTTCCCCGGACCCTGTATAACGAGAGGTTTTATACACCAATCTGCCTTTTCTTATTTTAATGAAATGTTATGAAGAAATAATCTAATAGTATAAGACAAGTAGACTACGAGTGGAAAAGAAGAAGAAAGCAAGACAAATTATTGTTGATGAGTGCTCAAGATACATATGAGTGATCGTTAATGAAGTAATTAAGAATTATAAGATTTTAGGTGATCAAATTTCAACAGAAACAAAATAAATACTAGGTGATTGATCGATGCACAAGCTAATTCGGACATTTACAATTGACAAAATTCATTTTTTTCTAAAGAACCTAGAAAAAAATATTATATAACAGGTTAGGTGTTTTATGAAATCCAAGTCAATTAGTTTGAGAGTAAAATTCATTTAAATAATTATAGTTTTGAAAAAAGAACCAAATATATGAATGATTTTGAGTTCGAATTCAATTTGGTAAAATAAAAGTATAGTAAAACTTCTTTTCTTTCGTTTGAATAAGCACTCTCTAAGCATAAGATTGACACTCATGTTAACTTCTGACAGATAGATGTTCCGTTTAGTAATTCTAATTTCCAACAGTACTTACTAAAATAGTACTTTTGTCATTTTAAAAATGGAGTATGATGTTTAAATGAATCTGACATGGTTAAAAGCATAAGCTAACAAAAAGCTAACGTTCACTTCATTTTAATTTTTATCCATTTTGCATAATAACAACGTTTTCATGTTTTTTCCTTCGTTTAACCAGATAAAGCAATTACTCTCGGGGTAGGATAAATAAAGATTTCTCCTGAAATTATTTGATTTCACCTTCAATATAAAATAGTAAATTCATCATTTTAGTATAAATAATAAAATAAGATGATTTCGTAATTAGCTATTACCTCAAACCAAACAGATAAACTTAACCAAAAAGTATTTTAGTATAAATAATGAAATAGGATAATTCCGTAATTAGCTATTACCTCAAACCAAACAAATAAACTTAACCAAAAAGTCCCAATAGTGATCCCTAATTGTTATTCTTATCCATCAATTTTTCCAAAAGGAAAAAAGAGCTAATGCAACGGATATCAGCAAAAAATAAATGAAATGGATATGGAAAAGATTAAAGTAACTAATGCAATGGATTGAAATGGATATTTTGATAATCTATAAATAACTCTACCATGGTCATTAATACAAAAAAAGAAGAAAAAAAAAGAAACTAATGCAAATTGCAATGGACTAAAACGAATATTTCGGTAATCTAGAAATAATTCTAACAACATCTAGGAGTAATTACTTAATCACATTTTAGCCCACAAGAGTTCCTTTTCCGTTCATTTTTACTTATTTATGTCTGACCTAACATATCCTTAAAAAAAATAGATAAAAATAATTAATTATCTCCTTATTTTGTAAACCCGACAACTAAAATTGTACATCTATTTTTAATATAAACTCTACTCCCTCCATCTCATTTTAATTGGACACATTTCATTTTATACAATGATTAATAAATCTTTAATGGAGTGATAGTTTTTACTATTTTATCATTTATTTATATTAATGATATTTTTTGGACATAAGAATAAATATTGAAATTGTAATTAATTGTAGAGTTAAAATCGAAAAAAATTAATTAATTTTATCTTGATTTAGTAAGTGATTAACTAATATGAAATATTTATTTTTAATAAGATGACGAACTAAAATGAGACGGAGAGTATGAAATTACAAGAAAGTCCAAGCGAAACGTAGCATCGTGTCCGTATGAGTCGGCATTATTAAGCAATCTTTTTTCAGTCCGTTGCTTAGTGTATAAAAATGAGTGATTGTTACCTTGTCCTCGATCTCTTCGCCTTTTATCTCTCCCTTCCCAATACTCTTCACACTCCCCCATCTTCTTCTGCTTCTTTCCAGACCCAAATTTGCTAAAAAATCTTGTTTTTTTTTTTCAGTAACCAAAACCCGTATCTCGAAAGAAATAAACAAGTGTTATTCATAGTTCTTTGTGCTTAAATTTGTGTATTTTGGAACAGTGCCATATAAAACTTTTGAGATACACATGCAGATTTTTCGTCTTGTATATTTTTTGTTCATTTTGTGCTCAGTTTTTGAATTCAATAAGAGATTTCTGGATTTTGTTTTTATGGATTGTGTTGAATCCCTGATGCAGTTGAGTTTAAATGCTGATTTGGGATTTGGGTTTGTGGTATTTGGGTGGTTTGGACAAGTTTATAAAGTTTTAGGGTTGTTCTTGTTGTTTGGTTTGGGTTTGAGGGTCTTGCAATTTAGTTGGTATTGTAAGGGTTGGAACCGTTTTCTTTGTGATTTTTGTGGGAAATCAGGTGAATTGAGAAATGGGTGTTGCTCAAAAAATGATTTTGATGGGAAATGTAGTGGAAAGATGAAGTTTTGTAAGTCTGGGTTGTTGAGATTGTTGATGAATTCGAACTTAAAAGAGGAAAAAATTGAAACTAAGAATGGTGGCTTATTGGAAATAATGGAGGATGAAAAGGAGTATGAACAAGAGTGTTGTGATGAAGAAAAAGTGTTTGATGTTTTGTCACTGAGAAAAATGGTTAAGATCGAAAGGCATAGAGCAAATGCTGCTAGTTTGGAACTTGAAAAGGAGAGAATGGCAGCAGCTACAGCAGCTGAGGAAACAATGGCGATGATATTGCGCCTACAGAATGAGAAGAGTTTACTTGAAATGGAAGCAAATCAATATAAAAGGTTGGCTGAGGAGAAGCAATTACATGACCAAGAAGTGATTCAATCATTACAATGGCTTGTACTTCAGCATGAATCAGAGAGAAGAAGTATCTTGGAAGACCAACTCAAATCATGTAGTGAAAAGTTGAAGCCTTTTGGGAAAAAGGATTATGAAGGGGACCACTCAGAAGAAGTAGCTGTTGAGGAGAATCATAGTTGTTCTCTGAACACCAATCTTGATGATGCTTTTCACTATACACTCTTTAGCTCTCTTGACATGGATATGTCACCAGAGTAAGTGTTTTATATTACTTGGGAAAACACTAAATACTGTAGATTTGCCTCCCTTCATTGCAGACCAGGAACTGTTTAGCATTGAGAGAGTGCATCAACTTGTCCAGCTATAACCAACATTAAGAAATGGTCCATACACTTTTGCTTTTTGATGGTTGTCCATTATCAGTTGTTTTACTTGAATCTCTAGCAAGTAATTGGTCCTTGAACAGTTCAAGGTAGAGTGACAGAATCCAGCTCCTCCTCCTTGTGTAGTGGAATTATGTTCAATTTTTACTTGTAAATATAATGGTAGTATTAATATAGCAACTCAATTCTTATCAAGACATACTGTCATCTTTTGTTAAGTGGTACATGAATAATGTTGACAAGATTTCGCTGTTTCTTGCAAGTATATCTAGATTGCTCTTAAGGTTGTCATTTTGGAATGTGTCTGTTCATCAGCTTGTTGCTGTCTATTCACTTGCAATGTTGCATGCTCTGAGACTCATTTTTATAAAGCATTTTGTATTATCTTGTATCAAAACTTAGTGTGAATACATAAAGTAGCCACCATAAAAGGGTGAGCATAATAATATTTCGCAAGACGTGGCCCATTAATAAGTACTTATTTCTGTAAGGAAAAGAGCCCCTTTCTGATTAACTTTTGAAATACCAAAACTGATCTTAGGCTTTTTCACAATAGAAGAAAGATTCTCCCTTCATTGTTTGGCATTGTTTCCTTTTCTCTTCATGTTTGTTGTTGTAATTCTGGTAACTTGATCTTTTACGCAAGGTATACTTCTTTAACCAGCTAGGAGATTTGGTAAAAAGGAATGGACGTTTCATCAAACTTAAAAGTGTTGTTGGACCAATTTGTTTCCACTTAGAGCAATTATATTCCTCACACTGGTCTGGAGGGGTTAGAATGTACTTAAAGAGTTTACTATAATGTAGAGATGAAAAAGTGAAGATTAGAGGTCGTAAAATACAAAGGCCAGAAGCACTAGACAATACACAAGATAAAAGTGATGGAATAACAATTTGGAGAAAAATGATTGATATAACTGAAATAAAACCAACAGCTAAACAAGCATCAATGTTCCCATGTTATCAATTTGAATCTTGAATAAAAGTTAATCAAGCTGCAATCTTGTTTACCCTGAAGGAGTTCATAATTGCACGAATGTCACTTTCCTCTTGGGCAAATACCTTTTCAGGTGTTTGTATTCTCAATTCATATAAACAATTGTTTTCCACTCCAAGGACTGAAAGGTATCGTCTGTCCCATTCCAAACGAGCAACTCGATCTTGTGGCATTACAGCCAGTTCGTTATTGTTGGCGTAAGACTTGATATTCACCTGCTCATCACAAATACTGATATAAGAATCAAGAAGAAATGCAATACAAATCAACTAAGACAACGAAGCTTGAACTGGGAGCTATTCACCCATCAACAGGCGTTGACACAACTTATATATAGTATATGTTAAGAACATTGACCTTCCCAACACAACCTAAAAGCGGCCAGAATCGCATAAGGCCGTATAGAAAGACAACTCATTCCCTTCAACCAATGTGGACACTCTTAACGCCCTTTTACACAGCCAAGGCTGGACAGTTGGAACTTGAGCAACATATATGAGATCAAACATTGGGTAAACTAAGAACAAGGATGAGTCTGACTTTGATACAATGAAAAAGTAATAGACTTTGCATCTAACTCAACAGTCAACCAAAAAGCTAGCTCATCAGGTGAGGATCACCCAAAACCATAAAAGGAAACAACTCATATCCTCTACTAATGTGGAAGACTGTAACAAAGTACAAACAACATTATGTACTAAGAAAACCAAAAGGTCCCTAGACACCAACTTCATAACTAGCAAAATGCAAAATTTTACCTCAACTTCGTAATACAGCTTCCCATCATCAGCTACCCTTGACGATGTAGAAAGAACACTTGATTCGCGTCTGACACCAAGTCTGGTGGACATAAATTCAGTTAAATATTGTCTAAGGACTCCCTTTCCAGCTTCTTCTGGTGGACCCAAATCTTTTACACTTTTATACTTGGAGGATGAAGGAGATGATATCTCCAGTGAGAGATTTTCATCTAAAACAAGAGGATCCCTAAAAAATACGTCAGCACCAGCACCACGCACTTGAATCCAGTTTCGGGGATATAGAAACGAATAACCATCAAAGGTATCAATATATTCCCTGAACTCAACAGATTGAGCTTTTGCAACTTTGGGCAATTCATAATTTGAAAGCACAAAACTGGAGAATATCAGGGCCATAGCCTTTCTCCTTGGAACTGCAAAATCTTTTTTCTGATTATATGTCGGAAAATTCTAGTGAGAAACTGTGCAATAATTATTTATTTCAGAAAATTTATAGTGACAGACTATGAAACACATAGTGCCCATGGTTTGTGTAAACTGAGATCATTCAAGTACTCCACAGGGTAGAAAAACTGAACCAACCACCACAAGTCTTTGACAAATGACAATTACAGTGAATAACACATCACAAATAGTGATGAATCTTCAAATACTCACAAAATTTGATAGTTCACTTTTTCAATTTTTGCTTAAAACAGTAAACATATTAAGATAGCTTTTACTCTAGCCATATGATCACTTTGAGAAGTCAAAAACAATTAATTAGTTTAAATTAACTGCTGCAAAATGTAATCTACTATTTGTTCCAAATTCCAATCATAATATTGTATCAATCAGTAGCTGAAGATCAAAACACAAAAAGGAAATATGGGAGGAAACCTCGAGAACAACTGAATTTCCTTCTTTCTCTATATCTCCCTTCTTCAAAGAATGCTGCTCTGAGAACTTTCTTGCTATTGGAACAGATTTGGCCGATGCTTCCCCTATAATTGTTACGCAATATGAGAAGAAGTTTTATCAAAAGATATTTGATTATAACTCGTGCATCCACGAACCAAAAACAAAGTTGCAACTAATAATGGACATCAAGAAGTCGTGGATTTAGGGCTAGAATATATTTTATTGAAGATCCATAATAGAAGCCAATTCCAATCAACAAATACAGCCCTATCACTTATAGTAGTGTCAATAGGCGATGTAAAGCTTGAACCTTGAGGGTTGTGGGCGATAACATAGACTAAGCAGATATCCTACCACAGAGCCCCAGAAGAACAGGGAAGGAAGAAATGCCAATCCCAGCTTTCTAGTATTGGACACTCTCAAAGCTATTCTTTAGAAATTAGATTACAGCTTGATTCTCCAAAGAGTTAAAATCTAGAAACCAAATATTAGCAGCAGTGCTCGTTATCCAAAATTTCCCATACAGTCGATGGAATTCAAGGTCAGAAGCAAAATATTTAAGCTCCTAGTTGGTTTACATTAACAAGTGTTAAAACTTAGCAACTTTGCCTTAATAAAGAACTCAGCAACTTTGGAATCAAAATAATCGTATATTTTCCAGTGTATAATAAAAAACCCAACTAACTTTTATCCAGCATAGTATATGTGCCTTGTGAGTTACTAGTTATTTGTTTTTTTGTTAGCTACTAAGACTAGGATAGCTGTGGGGATGGTTGTCCAACAGTTTATCCTTATTCATCAGCTGTACAAAGCTTCACTTTTGGTAATGAAATCAGTTAGTAACCATTAAAAAAAAACTCCAGTAGGCATCCTAGGAGTCAGTTTTTTGAGTGTTCATAATCAGTTATTGCAGTAAGCAGAAAGGAACCTGTCAATTAGTGTTGCACTTATGAGATGAAGCACAATGTCTTTGTTAGTCTAAACAGAAGTTCCATCCATAAAAGAAATTCGTGAGATGAGATTGTTATGTAACTGATATCTTCTGCTTCTAATGCTTTAAGAAACTTATCAGCTCATAGGCAAGACACAAACTAAGTTGTCATTACACTACATTAAGAGGTTTCTTTCATGATTAAATAAAATGTCATTTACAGAAAAGAGGAGAACCCTGTATACAATGACTATATAACTTTAGGTTCTATATCAGAATGTAGTCTCTCAAGAATTCATCCAAACATACAACTTGGAATATCCATATATTCCATGAACAAACACAGTTAATACTCTGAAATTGAGAAAGCATTGAGACTCCATTAAAATTTCTATCACCTCCCTAACAAATCATTCAAACGACTAGTCGAAGAGGGGAACACCTCCCTGTCCTGCCTTCTTCAGACTTCCAACCCCTTCCCTACCCTCACACCCACCCCGCACACCCCACCTCAAAAGAATTAAAAAACACAATTACATTCCTAATGATATTCCAGATTTCCAAGAATCACTTCTTGTGGCATTGCCTAGATGATTCTGAGCATATGCAAAGCAACTCTAGTTAGAAAAGGAAGTTGGAGTGAGCTCTGCCAATTAATTGCTTAATAGACTCATCCAAAACAAAGATGCAAAGCAATATAAAAGCAAATGAAGCTTCAAAATTGAACCTTTTAGTACCTATGGGTATGGTGGCATGGTGCTGAGAGGAAAACTTAGGGGGAGCAGAAGAAAGGGATGAAATGCCAAAACTGACACTGTAGAAGGTGGAAGACTGAAGAATTCTCATGGTGGAAGAAAAGGGTATCTTTTTCTTGTTTTGTAAACAGATAAAGATCCGAGCTTTGAAGGTTCCCACAACTGCAAGTTGCGAAACTTTTGAGTAAGGGTGAGGCTGTAGATGATAAATCAGAATGCTGCCCAATCCACATGCCACATTTTGCCACGCTTTTAAAATACTCTTATTGTCGGGATCAATTTATTGTCGTCTACTGTATTTTTCTACTTTTACAAAAAATAAATAAATTCTACATATTCACTGTTTCTCAAATTGAATTTTGATTACTCAATAATTTAATTAAAATATATAACTAAAAATTATTTATAAAAAAATAGTAGTCAAATAATGACCACCACCACCAACAGCGACATATCCCGTTAACCCCATAAATGAAGTTGTGGAGGAGGATTATATTCTCTCCATTTCAAGTTGTTTGTTTTATTTATTTTTGTTTGTTTTCAAAAGAATATTTCTTTTTTTTTTTGACAATTCTTAAATTTCAATTTTTCATTTGGAAAAATGGTCTCTTTCTCTTTTTGCAATTCTTTAAGACAAAAGATTAAAGTAAATTTTGCTACATTATACATATCTTTAATTTAAGATCACAAGATTTAATATTTTTTTTTTAAATATTATTACACTTTGTGACAAGTCAAAATAAAATAATTTGAAATGGAGAGAATACTATCTTTGTGGGTACTAGGTAGACAGTTGTTGCAATACAAGATAAACAGAATAATATTTTTTTAGTATAAAATGGACATACATTTAGCATAATAATCTAACAAGAAATAAAAAAAACAATAAAACAAACACTAAAACTTAACATACAATCAAAAAGACATAAAGAGAAATTTTAACAGCAACTAAGTTGATTGACTTCGTGAATTCTCAACTTGTTAGTGAGATTTGACTCCTCCTATTGTAATCCCCCTCCCCATTTTTTCCTTCACTACCCCTAGTTTTTTTTGTTTTTTTTTTTAGAAAACAATCAAACAACATAGGCGTGTAATGTAAATACATTTTATACCCTGTAAAAAAGACGTTAAAGAAACTTACCTTTGGCAATTTTATTTTTTTTTAGCTTTTGGCAACTAGAGTAGAAATTTTAGTTTATCAGGATGTATTGGTGTTACTAACAATGGAGGGAAATAGTTAAGAACCAAGCCAATATTGAAGAAGAAGAGCTTTTGACTGAATTAAAAGACTCCTCCTTTTTCATATTCTTCGAAGCAGTCAACTGACAGTACAAGTACAAACTCAACGGATGCTCACAGCATCGGAAACCCTAACGTTTCCTTATTCCATTGCCGTCGCCGGTAACAGCGTTTTTCATTAGACATTTATATGAATATTTTTCTGAATGTACATATCTTTTCTGCATTGTTTTAGTTTATCCATCTTTGATGAATCCATTCCCTTGCTAGTTTTGTCGGTTTAATCTTCTCTACAAGTTCATTGTGTGAGATTGAATTCAAGAGGCTGCAGTGCTTGATTAGTTTTTGTTAAGATAAATAGTTTAGTTCTTGTGAACTTGATGTTTAAAGGTTGCAGCTAGAGGTGTTATGCAGGCCGCACTTTGTTCTAATTGACATGACGGAGGGGCAATTGGTATCAACAAACACTGACTCGTCTAGTTGCAATTACTCAAGCCTAGTTTCCATTAGCTCTAGTAGAATAATTTATGGTCTAGGTGCAATTACTTTAGTCAATGCATATTCTGTAGTCTCCAATCAATGGGTGCATATGGCCAGTTATGATAATTGCCTTATAGTTTTTGCTAATTTGATTTGTAAGAAAAAGCGAATGGCAATGTGCGTTTGAAGATTCCTTCAAAGGGTGCAGGGCCATTTCAGGCCAGATAATTTATGGTTATGGTGCTTTGCATGGGAGATAATACTCATCTGAACTTGTGGGGAGAGATACAAAATCATGTAGTTGTATCTCTAGAATAGGCGATGGTCACCATGTTCTTTATTTTTAAATTTTTTGATTTATAATAGGAAATTACTAATTTGCGCCAAGATAGTGTCAAATACTCATGGCCCCTTGCATTCTTTTCTAGGAAGAGCAGTAGATGAAGATCATTACCTTATCACAAAAAGAAAAAATAAAAAAAAATGAAGATCATTTCTTTCTCACTCTTCCACTTCTCTATCTGTTGTATTCATGCTAACTTCCATATTAACATGTCTAGAAGATGATGCTAAGATGGTAATTTTATTAAAATATTGGACAAGATTAGAAATAACCATGTTTGACAGGTGGTAAATGGCACACATATAGGATGAGTGAGAGGTCACCTGAGATAGTTTGACCAGGTCTAGGTCACCTGAGATGGTTTGACCATGTCATCCATAAACCTTCGGTTGCACCGAGCCATAGGTGCGGCAATATAATGATTAAAGTTTATAGAACGAGATGAGGTTGATCTAAAATCACATAGAAAAAGGTCGTCTTATAAGACCCACAAGCTCTCAAATTTGATGCAGATTACGTTTGCCATATCTACTAGTTGTGTTGAGGCTTAGATGTTATTGTTATACTTATATTGGGTCCACATTTGTTTGAAGCTTTTTAAATTTGTTGGAGACTCGTATATCTACATACAGATGCGTGTTAGATTTAGGGATCCTCTACTTTTAAGGAAAAACATATTTGCCTTGAAAAAAGAAATTATTTAGTATTAGAAATGGATCTGAAAGAAAGGAAAAAACTGAGGGCCAATATTGTTAGTCGTAAATTGTCCTGTATGGTGACCTTTTTTCTTTTCTACCATATTTCTGACCCATTTTTCTGAGACCTAGAAGTGCATCACAGCTAAATGTTGAAGCATTTTCTAGATGTGTTTCCTTCAAACTTTGGTTGTGCTCTACTGTTTTCCCCTCTAATTAACAACTAGATATTTGTTTCTGATACAAACATTGGAAATGGGTACTTTGTCTTTCTCTTCTGGAAATCTTCTTTACTATTTATCTGGAAGGTTGCTTGAGAGGCGATACTGTGCTAAACAATTTGATAAACTTTGCCTGCATTATTTATGTAGCTATGACATTGTACCTGTTGGAGTTTTAAGTCAATATTCTTTGCCTTATAAAAAAAACATTTTTGGCCAATATTATTAGGTTGATGGTGCTACTTACTGTATTTTGTTATCGCCTGTGCAGGTCTTTTACTGATACTTGTCAATCATGGAAAATACTTACATAGATTCAAATGAAAACCCACAGATGTTACCACCTCCACCAGGGAGTTTTATTGATCGTGAAGAACTCATTCAACATGTTGGGGAGTTTGCAATGTCTCAGGGGTATGTTGTTACCATCAAACAGTCTAAGAAAGACAAAGTGGTAGTACTTGGCTGTGACAGAGGAGGTGTTTACAGGAATAGGCGTAAACCTGTCGATGAAACATCTAGTGGACATTCTCGAAAAAGGAAGATGGAATCTCGGCTAACAAATTGTCCTTTTGAGCTTGTGGGTAAGAAGGAGGATGGCTTGTGGGTTCTTACAGTAAAAAATGGATCACACAATCATGAAGCCTTAAAGGACATCTCGGAGCATCCCTCTTCTCGACGCTTCTCAGAGAATGAAGTAATGTTAATTAAAGAGATGACAGATTCTGGTTTAAAGCCACGTCAGATTTTGAAGAGGCTGAGGCAGACCAATCCAGATCTTTTGTCGACACCAAAGCATGTTTACAACATTAAAGCTAAGCTACGACATGGGAATCTTAACGGTTGAGCCTTCTTTACCGTCCTTATTGTTTAGTGCTTACTTTGTTTATCTCTTACAATCTAGTCCTATAGTTAATTCTTATAATTGGGAAGCGTATTTTGTTTTTAGGTGATTATAGGTAATCCGTCTTTCTTGTTAAATCCTTATTGTTTTTATTTTGCACGCCTTGGTATAGCTGTATTAAGATGGGGAGCTGCTTTTCCATGGAAATACTTGTAATCTACTCTTTTTCTTGTCAATGTAGACCATTGCGAGTTCATCTAACTTTTTGCACCATCCTCCATCTCTTGTAACTTATTCAACTGCACCTGATAGCTTCTTTTATGCAAAAATGAAAGGTAGATAGGAAACACCTTGAGTTTTGGGTTAACCATGTACATTTGGGTGCCTACCATATGATATATTTAAAACCCACCTTGCAGCTGCCGTAAGATGGGGAGATGGTTTTCATTGGGAATGAGCGTTAACCAACTGAGTCTGCAGATTGAAGTCTTAAATTGTTCCAGACATAAATATGGCATGCTATTGGGTATTAGAGCCATTAAGTTTATTGATGTTCAAATTTGGTCACATCAGGTCCCTGCATCCCCTTTTTTGGGTTAAGTTGCTTAGATATTTTATTTCACAGATGTGAAACTCAATTCTTGTTAGTTCTTGATGAGTATTCTATGCCAGACTTTAGTGTACTAGTTCAATAACACCAAATTCACATATGATTTCGTGTTTTCTTCCTGGAAAAAGTGAGTTTGTGATACATCTTATGAATCATTTAACTTGTCAACTTAAAAACAAAAACTTGTCAGCTAGAATAAGCGTAGTCATAAAGACATATGATCTCTACCTATCAAAAAAATAAAAATAAAAGAGGAATGAGCTTTCTTGTGCATAAGCGGAATGTGTTTTTCATTAGTATCACAGCATGCAAGAATTTCTGGATCTATGAGTTGGTTGTTTGCTTGAGTATCAACTTTATCAGGATGTGCTAACTTGGTTACCATCAGTCATTCTTTTGACACATTAAGTGGTTCGATTTGAATTCTACGTGCTACAGTGTTCTGGAATGCGAGCGCATCATCGCATTATGCGGTGATGCAAGGCTTTCGCGCTGTGAGTAACTGATGTGAGCCCAGTTTACAAATGCGGGCGCATAACCTTGTGATGCGAGATGCGCAGTGATGAAAGATGCGAGCCGATGCGCTCGCATCGTGTTGATTTTATTTGTAGGACCATTTTTAAATTAAAAATAAAAGAGTCGGGTCACTGTTGCCTTCACTTCTACGAATTTTTAGGGTTAGCTCTGAAGAGAGTCGCGACTTCACTGTTGCTGCTCGTTCACTGCTGCAACCTCTCTTCTTCTTCACTGAGATTTTAAGGTAATTTTTCTTCCTTCTTCTTTCTTCTTCCTTCTTCCTTCTTCTTTCTTCTCTGTTTTGCTGCTCTTCACTGCTGCGACTTCACTGTTTCTTTTCTTCTTCTTCTTCTTTTTTTTTTTTTCACTTCTGCTGTTCACTGCTGCGATCAGTTACTGTTTTGCTCTGTTTTCTTTCTCTGTTTTTCTTTTTCTTTTTCTCTGTTTTTTTCACTTCTGCTCCTCACTTCTTTTTCTTTTTCTCTGGTTTTGGTGATCAAACCTGTGATTTTGGTGTTTTGTTTAAACTTTTGCTTATATATATTGTATTTATTGTTAATTATATAGTTGTTGTGGTCTTTTCAGTTATGACTTACTGTTTGGATGCTATTTGTTTTTTTTTTCTTTTAAATTGCGCTTCACTTCAGTGATGCAGTCGCATCGCTTCACGCATCGTAATGCGTGATGCGGAGCCTTGTCACTTTTTTCCGCATCACGCTTCCTAGAACACTGACGTGCTACCACTATCATTTTGTAGCCATTGAGTGGGACCGCTCTTCATGCATAAAAAATACTAATGGCTAAAGAGTTTATTGCCTGTTTACTCAAGTTCTATGGGATATGTAAATTTCAGCAGGTTGTTTTAAGCAACTTCTACTCCTTCAGTTGAAATCTGATATAGCTACTGGTATATGTTGACTTGATTTTTTTCCCCCTCATACTGAAGTATCGTCTGGTGTTGCTTTAGTGAGGAGATTCAAAACGTTGAGGCCTTGTACATCTTTGGAAGGGAACAGTCAGCCTGCAATGACTGCTGAGCCTTCTTGGAGGAGACTCTATCCTCCGGTAAGGTTACTTGAATTGAATCTAATCAACTATATTCCAAAGTAACTGCTTTCTCTTGCTCTTATTTTTCTTTTCTCTTCCTCTTCTTATTCTCAAGAGAGAGATTTGTAAGTTTAAAGCTAATAAGTATATCCCTCGAGAAGATTATTTTGTAACTTCCAACTTCCTATTTACCAAGGGAAAATACTAAAGAGTAAAGTAGTCTCTAGTCGCTCGTTTTTTGTTAGATGCTTTCTAATGCATTTCCCTTGATAGATTATCTCATCTAACATGTTGAAACTTTCTTTGGTTTCTGGTCACTTAGCCTACTTAACGTACTCCCGTTAGTTATACAGTAATAACTTTCTTTTAAACAGTTCCAAAATGCAAATGCACTTGTGTGTGAAGTCAGAAGAAATGTTTAACAAGTTGTTTTGGTGAGTGATTAAGGGAGGAGCATAAACGTAAAATTTGTTCCTAGAGCTTGGTCTCTGCTTACATCTTTGATTGTGTCAATAGATGTGCCAAAAAACTCTTCATATGTTTTGCTGTGTCTGCTTGTTTCTCTATCTTTCTGGTATCTGAATCTGCCTTTTCATTCTCAGCTTTTTGTTATACTGAATTCTGTGTAAAATTGTTTCTGGTTGGATTACTAAAAAGTAAGAATTACTGGAGATCTATATTATTTATTGTTTTTGGAGAAGGAAGTTCTGCAATTTTAAAAAATCTTTTTTAAGGATTTAGTAGTGATGGCCAATTTTTACTGGGTCTTTCTTAATATCCAGTACATTTAGACAAACACGTTAAGCATATGTGAAAGTAGCTTCGGATGCCTCTGAAATTTCCAAATTCATTTTACTGGACACTTCAAGATGCAGTCTGTATTCTTTTCGGATTTTTCTCCATGGCTTACATCTGTGAATGCGACAATGATCATATTGATTTCAACTTTCTGCAGAAATTTCTCCATGACTGGGTTGCATCCAGCTTATGCCCTTTTTCTTTTTCTAACTCTGTTAAACTCTGCAGAAGTCAGGACTTCCAGTTTGCTTGTTCATCTTTATAGTGAAGTGTGTTTAATACTCCAGGATACTGCTTTTGATGCAACAAATGATTTCTCCTTTTGATAAAAGGATAGCATGAGCTAATATCACTCTGTATTAGGGGAAGAGATAATTTTCTTTTAGTTTACAGGGATTTTGCCTTGACTTTTTAATATCCTTCCTTCCGTATCCTAAATTCTTTTTGTTTAGTTGGGAGCAAAAACTGGTGTACAATCCTTCTCTTTTATCTCTTGGATGCAGACATGCTAAGTGTTCCGATCTTCTAATTTAATGGATGTTTTTTGTCCAAACTTTTCTTGCAGAGGAACCCTAATCTTATTGGTGGTAGATTTGTTGACTCACAGTCATCTACATCGATTGATGTAGTAAACCCTGTAAGTGCAGCTGTTCAAATATGGAGTACAATTTCTTTGGTGGAATACTTTTAGCTAGCTTTTTATGACTGAAATCTAATGATAGGCAACACAACAAGTGGTCTCACAAGTTCCTTTAAGTACGGGTGAAGAATTTAAGGCTGCTGTGTTTGCAGCTAAAAGAGCTTTCCCATCGTGGCGGCACACACCAGTTCCAACCCGTCAGAGGATCATGTTCAAGCTTCAAGAACTTATCCAGAGAAATATTGTTGGTATCTTGGGATTTCAGTCATTCTTATATGGTAAACATATTGGTGTTTTCTTATAAAAGTGGTCACAATTATCATCTAGGATAATCTTGCTTTCGCCATAGCTACTGAGCAGGGTAAGACTTTGAAAGATGCTTACAGCGAAGTGCAACATGGTTTAGGTGAGTACCGTATTGTTTTTCATATTGAGAGTGAAACTTGCTCTTCTCCATTCCTTTGAAATTTGAATTCATGCTATCTGAATATGTAGTAAATCTTCTCTTATCATAAATTAACATTTTGAAAATCACACATCAGAAGGCCTTCTTTTACATTTTCTTGTGAGGAAGTTGTTCAATGAGTCTTGAGCGAACATGTATTGCTTATTTTGTTGCCTAATAAGCTAAAATTTTATACAATTTTCATCGCCTGCCCAAATTGAGAGGATAACCTTGAAATCCTTATGGTACTAGTTATTTATTATTTTTTACCTAGCTAATCTGTGAGAGCTAGTATTTTACACGCTTCTGTCCGTTGCAAGTTAAAGTGGAGTGGATTTTCTTTTGCAGATATACTGGAGTGTGCTCGTGGTGGGGCACTGCTGCAAACAGGGGAGTTTGTTTCAAACATGTCAAATGGAATCGATACTTTTAGTATCAGAGAGCCTCTTGGAGTTTGTGCAGGAATATGCACGTTCACCTTCCCCGCTATGATTCCATTGTGGGTAAGCCTCACAACTGTTTTAAGTCTTTTCCTCAGGATCTACTAATGTCTCTTGGATGATCCTTTGGGTTTGATTTTTGAGGATGTTGGGAAGCTTGGCTTGTTTATCATCAATTAGCCCTTAGGGAAGTCTAGCAGATGTTTTAGGTTAACTGCACATTTTTTTAAGCCACTTAATTTGTTTCTTCTCTCTCAACTTTCAAGGTTTGGGCCGTTTGGCAAGTGGTAAGACAGTATTGTTAACTAACTGATGACTTTGATGGTGTGCTCTTTTGCAGATCTTCCCAGCTGCGATTTCATGTGGCAATACATTCATTCTTAAGCCATCTGAGAAAGCTCCAGGTAATTGGTATTTTAGATGAAAATTGAAGGGTGAATAGCTCTGAAGGAGTTTAGTTTTACTGTAATTACTTACAAGAAATCTGCCTTCATTTCCATTGATTGTGTTATGGCTTTATTATGGTTATATTGCATAAGTAACCACCTGTAACCATTTTCTTGTCAAGAGACTTGTATGGTTATTAACTGCTTATAATGAGCCAGTGGTTTTCATCTCATCCATAAGAATGAAGCTATATAGATGCTATAATGACTAGTACGCCAAAAGCTAATGAAAATTTTCAGAACCAACTGTACTGGTCATGTAAATTGCAAATAAATTTCTTCTTTAAGCGTATCAAATTGAGAAATATGATATGTGGACAACCAATATAGGATACAACCATAATTCAAAATTTGAAATTGCTCATAGTGTCTATGTGCATATCCAGTGTATTTGATAGAACTGCACCAAGGCAACATATCAACATTAAGGGAATTTGAAGATTCATTGATTACTTATATTGCATTTCTTGTTAACTATTTTACGTTATCCCCCATTTGTGTTGCACTATGTCACTTTAAAAATATTATAGTTTAGCTATGTTTTCAAAATCTATATATTGAAAAATTCTGTGAACCAGAGCAGCTGAAAATTCTCATATTGTTAACTTCTCCAGTTTTATTTTTCGAAATATTTATCAATTGACATAGATATGTCCAAATTGGACAATTTTGACCTCAAAAGTCGAGCTTTGCCACATGAGGGAGGGACTGGATTATACACATGTAGTTTACCCCTTTACTAATACAATATTAAATTTTGAGCTAATTGAGGAACAGAGAACTTTTTCCCCATTATAGGGCAATGTTTGACTAGACACGAAATTTAAGAATGAAAGAAAAAATTACCGAACTTGTGATCTTAAACATGCTATGACATTTTTGTGGCTATAAAAGCATGTAAAAAAAAAAAAAAAAGGCAGCCCGGTGCACTAAAGCTCCTGCTATGCGCAGGGTCCGGGGAAGGGCCCCATCACAAGGGTGTATTGTACGCAGCCTTACCTTGCATTTTTGCCAGAGGCTGTAATTAAGGGTAAAATGAGAATTTTAAAGTTAAATAGTTTACAAATATGGGAAGGTGACACTTTTTTTTTTAAACAAAAAAAATGAGAAAAGAGCGCCATTTTAAATGGAACATATGGATTATGGAGTAATGGTTGAGGAAAGAGGAATAACTTTTCGAATAGAAGAAATGCAAAGTATGTCACTTTTTGGGAGAGGGTCTAATATTTCATCCATGCTTGTATTATCTATAGAATTGTTTAATTGCTCCTCTTTATGCATATCTGGATAACATACCGTGGAGAAGGTTCTGATTAATGTACGCAACATTTACGAATTTACCTTCTTTTCTTTCAGGGGCCTGCATGATACTAGCAGAGCTAGTAATGGAAGCTGGTTTGCCTAATGGTGTCTTAAATATTATTCATGGCACCAATGTAAGATCTTCGATGATTAACAGTAACTTTTTTGCTCATTAACTTCCTTAACTTGAGGTCAATAACACATATCTGATTGTTATTTGGACTGCTTCTCGATCTTCACTTGCATGCATTGAATTGTTTGATTTGCTGATAAACCAGCTCTCTAAATTTTGGAAGCTTTGTTTGACCTCATATAAAAATGTTTGCCATCTTCTGTCGTTATAGAATTTATTCTTGGAACCATGTTTTTGATTAACATGATACTTTGTTGGTTCAGGACATTGTCAATGCCATCTGCGATGATGACGATATTGAAGTTGTGTCTTTTGTTGGTTCTGATGCTGTAAGTTTTAACCACCTTTAATGGTCTGAAAATTGTTGCATTTTTTTTACACTTTTTTTTTGGGAGAACTTCCTGTCTCCTTGGAACTCAAGGATACTGTGGTACGAGCCTATAGAACAGTTCCTGTTCAAGTAAGGTCGTTTTGTACATTCTTTGGGGTTAAAACATTCCTTGAGGTAATGATGTATAGATGCAGTGTTTCATTCTTTGGATCTCTGACGCTTGCATAACCTTGTATTAGTTCCTTTTGGTCACTCTAATTCTGCCTTACAATGACTAACTTTTGATAGAGAGTATCGAAAACAACCCATCAACTTACTACAGCAACATACCCTGTCAACTTACTAACTTATCAAAACAAAAAGAGGACAAGCTGAGAAAGTTTGGAAGGGAGTAAATAATAAAAATATTCTCTCGAAGAAATTTGGTCATTAAAGGTATCCAACCATACCAAGCATATATAAGCTTCAGATCTGTGCTCCGATACTCCTCCATCCCCAACTGGAAACAGAACAGAAAGAAATGACAAGTTGCAGGATCTTATTGTAAAGGTGATTAGCACTGTTTAATATTCTAAGTATCCACTAAGAATGAAAAAAGGAAAAGAAACCAAAGAACCCAAATCAACAACAACAACAACAAAAAATCCAGTGTAATCTCACAGGTGGGGTCTGGGGAGGGTAGAGTGTACGCATACCTTACCCCTACCTTTAGAAGGTGGAGAGGTTGTTTCCGGTAGACCCTCGGCTCAAAGATCGATATAAAAGAGATAGTAGTAACAAGCAGAAACAACAACAGAAGATTACCGAGGCTAAAGGAACAACATGTAGTAATAGAAATCTAATAATAATGCCTATTAAAAAAAAAAGAAATCAATAATAATGAAAAGCAAGAATAATACTAATACACAGAGAAAGGAAAGGAAAAGAAATTTGTAACCCTCTACCCTAATTCTCAACCTCCACACCCTCGTATCAAGGATGATGTCCTCGGTTAGCTGGAGTTGCATCATGTTCCTACCTAATCACCTCACCCCAATACTTATTTGACCTACCTCTATCCCTTCTCAAGCCTACTAGGGTCAACCTCTCACACCTCTTAACCAAGACATCTGCATATATCCTCTTCATGCCCGAGCCTTCTCAGTATCACTACTCGCATCTTGTCCTCCACGGGGCCACTCCCACCTTGTCCTGAATATCTTCATTCCTAATCTTATCTCTCTTGTTATGCCCACATATCCACCTCGACATCCTCATCTCTGCCACTCCAAACTCCAAAGAACTCAAATCAAAAAGGGGAAAAAAAAATAAAAAGGGTCTGCAACATGCCAACACCAAGTATGGTGGGAAAATATGGTAAGCAACTAGGGAAAATCAAGTCTCTAGTTAAGTATGGGTTCAGTTTTTCAATCCTCCGTGTTGCTTGAGAGGCAGCATTTTGCTTCTAGTGGTCAGTGGTATGATTCCAGGTATATGCTTTTATTTATTGTGAAACTCTACAACCTTCATACTCTTCTCCACTTGATTATATTCCACTTATTTAATGATTTGCATCTTCTTTATTCTGTCCGTAACTTATTCTTTATTTTCTTACAATTCAAGGCTCAACTGTACATGCGTGGCAGACCATTTGCGAACAGCAGAAAATGTGCTATGGTAAATGTAGATGCGCTTGCTTTTTATGATTGCTCCATGAATGCTTCATTTGTCTTGATGTACCATGTGAATAGATGTAACATGGGAATGGGTAGTTATGCTGATTTTGTTTCTTTTAATTTGACGAGTCAGATTTTTTTTTTTTTTCACTACACCCAGATGGTGTGATCTTTGCAGAAGTGTTAAAGTGGCTTCCCTCACCCTACACTTTCATCTGGCTCTATTTGTGGAATGTTAGCGTATACATCAAGCCTCCCCAAAAGTCAAACTCTCTCTCTATACAAATTTCATCTTACACCAAAAGTATGAAGGAAATAAAAGAAAACTCCTGACCTCAATAGGGGACTCTCTATCCGTTCAAGAGTTCTCCTGTGTTTTTCCCTCCACAAAATCCAAAAGTACAAAAGGATCAGTCTTCCATAACTGCTTTTCTCTGTCCATCTCTTTCATCATCTCCTTCAACTTTCTGGCGGTGCTAGGTTATGGAATCAACCAATATGAATATCTCCATTTCTAACAAAATCCAAAATTTGTAACAGAAGCTTCCATCTTCGACATCAACATGATCAGAACATTGACTGCTCGCTTCCAATTTCATACTAGACGTATCTGTTATGCACAAAAGTCGAAATAAGCTCCATACAACTCACCATCTGCCTGAACAAGTCCACACACTAGGTTGTATCCCTTCTAGAATAGGGCCAGGCAGGTAGCTACCTCTCTATAGGATCTCACTGGTTTCATGTCCATCCAATCTAGTAATGGAAGTGCTGGATATCTTTTCTCTTCACCTTATACAAACTTATGTTGCTCAGCACGATCAGATCACTCCAGATTTTCTGTAGAAGTACCTGTGATCACAGGGAGTACCGATGTGATGAGGACTTGATTTGGCTGACAGTTTTAAGAGAGGATAGTTTCTTTCTCTAAGTATCTTCTTACTTTATGTGGATCTTTAAAATGTACTGGATATTCAGAAGAGGGAAAAAAACTGTGTACATGTACTTGTACATACCCATATTCAAACATACTGGTAAACGAGTTCATGCAACATAGTCCAATTGTTGCGAACTCACTGTTTTAACTTTTCTCCTCAGGCCAATATGGGAGCCAATAATTATGCAGTTATCATGCCTGATGCAAATGTTGAAGCTACTTTGAATGCTCTAGTTGCTGCTGGTTTTGGTGCAGCTGGGCAACGGTGCTCCACAATTAACACTGTGGTCTTTGTTGGAGGGTCAAATTCATGGTACTCATCTTAATTCTCCAGTTTTTCATCTGATCACATCTCTCTTTTTTAAAAAAAAAAATAAAAAAATCCTCCAGTTTGTTGCTGAGGCAAGAACTTTCCAGTTTCTTGAAGGTGACTGTATGTTGTTTCCTTCGCTTAATTCTTGATGTCAATAAGATTTTCACTTAATACAAGTTCATTCTTCTTGTATGTATTTATGACACTGTATTTATATGCTGAGTGTCTTAATTATTCTTGACAGGGAAGATAAACTGGCAGAACGTGCAAAAGCACTCAAAGTAAATGCTGGAACTGAACCTGGTGCAGACCTCGGACCAGTAATCAGCAAACAGGTGCATACATTGACCTAAAGTACTCCGGTAGGAAATTTGCAGTTGGTTAACTGGAATATCTCGAGTTTGTACTGCAAAATTACCATGCAGTTATTGCTTTGTGTCGGGTAACTTCAGTGC
The DNA here is from genome assembly GCA_031232105.1 of Capsicum rhomboideum. NCBI lineage: Eukaryota > Viridiplantae > Streptophyta > Magnoliopsida > Solanales > Solanaceae > Capsicum > Capsicum rhomboideum. The sequence goes on along the minus strand of CP124719.1, from coordinate 139,819,635 downwards.
TTTGATGAATGCTAGTGCTACTTTTAGTTCTCCTTGGATTCATTTATCTGATTATTTGGTGTGGCATCCATAGGTCACGGAACAGATATCCAAGCTAATCCAAGCAATTGTTGATAGTGGAGCCAAACTAGTTCTTGATGGGAGACAGATTGCGGTAATTTCACTTCTTTTCTGTTTTGTGTTTTTTTGATTTTTAAGTTTCAGCAATGGAAATAACATCCCGCCCTCCCATAAGAAAAGGGGCCCCGGGTGAAAAGAGACCCGAACTGATTGAAAAATATTGAACTTGAAAGACTTGTCGAATGAATCTATTGAACTTGATGAATGTGTGACGGTTGGTATTGTAATAGATGTATAGTATACTGGATTGTCCTGATAGGGATACGGTGTGAGTTATACTTGCATATGCTCTTAGTTGCAATAATTCTTCTGAAGACATAACAAATAGAACTGATTGCAATAGGAAGTCAAACAGAGTCGCGTTTCTCGTCTCCACTTGTAAGGCATAAAGAAGAATAGAAGGTATCAAATGTTCAAAAAGAACAGAAGTTATCAAATGTTCAAAAAGAAGAATAGAAGTTATCACATTCTCATAATCTTATTTCTTTAATTGAGGTCATGTTTCATGTCTCCAAATTAACTTCCTAAAATTGGCAAAATCTATAAGATTATTGTTTGTGTTTTTTCCTGATTGACCAGACATACTAGTTTGATTCCTTGGCCATCTTTCTGCTAGAAAAGCTAAAATAGGTAGTGTTGCAGACTTTCCACCATTAGATTATTTTTTGGATGTCAGTCTCCATGGCAATGATTGCATTTTCTTTGAGAAACTCCTAGACATAGGAGAACAAATGTGATCTAATATGGAGTTCGTTTTTGCAAATTTAAAGGTACCAAAACTGCTTTCCTCTCTCTTAAACATTTGTGGATCATGACAAATAGGTTTCCAAATACGAGTTGGGCAAATTCATTGGTCCCACAATATTATCTGATATCAACAAAGACATTGAATGTTCCAAGGTAGTATCTAGTTTTCGATCTATTTTTGTTTCCTCTGAGTTATTTCATTCATGCATGGAAAAACTTTATTCTTGAGTGCTATTGTTCCTTATGTGTGCAGGAGGAAATACTGGGTCCTGTTCTTCTTTGTATGCAGGTTTGTCCTATGTTTCTAAGGTTCTGGACCACTGTTCCTTTGGTGCATTTTTTAGTGAAAATCACTTAAACTCTCACCTCTTGGTTGTTTTAAGTGCAGGCTAATAGCATAGATGAGGCCATTAACTTTGTGAACCAAAATAAGTATTTCTCCGTTACTTGTAAAATCTGTGTGATATTTTTTGTTTTAGCTTGATCTTATCTTTTGCACTGCTTTTATGAAGAAAATATTGCTATGGAACATCTATCTTCACGGGCTCTGGGGCACTTGCAAGGAAATTCCAGATGGAGATTGAAACAAGGCAGGTAGGACACCCCTTTTATACTTTTTATCTTGTAGTTCACACTTCCTAGACCTAGTTAATCAAAAAGGATACTAAGGAATACTTCCCAGGAGGTGAAATACCGGCAACAACAGTGTAGCTAGATGGGATAATTTTAATAGATTTTATTTTTTGTGTCTTTATGAAAGAGAATGAATGAGGAAAATTCAGGATTAGGGAAAGAAATAATGGCTTGACTTTGCTTCGAATTTAAGACAAATGAGGAGAAAGATGGATGAATCTTTCTTCATCGTAGTAGATCATCTGTTTCTCTACTTTCTGGGAACTCTCAGTATACAGGATCTTACAGTTATATTAATAAAAATTATTACTGTATTAGTAAAGGTGCCACAATCTAATTAAAACTTTCAATTCACAACTGATTAAAAATACTAAAAGTTCAGAAGTTGAATAGTACAAAACTAATATTTTACTTTTTTCTAAATAGCAAAGGTGGTTTTAAGTTGTATGTACCTTTTTTAAAAAAAGATAAAAAGGTACAACTTAAAACCACCTTTACTTTTTAATCTAATGAGAAGTAAACTGGTATACAAGTTCACCTTTGTTCAGAGTTGACTGGTACATGTGCTTGTGGAAGCTAGTAGGTATTTACTGGATAGTCAAGGTGCCCGCATATTAACCCTGAAATCACCCATTATAAAAAATCATAATAAAAATGGAGAAAATGGGGAACTTGTCGGAAAATCTAACAATTTTCCGCATATTGATGGACTCAGGTTTGCATAAATACTGCTGTTCCTGCTCCTTTGCCCCTCTTCTCTCTCGCAGGCTCAGAGTTGTCTTTTGTTGGGGATCTCAATGCCAATGGTAAACATTCTCGAAGCATCTGCCTCTGTTACTATTATCTACGAATTTGTCCTGTATCTTTATTGTCTAAATTTGAGCTGTATGCTGCGCAGGCAAACCCGGTGTACACTTTTACACTCAAGTAAAGACTGTGACTCGGCAATGGAAGGAATTCCTCAGCAGTGAAGGAGGATCGTCAATATTAACGTCAAACTACCCCCAAAGTAATGATGGACTATCTCAGGGACTGCAAGCTTTAAGTTATCAGAGTGGCGATGGTGATTGTCAAAGTGGCGATGGAGTATCTCAGGGATTACAATCTATTGGTAACTACCAGAGTAGTGATGGAGCATCTCTGGGGTTACAATCAAGGGATTTCTCAAATGGAGATGGAGTCCATCTGCCTTTACACCCGAAGGATTTCCCGGCTTGTGATGGTGAATCTCTGGGAGAACATTCAATGGATATCCCAAGTGGTAATGATATATCCCCAACAATACCAATATCTGATGGATCTCATTGGACATTGAATTTTTGACTAGCAAGTATTTATATTTGGAACTAGAAAATGTGAATATTAGTTGTAGTTTTGGTTGCTAAAGGTTTTAATTGTGGGTTTCTTTTGTTCTTCTTGAAATAACCCCCGTCATTTACAAGTTATTTATCATATTACTATAGTCTACACTTAAATAATGTGTCTTTAATTGACTTGAAGATCTTTTTAATTATTTGTCTGAAACTTAAATGGTGGAGGTGATCAGCAGTAGGATTGGCCGCCGTGGCGGTTGTGGTTGATAGTGATGGTGGAGGTGATAGTGCGGTAGCGATTGACAATAATGGTCGACAACAGTGGTGGTTGTGATGACAGAGGTTGTTGGTGGTTGACAATAGTAATGGTGAATGTAATGGTAGAGGTGGTGAGTGGTGGTGGCCAGTGATTGGTGATAGAGCGGAGTGGTAAAAATTATTCAGACACTATATTGATATTAATATTTTATTCAATATTTGAATGATTAAGATCTATTGATCAAATACGTGCTTAAATCATAATGTAAACTAATGCACTTCATGATCTAAGTCTAAACTGTTCAGATTCAAATCTTCTTTGAGTACAAACAAGACCTAAATCTCTCTAAATTATTAGTACATTTTTACAATTTTCACATTTGACTATGTCTTGTTTTTGATATCTCTTAAATCATATTTGGCTTTAATTACACCATCATTTTTTAAAATTCTCTCTTTTATTAGTAAAATCTCCAAATTAAAATTTTACTTTTGAGAAATGGGTCCTTCTTCGGACACCGCGTATAGCGGTAGCTTTAATGCACCGGGCTGCCTTTTTACTTTTGAGAAATGGCTTTGTCATTCACTTCTTCAACTGCAACTCGTTCTTCAGCTTCTTATTATCATCCCAAAGGTATCCATCACCTTTATTTTTCTCTCAAATTTTCAATGTTTACACGTAAAAACATAAATGTGATATAGATCAGAGAATTGTATCATCTTTTTTTTTAATCTAATTACGTGATTAACTAAAATTGCGAGTTTATTATGGAAGAAGAAACAAAATTTAGGTCTTCTTTTCTATCTAAAAAAAGTTTATATAAAACGAAAGATACCCGACAACAGTGAGACAAGTGACGTGGCTAATCTTCCAAACTCGATAGGTTCCAAAAAGGCAAAATTATTTAATACTCCGTTTGAAAAAAATAACCCCATTTTTTTAGTAATTTTTTAATTTCAAATGTTTTTACGTGTATGTTTAGGATCATAGGGACATGATGGTATATTTGACATATCTTCTTACCGTGTCAAGTCAAACTTTTATCATTTTTTTGAAAGCAAGGGAGTATTAAAAAAAAACACTCCATCTCACTGACGACGATCTTCATCATCATTAGGATAATCTCTACAATACCTTCTTTTTTGGTAATCAATAAAGACAAGAAATTATAATACAATTTTCTTGAACAAAATATTTAGAGGGGCAATTCTTGAGGAACAATGATGCAGTCTTCAGTTCATAGAGGTGATGTTTCCCCAATTTATGGCATACCCTTTTTATTATTTTTCAGATTAATCTTGTTTAACAAATTGAAAATAATCCATAAATCTTTTTTCGGGTGCTGTTTGTTACAGTGAGAAAAGTGAGGTCTTTGACTCCTGGAGTTTTTGCTATGGCTAATCATCACTTTTCTGTTGCTGCTCAATATTCATGGAAACATCGGACTTCCCTAGTCAGTACCCATGTTATAGTTTATTCAACATTTTTTTTCCATTAATTAATCTTGATTTTTTCCTATTACTATGAAATGAAGGTTAATTGATGAAACTGTGTTTTAATTTGGGCTAAAAACTTTCTTGATTTTTTTAATCAGAAAGTTCCAAATTTAGTTGGTGGCAGTTTTGTAGATTCAAAATCATCAGAATTCATTGATGTTATAAACCCAGTAAGTTGATTGTGTTAAAGTTGCAATCTTTACATGAAATGCTAATACTTGGGGAAGTTTGTAATTGCTTGAGTATTGATAATAGGCAACCCAAGAGGTGGTTTCTCAGATACCTTTAACGACAAATGAGGAGTTCAAATCTGCGGTTTCTGCAGCCAAGGAGGCGTTCCCGTCATGGAGGAACACACCCATAACCACAAGACAACGGGTCATGCTCAAATTCCAAGAGCTTATTAGGAAGAACATGGTTTGTTTTTGTCGAATTCCCATATCTTTCTGCAGTTCCTTGTGTGTGATCTCTGTTCACTTTATTTATCCTATGTGTGTGCTAGGATAAGCTTGCCTTGAACGTGACTACTGAACAGGGAAAAACACTGAAAGATGCACAAGGCGATGTGTTCCGCGGTCTTGGTTGGTTCTTCACTCACGTAGGCATATGGATATATTTTCTGTTTGATGACTGTGAACTTGAATTTCTGTTTTTCTGTTTTGTGAAGAGGTGGTGGAGCATGCATGTGGAATGGCAACTTTGCAGATGGGCGAGTATGTGTCTAACGTATCAAATGGAATTGATACCTATAGCATTAGGGAACCTCTGGGTGTTTGTGCTGGGATTTGTCCGTTCAACTTCCCTGCAATGATTCCTTTATGGGTAAGCATGTTCCTGTTTTTTTTTTCCCCTTTCATAGTTTACATACATTTTAAGTGCATTTCTCAAATCTGTTCACAGTTTCGGCTATATTCGAACTTGGTTTTTTATCCTTGACTTCTACCTTACTTGAGGAATCATTCTCATTTTCACATAACAACACTATGTTATCAAGAAAGCTTTTGTAATGTGATTAGTATGAAGCTGAACTATTTTGTATCAACTACGTTTTTATGTTACCTTCTCCCTTTCTGCTGGCAATCTTTATGTTGTTTTTTTTTTGGGGGTAAGTACCGGGGGATGGGGATTAAACTTAACTTTCAGATAAAAATGATCATCTTTATTTAATTTATGTCTGAATTTGGTGCAGATGTTTCCTGTTGCAGTTACTTGTGGTAACACCTTCATTCTTAAGCCTTCAGAGAAGGACCCAGGTAACTGCTTTCGTATTCATCAATTATTGTAGCATAATATGTTGCAACATTTAGGGGCAGAGGTTACATGTACCAGTTATCTGCAGCAAAGTGTTTATAACTTTAAAAAATAGAGTTTATATAGACCCATCTAAAATATTACTCCGTCAGTCCCAATTTATGTTGCACCATTCCACGGGGTACAAAGTTTGAGAAAGTAATAAGACTATTGAAAGTTGTGGTTTAAAACAAGCGTTAAGACATTTATGTGCTACAAATCATCTCATTTAGGGTAAAATGAGATTTAAAAGTTAAATTGTTTCTAAATATCATGGTGTTCATCGATCTTGAGAAGGCGTACGACAAAGTCCCCAGGGAGGTTCTTTGGAGGTGCTTGGAAGCTAGAGGTGTGCCCGTGGAGTACACTAGGTCGATTCATGACATGTACGACGGAGCCAAGACTCGTGTGAGGACGGTGGGAGGAGATTCAGAGCACTTTTCTGTTTTGACAGGGTTGCATCAGGGATCGACTGTTAGTCCATTTTTATTCACCTTGGTGATGGATGTTTTGATGATTCAAGGGGAGGTGCCTTGGTGTATGTTATTTGCTGATGATGTAGTTCTAATTGACGAAACCCGGGGAGGAGTTAATGATAAGTTGGAGGTTTGGAGACAGACCCTAGAGTCTAAAGGGTTTAGGTTGAGCAGGACCAAGACAAAGTACTTGGAGTGCAAGTTCAGTGATTTGACGCATGAGACTGACGTAGTTGTGAAGCTGGATGCCCAGGCCATTCGGAAGAGAGATAGTTTAAAGTATCTTGGGTCTATGATTCAGGGGAATAGAGAAATTGACGAGAATGTCACGCATCGCATTGGTGCAGGGTGGTTGAAATAGAGCCTCACTTTGGGTGTTCTGTGTGATAAGAAGGTGCCCCGTAAGCTTAAAGGCAAGTTCTACAAAGTGGCAGTCTGACTGGCTATGTTGTATGGAGCGGAGTGTTGGACAGTAAAGAACTCCACATCCAAAAGTTGAAGGTGACGGATATGAGGATGTTGAGATGGATGTGCGGATTTACTAGGACAGATAGGGTTAGAAATGAGGTTATTCGAGAGAGGGTGGGAGTGGCTTCGGTGGAAGACAAGATGCGGGAAGTGAGGTTGAGATGGTTCGGGCATGTGATAAGGAGGTGCATGGAAGCCCCAGTTTGTAGGTGTGAGAGGTTGACTATGGATGGTTTCAGACGGGGTAGAGCTAGACCGAAGAAATATTGGAGGGAGGTGATTAGACATGACATGGAGCAGTTACAACTTACGGAGGACGTGACCCTCGATAGAAAGGTGTGAAAGATGCGGATTAGGGTATAGGGTTAGTGGGTAGGTGTCCAGTACCTCTCGCTTCCCGGAAAAGAAAGACATAAAGTCCTCGGTAGGATTGGCAGCATCCCCCCTCAAGGCACGATTCCGAGACAGAATCTCTTGAAAGAGATATGCCTGCATGCCGTGTCGTCCAGCGCACTTGACCACTGCGATCGATCCGATAAACCAAAGCATCCTGGCCAACCAACCATTGAGAATGGAACAGAGATGTACTAGTAGGAAGGAGTGTTTTGTGTGTAGCAATGCCTGTAGTCATAGTGTTATGTGTGTGTCTTGTAGTTTCTTATTTGTGGTGTTTCTTTTATTATCTAGTGGTGTGTTATCCCATTCTGTTGTTTGTTTTTATGTTTTTATGTTTGTTATACTGTTATTTGTCCTCAGCCGGGGGTCTATCAGAAACAACCTCTCTACTTCATCTGAGGTAGTGGTATGGATTGCGTACACTTTACCCTCCCCAAACCCCACTTTGTGGGAATACACTGGGTATGTTGTTGTTTTTGTTATTGTAAATTGTTTCTAAATATAGAAAGGTGGCATTCCTTTTGGGATAGACTAAAAAGGAAAGTGTACCACATAAATTGGGACAGAAGGAACATCACTTATGCTGTCTTCTGAATTTGACTTATTTTTGTTTCATCATTTGGTTTTAGGGGCTTCCATGATGTTGGCAGAGTTGGCAATGGAGGCTGGTTTACCTGATGGTGTTCTAAATATTGTTCATGGAACCCACGTATGTCTTTTCCTATAATTGCTAGTGATATGTTTTTCTGCCCTTTTGTTCTAGTCCAATAAATGTATGGATTCTATCTGGCCTTCTTATCCTATATTTAAGCAACACCAGAGGATTGTGTAAATTATGTAATGAACCTCCATTTTATCCCATTACATAAAACAATATATTGATGCTTCCCAGGAAGGCCATACTCTTTTAAAAACATGGCTTATTGGCATTAGTAATTGAGATATATTTGGGTCTAAATGGCGTATCGATGAATGTCAATGATACCTCTGTCTTGCAGGACATTGTTAATGCTATATGTGATGATGACGATATCAGAGCCATATCATTTGTTGGCTCAAATCTAGTGAGTACTACATTGATTTTCTTTCATCCTTTAAGCAACAGCAGTTACTTTATGCGTAGTTATAGATAGAGGACATTAAGTAGCACAATGTTCTCAAAACCAAAAATATATGTAATTTGCAAGTTTTTATCTTCCAACTTCTGTAACTTGGTTTGGTTATGTTGTCTAGTGATGGATCAATAACTGGTTTGTTATAATTATTTGTCGGTCTTTCCTTTTCTTCTTTTTGTTTTTCTGTTTTGCCTTTTTTTTTTTTTGGGTTGAGCGTAACTTGTCTCTGTAATACCTTTTCCTAGTAATGATCTGCAGCTACTTATGTTATCTGGTTTTGGAGGTTTTAGTTAAGTCTCTACCCAGAAAGGTGTTGTTATTGTAGCGAATGTTGCTGGACCTCACAAGTGAATTTGTTAGCAATTTAGAGTTTTAATTGCAAAACCATCTCGGCATTTTAAGACAGTCTAGTCTGACGTGGTTTCTTTTTCAAATAAAATCGGTCGTCAATTGATTTATAATCTATTTTGAATCATCTTGTTCACCATGTGTTCATTGAGCATTCATTGCTTTATTATTACCCCTCAGGCTGGCATGCATATATATGCTAGAGCATCAGCTAAAGGAAAACGTGTTCAGGTTAGTGCAATATTACCAACTCTCCTCTCACCTGTATTTGCCAATGTGGCAAACATGTTTAATGTTAGTATTGAGGTTAAAAACATGACTAACCAACTGAAAATGCCTTCAGTCCAATATGGGAGCCAAAAACCATGGCGTCGTCATGCCTGATGCAAACATAGATTCCACGATAAATGCTTTAGTGGCGGCTGGTTTTGGTGCAGCAGGACAAAGATGCATGGCGTTGAGCACAGTTGTCTTTGTTGGGGACTCAAAACCTTGGTAACGCATTTCACCTTGCACATTGTTACTCCACTTTACTCATATCTGTTTCCGATAGACTGGGTATGTTGTTGTTGTTGTATCTTTGATGGATGACAGTACATTAATCTTGCAGGGAAGAAAAACTGTTGGAACGTGCAAAAGCCTTGAAGGTCAGTGCTGGAACAAAACCTGATGCCGACCTTGGTCCAGTAATTAGCAAGCAGGTGGGTACATGGATCAACATTTCACGAACAAGCTACTCAGTGACTCCTGCTCCTTTCAAATTTCCATGTATAAGATTCTGGACCAACGTTTTTCTGCTTTGATCTTTTTTTTTTTGAGACCACAGGCTAAAGAACGAGTATGTCGATTGGTTCAAAGCGGTGTTGATAGTGGAGCCAAATTATTGCTTGACGGAAGAGATATTGTGGTATCTTCTTATATCTGTTCATCTTCTAATTTCTATTTCTGGTAGCACCCAAATTTCCAATGAGATCGTTCTTTTTTTCTTCTTTTCAGTGAAATGTTCTTTTTCTATATAGATGCGAGCAAAGGGTGAGTTGATAATGATCAAAAAGCTCTAGGAAATGTTTGAAGTAAGAGGAATGAATATCTGAAACACAATGTATTAGATGTTTGTCATATTCGCTTAATTTCAGTTTATTAGTTCAAAGGTTTCTGGAGTTCGATATTCAGATACTCATCATAATTTGAGAAGTAGAGGAGCTTCTTGCCAACCGAACGGAGTAATGTTTGGCAAAATCAATCCTATTTCAGTGCCATATATTTCGTTCGACAAAATTGATCTTGTTTCAGCGCCCTAGTTTGAATTTACTTGCATAAGACGTAATTGAGTCATAAATATGTCCAAACTCATAAGGAGCGCATTGTACTATATGTCTCAAAAGATGATCAACAAGGGACTAATTGCATTATTTCTTACATCAAATAGCTACTTATATAAAAGCATATCTCTTGTATTGACTAGTGGTTTCTGTTCTTCATTATAAAATGAGCTGGTAAGTTTAACTTGTTTTGCCCTGATGCCTACTAGGTCCCAGGATATGAAAAAGGCAATTTTGTTGGTCCCACAATCTTGTCTGGAGTTACTCCTGATATGGAATGTTACAAGGTAGTTGTCCTACATTCTCCAATCTCCCTCTTGAATTTCAGATTATGTCATATTAACTACATATAGTATGTGCTTTTTTACAGGAGGAAATCTTTGGCCCAGTTCTTATTTGCTTGCAGGTTAGTTGTTGACCATTCCACCATGTAGCCTCACCTATGCCGATCAAGTGATATACTAAACTAGAATTTTCATTTTGATGCTTTCAGGCCAACAGCTTGGATGAGGCCATTAACATTGTTAACCAGAATAAGTAATCCCTGTACCCTGTTCTTTTTTCTTTCCCTCACCACCCTCAAACTCATTGTGTTAATGTCCTATACTGATGTCATCCTGCTTTTGCAGGTATGGAAATGGTGCTGCTATCTTTACTACATCTGGTGTAGCAGCGAGGAAGTTCCAAACAGAGATCGAGGCAGGCCAGGTATGAAATGTTGCTGCATGAACTTGGTAACGTTTGGAGAAATAAAATGATGCTAAAACTCACTTAAAATAATGACTTCATGGATGATTCATTATGTGATATTTCGAAAATGCGTGTCAAAATTTTTCTGGTAAGATCTATAATGGTTTTATGGCCTCCTATAGAAGTGTTCGTTTTGTTGTCAATAATTTAGGAATAGAGAATCAGTTTCTTGTGTGTATCATTTGACATCCCATTTCAGCTATTGCCCAATACCAATAAAACAAAACATTTGTCTTAAAGTTTGGAGTTCCTGTTTCCTGATAAAATTGTTGCTTCTTGTTTCTGTTTCCTCTACAAGGTTGGCATCAATGTTCCTATTCCAGTTCCGTTGCCATTCTTCTCCTTTACCGGATCCAAGGCATCCTTCGCTGGTGACCTCAATTTTTATGGTAAGGAACACTGATATTCATTCTAGTCTGTAGGGGATGAATGGTACTGGGTTCTCATTTTATTGTTTGGGATACAATGTAGGCAAGGCTGGAGTTCAATTCTACACGCAGATCAAGACAGTAACACAGCAATGGAAGGATTTGCCAGGTGGCTCTGGTGTCTCTCTAGCAATGCCAACTTCTCAGAAGTCATAAAATGTGTATTGATGAACGTCAGGATACTTTCATAAAAGTGCAATAAAAGAACATTTTCACAAATTGCCCGCTTTGATCTCTTGCCCCCTCCCAGTTACTTTTCTGTGAGCAGACTTTATTCCCCCCATGGTTTTATTGGATTCTCAGTAATAAAGCAGAAATGAAAGCACTAGTCTGAATTAAGAAGCTTTCATTGTCTGGACAACCTTTGGAGGCTTGTGAATAATCGATTACAGCTTTTGGAATTGAACATTTTTGCTCATTCAATAGAGGATGATGAGAACTAAAACTTGTTACATTCGACACATTTCAACAGCTTTCAGCATTGCTGTAGTCCCTCTTCAACGTTTCGGTTCATTAAGAAGATAAAGTTAATACCATAATTAAAAAAAAAATAGGAAACACAAAGGGCAGAATTAAGTAAAATTAAGTTCGACAAACTGATAGTGAAATATTGTTCTTCACCTACATGTTAAGACGGCATATGGCAATAGGTAAATCTTTTATACCATCAGGCATCAGGTTAAGTTGCCCCATGACACAAGGCAACTCTCGTAGTAAACATACTTTGCTACGGTAACTAGGAAAATAAGGAAATAACCTGCTACAGCAGGTTTAACTACACTGATGGCATAAAATTTTACACTACTAAATTATAGATATGCCTCTTAACTTAATACAAAAAACAAAATAGTCTAAGAAGCACCAGAGGTAGCAAAGGTCTTTTTAAGCTTAGCCAAGTGCCTCTTCCCTTTGAGGTGAGCAATCATATCTATCTCACCGGAGACTCTCAAGTTACAGAAATCACACCATAGCTTAGCCTTGGCCCTGTGTTTTTTCCCACGAATATGGGATTGTAGTGTCAGCTCAGAGGAGACTGTCACTTCACATATTTCACATGTCCATCTTGTCTGGAATACCGGTAGAGAAGAAGAAGAAGAAGTATCTGGGAGTTTTGCATTACTAATAACTTGTAGAGCTGAACTTGTTTTGTTCTCAATCTGCATTATCATGGGAGCATGTTAATCACCAGACTTGCAGATTACTTTTTCTTGATTTATGAACGATACATGCATAGAATAATTTTAGAACTTAATGTGAAAAAATTAAGTTGCCTGGTCCTCAATCATCCATTCAGTCAATCAATTACGTCTCAAACAGGGGATTCGGATGTATGAATTAGTAATACGCGTGTAAAAGCGCAACATACAAGAAAGTAAGAAACATATATAACCTGGCTTGATTCAGTAGCATCGCATTTTGCAGTGCATTCCATCACACGAACCTCTCCCAAAATCTGGCCATCCTCGTTGCATTCAGGCTATATGTAAAACCATATTGAAAATTATATCGTGGCCCTTACAAAATTTTTTAAAAAAAACACCAATCTAAACAATAACTACATGTAACTGTTCATAAAAACGAGATTAATAGCCTAGAAAATAAGGCAGGCAATTTGCTTGCTAATCAAAATACACTGAAAATGATTTAAAATACAAAACTGGAAGTGTATAAATTAAATTCCAACAATAAAACTGATTTACCTTGCTTGCAATCAGTTTTTCCTGAGTTCCAGATTCATTCTCTTCAAGCTTAAAATATGAATCCTTCTTTAGTTTTTCAAACAACTCCGAGCAACTGGCACAAAACTGAGTGATAGCATGGGGCTGTTTGAATTGCCAATACGGATGAACAAGACTTTGGTATAAATAAGAGGCCCCATTTAACTGTGGCATCACCAACCAACAGATGAAAATTAATCTTAAACATAACCACAGAGGTACCCTGCAATATATATTAGATCACCAAGATCATTATATGCAACAGAATTAGATAATTATGATCAACCAAGTAAATAGTAGTGTAAAAAAGGGGCATGCATGAAAAATTGGGACACGCCAATAGTACAACAGTGACTTAAATGAGTGCACTATAGGTAAAGGCCATTCATAACTAGGTTTGTAATTACGAAATTAACTTTCCAAACAGATCCGAAATACTTCTACCCTTTGTTATCTGGATTTAACTTGTATCCACATTATAAAAAGGTTTTTGTACGATTAGTGAAGTTAAACTCATTGTAGAAGGTTATTTGTCTTATTTTATAGTTATTTCTGCAGTTACTAAGTCAACTTAATATGACTAGGTACTTTTAGTTACCAATTTTAGGAACATAATATTGTAAATAAATGTTACTTTTAATTACCTTTTCATGTGATATAATAGTCAAAAAAATTTACACTATCTTCTTATGTTACCAGCTAAAGAGTATACCAACTTACCATTCAAGAAGTTTGTCGAAAACATGCTCGAACAGATAAACGAATGAAAAGATTGTCCAATAAGTGGCAACTTTTCTCTTGTCACACATTGAGCCTCTCTCAATTGTACGTATGGTCAGGCATCTGCAATAGCTCCAGAAAAAATAAACTGTTAACAGTACCAAAAAGAGCACACATCTAAATTTACTCTTTAATTTCTTTGTTGGTCTGTGCAAATTAAATTAGCAGGATATATATCGAGAAGAAAAAAGCAAAAAAACAATTTGGAATAATGAAGAATTGGCAGTCATACATAGGGTATGCTAGAGCAATCACCGCCCTGCAAGAAAATGTGGAACAAAATATATTAATTAAGTACAGACTTTGAATATATTCAACCAACACACATGCAAAATGTACTAAAGTCTATATTCAACCAACACACATGCAAAATGTATTACTACTAATAGTTTACACTATCGATGTAGTTTAGTTTGTTAGCAGATTATCTGTCTTATTTTTAAATTACTAATATCTTCTAATATTATAAAATTATTTTATATCTATCTCAGTGTATATAAGTTCAAACATGTTACAAAAATGTAAATGAGATTGATCAAGTCTAGAGACAGTTAAAATACAGATAGCTAGTAAACGAGCATGTAAAGAGAAGAATGAATTACCAAGCAAGAAAAGACATGCATTGAAGATACATTTTAGAAAACTTTATTCTTCTTTCTTTTTTTCTTTAGTTCTCTTGTGAAGTTAATTGAAATTACTCTGTGATCAGTCAGAGCTTTTATACTGACTTTTGAAGTTGAACAGAAGACTAAAGGTTTGAATTTAGGACTGAAATTGGGAATCTAAAAATATTTACCAACCCTATGTTCCTATTTAATCTACTCCTAGAAAAATAAAAATATTTTTTCTCCTGAGCCCTGAGAATCCTCTTATTTGTACTTTAGTCTATTCTATGGAATTGAATAATGCAACTTAGTCCTTTTCAGCATGCAACTAACACCCTATTTACTGAAGTTTAATTAATGTAACTTAGTCCTTTTCAGCATTTTTGCTTTTTCCCTTGGTACATTTTTTACAATCTTTTTCTTTTTCAAAAATAAATTAATTGAAATCTCTTTATAAATTAAAAATGTTTTCCTGTTTTTCAGATGTTCCATGATTGTTAAAATTTGTTCTTACATCAAAATGACGAAATTATATGGGCATCGAAACGTATAGAGAGGTGTTGCGGGACAATTTTAAGGGCCCAACTACACAACATGCAGTCCATGTTTATTCTGCATTATACAGGGCCAGCCCATACCCATGACCCAAGTTTACTTGCAAAATAACGCTGATGCCCAATCTAGTCCAAATTTAATAAAGTGTGAGAAATTTATTACACTATGAATTTATAATGAGAAATTTATAATTATTTCAATTAAATAAGTATTTTTTTTAATTATTTTTTTCAGATCTTGTTTAATCTGATTGATCGTCAAAATTTGGGGCGGTAAAATTCTGCATATTTAAGAGGGATTGCATATTTTGTCCATCTCACTTTAGGTGGTTCAATTTTTAATTAATTGCCAATTTACTCTATATGAAAAGCGACTATAGTCCTCAA
Organism: Capsicum rhomboideum; assembly: GCA_031232105.1. NCBI lineage: Eukaryota > Viridiplantae > Streptophyta > Magnoliopsida > Solanales > Solanaceae > Capsicum > Capsicum rhomboideum. The sequence continues at coordinate 139,804,430 of CP124719.1, read as the reverse complement.
CTGTTCAAAGCTTTAAATGAAAATGGTAGGGACTGAATGTATTTACTACCAAACGACTAAGCTTGTGCTCTAGAAAACAAAATGCAATAATTGACAGTCAAATTTCATTAATTGAACCGACAAAATAAACTTAGTACAATGAAAAATCATTCAATGATCAAAGGAATAAGATTTGACATGAACTTTTCTGTGATTGACCTGAATAATGTTGAACAAATTGTGCCAATTGCAAAGAAATTTCTTCTTTCATATAAAATCATATTAAGCCCTTTCTTCACAATATTTTTGCAGGGAAATTTTACAATAGCCTCCATCTCCCACCTATATATTAGTGGTTTTAGCACATTTTTATTTTATTATAATAAATCATTCGGCTTAGAAAATAATTCGTGAAACTTGTTGTTTAGAATACCTTAGTCATAGTAGTACTTGGAAGAATAAACATATCAATATAGGATAATGAACACACACTATGATCGCTATCATCTTCATCAAGCATGTGGCATGTATGTATTCTGTAACATTACTAATTAGAGAAAAGTAAACTAATTAAAAATAAGATATCATTGTATAAGAAAAGCTTAGCTCCTTCACGGTCAAATGCTTCCCTGTCTTGTCATCATTAAACAATGACTAAATCTCTGCTAACTCTTTTAATTAACTCATGTTATAATACTAGTAATTAAGTTCAAAACGACTAAACCTCAATTAAGTTTTCTCTACTTCTTCTTTTTAATACAACTTTCAGCATAGCTGTAGTCCCTCTTCAACGTCTCGATTCATTAAGAAGATAAAGTTAATACCATAATAAAAACAGAAATAGGAAACACAAAGGGCAGAATTAAGTAAAATTAAGTTCGACAAACTGATAGTGAAATATTGTTCTTCACCTACATGTTAAGACGGCATATGACAATAGGTAAATCTTTTATACCATCAGGCATCAGGTTAAGTTGCCCTATGACACAAGGCTGTCACACTCCTTTTTCGCTTGGGTCGAAGGGATTTTTCAATTAAAGTGACGTTATTGAATAGGGATTATTTTATTTACAGAGTCGCCACTTGGAATTGAGTTATGGTGTTCCAAGTCATCTTATTGAATCCCTAATCAAAAGGAAGTTGACTCTATATTATCGGTCTGCGAACTAAAAATCCGGATAAGGAATTCTATTGCCCGAGGGGAAGGTATTAGGCATCCCTCGAGTCCCGTGGTTCTAACACGGTCTCTTCATTGACCTATATCTTAAATTAAGTTAAATCTTGGATAAATTAGGTTTGATTAATTACTTAGTTCACTTAAAGAAAAAGTTTGTGACTTATATTTTTTGGTTGAGGAGCGTAACCACACACAAAGCCTTGTAATTACAAAAGTTAACCAAGGATCTTAATTAAACACATGAGTAATATTTTAAGGCCCGTCTAATTTTGGCTAGAGTTTAACGGATCCGATAATTTCCCTATTATTATAAATAAAGAAAACAAGCTAGTAAAAAGTGAATATGGCAAAATCAGAAGTGAAAAACTAAAAATAAAATTTCAGCAATAATAAGGATTAAGAAAAAAGTGATTAAAAAATGAAAATTAATTTTTCCATAGAGCTAATGAATTTCCTTATTTGTCTCTACAACAATGGACTATATTAACAAAACATTTAACTTCATTCCATGCACACAGATCGTCACCATATTCAACTTATGTTACTGCTTATTCTATCAAAATAATTATTTATTTTCATCAACTTTATGGTAATGATTTAGCATACAATAGCAACGACTATACTATTGATTTTCCTTTAAATCCAACGATAAACTAGAACAAGTTAAAGCCACAAGAAATCTACATAACTTCTTATTATAACTCCGCAGAATAATAACTAGTTAGACACATTCAAAATTTGAGCATTGTAATAATATTTGAATTAAGTCTCGCACAATTGTGACATTAAACTATTCAAGAGAGATTGAGGATTACCTCCTGCAAAGATGGATTCACAATAAAAAAAGTCACTACAATCTTTGATTTTCAAAATTAACAAATAGCTAACTTTCAAAAGCCACGAACTCGAAATCCGTGAACAAATCTCAAAACTCCACTTTGTTTTTCTGTCTCTCTGTTACAGCTTTTTTTTTTTTCTTTTCTCGATCTTCTGCCTCTCTTTTTCTATCTTTTTCCTACCTTTTTTAAGTGTTGCTACCTCTTTTCTAACTTTCTGTTTTTCTTTTTTTCTTTTTTTCCCTCCCTTTTTTTTTCTTTTCTTAAAGTGTTGTTGTCTATCTATATAATGTGTGTGTAGTGTCGTGTACAGATGTGAGGGGTGGGAGTAGGGTCGCGTGTGTGTGTTAGTGTAAAAGGTGGGGGAAAAAAGGGAGGTTTAGTGGGGTAGTTTAGGGTATAGTGGGTAGTTTTTAGGAAAATGTTTTTATTATTATTTTTTTTCTTTGTTTTCAATAAATAAAAATAAAATAGAATGACAAATTTTTAGCCTAATCATTTTACACTAACAAAATATTGAAAAGTTAGAAGACTAGTAAAAACTATATGTAACTAAGAAAACTATTAAAATTACTAGCTTATTTATAAAAGCCTAAATTAAATAAAAATGTATATTTTTTGTAAAATTTCATTTTTTCTTAAAAATAATAATCCCAAAATGTGACTTTATTTTTTGAAATCCTTTTCACAAGTTTTCAAATAAAACCTACTAAAAATAAAAATGAAAGCTAAAAATAAAGCTTTGATGTAAAATAAATATTTAATGCTAAAAATAAATTAAAGCTCGAAAAGGGTCAAAAATCACGTGTCTACAAAGGCAACTCTCGTAGCAAACTTACTTTGCTACGTAACTTGGAAAATAAGGAAATAACCTGCTATGGCAGGTTTAATTACACTGATGGCATAAAATTTTACACTATACTAAATTATAGATGTGCCTCTAACTTAATAACCAAAAAAACAAAATAGTCTAAAAAACTCCAGCAGTAGCAAAGGTCTCTTGAAGCTTAGCCAAGTGCCTCTTCCCTTTGAGATGAGCAATCATGTCTATCTCACCAGAGACTCTCAAGTTACAGAAATCACACCATAGCTTAGCCTCGGCCTTGTGTCTTTTCCCACGAATATGGGATTGTAGTGTCAGCTCAGAGGAGACTGTCACTTTACATATTTCACATGTCCATCTTGTCTGGAATACTGGTAGAGAAGAAGAAGAAGAAGAAGAAGAAGTATCTGGGAGTTTTGCAATTGCTGGAATGGCTGGTTTACTAATAACTTGTAGAGCTGAACTTGTTTTGTTCTCAATCTGCAATATCATGGGAGCATGTTAATCACCAGATTTGCAGATTACTTTTTCTTGATTTATGAATTATACATGTATAGAATAATTTTAGAACTTAAAAGTGAAAAAATTAAGTTGCCTTGTACTCAATCATCCATTCAGTCAATCAATTACGTCTCAAACAGGGGATCCGGATGTATGAATCAGTAATACGTGTGTAAAAACGCAACATACAAGAAAGTAAGAAACATATATAACCTGGCTTGATTCAGTAGCATCGCATTTTGCAGTGCATTCCATCACACGAACCTCTCCCAAAATCTGGCCACCCTCGTTGCATTCGGGCTGTATGTAAAACCATATTGAAAATTATATCGTGGCCCTTACGAAATTTTTTTAAGAAAACCAATCTAAACAATAACTACATGTAACTATTCATAAAACCGAGATTAATAGCCTAGAAAATAAGGCAGGCAATTTTCTAGCTAATCAAAATACACTGAAAATGATTTAAAATATAAAAGTGGAAGAATATAAATTAAATTCCTACAATAAAACTGACTTACCTTGCTTGCAATCAGTTTTTCCTGAGTTCCAGATCCATTCTCTTCAAGATTAAAATATGAATCCTTCTTTAGTTTTGCTAACCACTCCGAACAAGTGGCACAAAACTGAGTGATAGCATGGGGCTGTTTGAATTGCCAATACGGATGAACAAGATTTTGGTATAAATAAGAGGCCCCATTTAACTGTGGCATCACCAACCAACAGATGAAAATTAATCTTAAATATAACCACAGAGGTACCCTGCAATATATATTAGATACACCAAGATCATTATATGCAACAGAATTAGTTTATTATGATCAACCAAGTAAATAGTAATGTAAAGAAGGGGTATGCATAAAAAAATGATACACGCCAATAGTACAACAGTGACTTAAATGAGTGCACTATAGTTAAACCATATTCATAACTAGGTTGTGTAATTACGAAATTAACTTTCCAAACAGAACCGAAATGCTTCTACCCTTTGGTATATGGAGTTAACTTGTATCCACTGACATTATAAAAAGATTTTTGTACGATTAGTGAAGTTAACTCATATTAGAAGTTTATTTGTCTTATTTTTTAGTTATATCAGTTACCAAGTCAAATTAATATGACTAGGTGCTTTTTAGTTACCAATTTTAGTAACATTATATTGTAAATACATGTACTTGTAATTACCTTTTCATGTGACATAATATTGTCAAAAAAAATTTTACACTAAAAGCTAAGCTCTTCTTATGTTACCAGCTAAAGAGTACACCAACTTACCATTTAAGAAGTTTGTCGAAAACATGCTCGAACAGATAAATGAATGAAAAGATCGTCCAATAAGTGGCAACTTTTCTCTTGTCACACATTGAGCCTCTCTCAATTGTACGTATGGTCACGTATCTGCAATAGCACCAGAAAAAAAAAGAACTGTTAACATCACCAAAAAGAGCACATATCGAAATTTACTCTTTAATTTCTTTGTTGGTCTGTGCAAATTAAATTAGTAGGGATATATATCGAGAAGAAAAAAGCAAAAAAACAATTTGAAATAATGAAGAATTGGCAGTCATACATAGGGTATGCTAGAGCAATCACAGGCCTGCAAGAAAATGTGGAACAAAATATATTAATAAAGTACAGACTTTGAATATATTCAACCAACACACATGCAAAATGTACTAAAGTCTATATTCAACCAACACACATGCAAAATTTGCCTCATATTTCTTCTAATATTGTAAAATTATTTTATATCTCTCTCAGTGTATATAAGTTCAACATGTTATAAAAATGTAAATGAGATTGATCAAGTCTAGAAAGTTAAAATACAGATAGCTAGTAAACGAGGATGTAAAGAGAAGAATGAATTACCAAGCAAGAAAAAACATGCATTGAAGATCCATTTTAGAAAACTTTATTCTTCTTGCTTTTTTTCTTTAGTTCTCTTGTGAAGTTAATTGAAATTACTCTGTGATCAGTCAGAGCTTTTATACTGACTTTTGAAGTTGAACAGAAGACTAAAGCTCTGAATTTAGGACTGAAATTGGGAATCTAAAAATATTTACCAACCCTATGTTCCTATTTAATCTACTCCTAGAAAAATAAAAATACTTTTTCTCCTGAGCCCTGAGAATCCTCTTATTTGTACTTTAGTCTATTCTATGGAATTGAATAATGCAACTTAGTCCTTTTCAGCATGCAACTAACAGTTAACACCCTATTTACTGAAGTTTAATTAATGCAACTTAGTCCTTTTCAGCATTTTTGCTTTTTCCCTTGGTACATTTTTTACTTTCTTTTTCTTTTTCAAAAATAAATTAATTGAAATCTCTTTATAAATTAAAAATGTTTACTTGAAAAATGTTTTCCTGTTTTTCAGATGTTCCATAATTGTAAAAATTTGTTCTTACATCAAAATGACGAAATTATATGGGCATCGAAACGTATAGAGAGGTGTTGCGGGACAATTTTATGGGTCCAACTACAACAACATGCAGTCCATGTTTGTCACTACAATCTTTGATTTTCAAAGTTAACAAATAGCTAACTTTCAAGGGTCAAAAACTCGAAATCTGGGGACAAATCTCAAAACTCCACTTTGTTTTTCTGTCCCTCTCTGTTACTGCTTTTTTTCTTTTTCTTTTCTCGATCTTCTGCCTCTCTTTTTCTATCTTTTTCCTACCTTTTTTCTAAGTGTTGCTACCTCTTTTCTAACTTTCGGTTTTTCTTTTTTTCCCTCCCTTTTTTTTTCTTTTCTTAAAGTGTTGTTATCTATCTATATAGTGTATGTGTGTGTAGTGTTGTGTACAGATGTGAGGGGTGGGAGTAGGGTCATGTGTGTGTGTGTGTGTGTGTGTAAAAGGTGGGGGTAAAAAGGGAGGTTTAGTGGGGTAGTTTAGGGTATAGTGGATAGTTTTTAGGAAAATGCTTTTTTTTTTTTTTTTCAATAAATAAAAATAAAATAGAATGAAAATTTTTTAGCCTAATCATTTTACACTAACAAAATATTGAAAATTTAGAAGACTAGTAAAAACTATATATAACTAAGAAAACTATTAAAATTACTAGCTTATTTATAAAAGCCTAAATTAAATAAAAATATATATATTTTTTGCAAAATTTCATTTTTTCTTAAAAATAATAATCCCAAAATGTGACTTTATTTTTTGAAATCCTTTTCATAAGTTTTCAAATAAAACCTACTAAAATTAAAAATGAAAGCTAAAAATAAAGCTTAGATGTAAAATAAATATTTAATGTTAAAAATAGGTTAAAGCTCGGGGAGGGTCAAAAATCACGTGTCTACATTTGCCCCTCTTTGTTTGGGAACACGAAGAGTTTTCAAACAAAGAAGTAAACAACGAGACGAGTTTTGATCCGACTGTTATTTGAAATGAAAAGAAAAAGAAGGAAAAGATGTGACCGAGTCCTGGTTTTGGACAACCTACATATCCCGGTTATAAGGAAATCAGGTCACGTGTAGTTCAATGGGTAAGAAGTGAGGTAGAACACATTGAGATAGAGAGTCGAGTGAGGTCCTGTCGAGGTTCCGGTTCGTGGCTCCCTTTATTACATAAACAAAATACAATAAAGGAAAAATACAATATCTTATCTACTCTACTGGTCTTGAGTCTTCCTGTAGTTCTCCCATTTGGATCTTAAGTTACCGTCTCACCCTCTTTTGGTGGGTACCTTGATCTTGAAACTAAGGTTTGACACTTGAACTTGAAACTTAGATTGAGTCTTAGAAGCTCTTTCAAATAACAGTCATAGATAGTTCTTGAATGCTTGTTTTCTTGACCACTAGTTAAATATAAACTGACGTCAGGATGCCGGGCCGCTACATGCATTTCAAAGCTAATTCTGATTGTCATTGAGATTGAACGTCTGGTGAGAGTTGGGACTGCGTATACGGACATCAAGATCATGTTCTACCAGGAAAAACCTGTAAGACATCATAAACAAAAAAAACAAACAAAAATTTTTTGCCCCAGTTTTCACTAAAAAATTGTGAGTTATTAGCAATTGTAAACTTTATAAATAAACTCAGACCAGGAAATGTATATCCTAGGAGGAAAATGAAAATAACTGTCTTCGACTAGAAAATATTTATTCTAGGAGACGAATGCGAAATAATTGTCTGCTACTAGAAAATGTTTATCCTAGGAGACGAATGCAAAATAATTGTCTGCTACTAGAAAATGTTTATCCTAGGAGACGAATGGAAAAATAAATGACTACTACTAGGAAATGTTTATCCTAGGAGACGAATGCAAAATAACTGTCTACTACTAGGAAATGTTTATCCTAGGAGACGAATGGCAAAATAAATGCCTACTACTAGGAAATGTTTATCCTAGGAGACGAATGGAAAAATAAATGTCTACTACTAGAAAATGTTTATCCTAGGAGTCGAATGGAAAAATAATTGTCTACTACTAGGAAATGTTTATCCTAAAAATAAATGTCTACTACTAGGAAATGTTTATCCTAGGAGACGAATGAAAAAATAACTGCCTACTACTAGAAAATGTTTATCCTAGGAGACGAATGGAAAAATAAATGCCTACTACTAGAAAATGTTTATCCTAGGAGACGAATGAAAAATAATTGTCTACTACTAGAAAATGTTTATCCTAGGAGACGAATAGAAAAATAAAAGATATATGCATGAAATAAAGAAAGAGTGAGCGTTTTTAATTAATCCTATTTGCAAGTTCAAACCTCTGAAATTGCCTTTATATCACCCCTATTTTAGAAATAGAAAGAAAAATTGTGAGTTTCAAAATGGTGATCGGTTTGTGGTCTCGACTTTGAGCGCAACAACTTTTTCCTTTGTTGTCGTGTTTGACCTTTACTTCAACTTAGGTAGATTGTGCTTGTTGCTTAAACAACCTCATTGACGAACCTCTAACTGAAGATTGCAGACTTCAATATCTGTCGTATTGTCCTCATTCTACTAACACTGAATCTTGTATTCATTCTTCAAACTTGTCAACCACCACAAATTATGGTGCATACCATTTCTTCTCCAATCATATTACATTTGATGTGCTGGCCAGACTTTGCTTTGGCAATTGAGAAACTGATAGCAAATTTTGAAATTATTTCTTGCTTGTTTTGACAAAGACTGACTCAAAGAAAAATGAAAAAGAATAAAGCAATCAAAAGAAGGAATATTTGACAAAAAATATCCCTTTAAAAACAGGAAGAAAGAAAGAAAAGACTCCTTTAAACGTGATAGTCACCTCCAATGATCGTGACATGCAATTTGAATTAAATGACTTGATCTGTCAATCCAATCTGAACTTTATTCTTTTTGAACATTCAGACTTTGAAGTTATGCTTCTAAGTTGCGACCTTTGCATTAGACGCTCAACATTCAAGCGACTAGTGGTGCCCCAAAGAGTTTTCACCCACAAGTCTCTCTAATTTATTTTTTTATATCTCTCCCTCACCATCGCCTTATGGTGCCCACGAGGGTTTTCGCCAATAAGACTCTCTCATTTTCACTTTCTCTCAATTCACCATCGTCTTATGGTGCCCGTGAGGGTTTTCACCAATAAGACTCTCATTTTCACTTCTCTCATCTCACCATCGCCTTATGGTGCCCGTGAGGGTTTTCACCAATAAGACTCTCTCATTTTCACTTCTCTCATCTCAACATCGCCTTATGGTGCCCGGAAGGGTTTTCACCAATAGGACTCTCTCATTTTTTTTCATATTTCCTTTATGCTGATGAAGACAAGTGCGACCCAAAATATGGAACATCATATCACCATAGCATGCTTAGCCTCGACATTTTCAAAGATTCATCTGAAGGTCTTTCTTTGGTTGTGACACGGCTTTTGGATAGGGCTAGAAAGAAAAGGCAGTATGAGACTCGAAAGATACTTAAAAATAGGGTGAGACTTACAACTTTTGAAATCGACTCACAAAGAAAATAACTTTTGCCCCAGTTTCTTTTAAACTGGGTAACTTGAATTTTTATTTAACTGGATCGAACCCTAGAGTAGGGCTGTCTACGTATCTTTTCGTAGCAAGAATCAGGTCAAACGTAGTTCAGGAAGTTTGTTATTTTGCTTGATTTTTTATTTTTTTTTGGTCTCTAACTTTGACTTCTTTTTTGTTTTCTTTGACTCTTTTTCTTCTTTTGGACTTTTTGATACCATTTTTTCTCTCGATATTTTTTATTTTTTAAAACCTTTTCATGACTCTATTTAAATTCCAAAAGAGGGATATGAAAAGAAAAAAAATACAATTAAGGCTCAAAAGGGATAACAAAGTATGACATAATGTTTGGATAGCAGAATAAAATGTCTTCGTCATCTCAATTCTTAACAATGACACGTACAAGCATGCATTTAAGAATTAGAAGTGAAAATCACAATATCTATATTGATGAACATGTATGCCACTTTCCTTTCATGATCGTCCATTAGAAATCTTCATTTTGGCAACATCTTCTCACACCAGATGACGTGTGTTGATTTGGATCAAACTTGTCCCAGGATTTGTTTTGTTTTATTGAATCAATTCAAACTGCTATTGTCAAAAATGTTTCTGTTCTCCAATTTTCTCAAATATTTTCTTTTCATTTTTAACTCTCTTGGCGTATTCATTCCATGACTAGATAGGATTTTAAGATTTGGCCAAAAATTCTGCATGCATGCCACGTCACTAAAGCTAAAATGAAAAGAAATACATACAAAGAGCGCTAAATGGAATATAAAATTGCATTTCATTGAGTAAAGATAGAAAGGTCTGACGACAAGATAACCAAACTGGACTCTACGCTACGACCCTGAAATAACCCAAACAACCAATTACGACAAGACTCACTAAGCCTATAAAATAAAAGGATAGGAGGGTTTGACTCAACAAACAAACAAAACAAAACCTAAACTGCATAATAGCAATGACGACAAAATAAACTACCAATACACTCCTTCCTAGAGAAGAAAGGAGTGACTTTCTAATTACCAAGTTTGTCATCTCAGCCACTAGTTTGCACATCAGCCTTAGTGGAGTCTCCATCAATTTTAGTTGTCTTTTCTTGAGAATTGAGAGGATTGCTACATTCTGTGTCATCACATATCATCTCAATGAAGTGTACGTCATTATTTTCTGGCAGAGGATTCTTAGTAATGTTTGGGGAATCACTGTCTTGAACTACAGTCAACTTTGCCTGAATCATCCCCTCCACTTTTCTTTTCAAAGATCGACATTCTTCATTACTGTGCCCTGGAGCATCAGAATGGTATTCACAACGTGCAGAGGATTGAAACCTTTTGAATATGGATCTGCATAATTCTGAGGGATAGCTTCTATCATGTTCAAACTTTTTAATTTCTGGAACAAGCTTTCATAAGACTCTCCAATTGATGTGAATTTATCCCTAGGCCCATTATTTCCTCCATATTCCTGCCTTGAACAGGGGTTGTAGGGGGCTCGAACATTTGGAGAATAGGGATGAGGATTTTGATGTGTTGGTGCACGCCATTGGGGATAGATTGATGGGTGGACATATGGTTGTGCACTATAGACTGGATACTGAGATGGGACGACAAAGTATTGAAGGTCTTGCGCGATCATTGCTACATCAACATTTTTACTCTTGACCCCAAAGTGTCCTGAACCATTCTGAATTGCTTGAGTTGTAGCCTTAAGGGCTACTTGACTTACAATTTTTTCAGACTTGATGCCATTTTCAACCATTTCTCCATTTTTTATTACTTCAGCAAATATTTTACCTACTGCGGAAAACAGGTGATTAAAGTAATCAGACTCTTGTGCTTGAACGAAAACATCAATCATCTCTGTCTCTTTCATTGGTGGCTTGACCCTAGCAGCTTGCTCTCTCCACTTAATAGCATATTCACGAAAATTTTCAGTGGTCTTTTTCCTCATGATGGCAAGTGTGGTACGATCTGGAACTATGTCAATATTATATTGAAATTGCTAGATAAAATTTCGAGCCATGTCATCCCAAATATGCCAACGAGAGATATCTTGATCTATAAACCATTCTGAAGCTATCCCCGCCAAACTCTCTCAAAAGTAAGCCATAAGTAGCTCTTTTTTTTCCCCTGCTCCTCTTAGTTGATTACAAAACCTTTTCAAATGAGCTAAAGGATCACCATAGCCGTCGTACTTGTCAAACTTTGGGGTTTTGAAACCTAAAGGAAAGTGGACATCGGGGAACATGCACAATCTTTGTAAAAAACACTCTGGTTCCCTCCTAGTCCTTGCATGTTCCTCATGCTTTGCTCTAAACTTCTCATTTTTTTGGTCATCTCCTCTTATTCCTCATTCTTCGTCGTCTTTTCGATCACAATAGGGGAGTTGTGCAGATAAGTAGGATTGGAAGATTCTGGGACCTTAAAAGTTACTCCAGTGGAATAGAATTGATCACGAGGTAGCTCACTCGCAGACTTCGATATCAGCTTTGGTTGAGGATCTATAGTAGTTGGTGCTGCGGGAATGAAGAACGGGTTATTTGTGAGAGATGGATTTGGGGGGCGCACAATGGAGGTCCCAACTGTGCTAGGCACATTAGTATATTGGCCAAATCCTGGTGGGTAAAACTGATCATCAGTTTGGGCCTGGGTGGAAATTGGGACAGTCATGTTCAGAAGTCCAGGAATTGAGGAAGGTGACGCTTGCCCATTTATCCAAGCTTAATACATTTCTGTCATCTTCTGTTTCAATAACTTATTCTCAAAACTTTTTTAAAAAAAAAAATAAGAGCACCGAACCCGATAAGGTTGCCTACGTATCTCATCAAGGTGAGAATAAGGTGTGCGTAGTTCGTGAAGACCATAAAAAATCAAAAAAAAGAAACATATATATATCCCCCCCCCCCTAAAAAAAAAATCTTTTTTTTTTCTTTTTTCATTAAGGAATCTGTTATAAAAGTTGGAGGGAAAGTTACTCTCTTCTATTTCATTAAGTTGCCTAAAGTCGGTCAACAATCAAACAGGCCTTCCAAATAAATGTCAAACAGCACATATGATGCACATGTTGGTCATATAAAGAGGGATACCTGTCCTAGACGGACCCGACCCCTATGCCGAGTCCCGCTAAGTCAAATGCTCATGATTCAGATAAAGCGGAGCCTAATAGGGATGGTCACGTCTAAGTTTCAGTTCTACTAGGTTTAACCTGATGGAGATAGGTGTCTAGACTGGCTAATCCAAGTGGACAACTTGGACCGGGGAGGGCCAGTTTATCGGTAGCAGAGCTATTTCGATTCTACTGGTGATCCAACCCCGCCTAACATGTGTGACTAATATTCCTTAAATTAGGAGCGTAACCGAACACTGGTTCTTCTCAGGTAGAAGATTTTTGTGGAGCATAGCCGCACACACAATAAATAGTGCTAGGTATATTCAGAGACTCAGATGGGTGCGCGAGAGAAATTTTTTTACATTGCAATTCAGATAATATTAAAGCGGTAAATAAGCAAGCAAAAAGCACATTAGGCCAACATACACAATATATATCCAAGAATTAAAGAAAGTAAAAAATAAGTCAATATATAGAGCTCGAATTCTAGTTAATGTTCCCCAACAGAATCGCCAGAGATGTCACACCCCTTTTTTGCTTGGGCCAAAGGATTTTTTCAATTAAAGTGACGATATTGAATAGGGATTATTTTATTTACAGACCACTTGGAATTGAGTTATGGCGTTCCAAGTCACCTTATTGAATCCCTAATCAAAAGGAAATTGACTCTATATTATCGGTCTGCGAACTAGAAATCCGGATAAGGAATTCTATTGACCGAGGGGAAGGTGTTAGGCATCCCTCGAGTCCCGTGGTTCTAACACGGTCGCTTCATTGACCTATATCTTAAATTAAGTTAATTCTTGGATAAATTAAGTTTGATTAATTACTTAGTTCACTTATAGAAAAAGTTTGTGACTTATATTTTTTGTTTGAGGAGCGTAACCACACACAAAGCTTTGTAATTACAAAAGTTAACCAAGGATCTTAATTAAACACATGAGCAATATGTTAAGGCCCGTCTAATTTTGGCTAGAGTTAAACGGATCCGATAATTTCCCTATTATTATAAATAAAGAAAACAAGCTAGTAAAGAGTGAATATGACAAAATCAGAATTGAAAAAGTGTAAAAATAAAATTTCAGCATTAATAAGGATTAAGAAAAAAGTGATTAAAAAATGAAAATTAATTTTTCCATAGAGCTAATGAATTTCCTTATTTGTCTCTACAACAATGGGCTATATGAACAAAACATTTAACTTCATTCCATGCACACAGGTCGTCACCATATTCAACTTATGTTACTGCTTATTCTATCAAAATAATTATTTATTTTCATCAATTTTATGGTAATGATTTAGCATACAATAGCAACGACTATAATATTGATTTTCCTTTAAATCCAACGATAAACTAGAACAAGTTAAAGCCACAAGAAATCTACATAACTTTTTATTATAACTCCGCAGAATAATAACTAGTTAGACACATTCGAAATCTGAGCATTGTAATAATATTTGAATTAAGTCTCGCACAATTGTGACACTAAACTATTCAAGAGAGATTGAGAATTACCTCCTGCAAAGATGGATTCACAATAAAAAAAGGTCACTACAATCTTTGATTTTCAAAGTTAACAAATAGCTAACTTTCAAGGGTCACGAACTCGAAATCCGGGGACAAATCTCAAAACTCCACTTTGTTTTTCTGTCTCTCTCTGTTACTGCTTTTTTTCTTTTTCTTTTCTCGGTCTTCTGCCTCTCTTTTTCTATCTTTTTCCTACCTTTTTTCTAAGTGTTGCTACCTCTTTTCTAACTTTCTGTTTTTCTTTTTTTTCCCTCCCTTTTTTTTTCTTTTCTTAAAGTGTTGTTATCTATCTATATAGTGTATGTGTGTGTAGTGTTGTGTACAGATGTGAGGGGTGGGAGTAGGGTCGTGTGTGTGTGTGTTAGTGTAAAAGGTGGGGATAAAAAGGGAGGTTTAGTGGGGTAGTTTAGGGTATAGTGGGTAGTTTTTAGGAAAATGCTTTTATTATTTTTTTTTTTCTTTATTTTCAATAAATAAAAATAAAATAGAATGACAAATTTTTAGCCTAATCATTTTACACTAACAAAATATTGAAAAGTTAGAAGACTAGTAAAAACTATATGAAACTAAGAAAACTATTAAAATTACTAGCTTATTTATAAAAGCCTAAATTAAATAAAAATATATATTTTTTGCAAAATTTCATTTTTTCTTAAAAATAATAATCCCAAAATGTGACTTTATTTTTTGAAATCCTTTTCACAAGTTTTCAAATAAAACCTACTAAATATAAAAATGAAAGCTAAAAATAAAGCTTAGATATAAAACAAATATTTAATACAAAAAATAGGTTAAAGCTCGGGGAGAGTCAAAAATCACGTGTCTACAATATTTATTCTGCATTATACAGGGCCAGCCCATACCCATGACCCAAGTTTACTTGCAAAATAACGCTGATGCCCAATCTAGTCCAAATTTAATAAAGTGTGAGAAATTTATTACACTATGAATTTATAATGAGAAATTTATAATTATTTCAATTAAATAAGTATTTTTTTTAATTATTTTTTTCAGATCTTGTTTAATCTGATTGATCGTCAAAATTTGGGGCGGTAAAATTCTGCATATTTAAGAGGGATTGCATATTTTGTCCATCTCACTTTAGGTGGTTCAATTTTTAATTAATTGCCAATTTACTCTATATGAAAAGCGACTATAGTCCTCAACTGTTCAAAGCTTTAAATGAAAATGGTAGGGACTGAATGTATTTACTACCAAACGACTAAGCTTGTGCTCTAGAAAACAAAATGCACTAATTGACAGTCAAATTTCATTAATTGAACCGACAAAATAAACTTAGTACAATGAAAAATCATTCAATGATCAACAAAATAAACTTAGTACAATGAAAAATCATTCAATGATCAAAGGGATAAGATTTGACATCAACTTTTCTGTGATTGACCTAAACCCGACAACTGGGCCGGGTTGACCCGGTTTTGGCCCAGTAGGAGGCCGGACCGGACCCGAAGCCGGTATAGATAGTGGGCTGGGGGGTTTTAGTGGGCTGGGCCGGTTAAGGTAACGGGATCGGTAGACCGGCCCAGTTAGAAAACTTGTAACTTGGCCGGGTCCACCAATGCACCTGACCGGCCCTGCCCGATTATTAAATTTTTTATTTTTTTTTAATGTTAATGGGGCCTTGGCCTGCTGGGCTGTTTTGGACCGTTGAGGCCCAACGGCCATAACAGCCTTTTAGGCTTTTTTTTTTAAAAAAAAAAAAATCAAATTTTTTTAAAAAAAAAAATCAAATTTTTTTTCCCTATAAATACATGTCATTTCAAAAAAAAATTCTTACAATCTCATTCTCTCTCAAATTCGCTAAAATTATCTCATAAAGTGTTCTATTAATTTTATTATTTTGCAATTACAAATACTACGTGGAAGTTTCCAAAAGTACTCAATTGATCAACTTTCGAATACTTCAGAAATTTGGTATTATCGTTCCATCTCTTACTTTTAATTTTTAATCAGTGTACTATTTGTTGAATATTTATTTATATTGTTTTTGTGTTTTTTGAATAATTGTTAGTTTAATTTGTAATATGGATAAATTAAGGAAAGTCGGTAAAAGTAGTTCCATCTCATATGCATATTCTTTTAAATAGTAGTTTATGTTGTTGAATATATTTCATGTATATTATATTAAGTAATACTTTAGTATATGTTGTTGAATATATTGTATATATTTCTTTAAAGTAGTAAATATTGAATGTATATATGTATGTATATTCTTTAAAGTAGCATATATTGAATGTATATACATATGTATATTTTTTAAAGTAGCATATATTGAATGTACATACATATGTATATTTTTTAAAGTAGTATATATGTATATATATTCTTTAAAGTAGCATATATTGAATGTATATACATATGTATATTTTTTAAAGTAGTATATATTGAATGTAAATACATATGTATATTCTTTAAAGTATATATTGAATGTATATATGTATGTATGTTCTTTAAAGTAGTATATATTGAATGTATATACATATGTATATTCTTTAAAGTAGTATATATTGAATGTAAATACATATGTATATTCTTTAAAGTAGCATATATTGAATGTACATACATATGTATATTCTTTAAAGTAGTATATATTGAATGTAAATACATATGTATATTCTTTAAAGTAGTATATATTGAATGTATATATGTATGTATGTTCTTTAAAGTAGTATATATTGAATGTATATACATATGTATATTCTTTAAATTAGTACATATTGAATGTATATATGTATGTATGTTCTTTAAAGTAGTATATATTGAATGTACATTCATATGTATATTCTTTAAATTAGTACATATTGAATGTATATATGTATGTATGTTCTTTAAAGTAGTATATATTGAATGTATATATGTATGTATGTTCTTTAAAGTAGTATATATTGAATGTATATATGTATGTATATTCTTTAAAGTAGTATATATTGAATGTATATATGTATGTATATTCTTTAAAATAGTATATATTGAATGTATATTCTTTAAATTAGTATATATTAAATGTATATATGTATGTATATTCTTTAAAATAGTATATATTGAATGTATATATGTATGTATATTCTTTAAAGTAGTATTTATTGAATGTATATATGTATGTATGTTTTTAAAGTAGTATATATTGAATGTACATACATATGTATATTCTTTAAAGTAGTATATATTGAATGTATATATGTTATTTAAAGTAGTATATATTGAATGTACATACATATGTATATTCTTTAAATTAGTACATCTTGAATGTATATATGTATATATATTCTTTAAAGTAGTATATATTGAATGTAAATACATATGTATATTCTTTAAATAGTATATATTGAATGTATATATGTATGTATATTCTTTAAAATAGTATATATTGAATGTATATATGTATGTATATTCTTTAAAGTCGTATTTTAAGTAGTATTTATTGAATGTATATTAAAAAACAATCAAAGTTCAAAATATTATTATTTTTTTTAGTCGGGACCCGGTAAACCGGCCCATTAATATGGACCGGTTGCCTAACCTGGATCGGCCCATTAAGACCGGTCATACATTTTAAATGGGCCGGTGCTGTGCCGTTTGGGGGTTTGTTACTGTTGGGCCCGGCACGGACCGGCCCAGTATGAGTCACGACCGGACATGACCCGGACCGAGGCCGGTAAAAATTACCGAATCGGAGCCGGGTTGACCCTGACCGGCCCGGTTAACAGGCTTGGATTGACCTGAATAATGTTGAACAAATTGTGCCAACTGCAAAGAAATTTCTTCTTTCATATAAAATCATATTAAGCCCTTTCTTCACAATATTTTTGCAGGGAATTCTAGAATAGCCCCCATCTCCCACCTATATATTAGTGGT
The DNA here is from genome assembly GCA_031232105.1 of Capsicum rhomboideum. Lineage (NCBI taxonomy): Eukaryota > Viridiplantae > Streptophyta > Magnoliopsida > Solanales > Solanaceae > Capsicum > Capsicum rhomboideum. The sequence continues at coordinate 139,786,643 of CP124719.1, read as the reverse complement.
TTTAGCACATTTTTCTTTTATTATAATAAATCATTCGGCTTAGAAAATAATTCGTGGAACTTGTCATTTAGAATACCTTAGTCATAGTAGTGCTTGGAAGAATAAACATACCAGTATAGGATAATGAACACACACTATGATCGCTATCATCTTCATCAAGCATTCGGCATGCATGTATGTATTCCGTAACATTACTAATTAGAGAAAAGTAAACTAATTAAAAATAAGATATCATTGTATAAGAAAAGCTTAGCTCCTTTACGGTCAAGTGCTTCTCTGTCTTGTCATCATTAAACAATGACTAAATCTCTGCTAACTCTTTTAATTAACTCATGTTATAATACTAGTAATTAAGCTCAAAACGACTAAACCTCAATTAAGTTTTCTCTACTTCTTCTTTTTAATACAACTTTCGTGGAGAATTAGTGAAATCTCACTTTTAAAAAAATGGAAGACACATCACATACACATAAGGAGGGGGTGGCAGGCAAAAAGCCATTTGATTTCCTCCTCATTCCATGATGCCTTGTCTACCAAGAAAAGGGGTTAATTTCAACCTTCTTTTCCATCTTAACTTAGCTCCTTTTCTATTATTTTGCTTTGTTTGGAAAAAAAATAAATAATAAAAGCAATTCAAAAGTTGACATACATTACAATTTACATATATAATGTGATGTGATGTTAAATCAATTCAATTCCGCTCAAGCAACCTACAAATGACTCCTCCATTGCATGGAAAGCATCACAAATTCCACGGTCAAAGTTATCAAAAGTAGGGTTGAAAAAGCCATTTTCGTTCCGATAAATATTTACTCGCATGAGATCATATAATTCATTTATTGTAGTTAGGTGATAATTAATGTGAGAATATGTGTTAATAAAAGGTAAATAATAATTACAATGTATGCAATAGCACCAACTCCTATTATATATTGCTTGTGTTGATAAACAATAATGCTTAAGGTCTTTATAAATTTAAATCAAATACACTGATTTTACACTTTTAGTGTAATTTAATTTAATTTATAATAGCAAATTATATCATACAAAATTGCCAATGTATGCCTATGTAGAAATTTACATGCATAAAATTGCCTTATAAACTATCTGATTATCTAAATACTTTTTATATCAAAAATGCATACAACTTAAGCACTATTTTATTCTTCCATTTGCGCTTTTCCTCCTCCTTTTGTGCAAGTGACTTTGCTCGTAAGCAACATTTCCGACCAAGTTCATGTCATCTTTGTCTGATAAATTAAAGATACTCAAAATAAACATGATTAATTATTTACTAATACTATCGGTCGTATTTCTAACTAATGATGATCACTATAAAATATAAAAAAAACATGCATAGCCTAAAGAAAAGGATGAGCTTTTGAACCGTGTTATTACCGTAGATTTTGGAGATTCTCCATTTAATAACTAGGCCCGTTTGAGTATTATATCAACTCATAATTTGAAATCACGTTGATTTGGTTGAAATTTTATTTGTACATGTGATTTGAATTTTAGTAGATTATTTTTAGGCGTTGAATTAATAAAACATATATCTTCGTGTTCTTTTTGTAAATAAATGTAAGCGATTACAACATAATCATCAAATCTAGTAACTAGTTATTCTTTGATATAGTACTCTCACATGGTACGAACAATATGTTCAGTTGGCATGGTTTTTTCTCTTTTGCAAAAGTTAAAATTATAGAATTTTTTTTTTCAAATATAAACTTATGGGTCAAATTTTATATTTCGAAAATATAAAAATCACAACTTGATACAACTGAGTTTTCAAAATCTCCAACTGTTTTGACAAAATTTTTACAAGTGCAAATTACTAGTATTCTGTGTTTTGAATGTCTATCTAGAAAATTAGCAGCTGGATCCATTATCCATTTATAGAAAAATCTTATTAAAGAATAATTCAAGCACATTACTTAAGAACTTTTTGTGATTATACGCGTGATTTGCAGCAAACACATTGAAAAGTAATTATTTAATTGTATACTTTGCTTAATTAATTATGTCGTACAATTTCCTTGTTCCTTCTATGTAACTTATAAATTAGACCCTTAGATTACGTTTGAATCGATCTTCTTTAATCAATGTCAAAGAAAGAATCTTCCTTCCTCAATCAAAAAAACTCTACAATATATAAAAAGAAATCTTTGTATGCAAAATAATGCGTAATTATGTGGCAACGATAAGTTAACTGCCATTTTCTTAATAAGTAATATTATATTATATTCAATGGGTTTATGAGTAGTGGCGGAGCCAGAAATTTCATGTAGGGGGTTTAAGATTGAAAGAACTAAACACACGAACTAATCGAAGGGGGTTCAACGTCTACTATATATACGTAAAAAATTAATTTTAACCATGTATAATTAATATAATTTTCCGCCGAAGGGGTTCGATGAACCACAAGATGGCTCCGCCACTGTTTATGAGAATCCCCTATATATTTAATTAAGAGATTTGAGTTACGTTAATCTTGAAAGCATCACAAATCAAATAGTAATTGCGTTGGCAAACGTACACATACAACACGCCATTCAACATGCATTTTTTGTAATTTCAGAATGGACTACAACTTATAAAAACAAAATTAAAAAATCAATACGAGACGTGAGAGAGTAGATGGTATAGAAGAATGCTGCGTCCAAAAGCGAATGAGTATAATCTAGTACTGGTCAATGAAGTGAATTGAGACTTACGAGACCTTGTTAAATCAACAACTAAGGCAAAAATATTTTGATCATTTGATGTTAGGTTGATTTTGACATTTCGCTAATTTATGTCCGTATACTTTGATCAAGTTTAACCTTTTCATTGTTTTAATTTGGTTTTTGGCGTTGTATTCTTTTCTTTTCTGTTTTTATTTTTATTTTTGTTTACTTTACTACTACTTCTCATATTAGTTATCACATTTTCCTTTCACAAGCCTTCTCAGAAATTATAAATAAGACGTTTTAAAATTAATTTATCATTTAACTCTTTTCAATATAACCAATATTACTTACTTTAAAAAAATAATTAATTTTAAGAGCAAAATGGAAAAAAAAATATATGCTATCATGTCACCTGTTATATATAACAGGTAATTTATCTTATCATCAATATTACAAATCTCATTATTTTTATGGAGCTACTTATTGATATTTTTTAAGTGACCTGACAATATACTTTTTCTTCCTATACTACCGTATATATAAGTTAAAATCAGTGCAAAAACATAAAAGTATTTATATATTAATAAGACGAAATATAATTTACTAACATATATAGGGAAGATACGGAATACCAAACATTCGATGAATCGACAAACAACAAAAAATGGTTGAAACCTTGTCATGCCTTTGCATGTTCACCTTTATTTATGTGCTAACTGCTAAATAATATGCGTGTACTACTTCTTATATTTTTCAAACGAGAATTCCACTCGCCATGACAACCCAATTTTATTTTCGCATCTAGTGTTTACGTTAAGCTATTAATAAATATATGATATGTTTTTGCACATAAATTTTTGGGAAAATTTCAATTATATACAGAAAAATAAAGTATTTACCAAAAAAGTAATCCACTTTTCATTTACAGAAAAAATAGCCAAAAATTAGGCCACAATAAATACACCCAACGTCTTTTTCGCGTTCAAAATGGCAAAAACATAATGGAGAATATTTCTCTCCGATACAAACTCTCTCAAAATCGCTAGTTCTAGGGTTGATTTTCAGAGCAAAACTTAATTTTTTCAGTTGTTTCTTCAATTTCGGAGGTGAATCTTCATCAATTTTCAATAGATTGTTCTTCAATTTTGCATAATATATCAATTTCGGAGGTGAATCTGCATCAATTTCCAAATAGATTGTTCATCAATTTTGCAGAATACATCAATTTTGGAGGTGTTTCTTCATCAAGTTCGAATTGAATTCATCAATTTCTGTCAATTTCTCCGGTAATCAATTCAATTATATTAGATTCATCATTCTCATGGATACTTATACCTTTCTAATACAACACAAAGGAAACTGGGATACTGACAATAGGTATGTCAATTATAACGTTGATGTTGCTGCAATTAATTCAGATTGTGATTTCGAAGAGTTATCTGATATTGTTTCTAGACAAATTGGAGTTGATATTGATCTAAACTTCATAGAAATGAAATATGTTCTAAACGAAAACTGTTCGACTATTTTGATACACAATAACATGAGTGTTCGTGTTTATATTGAGTTGAAAAAGAAAAATTCTGAAATCACTGCTTATCCACTGTCTGTCACTGTAAAAGAGAAAATTGTAGACAATATACATGAGCTATACAATCCAGATACAGTCCAGATGATAGAAGGTGGAACCATAGAGAATGGGGAAGTAATGGAAGAGAATGTAGGTGATATCATTGATAATTGTTTTCACCTAGAAGTTGAGGTAGATCAGAATTATAAGGACAAAATGACCATTGTGAAAGTGATGAAGAACTATTCGATTCGCAACCACTTTCGAACTAGGGTCGAAAGATCAAGTGCAGACAGGTATAACTTTGTATAATAATATAAATTGACAGTATAATTTTGTTTAGTGAGTGTATATGCTTGTTTGTGTTGTATTACCAGGTATTACCTTCGTTGTATCGATGAAAATTGCAAGTGGTTTTTTCGCTCTGCAAACCTACACCACTCGAATGTGTTCCAAGTTCGAAAGTTCAATAAAGTTCATACTTGCAACATGCTGGAATTGTATATAGCACAGAGTCAAGCTAATTCAACCGTTATTGCAAGTTTGGTGATGGACAAATTTAGTGACCCAAAGACTGTCTATACACCTAATGACATAATAAGAGATATTCTGAAAGAATACTTCATTGAGCTCACATATATGCAGGCATGGAGGGCAAGAGAAAAGGCAATTGAATTGATAAGAGGGCATCCTTCAGATTCATACTGTAAAGTACCAATGTACTTGTATATGTTATCGCATACAAATCCAGGATCGATAACAAGATTGCACAAGACAGAGGATGACCGGTTCCTTTACTGTTATGTCTCACTTCGTGCGTCTATCAAGGGATGGGAGTTCTGCAGACCTATAATGGTTGTAGATGGGAGTTTTCTGAAAGCAGCATATAAAGGAACAATTCTTATTGCTTCAACACAGGATGCAGATGGTAATTGGACTTTCAATACGGACTTTAAGCTTAATGTATAATAATGCATATGGATTGTTATTTGTCTACATTTCATAATGTACATATTTCTTCGTTTCTTGGCTTGCAGGTCATATTTTGCCTCTTGCCTATGCACTAGTTGACTCGAAAAATGATGCATCTTGGCAGTGGTTCTTTGAGCAAATTAAGGACACTTTTGGGGTTCGAGAAGAAATGTGCATAATATCGGATAGGCATGAGAGCATAGCGAAGGCGGTTGCTACTGTTTATCCAACAGTTCCACATTGTATATGCATCTACCACTTGTGGAACAACATCAAAACAAATTTCAGAAAAAACCAAGCCAAGATCAAAAGTTTATTTTTTGCCATGGCCAAAGCTTATACAACGAGACAATTTGATCATCTGATGGCAGAGGTGAACAAAATTGACTCTAGGGTGTCAACATACTTGATGGAAATTGGATATGACAGGTGGTCTAGAGTGCACGCAAGAGCCAACAGGGGTTTTCTTATGACTTCGAACATAGCAGAATCTGTTAATACTGCAAATAAGGTTGGAAGAGATATGCCAGTACTGCGTTTGTTAGAATTTATGACGATGATGATTCAAAAGTGGAATTGCTCAAATAAGAGCATTGCAACAAACACAACCACATACCTTTCTCCCAAATACCATGAAATCCTAATAGAGAATATGAAAGAATCGGTACAGATGAAGGTAAAACACAGTTTCTTAACTCATTTGTACATGTACTCTATGATGAATATATAACTAATGTAAACACTATTATTATCCATGTTTAACTACTGTATCTTTTCACTGTCTTTTTGAAAAATTCTAGGTGATACCTTCAAGTGAGTACTTGTTCACTGTGGTCCACAAACTTAGGCGTTACATTGTGTGTCTGAAAGCAGGAACATGTAGTTGCAACAGATTCCAACAGAACCAATTTCCATGCAAGCATGCTTCTGCAGTTTTGAAGAAAAAGTATATGACTGGACATGAGTATTGTTCCTTGTACTACACAAAGGATCAAATGCTTAAAACGTATGAAGATCATATCGAACCTCTTCCAGATGAGAGCACATGGGACATTCCTCAAGAGGTCTTAGAAGAGGTTGTGCAACCACCAATAGGGAAAAGAAGTGCAGGAAGGCCAAAAAAGAAAAGAGTGAAATCATGTGGAGAAGGTAAGAAAAAGAGGTCAAGGACTTCATGCGGGTCATGCAGGGTAAAGGGGCACAATAGGAGGTCGTGCAAGAACATCCCACCTTGAAGTTGTAAACTCAATATTAGTTGGTTAATTGTGGAATAAGTGATGATACTTGCTCCTATGTTGCTGAATTTGGTTTGAAAAACGGTTGATACTTCATGTATTTCTGCTTTTGAGGTTGTAAAGTTGTTGATACTTATGTGTGTTTTTGATTTGGATCATGAATAAACTGCTTGTTTTAGTCTAACTGTATTACAATTGATGGTTGTAAATTACTACTGTTGTAATGACATATAAAGTGATGTGTGGCTCTTATATAAAGTGAATGATGTTGTAATGAATAGAGAGTGTATATCCAGTGAATATGAAATATATACTTCATGTATCATGAATGTATATCCTTGTATATTTAAAGTACATGACCGTCACTTAATATGTAATGACATATATACTTCATGTATCATAGCATATATAAAGCACATGACTATCACTTAATATGTAATGACATAAAAGAAACCAAAACCAACATGGACAACAGTCACAATAATTTGATTTGAATTAAGATCCAAAAATCTGTTCAACATAGAGATACTAAACTGTGAGCATACAAGTAACTAGAAAACGTTTTACTGTATAACAAAATAACTACATCCATGACTTTAAAATCGACAAAAATCCAAAACAGAAATTCAAAATTAAAACTACATAACTACTTTTTCTTTCTCTTTTTGGCCTTCCCATCATCATTTTGTGCTCCTTTACCCTTTGGATGCTTTTCTGCTCTTCCTCTACCTTTTGGATCAATTTCTACTACTTTACGCTTTGAATCGATTTCTGTTTTTTGACTTTTTTTTTCATAAAATCTGCCAGTTTGCTCCGACTCACTGATTGCACCACCTGCATCTTCTTTTCCTTTTGCATAGTCCCATAACACAGCAGCATATCTTGCATGAACCGCTTCAATATTTAATTTCGTTGGAATAGGTTTGCCCATCATCAGATACTCAGCAAAGGCTGCCACATATGCACCACAATCCCTACAAGTATCAAACAACAAAATGCATCAAACCTAAAAGTAAGAAAACAAAACTAAAAGAAGGTGTGTAAATTGAAAGATAGCTTACGCGGTGTACTGTAGTTGTAACTCATTAACAAACTTGATCATCAAAGGTGTAAACAAATTTTGTGCAAAATATGCATCACTGAGCCAGTCAATGCCATCTTTTTTCTTGTAAAATTTTGTCTTCTCTAGGTAAAGTGGTATCAATTCGGCATAGGATGTCAAAGTATCCAGAACAAATTTATCATTGACAGCTCCACGCTTAGAATCATACACATAAATACACCTGTCCTTCAAAGATACAACAGCCAAAACCCAATGCCAACGAAGCGCTACATGTATTGGCATTAACACGTGATCGACAGTATGCCAAGGGAAATTGAAATCCATAAGGTAGCCAAGAATGTACTCAGCTATAATGTGATTATCCTCAAGCACACTTTTATCTTTATTATGTGCAAGAAACTTCTTATGCAAATCTGTCACAGCATTGTGGAAAGGAAAGTCTGTCGTGGTGAACTTCACAGTGACATTAGGATCATACTTTCTCTTCTTCCTCAAGTAGTAAAAGATCACATCAAGATGCTGAAAAATAACAAAGTGCAAAGCACATAATTACATACTTATACACTGCCTATATACTAAAAGTACACTACAAAATACATTAATTATACACTGCCTTTACAGTCATATACAGTGCATTACTTAAACAGACACAACCTAAAAATAGTGGCTATACATTAAGATGAATTTTCTATACACTGGTTATCCATGAAGATACATTTATCACACACTTATTATACATCAAGATGTCCTGAAAAAGAAACTACATATCCATTGCTATACATGAATAATACACCACTGTAAGTAAAGTCATAATCACCCAAGAACATAAACACAAAAGACAAGAAACAGAACATTTGAAAAAAAAAATTAAAAAGAAAGAATGAAACATACAGTGTTGGACAATCCATCTCCAAGAGTATACAACTTTGAGAACCAAGACTTCCTATCCAACATGTAAATTCCAAGATCAAGTTGAATGGTCCTGTAAAATCATTAAGAAAGGAATCACATCACTAAATGCATTTACTAAATACAATGAAACAACTTTAGAAAAGGACAACTTACTCATTCCGACGTTTAAGCCATGCTGAAAAGGCATGTAGCATTTCTGATTGAACAGGCATATCAATAGGACTCTTAAAGGGATGTTTTCTTTCAAAAATAACACTTTGGGTCGTTGCCGGCAAACTACTCGCGCCTGAATCAAAATCAGTTACAAATGGAGACTTGCAAAGAGTCCCTACAAGCTTCACTCTACCAGCTTTTTCACGTGTTAGGGCCTCAATCACTCTTTCGGAATCCTTTGTGCTTGTCAAGACAGTTTTTCCAGACAATGAATTTGGAGCCTCAGCTAGTCCATCTTTCACAGCACCACAATATTTAGGAACTATAGAAGGAGAGGGAGACATGACAGTATGCGCTTTCTCATCATGCGAATGTTCTTCAGTTTCATTTTTTTCAGTTTTACTGTCCTTCATGAGTATGAAAAGTGACTCAAATGAAGAAACAACAAAATCATTGAGCCGTGTAACTCGATCATTAATCTACAAGGAAAAAGTAAAAGGATTAAAGGTAGAAAAATCTACATGCATATATTAAACGAAAAGAAAATTGAAAGTTGTATACTGTTCCAAATTCACTCCGTAGGGCTGAAAGCTCGGAGCTCAAATAATCCAAATTAACAGGGGGGTCATTTTTGGTGACTGTATCTACTTGGACCCTGACAGTTTGAGGAGGTAGATTCACAGGGGGGTTCTTTTTGGTGACTGTATGACCTTGCACCCTGACAGTCTGAGGAGGTAGATTAACAGGGGGATCCTTTTTTGTGGCTATATGTTGCACCCTGACAGTTTGAAGAGGTGGGGTACTAAAATCATCAGTATGTCCAGTATGTCCACGAGATGACGATTCAGGAATATCTCCGGCAGCATCATAGAACCCCTGAAGATACGACTCTAATTTTTCTTCAGGAGTAGGACAAATATTTCTCACCTTCCACTAAAAAAAAGAAAACATTTAAAAAGTTACTAAAAGTACAGGGAAAAAAGAAGAAAGAATATATCAATAACAAGTATAGATAATACAGTACCTTATCAATGCTCTTCATCTTAACATTGTCCACTGTCAGATCGTTAAGAGTAGGCCTATCGTTCACTTTCCAATTGAGAATACGTGGTCGATTGTTACCAACATGAGAAGCAATATTCCAGGGCAAATCAGTGCAACACTCGTAGAACCAACACTGGAATGCAAGTGGTAGACCCCCAAATCTGTACATGTTTTTTATGTTCCGAACTTTATCATGCAACGAGTGCACTGTGGCCTCAAAGACTGCTAAACCCCAAGGAAAGGTATTGTACGCTCCACTGTCAACTAGATCAAAATCACTCTTGTGAATAGGGTGATCATTTTCATTTGAGAACAAAAACAAGTGGATAAAGTACATCACACCTAATTTGACAGCATCACTATCCGATTTCCAACTCTTCTCCACAAAACATTGTAGCACCGCAGATCGATGTACCTTTTCAACACCACCAAAATATGTCTCCAACAAATAATTCTTCTCTGAAATATCATACACAGTCGCGCTCGAATCGTCAACAAAGCACTTCAAACCCGTCATGATTGCAAATTCTTTAAGACCAAAAGTCAATACCACACCATTAATCTTGACACAAAGCTTGTTGGGCTCGTCCGGAACAACCTCCTTATGCAGCAAGGCATGGATGAACTGATTTTGAATGAAGAAAGGACGCAGCTCAAGAAAATGGCCAAAACAAGTAGCTTTAAACATTTCTAATTGGTGCTTCTCCAATTGATTCAACATAGTAACAACATCGGTACTAGTGTGTACACTGATCCTAAGATGAAATAGTTTATTTGGAGGAACATAGAACTCGCCTACACTCTGCATTACAAATAGTTTCAAATAGTTAAACCAAGATACAATACATATACATACAAAATAAATGTGACACTTTAACTGAAATCAGAAACTACCTTTACCACATCTTTAGATTTTCTTATTTTCTTTTTCTTCTTTGGAGTAGCTTCTAAACCTTCATCTTTTTCAACACTTCTTTCTCTTTTGTTCTTCTCCGAAACAGGTTCTTTTGTAGTAGGACTTTTCGATTGGGAGCGTGTTACTCGAGTGAAATTCGGTTCGACCTTCGGACCAGCACTACTAATCGGGACTACTTCAATTGGTTTGGAAGTCTGTTTCTTAAAAGAAACAGAGAGTTTAGAAACCTTTTTCGTTGGCAAAAGAGGTGTGGTACTCGCAACAGATATAACGTCTTTTTGATGCGTATCAACCATTGGACTTGGACTTGCACTTCCAATCGAAATGGGATCAACAACTCTAGAAGTTATATTTTCCATAGGATCAGGCGTTGCACTCGCAATCGATATAATGTCAGCAGGTACATCATCAGCAACAACCCCTAAAGTAACCATATCTACCTTTATACCCTTCCCGAAAACTTTTCCAATTGCAGGATGAACGATTTTGATACGCATAAACTTCAAAAATAACACAAAAAGAGGAACAATTATATACACAAACAACACAGTCTAACCTACTGAAAGTACATAATCTAAATAATCAAAATACACTAAAAAAGGCACTTGTGAGTAAATAATCTAACCTACAATGTATTATAATTGAAAGAACAAAAAATCCACAAAATAACCCTAAGATTCAACTTAGAAGTGACAAATTTGAACTATAAAAAGTAGCCCAAAATACACCTAAAATGGAAGCTAATGCAGATAATAACATCAAATAATCAACAAAGATGTTCAGCTCTTATCAAAATCGAAGTTAACAACACAAAATATAAACTAAAAACACATTTTAGTAACCTAAATTGAAGTTCAAACCGGAGCAAAATGAACAACTTTGATAAATAATAGCGAATAATCAAAAAAAAAAGAAGGAATGTACCTACTTTGAAGCTCGAATCGGCGAAAATTACAAAGAAATTTGAACAAAAAAAGGGAAAAAAGGGCAGTAAAGAGGACAGCTAAGAGATGAAATAGCGTGGGTAAGAGAGAAAGTAAAGCTGAGAGAGGTGAAATAGCGTGTATAAGAGAGAATAGGTAAAAAATGCGTGAAATTACAGAAAATGTGCAAAATGGGCCATTTCGGATAATATTTGTAAACTTGGGCCATTTTAATTGTAAAAATTAATGTGGATTGTCATTTTGCATAAATTTCCCTAAATTTTTTCCACTTAAAATGGTTGATTAACGTGTAAACACCTGGAACTGTGCGGGTAATTATTTGTCCATAAATTAGTTCAGTCCACGTAGGATATGAAAGAGTATAAAAGATAATCTCAAGAATTGAAGTGGATGAACTTTGTTTAAAATTAGATGTGGGATAAATTTCTTAAAAAGAACAAGTTATTACGTATTACTCATGATTTGTTATAGGAATTTTAATTTTTTTAAAAATTAAGACTACATACATTATCCGTGCACGTTAGGAAGTATGAGCTCAAAAAAAGAAATCACCTTTATCTTTCTTCACTATTTATCGACATGTAGAGACGTAATCTTTTGATAACTTTTTTTTTTTTTTTGTATAAAAAGGTGCCAAAAGAAAACACAATGCGAAAAAGAAGGAGCAAAACGACAACCTCAAAAATAAATTAGGGTCAAGATCGAATGGAAGAATTGAGTATCATAAACTTTTTTTTGGTCATCAAACTTTATTATAAGTGTCCAAGGGGAATCGAACCTTCATTAAAAAGGCAATAAAACTTAAGTTGGTTCCATTTTTGCCGTTGGATTAAGAATCATAGATTATTACGTTATGATGAGAGCGACGAGCTAGTTTTAGTGTATCATATGAGTATTCATTTTTATTAAACGAGCTTTTCATGTTCCAAAAGCTGTAGATAATTAATTAGTTGATAATTTATCATTGTACTCAAATCAATACTATAATGTCAATTGTCAATCATAATAAAAATCAAGTCACCAATTTGTTTCTATAAAAGACCTCTTTATGTTGGGGGTTCCAATGGCATAAACAAGTACATGGAGTGATGGAGAAATGTGCAATTTGCACCTCTAGCCTGAAGTTAGCTAGCATTCTTTAAAAATTGATGCAAACTAATGTTAACAGCCTCTAGTTTGTCTAGTGACACTCTCAAGTCTCATCATTAGCCAACTTTAGATTTGTCTAATATGATGATATTCTCATTAGCCAAATGAAAGATTAGTTTAATCTAATAAACGTACATCCCAAAACAGATTTGAGTTCTATTGAGGTACATTATTAACCTTGGTCTAATATATTAAATGCCACAATGATCACCATGTCTTTTTTTAAAAAATTTAATTAAAAATATTTGATCATGGGCTCAGATATTCAATTGAAATACGTTATAATTTGAGTGTCTAAATAAATTTAGAGATATTTAACTATTATTCTGTCTGACGAGCATTTTCTCTCCCTCCTTAAATTCCAATACTGCCCTTTTGCATTTTCATTTCCTCTCTTTTTTTGTTACACCCTTCGAATTGGGAAAATTAGGATTTTCACCCATCAAGTTCGTTCATGCCGGTGAAACCTTTGGAATTTGGCAAAGTGATCCACTTTCTATAAGTTGGATTAACTTAAATCATTATAATTTTGGATTAACTAAAATCATTATAATTTGAGTTAAAGTTATATATATCATCAGTAATAACAAGTTAGTTGTGAAGCACTATTTTTATAAGATCATCAAGGTCTAACAATTATCAAGGTATCTATTTGTAATTACTTAACAATCGATCTAATAATAATAATATTTTCATACTGCTAATATATAGAATTTAATTGTCACGTGGAAAAATGTATATTTATCATTGATATATGTACTCATCATTGCTAATCTATGACAAATTGGTTTTAGAATTCTCTCATCCACTGAATTCTATCGCTCTTTTTTAAAAATAATAAATAAATATACATTACCTCTTTTGAAAAAAGAAAACGTTTGATTTGGTTCAAACAGACTTATTTTATTGCAAGTTCGTGATTCTACCTTGTGAATTTATCTTTTTTTAAGTTAGAATTTGGAAATGGGCCATATTAATCTCACAAATAGACACACACTATTTCTGATTTGGTATTCAGTCAATTCAACTTGATACCTTTTTCTTTGTCAGTTCTGGAAATGGGTCACTAATCTCAACAAATAAACGTACAGCATTTATTTTTATGGCAGAACTATAGTATTGACACGTTTTTTTCGCCGACAAATTATTTCAGTGGAGAATGAGAAAGTCTCATGCACATTGTTTATTCTTTATTGGAAAAATTACACAGCATAGATAAATTTAAATCATAATTACCTCACATGATTAATGTTTAAAATAATTACTTTTTATGGTTAAAGATAGTTGGAAAAGTAGTTAATTATGTGGGCCCTCATATACAAGTGAAGCAATATGTATATCTTTTTAATTTAAATTAGAAAAAGGTAATAGAGAGTAATTAATTATGGAGCTCACCTAATTGACTATTTTTTTGGCTGATTTTCAATTGAAAGGAATAGATAAGCTTAAGAAGATTTCAGAAATATTTTTCCCTATTCATTCGAGATTATGATTCCTAAACATCCGCACAAGATTTCCTTTGGAATAATCTATCAATTGTTGTGTATATTTGATTTTCTTTGTTTTTTTGTTTAATTTTTTATCTTCTTCTTCATCTAATCACATTATTTTCCTTCCATTTCCCCCATTTATATAATTTTAATTAGGATTTTCTCATTAAACAATTTGCTTTATTCGAATGGCTGATAAAATCCTATTTAGGAGATTGACGAGAGGTATTGAAATCTATTTATACAATCTTTAGAAATCTATGAAAGCTATTTATACATATATGTATAATTGAATATTTTGTACAATATATAATAGATATACATATGAATATTTGAATAATTTACTTTTGTTGTCATCATGTTATACTTATTGTATCAAATCTATTTATACAATCTTTATATACTTTAGTTTTATGTATTTTACAAGAGTATACATATCTATTTAGATATACATATGAATATTTGAATAATTGAATATACGTATATGTTCATATGTATAGTTGAATATTTTGTACAATATATAATAGATATACATATGAATATTTGAATAATTTACTTTTGTTGCCATCCTATTATACTTATTGTATCAAATCTATTTATACAATCTTTATATACTTTCGTTTTATGTATTTTATAAGAGTATACATATCTTGCATGTATATTTTGGTATATATATATATATATATATATATACACAATACTTGTTATGAATTCTTGATGTTGTTTTCTCCCTTTTTCTTAGTTTTTTTCAGCATTTAAAAGGATAATATATGGAAGGAGAATATTGTGGGAGGTTGGAGATAATTAAGGGTCTTAATTACACTCTCTTACCTTTTAAATGGATGAATTATTCTTTTTGTAACTGATTCTTGAGAAAAAAAATGACTAATAGATTTGTATAAATGAGTCTTTATACATTTCTTCACTAATTGCTGCCTATAAATTGTAATTAGTAAAACTTAGACTAAAAAGTTAGTTAGAAGGGTTCTAAGTTATCTATATGTGAAATTTTGCCTTCTTTATTTTCTCTAGAAAACTTTATTTCCTTAATCTAACCAGTCAAGTTAATCCTCGTGCTTGTGATTAATCACTTTAACAATTTACGCAACTCAATCTAACAAATTAAACTACGAAGGAAATTAGATCGGGTTATTCGTGTGGATCAATTCGGAGATGGAATTCATATAATTAAGAAAAGTAATTAATTCGGGGAGATAAATGGCTTTGAGAATGAATTTTTTCTCCATCCAAAATAGAAAAAAGTTTTTTGTCCTCTCTAATTGATAGTAATTCAAGCAAAAGAAATTTTAAGAAGATTTACCACGAAACGATGGAAATAATATTCTTAAACAAGGAATGATCATAACTTGTAACCTTTATAGTTTAATTCGTGTATTAACATTTGATTAATTTTTTGACTGGTGAAACAAAATTGACTGCAAACATATGTATTTGATTTACTAATTATTTAGCTCCCATGCATGTGATCCATGCTAATAATTCACTCAATCAACACATGAGCAAGGTGTTAATGGTTCAGTTTGGATCGATTTTTGATTAAAACTAAAACCAAATCAATTTAATTGGTTTTTCAATTTCTAAAATCAAACCAAATAAAATAAAAACCATCGGTTTGGTTATTATCGGTTTCGATTTGGTTTGGTTCGATTTTTTTTAACTAGCAAATGATAAATTGATAATGGTAAAATAATGGAAACATGAAATAACTATTTCAATTGAATATTAGGAGTCAATGAATTTCTATTTACAACCACAAGATGAATGTATATAGATACATATATGAATGTATTCATATATGTACTCATCATATATGAATCTTCTAGTATTTTTAATACTATTCTGATGTTTTAGCATGTTTAAGTTGCATAACTATAGAAGTTACTCTACATCATATGTCTAACATCCAGAAAATTAAGATGCAACTTTAAATAGAATGGTTAATACTACAAAAATCAAAGGGGCAAGGCATTAAAGAGTAGATGGATGTCTTAGCAAAGAAAATTAAGAATCAGTAATATACCACACCACATATAGACAATTAGATTAGAGTGTAAAATTTGGGCATATTTTTTTAAAAATAAAACTTAAAAGTGTTGTAGTGCATGTGAAACAAGTAGACTAAAATCAAATTAATGATCAAAAGATATAAAATATTTATAATTATCTATGAAAAACTAATATCATATACTCAAATAATTATAAAATATATGTATATAATTTATCGTTTCGGTTTGGTTATTTATTCGGTTATTTTTTAAGTAAAATCAAAACCAAACCAAATATTGTCTGTTTTTAAAATTTAAAACCAAACCAAACCAAACATCAATTTTTTTAATCGGTTTGATTTGGTTCGCGATTCGATTTTAACCAAACCATGAACACCCCTACTTATATATTATATGAAACATTTTTCTATAGCTAAACCAATTAAATTAGTTTCTTTAGCATATATACCAAACAAAACTTTTAAAGGAAGAGTTACCTAGTTTTATGTTGCTAGGATCTTTTACAAGGAAGAGTTTCCTTTTTAAAAAGGAAAAAAACGTTTGACTTGGTTCAAACAGATTCATTTTATTGCAAGTCCGTGATTCTACCTTGTGAATTTATTTTTTTAGTTAGAATTTGAAAATGGGCCATATTAATCTCAACAAATAGATGTACGCTATTTCTAATTTGGTATTCAGTCAATTCAACTTGATTTCCTATGTCTTTGTCTGCTCTGGAAAATGGAAATGGGTCACTAATCTCAACAAATAAACATACACGATTTATTTTTATGACAGAACTATAGTATTGACACGTTTTTATCCCCTACAAATAATTTCAGTGGAGGATAACTATGACAAAGTCTCATACACTTTGTTAATTCTTTATTTGCTCAAGAAAATTTTATTTCCTAACTAATCTAACCAATCAAGTTAATCCTTGTGTTTGTGATTGATCACTTTAATAATTTACTCAACTGTGATATATCTTTGCATGATTTCTTTTCCTGTTCAATTGTAAAGAGTTATATATGTCCACTTACTTCCTCAGTTACTTTTGGGATCATTAATAACTTAATTAAAAATTAGCCCACTGATAAGTCAGTATAGTCTCCCATAATAATATTTTAGAGGAAGAATGAAATTTAACTAATTTCACAGGAAAAATAAGTGAACTTGACGAACATAATGCACTTTCAAGTCTATATACATTCAGTTCAAGTTTTCATAAAAAGACGTTAATCCTATTAATTTTGAGATCTTAATTACACTATCGGTAGAATTCACTGTTTATATATTCGGATTAATTTTTCTTAATTTCTTCACAAGCTCTAGCCAAATGTTTGCTGCCTAAGATTGACTTAACTCTATGTGGTTGGCTATGAAACTATAAACTGAAGTTCTAGTGAGAGTACTATAGAACAACAAGTGTTTTGACTAATATTTTTCTTGGTATACCAAGACTTGTAAACCAAGGTTATTTAATTTATTTATTTTTTAAATAAAGGTTATTTAAATATACCAATTTTTAAATAAAGGTTATTTAAATATACCAATTTTTTTCTTTAAAAAAATAAAATAATAACATGTACCTTCCTTACATGGTCCTTAGTCCTTAAATAGCATTTACTTTTTGATAACGATATTGTTCAGGTCAACTTGACATGCTATACTCCCTTTTGACTACACTATATAAATATTTCCTATTGATACTGATTCAGAAAATGAGGAAGAGGCTACATATGAGGAGTATGTGGAATAAAAACACAAGAAAAACCCTATATTAGAACTAGGAATGAAGTTTGGGAATTTTGAGGAATTTAAGGAGGCTTGTAGGAGTTGGGGGATTAAAAAGAGGAGGCAGTTATTGTTCAAACCAAATGATCAAAAAAGATGTGTTTGTATATGCAAGTTGAAGAAGTCTGGTTTAGAGTTTATGCAAGTTGTACTGATCCTACCGTTCAAATTAAATCTTTGAATCTAAAGCACAAAGGTCCAAATGTATTCAACAATTTTTGTATGACACCTCGATGGATTGCAAGGAAGTATTTTACTAATTTTAGAACTAATCTAACATGGAAATCCAAAAGGCAAGCTCTGAAATGGGTTTATGTAGATGAAGTTGCACAATATGGAAATCTCTTAAGTTATAGGGCTGACTTAATGAACACTAATCCCAGTTGATTTAATGGGTTTATGGAGATGAAACAAAGTTGAGTGACTATGGTGGTCAATTACTCAAAGTTGAATGACTTTTGAAAGATAAAACAAAGTTAAGTGACTATGATGGCCAATTAACTAAAGTTGAGTGATTATCCAAGCTTTTTACTCCAAAAAATAAAGTAGGGCCAAGATTGGAAGAATTGAGTATCATAAACATTTTTTTTCATCAAACTTTATTATAAGTGTCTAAGGATCCGGAGAGTCAAACCCTTACTAAGGAGGCAACAAGACTTAAGTGGCATGTATCGTTGAATCAAGAGCTTACTTTTGAGTATCATAACTTATTGCATTCAGAAGCGAGTGAGGATCGGAGCATGTTTTTTCTTTTTTGGGTTCCAATGGTAAACAATTGTACATGGAGAAATGTGCATTTTTGCACCTTTAGCCTGAAGTTAGCTTTCATTGTTTAAAAAATGATACTCCCCCATCTCATTTTATGTGATCTAAAAATCGTTTACACCCTCAAACTTTACTTTAAAAATCAAACTCCCTTCCTAACTTTGAAAAATAGTCATTATCCCTCCTTTTTTCTAATTGATTTTTTTAAATATCTATTCTACCCTTACATTAACCTTTATTTATTTATTTATTTATTTATTTATTTTTACATCTTTAAAATCATAGTAATATTTTTACATTTAATTTATATACAAAAAGTTCTATAAAAAATATTAATATCGCTGGAAAAAGAAAAGTGAGATATTGTCACAACCCAAATGTTAAAATCTTGAAAATCACCTTTAAAAATGTTCAAGTTCGAGCTCCCAAGTTCAAAAATGGTGAAAAATGGAGTTTAATCTCAAAAGGAAACTATTCAAAGCTGTCATGGATTGCCTTCTAAGCGATTGCGAAGCCTGGTTGCGATCATGACCAACCCGACCCAGTCCCTTTGCAAACGCGAAGGCGATTTCCGATCCTAATCCTATTTACTCTCCGCGATCGCGAAACCACCTTTGTGATTACGATGACTTGAAATACTCCCATCTTTGTGAATGTGATGGAGGCTCGCGAATGCAAAGAAGGTTTTGCTGCACCAAACTTCAACAGTAAAGGTCAAAGCCAAAAATCTCCGAACGAATCCTGGAGATTCGTATGGGACCCTATAAAATTAAATCAACTATGCGATTAAACCAAATTCGACATTCCGGACTCAACGGTATAGTCAGAATTTTCAACAGATGCCATTTTCATCATATGTTGACCAAAGGCAACCTTAGGCCATAACTTTCCAACATTTCGTCTAAACGCTCAAAATTACACCGAAAGCCTCGGGACTTGAACCAACCATGCTACTACCCAAAATCAACGTTCCGGAGTTGATGAAATTGACTGAATTCTGATACGACGCTCGAATCTCCAAATATTGACCAAAATCAACCATTCCAACTTAAAGACATTTCAAAATGGAGGATATTAATACCTCAGTAAAATAAATAAATAATAAATAATATAAAAAGATATTATCTAAATGGAGGATTGCAAATGCCAATGGTAAAATAGACATTGTATAAGATAAAGGGGGGAGAATAATTATTTCTCAAAGTTGAGGGGGGAATTTGATTTTTAAGTCAAAGTTGGAGGGTGTAAATGATTTTCACCCTCTATTTTTCTTTTTGTTTCGTCCAAAAAAGAATATCACATTATTTGACAACCTTTTAAAGGCACAATTACTCTTTTACCTTATTGGTTCCACTTAATTAAAAAGTGAATGTATTACCTTTTATTTTTTAAATAAAATTAATACATGTATATTTTTAATTGCAAAGGACAATATGATAAACATTATCAAGTCAAACCTTATTTCTTAAACTTCGTGCCCATTCAAATTAGGTCACATAAAATGGGACGGAGGGAGTATAAATTAATCTTAAACTGCCTCTAGTTTGTCGAATGATACTCTCATCATTAGCCAACTTTAGATTTGCCTAATGTGATGATATTCTCATTAGCCAAATGAAAGATTAGTTTAATACTTTAATCTAATAATTCGTACATCCCAAAACAGATTTCAGTTCTATTGAGATACTCCCTCCGTCCATCTTTATTTGTCCACTTTTGACTTGACATATACAGACATACCTTAAGAAACAATAAATAGAAGGGTGATTTTACTATGCCATCCTTTGAATATACTAAATTTTTTTCTTTGAAAAATGCAATGATAGATGAATAGCATTTCATATCAAGGATAAAATAGGAGAAAAAAAGGATAAATTATGTATTGATTTTCAAACTGGATATATTAATTAACCTTGGTCTCGTAACTTAAACGCAAAAAATGATCATCACGTCTTTTTTTCAAAAAAATTAATAAAAAACATCTAACAAAATATATATATATCTGATCATGTTAACCCAAAAAAAAAAAAAAAAGACTTCCACGTACTGATAGGGCCCCTACCTGACGAGCATTTAATCACCCACCCACCCACTAACCCACCCACCCAGCTCCTCCTCCTTAAATTCCAATATTGCCCTTTTGCATTTTTATTTCCCCTTTCCTATTGGGAAAAATAGCATTTTCACCCATCTAAGTTCGTTCATGCCGGTGAAGCCTTTGGAATTTGGACAAGTGATCAACTTTCTATTAATTAGATTAACGAAAACCATTTATAATTTGAGTTTAGAAGCTATATATACCATAAATAATAAGAAGTTAGTTATGATGCATTTATTTATAAGATTATGAAGTGAAGTACTAACAAATATCAAGATATTTATTTGTAATTACTTGATAATCAATATAACTGTGAAATATTTTCATACCACTAATACATAGAATTTAATTCTCATGCATATGGAGAACTGTATATTTATCATTGATATATGCACTAATCGTTGCTTACTCTATGAGAATTTGGCTTTAGAATTCTCTCATCCAGTGAATTTCATCACTCTTTTAAAGGTAATAAATAAATAAACATCAACCTCTTTTGAAGAAAAAAAAAACGTTTGACTTGGATCAAACAAATTCATTTTATTGCAAGTTCGTGATTCTACCTCGTGAATTTATTTTTTTAGTTAGAATTTGGAAATGGGCCATATTAATCTCAACAAATAAACGTACGCTATTTCTAATTTGGTATTCAGTCAATTCAACTTGATTATCTATTTCGTTGTCTGCTCTGGAAATGGGTCACTAATCTCAACAAATTAACGTACACTATTTATTTTTATGACAGAACTATAGTATTGACACGTTTTTTTCCCTACAAATAATTTCACTGGAGAATAACTAATATGATAAAGTCTCATGCACTTTGTTTATTCTTTATTTCCTTAATCTAACCAATCAAGTCAGGGGCGGCTCAAGAATATTCGCGGTCTAAGGCCAAAATCAAATGGAGGCCTTAAGTTTTTAAGAAAAATAATTTTTTTTATAAAGTCTATGTTTACAATTATATAATTGAGTTCTTCTAATAATTCTTTTTAGCTAATAATATAATCAATGCATTTTATCCTTTTTGAGGTGTAGAACTCTAGATATATCGAACTTCTTATAATAACTCTTTCTTTTTATATAAAAAATCATTTTTTCTACAAATAATATTTAATATTTTTAAAGAAAAAATCTACAATCTATTATTATTAAAAGAAATGAAGCCCCTCAAATTCGGGGGCCTAAGGCGGTTGCCTCTTTCCCGAAAGGGTAGAGCCGCCCCTGAATCATGTTAATCCTCGTGCTTGTGGGTCAACTCGACCTCACAAATTAAATTACGAAGGAAATTAGATCGGGTGATTCATGTGGGTCAATTCAGAGACTATATTCATATAAATAAAATAAGTAATATATATTTAGTATTTATAAAATCTAAAAAGGGAAACAACAGTTAAAGACTCTTGAGAATGAATTCTCTCCATCCAGAAGATTTTTTTGTCCTCTCTAACTGAAAGTAGTCCAAACAAAAGATTTTTTCAAGAAGATTTTACCACGAAACAATGGAAATAACATTCTCAAACAAGGTATGATTATAGGTTGTGATAGTTTAATTTATGTATTAACATGTGATTAAACTGTTCGACTAGTGAAATAAAATTGATGATCCTGCAAGCATATGCGTTTGATTTAATTCTCCAATTTCCATGCTTGCGGTTCACACTAATAATTCACTCAATCAACACATGAACAATGTCTATAGTTATATTATTATATATTATATGAAACGTTTTTCTTTACCTAATCAATCAAATTGTTTTCTTTAGCATATATACCGAAAATAACTTTTAAAAAGGAAGAGTTACCTAGTTTTATGTTGCTATGATCTTTTCCCTTATGTTTTCTCAAATTTCGTGTGCATATATATGATATATCTTTCCCTATCTCCATAATTACACTTTTTATTTTTTATTTTATGATAGTCTAAAAATAATATAAATGAGATCTTTGCATGATTTTTTCATGTTCAAATTCTATGGAACTGCCCATTTATTTCCTTAGCTACTTTTGGGATCATTAATAACTTAAAAATTAAGTCATGGTTTGGCCCACTGATTAAATCAGCATAGTCTACCATAATTAATAATTTAGAGGAAGAATGAAGTTGTTTACTCCCTCCATTCCTTATTAATAATTTGACAGTAATAAGTGAACGAACATAATGCACTTTCAAGTCTATATACATTCAGTTCAAGTTTACATGAAAAGACAGTATATTAATCCTACTCCCTCCGTTTCATAATAAGTTAATTGTTGAGGCATTTTCAATGTTCCATAATAAGTTAATTGTTCAATCTTCAAGAGTAATGTTGAATTTTTTTTCCATTTTTACCCTTAATTTGGATTTACTATGTGATGAATTCAAGAAACGTAATTGCTCCTATTTACTTATTGTTTGGATTTTCAAGAGTAGTTTGACAATTAATTAAAAATGGCAAAAATGTAAAGTCATGTCTAATTTATGTCTTAATTTTCTTTCCTTAATAGGTGTGCATTACCTCAACAATTCACTTATTGTGAAACGGAGGGAATATTTATTTTTGAGATCTTTACACAAACTGTCGATCAAATTCACTGTTTATAAATCCGAACTAATTCTTCTTAATTAATTTCTTCACAAGCTCTAGCCAAATGTTTGCTGCCTAAGATCGACTTAAGTTTATGTGGTTGGCTGTGAACTGGAAACTGAAGTTCTAGTGAGAGTACTATGGAACAATTGTTTTGACTAATATTTTTCTTGGTATACCAAGACTTGTAAACCAAGGATATTTAAATAGACCAAGTTTTTTTCTTGAAAATAAAATAAAATAATAATACGTACCTTCCTTACATGGTCGTTAGTCCTTAAATAACATTTACTTTTTGATAACGATATTGTTCAGGTCATCTTGACATGTTATAATTAATTTTCGAGTCATTACTCACCCAAATTAAGTCATGGTTTGGCCCTCTGGTTTAGTTGACATAGCCTCCCATCTATATATGTTAGGAGTTAGGACTTAGGGAGGAAGAAAATAATGTAATTGATTAAGACGGAAAAAAAAAGTGAACCGAACATAATACACTTTCAAGTCTAGATACATTTAGTTCAAATGTTCAATAGAAAGTCCAGTTAATAAGTTCATAAACTTGCCACCAAAAAGTTTAGAAACTGCAGGTATAGTGGGAGTAATTGAGAACAACTACTTTGACTTTTTATTTTCTTGCTATATAAAGACTCGTAGTAAATGAATTAAGAATGTGTTTGGTAAGTAATTTTTTATGTGTGGTAAATCAAAATATTTTAAAAAATATTTCCTCTAGGATCCGTACTTTATGATATTGCGTGGAATCTGATTTTATACTAAACCAATTAATATAAGGCACATTTGTGTATATATACAAAAGTTTCATCAGTAATGGCAACTATATATACGACTTAATAAATATGTATCAAAAGTCAGATTATTTGATTTTGTGTATATATCGAGTGCTACTAAGTATTTTCGTGTATAAATTTCTTTTTATATATTCGAAAATCTTTAATTGAAATCCACATATAGAATTAGTTAATGATCAAGTTATGGAAGTATGAACAATCTTGATGTAAAGCATTTTTTCATTTTAATTAATTGGTATTATGTGATATTAGTGGTGACCCCAATACGATTATTGAAATATCGGGTACAAAACTAAAAAAATATATTTTCTCATGTTTAATTTATGTGATATCGTTTGACTTGTCACAAAGTTTAAGAAAGAAAAAAAGACTTTAGAAATTTATGGTCTAAAATAAATTTTAGATATTAATGTGACTATAAATAATTTCACTAAGAGTAAAAAAGAAACTTAAAAAATTAAGTTATTTCTAATTCTAAAAGGATGTCATTTTTTTAATAATCTAAAAAGAAAAATATGTCACCACATCGTGGAAGTGATAATAACCATCTAAATTGTTTAAGTACCATGGAGTAAGTATTAAGCATGATATTCACTGATTGGAGTTAATTACTGTAATTCGTTAAAAGTCATCGTTTTCACTTAAAAGTGGTACGCCATTGCTAAATATTACTAAGGAAGCTTTTACATAGTTGTCCACAACATTTTTTTGAATGCTAAAGTTTAATTGTAATTAAAATTTAAAAAAAAAAACAATTTTTTTTTGATGAATTTCGTTGAATACAATTATGTTATTCTCTTGCATTTTCACTCATACACTTCTCTGTGATTCGAGACCCTTCAATAGCTTTTTTTTCGAATCACAGGATGATCTAGACTTTCCAGAAATTTATTTTAATTGCTAGGAATGTCGAATTACGTTTTATAGTTCTGAGTTGATTTTCGAATAGAAGTGCAGAACTCTATTGACTAGTTCTTCGAAGAGCTATGTAGTCGATGCTAATTATCGCAAATATTATATGATAAGATTATATTTATAATTGACCAAGAGATATCATTTTGAACACATGACAACATTATTTGATCGGTCATTATGTCAATTGCCACCTCAGTTGATTTGTTAAGAACATTTTATTCCAATATGTGGAAAGAGGGTCAAACTTATTCAAATAAGTAAAACCGGATATTTTTGAGCTATTTACAATGCATTAGGCCATTAAGGATATTTTTTAAAATTATTTTCCTTATAAATAATGAAGCTTCAACATAATCAAGGGGTAATTTGGTCAATAACATATTTATGATCAAAGGACGAAATTGGAAATTAAAATAGTTTTATTCACCTCTTTCAGCTTATATAAGCGCCTTGTTACCAAATTCTTCCTTCATCAATTCACAAGAGAAACCAAATTGGCAATTTGAGAAAATCTCCATCTCTCTCTAGCCCTTCCACTAGAGAGAGAGAATCTATATATACACATATACACACACACATATATATATATATATATAGTGATATAGTATATAGGAGTATTTTCTTCTTCTCTACTTGTGAAAAATCAATAATGGAAGGAAAAAAATTTGCAGTTTTATTATGTGCAGAGGATTCAGAATACGTGAAGAAGAAATACGGAGGTTATTTCGGGGTTTTCGTGAGAATGCTGGCGGAGGAAGGTGAAATTTGGGAGTTTTTCCGGGTGGTTCACGGCGAGTTTCCGGCGGATGATGAGATCGGCGATTACGATGGATTCGTAATCACCGGAAGTTGCAATGACGCTCACGGCAATGATTTGTGGATCTGCAAATTGCTGAATTTGCTCAAAAAACTTGATTCAATGAAGAAGAAAGTTTTGGGTATTTGCTTTGGACACCAGGTATTTCTTCTTTATTTACTGTTTTAGTCCATTTTATACTTTAATTTATCATATGAGTCTATTAATCTCTCCGTTTTACGTAACTTTTTCTAATGCTTGTTTTGGTTGAGATTTGTGTAAAATTGGTTAACTTACAGCTGTCTTTTTAATTTGTGTCTCTAGTTTTTTGGTTTGTTGTCTTGTCCAATTGTCACGAAGGCACTTTTAATGCTTTGAGTTTGTTCTAGTACGTTTCATACGTGGCTTTTTAGATTTATACATAAAGTAATAACAGAAATATTCTTCGAAAATAATTTCACAGTTTTAAGTAATCCAAATTAATAAAATGCTATCTTTTAAAAGCTTAATTAAATCCATTCCCATACGAAAAGCTT
The DNA here is from genome assembly GCA_031232105.1 of Capsicum rhomboideum. NCBI lineage: Eukaryota > Viridiplantae > Streptophyta > Magnoliopsida > Solanales > Solanaceae > Capsicum > Capsicum rhomboideum. The sequence continues at coordinate 139,760,231 of CP124719.1, read as the reverse complement.
AATTAAATCCATGCCCATACGGCACCAATTATTAATTTAAATTGATTTGTAATGTTTCAAGAGTATATTAACAGTAGTAACTTCGAAAAATTAACAGTAGTGACATTTTAATAATTTGCTTCATAGTTGTTTTTTAAAATATTTTTATTTTTAAAATTTTGAAAATTGATTTATTATTCCTTTCATCCCAATTTATTTGTCATTGTTTCTTTTTTAGTTAGTCCAAAAAGAATAACATTTTTTTTTTTTATGTTTGATTAATAAAAAATTAACTTCAAACATTTCATTTTACTCTACTCAAATCTACTATACTTGGGTCGTTTGGTATGCTGGAATAAATAAAGATATCTCATGAATTAGCTATCCCACTACTTTTGTACAAATAGCAAATAAATTAATTCTGAAACTAATCAATACCTATAACCAACCACAAAATAAAACAAACGTATATTTTATTTCGGGATTGTTATTCTTATTCCACCGACCAAGCGAACTAACTCTACAGAAATCATAGTTAGATTTTTGTATATTACTGGAAATTTCAAATTTTCAATGTAGGCAAATGTTATTTTTGTAACTCTTTCCTATGCTATATGATTCTTTATTGCTAGTTGAGAGACATATTTTATGTGGAAATTTGCAAAGTCTGTAAACGTGTTTGGACAATTGGCAATGTTATTTTAATTGCAATTTGCCTGTTACAAAGTTGTGTCTTAATTCTTCTCTCCCATTCATAGGAAAAGATAACTTTTGCCTAACTTTTCTTTTTGTCCAAGTTCTTCTTTAATTACTACTCATAATAATTTTATGTTAAAAGGCTCAAATATGTAATCAAACTATTAGAAATGACTTATTTATGTCATTTGTTATAAATTTGGCTCATCTATGCCATTATCTTTAAAAGTTTGGCTTATCTATGCCACTGCCGTTACAGAAAGATTCATTCGTGCCATTAATTTGCAACGGTGGTTTTGCAAAACTATTTTTGCAACATGACCTCTTATTAGAAGTTCACGTCACCAAATCTAAATCAACCAATATTACGTAAATTAAAATAAAAGATCGAACTCATTAAAATAAAACCCCGACATAATTAATGGGTTTGATTTTTATTTTTAATGAGTCCGATTTTTATTTTTAATGAGTCCAATTTTTATTTCAACGGTGTGAATCAAATTTTATTTTAATGGGCCGATGTTTAATTTTGATTTTAACTAATATTGGTTGATTTGAATTTAGTGATGTGGACCTCTGATAAGAGACCACGTGACAAAAATAGTTTTGCAAAACCAACGTTACAAAATAATGACACGAATGAATTTTTCTGTAATGATGGTGTCATAGATGAGCCAAACTTATAACAGATGGCATACATAAGCCATTTTTAATAGTTCGACGACGTATTCGGCCTTTTCCCTAATTTTATTATATTACCCCTAAATCTAAAATTTTGAACTCGTACATTTAATATTCTAAACACAAGTGGGTTTTGTTGCATGGCAGCACCATAGTGGTCCAAAAGCAAATGGACTTATGAGTGAGATTTTGGACCATTTGCCAGGAAAGAGATTGAAAATTTGGAAATCACGTTGGTATTTTCTGGCTTAGAGTAAATGAGAGTTTTGGATAGAACAGATTGGGTGGTACCTTTATACACCAAATCTTAGATCATTTGGCCTGATTTGGTCCCCATCAGGCCTCTCAGGCTTTCAAATGTGGATCCAATAATAGACAACCCATATATTTTGGGATTCTTTTTCTGCTGTTTGGGCAGATTGTTATTGGGATTCTTTGTCAGCCAATCTTGCTTATTCACGTGTTTGTCTTTAATTTTTTAATTTTTTTTAGTACTAACACTTTTGTCATATAGTACTGCTGTTATTTATTTAGTTTTCGTAATAACTTCACCTAACTCTATATACTTTGGTGTGAAAGATGATAAAAGCCGTCCAATTTCAAAAAAAATATGATAACATATTGCAACTATCACACAAGAAATCAGTCGTGCCTTAAAACTAAATGATCTTCTAGGGCAGAGAGTTTCAACGTTCGACCATATACCAAACAAAACTATCCAGGTTTCAATCAGGGTCTCTGTATGCCAATGAATCTAAATTTGTGCACAGAATAATATATAAGTTATTTTATACCTCATGTTAAGTTAACCAACAATAATAGGTAATTTTCCATAGTAAATCTGACATAATAATCTAAAAAAAATAAAGTAATGACCTCTATAACCGGTTACATTTACATTAATAACACACACAATACAACGTATCCAGTTTAATTCCCCAAGTGGGGTCTGGGGAGCTTAGTGTGTACGTATACCTTACTCCTATCCTGGGAAGGTAAAACAGTTGTTTTTGATAGACCCTCAGCTAAAGTAAAGCATTTCGAAGTTATGTCTTAAATTACATTAATAATGTTAAAAAATTTTACAATGTCAATATATATATTGATTAAATTCCACAGCAATTAGGCTATGACTTCGTAATTTTCATGTTCAAGATCCATGCTTTATTTTATGTTATCTAACAACATGTCCTATTTGTTACTGTATTTTATGATAAAGCCCATAAGGGATTAGATCAAGAGGGAATTATTTCATAATTATTTCATAATTAATTAGAAAGATAAGCTCGGGTTGTACGTGGTACATAGCTGACACTGTCGGTGATATATTCCAACATCACCCACCAACATATAAAAATTATTGTCTTACTATTACAACGTACGTTAATATTGTAAGTATTTGTATGATGGCAAAATCCATCAATTTTTTTGTTTGATAATTCATAAATACGAACCATACTTCCAACTGTGTCAAATTTGGAAACCCCTTGGAATTTTTGACAAATTAAATGGTGCAATTTAATTTTTACTTTGATTTTTATGATTTCTCGCTTAATTTTCTTTGTCCATTTCTTTTCTTGCGCTTTTTTTTTTCCTTTGTTTTTATGCATTTGTATCTGAAAGTGAAAGTGTCTCTTCATGTGGTGTAGATATTGGGACGATCGTTGGGTGGCACTATAGAGAGAGCCACTACTGGATGGGACATTGGCGTCACCACTGTTAATTTATCAATGTCCAAGCAATTCAACGCTCTTAACTTACCTGCATTTTTGCAAGTTATTGAGTGTCACCGCGATGAGGTTTACCTTTTTGCCCCCTAAGACTTGATTTTCTTAGCCTTAGCATTATAATGTTATGTTATTGTTGAAGGAAAAAATGAATAGTTTAGTACAAATTAGTTAACAATGTGTTGTGATTTAATATCAGATCCGTGAGCTTCCACCAAAGGCAGAGGTGATTGCATGGTCCAACAAAACTGGAATTGAGATGTTTAAGTATGGTGATCACATCATGGGCATACAAGGTCACCCCGAGTACACCAAAGACATCCTTCTCCATCTAATTGATCGTCTTCTTCAACGCAACCTTATTGAGGTAATTATCTTTTACATGTTTGTATCCCTTTCATTATGAGTCATCGTAAGGAAATGAATCTTAGGCCTAACTCAACCCCAAAAACTAGCTTATTATCCACGTCCATATAAGAGACGACTCATCTCTTTTTCATCTGATGTGGAACTTTTCAACGGTCATAATAATCTCCTTTTGAACATGAATATACGATCTTATGGTGTAAAAGAGTACTTTTATAATTGTGAATGTAGTATCACTGTATATATAAAAAAAGAACCAACTACATATACGATCAAGGGCGGAACTACAGTAATTCAAAATCCTAGCTTTGCCTATGATAAAATGATTCATTGGTCCATGTCCTTTTCAATCTAGGTGGTAGTGGCCGATCCCATTGACGTTGTCAATGTATTGTATTCTTTATCTAGCTGACCTACAAGTAGGTGTGCCATATAACGTCCTAAACAGTCAATGTGCCACATGTTTAGAATGTGTTATATATTGTGCCCCTAAAGGCATGATCAAATACTATTAAAAATTTGATGTGAAATAGTTTAATAAGCCAATTATAAAGGTTGACTTTATGTTAATTTTGTTGTAATACAGGAGAGCATTGCTGATGTGGCCAAAGTGAAGGTTGAAGAGCTTGAACCAGACAGGGAGCTATGGAAGAAATTATGCATCAGCTTTCTCAAGGGGAAATTGTGATTGAATATTTTCTCAATTTATTAGAGGCTATTGGAATTGGTCAAAAATGTAAATAGGAGATGGTGTTAGATGAAATTTTAGCCTGTTTTGGAGTTTGGACTTAGACATCGTTTAGATGTCATCAAGAATTTATTTAAGATTTAAACTTTAACTATTGAAATTGACACAGTCAATTGCTATTTCATTATTCAGATTTCATTAACTAGCTTCTCTATATTGTTCTTAAGTGGTATTTTATTGTGGTTGACCAAAAATATGTAATCAGTTCAAATAATAAACCCAATGATTAATTTTTTTGTCAGAAACACATAATTTGAATTTAGCACATTTGGAGTGGTGGAGAGGCTAATGAAACTTGGCTTCTCAAAATTGAATTTCCGGCGTAAGACTATCACTTTAAATTCAAGAAAAAGGAACTTTAACAGTGACGAATTCCTAGTCAAATGCATTTTTGCCCAAATGAAGTCAAAATTGTTACCTAGAGGCATCAAAATGGTGGGTTGGATTGAAATGATTGGGTTAAAAAGGATCAAAAAGCAGGTCATAATACAATTCGTTAAATTTTTACTAATTTTAATTTCTTTGTTTGCTCTTTAATACTAATTTCTGTAAGTATCTAGTGAAACTTTTTTCTTCTTTAATATGGGTACATATAACATATCAAATAACAATAAATAAATAAATATCTTTTTAAGAATATTTTGGTAAAAGTTCTCATATCACTTTAGACTACATACTAACCCATTTCTTTTGGTGAACTGAACAAAGCGGATCATATTTTCATGAAATAATCTTATTGTCCGATCAAATAAATATTTACTAATTACTTACCTATATTCCTTTTGATCCATCATATTGCATTAGAAACAAAAGAAGAAAAGGGGTATTTAGAAACGATAAACACTTTTGTTTGGTCATATACGCACAACAATGTTTCATCTAGTACGTATGTAAAAGATGAAAGTGGTCTCAAAGCAAATATGAGCATTTTGATCATAACAAATTCAAAATTTGAAGTTTATAAGTTCCTACTTCAATTTATAGCTAATATACACTTTAATGACTGGGTTTACAATTAGATAGTTATAGATTTTGCATGAATTTTTAATATATATACAAAGTAAGAATAAAGCTACCGAGTTCATGTACATCTGCCTCAGATTTTGATTAACAATGTTAATTGACTTCATCAACTCGATTTTCCACTAGGTTTTTCTTCTTTTATATTTTGTTGCCCCTCTATATTCCAAATAGAGAAGCAAATGAAAAAAGAGGATATTAGTTGATCAGTTAGTGAAAAAGCTAAGCTAGAGGATATTCAAGTGGAAGAGGCCCAAAACCAGTCATTAAACTAGAATGACCTTAAATAATTATTCATTACAAAAAGTACTATTTGGCCATATCAAGCAGTTACTCATTTGTTAAGTTTTGGCAAAATGTACAAAAGAAATTGATGGAAGATGTGCAATGTTGAGCACTCTGAATTCAGATTAATTGTTTTACGAGAGGACCAACGAAGAGGAAAATCCAGATGAAAAGAACAATGTGACTAAAATTTAAATACATTGTAAATTGTGGTTAGGTCTTAAATAAAACAATTTAAAGTGATTATACGTGGCATCTTTTTTCTAGGATTAAATTGTGATTGAATAGTCAAACAAGTTCATCTTATTCATGATTCTTTTTTTTTTTTTTTTTGGTTTAGAAGATACAAATTAAACTTTAGGTCCTGCAATCTAATACGTTGTGACCCTTTTTTTGCTTGTACGTTTTTTTTTTTAATTATAAGTGTAAATCTTTAGGGATTTTCTCATTTGCAAGTGACAAATATTTGAATGATAGCATAGTAGTTATTATGATTTAAAACTTCAAGTTACAAGTTAAATTTTATTGATTTTCCTTTTGTTTAATTATAAATTTCAAGTTTTCAATGTATACTATTTTTTTTTCGTTGCATGAAGATTCTCTAATGAGATGAGACAAATGAAGTTAATTTGTATAATTGAGATTCATCAAGCATTTCATTCCTTTTAATTCATCTAAGTAATATTAATTTTTGTTTATCTAACATTTTATGTTTGATGTAACAATCTATTATTTAATTTTAACTAAATATTTTAAATGATAAATCTAGTGATAACATAACATAGGATATCAAGCATTAAAAAGAATCACAAAAACACTTTAAAAGATAATTAATACAGAGTCTACCATCACTTAACATTAATATCTATGACTACTTTACTTAGTTCTATAATAATTAATAATTGGAATTGAAAATTTTGAATTATAAATAAAAATTGACAATTATTTTTTTAATACTACTCAATTCTCAAAAATCATGTAAGAAATAATGTTAACCCTGTAAATTATATCTTAACTTTTTTTTTTAATGGACACTAAAAGAATTAAAATGACAATTAAAATGAGATGGTAGAAGGAATATAATTGTAGTATATCAATGAACAATGTATGTATTTAAGTCATCAATCTTATAAGAAATTTCTTACTTACAGATTTGAACAAAAATCTGAGGAAATGGTTTAACATAACAATTGCCAATTAAAACAGAAAAAAAACTGATTTGTAAAAATTTCTTGTGTTTTACTTTAAATTTTTTTAAGTGTAACCATGAATTAAGGGAAACACATGATAACTTATTTAGAATGGTTTCAATACTTAAAAGTACTTGACGTTGATAAGGGAAATTCAGAACTTCTTAAATTAGTGTATAAGATAAAATTTACATGTTTAACACTTAACATCAACATAAAAAGTACTTAAATCACATTTTCTATTTGGACCCAAAATTTTGTTTTGACTCATGCTTCTGCTGGGCACGCGAGGTTGACTACACATAATGCAGTGGGCTATATGGCGTCTAGTGGATTCTGAAGAAGTGTTGTGTTACATGAAGGTTGTTCCTTCTTAATTAATGCAAAGCATAAACATATCTTGTAACTCTCCATAATAAATTTGTGTAAATATTCGTAAATCATAAGTGTATGTGGAATGAGAGAGCTACTTCTTCATAAATGTTACACATTCATTCAATGACTGATTCTTATAAATGTAACTTTGTGTATGAAAAAACATTCAGAAGTCTTGAAAGTTACTTGTCTTTATGACTTTTGTCATTAATAAAAGAGTAATGTTACATTACGTACATTAACTCTGTTTGTCTTCTTTCACTCTTTTGATGGATTAAACGTAAATGATATACCTATTTAAGGAGCATCATTTGTGAGCTAGTAGAAACAAAGAAAACAAATACTCTTTCATTAGCTCTCTTTCACCCTCTCATTATTTCAAGAGTCATTATTCTATTCTTTATGAATTTCTGGACAGCTATTTTTGTGCAACTCCAAACCACGAGTTCACGTGTTTGGAGTAGCTGTGGAACCTTGGGGAGCAACCGGCTAAAAGGATTTGCACCGGAGTCATGCCACGACACAGTATTTGTGTCTGTTTACTTATTATTATTAATTTCAGTTCCAATATCAATATTGTAGTAATTTTTCCCAATAATTTGAAAGCGTTTTTTTTTTACACACAATATTGACAAATGGCTATTTCTTTGAACAAAACTTTTTTCTAATTTGTCAAAACTTGAGTCATTGAATGAAAATAATTTTAAACGTTGGTCACAAAAGCTTCTTATTTTCTTTGAACAATTAGAAGTTGATTACGTTTTATTTAATGAACCTCCTATTAATGGTTCTAAAACTACTACCGGCTCTAACACTGTTGTGATTGTTGATGAAGCTGCTAAAAAGAAGTTTGAAAAGAATAACAAAAATGTTAGAGGACATTTATTGAGTTATATGACTAATCTTTTATTTGATTTATTTGTTACTTACAAATTTGCTAAAGAATTTTGGGATAGTTTGCAAAACTCAAAGAAGAAAGGGCAAAATGATGTCCAAGCTCATGTTGCTGAGGCTATGAAGTGATTGTTGAAGTAGCCGTCGAGGCGAACCTGGTGGCTAACAAGACTGACTGGGTGTTGGACACAGGCTCTTCAAGGCATTTCTGCGCCAACAAAGAGTTATTCCATGACTTTGAGGAGTCCACTACTGATGGTGAATGTGTCTACATGGGTAACTCCACTACTGCTGGAGTTATGGGTAAAGGAAAATAATTTCTGAATTACTGAATGTAACATAACAGAATCTCGATAGCCAAAAATAATGATGTGACGTACACCAAGCAAACAACAGAATATAATTACAATATTGTACCTGGTCAACCACTACGTGAGATGGAGCAAAGTTGCGAATCAGGTATGATGGATTACTATCATGCAGATTAAGTAAGCAAGCGAGCTAATGCAAGGCCAGTCTTGACCCTCTGCAGCCAATTGAAATCATCTAAACAAGCAAAGCAAAAAAAGTAATTAGGATGTTTGTATCTCTCATAACGGTTCTCAGATAAAGAGATTCATTGCATGCCTCTTCCCCACTATCTGTATTCTGGTTATAGCTACTTAGCTTGGCCTAGTAATGACTACAGATCCAGGATTCACTATATATTGCCTTGGATTTTAAACCAAATATAGCTATAGCGGATTTAGTTAACAGCAGAAAATATATAAGGTTAAGTTTGCATTAAAGATGAGTAAAGATAGATGTGAGAGTAAAACGACACCTCGAGAAATCAAGTTATGCAAGGTGTCAAGTGGATTTATATCATAACCAACGCCCACAATCTCCTTGCGACAATATCCAATAACTTTCATTAAATTGGGATTGCCCCTAATATTTGGAGCTTGCAAAAATTTCAGTTCATCCTACACCAGCACAAGAAATTTTTTCGAGTAAGCATAAACTAACAGAACACTCAAGAGAATAAGGGATATAGATACAAACCTCCAATCTTGGTCATTGGTCGCCACGTATATTAAACTTATATGGCCATACATCATCGATCAGAATCTTGACAGTGACATGCTTGTTGACTTTACCTTGATCAGAACGAATAGTCATTTTCCTACGATAGAGCTTTTCATAGTGGGTGTGTCCAATAAGATTCTCTGGAGAAAATTGACAGGTAAACTGACTCAGCTCCTCTGATGTGAATTCAAGAAGATCATTCTCCACAGGGCATTCCTCCTTTGACCTGGGTCAAGAAGATCATCATTCTTAATGGGACATTCCTTTTCACGACCCGAACCGAGGCCCTGGCCGTGACAGACTTTCCGAACCAGTGATGGTCCAAGAAGGCCTCTTAGCATTACATCATAAGCATAATCATAATAAAAGTGCGAAAAATAGACCCATAATGAAGAAGTTCAACTGAAATGATAATTTAAATCCAAATCTTAGAATGAAACTCAAAACAATAACCATCATTGAGTCTACGAAGCCTCTAACATTAATGTGAATATAAATTCTAGCCGGGATATGGCCCTGAAAATACCAGAAAATCCAAACAGTCTGAATTCAGCTAAAAACAAATCTAAGACATATGCCTTCCGAAAGATAGATGGCTCACCACAGGCTAGCTGCAACTCTGAATGTATCCTAATGCGGAGCAGAATCTCAGATAAGTGCTTCGGAACCTACATCATGAAAAGATGTAGCGTCCGAAAACGGTCAGTACGACGAGTACTGGCATGCAATCCGAGGAAAGAAAATCCAAAACAGTTTATGTAATATAATAATAATAATTAAAATTCAAAAAACTTCACAATATAAGTCTGTCATAAAAGAGGTACGCAATAAAAAAACATTTAAGATACAAAATAAAGCAATCATTTGAAATTATTTAGTTCTGAACTATGTGGTTACATCGATATTAAGTAACCCACGGGCAATATGGGTCCAGTACTCCTCAACTGGCGGGGCCTCAGTCCATGTTAGCTTCATAGACTGAGATAACATAGTTGGCCAATCATAATATAATCATAGCTGCATACAACTGCTCAAGGCAAGTATACAGTGGTCATCCATTTTTCAACACAAGACCTCCCCACGTCGGCAAACGCGGTTTCAAGCGTTGATCACAAGGACTACACTTTCTCAGTGAACCTACACAATTCTCTTTAAGCCTAATTAAAACATTTTCATTACATTTAATCATGGAGTCTTTCATTAAGGCATTCACATTTTGGTATCGTCATACCAAGAACTTGCAAGTCACTCTTATCATGCCAAAAATTCATTATAATTAAACATTTAAGACTCTCAATCCCGTCTTTGAAATCATAAACATGGCCACAATTGATTTTTCATAAGGATCTTAAAACATCCCATTAATTCATATTTTCGTAAATCAAAAGACGGAAAAAAAACATTGATATTTCTTCTGCCATCCAAAGCTTTCAAGAGACTTAAAAATCATGGCTTAAAATACATCCATTTAACATTCAAATTTCAAGACCCGAAGAACCATTATTTTCAAATAGACATTTTAGTCTCCAACCCCAAATAAAGATTAAAAATTCATTCTTAAAGAAAAGAGAAAAATTCATATCAAGCTTTCAATAACAAAATTCTCAACCCTAGTTTCAAATCACCATCATAATATACATAATAAATAATATTCACAAATTTAGAATAGTAATTGAAATAGGGAGTGTTCAAACATGCCTTTTGATGGAAAGAATTTGGGAAAACTGAAATTTGAGCCTTGAATCTTGAACCCTAATGTTCTTGTTTCTTTGAATGTTTTGGAGGGAGGAGAAGAGGGTTTTATAATTATATATCCTCTTCAAAATAAGTGCAGCTGATGCTAAAAAGGGTTTTAAGGGTGAAAGGGTCGGATCTCATATTGGAAAAATGACCAAAAAGCCCCTAGGATGACCCTAAAATTTTTTTCTCGAAATTAGTTCACGACTTGACCTACGGGTCGTGGAATGGTTCATGGTCCGTGGGTCCAAGTCGTGGAAATTAGATGGATTTTTCAATTTGTAGGATCTGATCCATGACTTAATTCTACGGGCCGTGGAAATCCACCCACGGTCCGTAGGTCAACCCACGGTCCGTGGATCCAGTCCACAGAAATAAGATTTTTTTTTTTTAAACCTAAATTCATATAAATTTATGGATTCTTGAAGGTTCTAAAATTTTAGGGTGTTACATTCCTCCTTTGACATGAGGTCAAGAAGATCATCTTTGACGGGGCATTCCTCCTTTTGTCCGCAGGGCAGGTGGAAGCATCCTGTAAAGAAGTGAGAAAGGTCTCATAGCATTGTCATCAAGATTCACACACCTCTATTGGAATTTGGAAACAATGATACTATATCATCTTAACTACTAGTATAATTATTGTAATCCCTTATTCACTTTTGGGAATGAATACCATGTAAGATCCTAGCAAAACAGCTTATTTTCAGTTTTCAAAACGTTTCTTTTGTGTAGAACAGGGAGAATTTTTCATTAGACAGTCTTAACTCCGTCCTACTGTAGTTCTTATTGTTATACTCACATATTTTGCATCTCTACCATACACCCAAAGATGAAAAACAAAAAAAGAAATTGCAATTCTAAATACTCAAATATACTATACTTTATACAGAGGGGAGATACACACCAATAGAGCTCCAGCGAGGCATGTCAATGGTGAATTACGGTCTCAAGAAGATTAAATTCGGTATATTTTTCTTTTTTCTCACCCTATTTTATCTCACGCCACGCGTATTAATTTGACAAAACTTAATGATAATATAATAAGGACTCCTGAATATAAAGGAGCTCAAAGTGCTAAAATTTCCTAACGTGATTTACTTTTCTTTTATATATATGGTTTATTACATACTTTTAATAAGAAAAATTTAACATTTTAGTTGATTTTAAAGTTTTAAATATAAGGAAAATAAAATAATTAAATGACTATTATGTCACGGAATTTATAGTTCAGATAAAGAAATGTTGAAGAAACAAAATTTTAATCAATTTAGAGTACTAACATCTTACAAATAAGTAAAAAATTAATACTTAGCAATAACTTTTAAGAGAAAAAAGTTTAATCAACATTTCTAAGAATTTTTGTGTTTTTAATATAGTATAACTAAATAGATAGATATTAGTTTTGGTGTAGAACATGTATATAGTGATAAAAATTATAACATTTGAAGGTTTCTATGGACAAAGTTTTTCCTCTATTAAAATTAGCTAAAACAAGACCACCCATTCATTTTAGAACTTGCTTTGCGTATTACTTTTTGTTTTAAAACTAAAACACAAAGAAAATTTTTGATTGTATATGAAATTTGTCACCTTTTTCTTTAGCAACACACGTTAAAGTATACTTTGCAAAATTTATGATGATGGATATAAAATTGTAGAGGTGTTTGGTTCCGAATTCCTAAGAGGATTCATATAAAATTCCCTTTTGTTACTTGCTTGCCATAGTTGATACTCTTGATTAGGGTAATCTGCTTAGTTGTAGTCTTGACTCTTGACCTTGGTGCTTGCTTTTCTTATTTTCCTGTACAATAGGAGTAGTTGTCAATCATTAAAATTCAAACACCAACATATTAAAGCACTTTCAATATAAATATATTTAATGGATCATGTGAAAGTTGCATATGAAGGTACTCCATGCCTCCACTCCAACATTTTCGCCATTTTGATTATGTGAAATCTGACAAACCTATTTATCCTTGAATCATCATCATTTGAATCACAAATTCATTTTTACGTAAGGAACAGGGGCGGACCTACATAGGTTCAAGTGGGTTCATATGAACCCACTTCGTCGAAAAATTACTCTCTCTATATATGTATATATAATCAGTCTTTGAAAATGTATAAGGTATCTATTAAATTTAAACCCACTTTTAAACAAATGCACTGCTCAGCCTAGTGGCAAAGCGGGTTCATTTTTTTAAGTAGTCCCAAATCCCGAGTTCGAAACCCACCTACAACAAATAAGCTCCTTTTTCTTTAAACGTTTGCTAGTCCAGACGCCAGCAATACTCTTTTTCTCTTAAACAATTTGCTAGTCCACCAAATAATAAATAACTTAACCTGCTCTCATCCATTGCTCAGCTATTTATTTTAAATTTTTTTATCACTATAGTATTACTTTAAATTTTTAAATTTTTGTTTTGTTTTGTTTGCTTCTCCGTGTATTTATTTTGTATATATTGAACCCACTTGGTGAAAATCTTGGGTCCGCCACTGGTAAGGAAGTCACTAAAGTGACACGTCAACATAATGTCAGACTACAAAAAAAAATCAGCTCAATCTTTATGTGTACTCTATTTATTAATATCATAGTATAAAATAATCATACCAATTTTTATGTATATTCTACAAAAATTAAGGACATTGTTCGTTCGTTTTTCATATCTTTCTCTCAGATGAATTTTATGTGACTCTTGATTTAACATTAATCTATTATAATATTATTAGTTATTGAAAAATGTATTTATCAAAACCACACATGCATTCACAGAAGTCGCATGGGAAATAATCTAATCTCCATTGCATGATGACAAGTACGTACTATTAGGAGTGTTCATGGGTCGGTTTGGATCGGTTATTGGTTAAAATCATAACCAAATCAATTTAGTTGGTTATTAAATTTTTAAAACCAAATCAAACCACACAAAAAAAGTAACCATCGGTTTGATTCTTGTCGGTTTAGTTCGGTTTTTGCGATTTTTTTGATTTATGACTAGGGATCCGCTACTGTCTTAACCTTCCCACAACACTAGCCAAACTTGAATATAAAATTTTAGATCATACAAACTGCAGGTTTTAACAAAACAGGAGCCTAATGGAAACCAAATCTGAGATAATGAAAAATATTTGTGAAAAGAATTTCTATTCTAAATGCAAGTTTTTATGTTAAGAATCCTAAAATACAAAGTAACATTAAGATTCTTAAATATTTCAAAATATATATTGGTTATGACTTAGAAGCTAGAGAAATTAACTACATATCATTGCAGCTGTCTTCTCTATTTGTAGCCTCAAGTCAGTACTTATAACTAGCGGCTAAAATTGTAAAACTATTCCTTCTTCCATAAAAGCTTCTGTTGATTGACCTTAATTCAATACAAGCGCCAGAAAATATTTAAAGTTTTTTCTTTTTAGCCAATTGAACAGAGAAGACTTGTTCAATCTTCACTTACACTTTTCCTTGTGAGATGAAAATGAGGGTTTTTTGCTTTTTTACTTTGCTAAGAAGAAGAAGCTGGACAGAGAAGACCTGCTCAATCTTAATTTGCAGTAAAAATGTGAAGACCAGCTATAAAAAAATTACAGAGAGAGAGTGAAGAAGCTGGACGGAGAAAACCAGCTAGGGTTTTTTCCTTTGCTTCTCTAAGAACTAAGAAGAAGAAGTTGTGCTGAAAATGTGAAATTTGTGTAGGGTTGGAAGACTTGGGGATTTGGGTATTAATGTATAGTAAAGGCTGAGTAATGTATTGTTGGGCTTGAGTTTGGGTAGTTGGGCTTAAAAAATAATCTGGTAAGTGCTAGAGTTAAAAGACTTAAATTTATTTATGATTAAATTTAACAAAATATTTATATTTTATTTGTGAATAATATATAAATAATTATAAAATTTATATATATAATTTATCGGTTCGGTTTGGTTATTTTCTCGATTTTATTTTTAGTAAAACCATAATCAAACCAAATAGTAACAGTTCTCAAAATTTAAAACCAAACCTAATCAAATCAAACTATATGTCGATTTTTTTGATCGATTTGATTCAATTTGCGGTTCGATTTGATTTTTAACCAAAACCATGAACAGCCCTACGTACTATATATGTGGTATGCCACGATCTTGGAGATAATTTTTGCCTCCCGCATTATATTCACATGATCTTCCAACCACTTGCAGTTCTAAAGAATCAAATAATTGGAAGAATTTATTGCTTATTTGGTCAAATTTTCATAATTTATTTATTTTTAAAAATATTTTTTAACAGAAGTGTTTTTTGAAATTTTTATAATTTATATTTTATTAAATTAATCTTAGATAAATAAATTAAAATAATTATTTTTAGTGTGATGGTAAAGTAATATATAACGGAGGAGTAATTATAAAAATATAAAATAAGATTTTAAACACTCCTTCAGACATGATAACAACATTCTGTATGAGTTTTGGTCCAGTTCAAATTGGTGAAAAGGAGCAACGATTATTTTTTGGGTTGTTTCTTGGGCGGTAAGACAGTATAATTTTTTTTTTCTTTTTCTACCCAATCCATCAGATTTCCCCTCAATCAAACCTCAACAATCTAGGGTTTTACTGTCAATCAAATCTCCGGCGATCTTCAACATGGCGGAAGAAACAGCAGCACCGTCAACCACTACGGATGCTGCGGCGGCGACGGCGGCGGCGTCATTAGGTCATTCAGTAATACCTATAGTGAACAAGCTTCAAGACATATTTGCACAGCTTGGAAGTCAATCTACTATTGAGCTACCGCAAGTTGCTGTTGTAGGGAGTCAAAGTAGTGGCAAATCAAGTGTGCTTGAAGCGCTTGTAGGTCGGGATTTTTTGCCTAGAGGTTCTGATATATGTACTAGGCGTCCTCTTGTTCTACAGCTTCTTCAAACTAAGCGGAGTCCTGATGGTACTGATGAGGAATGGGGAGAGTTTTTACATCTTCCTGGAAAACGTTTCTATGATTTCAATCAAATTCGTTGGGAGATTCAGGTAGTTAGTCATTCTTCAGTTGCAACAGACTTTGTTGGATTTAGAGTCAATGAATTTAAACTGGCTGCACTGCAATGGATTGTAAATTTATTAATTTTCTTAGCACATATATGCATGGTCCAATAGGAAAGGAATTAGTTTGATTGAATAGCAAATATACTGTTTCAAGCCCTAACTCCTAACTAGCCTCATATACTGAATCAGCCTACGCAGTAGGTTATAACTATCAGGGGAAGTAGCAATGCTAAAGAAAAAGATGATCAAATCCCTGTTTATCCGGTGGCTGAGCTAGGATTTCCTTTAACGACAACAACAACATACTCCACAAAGTGTGCTCCGGGGAGGGTAGAGTGTACGAGATCTTACCTCTATCTCAGAGGTGAAGAAGTAAATTCATGAAGAAGCAAGAGGGTTCAACATCTACTATATTATATATGCATAAAAAAATAATTTTAACCTTATGCATATAGTATAATTTTTTGCCGAAGGATGAACCCCCTTTGCCCCTACCTGGCTTCACCCCTGTGTCTATCATTAGGCTACTGTTTTACTGAGTCTTCTTTGTGGGATTTTGATTAGTGATTATTAGAAGATGAAGGGTTTATTCATACGACTCAAGCTTTTACTAACCTTTGTCCTTCCTGAGCACTGTTACACGTTTAAATAATGTTAAAGTTATGATGTGCATTGATCTAGTTAACACACTTTTCAACTCTTTTATGCTAGTTCATTTATCTTTTCAGTTGTAGAAAACACCCAATTTATCTTAAAGGACTAGTATTAAGTATTTTTTATGAAGGTGACTAAATTATTAAGTATTGCAACTGCGCCTCGGTAAAAAGCTAGTTCACTTATCTTTCAATTGCGAGAACACCTAATTTATCTTAAAAGACTAAATTAGTAAGTATTTTTTTTTGAGGTAAAGGTAACCAACTAAATTAGTAAGTATTTCTTTTTATGAAATAGACTAAACTGCTAAGTATTGCAACTACACCTCGGTCAAAAAGGTAGTTGAAGTTGGTCATCCCCTCTATGTACTTTCCACTCTATTCAAGCCATTGATTGGTTGATCTATTCACTGGTGTAAGCGTATGCTGTTTAAATTGTCATGCTAATTCTGATGATATTATGGCTTAGATGTTATTGTACACGAGTCCAAGAATCACTCGTCCTAGATTGTTAAACAGTATGTTGACATCTCATTTGTACACTTCTCACACTAATTTAGTGGTTACATATGGACACTCTTTCTTTGCATAGGGTCCACTTTGATCATAGCAATCATCATCGTCGTCATCATCATCATCATCATCATCATACCCATTGTATTCCCACCAGGTAGGGTCTGGGGGGGGGTTAAAGTGTACGCAGTCCATACCACTACCTCAGGTGAAGTAGAGAGGCTGTTTCCGATAGACCCCTGGCTCAGAACCGATAACAATAACAAACAAAAATCATTAAAAATAAATCATAAATCAGAAATCATAAAAATCATAAAACAATCATAAAAATCATAAATCAAAAATGTAATTGATCATAGCAATATGTAGTTGAAAACTGGCGCAAATGTAAGTTATCTTTCAAATGACAATGCTCTACCCCTATTTTAATATATACAATATCTATATGGTAAGCTGTATTCTAAAGATAGTGTCTTCCTGGCAAGAGCAAGGAGAAACAGTACTTCTGATTGAAAGATTATTGGCTTGTCTGTGCATCAGTTATGGTTAAAAGAATTTTTTTTTTCTTTTGATCAGGTAAACAATTTCATTAATCACAAGGCCAAGATCAGCTGTATACTAGAAGCATACGAAAAATTAAAGAACCTATGAACAGCATGGTTATCTACAAAAGACACCCCATCCCCTATACATCCTGGAACTACATGGGTGTACCAAAAATAAAAATAAATAAGGGACCAAAGACTAGTCGTCAACTGCCCAAAACTCATTTCTACCCCTTCTAAGGCCCTCATATTTCTCTCCCTCCAAATAATCCACATCAAAGCCATAGGAACAAAGAGATAGTTATTAGACTGACTGGATTTTTGACATGGAAATATATGCATAGTAACATCTAGTAGCAAGGACACTCAACATAATGCAATCTCAGTTTTGTTCATGTGATTTCTTTTCCTTGAAATTTCAGTTATTCTTTCTCTTTTATAACTGCCAATCTTTCATCATTGGCATTAGGCGGAGACAGAAAGGGAAGCAGGAGGAAATAAAGGTGTCTCGGACAAGCAGATACGGTTGAAAATTTTTTCACCAAATGTTCTTGATATTACTCTAGTGGATTTGCCTGGCATAACAAAGGTGCCTGTTGGAGATCAACCTTCTGATATTGAAGCGCGGATTAGAACAATGATCATGTCGTATATTAAGCTCCCGAGCTGTTTAATATTGGCTGTGACACCAGCTAATTCAGACCTAGCCAACTCAGATGCTCTTCAGATTGCTGGGAATGCTGATCCTGATGGTATGTTGCAACAATATATTCTATGCTAGGGAGTTTAGTTGTTTAGTTGCTTTCTTATATGAGAGATTCTTCTTGCAGGCTATCGAACCATTGGAGTCATCACAAAGGTCAGTGTGAAAGGAAAGTCCTTGTGTTAATTAGATCTTTTCTCTGATAATTGTCTTAAATTGGTTGTTTCCGTTGTTTTGGCAGTTGGACATCATGGATAGGGGTACTGATGCTCGTAATTTTTTACTTGGAAAAGTGATTCCCCTTCGCCTTGGTTATGTTGGTATAGTGAATCGTAATCAGGAGGTAAATACATCCAGCTACTCTCCTGGTGAAGAATATAGTTACTCTCATGAGTTTTTGTTTTTTCTTCATTTTCACTCATTTGATTCATATGTATGTTTTGGAGTTGCATATACCATATTTCTTTTAAAACCTTCTATTCTTATTAGGCATGTTGTGATGGGTGTAGAACCAAAAATGAAAAGTTGTCCACTTTCTTCATGGATATCTACAGTCTTTGGGTCTACGTTAGGCACCTGTACCAAGTTTTCTTTTCCTGGGAGTGGTTTAGTTTATCTAATTGCATTTTTTTAACGTTCTTACTGAATTTTAACTGATACCTTCTAAGTTGCTCGGACTCTTCACTTTTGGTGCCGCACCCGTGTCGACACGATATGGGTGTGGATGTGGGATCCGTGTCCGATTTGGTCAACCGATTTCGGGTACTTTGACCAAAATCGATGGGGAAAGTTTGGAAAGTTTAAATGATTTCTGTAATCAATACAAAAGCTAAGGTGAAATTGAAGAAAATGAAATACCTTTTATATAGAAATTTCTATGTCACTCCTTTTCCTTTAATCTCCTTCCAGGATTCTCCTCAAGTTCTCCACATAATATCTCATAATTTAGGTTTTATAACTCTAATTTTAGATATTTTAATTATTGTTAGGCGAATCCCCGCACCCGTATCCATACATGGATCCATATCCCCGAATCTTAAAATTTAGATCATGAAGGATCCGACCTCTAGATCCGCACTTGTATCGGACACCCGCACCCAAGTCCGAGCAACTTAGGATACCTTTAGATACATGTGGTTTTGACCATTTTTCGTGGTCATCTTTGCACAATAACAGCTTCTTTAGGACAAGAAATTCTGTAACGCTGGCAATACTTATTTTTCAAATACTGTGCAGTAGATTGCATATTCACTGTCATGTCTAAAGCCATGGGATACATTTCAGTCTTGCTTTTTCTAAATCTCTTGGCTGCTAAATTGGTATTGGACTGCTAGCTTTTCATTTTGTTGTGTTATTTTCTTTTTTCGACACAAAGTAATCTTTATTGAATACCACAAGCCAATGTTTTATTTTGAATCCTTAAATAATACACTTACTTTTAAAGATAATTAAAAGCACTTATAGGGTGCCACAACCAAAAATACAAAGGAAAAGGGACGGTATTTTTGAAGCATCTACAATTAAAACCTATGATGAATTAGTAGAGGTAATAAATTGTTCAAGCTATATGATTCCTCTCTGCGGTCTTTCCTTTTGTGCCAAAAGAGAAGAGTCTGAGGCATTATAGCACCCTATAATAGTCCTAAAGGACAGATGAATGAATAGAGAAAGTTATAGCCATTGAACACCAGAAGAGGACCAGAACGAGTGTCAAGATCCAATGCAACTTCACAGCTGTTAAAAAACTTGAAAATCTTAAAAATTGTATTCCAACGCGGAAGATCTTAGCAGCCAGTGCATAATATACAACAAATTTACTTTGTAGTACTGCTTATAGTAGTCTGGATTTATTAGTATACAAGTACAAGTTAAAGATTTTGTTCATCAGAGAGAAAAGTACAGGGTAACTAGATAATGGTATGCTACATATGAGCAACAGTATCTGTGTGCATATATTCATAAATATTCGTATATACTTTCTTTTAAGATTTTAATACAATAACTGAATTCTTCAAAACAGGATATTATGATGAACCGTAGTATTAAGGATGCACTTGTAGCTGAGGAGAAGTTCTTCCGCAGCCGTCCTGTATGTTTTCTACCATCTCTTATTTAGTTGATTTCATGTCTATATCCATTAACAATTTTCTTTTTTATCTATTTTTTCTTGAAGGTATATAGTGATCTTGCTGATCGCTGTGGTGTACCTCAATTGGCAAAAAAGTTGAACCAGGTGATTGTGCTGGTCTAAGTAACAGTGATTCTTCTTTATTGGGTTGCCACATTGTGTGCATTACATTCTTGTAGGACCGAATATTTATAAAAAAAGGTGTGAACCACAATAAGGTCAAACATTATATTTTTCAATCATTTTCAAAATATCTCCAAATCAATTAATAACTTATAATTTTCATCCTCCAAAGCTTTAAGTTCTAAAACGTAATTGACATGTTGAATTCAAAAAATAAAAGGGGGCAAAAGGTCATGTTTTGAGAAATACTTTTACCTTGAAATACTTAAGACATGCTTACCTTGTCATTGCTAGTTGCAAAAAAAAGTTTTACACAGTAACCATGTTTTTGCACACGAGCATCACAGCATGAACATTTATACATGTGGTGGCCTGTGTCATACCTTTCTTTTTTGGGTTTCCAGCATATGTGATCAGGAATTTACCAAACAGGTTATTTCTTGAAAATAAGCTTCATAATCTGGACGCTCTTTCTTTATGACAGATTCTAGTGTCATGTTCTGTATGTGTCAATCTGGTCTCCTGTAATGAAGAAAATTCTTTTCTGATGAAGATCTGGTCTCCTAATACATACCTTGCTGTTTGTTGGATGAGAGTCACGTCTTCAGTGTGATTTTTACTTATTTCTGGGGTTATTTTCTCTAAAGACGTGTTAAGGTTGTTTCCAGTTTATGGTTGCACCCTTTTTACTTGCATTTGTGCAACAGATACCTGTTGTTCTATTGTTTTCCATATCAATTAGATGATTTTTTATCACCCATCGTCACTCCGATCCTAGCATTGTCCTGTTCCGAAGGCAATGCAAATTTCCCACACGTGCTGTCTTCTTTCCAGTTGTGGTATGGGACATCTTGTTGCTTTGAAATCAGGTTTTAACTTGAACTTCTTGTTTAATGCAGATTTTGGTGCAACATATCAAAAAACTTCTTCCAGGATTGAAATCGCGCATTAGTGCTGGACTTGTGTCTGTCGCAAAGGAGCATGCTAGCTATGGAGAGATCACGGAGTCAAAGGTAACTTCTTTTGTCTTCCCTATACTTTACTAAGCACTGGCCTGAAGTTCTGGGGAGTTTGTTGTCATAATACTACCAATTGTTGAGTCCTGGAGGGTTTCTTTCTGCTAGTTTTACTGTAGTTTGTTCAGCTAGTGTTTCTGAACTATTTGTTGACATCATTGTTCTAATCTCCTGAATCTAGGCTGGTATGGGTGCTCTCCTTCTGAACATTCTTTCCAAGTACAGTGAAGGTAATGTGGCCTAAACTTTGCAATATTTGCTAGTAGTCCTCTACTGGATTCTATCTCGTATATCTAATGTTGCTTTCTAGTATAAAATATCATATTAATTGACCATTTAAACTTCCTAACCTCATTACCAGCGTCTGTCTTTTTCATTTTGATTCTCTTTGGGTTGAGAGCAGCATTCTCTTCAATGATAGAAGGCAAAAATGAAGAAATGTCAACTTTTGAGCTGTCTGGTGGAGCAAGAATTCATTACATTTTTCAGAACATATTTGTGAAGAGTTTGGAGGTTTGCTTCTTTCTTATTAACTCTTTTTTTTTAATGGGTAAAAGTTTCATATTACCTTTTGCAATGCATACTTCATTCTTTTCTTGCTTGGAGAATTGAAATTCATCTATAGACTTGCTAATCTTTGCAGATAAATGAGATTGCTGCCATTTTTGTCAATACATAACTAGTATGTATGCTTTGAGTTGGTATGGCCAACTCTGAATGGCTTATAATGCTTTTGTTGGGCATTAAATTTTTTCTCAGTATGGTCTTCATAAATTGTTGCTAAGGTTGTGACGCACATGTACAATCCATAAATAATATTCATCTATTATCCACATAAGTTGGTTTTCATCCACGAACATGGTCGCATAAACAAAATCCATCTTCCCTTTTTAATAGTCTTTTCTTGACTAGCTCCTTCTGTCAATAAACCACAAATTTTAACTATAAGGTTTCGTATACAAGAATCCTAAATCTTCAAGGCTGTAAAAATTGTGAATGACAGGCAAGAACTTTTCAGTAACTTTGCATAATTAGTACGTTGATGTGTAGAATTTTAATGTTATCCTAGGTTTTGCTTATCAAATTTCATCAGATTTCTCTTTCTCCTGCAGGAAGTTGATCCTTGTGAAGATTTAACTGATGATGACATCCGAACTGCCATTCAAAATGCAACGGGTGCCAAATCTGCATTATTTGTGCCAGAAGTAACTCCAAAGAATTAACCTGTTTCTTTGCTTTTGAGCCAATAGTTCAACGCTTTCTTGAATACTTCCTGTATATTTATGACAATTGGTTGGTTGCATCTTAATTATTGTGCAAATATGCAGGTCCCATTTGAAGTTCTCATCCGAAGACAAATAGCACGTTTGATGGACCCGAGTTTTCAGTGTGCAAGATTTATATATGATGAGCTGGTTAAAGTAGGCCAATGTTGACAACCTTTTTATTCTGGTAATGCATTCTTATAATTGCTGGTTCTAACTTGAATGATTCCTTCATAGATGAGCCATCGTTGTATGGTCAACGAGTTGCAACGGTTTCCAATTTTGAGAAAGCGCATGGATGAGGTTATTGGAAATTTTTTACGTGAAGGACTGGGACCTTCAGAAGTAATGATTGGACACCTGATTGAGATGGAGGTATGTGAAAATGTTGGGTGTTTTATTTGGTTTTGCTTATACTTAATACAGCAAACACATTTGCATCTATGATCAAGTTTATTGAGTTGATCGGTAAGTGTCAACTATTTTTGAAATATCAAGCTAGAATTTGAATCCGTTCTTTCCGTACATATCACAATCAAATTTTGCGATTGCTGTATTGCTCTGCAGTTGTAGTTATCTAATGGTTTCAGGGTCTATGCTCATCTGATATCTCAGATAAAGCTCATTTGATTGTTTCCAAAGCATCTTGCCGTAAAAGTTTGTGAATTGCTTAAGCAAATCAATAAAATTCTTATGAATCTTTTGCTGTTAAAGTTTGTGTATTGTTCAATTTAATTTTTCTGTTGCAGATGGATTACATAAATACTTCACATCCTAATTTTATTGGTGGGACTAAAGCTCATGAGATGGCATTACAACAGGTCAAGTCATCTAGGATTGCTGCACCTAATCCGAGGCAGAAAGTAAAATTTTCATTTGCTTTTTCACAGACTTGAGCAATTGGTCTTGCAAATTATATCATACTGATGTTAATTTTTTGTTTGTTTATTGCTACTCAGGATGGCGTAGATTTAGAAAAAGCACCAGCCTCTGAAAAAAGTCTAAAATCACGTGCTATCCTTGCCAGATCAGTTGGTGGTTTTGTCCCTGATCAGGTTGGCCTTTTCTGCCTCATCATCTCCAAGTCTAGTTTCTTCATCGTCTCCCTGATTAACATCACACAGCTTTCAAATTTCAAGTAGTAAGAAACCTCAGTTATTTGTATTGATTAGTGTTCCTTTTGTTCTGGCAACAGCTTGTTCGCCCTGCTCCAGAAGTTGAGAAAACTAGAGTGTCAGGTGTGTTTCCATCTGGTGATACATGATGTTTTCATTTATGCCACATGTTTGTTCCTTGGACATACACTAGTTATTAGTTATTTTGAGAAGTTAAATATCCTATTGACAAGAAGGAATGAATGTTGTATACAAGGATTAGCCATTTGCTAATGCAGCTTTATGAAAAAAATCCTTCCTTATGTAACTTATGGTACTCTTTAGCTTGAAAAGCATCATGAACTTTTCTGTTGCTGCTTATTATGAATTAATTTCCTTTTTCTGGACTCTTTATAATCTTTAGAAAATATTTTTTTTGCTTGTTTTTATTGCCAAACTATTGCTGACTTATTTCTTCATTAGGATCAAATGTTGGTTCAAGTTGGGGAATATCATCAATATTTGGTGGCTCGGACAATCGTCCATCTGTAAAAGACAATTTCATTAGCAAGCCACTCAGTGATTCTGTACAGAGCATGGATCATGCTTTCTCAATGATCCACTTGAGAGAGGTATGAGTTTTAAAGGCTCTCTCTGCTGTATGATTTCTTTATGGATTAGTTTGGTGATAAAATCAAACATGAAATCTCTAATATGTTTTGCTTGAAGCCCCCAAGTGTCTTGAGGCCTTCAGAAACTCATTCAGATCAGGAGATTATTGAAATTGCCATTACAAAACTGTTACTGCGGTCATACTATGACGTCGTCAGGAAGAATATTGAAGACTCTGTACCTAAAGCAATCATGCATTTTCTGGTAATTCTGAATAGCCATGACTTGGTCCTTAACTTATCTCATGCTTTGATGTTTTTGACATCTATGTGAGTGGCCTTTCAATTGACTTATGCTTAGGGGTTCTTCGTTTCCATCTAGTGGCAGTCTTGAGGATTCCTAAATCTACTCTTCTAGCAGTTTGGCAATAGAAGTTCTTCCCATCTCATTGCGTTCGCTTATTTCCTTCTTAAGGATGTTCTCTTTCAGGAAGATTTTTCAGCACTAGAAGACACTGACCCTAGAATAAGTAGTAATATGCCAACATGGATTTTAGACAACCTGGGGGCAGAATGGATAAAGTAAACACAGTAATTTGCTTTCTGTTAAATTCTTAAGAGCCGCTAATTTTTTATCTGGGAAAAGTAACTTTCTCTGTTCCACCTTCAGCTAACTTCTTATTGTGTCATAGTTTTGATCAGTCAAGTTTCATTCAGGTATTTTTCAATTGCTGATTGTGTGAAAATCGTGAACTTTTTTATCTGGTGGAAGTTTCTGTATGTTGGAATTGTTGACTACCTTTTGTTGATACAGTTCTTCTAAATAGCCCATATGAGTGAAGTAGTACTGGTATCTGTTAGCTTTATTAGACTAGTAAGAATGGTTATGTGATCTTCCTTGTCGATTTGGATTTCTTTTTTGTTGACAAAAATGGTGTTAATCCTTTCTCCAGGTAAATCACACCAAAAGAGATCTACACAATGTGTTTATCAAGAAGCTTTACAGGTATTGGATGTGGAATTACTTTTTTATCAAGATACTTTACAAGATAGTGGCTAATTGATCCTTCATTAGCTTAGCTGCATGAATTTTTATGTGCTTTTGTACTACTTGTTTCTAGAGACTGGCAGCTTAGACAATTCAAACGCTACACATTTTGCATGTACTCATAGTTCTTAACAATGGTGCTTGCTATTTGTTGCAGAGAAAACCTCCTCGAAGATATGTTGCAAGAACCTCATGAGATAGCCATGAAGAGAAAGCGTACACGTGAGACACTTCGTGTTCTTCAGCAAGCTTTCAAGGTCAATTCATCACCACTTTCACTGAGTATATTTTCTTGCATATATTACATTTCAAGGCTCACTAAGCTTTATGATAGAATGTTTATGGTTTTGATAACTATAATCTTATTTTAGGCTTTGTTTAGAAACTAACCAGAAAAGTTTGTTTGAGTTGGGAAGAAGTATGACAACATTAACTTGTAATGTACGTTGCCTTTTTCTCATTTTCATTGTACTCCTCGTGAAATCAGTTCTGCCAGATATTTAAGATTAAAAAAAAGAAAAGAAAATCAGTTCTGTCAGGTATCCTGTGTGCCATTGAACTCCTTGTGAAACTGTCTGTAACTACATCCTAGTGGTTCTGATTCTTTAAAATACTCTGTTTGTCATCATTCTCTAGGTTTGCTTGGCTTATAATGACTTTACTTACGGAGTACCATTCAGCTTGGAACTGATGTTTTCTGGTTTACAGACATTGGAGGAGTTACCACTTGATGCTGAGACAGTTGAAAGGGGTTATAGCTTGGGTACTGATCCGACAGGCCTTCCAAAGATTCATGGGCTTCCAACATCATCAATGTACACTACAAGCAGTGGCTCAACTGATTCATACACCGGTTCTCCTAAGAACTCTAGATCACGCAATGCATCCCATTCAGGTGAGCTAAAGTTACCAATGTATGGTGGTGCAGATTCAAACGGTGGTGGGCATAATTTTGGTATTTATCCAACAGTAGGTGTATAGAAGACTCAAAAATGCAAGGGTAACCATTCATGAGTGAATTGATTTGTTCTCTCCATCATCATCGCAAACCCTGTGTCTCTGGTGCAGTGGAGTGCTACTATTCTTTGTCATGGACGATGATTGCTAAGCTGACCGCTATTCGCTCTCCCACATATTTTCTATTTCTTTATTAACTACAAATTCAAGCTTCATAGAAGCTATACAAAAAAAAAATAATAGGGAGTTCTCGTCTTCTATAGGATGAGGCTAGTTTTGTTGCCTTTTGGTATGATAATTGCCAATTGTGTCTAGCCGTCAATTTTTGTGTTCGATCCTTCATCTGCGTTCTCAATTTTGTCAAATGCAGATATTCGGAGATATCATCACTTGTGTATAGTATGCGTTTATTTTGGAGAATTCTTGTCATTTTCTGCACACTGTAATTTGAATGTTATACATCGGTGCCTGAAAAAGTGGGTCGACTTTAGTGGTCAAAATTATAAAACCTATGTGCGGATTTCACCATTTTTACTATACTAGTCCTTGCTTTGCACTGAATGTTTAGCGCCACAATAATCAAACACTTCTCGGATTTGTTTGTTAAAGGTTATGCAACATCTCAAAGAAAATAGTTTTCTTAGTATCAATAGCGATTAACGAAACTGATTATAAAAGAAAATTAATAAATTATGTAAAATAAAATCTGGGCAACCTTGCCTTCTTTGTTTTCACCTTTTCTCTCTTCTAAGCTCTAGTTTTTTCTTCGGACCAATACGACATCGCAACACTAACAACTAAGAGAGAGAGGATGGAAAGAAAAATTAAGTTCCAGAAATTCTCGACATGTATCAACCAAAGTATATACAAATATCCAGTACCTCCTGAGTCCCAACTTCTAACATACACAAGCTAGCTCTTGGCTATAATATTGACAGATGCTTTACAAGTTTTAATAATAACACCTAGTATTGATTGGAATCTTCATGCTCTGCATCAACTTGGAATAATGTATGTCATGTCGCAGGCCAGTCAACGCCCATATGTGAATCAATGCCCATCTGTAATACAAACAGATAATGTTCAGATTCATTAAGGAAGACTCAAATTTAATGGAGTAATAAGTATACCAACGTTGCAACTCTCCACCACAAGCCGATTTAAGAAACAAACACTTACTCGAAATAATCTCTCCATATATTTTTAAGACTTCCGAAAAAATGGACAAATGGGTTTGTGTCATCGATCTCGTTGGTGGACAATAACTAACAGAAACTTCACAGGAACAATCCTTTTGAAAAGAACCAAAAAATGTGTTAAGACCGTCTAACCATTTTATCAGGTACCTGGAGGCAGGTGGGGGGCAAAAGGTGTGAAAGAAACTCACTCATGGCAGAGAGAACAGAGGAGCAACTTAGCTGACCAACAAAATTGTCTAAACAATGAAAATAGGAAAAAAGAAAGTTAAAACTGAAACACATCCAAGATTTTTCTGAAGTTACCTCTTCATCAATGTTAACTGACGAAATTCCAATACCAACAGGACAACTATCAGCAAAATTTCCTGCAGCTTCTTGCATATCCTACATTAAAAGATATCACTAGCCTATCAGCACTGTTAGAAATCTATGCACGAGGAAGCAAATGTCAACTTCTTTTTTTCCAACAAATCAAAGTCATCATATAGAAGGCATTAGAAGATCGCCTGAAGAGGGACATGTTATAAAGTTATGCAAGGATCAAAGGCCAAAGCATCCAAAATCACAAGCCATGCATTCTACACATTGATGAATTTTACTTCACAAATGTACCCAAGAGGAATAAAAAGGTAAACAACTGTAATCTTTCGAATAGAGATTTCCACTACATTAAAGGCCTGCTGCTAGTTTCTATCCCTCCCTCCATCCCATACTAAATGTCCAACAATCCAAAAGGGTTTGCACATAATGGGACTGAGCTACAAAATGAGAGAAAATCAATCGCTGTAAACTAACTCCTTATCTACCCCAAAGATGAATACTAAAAATTATAAGTTCCTTATACACCCGCATTTAACTACCTAGATGGGAATCAGCGTTCAGACAACTCAGTCCTTTCAGGGGAAGCAAGAGGGGATCCGCGTGATGACAACATCATTTAAGCCGCTAAGTCGGGGATTAGCATGATAGAACAAACAATTCAGAGAGCCGTCAATAAAAACCAAAAAGACTTCAAATATGACTACCAGCTCAGCAGTTGTAACTGAAGGATTTTCCTCTGTTAGCAGCCTTGTCTCTCCTGAACTTCCCTGCTCAAGCCCAATGAACCACAGTTAAACAAAAAAATAAATGAAGAGGGACATGCAAGGAAGTTCTCAAATGCCCACGTTTCCATTTTAAATGTGTTTTCCAACTCATCAAGACTCTAAAAACTGGACCTCAAAGGAAAAAAAAGGGAGGAATACTCATACAATTACATCTGGGCAATTTAGGCATCTACTAATTACTATAGTTCCAAGAGAGCTGCATGCAAAATACTGTCTCCACTTGATAACTAGATAATAATTTCGCCTCAATACCGCTTATTGAAAAAAATTACCTCTTGCTGTTGCTTTAGATAAGAATTCTCAGGTGCAACAGTAGACAGCTTGATATCAGGAGTTCCCTACATGAAAAAGGAAAAATCAGCACTACAAAGTCGAACAATAAACTACAGCCTACCAAACTCTTGATGGATTATAGGTAAAAATACAAACATTTAGGATTTATATGTAAGCATTGTCATGTTATAAGTTTTTGGATCACGTGCAGGAGGAACTAATTTGGTAATCCAAGAAACGATATGGCAGGAGCTTTGCCTGGAGGGAAAAGAATGATTTAGTAATTCAGAGAAAGATTTCATGTAGGAATCTTCATCTTAAGAGAGCTCCACTACATGCTTTCTTTAATTTCTTTTTCCTACCCTTTTGTTGAAGAAGGGGTGGAGGGAGAGGGCACTCCCATATTGATGATTCATCACAGCATGTTCCATAAGTATTGATCCTCAAAAAGTCTATCATTGACAATGTACATTAAACTGGTTCTGTAAGACAGAGGGATGTGTCACTTGTTCAAATTTTACTTACTGGCTCGCTTTTGTCAAAGTGTACACGTCTCCCTCCCTTTGCAATATCTCTTAACATACCCTTGAAATGGACAAAAACAAAGGGTGAATAGCAAAACAAGTAACAAGACAAATTAATAAAAAAGAACCATCAAGTTTAAGTATGCATTTATTCTGAGCATCTAGAAAGATCAACCCACACTTCAATATTTGATCATATCCAAGAATAGAAGATCAAAAGAAACCATGTAAATGACATGCCTGACTTGCAATCCATTATTTTCACGGCAGTACACTAAATAAGCCTTGATAGTGTTTGCCATAAAACAAAAATGGCGGTGCATGTAAAGAGAAATCAAGATCTAAATCATTAGGTCTCTCTTAACCCAATAAACTAGTCATCATCAACATTGATTATTGTCCCTGAGAACGTAAGCCAAGACTAGAAATCAATGTAATTGCATCATTTGCTTGACAGGTAGTTGAAGTTCTTGATCATCAACTGAATATCAGCAAAGCATAAGAAATGCGTGTTTGAGAAGGTCTTTTTTTCGTGTTCAACGCTTTTTTGGGGTAGGTGGGGGTGGGGGGGACAGAAAGAACAGGCAGACCATCTGCGCAATACCTTGTTTGCCCACATAAGCCCACAGGCATTGCAGAGGGTTCTAGGGCCTGATGGGCCCCGCCGCATTGCAGGGGTCGCACTTTCACTAATACCACAGTGGTGACATCTTCGTAATCTGTAAGTTCAAAGGGAAGCAAATGCAGATTACAAGGGGAAAAAGAAAAAGTAAAATCCTAATCCAATAACATAAAGAGACTGCAGAATAGTAGAAATATACATAGCCTAAACAAAGATGTCTTATTTTGCAAGCTTTTTGGTGCAACCTGGTTATTGTACAAGATGCTGGTGCAATTTTAAATACAATAGAAGATCTGCAGTTATGTTTTCTCGCACTGGCTTAGTGCAAACATTTATGAAATCTTTGATTACTTATCAAAATAAAAAAAGAGAAACGGCACAATAGAAGCCAAATATGAATGCAGAAAAGTAAATCAGCCCAGTGATGCAAAGAGACAGCAGGACAAGTGAGCTGAATATGAAGCAAAATAAATCATTGTGTCATAGTTTTGCTACTGTTTTATGTTTTTCTTATTTTGATTTGTTAGCATGCCGACTCAAACCCATAGCCATAAATAAGGTTAGAGGTGGAGGCCGGAGGATGTTTTCCACTTGAACTACCCCATAATTTTGTTATTTCTGAATGAAAGCCCCCATTTCATGTAACAACAGCCATTGTTACACCAAAATTAAATGTGGAAGAAATCAGTTTCAAGGCCCTCAACTATAAGAACCCAAAGCATAGCATAAAATAGACAAATCACAGAGCAACTGACTCTTAACAGAGATGCTGCTGGTATAAACAGTCATAAATAAGGTAAACGGTCCATACTCACGTAGGTTCAGCAGTGCTGTCCCCTGAATCAATACTGTCAGCAGCCGTATTTTCACCCTCTTTTAAAGAGGCAAATTGTCCATTTTTACGATGCATCCTATAAACAGTGAAACTAAAACAGTTAAAAGAATACTTGACTGATCAACCTCATTACTAAATCTTGAATTTGAATGATAATAGTTTCCAATTAATTCAAACAAGTGTCTAAAACCTTTATAATAGCCAAAAACATTTTTTTTGAAAAATTATATTTACTTCATTGTACCATTATACAGCTGGTAATTTTGATCATTCCACTTCAAACAAGTATTTTACATTTTCATTTATACCAGTTTACTTCAAACAAGTATTTTACATTTTCATTTATACCAGTTCACTTCAAATAGGCAACACAACTTAAGTGCTAAAGAAAATTTCTTAATTATCACATTAAACTGAAATCAATCAATGCCACAAGAAGAAACATTCTTCTTTAATGATCCTTTTAATATATTAATCACCAAACCGGATGAAGAAAAACACGAGGACTGCAAGCTTCATCTCACCTCTGTGCAACTTCTTTCCGACAAGTATAACGAATTTTTTTCTCAAAGCATCTCTCTTTTCTCTTCTCCCGGAATCTAATCAGAGATGCGGTTCTCCGAGATATGTTTGGACTGTTGAAGGCATCATTATCAACACTCTACAAACATAACCCAAAAATTATCAAACATCCACACAACCCTCAATGCACTTAAATTGAAAACAAGTTCCAAACAAAACTCACTGCACCTTAGTACTTTGCAGTGCAGCAGAACCTGAGCTAGGTACATAACTAGACATCTCATTCCCTCCTAATAATAGCATTACCGCTTGCACCTGTGCGTTTTACATCAACAAAAATCATATATAATTTCCTAAATTCAATTGTTTCGAAGTTTCATATGCAATAAACAATCATGAAATTGAACCTTTTCTGGAGTAACAGCAGGAAACACATATACTTCGCCTTCGAAAGAAATAGTAAGCTCACTAGTCCGCATTCGCGTTGGCACATCCAAAACTCTGCCGCTATCTACAGGACTAACAAGCGGCGGCAGAAAACACACCTGCAACTCTTCACCACTACTCATCGCCTCCTCACCACCACCGCCACCGCCACCACCGTTGATATCATCAGCTTCAAATCCTCCACTTCCATATTCATCCACTCGAATTGGTACATTCATATACTCCTCCTCAAATTGCCCAAATTGCACTCTCCTAGAATTTGCCGCCGCTTCCATTTCTCCAAAAAAAAAAAAAAAAAAAGCTAAAAAAATTCACTCTACAAACAGCAAAAAAAAAATTTAAACTATATATACATCTGCATGTGTTTTTGTCTGTGTATACAAGCAGCATAAAAACAGCGTGATGCGCTAAAGCTCCTACCGAGTATACAATAAGGCTAGAAAGATGAAAATGGTGAGGAAAATTGAGAAAAAGAAAACCTAACCCTAAATGAGATTTTTATTTGTATAGATTAGAGAAAGTTGATTAGAATTTTTGGAGAGGAAGGGAAGATTTTTCTACTGGGAAAAAAAGTAAATATTTTTTGCCTTTTTAATGTTAATTTGAAAATGGATAAGAATTAAAAAAGGGAGGGGGGATTTAGAGAATTTGATTCATAGGAAAAGACTAAAAAGGGTAAATGGAAAGGACAGAATCAGGACCGTTGATTTGTTTGTGGTGTCACGTGAAAAGGTCCATTTGATTTAGAGTATTGAGTCGCACTGTATGCACTTTTTGTCCCCACTGTCACGTTTATGGTATTTTTACGAGGTATAAGAAATTAGAAATCGGCAGGCGGGGAAAACTATGAAATGATCATATTTGACTTTTTTATTTAAAAATTTTAATTTATTATTCTTCTGTTTTAAAAAGAATAATCAATTTTAGTTTAGTTTATTTAAAAAAAAATAATTTTTCCCTTTTTTAGTCATATTTTAATTTCACATTTCCACGTGGAATATCTAAGATTATAAGATTAAAAGATATTTTGATATATTTGATATAATTTTAATTTAACACCACAAGATTTTAAAATCTTCTTTATTTTCCTAAACTTCATGTCAAAAAGTCAAAATAGGTCATTCTTTTTTAAACGGAGAGAGTACTTATTTAAGTTTTTATTATTTTATGAAATAATAGTATAATTGAAAATTATAATGTTAAATTTAATTTGGTATAATAAAGTTAATAGTTGTTCCTTTTTATGAACACACTATTTGACAAAACAAAGAAAATAAAAGATACATCAAACACCACTAGGAGTAAAAATTAAACACCGCAACCAAAAAAAAAAAAGTAATTTATGTGGACTATCCGGATATATAATGCTCGTAATAAAGAGAAAACGAATATATAATCCTTGCTTCACTAATTAAATAATCATTTTCAGTGTATGCTAACAGATCAATTAGGTAATCTGTTATATTTTTAAAATTATAAAACTCCAATTTAACGACATGCAGTAACTTGGTAATATAAATTTTCTTTTTACACTGACCATGTATATTACATAAACCTTAATGATAATTGAAACACTTCAATTTTTTAAAAGAAATTATGTCCAACATTACCATCACAAGTTCCCTAGGGGTTAAAAAGAACGAAACGGTTACGGAATAATATTATTTTATTAGTTGAGAAGTACTATCAGGTGTGAAACCGCATGCAAAAATCTTAATGAGAAATGAACTAGAGATTTGATTAAACCACCTCCTCATAATACAAGTGCGTTCATTCATTGATTTGGTATAAACGTCGTATGGGCCTGAAGTTTTAACTAATAGTTCTATGTTTTAGGCAATAGCAAGATAGTCATGAGAACTTAGGATTGTCGTCTTATTAGATGTGAAATGTTCCATTTGATTCGTAAGCATTACCAAACAGTTCTCCCTCGATATATGTATGCTGAAAAACAAGGGCTCTTAATTCTCCCCCCTGTGAATAATTTATGTAGACAATCAACTCTCTCAAAGAACCAAAACGGGAGAGGACGCCTGTATCAGAAGCATATCTTCTTAACTAGGATGCACTGAATTCAAATTATAATAGAATTTTAAGGGAAAATGGACTAAAAGCAGATAAAAGTAAGCTCAGAAAATTTGAAGTTAGATATATGATCCGAGCTATGCTATTTCTTTGTTTGATAACCAACAATGCGGTGACTCAAGGTTTGAAAGAAGGTGAATAATGAGTCCGCCCTTTTACCTTTCTGCACTCAAATACCAGGTTTTCGTCTGTGATAGGATTTGAACCCGTTGGTGTCTCTTAACTCATTACAAGTTGCATTGTTAACATTTAGACTAAAGCCGTGGGTGCAAAAAGTAAAAAACGCATGCTCTTCCACTTCTGTAGTCATAACCAAAGAGTATTTTAAGATGCTTCTATGCTTACGGTGTATCGATTTGTGACACAAATTCCAGATTTCAATTACATTTGAACACCAGAATAAAACACTAAAACTCTTGAGAAACAATGTCGGATGCCTAAAGAGTACAATATTTTACTATGTACAATCTGGTTTTGGCGGATGGTACAACAGATGAATCTCAATTATTCATCTCACTTCAACATTAATTGCCACCACAATAACTGCAAAGAAGGATTCTCCCTCACCGTTCAGCAGTCACCAATGCGTTTTCGCCGTCTGGAGTGATCATAGCAGCAGCAGCAGCAGCCATGGTATCCGGGCCATTAGGTTCACCATTGCACTAGCGGAGAGAATTGGACAACAGATATTGAGCTTTAGTAAATAAACTAAAGAATCAACCTTTTGTTTTTTGATTAGTTCTACAAAGTCAATACTCTATCCTAAGGATGAAAGAGTGGAGATATTGTACCTGTTCACCAGATTTCGCAGTTTGGTCCTGAGCTCCAGGAGCTGGAACTTTAGAAAGATCTCTTAAAATTCCCTGCAGAGACAGATCGAAGGGGGTAAAGCAGAATTCCCACTCACCAAAACCATTTAACAAATTGCAAGTGAAGGAAATGACTGTTGAATGATGAGACCGAATATTTTCTTCTAACTTGACAAGGCAGGTGAAAAAGAATTTGATGTCAAAAGCGAAAAGAATCATGTGTCAAGAACTTTTATCAGACGTCAATGTGAAAATACATGTTGTGGCTACTAAATAGTCCCATATCAGGATAACCAATACCAAAGGCCTGTCGGGAGAGCTAACAGAGGGTTATATTGAAGAAAATGTCCAAAGGTAGTAGTTCTTAGGTGCACTATTTCAAATGGCAAAAGAAAAAAAGAAACAAAGTTGGGATAAAAATTTCATTGCTCAGATAGACTTCCATCATTTAACTGTTGTAAGTAGGAGTTCAAAAAAAAATGAATATGGTAAAATAATAATTCCACAATACCTGTAAAATAATGACACTCACTAACTCGGTGAAAATCTCCTGAAGCTTGATCTGAGATAGAACTTAACTTACACTTTCTAACAGAAAGTAAAGGCCACATTGAACTCCTTTCCTAAAGTTATAAACACATTTGAGCTTTTTTTGGAAATGAGCAAGGAGTTTACATACTTATTTCAATCTTTTTAAAGGGCTAACATTAAGGTTTGTGCTATTATCAAATGTAGAGTGCATGTGTAACTACTTCTAAACACTGACTAAGAAAATGATTTATTTCATTGAGAGTAAAATCTGATAGCGGTGTAGTACTGGCCAAGTATGTATTTTGTTAATTATGAAGTTGATCATCCAATACAACAGCCTCAAAGAGATCTTGATGAGAAAAGGGCAATAGGTTTGTTTTTATCCTCAACACAATGGACAGTAGAACCAAAATACTACTATGGAAAAAGAATCAGACAAGTACAATTGCCAAATGAAAAAGAATAACTGTACGCGCAACAAGATAGAAAGGCTATTGTTTTTTGTAAACAAAGTTACTAGATAAGAGAAATGCAATACAAGGTGCATATTGTTTTAGAGGTATTGCAAGAGTTACAAGCGATGGTGAGCGAACCACCACCACCACCAACATACCCAATGAAATCCCACAGGTGAGGTCTGGGGAGGGTAGAGTGTAGGCAGACCTTACCACTACCTCATGGCGGTAGAAAGGCTGTCTTCAAAAGTCCCTCGGCTAAAGTGTCATGGTGAGCGAACCAAAGATCTTTTTTCCAAAAAAAGATACACTCGTGAGAACATTGAAAACTGAATACTGGTTTGAAGAAAGAAGATCAATAGCAGGTTCCTTTTTTTCCGGATAAACATTAACAGCAAACTACTTAAAAGAGAGAATATGGACTTCTCCCACTATTGAACTATGAAATATGTGTTTCTTCGTATGGGAGAGCTATATAAGGAGCAGTTCTACCAGCATGATTTGAGAGGAAGAGAGATAATCCACATCACTCGGCGCTCGTGTACAAAAGGCGGGAAAGCATGTCAAACATTTGCTGTTACACTATAATACAGGTTATTGTGCTTACTGTTTACTGAGGAATATAGTCGCACTTCAGCAGGTGTTGCAGGGCCAGGGTATAGGTAAAACCATCCTATTTGTTTTTTTGGGGTATTAGAGTGAAAGTTTAGGAGGAGAAGCTAAAATATGGATCAGGGGATGTGACTGTTGTCTCTTATGTGGACAATATTGAGCAAATTCTTTTTTTTTTTCCATTTGAAGGAGATAAAAGTATTTTTATACACTTGAGCAGAATATTTTTTTTCTTCAACTATTGGAGCACACATGATATCCTAAGCCATCAATGCATGCTCTTTGTACCGGACGTCTAAACCATATATTTGTGTAGAATTCTCTACTTGAACATCTCTCTCAATCAATGAAAATGTGAATGGGTGGGAACTAATAAAAGATACTAATATTGATCATTGAGCAGAAATTACTAAAATTTTCAACTCAAAACTAACCTTATTGGCCCACTTGAGTCCACATGCATTACAAAGCGACCTTGGACCAGCTGGTCCACGACGCATCATAGGAGTGGATTTCGAACTAATACCGCAATGTCTACATCTGTTGAGAAATGGAAAGAGAAACTTCTTAGAAAGATATCACTTGTATTTAATTTGATCAGAAACCTCTGAACCTCGAGACCATGTAAAATTTAATCTGCTGTAAAATGACCACAGATTTACTTCAAATTCAATGATGGAACACAGAACAACTACGAAGAAAGGACGTATAGCTTAGCGGTACTGCCCTCCACCTCCAACCATGAAGTCAGGGTGTTCGAGTCACTAAGGGAACAAAAGTGTGAAATGCTACTGTTGGCTCCTAGAGAAGGGGAGTTTTTAAATTGTTCTAGTTAAGGGGAATTTTCGGGGACGGTAAACATATTATAAGTTGAAAAAAGAGAAATCAAGTACTACAGAAGTTGGAACTCACGATGTTTCCTGCTCTTCTTGACCAGAGCCTTCATTCCAATCTGCAGAAGAAGAACCTGCTTCGTCAGATATTGACTTGGCAGATGTAAACTGACCCTTCTTACGCTGCATCCTGAAAATATAACACAGATCAGATGAGACAATTGAACAGAGCAAAGAAAAAGACTTAGTTTAAACTATGAAGTTCAACTACAAGCCTGATGAAAATATAGACGACGACTGAAGTTAACAACTTCAAAAAAACATAACAGTCCCATAACCCTTCCCTCTACAATTAATGGAGAAAGAGAAAATAAATTTAAATCACATTGACTAGAGAAAGAACTAACATAACATCTAAGGATACCTGCACAACTTGTATGGTCAGATGTCACTATAGACATCCTTTAGCAAAATTTGTTTCACTTGCATGGGTTTGAAGCGGTCCCCTAAACTAAAATATACTCCAGTTGAAGATTGATGCATAGCCACATGAGAGAAGAGCTAGTAAAATATCCATTCTTGCACCCGATGGTATGGCATAGTCAGTAGTCAATAAAGTAGGAGGAGAACAATAAGGTCTTAATTTAAAAGAAAAGGAACGTCTACTTACATTTTACAAAATCTAGCTAAATAAATCTACTACCAAGTTTCATATTGGAAAAATATCAATTGCATGACTGGACCATGTGAAACAACCCTACATGCACTGAGTGGAGAACAGTCAGAAACCTAAAGTGCTGCCATACAATGTTAGATTCTAAGATGTCATCAGGTTCTTTCCAAGTTTGCAATTAACATTCATGGAACTAACAACATGTCTTCAAGCTCTATGCATAATGTGCAAGATCTACTTTCTCCTATTACTAAGTGATCCTGCCATAGATTTTATTCACATTTTCCGTCAAGACACACTCACTCCGCTCTTTTTCTTTTTTTTATAAGGTAAGATTTTTATTGATGCTCAGTACTAAGGTAATACTGTAGAAAATTACAAAAGTTGGCCTTGTTTTACGTAACAGACTCATAGCGTTCACCAAGTCCGCAGGTCAGCCCAGTTGAAAATAAAGTTCCCTATAGATAACTGCTCTTTGTTGCCTTCAAAACACTTCCTATACCATTCCAGCCAAATAGTTCAAGCACTGCATAAAGCTGATGTAGAGCATCTGCTGCAGTGCTTGATGCCCCTCTTGTGTATAACACTAATCCAATGTTTGTCCCACTCTTATTGTCAACTTAAGTTAGAAGGTCAAGCTCAATTAGTCCTATCAATCATTAGCACAGAGGATGGGCGATTACAGATGGGACATCAATCACGACAGACATCAATTTGCACGTTCTCCACCGGTTCCAAATATGGTTCAATCAAGCAGACAAGACAGAATCATTCACTAAAAACTGCAGCTTTATTACCTCATTGCAACTTCCTTCCTCACAGTATAGCGGATTTTTTTATCAAAACACCGTTCCTTCCTCTTTTCCCTAAAACGATTTAAAGAAGCAGCTCTTTGCGGTTGATTCAATCTTCCAGGGAAGTCACCTGAAGCCTGTGGATATTGCCGCGGAAGTGCCATAAATGATTACAAACCACCAGACTGGTAAAAGAATGTAAGCGGGAGATAAAGATGAATACCCTCTGACTTTGGGGAGCCACATTAACAGTAGGGATGCCAGCAGGGACTTCGTATCCCCCCAACAATAACAGCACTGCCTGAACCTAAAACTCAAAAAACATAAAGACAGAAAATACCCCTATTAAGATGATTGTAAATGTCAATTTAAAGTTTTAAACCAACTAAAGGTGAATTGAATTTCACTACCAGATGCATATACTAAACAGTGTTTCACAAGCGAAGAGCGCAAAAAAGCAATAGGGGCCATGGAGCTTGAAGCAAAAAGTGAGAAGTAAAGCGCATGCTCAATTGAAGTGAAGCACACAATTCTCAACATCAAAAAAATATTTAATGTAGATGAATTAGTACTATAACAATCAAATTTCAATTAAATAATTAATTTCAGCATCCATAAATCCAACTCTTCGAACTTGAGATTCAAAGAATCCACCGCTTCTCATTGTGATCACTCTACACATCATATTTTAAACCGGATTAACTCCTTGCTTGGCAGCACTGCATAGCTTCTAATAACATTGATACTAAAATCATGCCAGTGAGAATCACTCCTACTCGTGGAAGAGAAAAAGACCAACATGGCCTCTTTGCTTCAAAAGTTAATCAACATCAACCAACTCACCAAACAAATACAAGCTAACCAATTCACCAATCAATTACAACCTAATCTCAGAAACAACCAATTTCAGAGTCTTGAATCAGCTCAACTTCAAAAGTCAAGTGAGAGTGATTGATGAACAATAGGGGTCTATCAGTGCAAGTCAGCTGAACACCATGATTGATGAGTGGGTAGGTGGGTTATGTGCACCTCTCGCCCAGTGGGAAGTAATGAGGCTAGTACCCCCCCCCCCCCCCCCAAACCTTTCGCCCTGTCCGTGTGTGGTCCACCCTTCTGAAAGACGAAAAAGTGGGAGAACCCACTTAGACCCAATCGCTGATAGCACGAAGCACCCTAATCTGACGAGTGCCATCTAGCTCGACCTGGCCCAAATAAGGTATTCTCAGAGAGAGCCGCACCATACCTTGTAACGTGTTTCTCTGGCCAAATATAGAATTATCCCCAATTCCAAAATTGAAAATTTTCCCCCTAAGTCGCTTCAATCTCTTGTAGACAGCACATTACACAAATACAGCAAGAATCCAAGTAACACACAAACATTTAAAGAAGAACAATATTTCTAAATAAAAGAAGCACCTTTTCAGCTAAACTAATAAAAGAACCCACTACACAAAGGTCAACCAAAATTTCCCAAAATAAAGGGCAAACATTTTTTAGTAAGCACAAAAAGATAGGACAAAGTAAAAGAAATACCTTTTCAGGTGAAACGGCATCGAATACATAAACTTCGCCTTGAAACGACAGCGTAAGTTGATCAGAAGCTCCAGTACCACCAGCAGTAGGAACAATTTCGGAAGGGGGACCATACAAGGCGTTATGAGAAACGCCTTCCACACCATTCATCCCAGCAGCCTCCATCGAACCTCCGCCGCCGCCGTTGTGAAGCGGCGCGTGAGAATGAGAGTGATGATGTTGGTCGTAGCGAATGTGAGAAGTAGGGTTGTCCATAGACTCTATACCTCCACCACCGCCGACGGAGACGACGGCTCCGGCGCCGGCATCGACGGCGTCGTCATCGTCGTCGTCGATCTGAGTTTGCTGGTGGTGAAGTGAAGCAGCGTTCATTGTCTCCCGTCCGTACATGTTAGCGCTGCGATTTCCTTCTACCATTTCTGACGTCGTTTATTTATATTCCTTAAAAAAAAAAAAGTAATTTTTTTTTATTTTTCCTTAAAATAAACAAGGATTTTGGCTATATGTACTCTCTGTGTTTGTAAATTGGTAATTATTATTTTTTGAAATAATAGAAGAGAATTTAAGTGAAATAATAGCTTTTATTATTGGCTATATGTATATGTTTATAAATTGGGTTTGGACATGTGGCCCATTCAGAACGAAACACGTGGAAGATATTGGTCTAGGCTAGGGATGCTGATGTTGGCACGAATTCACTTTGATAGCTAAAGTGGACGGTGATCATTTTAAACACCTAAATCAGCCACCACTATGTCACTTTGGTACTTTTTATCCTGTTGGCAAGTCACGTGAAAATCATGCAGCGAAGGCACGTTGAAGGACCATTTTTGCTGATGTGGCGTCCTATTTGGCCCCCCAACAGTAATATTCCCCCATTCCCTTATACATCCATCCTCATTCCCAACTCTAAAATTTAGCCCTAAATTTTCAAAAAAATTTCTCTCTTCTTCTTCATCTGTTTTTTCTCTTCCTAAATTGTTGAAATTATCAGTATCTGGT
This sequence comes from Capsicum rhomboideum, assembly GCA_031232105.1. Taxonomy (NCBI): domain Eukaryota; kingdom Viridiplantae; phylum Streptophyta; class Magnoliopsida; order Solanales; family Solanaceae; genus Capsicum; species Capsicum rhomboideum. The sequence goes on along the minus strand of CP124719.1, from coordinate 139,718,943 downwards.
TTAGACTTCCAACTAAAATTTAATCTTTTTTTTTAATTTTTTCAATTGAATTTGACAATGTCGAGCTCGTCTTGCATGGCATTTTGTGATAAAGATTGCTGGTATTGTAAATGTGGTCATGAAGCATTATTGAAAACTTCTTGAACTCATCAAAATTCAGGTTGTAGATTTTTTACTTGTAAAATTTTAAAGGTAGTGTTTTTTATTTAATTAGTTGATTAATTATTGACTTGTAATTGATTTTGTAATTGATTTTATAGAAATTGGACGGCTGCGATTACTTTGATTGGTATGAAGAACGACACCCTTCACAAGCAAATCAGGTGATTTGGGGTTTGTTGAAGAAAGTCAAGGCCTTTGAAGAAAAACAAAATCAAGCAAGAAGAGGTATTGTGGGGAATATAGACATTGAAGCCTAATTGCTTAAACTGTTTTCATGGTGTCATTGCTACTGGTTTGATGTAACAAAATTGTTGTTTTCATGGTGGTTTAGGTGTACTGTTTTGATGTGTATTTGGCCGCTATTTAGGTGTAGTTTTTTTATGTAATCTTGGCCCCATAACATTCCTTACATTTGATGAAATGAAATATTTATTTTGGCTCTAAACATTCTTAGCATTGTGGTTAATGATTTACAGTAAAAGATGTTGTCAAATTAGACAAGTAACACAACAAAGTAACACCAAAAACAACTTCTTAAACATGCTTCATATTGAGCTCAAAGTAATACCAACAACTACTTAAAAATGCTCCAAATTGAGCCCAAACTAACACCAAAACAACTTCATGTAACACCAAAAACAACTTCATAAATATGCTCCAAATTGAGCCCAAGCTTACTCCAAAAACAACTTCATGTAACACCAAAAACAACTTCATAAATATGCTTCAAATTGGGCTTAAAGTAACACCAAAAATCAACATAAAAACTTGCTCCATATTGAGCTCAAAATTTGCATAACCTGTATAACAGGTTTCAAAGTCAAAAGAAACTAATTATTTACTGCTATGCACTAGTAGCAGATTTTAAGCAACAACATAAACTAATTGTTTGTTTGATACTCCACATTACAGAACAAAATCAGAACACATCATCAAAATAAGATACTTCTTCTTGACTATTTCTTTTTCTCTTTGTTTGCCATCTGCTGCAACTGATTGGTGGTAACAACATCTCTGTTTTTCCATCTCAAGCCTCTAGGCTTATTACCAAGATCAACCCCTGTAAAATTTGCATTCTTGTAACTTGCACCAGTTTGTAGGATCTTTTGACTTGATGTCCCTGGCTATTTTTTGGAGAAAAAAAAAAGGAACAACATTTAGCATATTTACTTGTTTTTTAAAGAAACAAAGTTGGAGTTAACTTACATTCAGTATTTGGGTTTCCCTTGTACTTGTGTAGGTCCCAAATTCAGCATTCTTTGGCCTTTTTGATCCATTTTCTGCAGCATTCTTTGCCTTTTTGATCCACCTTCTCCAGCATCTTCTGTACTTGCAACTCTTGCTCTCTTTTGTCCAACATATTTTCTTCTTCTAGGAGGTAGTTGATTGTTGATTCCTTGTGTAACAGGGATCCTTGTATCACCACAAAAAATTGATCTTGCAGCTTTCTTCAAGCTCCTAACTCAGCTTGTATCAACACAAACTGTTGATAAAGATGCAGCTTGGCTTGAACTTATTGGTGCATGTTGACTTGAGCTAGATTGTACTGATTTTTTTTGTGATTGTAGGTGCAGGTTGGCTTGAGCTTCTAGGATGGCTACTTCCTTGAGAACTTTAACTTGGACCCTTGGCTAATAGGTGCTTGTGGATTTGAATCAGGAACCTATAAACTCAAACATAACAGTTAATAAATTGAAAAATCAACTGAACTCAAGATCCTTCACAAATTGAAAAGTCCTTCACAAAGTCTAACAACTGACTATCAGAAGTAACTTGAACTAACTCTCCACCATCTATATGTTGACAGTAAAACCCCTTCACTTTTGAGTACCCAAGATCTTTGGTGTAGGAAAGAAACTCAACAAGGCTCTAGTGGTTTTTATCAATAGTAACAACAAATATATCTAATTCATCTTTATAAGTAGGGTTAGGGTCGGCTACAATAGTCCCCCATGATGAAAACAAATCAAAATAAAGTTATCAATTATATTCCCTTCACAACCCCCAAAGATTCTCAACAATAAGTACCCAAAAAGCCCCTAACTTTAAAATTATCAAAATAACCCTAACTTTTTCAGTCAAATCCCCAAAAAAATCCTAACTTTATCACTGAAATTCCCCAAAAAAACACTAACTTTAGCACTGAAGTCCCTAAAAAAATCCTAATACAAAAATTCAACCAAACACATCAATTGTTTTCAACAAACAGTCCACACATCAAGGAATATGTGTAAAATTTTTTAAAAAAAGTCTAGTACGACCTCCAATTTTTTCAATTTCGTCAACTTTAAAGAAGATTTCGAACCCGACATCAAGGAAAATGCATCAAAACTTGATTGCAAACATTGTACCTGTAAAATACACGATTATTAGTTAGTAATCACTAAGAATCCAAGGAAAATCGAAGCAAAATGACACAAATGATCGAAAAGCTTACCAAGAGTTTCCATCGGGTTCCAAATCGACAAAAGTGGGAAATGATCCGATTTTTCCCTTTTCCCCCTTTTAGATTAAGTTTGGCTGACGTGGAAAGTAAAATGAGGTGACGTGTTTTAATAGGCATTTAAAATCCATGTGGATGTATCTGTTTACACGCGCCTAGGGTTTTTCTTCAACAGGGCAAAAGGTGTCAAAGTGGTATAGTTGGAGGCTAGTTTAGGTGTTTAAAATGAATGAACACCGTCCATTTTAGGTGCTAAAGTGAAAGTTCGTGTCAAGTTTAAATGTCTGTCGATGTGTTTGGCCGATACTGATAAATGGTATATGAACATCGATGGCTATCATAGTGCTCGAGTGGACGAAAATATTAGCTAGGGAGTGTAGTGACCGGATTGAAGGATCTCGTAGCTGGGTCGGTTCCCAAACATCCTCAATGGAATCTTCCTCCCTAGGGCAAGCCTGTCGTCACATCAGAGGATACCTTGCAACAGTCGCCAAATCTTAGGGACGTGATAGCACTGAAGTGGTATTCATAATAGAAAAATACTAATGTATAGCTTTTTGTTCTAGGATATATATAGACGAGGCTTTTTATGATATATTCAAAGAATCTTGCCCTATAAATCAACTTTTGCATGGGGAAGGAAGCATCTCATTTTTTATTTCACTAATAATACACAATGTTTGATCAAGAGCTGAATATACAATATAGTTTGCTTTCAATTCTTGTTCTTACATTCTGATACGTAGATTTCTTATCTCTGACACTGTAATCTAGCTTTTTTTAAAAAAGTCTTCATCTTTTCAATAAATGTAATCAAAATTTAATATTGGAACGACAAACTATTATATGAATCCTTAATGACCATGTTTCTCCATTTAAATTATCACTTGCGCATGTTAACGCATTATAACGGCATAGTCAATTGGATCTACGAAACATATTTCTTATTTCCTGACGCAGCCCCAAAAGACCAAAAACTAATGTCACTATCCTATCTAAAAAAAAATAAACGTCAAGAGTCATCACATGACAACATAGTATACAAAACCTACAAAAGTGACATTAGCTGTTGATAGAGATCTAACTGTACTAGTTCAGTATACAAAATTGGGATCTCTTTGATAAGTAGTTCACGGTGATTCAGTTAGTATGAAGGCCTGAAGGAGGCTCTGAGCCGCCTGGGTTTCATCTGGTGTCCCAGAGATCACAATAATCCTATCACTTGCTCCAGGACGGGGCTCGTGTACAACAACCCTTGCTCCGGAAATCTGATTCAATTCAGCAGAAAGATTAAACATCAGCACAAAAATGAATGAAGCACAAAGAAATATGAGTTTAACAATTAAAGGAAACAACAACAACATACCCAACATACCCAGTAAAATCCCAAGTGAGGTCTAGGGAAGGTACAGCGTACACAGACCTTACCACTACCTCGAGGAGATAAAGAGGCTGTTTCCGACAATTAATAAAGGAAAAAGGCTAAAATACCTGTCTTAAACGAGTCAAGTTGCTCCTGTTCTCCCCATACACACAGCTGATAATGTTTTCAGGAACCATGATCTCCACAGTAGTATTTGTCACAATGGCAGATCTGCTTCCACTGCAAGCAATCGAAAAATGCAACATGCTGATGAATACAACCAAGAAGTTTCTGCTTGGGCTTAGAGATAATCTTATATATCTTTTCTTTAAATCTATAATGATCATTCTTGGTAAATCTTGGTAGGGTAAATTTTCTTATAAAAATCATATAACAGGGAGTCCACCCTCATAATTACGTCCTGTCACAGGTGAAAAAGCATGAAGTGCTTGTGAAGTAGTTGCAAGACACCAACCTTCCCAGTTCTATGCCGCCTTTAATTGAATTAGATCCTTTGCTGACATCAAAAGCACCTCTTTGGTTTACTCCGGGACGTGTCTAATAGCCAAACCCACCGGAAATGTTCAAAGACAAGTCAGTTAAGATGTACTAAACTAAAGTGGAAATTAGATATTCAGCAGTTCACCACCTGTGATGACCACAGCCCTGATGATGGGGGATGATCTATCTTGTTGGAAAGTACAAGGTTATCAATAGACTGCGTTAACTCAGGATGCTGATTGATACCATGTGAGACACCACTATACCGATGAAATCCAAAAGGAGGTTCCTTCATTTGGCCAGAGGGATTACTTTCAGATGCCAAGGGGGTGTTGTTTCTGGCAACACCACCATTAGACACCTTCGCTGCCAAGAGATTATCACGCAACCGACCAGTGACGTTTCGTAAAGCATCTTGCACATTTACAAACTCACCTGCAATCTAAACAATACAATCTCAGTGCAACAGAAACACCAAAATGTCTGATTTTCTATAGATTGATTTCAATAGGTCTAAAAACCCACATATGAGTAAAAGGAAGTGTTTGATAATTTTCAAATGATCTAATGAACGAAGATATTTCTCCACAAAAGACATATCAAAATCTCCTTCAATACCTATGAAGAGAAATGGGACATTTAGGTGTTTATTTCTTTTTGATTAGATAAATATTTAGGAGCTCACTTTCAATCTTTAAACCTTCACTTTGATAGGTAAGCATGCATGATTTTCGCCACAAATGGAGAAAAAGATGCTTTTGAATTGTAATTCTTTCATTAACCAAATAGCCTAAATTAGTAAAATCGCAGAACTTCTTAAGCACCAAATATTACTTCGTTGAGTTATTTTTTTCTCTTTATTCTACGAAACCATGTTTGAATTGCTTATACACGGGCAAGATCAACAATCTCTGTATTAACAGCCTAAGGTTTTCTCTTTCTTTTTCCTAAGAATTTTCAGGAAAGGTCACAAGAAACTTACATATTGTGTAACCTAAAAAGTACATTACCCTAATATTTTGACATCAAGTTTATATCACTCAGAATTAATGCACCAGTGCATACGCTTAAACTTAATGCACCAGTGCATACGCTTAAACTTAATGCACCAGTTAGTCAAACCTAGATGAACTAAAGCAAAAATCATGAAAATTATGACACGAACAACTTACTCAATTTATCCAAAAAAGGGCAATTTACTCTTAAATTTAAAAGGTCAATGGTATGAAAGACAACGTGTGTACACGAGAAGAATTAGCTTTCGAGGTTGAGCAGTCTCAATTTTACTACAGGATTTGCGAATAAATGTTGGGTGGGCCACCTCGAATGGCGTGAACCACATGGGGGAAGGCCCACTGGTACGTCTTTTGGGTCATCTGGTTGACAAATCAGCCACCCCCACCCGTCTAGGACTAGAGGGACTGAGAAATAAAATTGAGTACAAATCATATCTTCAAGCTTTACCTTACTGATCATTCGGAGGGCAATCACCAGGTCACCAACAACTTGTTTGGATGGTTGTTACCTATTGTATTGTATTGTATTGTATAAATACAACTTGTTTACAGATGCATCATACAATTCAAAATAACAACTTCTGCAAAGTTCGTATTGATGTTTTTTTACAAGCTGCAAAGATGTTTTTCTTCCCCAAATACCATCACAATATTCATTAGTGTCTCTATAAAGCTCTAAGGAGGTCTGAGAGGTTGGCTATAGCATGTTTTAGGAGAGGTAGAGATAGACCGAAGACAAATTGGGGGAGGTGATTAGACAGGATATGACACATCAACTTCCTGAGGACATGAACCCAGGTAGGAAGCTATGGAGGTCGAAGATTAGGATAGAAGGGTAGTAGGTAGTGAGTGTTGTTGTACATGGGAGAGGAAGGGGACTAGTCTCCTCTTCTCCTTCTTTAGCAGTATTATTTAGTATTCACGTCGTATCTTATTCTTCAATGTTTACAACTACATATTGCTTCATTTGCTTTGTCTATCTTGCTATTTTGCTATTGTTAATTTTGTTCCAATCCTGCTTTGATTACACTTCTTTTGAGCCGAGAAGGAAATAGTTTCTCTACCCCACATAGGTAGGGGTAAGGTGTTTGTACATCCTACCCTCCCCAAACCCCACTTGTGGGACTACACTTGGTATGTTGTTGTTTGTATCGTTAAATTCATAGTTACGTAACGACGAAAAAAATTCATTTTACGTAATGATAGATTTGGTGGTGTGATCATGTCATTAACTTTTTTTCTCATTTTGTCTTTACTTAGTATTAATAATTCTACTTTATCCTTTAACCTACCTTTTTTTATAATAACTCTACCATGTATTCTACTTTTCTTTAGGTTTGCCCTTAGATTGTTCTAGTGTGGCATTATATAATGATGGAAAACGATAAGATCTATATCCAAACATTGTATTCATCCAAACCAATACAGTACTACAATATGATTTGATACATTATGAACCAATAGGTAACAACCATACAAACAAGTTGTAAATGAAGTCCTTTGTTTCTTTCGGAGGTGTTGATCCACAACTAAGCATATATGACTTAATTACTTTCAGATATATGGTACATTAGTAAAAATATTTCTAAAGTTTGAAGAAGTTAAAAAGGGACCAAAGGCTGAACAATCTCACCTGTACAACTTCATCATTGTCCGAGACACACCTAGGAGCTTGGTCACCTCTAAATATTCTTATGCTGGTACCTGTCTCCTTCCTGATATTTGAAATTATTGCGCCTCCCTTCCCCAATAAACAACCAACTTGGCTGTTTTCCACCACAAGTCGAAATGTAATTAGTGATCTTGTGCCCAAATTCATCCCAGAGCCAGCGTCTAGAATCCGATCAAAAACAAGAACAACAGCGGTTTGTGCTGGAGATTTCCGTAATTCTAGATTCTAGATGAAAAGAAAATTAAATCACTTGACCCCACATATTACGATAAAAAAGAATACCCAAGTAAAAAGAACACCCAGCTAACCTCTAATGCAGTAATAGTTATCATTCGCTCATTGCACTCAGCAACATTTGGCCCAACAGCAATGCTTGCTCCACTGTCATTCTGAAGAGCCTTAACAATTGCTCCACCCTTGCCAATTATAGCCCCTACCTTATCATTTGTGCAGAGAATCCTGAAAGCAACCTCTTGTAATGGCATTTTTGAATCAATGGTGGAAAATTTGTCAGCATCTAGTGACACAGGATGACATCCAGAGGCACCTGAGAAAGAGCTTGTGCTTATTGGCTGTGGCTTTGAACTCCTTTGTGCAGGTAGATCAACTGGCTGAGGAGGCAAAGTCTGCTCTGAATCTAACTCAAGTGGTGCATTCTCAACCGTTCTAGTCCTATCAACAGAGAAACAATCTTGAAGGCGGCGACTGACAGCGACAAGTCCTTTCTTGACAGCCAGAATATCCCCTTCTATCTGCCATTAACCAACAATATAGTGCAAGATATGGATTTTCATAAGGTGATTAAAAGTAACTAAATTGCATTGGTGGTATCTGAACAATCTTATGTGCACCTCGACAGTTGGATATTTGGTCTTCGTATTGAAAGCTAAAACTTGTAGTATTTGGTTTTAAAGGATGAAGATTTGTTAGCAATAATATGCTTCGCCTATATTACAATTTTATTCAAACTAGTATTGGTTCCATAATGGTATGTGACAACAAAATAATTACCTTAACATTACATAAGGAAAATAATTATCATTTATCAAATAAAGCACTTTGAGGAAAGTTAAATTGGAGATATACTAAAACATGAGACAAGCGAACTCTTTTAGACATTGAAAATTCCATGTTAAGCACTTGTTTTGCTAATCAGCTTATGTTAGACACTTTCCTATAATTAAAGAATCATACTACAAAAATTATTACAAACAAGAGATGGTTAACGAAATATCTTAAAAGGTATTTTGGCTATTTATTTGATCTAATATAGCTAATATGCGTACGGTTATATCCCACAATGGATTTCGGTTTGAAACCACAAACAGACATAGTTGCAGGTTTCATTTATGGTAGTAATATTTACCCGGTAAGCTAGGTACCAAATGTTGAGTTTATTTCCTCCCATAACTCAAACCAAATGAACCCTAATGACATCACAAGGAAATCATGAGACATCAAAGACAGCGTAATACACTTACAATCATGCATATGAAATCAGCTACAAAGTACTCCTTCATTCCTAAATAAGTGATTTTTTTTGCTTGGGCACACCCCTTAAGTAACTACTCATTCCTCGAAAATCCCTTTATTTAAAAAGGTGAAATTGGAAACTATCATTAATGACTTCTTGATTATCTAAAACACCACTTACTCATTTAGGAACAAAGCAGTAAATTTTAAGTAACATTTTGAAAATTGGGAATGAGCATAGGCAACCATCTTTACTTGTCTAGTTTTCTATTTTGAGATATCCAACAATACTTGTCAAGTTTATAAAACCAATGGACAATTTACCTATTTCTACCCATTTTACCCTTAGCATTAAATACGATTCATAATCTAATACATTTTTCAAAGCATTAAATTTATTATATTTAAAGGATAATATGGTAAAATTATCTCTATCATTTACTGCGTCAATAGAAAAGTGGACAAGTAAAGATGGACGGAGGGGTAGTAACTAGAAAACCAAAGCTACTGAGCATTAAAAAGAATTGCAAGAGTATTAATTACCTCGACAATTTCATCATTAGGCGAAGCACAACTTGGCATTCTGCCTGAAGTTAATACCTTAATTCTACATCCATTTTCTCTTCTTATTGTATCAATTACTTTCCCACCTTTACCCATCAAAGCCCCTACTTGATTCCCCTTCACTAATAACCTACACGACACTACATTCTCCGCACCCAAAACTACTCCATTATTTTCCGCTGTTACTTCTATTACTCTCTCAAAAACCCTAACAAGTGCTTCCTGTGCAGCCGAAACCTCTATTTCTTCAGATTCTTCATTCCAATGCTTATCACTACCAATTGGTCCCAATAGCCTTATCCTCTTATTTACTACAGCAGAGGCTACAACAACGATGAGGCGGTGATGGTCGGTGTTTGTGGAAACATCAACATGAATTTTAGCGGACGTGTCTTGTTGCAATTGTCTGATAATTGAACCTGATTTTCCGATGACTCCTCCGACGCGTGAAGCGTGGCAGAGTAGTCGGAAAACGACACGGCTCGGCAATGGTGGTGGTGGTGGTAGTAATGGAAGGGTTGAGTTGTCGGCCACGGCGGCGGTGGCGGCGGTGGAGGTGTTGGGGACGGAAGCGGCAACACTGTTTTCGTGCATTACTGTACTAGCTATAGGAATTTTGTGCGTAGTTGATGTGCAAGTATCTAGCCCTATGTAATACTGTGTTTTTTTCTTTCTAATCCATTGTTGGACTGATGAGTGGACTTGTGAAGTTTTATTCTATTTATATACTAGTACTTGATAAGCATAAAACCAAAAAAGGTAATATTAAATTTAATATTTTTCCTTAATAAAAATGTTTAGCCAGAATAATAAAAAAGAAATATTGAAAATATATCCAAAATTTGTGAATTGTGATAAGATAAAACTAATAGAGAAAAATATTGAAAATATATCCAAAGCTGAGGAGTATAAGAGTTGAATATTTGATCAAATAATTAAAATTTTAGAAAAATAATAAAAGTGAAAGCAAACCATTTAGAGCACCGCAATTAATTTTTTTTCCTAATGTTAATTTTGTTAGCATTTTAATTGCATATTTTAGATAATATATTTTCAATATATAATTTCTTTTTTTGCTTCTAGATAAGCATTTTAATTAAGGAAAAATATTGAATTTAATATTGTTTTTTTTTGGTTTTATGCTTTAAATAAGCAAGCGTTCATTTGCCAAGTAATAATTAAGAGTGGAATTTGACTAGTATATCTTTTATTACTTCTTTAATTTTTATTTAAGGAAACAATTAATTAAAAGTGTGATTTGACTAATATATCTCTTATTATTTCCTTTGTTCCTATTTACTTATCACATTTTTAAGTTGCACACTATTCAAGAAAAACATTAATTAGAAGGTAATTTGTCTAAATTATCCTTATTTATTACTCATTTTTATTTAATGTTTCACTTTTTTGCATTATATTAATATCTTTTTATATTTATTACTAAGGATAAAAGTGGAAACAAACAACTAATTATGCATTGGTTTTGTGAAATTACTCTATTTTTAGTATGGACGACAACCAATTAAGAACGGAGGGAGTAATTTTTTAATCTTTATCTATTTACGTATCTCTGAATTCTAGAATAATTAATGTTAAGGATAAAGTTGGAAAATAATAATTAATGTCCTCTGACAACTATTTTGATACAAGTCTTTTTAGTAACATGCCAACTATTTTGAGACAAGTCTTATTAGTAACATGCCAACTATTTTGAGACGGAGGGAGTATTTGTTACTCTCTCCGTTCATTTTTCCTTATAACTTGACATACTTATTAAGAAAATAATTAGTGACATGACTATTTAATCACACTATTCATATTAATTGATATTAATATTAGGTCTTGAAAAAATAATTTGGAGAATAAGTAATTAATGTTAAGAGTAGAAGATAAAAGAAAATAATTGTATTTTCTTAATGTGTAAAAAGTGACAAATAAGTCTGATGCCAAGAGTCTATCGAAAACAATCTTTCTATCTCATATCTGAGGTAATGATATGGATTGCGCACACTTATCCTCCCCAGACCCCACTTTATGGGAATATACTGGTATGTTGTTAAAAGTGACAAGTAAAGATGAAAGAATCTATTTTTAAAATACTGGACAAGTAAAAGTAGACAGAGAAAATATGTTACTCACAAGATCAAAATAAAAATATTGCAAAAAACTTCTCTTTTTTTAATTTTTTTTTTCAAAGATAAAGGGGTTATAAGATTAATTTATTACAATATCATCCACTCACAAGAGGAGTTACAAAACTAAGTAATTTATTACAGTATCATCCACTAACAAGAGGAGTCATACTTCCTCCATCTTAAATTACTTGACATTTTATTTTTTGTCTAACTCTTAAGGAGAAATAATTAATAAAGGGTGTCAATTGATCAATAAGACCTTTTTTAATATTGATTATATGAATCTTCTTTAATTAATATGGGTATAGTTGGAAAAAATGATTAATTCTCTCTTGAATTCTTAAACATGCCAACTATTTTGAGACAAATACTTTTAGCAAATATGTCAAGTAATTTGAGACGGAGGGAGTAACTTATAAAGCTGGGAAACATATATATAAAAGATAATTAACCTAATTACTACCAAGGTTAAAATGGGAAACATATGTATAAAATACTCTTGATTTTAGAATTTGGACAACTATTGAAACAAATATTTTTAGAAAGAAGGCCAACTAATATGAAACGAAAAGACTAATAACTTGTGTATGTTTGACTTGACGCATTTCCTAAAAGTAAAATAAAATGATAATTTTACTTTATCATTCCTAATTATTATAAATTATTTCACTCATTTAATTCTCTATCAAAAAGTTTAACAGAGGGAATACATCCGAACCTAAATGATTCCAGAACTTTATTTTTTGTTCTTTGAAATATACAGTCGAAATTGCAAAATGAACTGAAAATAAGAGTAAAGTAAATGTGAATATCTATTTTAGAAATGCATGGAGGGAGTACATATCATTCACTGACCAAAGCTAATTTAATTATCTGTACACAAGAACTATCTTTGAGAGAGAGCATAACCTTACTAACCAAAATCATTTTGCAAAATTTACAAAGGGATAAAAGCACATTTTGACTCCTCATTTATTGGTGAAATATAATTTTAATTCTTTTAATATTTGATAAAATATATTTAATTTTTAATTAATTGAAATATATAAAAAAAAAAATTGTCTTTTTATGTAAGAAATGTATTACATTTAGATTATCTTTAGAGTTTCATTACTGCTAAATATAGAGCAATACTACGAGCTTAAAATGACATATATGTGGATAATTAAGTGTGAAACTATTGATAATCATGATAAATTTGTAAATATTCAATCGCAACAGAATTAAAAATACATGTTTCAATTAATTGAAAGTCAAATATGCTTAATCATACATTGGAAGATCTAAAATTGAAATATATCAATAATCGAGAAATCAAAAGAGCTCTCAAACTAGTAATAACAAACCAATATGCAAACTAGTAATTCAATGATTTAGCATTTTCCGTACCAGAAATGACCAAGAAATGAAAAGCAATAAATAAAATACACGTTAATGTATGTGTTTAATATAAGGAAATCGTATTTTTGTAAATGGTTTCCTCGAAAAAAATGTTATCTCCTCAAAAATGTTTGATTGGTGAATGAAAAATAATTTCTAGAATACATTTATTATAGAATCATAAGTGTTAACGATCAAATAGCCGTTTGCATTGAAAATTTGATAAAATTCTTTAAGTGTTACGGTTAATACTATTAGGGTGGGTTTTTGAGCAAGTAATATAGAGTACATAGGAGTTGAATTATTTGTGGAGGAAATATTTTCCATTCATAAATAATGGAAGTTATTTCTCTTTTTTGCTAGAAAATATTTTCCTTGAACAATGTTTTTCGATAACCAAGGGTCAGAAAATGACTTCCTTTAAGAAAAATATTTTCTTTCGTACCATACGCAAATGTGTTGAGCTTCAATTGAAACTCTTTCCCCAAGTATACTTGTGAGAGCAGTCAAAGTCAAAAAGACATGAAAATCGGGATAAAAGTACAAATATCATGAACTAATTCTTGGAAGCTTGCAAACATTTGTTGGAACTCTTTTCTAAGGTTTACTTGTGAGAGCAATGATAGTAAAAAAGACATGAAAACCTTGATAAAAGTGAAACTGTCATGAACTAATTCTTGGATGTTTGCAAGCATCAATTGGAACTCTTTTTCCAAAAATATTTTTTTTGTGAAAGCATCAAAGTAAAAAAGACATGAAAACCTGTATAAAAGTGCAAATATCGTGTCATGAACTAATTCTTGGAAGCTTGCAAGTATAAGTAGAAACTCTTTTCCTAAGTACACTTGTGAGAGTAATCATAGTAAAAAAGACATGAAAACCTGAATAAAAGTTCAAATATCATGAACCAACTCTTGGAAGCTTGCAAGAATCAGTTAGAGCTCTTTTCTCGTTCGTATACTTGTAAGAGCATCTTAGTAAAAAGACATGAAAACCTCGATAAAAGTACAAATATCATGTTATGAACAAACTCTTAGAAGTTAGAACCTTGTAAGCATCAGGTGGAGCTCTTTTCCCAAGTATATTTATGAAAGACCCAAAAACCTTAATAATAAAGTGCAAATATCATTTCATGAATTAATTCTCGGAAGGTTTTGATCTAAGAAAGAAAACTGACCAACCTGAATTGGAAAAGGCCAACGATAAAAGGGCATAAAGATTAAAGCCAAGAGATTATCCCGCATGTCATGTGAGATTATCACATTATTCAGCTAGCTTGTCCTTCGATGGGCGGATCTAGAGGGGCCCCAGGAAGTTCGTCTGAACCACCTCAGTAAAAAATTATATTGTATATATAAGGTATCTTTTTAAAATATTTTATGTATTTATAGATTTTGAACCTCCTAGTCATAAGGTTAATTAGAGGTTGAACTAGTGGTTGAGGGAGTTCTAAATTCACCTTGAGGTTCCAAATTCTAATTCTTTGAATCCCCTTAGTGAAAATCAGAGTAATTATTATGTATTGTGCCGTTAGTATATTAGGAAGTAAATTTTCCTAATATGTTCAATCCTTTCTTTGAATCTAAAAATAAAAAATAAAAAAAATTGTTCAACCGTAAACTAAAATATTCTTGTATAATGTAATGTGGGTCAGTGCATAAGGTAGGGACTAGGGAGTAATAAATTTTCTTAATATGTTCAATAATTCCATTTAATTCTATTTTTATATTAAGAAAATTATTAATAGACGCAAAAAATAAAAATAAAAAATACTGCACTAAAACTAGTTATTAGAATATTACAGATATGCTCGTGATAATTTGTTTATACACATTTGACCATCATCAATAGCTTTTTGTTTATTTTCGAAAAAAATATTACTATTAAACATTATAATTAATAGTAAGAAAAGATAAAATAGAGATCTAATATTGGAAAATAAAATGCCCTTATTCGGGCTTCCTACTTGCACTCTTCATTAACAGAATCAAGCCATGAACACGACTGCTGGAATATGCTGCTCACTTTTCAACTCACATAAGTAATATTTTGTTGGCATAATTGCCAAGTGATGTGTTAAAATGAATGAGATTCGTTCATCCTTAATCATTGTTTAGGTGTCTCAGATTTGAGAAATTCCTAGTAGGAATCCTTTGTCTCTCATATAATTGGATTTTACGTGATGCGAATAAGAATGTCTCACCAGTTGGTAAAATTTTGTTGGAATATGGTCGGTCCCATTAGGTTTTGCTGTGACCTTTTCTTTCACTTTTATCCTGCATTAGTTTTATCCTATTATTTGTACTAACAAGGACTGTTTCTACAATTATCAAACAGTTACAAGATTAAATATTTTAGGCCAAAGAAGAAGGCACTTGCCTCTGCCCAATTGCTAATACCTTGCTCCAATAATGGCATAGAATATGCCATGAAGAATCTGCCCAAGCTATTTCTAACTATTCCTCTGTCCTAGCCTTGGCGGATAGAGTTATCTACCAACCTGTTGTTGGTGGGAGATGGCATGTATGCCAGCCCAGACACCACAATTATCAAAATAAAAATAAATTGTCCTCGGCCAAAAAAAAAAGATTTATTATTTCTTAATTAAGATGATCTTAAGCTTTTGCTTTTGTCTTTGTAAGGTTAATATGATCAATTTCATTTGTGTATATCTAACATTTTCATGTGGATATTGCCCTAACTCAGTTGTGGTGTGGAAAATTGCTACAAGGGATCGGAGTACAGGATTTTCCATTGCATAATTAGAAGAGCAAACATAAATCATGTTACGCGCTCTTGTATGCTTGATCTAGCTACAGGTTTTACCATCCTTCCCATCAGCAACGAGTACAAGTTGGTTACGGTCATTATCTACTTTTACAATATCGTGTTTATTAAAATCACCAGGTGGAATAATGATAGTATCATCCTCCCTACAAAGGAAATGGAGATGGATTTTCTGTATAAGATCACCCAATTTGGGCGTTGTTTGAATGCAAATGACATTATTCATTGGTTAGGGCAAAACTCGAAGGAGACCGAGTATTGTAGTTGCCTATGATAAGATTGAGGACAAGTTTCGTGAGATATCTATCCCCTATAATCAGAAAGTGATAGTGTCCATACCCATTTAATGGAAAAGGAAAATAAAAATGAATAATAAAATACAAGTAGCTTGTGGGCAACAACACTTGTTTTTGGGTAGGTGACAATTTGCCAACTTGTATAAGCTTGTTGTGGGTAGATTTGTAAATTGCCAAGTTGCACAACTTGCACCAAATCCAAGCAAGATTTGCAAATTGTCAAGTTGCACAACTTGCAACAAATCCAAACAAAATTTGCAAATTGTCAAGTTGCACAACTTGCAACCAATCCAAGTTGGATTTGCAAATTGTCAAGTTGCACAACTTGCAACAAATCCAAGCATTTTGATTGGATTATATGTTGGCCATCTTTCCTATAAATAGGAGGCATTATTTCCTCATTTGTAACACATCCAAAAAAACAACAACTAAGAAGTAGTTGTGGAGAGCATCTCATAGAGAGTGTGAGAAAATAGTGTGTGAGGAAAAATAGAAAGTGTGAGCGGTATTATAGTGAGGTGAAAAAATAAATCAAAAGAGGGTTATTTCTTTTGAGTGTGTAGTGGTTCCTGGAGTATTTACTCGAACCTACAAAGTGTAAAATTCCTCATTATAGTGGATTATTTTGCTCCTCTCGGGCCCGTGGTCTTTTCCCTTATTCAGAAGGGTTTCCACGTTAAAATCTTTGTGTCCTTGTTATTCCTTTTGTTGATTATCGTATCACGGTGCTACGTTATTATTCTGCTGTTATTACCGCAAATATTATTTCTGTGACGGGGTTTATCCCCAACAACTGGTATCAGAGCACAAGTTCTGCTTATTCATGGAAATAATTTTTGTGGTAGGTCGTACTATACTCGGAGAAATAAAAATGTCCGGAGTAAAGTATGAGGTAGCAAAATTTAACGGTGATAGCGGTTTCTCAACATAGCAGAGAAGGATGAAGGATCTACTCATCCAACAAGTATTACACAAGGCACTAAGTGGCATATCCAAAAAGCTCGAATCCATGAAAATGGAGGATTGGGAAGAAATGGATGAAAAGGCTGCTAGTGCAATCAGGTTGCACTTAACAGATGATATGGTCAATAACATCATCGACGAAGATAGTGCATGTGACATTTGGACAAAGTTAGAAAATCTATATATGTCCAAAACACTGACAAATAAATTGTACCTAAAGAAGCAATTGTACGCCCTACATATGGGTGAAGGTACGAATTTTTTGTCACATTTAAATGTGCTCAACGGACTAATCACGCAGCTGGCTAACCTCGGGGTAAAGATCGAAGAGGAAGATAAAGCCATTGTGCTCTTGAACTCGTTGTCATCTTCTTATAATACTTTGGAAACAACCATCTTGCATGGTAAGGACTCTATTGAGCTGAAGGATGTCACGTCAGCTCTTCTACTTAATGAGAAGATGAGAAAGAAGCCTGAAAATCATGGTCAGGCTCTCATCTCAGAAAGTAGAGGCAGGAGTCACCAGAGAAGTTCAAGTAACTATGGCAGATCCGAAGGTCGTGGAAAGTCCAAGGTCCGATCTAAATCAAGAGTCAGAAATTGCTACAATTGCAATCAACCAGGTCACTTCAAAAGAGATTGTCCAATTCTAAAAAGGGACAAAGGTGAAAGTAGTGGCCAGAAGAATGACGACAACACGGCCGCCACAGTGCAAAACAATGATAATGTTGTTCTCTTCATAAATGATGAAGAGGAGTGCATGCACTTGGAAGGTCTAGAGTCAGAATGGGTGGTTGATACAACAACATCTTACCATGTTACACCTGGAAGGGATCTATTCTGCAGATATGTAGCAGGTGATTTTGGCAATGTGAAAATGGGTAACACAAGTTACTCAAAGATTGTGGGGATCGGAGATATTAGTATCAAGACTAATATGGAATGCACATTAGTTTTGAAAGACGTGCGCCATGTACCTGATTTGCGGTTGAACTTGATCTCGGGAATTGCTTTAGACCGAGATGGGTATGAGAACTATTTTGTAAATAAAAAATGGAGACTCACCAAGGGAGCATTGGTGATTGCAAAAGGAGTTGCTCGTGGCACGTTGTACAAGACAAATGCAGAAATATGCCGAGGTGAATTGAATGCGACTCGAGAAGAGATTTCTGCTGATTTGTGGCACAAAAGAATGGGTCATATGAGCGAGAAAGGATTGCAGATTCTTGCCAAGAAATCACTCATCTCTTTTGCCAAAGATACGACAACAAAACCATGTGACTACTGCTTATTTGGTAAGCAACATAGAGTCTCATTTCAGACATCGTCTGAAAGAAAGTTGAATATACTTGATTTGGTATATTCGGATGTTTGTGGTCCAATGGAGGTAGAATCGATGAGCGGTAACAAATATTTTGTTACTTTTATTGATGATGCTTCACGAAAATTATGGGTTTATATATTGAAAACCAAAGATCAGGTGTTTCAAGTATTTCAGAAATTTCATGCTCTGGTGGAAAGGGAGACGAGTCGAAAGCTAAAACGTCTCCGCACTGATAATGGAGGTGAGTACTCTTCAAGGGAATTTGAAGGGTACTGTTCAAGTCATGGGATCAGACATGAGAAAACAGTTCCTAGAACCCCACAACACAAAGGTGTAGCTGAGCGGATGAATCGCACCATTGTCGAGAAGGTGAGAAGCATGCTCAGAATGGCTAAACTGCCTAAGTCATTTTGGGGTGAAGCAGTTCAGACGACCTGTTACCTGATCAATCGCAGTCCATCAGTTCCATTGGAATTTGATATTCCAGAGAGAGTTTGGACCAATAAAGATTTGTCCTACTCACATCTAAAGGTGTTCGGTTGCAGAGCTTTTGCACATGTACTGAAGGAACAGAGAACAAAGTTGGATGATAAATCAGTTCCCTGCATATTCTTCGGATATGGAGATGAAGAGTTCGGGTATAGATTGTGGGATCTTGTAAAGAAGAAGGTCATCAGAAGCAGAGATGTTGTATTTCGAGAAAGTGAAGTCGGAACTGCTGATGATCTGTCAGAGAAGGCTAAGAAATGGAATGGTATAATCCCTAACGTTATTACCATTCCTTCTACTTCTAGCCATCCCAGAAGTACAGAAAGTACAACCGATGAGGTTGCCGAGCAGGGGGAGCAACCTGATGAGATTGTCGAGCAGGGGGAGCAACTTGGTGATTGTACCGAGCAAATAGAGTACCCTAATCAGGAAGAACAATCTCAACCTCTGAGGAGATCAGAAAGGCAAAAGGTAGAGTCATCCAAGTACCCTTCCTCAGAGTATGTCCTTATCAATGATGAGGGGGAGCCAGAAAGTCTTAAGGAGGTGCTGTCCCATTCAGAAAAGAACCAGTGGATGAAAGCCATGCAAGAAGAGATGGAATCTCTACGTAAAAATGGCACGTACAAGCTGGTTGAACTTCCAAAAGGTAAAAGATCGCTTAAGTGCAAGTGGGTCTTTAAACTCAAGAAAAATGGAAATGGTAAACTGGTCAGATACAAAGCTCGATTGGTGGTAAAAGGCTTCGTACAGAAGAAAGATATTGATTTTGATGAAATTTTTTCACCTGTTGTCAAAATGACTTCTATTCGAACCATTTTGAGCTCAACAGCTAGCCTAGATCTTGAGGTGGAGTAGTTGGATGTGAAAACTGCATTTCTTCACGGAGATTTGGAAGAAGAAATTTATATGGAGCAGCCAGAAGGATTTGAAGTAGCTGAAAAGAAACACATGGTGTGTAAACTGAATAAGAGTCTTTATGGGTTGAAGCAGGCACCGAGGCAGCGGTACAAAAAGTTTGACTCATTCATGCAAAGTCAAACTTACACAAAGACCTATTCTGATCCATGTGTATACTTCAAAAGATTTTTTGACAACAACTTTATTATTTTGTTGTTGTATGTGGATGACATGCTAATTGTAGGACAGGGCAAAAAGCTGATTGTCAAGTTGAAGGGAGATTTGTCCAAGTCATTTGATATGAAGGACTTGGGCCCTGCATAACAAATTCTAGGGATGAAGATTGTTCGAGAACGAGTAAACAGAAAGTTGTGGCTATCTTAGGATAAGTACATTGAACGTGTGCTCGAACGCTTCAACATGAAGAGTGCTAAAGTTGTTAACACACCTCTTGCGGGTCATCTAAAGTTAAGCAAGAAGATGTATCCTACAACAAAGGAGGAGAAAGGGATTATGGAAAAAATTTCTTATTCTTCAGCGGTCGGGAGTTTGATGTATGCAATGGTGTGTACCAGAACAGATATTGCTCATGCAGTTGGTGTTGTTAGTAGGTTCCTTGAAAATCCTGGAAAAGAACACTGGGAAGCAGTCAAGTGGATACTCAGGTACCTGAAAGGTACCTCTGGAGACTGTTTGTGTTTTGGAGGATCTGAACCAATCTTGAAGGGCTATACCGATGCTGATATGGCAGGTGACCTTGATAATCAAAAATCCACTACTGGATATTTGTTTGTCTTTTCAGGGGAAGCTATATCATGGTAGTCGAGGTTGCAGAAGTGTGTTGCACTAGCTACAACTGAAGCAGAGTATATTGCAGCTACTGAAGCTGGCAAGGAGATGGTATGGCTGAAACGGTTCCTTCAAGAGCTTGGCTTGCATCAGAAGGAGTATGTCGTCTATTGTGACAGTTAAAGTGCAATAGACTTGAGCAAGAACTCCATGTATCATGCAAGGACAAAACACATAGACGTGAGATATCACTGGATTCGGGAAAAGCTAGAGGACGGATCTATGCAGGTCAAGAAGATCCCTACAAGTGAGAATCCTTCGGATATGCTGACCAAGGTGGTGCCAAGAGACAAGTTCGAGTTATGCAAGGAACTTGTCGGCATGCACTCAAACTAGAAGCTCGATGCTATCTCCTTCCGGTTAATGGGTCTGGAGGGGGAGATTGATAGTGTCCATACCCATTTAATGGAAAAGAAAAATAAAAATGAATAACAAAATACAAGTAGCTTGTGGGCAACAACACTTGTTTTGGGGTAGGTGACAATTTGCCAACTTGTATAAGCTTGTTGTGGGTAGATTTGCAAATTGCCAAGTTGCACAACTTGAACCAAATCCAAGCAAGATTTGCCAATTGTCAAGTTGCACAACTTGCAACAAATCCAAACAAGATTTGCAAATTGTCAAGTTGTACAACTTGCAACCAATCCAAGTTGGATTTGCAAATTGTCAAGTTGCACAACTTGCAACAAATCCAAGCATTTTGATTGGATGATATGTTGGCCATCTTTCCTATAAATAGGAGGCATTATTTCCTCATTTGTAACACATCCAAAAAAACAACAACTAAGAAGTAGTTGTGGAGAGCATCTCATAGAGAGTGTGAGAAAATAGTGTGTGAGGAAAAATAGAGAGTGTGAGCGGTATTATAGTGGGGTAAAAAAATAATCAAAAGAGGGTTATTTCTCTTGAGTGTGTAGTGGTTCCTGGAGTATTTACTCGAACCTACAAAGTGTAAAATTCCTCATTAAAGTGGATTATTTTGCTCCTCTCGGGCCCGTGTTCTTTTCCCTTATTCAGAAGGATTTTCACGTTAAAATCTTTGTGTCCTTGTTATTCCTTTTGTTGATTATCGTATCACGGTGCTACGTTATTATTCTGCTGTTATTACCGCAAATATTATTTCTGTGGCGGAGTTTATCCCCAACAGAAAGAACAATGGAATATTGTTATAAAGAGTACCATCGAGAGTTTGCACTACTGAATGAAAATACACTAGCTAGAGTGGACGGCGCACCAGTATAAATGTGTATGTATGATTCTCATACTAATCAAATTAAAGATTTTCCTGTCGATATTAACTGTGAGTTGTGCTACTCGTCATTCTTCCATTACAAGACATCCTTCCACCGAATATAGTTGTCATTTGCTACATCAGAGTTTAGCCCCACTTTCATAACCATTTTTTTGTAGCTATGATCTTTCCCGGATATACATGTAATAACTCCTTCATAACAATTCCCCATGAACCCTTTCCTATCTCTTTTCTTTCAGGAATGCATGCTTCAATTTCTTCAACAGTGAACTTTCGAACCCTCTTCATATTCATGTAACCCAACCCACTGATAGATGCTAAAATATTAGATTATACACATTATTTAAAAGAGAAAAACTAAGGGAAAGGCTATATATATCATACTTATTTCTCTCTCAAGAAGAACGTCCACCTCTGTTTCGTTCTTTTTCTATATGAAATTACAATAACCATTTGTGAATTTGAGTGAAATACAATAATAATAACAATAACATATTTAGTGTATTTCTAGGGGTGGGTAGAGTGTGCACATACTATTTTCGGAAGACCCTCAACTCAATTAACATATACCAAGGCAATTTGAAAAAGACAATATAGGGATAAAACAAAGCATAACAAATAATTATAGAATTAACAGGTCATCCTCATGATACATTAAAGTCTAGACACAATAAGAAGAAGGGTTGTTAAAGGTGAAAAAGAAGATACAAGTAAAAATTTCATATATATAATGCTAGAATTAAAACCCGAGACCTAGGCCTATTAACAGTAGTTGCACACCTCAACAATACAATTAGTTTAAAAAACCATAAAAGTAAGGATAAATTCTAGCTAATAAGATGTTAGTTATTTGTTTGCAATGCATTATCTTGGATATTGTTACAAAAACTTTATTTACTAATATGAAGACTTGAGTTGTTTAATTCAAAATTCCAAAATATTTTTGATAAAAAATGGATAATTCCTCTTTCTTTCTTTTTATTTAAATTTTGTACCTTTTATTTTCTATAATCTTCACTATTGTTTTAAATGAAATCAAAATTAACAAATTTTCTATTACTTCCCCCGTCTCAATTTATGTGGCATATTTCGCTTTTTGAGATTCAAACAAGGTAAGTTTGACCATGAATTTGGACATGAAATCTTCAATTTTTTTTGAAATAAAATTTGTATATTTGAAAACTACGTAAAAAGTAATATAAGTCGCAATAATTGACTATTCAAAATATTTGAAACATATATGAAAAAATTACGGTCAAACATAGACATGTTTAAATCTTGGGAAGTGAAATATGCCACATAAATTGAGACGGAGAAAGTAAAAAAAATTTTACGGCCTCAAAATTTAGGAGGCCTAAAGCAAACACTTTACTAGTATCACCCTTAAGTCATCCCTGACTCAATTCTAGACAACAACATTTACCTACATTCGTTGGTGCTACTGTATTGAAAAGCAAATTTGTTTTGTACCAACAATTTTTGTTTTATACTTTTTTGGGTGGGTTTTTAATTATATTTTGTTGAGATGTTGTTTGATGTGATGGATAAGGTATAATAATTTTGGGATAAAATGAAGAATTATTTTATCCTGTGTTTGATTGGAGGTATTAGCTAGTTAGTTCCGACATTATTTATCCCACCATTTATACCTTTGTGATAGGATAAGTTATCCCATATACATAGTGGGATAACTTATCCGGAAATAACTAATCTCAGGATAATTAATCCCAAATAACTTGTTCCCGACCAAACAAGTATTAGTTTTACAAAATTATTAAGATCTTAGTATATTAAATTCAACCAAATGTTTTAACTATTAATCTCTCTCTTTCAATTTGTTTGTCTACTTGTGACTTGATACGAAGTTTAAGAAAATATAAAAGTCTTTTGAATCTTATTGTTTAAAAAAAAAGATAATTTTTTGTTTAAAATAAAAGATAGTTTAAAATACGGGGTTCAATTTGTTTACACCCATTGACCATTATCAATAGTTTTTTGTTTATTTTTGAAAAAATATTACTATTAAAAATTATAATTAATAATAAGAAAAGATAAATAGAGACCTAATATTGGAAGGTAAATGAATCCTGATGGAAAATTAATAAATGCCCTTATTAGGGCTTCCTACTTGCACTCTTCATTAACAGAATCAAGCCAAGAACACGACTGCTGGAATATGCTGCCCACTTTTCAACTCACGTAAGTAATGTTTTGTTGGCATAATTACTAAGTGATGTGTTAAAATGAATGAGATTCGTTCATCCTTAATCATAATTTAGATGTCTAGGATTCGAGAAATTCCTAGTAGGAACAGTAATCCCTTGTCTCCAATAATGGCATAGAATATGCCATGAAGAATCTGCCCAAGCTATTTCTGACTACTCCTGTGTCCTAGCCTTGGTGGACAGAATTTCCTAGGCATGTAATTATAAAAAATAAATAAATAAATAATTTGTCCTCGGACAAAAGAAAAGATTTATTATTTCGTAATTAAGATGATCTTTAAGTTTTTGTCTTTGTAAGGTTAATATGATCAATTTCATTGTGTATATATAACGTTTTTAGTTGATTAATAATTCGAGGTACTGATATTAATTTTACATATAAGTACTAATGTATTTACTTGATTATGTTTTCATGAGCGTCCAAGTAATTTTTGTATTTTGGTTGAAGGCTTGTGCTAAGGATTCTTTTTGGCTACTTGCTTACCATTTGATGGATTTATTTCTAGGTAAACTAGTTAATTCAACATTAAATTAAATGCAGGGGATAGACAAGACAAGGATAGTTTTGAAGCCATGAATGTATGCAGCATGGTTGTTCTTCCAGGAGACATTGTAATGGCTATTCTCTTAGCATTACCGGTTAAGTCACTTTTGCGTTTTAAAAGCGTATGTTGGCAGTGGCATGACTTAATCCTCTCCCATCACTTCATCAACATGCATCACGATCGAGCCAAGCGCAACAGCTTAATATGTTTCTACAAAATCGTCGACCACGAAAGATCAAATAACAGCATCTCAGTGTCTGCAGATGGAATCGTTACAGATTTGTTATTACCACCTCCTACTCTTGCTAAAAAATTCAACATTTTTGTGGCAGCCTCTTGTAGAGGCATGGTATGCTTTTCATGTGGATATTGCCCTGACTCAGTTGTGGTGTGGAACATTGCTACAAGGGAGTACAGGATTTTCCATGGCATAATTACAAGAGCAAACATAAATCATGTTGCGCGCTCTTGTATGCTCGATCTAGCTACAGGTTTCACCTTCCTTCCCATCAGCAATGAATACAAGTTGGTTAGGGTCATTATCTACTTTAACAATACCGTGTTTATTAAAATCACCAGGTGGAATAATGATAGTATCATCCTCCCTGCAGAGGAAATGGAGATGGATTTCCCATATAAGATCACCCAATTTGGGCGTTGTTTGAATGCAAATGACGCTATTCATTGGTTAGGGCAAAAACTCGAAGGAGGACCGAGTATTGTAATTGCCTTTGATATGATTGAGGGCAAGTTTCGCGAGATATGTACGCCATATAATCAGGAGAGAACAATGGATATTGTTATAAACAGTACCACCGGAAGCTTGCACTACTAAATGAAAATACACTAGCTATTTTTGGTGCATCATATACTTCCACAGCTCATCTGTCATATCAAGTTTGGACTTTGAATGACTATGGAGGTGCTTCAGAATCTTGGGTTATATTATACACATTCGAAACATGGTACAACATGCAGCCGATGGGTTTTTGGTTTAATGGTGAAGTGGTCTTCGCTAGAATGGACGGCGCACCAGTACGAATGTGTATGTACGATTCTCACACCAATCAAATTAAAGATTTTTTGATCGATATTACCTGTGATTTGTACTACTCTTCATTCTTCCATTACAAGGACAGCCTTGTTCCACTTCCCCACACCATCAACACCACAGACAACGTCTGCTCTAATGAATTTTGCCCTTTTGTAACATCAATCTACACTACTTAAGGATCCATTATTAATTAGCAATTTAGTTTCTTTGTCCTAATGCATGTTATTTATATTTACATTACATATTTTCCTTTACTATGTACAAAATAATTACTGCTCATTTATATTACCCGTCCCGCGTAATTGACTGGCCATATGTATGTATGTTCCTGTTTATTGTCATTACAAATATTAAAGTATTGAAATTGTTACAGGACAAACTAATAAAAAAAAAAAGAATTCAACTCAATTTCTGAATATAAAGTGATTAATTGATTTAAGATTTTATAGTTTTGCAAATGGTAGCTGACTTGCCGATACCATTTCGAATATGTTACTATCTAGATTTGGCAATTTCACTTCATATTTTTTAAAAAATCAATCTGCTTAATTCATATTTTAATGAATTTGATCATTTATATTCAGTTGAGTAAACATGGGCTTCAATCCATTTTTAACCCATAGAAACATGGACAAATGTAAGTAAAATGGGGATATTCATATACAAACTCGTTGAACTCACTTTAATAGATAGAAGAAAATCTTCTCCTCAAAAGTTGAGGAGAATCTCCAACCCACCCTACATGCCTACCTCAACCTACCGCCACTCCCGTACCCCACCCCTACCTTCTCTACCTCACCCCACCCTGATAGGAGCGGAGATCAGTAGTCGGGTTCAAACTCTAGGTCGGAGTCAGAATCAGGAGTAGCGGGATCTTATTAATTTCTTTTCTCAAGAAAAGAAATTATTGTATATCATTCTAATCGTCCACTTAATTATTTTAAGAATTTTTAAGACAGTTAAAAAAAATAATTGCAAGACATAAAGGACAAAGTACTAACTGTGAATTTGTAAGTTCAAAACAATCAGAAGAAATATTTTTGAGCCTCTCATCAGTCATTCAGCAATAAACAACCTTTAAAATTGGGAATTAAGGCAATGTTGTAATGCTCGGAAACGATTGATTGGGTCTAAAGTATAAGGCCAAACATCTTTAAAAAAATAAAAAGTTAATGTGAATTCAAAGATCAATTCCTTAATTTTCTTGAATTAAAATGTACAACATATTTGAAATTTATACTATGATAAAATTTTATATTTAAAAACATAGAAAGAATAATCCATGTTGCTCGGACTCTTCAAAAATTTTAATGAGTGCGTGTGGATTTCTTCAAAAATAGTGTATTTTTGGAGAATCCAACGTGGGTGTGGCATCAAATGTGAAGAATCCGCGCAACTTAGAGAATAAAAAAAAATAGTGAAACTTTCCAACACAAATTTTGAAGTAATTTGACTCCAAAATAGATACCGAACATTTAAGGAATAACAGAAAACTAAGGAAATTATTATCTCACTCTTGTAAGTGTCTTTTAGATGAGACTTGTATGCCGCAAGCCTACAACACATAGCACAGAGATGCTATCATCAGCCATTTCTTCCCTAAAATTTCCACCAAGAACCCAAGTTTCCTCACCAAACCCTCCAATTTTCCCTCAAAAATACAACCTTTTTCCTTTCTCTACTGAGAATATGGCATTTAACTTGAGGGTTAATTCACCAATTGCAGTTGGCAGTAAAAGTAGTGATTCAGTAAACAGTGGGTTTTGTACACTGATGGAGTACATAGGTAAAGGAGGAGTTGATGTGGGTGATGACTTGGTTTTGTTGTTTGGTCACTTAGAATATGCTTCCAAGAAAATTGCTGCTCTGGTTGCTTCCCCTTTCAATTCCAGTCTAAGCAAGAATGTTGGCATTGGAAATACTGGGAGCTCTTCTGATAGAGATAAGCCTAAGCCTCTTGATATTGTCTCGGTCTGTCTATCGGGACCTTTCTTCATTTTGATTATTCGATTTTCTGTACCTTTATGTTTTCATAATCTATGGGGAATTTTTTTATTACTCCTTTCGTCTCAATTCGTTTGGTCTATTCTGACTTGACACGGAAAGAAAGACATTTTTGAATGTTATGGTTCTAAATTTAAGATATGTCAAATCTGTGTGCTAAAATGAATTTTAATCTTGTGCTCTTGAATATGCCACGTGGAAAGTTTTAATAAAAGAGTTGCTAAAAAGGAAAGAGATATTCTTTTTGAAACAGACTAAAAAGGGAAAGTAGGAGTAGGACTACCAAATTGAAACAGAGGAGCACTAGTTTTAGAGATGTGAGCTTGCCTTATTTATTATTAGAATGAAACGGACCTGATCAGTAGAGTGGAATGGATAGAGAATTTCATATAGTTTGACTCGACTAGTTTGGGATCGAGGAATTATTGATTGATCGTTGATATTATTTCACTTATTGGAAATAAGTTGTATTATTTCAGATTTTTTTTTTCTCATTATTCTTTTGTTTGGGTTTTTTCTGTTTGTGGGATCTTCTTTTAATGAATCAGGAAGTAGATATTGTAATGCAATAAGAGTTGTAGGCTCTCTTTGTTTAGCTGTCCATGCCGCATATTTTTCCTGCCTAATTCTCAATCCATAATTTCATTTGAGAGCTCTGAACCTTGTGTCTTCATTAGTCTTTATGCAACCAAGAATAGCCTCATGTCCTAAAGCCTTTTTTTGGTAAGTTTGTTCAGAACGAGATTATATTGGCGTCTCTTAGAAATTCGGGAAAAGTTGCTGTAATGGCCTCAGAAGAAGATGAGGGTCCTGTGTGGATAACTGATGATGGCCCGTTTGTGGTTGTCATGGATCCTTTAGATGGTTCCCGAAATATAGATGCATCAATACCCACAGGGACGATATTTGGGATTTATAGACGTCTAGTGGAAATTGATCATCTGCCAGTGGAGGAAAAGGCTTTGCTAAACTGCATTCAGAGCGGAGCAAAGCTTGTCGCTGCAGCTTATGTTCTCTATTCGTCAGCTACGATACTCTGTGCCAGTTTTGGTTCTGGAACACATGCATTCACCTTGGATCATACAACCGGAGATTTCCTCATGACACATCCTAACATCAGCATTCCTCCTCGAGGTATTGCTATTTTATAGTGTCCTCCTTCCATTTCAATTCCTTATTACATTTTCTGAAGGATAATTATGTCGTTAACATTTTGTTGCAGGGCAAATTTATTCAGTTAATGATGCTCGGTATTTTGACTGGCCTGAAGGTTTAAGGCAGTATATTGACTCCATAAGACAAGGGAAGGGAAAACATCCTAAGAAGTACTCAGCCCGATATATATGCTCTCTAGTGGCAGATTTTCATCGGACTCTTTTATATGGCGGGGTGGCAATGAATCCAAGGGACCACCTTCGTCTTGTTTATGAAGCAAATCCACTGAGTTTCTTAATGGAAAAGGCTGGAGGTAGAGGTTCAGATGGTAAAAACAGAATTTTATCTATTCAGCCTGTCAAGCTACACCAAAGACTTCCTCTATTTTTGGGTAGTCCGGAGGATATAGAAGAATTACAGAGTTATGGGGATGTTCAGCAGAAAGTAAACCCTGGTTACGATGTTTAATGACTTGGTCCTTTTTTATGCATTTCAGACTTATCCTTAGATTTTTCAGCTCATCTCTCCTTTACATGTAAATATTTGCATGAGGCAGTTCTTAGCTAGCAAATATGTGTTCACTAGAATAAACATGCGGTTTCTTCGCCTAGTCTTGAAGATTGTCACGTGATGAACTTCATGTATCTTTAGAAACTTCAAAAGAAATGCACTGTAAATTTTGTTTGAATTAGTCATGGGCTTCATTTGGATAACAGTGGACTTTGAGTTTAGTGTCACGACGGACAATTATTCGTCAGTTAAATATTAGTGCATTCTCCATTGCTAAGATTAAGAACTTCTATCTTGTTAATCCTTTTAGCTTCTTGGTTTCTTTCGCTTTTCTACATCTCAATGGGAAAGCGTTGATTATGATACATGACTCTGGTTGACCAGCTTCTCTCAATGTGTTTCTGAAACAACTCATGATATAAGTGGACTCAATGTTGGTAGTGATTGTTTTCCTGTGATAGCTAGCATTGCTCTTTATCTTTTCTTGTACTCTCCCAAGAAGCTTGTTATCAATCATCTTGAGGCAGTCCGATCAGAGTTTTCTTTATCTCCTTTGTTCTCCTACCATAGTATTTGTCATTTTGCATGTTTCTCTTGATACTAGCTTCTATAAAACTTCCTTTAACAACATGGTATTGTTGTGAATTCTGGTCCTTCAGTTATTCGGAATGTATAAGCTTGGTTGTACTCCCTAGCCTCTGCTATATTACTTATAATGCTTATACATTAGTTCTATTGAACTCATTACATCATCAGAATGTTGCACACTGTGCTAGTAAAAATTGTGTCTCCTACATTGTAGTGGGAATTAAGGGTGTGATAAATCTTGGTCATTCTCTATGGTGTCATGGCCAATGCTATGCAAAATGGCTACCTTCTCATCAGTGAAGCAACCATCTACACTTTCAAAAACAAGTTAACCTATTGTTTTTCAGACAATAAGTTAGCATTCCATCCTTGGCCAGTACATTCAATGGTGGAACTTTTGACATCCGTAGGCTGGAGAACAAGAATATCTGGTTGGTGAGGGGGTTTGAGACTAATACAGTACTCAAAGTGAAACACCTTCAGTATATACTATATAGATCCTATATACTTCAGTATTTGGCTTTTAAGAGTGAAACATCTTTTTCTTTGACCGTAGTTTGCTCATATGTTTTTTAAATATTTTAAGTTGTTAATTATTGTGACTTACTATTCTTTCTATGTAGTTTTTAAATATATAAATTTTATTTTAAAAAATTTAAAATTCTCTTCAAATTCGCAATCAAAATTAAGAAGTTTTACTCCCAAAATTCAAATTATGTAGTGCGACCTAGGAGTTTCCATCTCGCTCTTTCCGGATTTCGTACAATAATGAATGAAATTATTAATAAGTTGAAATACATCCGTTTAGATCATCTTTTTTTCTTATAATCATGATGTTAGAAGCTGCATTCCTTATCTATATCAACCAATAGTAAGATAATGAAAAAAACTCACCTAATACTTTTAGCACTGCTAAAATTTGGGAACGAAAGTTTATAATTTTCAACTCAGTTCATTGACCACCGCTAGGCAACACAGTTGGGATATTCCCTAATGCAAAAGCAGAACTTATCCATAAGAATTTAAGTCGGCAAATACCTTATAGTGGAATAGTCAGTCCCCTTTGATAAAAATGTCAGCATAGTAGTGGGACATGGTAGATTGGTAGTTGGATTAATCATAGAAAATCAATCAGTATCCGTTCTTATAAATATCAATCAATCAATCACACCTTCCTACTACTGTATATAAGAAAAATTGGAAAGGACAAAGATGGTAATAAAAACAGTAGATCTTTTGAAGAATGAAATTCCCATAGAGGAGGAATCAGTAGTCATCACTGAAGATGTTAAGGCTGGCCTTGTTCTTGTGGACATCATCAATGGATTTTGCACTGTTGGTGCTGGAAATCTGGTACATAAATTAAACTTGTTCTCTGTTTTAGCTAGCTAGCTACTTAATTACAATTAATCATTTTTCTTGTAAAGTATAGGCACCAAGAGAACCAAACAGGCAGATCACTGAAATGATAGATGAATCAGCAAGGCTTGCTAGAGTGTTCTGTGACAAGAATTTGCCAGTTCTTGCCTTTCTTGATTCACACCACCCTGATAAACTTGAACACCCTTATCCTTCTCACTGCATCACTGGCACTGATGAATCCAACTTGGTTCCTGGTATTTTCTAATTACTTTCTTGGAATTAGACTTTTTTTTCCGTGTACCTGTGATTTTGTTAAAATTTTTTGATGGTTTTGAACTTCCCAACTTATGTAGCGTTGAGTAGAGTTGCAATTATTAGGTTACAACTTCAATTTCCTATAGGCAATAATCTAAGGACTAGCAGAGTGCATCCTGTCCAATATGTTATAAGTTTCTTCAAACTGACCTAGCAAAATAAGAAATAGAAAAAATCTTGCCGAAAAGTACTCTTTGTAGTAACTTTAATAATAAAGAATATACATACTTATATTAACAAAATAACGGACAAAACCTTGTGAAATTGACTCTTTGGGGATGTCGAGTGATTGAATCCTTTCATAAAAAAGGGGTATCAGTTTTCTTGTGTACCATCTTACCTAACATTTCAGGAACAATGTATATTCATGTGTGCAATTGGTACTACTTTTATACTGATTTTTCTTCTTAAAAAAATTGAACAATTTCTTGATTTTTGTGTGTTATCCTTGCACGGGGCGTGCTAATCTTCTCCCGTGATAATCTACTCTGTATTATTCCAACTTTTGACTTTACAGCACTAAGATGGGTGGAGAAGGAACCAAATGTAACAATCAGGCGCAAAGATTGCTATGATGGCTATATTGGTTCCTTTCAGGAGGATGGCTCTAATGTATTCGTTGATTGGGTGAAGAACAACAAAATTCATCTTGTATGTGCTCTCTCTTGTTTCTCTTAAACTTCCTAATATGTTCCTACTGGATAGTCATTTCAGGTCCACATAACATATTCGTGATGTTCATATGGTTGAAGTATATTGACTGACTGCTCGTTTATTTGAATTAAGTTGTTGGTGGTAGGGGTGTGCACAGACATTTGTGTGCTGGACTTCGTTTGCTCTACATTATCAGCCAAGAACCGCGGTTTCCTCAACCCTTTAGAGGAAGTAGTAGTTTACTCTCAGGGATGTGCCACCTTTGATTTTCCTGCCTCCATGGCAAGAAACACCAAAGATATTTCAACACATCCTCAGGTAATTTATAACAAATCAAAATTTTGTTCTCATCTTGATTAACTTACTCAAGTGTTTCGATTAATCAATTTAATGTCTTGGGACATGCAGGAGCTAATGCATCATGTGGGACTTTATATGGCCAAGGGAAGGGGCGCCAGAATAGCTAGAGAAGTCTCCTTCAACAACTAGACCAAACCACGATATATTGCAATCCTCTCTTTGGCAAGGACTGCATTTTATGCAGCAGATGCTGATGGTTTATGTACTCCCCTAGTTTCTGGTTACAATAATGCTACAGTAGCAGAGTGCGTATATATACATATAAAACAATGAGTTTGGGTATGCTATTTCCACTAGATCAACACAAGAATACCAAAGTTTAACCTGGTGCCTTGTATAATCAATAGATGTATTCTATGTATGCAGTGACCATTCATTGCCGCCTTGCCAGAATCTTTTTATTTTGATAGATTTCGTATTGGACACACATTGAACAGAAAATTGTGTCTGTTTAAAGTATCTCAGATTAGTGCAAAGCATCAACTGGTGATAGCTAGTGACTTGTTGGTAAGCAAAATGGGTCATTTTCTGCCTATGTTTGTCAATGAACCATAAATATCCACATCTTCGTGATACACACTACAGAAGTATCCAGTTGATTGCAAGAACATTCTTTCAGCTGAAAAAAATCCTATCCGAAGTGCATGAAATCTCAGAAGGTGCAGTTCAGTAGATAATTGAAGAGCCGAACATGAAATAAGGACACAAGACACTTGCCAATACACCATTCTATCTTCAGATTCTATTAGAGAATAAATTCTAATTTTTTTAAGGTGCTATCAGATAAAAGTACAACAATGTTAACTAAAGGGGGAAAAAGAACAATACAAAACGAGCTGAAAAAGAATAACATAAAGAGCATATGTACAAAGGCTCAGTTCCCTTAGAAATTGTTAGTTGGCTTGACCATTTGGTATACTAGAGAAATTTGGGGCTATCAACTCAAAAATGACTCTTAGTTCCGTACTGGACACTAAAACAGTCAGTTGCCTGGGACTTCATATTCAAACGAAATCTTGAGTCTTCTCTTCAGCTCAAACTGACAAGGTTTCGTGGTAATACATATCATGTTGACTGCAAAGGAACAGAGAAGCACGTATCTTATGAGATTAGAGATCAAAGTGAGACAAGATTATAATCATACAAGTAACATCCTAGTAATTCATCAGTGCCTTCTCACAGTCCCAACAATGGGTGATGGTCCAGATTTTCCAAAATATGCCAGAACCTAATGCTGGAAAAGTATGGCCTACGAGTGTTCAGCCCATTATTTTAACAGATGCGAACATACCAGTTCACTGAACCTTGCTACCTCCAAGCAAAAAGATTTTTCAATAGAGGTACAAAGGTCTAAACTAACTAGAAGGCTTGAACTGCAAATTGATTCATCAGCAATTTAGTACAATAGCCACGATAAATGCACCCCTTGAACTATAGAAAGTTGCTCCATGTACTACTACTTGCTTTTTCCAATTTGAATTGGTTTACCTTCACACAGGTTTAAGAGGAGAAGAGTTGAAAATGTGAACTGTTACAATTTTGTTTCATGGGAATGTGAGATCATATGTTAACCTTTTGGACTTTTAAGAATATAATAAGGAAAAAGTTACTGAAATCATTGTTATGTACAATTTTTTTTGGCATGAACTTAGTAATAAATATTAAACAGTAATAAATATTAAACTTTATCTGAATTACTTCTAAGGAGAAGATGGGGCAGCAAAATAGACAATATGAAGTATTATGATTTCATAGGGAAATCTGCGGTGCATGACAATCTCTCTCATTTCTTTAAGATTCATGATACTTAATTTGGTTGCTCGTTGAAATTTGACGTTTAAAAGCCACTTACAATTTTATCTCTCACAGTAAGCATTGAATGTTGAACCTGACACAATACAATAGTAACTTGTCACACCAGCAAATGAAGGTTCAGATCTCAAAATACAGTTAAAAACCCACAGTATTCCATGGTATCATCAATTGTTTTACACTTCACAAGATCCATCACCAGACACATACTCCTCGATGCATGTCGCTTCCCAAACATATTGAAGAGCTATGTTGGAGAAGGCACCGGTGTCCTACGTGGTGTTTGATTGGGTATCATATTTTTTAAATCGTTTATATTTAGAACATGGATAAGCATAAGATGTATCTATACAATACTTGAATGTTGGGAATGTCAAGTAAATGATATTTGACCATCTAACATGTTTTTTCATGACCAAAATGTGAACAATCTACCAAATATTAGGGAACAAAAATGGGGCCGTTTTTCTTGAGTATCTGTTGAAGTAATCCAAGATCTCCTCATTCTGTGAACTGCAACTAATATTTCTTGCATGTCTGTAGCATCCAAATTTCTTCGAACAAAGAGATTCATGTGTATGTATGTGTGTTAAATTAGAGCCAATTTGCGAAGTACAAGTGCGAAAGAGCATACCTACAAAGAACTGAACCAGAACAAACAGCCACAAACTGTATGTACAGAGATGTTCACTCCTGCAGCCTAAGCCGATGGAAGAACACTAAGAAATGATATTCAGGATCCCAGTAGACAAAACCCACAACAGGCCCTCCTTTAATGTACTGCATAATTCAACAGGAAATAAATAAGTTGAGAAAAATGAAATTTCGAGAATAAAGAGACAACAAAACAAAAGACAGTTAAATAGAGATCTCTAAACCTTCCCATCTAGGATAACTAGTTCACCATCAACCCATCTGGGGTTTCGAAAACCAGGCTCTGCCAGCCTTCCTTGTCCCTTGTATCGAGCAATCTGTGTTGGCAATAGAGATAACGCGGGCCTAAAATGTGAGAGATAGACCACACATCATAAAATCCAGAGCTATGGAACTTATGCACCAAAAAGAAAGATGGGCAAAACAAATAATGGCAAGAAATATTAGGCGTTCTAAAATCACTAGAATCACTTACCACACCAAATTCTTCTGGAATAATCCCTTTATGTGGAAGTTGATGTTTTTTTCCAATTCTTGCACGGAATGCTATCTACAAATTAGAAAGGAAGGCATTAGTGGTCGCACACCACTCCATCACTCCCCTTATCTATTTTGAAAAGCAAGGAAGAAAAATTCTACAACATACTAAAATGCAAAAATGCAGGATATGATACACTGTAGATTTTCAATCTTCATTGCTCAAAACACCTATTTGACTTGGGCATAGAAATCAGGTACGCTTTTATTTCCAGCTTATTCATTCTTTTCCTAGTCAGATACAGAGACCTCTACATTCCCACCAGAATGGATGATCTCAGACATCCTAATTTTCTTTAAAAGAAAAAAGTGCGGGGCTACCTCTAACAGATCTGTAGGTTAGACTATATGCACAACTTTTGGATTCAAAGTGAAGTTACCTGACCAGCTGGCACATAAGAATCTCCAGTTAATTTTACAGCTTCAACATACTCGTAAAACTCTAAGCGTGAAGACTCCTTAGGGCTACCGTCGTCTTTCCACTGACCAAATCTTCGCCTAAGGTGGATAACTTCCGAAGTGTATAGACCATGAGCACCAATATACAATCCTGATAAAAATTGTAAATGATTGACCGACTTAAGAATAAGAGTGGGTAGAATAACAATGCTGCTGCACTAGTTGAACAAGCATATGTTTACTAGAAAAAGGAGAATCAGCAATCTAGACAGCAAGAGAACAGAAGGAGAGCGACGTATAGAAGATTGATCACCATTTAGTGGGTCCAGAGGTGCTGGAATCTCAATGCGGTTAAAGGTGGTTGACTTTGACAACGGCTGACGATTTCGTGCCTGAGTAAGAGTGAGGCTGATCAACTCTCCCATATCTTTAAGGACCTGCATGTTTTAGTAAAACTATTAAAGAGAAGAATAAAAACTAAGCAATTTGAATGACAAGATAAAAGCGTTCTGACATTCATAGGTATTTTCCCCTTGCCGATGAACTTTGCAAGATCAACCATCACATGATCCAAGCTACGTTGACTTTGAGGCCCAGACTTTTTATTTGGGGGAGATTGTCCGCTGCCAGAGGAATTGCTTTTGTTCTCATCTTCCTCTATACTAAAAGTAAAGGACAGGTGACCCTTTTTCTCTAGCCTCGCCGGTACTCGAAGCAGGTCTTTATGCTGTGCACCACTCGAGGTATTTTGCATAAGACCACCAACAACCACCCTAACCGCAATTTGGCTCTGCTCTTCACCATCACTAACCCCATTGTCTGTATCCAATTCGATCACATTCTGCTCTCCATCTCTTTCCACCTTAATTTCACCTTCATCATCCACACTGTCCAAATCATAGTCCTTTTCTTCATCTTCATCTTCATCTTCCTCATCCATTATTTGCTCAATGACTTTTGATATTAGATCTCTATCTACCTTCCCTGGAGCTGTCACTTTTAAAACCTTGACCCGTACCCCTGGAATCATGTCTTTCAATGCATTCTGAAAGCCAAAATCATCATCTCTATCTTCACCATCTTCCTCAGCATCTGAGATTTTATCAAACATATCACTTTTGTTTTCAGTGGGACCAAGAGTGTCCAAGTTACTGGAAGCACCAGGTAGCCTTGAAGGAATAGGTAAATCTTGCTGAACTGGCTTTCTCTTCAAGTAAACAGCCTGAAATCATGTGGATCACAATTTTTTTAAATTATTATTGGAAGGATAAGACTAGTGTAGAAAGTGGACTAAAATCATCTTTAACTAAATTCATATCTTCATATTTTGGCATGCTTACAAAAAGAGGATAGATGAGGAGATTCTGCTTCAGAAAAAAGGAGGTGCAATTTTTTTCAGTTCTTTTTATCAAGTGCATCATCTTCAACATAAAATAATATTACAGAATTGTCATTCCATCCATGACATTTGCAAAGGCCAGCCTACATATAGAGAATAGTCTACATCCTGAGATATCTTCTCTTCCCAGGGAAACAACAACACCATCACATCTGAGCAATGATACTCTATGGTGACATTCATGTCTATTACTAACCTTGCATCAAGTTTCATCCATAGATTGCAACATGCTGTTAATAAAAAAAGAAGCATGAACTACACCTCAATATCCTGTTAAAATAGTTGAGGCGAGCTATATGAATCCTCAATGTCCATTTTGCCGTATTTGGGTTTCACCCAAGCATTCACCATTGCTAATATTTCATCACAATTGACTATTTAATTCTAATCCATGGATGATAATGTCACATCTTGAGAGACCAATAGGTCATGAACTGAGACACTCGGTATCTTTCTAGCTACAGCATCTGTGGAAGATGTCAACAAGTCAAAGGAAAGTATGGGAGCTAGAAAGATACCTGTTGCCTGTATTCGCCTTTATTATCCACTGTAAGAAATATTTCAAAGAGAGGGGCACCTTCCACGGTCGAAGCAAGCTGGCTGTCAGTAGAGTACATGAACCCAGTAAACAAAATACCCCAAAGACACAGTTAAGGTTCTTGTTCACTTTACTTAATTAAGGAAAAATCAATCATAACAGCATAACGTCCCACGGTATCTATTGCTACTAACTAGGACATAAGGCACAATACAAAAGGCAACAACACCTTGCAAGATTCAGTTCGGAAATGCTCAACACTAAGACTCAGAACTTATCTAACTTCAACGTCGAAATAGCACTAATTAGTATATAAACTGCAGAGTTTATACACACATCCCAGAAGAAAGGGGAGAAAACAGAACTTAATCATCTTTTAGTACATTGTACATTTGGTGCATGTTGCAGTTTCCAGATTACAGTGATTTCCAATGGAATCAATTCAGCCAATTCTTAGCTTATGGCAAGGCATAAGGATAAACAGAAGTTTCAATGGAAGGGCGGAGAACTGTATCGTGTCGTGATTTTTGGTCAATTTGGGAAGAGAAATGATAGGTGTTTGAGGATGAATAAGAAGCTGTCCATAGAGTGAAAATAGTTGCCTTAAGAGCCTCTTCCTTCAAATGGTGTAAGAAAGAGTTGACAAAAGGAGCTGAGATTTTCAGTTTCTAGACTTCCTTTCA
Source organism: Capsicum rhomboideum (assembly GCA_031232105.1). Classification (NCBI taxonomy): domain Eukaryota; kingdom Viridiplantae; phylum Streptophyta; class Magnoliopsida; order Solanales; family Solanaceae; genus Capsicum; species Capsicum rhomboideum. The sequence goes on along the minus strand of CP124719.1, from coordinate 139,680,580 downwards.
TCTATGGTCTAACTGAGGTAAGATCCTACTTTCCTTCAAATTTTTTTTGTTTCACTTATTTTATTTTTTCTTTTGTACCTCCAAAATCATCTTTACCCTGTTTATTTTATATAAAACTTCTCACTAAGCCCCCACCCCCCAAAAAAAGGGGGAACTACGAGAATGTCCACAGGCATTGCCCATTTTCTATAATCATCCTGTGTTAATCCCACGGAGAAAAAAACAGAGAGATGAGGCAGATAATAGGCAAAGACCGCTTTCTTCTATATTTTAAGAAAGAGAGTTGTACAAGTTCAATCTGCTAACAGCAAACTCAAATAAAACCCAGCAGAAACCTAGAAGCGTACCGTGGACTGTAACCTCTCGCGACATATCTTCCATGCTCAGCACTAATCCGTATAATGCGGCCATATGGATCACTAACATCTTCTGAAGTTCCAGCCCACCATCCAACCTACATAAACATGATAAAACATGTTACAAACTAGAAATACCAATGTGCCACAACACATGAAACTATTACATGCTCTCAAGAAACTTTGCTGGAAACCCCAACATCCATGGTGGATATAGCCCAAGGAATGTTGGACTAGCAAATAGTTGAAAGACTTTGAAGAGAAAGACTGCTAGTCGAAAAGATCAAAGTATATGATGTCCTCGTCTTATCCAGTTGGAATGGAAGTTTATATGAATGTATAGTCCAAATGCGTAGAGCACATGAAACATTGAAGAAACAGACCAAAAACAATTTTTTTGTAGCAAACAAAACAGCTACATATTGACATACCCACGAGAAAATGTTGAGAGCAAACAATTGTAAGTACAAGACACCACAAACTCAGTCTCCTGCTACTAAACTCACCAATCCTGTACCAGCACAATCACGCATAAATACTGCATCCCTGTAGCGCTCTTCTTCTACAGCTTTCTGCATTAGACTCCAGAATGTGAGCATCAATGACCAGTGAATTAAAATGTTGTAAGATGAACAAGAAGATCATGGAGGCACAGAAGGACCTTCCAATAAAAACTGATACTCAAACCCGAGACTAACATTTGTGCACTGAACAATGAGTGGCTCAACTTTCAATCATTAATTCTAAATTCTCATCATTAGTAAAAATTAAGCAATCTTATTTCCTTTCTTATGTTCAAATGAAATTCAACTCTGAGGATTCCTAAATTTCAATGTCTATCGTTAGCTGTACCTCGAGTGCTAAGCTTCATTACAATTTACAAGTATGTGATGTCCAAAGGTCTTTATAAAGAAAGTTACTACTATTTTTCGATGAAGTAATAAATTTCATTGCAAGAAAAGAAAGCCACATAGTGTTGAGTTTGAAAACAAGAGACCACAGTTCATACCACCATTTAATGAGAGGCTTGACACAAGGGATGATCTTCCGATTAAGTAGCCAAAGCATCTAACATCCAGTCATGTATTCAACTCAATTTTAAGGTATAAATCAAGTTAACTAATAACCTCTGACTAAACAATTGAAAAGGCAAAGGAACCTATAAGCATGCATATATATTTCGACAAGGCAAAGGAAGATTATAGCACTGATTGTTCCAAAATAGCAGCACAAATCTTACATTTACATTGGACATCACTCTTCCAACAACGTCCTTAGTAGCTGCAGCCGCAATGGCCACCTTGAGTCTAGCAGCATCTTCATAATCTTCTCTACTAATAGCATGAGCCAACTGTGACTGGTGAAATAACAGCTCCATTAAAATAGTAAAAATATAAGAATACCATGATTGAGCATAAATGTTTATGTTTATGATCTAATATAGGCCTCTTGAAGCATGTCCAAAAAAGTTAAGAACAAGATGATATAGCAGGATATTACAAGCTAACCATAACCTAACCAAAAATGCACAGTGAATTACCAAGAACCCTATTTGAGATGGTATTCGCCTTAGGGACCATTTAGCCCTTTCAACTATTCCCCAGGGGCAATCAATCTATACCTCAATCAGTTGGTTTCGGGTTTATGAATCCTCTATATCCATTCCGCTCTACTTGGACTCATACGTCATTCCACTACTAAATAATTTTGTTTTCAAGCAAAAAAAAAAAAAAGAAGATTAAGTAAGAAGTTTCATTAAGAGGAAATATAAGTGTCTCATTGAACTCCTGGCAGACAGGGGACCTGATATAGTTATGCAATAACAACTAAGCCTTAATCCCAATGAACTGTCATTTATGTCTATTCATTGGCTGGATTTTGAACCTGAGACCTCATGGTTCTCTCCCACTTCATTGACCATTAGGCCACACCCTTGTGTCTACATATATCATTTACTTTCATAGTATCCTACCTGAGGCTACATTGATTTCGAGAGACTAGAGAACTTTTGAAACCTCCATCAATATGCTTTCTTAACTACTACAAGCTAAATGGCTTTAGTGAAATTGGGGAAAGCTCTTGTATACCAGAGATATACCACAAATGAGAGAAACCACATCAAAACCTGGTTCTCTACAAAAGACACCCCGTCATCTACACAAATAGGAATCTCACAGGTGCACCAAAGGCAATTAAAGATAATAGATTATTCCTCAACTGTACAAAATCATTTTCAATCCCCTCAAACGCTCTCCTATTTCTCTTCCTCCATAACACACATAAGAGCTAGAGACACAACCTCCTTTTTCTTCTTTCCTACTTATACCAACTCACATGTGCAACCTCCATCAATGTGATTTTAGGTCTACTTCGTCCCGCTTTTACCAAATTTAATCATCATACTGTAGCCTAAGGACGGGTGCAGATGGAGGTCAAGTAGGACATGACCAAACTATACCAAGCAACTTTCTCTCATCTTATACTCTATTGTGCTAGCTTGCACCCTCTAAGGTTCCTAATCTAGTCTTGTATGATTGAATATTCATTTTAACATCCACATTTTTATGACACTCGTCTTGTGTATATGTCCGGGCGTACTTGGATGACACCTCTCAATGCATCATGTAGCCTATGAAAGATCACTATGGGCTTCACTCTGATAGATCCTGAAAGGTTTAAAGCGTTGACTTTTACAATCATAATAACATCAAAGAATAGTTTGAACTTTGACAATCCAAAAGACATGCCCAATAAGACATCTTAGATGATGATTGGTGAACCATGGTAAAAACAAGGTCATGTAGCATGAATGTGCAAGCTGCTATCCAAATTACAGAATGAAACCGCCAACACTACCAACATAAACATTAAATTCATTTCACCATCTGCGACGTCTTAACAAATTATCATACACTAACAATCCACACCTCCATTAGACCCCCTCCCCCCCCCCCCCCAAACAACCACCACAATAAGAAATTAAAAAGAGAAAACCAAAAGAATAAAAACCGCACAGATGTGTCTGGTAAGGTGAAAAATATGTGTTTCCAGTGATTGATTAGTTTGAGTTCTGCAAAATGTTTACTCTGCATGAAAATAAGTTCTACCAAAAAAGAGCAAGTGTCATTTTCCTTTACAAATATCCTAATCCTTTCTGCACATAAATTGCTTCAATCAACAGAAACTAATACTATCATTTTTTAATACTTAGATTTCACAAGGTAAAACATTTTCATCCATACAAAACACATGAGCAAACAATGTTAAAACTTTCACAGTAGAACATGCAAAATAATCAAACAAAGATGGTACTTTTAAAACAGAAACCAATCGTTCTTCCTCCTCAACTTCAGTGAAATGCTTTTTCCATCGCTCCCAATCCCATTCTTCACCAACATCATCAACACCAATTTCACTATTCTTCCTGTCAGCAAATTCCACTCCTTTCGATGAGCGATTCATATAATCATCCAACTTTTTCATCGCATTCTTAACAGCATCTTGAAACGCCACATCCCATCTCCACGAAGAAGCTGATGGCGACGGGTCAGCAGTCTCACCATCACCAACAGTACCGCTCCGACAACGGCAACAGAAAGTGGAACCGGAAACCCTAGTGGTTGAGAGAGTGAAGGAGGAGGAAGATGATCGCTTCAATCGGGAGGTGAATTTAGGTTTTTTTGTGAAGTTGAATTTGTGAGGGTTTACATCAAATGTCGGCGGCGGTGCAATCGACGCCATCACAAAAAAGGCAAGATATATATGAGAACAACAACGTTGTTTCTGAATTTTTATTGTACCCAAAAGTGGATTGCAATAGAAGAGGAAGAAGACAGAGAAATAAGAAATGGTAAAGAAAAAACAGTGTGTAATGAATAGAAAACAATGGGGATAAGGATGTTGATTTTTCAGACGTTTGGACAAAGCCAATTGCAACAATACACACTACCACTGCCACCCACGAGACACACCCTATACCTTTACAAAAGTTCTGATTTTTTTGTAATGGATCTTTGAGTAGTTGATATATTTCATTTTACATTGTGATTAAAAAATTATAAATAAAATGATAAATTTACTATTTTATTCTTTACCTATATTAAGTAGGTGTTTGTACTCCAAATTTTTTAAATTTTTATGATCAAACATCTACTTAGTAAGATTGTATAAAGAATTAGAATAATTTTAATAATTTTCATAATTTATGAGATTTTTATGTTCATGAGAAAAAAATAATTAATTTTATCTTAATTTAATAAATAATAAATTAATATTAGATATTTTTTTAATAAAATAATCAACTAAAATAAAATAGAGAAAGTAATTAATTTAGATTTGCTGACCACCTGTTAAAAATAATTTTGTAAAATCATCATTAAAAAATAGTTACATGAATGATTTCCTTGTAAGTTACATAAATGAATTAAACATTTTAACGGAGGTTGAATGATATATTTGATCCTTTTCCCAATTTTAAATAAAGTAAAATGTATAGAGTATATTTTTTTCACATGGCCGAACACCCACGTAAGACTTTGAGCCCGTTTGGATAAGATTAAAAAAATAGCTTTTTAGCTTAAGTAATTAAAAGCTTAAAATAAGTGCTTATGAATTAAGCAGATAAGTGTTTGGATAAAAGTACTGAAACTAAAAAAAAAGTCGTTGATGTGTTTGGTAAACAAGTGTTGTTAAGCACTTTTTGTTGTCAAAATGACTTAAATATCCTTAAAGTTGCTAACACCATAAATAAGTTGAATTATATATAATTTTTAATTCTATTAATTCAAAAATAGTTTCTATTTAAATGCACTTTCAACGTAAGTGATTATATGTGAGGTCAATCTATAAATATAAGTTACTTTTTTATTTTTAAATGTTAAAAAATAAAAATTTTAGGACATCTTTTATATAAATATAGTATTATATTGTAATATTGCAAGCTTGTAATAATTTGACTATGTTAAAAAATATGTTATTGAAATATTGTTATGGCTATTACTATTACAACAATTTATATCGTTAAAAAACTAGACAAATCAGTAGTACAAGGGACTATACAAAGTTCTTTCAATAATGGATGATGAGAGATCATTATCAAGAAGCTAATTTAATCTAAAAATGAATATATTTAAATAAATTCAGATATAAATTCGCTGAAAACAAAGGAGAGGGAAGAGACGAAGAGAAGCAGAAAAGAGAAAAAAGAAAGAAAAACCATATATTTAAGATTCAGGGTATTATAGGAATTGGAGGAAAATATAAGGGATAAAAAAGTAAATATTTTGGTCAAACTTAAAAAAATTTTAATCTTAAAAAAAAAAAACTGGGGTACCCAGTTTCTCACTTTTTGGCTTTTTTAATCAACTTTTAACTTTTTTTAACTACTTTTTAATTTATCAAACACCTAAAAAAACTAAAAAAGAGATTAATCGTTTCCAAATGGGCTCTTTGAGTTTCCATTTACACAAAACAGACACGTGTCAGTCACCAACTAATATCTTGATTCTTGACAAACAGGTGAAAGCATCTGAAAACCTCCGCCACACGAATGTAATCCCATTAATAAATAATGTTAGATAACCTTAATTGCAGAAATTGAAAGACAAAATGGAGAGAGATAGCGGCGAAGGAACAGTGAGCTCCCAGCCACAGAGGGTTGATTCAACCTCATCCAGTAGAGCCCGACCCGGACCCAGAGCCGACCCGTTCCTGGTGACTTGTAGATTATTCGGCTTTGTAACTGCTGTGGCTGCTATTCTCTGCATTGTTGTTAATGTTTACTCTGCTGGTCGCTCTTTTAAGCATGGATATGGTGTAAGGCATATTTGTTTCCATGTTTAGTGTTTGTGTGTCTCTGTTTTTGTGGTGTTTGATGGTGAATTTTGTAGGCGTTTGATGGAATTTTTCGGTGTTATGCTGTGGTGATTGCGGTTATAGTGGTTGTTGCGGAGACGGAGTGGGGATTTTTCGTCAAGTTCTTGAAGGTGAGTTGTCAACTCTTAGTTTTTCTTATGTTATTTGATGACGTTATCATCGATTAGATGTATGTTTGGAATGATGCGTTGTAATTGGAACTGTTCATACTTTAATGCTGATACTAGTAGTCTTTCCGTTCCAATTCATGTGACACACTTTCCTTTTTAATTTGCCCCGGAAACAATTTATTTAACTTTAAAATACAAGGAGTGTTTTGGACCACAAATTTCAAAAGTTCTCTTTTCTTTCTTAAACTTTGTGCCAAGTCAAACGGTGTCACATAAATTGGGGGTGATGGAGTATGTGTTTGCATTTGGTTCTGGTTTATTCACAAAATCAAGCAGTAATGATTCACATGATGATAATGTAAATGTAGTTTTGTAACATCAACAATTGCAGTTTTAACAACACAAACAGCTGAGTGACAGAATATAGTAATAGGAGTGAGCCACCCAATCATGAGGATGCCGCAGGCAAATGCAATTGGCAATACCACTTATTACGAAAAGAAAAGAAGGAAAATAGAAACTTATACAATAAAGATAAGTACTTTCGGTCTCCAAAGGTCGAGGGAGATCTGCTAACCATGTTCTATTGCTAGGAAGATTTCGTGACTAATCAGAATGGTCATATTATTTTTGCTTAGTACTGGTCATAATTAGTAATCATTTTGTGTTCCATAGTCCAGTTTCATTCTGTCTCATAGCTATTCAGAAGCATCTCCCTTTCGCAGATAGAGCTAACCTATCTGTAAACTGCAAATGGAAAACTATACAAATTGTTTCCCTGGATTCAACATAGCCATGAACCCAAACACTCAAAATGAGGATATGGGAGCTCAAAGATTAGATTGATAATATGACCTATCCAAAAAAACAAAGTTAGATTGATATTATGTTCTTGGCGTAAAGATGAGTTTTTGGTTTGGCTGAGATTTATTAAGCAAGAATGTCAGTTGTAGTTTATCTAACACAGAGAAAAGATGGCTGAGAATTGTCAACACCATGCATCACTTAGAGATTCGAAAGTTTAAGGATGACACAATTTTGGCCTTTTGGGCTATATAATGTTGGAAATGTCATGCTATACTATCATTCATTTAAATAGATATTTGAACAATACTAATATTTAGGGAAAACATGGAATAAAAATAAGGAGCACTAGGATCTACTAACCATGTCAAAAATATCCTTTGTTGACCGGTAATTAGCAGTTAGTTAAGATGCAATTGTTTGTCTTCTGCAGCAAAAGAGATGTTCCCCCCTCCCAATTTCTGTCCTTTTAATGCTCAAACTCATTCTCAGAAGCATCCAGTCACTTGTATTATGCTTTTTTGTCTTCCTCTCTATTCTTTTCTTCATCAGTTGCTGTATTAACCTTTATTGTCTCGCATTAAAGTTAATAAATCGAGATATGGCTTAATTATTTTAATGTTCCAGCAGTTTTGCTTCTCATAGCACAACTGGAAAGGTTCCATTTGTTCTTAGGCGCAAAACTTTGATAATGATATCCTTCTATGTGGTATGATGTATTATTATCTTGTGCTTTAGTCGCTTGCACATTTTGACCTGATACCTTTGACAATAAATAAAAGCCCAATAGTACTGATGCCAAATTTCAATGATGTGTAGGTGTTGGAGTTTTCAGCTGGAAGGGGCATGCTACAGATCTTGTAAGCAAGATTTTTGGCCTGCTGAGCTTGTTGAGATCAAAGTTAACATAATGATTGTTTTTTAGGGTGGACTGACATTTTCCTCTTTCTGGTTTGTTCTAGTGTTGCAGTGATGACCAGAGCTTATCCTGATGAATATGGGAAAAGGAATGATCTCATCCTTCTCCGGAACATAGCTAGCTATTCTCTTCTTACCTGTGGTGCAATTTACATTATATCAGTAAGTACAGGAAACCATCAGGTTGCTACATGGCAATCACTTGTCTGTCAGGGTCCATACTGTTGTAGCTTGGAGTTGATATGAAACAATTCTGAAGTGTATGATGTGCTGCCTTGCTTCTCTTGATCCCCATCCATCTCCCATTGAGGCGTAAATATGAATATCTATAACAGATTGCCTTTAGCTATCAGACAGGAGAATTCCTTACAAGAATGGAAGCAGTTGGCACCTGTCAACTAGGCTGTCGGCAGCTATGCTTATTAATATTCTGCTAGATGATCTTAAACATCATTTGTTTGCATGACCATGTAAATCTTAAGTGTGTTTACTAGGTCTCCATCATATATAGTGTGCTTTTAAAGATTACAGCCTGTTGTTTGAATGCCTGCATTCTGTGCCCTTTTTTTTAAATTCAATTATCTTGTATTTAAGCATGAGGGCTTGCTTCTGACTTCACACATGCTATTAGGATCCATCATGTTGAGTCTTTTTGGGGTACCATATGATACAATAGACTTTCTCTTTGTTTTTTCTTGACTTATGTTTCTTGTAGGGACTATTGTGCTTTGGATTTATCAAACGTGCTCGTCAGGTGAAAAAAGTCTCCAGGGAGCAAGCAGTTAACGATCTGAAGGTAATCCATGATATCATGTTACACTCTTGTCTGTCTGGAAGCAAACCTTGAGGTGAACACCAGAGGGAGAGTTAGATATGTGATGCTTCTCCAGGCCTTACATGGGTCTCGCTCTTTAAATTTGTTCCTTTTTTCCCCGTCTTCTCTGGTACTCTGGTTTTCTGCTGCTTCCACTCATATTTTCTCCAAACAGTATCTACCATCCAACCATCCAAACTATCATCCCTTAAAACCCTAACGATACTCTCCGTTAGGGACAATATGAAAATAGAAAAGGTGGATAGACAACCAGAGTAGTCATGAACCTTCTTGTCATGTCCATATTAAGCTTACAACTGGATGAAAGTGAATTTTTCCTGTGGAGCTTTTAGGAATTGCATTAGATGAGAATGGGATTACATGTCTCCTCCCGTCCTCTCTGAAAGTCTCCCTTCCGTGTTCCCAAGGGAACACTCTCGCTTCTTTGCCCATCTGTTGCCATTCAGTTTACAGCGTAATTACATTGAGTAAAGTTGTTTTGCAAAGTCTATAACGTTACATGAGAACTACAATGCTTTTGGTTTTGCTTCTCAATTTTCAAAATAATGGTAATAAACCCTTATTGCCTGCCTTCATATTCGGATATGCCAAGCTCTGAAGCTGTGCGGGGCAGAAAGAATTCCCTTCTCCCCCTTTCCCCATTCACAACTCCAACTGCATAATTGGAGTTTGAATTGAACAATTGTTTCTTGACCTGCTCCTATTTCCGTTGTGGACGACATTAACTCATCTGTTTATCTCCTACTCACTAATAATTATAATTCCAGGAATTGGAGCGTCGCAGAGAAGAGCTTGAAGCTCTGTTGATACAGGAGAGGGCTTGAGAAACAGAGCTGTTTATGGCTGTGGCAAACTGTTGGAATTGTGGAGAAGGCTTGGAAAGGAGAGCTCAAATGAACATTGATGTTCGTGTGTTTTACATGCCTTGTTACCTATTTTGGATTGAAAATTTTAACTATGTATTACAAAATCTGTACAGTTACATAGACCTCTTTCCTGACGGCAGTTATTTTCCTGTCGAGCTGACCTTCTTAGATGGTATGTAATGCAACTAGTTTACAATAAGTAAAATGATGTAAATGTTTCAGGTTTCTATTTCAGATTGTAATAGGCGTTTAGGTGCTTTTTCGCAGTTTTGCAAATTTCGGAGTCGTCTCCAAACAAAAAGTAGAGATGTCACTCTTGAACTTACTTTTTGATCATTTAATAACTCCTCTCATTCCAAACGTCCAATTATGTGGCACTCTTTATTTTAAAAGTTTGAACCATTTTTTCTAAACTAGCGATTTCTATATGAAAAGAACTAGTACCAACTACTCGAACTAGGAACAAGGTTTTGTAACAATAAGTTAGGTAAATAATACAAGATTTACCGTGAAAAACCTCCTAGTTTGAGGGAGTAATAATCACGACCTACGTGCAGGAAGGATTCCAACGAAAAATCTAGACAACCAAGCATACAATACTCGAAAAGCAAAGAATATGAAATAAAAATTACCCGTCAAAAGATAACCTTTTCTTTTTTATATTATGAATATTTTATTTTATTAAATAGAAAAACTTGAAAAAACACCTATTGACTTCTATTATTTATTTATTTATTTATATATGCAATATGGAATAGTGGGTACATAATAAAATAGGGGGTTGTTGGCGGGCAGGGAAAGCGCGGTGGAGATGGGAGAGGAAAAGGTAAAGAATGAAGCAATGGAGATAATGGGATTGTTTCAAGTGCTTCCTCGCCTTGTCGTCTTCGATCTCGATTATACTCTCTGGCCCTTTTATTGGTACCACACATACATTCTCCCACTTCCTTTACTCCTATTATTATTATTATTATTATTATTATTATTATCGTTGAGTTATTATCTCTAATTTGTTGATCTTGCTCGATGCCCAATTTTGACTCTTCTTTTCATTTTCAGAATACTTGATACACATGATTAATATATATATATAGCCGATCCAGCTAGTTTGTTATTGGGATCTCTTCAGGAATCTACTACAACTCATTTGATTGTTGTGGATGTTACGGTTCCTGCATATATGCTCCGCACTGCTTTTCTATTAGTTGTTATGTTTTTCTTTGCTGCCGTTTTGCATTTCCATTACTAATTTGATTTGCTTCACTCGAGACGTGGGTCTTTCGGAAACAACCTCTCTACCTCCGCTATCCTCCCAAACCCCACTTTGTGGGATTTCACTGGGTATGTTGTTGTTGGTGTTGTAGTACAGCGCATTTGATCAAACTGGTTACGTAATCAAATCAAATATATATACTTATTTGGTGAAATTCTTAACAAGTAGACAGGGTTTTCAACCAAAGCTACTGGGTTCGGATGAACCCATACCTTACACTCTACATCCGAGGGGGGAGGGTTATGACTTTTATAGACACGCTTTGTATTTTGGTTGAGCTAATACTAAGTATAGGTTATGTCCTACTTTTCTGCTCGCTGCTTTAGTAAACCAGCATACTATGTCATAATTATCTAAAGCCAAGGTTGTATGAATTGATTGAATTCTATGTTTATTATACGGAGGCCTTTCATTTGGTTTCCAAGGTAACATGCTTGCTACAACTCTAAGTGACTACTGCAATATTTCAACACCCTTATTATCTATCCAAAAAAAGAGAGCTTATTATTTTGGTTAAACTTGGTCTTGGATTCTTTGTTTACTCATCATACTGTGTGTGTTTGCTTTGATTATTTCAGTGAGTGCCGCTCCAAAAATGAAAAGCCATCTATGTATCCTCAGGCCAAAGGTATCTTACATGCTTTCAAGGACAAGGGAGTAAATGTTGCTATTGCCTCAAGATCACCCACTCCAGATATAGCGAATGCTTTCCTTCAAAAACTGGGGATAAAATCAATGTTTGTAGCCGAGGTAAGATGATGGAAATCTTAGCATCTCGTTTTATTGTTCTTTTGATGCTATCATATCTTGCAATTTTTATTGATGATAGCTATTTCTGCTGTCCATATAGCTCTGTGCCTCCTTGTTAGTAGTTCACTTCCTTGTGACCGGATTTTTCATGTTCGAGGAGTGGGACAATACACTGGATTAGAGAAACACAAAGAAAATAATAGGTTCATAACCATGGTATCCATATGTTATGGGATGAACAGTTAATGTCATAAAAAAATGAATGATGCTTTTAAAAAGCCCCTGATGACCAAAAAATAAAAGTAAAAATATGAAGACTTCTATATAACTTTAACAAACTGTTGCATTTTGATTCAGGACTTTCCGTCAGCTAATTTGTAGTTTATCGTAAATAGAGTTTCTTATTACATTTCCAGAAAGGTTCAGCATAGCAAATAGTTTGTGCCCAATTTCACTTTTCAAATTGGCCCTGCATATATGTAATATATTTATTATGCTGATTTATACAGTCCAACTTGGTTTGTTAAACATTTTTAGGCAAACTAGACTCAGAAGGCATCTTCAGATTTGTGGTCCATGCATTATTTGTAGGCCACGTTCTAGTCTAATTGGCTGGTCTTGCCGTGTTGTGGTTTTGTCGGTTGTCTACTGACCTCCTATATAGGTTTGGGAATGCACTTGAGACAAGTTTAGTTTTTCTTGGCTTTTGGGACTAGGAGAGCTTAAATATTTAACTTTACTGTAGGTGAAATAGGGTGGTATAAACTTAACCTCTTTAAATATTGTTAAGTCAAATAATACCTCCACATCTAGTTTTTGTTTTTTTATGAGAAGTAATCAAGGTGGTGTTCCTCTCACATATCAAAAGGAAGAAATTTCGTACCGAGGTGTCTTGGCTGAAACGGCTATCTAGCGATAAGCATAGGATTCATGTTCACCTTATGATTGACACTAAATCGTGAGGAGGCACCCAGGTATCTAGGCATATAACCAGCACTTGTCTAGAACTAATAGGTCATGCCGACATGAAGACGTTTATCTTTATCTATTATCAACACTCTGTATCAATTGGTACTCACTACTTTCATTATCAACTTACCCACCTGTGGGCCACTTACCTATATCAAACGATTCCTCGAGGCATTATCTATTAGCCACCTCTATGCGACCTCGAGAATTATGGTAGCTCAATGGTATAGAGGCAAAGCTCATCATTGCAGGGACCTCTTAGGAAATCCCATTGATGTTCCCCTCACCAAGTATCATTTTCTTGTGCTTCCAAGTTCCAACTATCCACATTAAATTCCCCCATCAAACTTGTTCTTTCCAGTTGGGCTCTACATTTCATCTTCCATGTCGTTACCTCTTTTACGGACATGACATTGTATTTCTAGAATTACCTGAATCTAGTCGAGTAATCTGAACTGTTAGAATTCAAATTTGGAGAATGCATTTGTTCCATTAGTTCTATAACCTTGGATTTGGAAGTTCTAGTTCGTCTGTGGGACTTCTTCCTCAAAGTCACATTTCTCATGGAACATGCTACTATAGAAGTTCGAACTTGCAGAATTTTAAAATTAATTGATGATGATAATGCATTTTATATGTGAAAGTTGTGGAACTCTCTACCTTGGAATCTGAAACTTCTGCTTGTACTTCTCGTAATTCTCCTAAAACTGGTCCTGGCAGGAACATCACTGCAGAAATCGTACTGGCCTCGTCAGGCTACTTACAGATACCATATTCCGTAGCCATTTTCTTGCCTTGATAGCGTGCCATCCTGAAAAATTAGCCGAAATTACCAGAAAGATATTTGTATGGTCAGCTGACGCATTTCTCTCACTTAAACTAGGTCCTCTGTTCTCTCTTCTACAATCTTCACTTCCAGTTACACTCCTATTTTGGTTGTTTTCATTTTAAGTAAACTATTTTTATTGTAGTTTCCTTTTGTAATTTAGTATTTTCTTATTTATCTTCAACATGAGTTATGCTTAAATTTACACAAAACTCAACAAGTCTATGAACTTCCTTGAAAACTCAGTCTTGTTTTTTAATCAGTAAAGCTTAGAACCTTCATTAGTTACTTTCAAGCATCAGCTGAAATTTCTCTTTGTTCATATTAAGCATTTGACATTGAGTTGGAAAGTGGAAAGGGATTCCTGTTCTTCACGTTTCCTTGGCTCCCTTTCTCCTATAAGGGATGGTGGCCGTGGGGTTGTCAGCAGAAAAATAATAAGTGAACTATGTCTAGTTGCAAAGCCTGATAATCTAACATCTGCATCTATCCTCGTAAAAACTCAAACAGCTTGTTTTGATGGTTGTTACATATCGTTTCATAGTGTATCATATTGTATTGTATTGATGAATATATACATAGTTCGGATATATTGTATCTTTTCCGTCATTTCACAATGCTTCGCACCAACAATCTAAAGTATAAGCTTATAATATTACAAAGTAAAAATAAGGTGTGAGATAGAGTTATTATTAAAAAAAAAAATTAGGATAAAGGATAAAATAAGGTTATTAAAATAAGAAGTGCAGGATGAGAACAAAATTAAGGTAACAGTGATCGTTTCGTAACAACAAGTTTAACAATATGATAAAGTAAAATTTAAGTAACAATCAAAATAAATATTGTATTTAAAATAACAATACAATACAATGAAATAGGTAACCATCCAAACAAGCTGTAAAATGCTCACTTTCTTCTGCTTACTGTGTGAGGTCATCATGCTGAAGGCTTAGTGTTGCAGGAAATATTCTCCAGTTGGACACATAAGACTGAACACTTCCAGAAAATCAACCGAAAGACGGCGGTGCCCTACAATGAGATGCTGTTTTTTGATGATGAAAATCGGAACATACAGGCGGTAAAATCACTCTTTGCCAATTGTATCATGCATTCAGTTTATTCAAATAATTACATCACTTGTCGGTCTAGATCAAAGTAATTGTTACATGCAAATCCTGGAGATCCGCATAGTAAGCTAAATCAGTATTTTTCAGGTTTCAAAAATGGGTGTCACAAGTATATTGGTGGGCAAAGGGGTAAATTTAGGAGCTTTGAGGCAAGGACTCTCCGAGTTTGTTCAGAATACATCTTCAGTGGAAAAGAACAAAGAACAATGGCGCAAATTCTCAAAAGAACCGGGTTCATCCAAAAGTGACAAACAATGACGAGTTAGCAGTTCTCGGCATACAAAGAAAGGTAATTGTTGGGGGTCAGTTGCAGTAGCAGTCAAGAATATGGTCCGAGTCCTGTATCGGTTTATCCTTATCTGTTCTCATTAAAGGATCATCGTCCAAATTTGTTATGCTGATTTGGACGTTATTGGTGTATGGATATTGACATATTGAAATTGTTCAATATATGGATTTTCTATCTTATGATGTACAACACTTTGGATAGTGGGAAAACATCTCATCCACTATGACTCAAAATTTGGTAAGGTTATTTGTTGGTGAGCTGTTATTTGGCAAAAGTTAAAGCTTTCCATAGTTCTGATAAAGGAGCCATGTAAAGTTTTTCTTCCTTTTATATAGTGACAGTAGAGGCTATCAGATTCCAAAAAATGGTATTGTGGTTGATGTATATAGCTTGACATACTAATCAACCGCTCAATCATATACAGCTATGATGATGGAGAATTGTTGAAGTTAAAAATGCCATGCAAGTCTATAATTTTCTTTTTGATAATGCATTGTGTACTATGCTTTCTGTACCCACTGACTCTAGATCATAAATTTCTCTCTATGTATAGTTGACCATAGGGGAGTCTCGTTTTTGCTGAAGAACATTTGTAAGCTGGAGGAATAGATTCAAAGAGCAATGCCATGATGCGATTTTTAGTCGTGGAGTTATTACTGCCATGGCCATCACCATGTTGGTACATGCATTGTGCCATTCTTGCTAGGTTCATTGCACATATAACAAATATCTTAGGGAAGGGGTGTGCTGCTATATCCTGAGCTTCATTCAATTTCTTCCATGTCTGGCTAATCAGAACCCTAATATGTTGTCGAGCCTCTTCTTCTGAAGCTTTTGTTTCGTTCATGAAACATTGTATTGATTTGGGTACATCACCCCTTTTCAACTCTTCCTGCATTGAACAATGGCGAAAGACTAGTGTTGGTAAATAAAAATAAGGTAGATAACCTTCTATAACATGTTAAATTATACTGATAGTAGTACCGATGATGTTCCTAAATCATTGGCGAGCCGCAAAATCAATGCTGAGAAACGAATTATGTCATGGTAATTATTCTCCAAGTAATGCAAAGCCTCCTTGTTCATAGGGTTGGCAACGAGGAAATATGCATGTACTAATATTACTGGAGCCGATATTGAAATCCAGGCATTGTTTATGTATTCTTCCATGGTTGGAATATACTGGCTATAGTACCACTTTGCTTCTCTTAGGTATGATTTGCACAAATCGCTCCACTGAAAATTCATATATACCGATAATGTTAAAAGATTTTTTACACTATCAGGTCAGCTTTACATGTCTGTGACAGATAACTTGTCTTTTTTTTTGAGAAAAAGAGGACACGTTATAGAGAAAAAGAAAAAGTTACCGCATTTCTTAGATATGGTAAAATGGAAATGCCTTGCTCTTCAGTAGCATCAGCAGCCACTTCGTTAATAAAGTTGTCGAGTGCAAAATAGCACATCTTCATATTGTTTGGGAGTTTATCCAGCTCGTCGATATTCCATCTGAAAATAATATGAACAAGCTATAAATATTAGTTGGCAATTATATATTTTAATAGATTTTGACAAGTAGAAATACTGGGTATTTATTAATTACCTTTGGATGGCATCAGTGAAGATTTGTAGTTCATCAAGAGTACCAAAAACATCATATACATCATCAATTGTGGTTACTAAGAGCATTTACTTTTGTGGCAATTCTTCTGAAGTATCCATATTCAGGATGAAAATTTACTCCAATTGTCCAAAAGAAATTCTCCACCAACCTATCTCTAGCAAATGGTAGATTCTCAGCTAAGCAAGTTTCCTTCCACCACCTATTAATTTTTTCATGAAACTTATTAAACATTTGAAATTCTCTGAGGAGGAAAAAAACCCCGAAATTATACACATTTATTAATGCAGAGTCAATGGTATTCACATTTGATCGCGATTTATATATTTTTGGTACGATTTACTTTTTTGTTAAAAAAACTGATGCGGTGTAGTGCTTAATTTATATGTATTTTGCAAATTTAGTACTCCATGAATTAGGTTCAGAGTACGAAGGTGAAACTATATCTAATTCTGGACTAAGAGTAAAATATTTTATATTGATTATAGTAGAATCAAATTTATATCAAAATATTTTATATTAATTTTACATATGATCATTGCTTTTTACCCACTAATTAAATAATAAAGTTACAATTTTTTTTTTCCACATTAAAATAATTAATCTTTATCCACTACTATAACAATTAAAATAATAACAAGCACCTAAATCTTGGTTTGTCCTTAGATTCATGTCATACGTCATATTAGCTTGGATTTAGCATGATTTTTAAAATGTACGTCAAGCAAATAATCTTGGCACAAATTAAATTATAAAATATGAAATTGAGTTCCAATAACTAGTTATGAATTACCTTGCCACATATTTTAAGTCCTCAACATGAGCTGCTTGAACAATGTTGAAGTCAAGGCTAGCAAGCTCAAGCAACAAAGGGACCATCATGGGTTGTCTTTTCTTGTAAAAATTGATGAACCATTTGGTCTCTAATCTCAACATCCTCCAATGCAATGGAAGCTCCAAAGCATGTTGCACTAATTCAGCCAAATTTAGATCCATATTTTTATTTTCCAAATATTCTCTTAGGTGTTTCTCAGTCCAATTTCTTGCTAACTCCAACTCTTTTTCACCTTCTATTGCAAGAAATGAAGCTTCATACAAGTACAGCATTCCCTTTGTACAATGAGTATCACTACAAGCAATATTATCAAAGAAACCATCAAATATTTCTGCAAACAAAAACCAGATTTTATCTAATATTAATAACATCCGAGCTCTGAGAATGAAGAGATTACTGAAGATCACATGATAATTCGTCAACAAAAATTCATGTTAAGAAGCGCTTCCCCCTTACGAGGTGCGAATTTGAATTAGTCCAGCCAGTGAATTTCGGAAACAAGTAAAAAAGAAAAGGAGAGGGAAAAGCAATATACTATAAACGCACCTTGTGAAATGTTAAATCCATGTTGTCTCAAGAGCCTAAATTCAAGAGCTTTAGCATACAAGTGTTCTCTTTTGCTATTTTTGTCATATAAGTTATTCAGTATAGTGTATATTTCATCTTCAAAGTGATAAGACAATCCAAGCCTTTGCAAATTATCAATAATCTCCAACTGCTCCAATTGCTTCATATTTCGATCACTAAGTATAATCTTGACTTCTATCTTCAGCTCATCGCGGCGTCTCATGAATTTCTCGTCCTACATATATAGAGGGTTAAAAAAAAAAGAAGAAAAATGCATATATAGCTAATTAATAATGCATATATAGTTGTTAAGTAAGTTGCTAGAGAGAAATGGTTACAGAATATTGATTCTTCAATGATTGAATATGAGTATAGTCCCAAATAGAAGGCTGATAATTTCCAGATCGTCTAATGGAGGCATTAGAAATGCAGGAATTTGGAACCTGTAATTTCCAAATAAAATTTGGTTTGCTAATAATTGATGCAGAGATGATTATTGTGGGTATTGTCATTTCCAGTTAATTTATTGTAGACTAATTGCCATATGTGAGAGGCAGCTGTTTGATTATATAAGTGTATGAGTTTAACACAGGCTAGTGTATTACATACATCTAAGTGCTCAGGCGGAGCCAGCTAGTGCTTCGCCTAAGGGTTCCGCAGAAATCAGTAACTTTGACTCAAATACCTAACATTTAAAATTCTCTTAATATGTATAAATAATTTTTCAAGAATCCAACACACTATAATTTCTTAAATTCGAAATGCATAAACTCAAAATCTTAACCCGCCTCTGCATATTACTTCTACTTTTCATATAACTTAGTTCAGTTTTGTGGATTTTATCCAAGTCATTATGATTTAGATTGCGTATGATAATATTAAAGTCTGATTAGATTTGATGAATCTTCCGGGGGTAAGAGAAGAGTTAAGATAATCTAAAGGAAAAAGACCTAATTCGGTACCTGCTTTGTGGTTCGACTAATCTGAATTCACACTGGTAAGTTCACTTTGGAGGTAAAGCCTCCCTACCAAAATCCGAATTGATATTGTTAAGTCCACTTTCGGTGTAAGTCCAAAGGCAATCCCATAACGAAGGTTCAAATTCGGAATCTTTGATTAAAAATGAAAGAGTACGTGCCACTCTACTCCACCGCAACCTTTGCCTTTTGGCTGTAATACTCACGTCCCACATGACTATATATAATTATATAAACGAATAATTGAATAGCCAACTTAACAAGAACCATTTTTATTTCTTTTAGATAGATTTGCGCATTATTTCGAAATATAGTTCCATCAACTTGGTAGTCGTTTTACTTCTTTTTTTAAATCAGTATATATTCATTAATTTCTGATTTTGCATTTTTCTGGTACGTGTCAGAATCCCGAATCTAATTTTACGAATAAAATATAGTATGATTATATCTCTGCACAACCACCATCTCGTCATACTAATTTTTATTTATTTTTTGGTCAAAAACAATAATAATTGGGCCATTACTAATGGCCAACCACTGGCAAATTAAAAGTATGCTGCAGGTGATCTTATTTGATGCAGACAGCAGTTATGGAAATCACGAGTAATTAAAATTAGAATTATTGTTCCCTTAGAACACACCTAGCATTGCCTCAATTTTCTCCTTTGATTGAACAAAAGCCTCAATTCTAAGGATTTAACTTACAGTATATGTTGAAAAAAAGAAAAAAAAAACAAAAAAAACTTACAGTATATTGATAGTTCAAATAATATGTATACATGTTATGCATGTCAGCATGTATAGCACCATTTTATTGAGATTTAGCGAGATGGCTGCTAATGACATTTCTTTTATGTTTAATTTGCGTAATTTGATTAAAGACATCAATTCTATCTAGGGATGGTAGGCTAAATTTAACCAAACTAACCATTTATCACCACTATAAGTATGGAGGATCCCCAACATTGTTCCATAAGGCACTAGTTGTAGATAGCAGTTGCTGTAGCACTTACTTACTATTCATCGAGAGCCTTATAATAAAAATTTGGTGACGAGTTTCTAGAAAGGAAAACGTGAAGCACACATTTCGAGACATTTTGAGCCATATCGAAAGCACATTAAATATTTCATTAGAATTTGCCTAACGATTGCAGGTTACCGTGCACACTATTTAAAGAAAAGTTTGAAACCTTAACCATTTTTTTTTTTTTGGATATTAGAGTTTTTACCCCATTTAGCTAGGTTAGGGCCTAGGGGTTATTATGCTAAATATTTTTTCACAAAATCAGTGTAAGTTTTTTGTTTACTTAAATACGGAAGTTTTATTTATATATTAAGGATGACCATACAAAATCAGTGTAAGTTAAAAGCATAGATTTTTCCTTTTTTAAGGTATTGAGTACTTATGACACACTATGGAGTTAATTACATTGTGATAGGCTCAAAGAGTAATTTGGAAATCCGATTTGTAATGTGGGAGTTTTGAATTCCATGCCCATCTCCATGCTGGTGCATTCAATGTGAATTTACAGAGTTTCCTTAAAGTTAATTACAGACCTTTCAACAGCATCAGTGAAGATTTCCAATTCATCAAGAGTGCCATAAACATCATAAATATCATCTATGACTGTGATCATAGCAATGACCTTTGCCAACATTCTTCTGCAGTAGCCGTATTGAGGCTCAAATACTAACCCCACTGACCAGAAAAAGCCTTCCACCAATCTATCCCTTGAAAATGACAACTTTTCTGCCAAACGCGTACCCTTCCACCACCTTTATATTACTGAAAATAAATGAGGTATGAGAGCAATTATTTAGACATGTTTTAAGTTACTCCTGTATCATTAATAAATACAATTAACTTCTTATAAACTAACATTATAATACTATCAAATCACTTAAAAGATATCTTACCTCGACAAAATTCTCAAATCTTCTTGGTGTGCTGCTTGAACAATGTTGAAGTCTAACTTAGCAAACTCGAGCAAAAGGAGATTAGCATTTGACATTCTCTCGTAAATGCTAATATATCACTCTGTCTCTAATCTTGGCACCATCCTGTCTTGGAAGTTCCAAGGCATGGAGGACTAATGATACCATCATATTGTCTTCTCCACAATGATTATGATCAGCATAACTCTTTAGACGTGCCACTGTGGATCTTGTGGCATATTTCAAAGTGGTTTCAGTTTCTGTAGAGAAAAACGAAGCTTCATATAATTGTAAAAAACCTTTTGTGTCCTTACAAATACTCTGCTTCATATTTCCATTCTCGTCCTTGAAATCATTCATATATCTAGAACACAGGAAAAAAATACTGTGGTCAGAACCTAAAGAGTTGATTTAGATTCTATTTCTAGTTAGTTCTTATAGGTTCAACATAAATTCTGATCAAGGACGGCTCAATAAAACAGATTGCCTAAAGCAAAATATCACAGCATACATGAATAACAAGAAATGTAAGGTGAGGCTGCGTACAATAGATCCTTGTGGTCGGGCCCTTCCTCGGACCCTGCGCATAGCGGGAGCTTAGTGCACCGGGCTGCCCTTTTTTACATGAATAACAAGAAATAACTATCAAATTAGTATAGTACCTTGGGAGATATGAAAACCATGTTGTCTCAAGAGCCTAAATTTCAGGGCAGTGTAGTATAATGAATCAGCTGAGGTGGCTGCACTACTACTTTGGTCATGTACGCTCCTCAAAATTTGGATGATTTCATCCTTGAAGTGGTAACTGACCCCAAGCCTTTGTAAATTATCAATCAGCTCCAACATCTCTAGTTCATGTGATCCCTCAGCCATCATCATCAAATTCTTCTTCATTTCCTTTTTTAGTTCGTTAAGACGCCTCATATACTTGTCTCCCTACACAACACATTATCTAATGATGTTAACTATGGCTATATATGTTATGAATAACGCATGAGAATAGTGCAAAGAGAATGTAGGTACGTACCGCATAAGGATTGTGCAGGGATAATTGAATAAATTGAAAATCCCACATGGTAGGCTCGTAATTCCCTGAACGCCTTGTAGTTGGTGGATGAAATACTAGTTGAACTAGGTGAGTGCTGATCTAGTAGTAATGGTGGTCCAGTACTACTAATAATATTCATGCCACCAGCAACAGCTGTAGAGAGACAGAGTACTGATGTTGAGGAAAAACAAGTAAATGATGCTCTATTGGAGGTGGCCATCTGCCGTATGACGTTACTGAATATTGCAACCATTTTATTGGTTCTGCTCAATGTATTTGGAAGCACGATTGTTTTGGATAGTTGGAGCCCGGCCCAACATAAGATGTTGTCATTTAAATAGAATCAAAATACTAATACGGCATATGGTACTTACTCCCTATTTTTAGTAGATAAAACAAGTTCTTGTCTTCATAATTAGTAAGGTACCTGTCGCTTTTTTGACTCTGATGACAAAATAGATAAGGAACATACACTTTCCTGGAAAAGCCACTAATTTGTAAAACTTTTAGTTTTCTTGCTGTTCCTTTA
The DNA here is from genome assembly GCA_031232105.1 of Capsicum rhomboideum. Lineage (NCBI taxonomy): Eukaryota > Viridiplantae > Streptophyta > Magnoliopsida > Solanales > Solanaceae > Capsicum > Capsicum rhomboideum. The sequence goes on along the minus strand of CP124719.1, from coordinate 139,658,071 downwards.
CTTCTTTAATTTTTGTGACTTGTTCATCATTTTCCTTCTAAGAAGGTCTCAAAATTGTACCAAATAGATTTCAATTCCTTATGTCGGCATAGGTCTAGTTGCCTGATATATGAAGAAGCCACAAAAACTATTGGAAGAATTAAAAGAGGGCCGAGATTTTTTCAAAAATTTACCGTCCATATTACACTCATGTAGTCATATTTTTAGTTTGTATCAGCATAGCCAAGTTTTTTTTCCCTTCACATCAATGTTTATATACACGGTATACAACAATATTATATGTCTATCTTAGATAATGTAGCAACCTTGTATAATAGTATATATATAAAAGATGCTTATATGCACTCTTTTATATCATTATACAAACTTATACAAAAATTTGGGTTTCGTATTTGTGCACTCCATCAGAAATGTGTCAAATATTCATCGAATAGCTTCAAATTTAACTACAATTTCAAAATGACATCCCAACAACTTCGTAATCTATTTACTGAAAAATATCAACAAATCACAAGACTCATCTGTGAGTTTTCAAGCTTTTTAAAAACCCCAAATATGGATTCTAAATTCCGAATCTGTGACTATTTTCTTGCCCAATTCTCCTGTAACGAATAATTTAATCGGGCAATTAGATTTTAGTCTCCCCTACATATAGCTTCTTGCATTTATTGGTCAGAATAACCAATGTACACTTGGTTCATTTTTGTACTCATTCGTCCCAATTTAAGTGTCTTACTTTGATTGAGCACATCCACAGAGTTTAAACAATCAAGGAAATATTTTAAATTTTGTGATCTTAAATTAAAGATATGTGTCGTCCTTTAATTTAAATTCTTGTATTCTTAAACTTGTCAGGTAGGATGTTGAAATTAGAAAACTTATACAAATTATACAAATATAAAAAAAAGACACTCTTTAGGGACAGACCAAAAAGAAAAGTAAGACATTTAAATAGAAACGGCCGGGGTTATATGGAGTAATATAGCAGTGTTAGTGTGACAATATATAGGTTAGCTCGTCATAAATGAAGGCGTCCATATATAGCCATAGCCATGCTGTTATATTTAGTAGCTTTTCCTTCTCACTTTGTTAGGTTTGTTCATTTGTTAGGCTTAAATATAATTTGTGTGGAACTTTGAATAATAATATAATATCTCTTCGAAAACACTCCTCTCGTCGATTTTTCTCCTAGTTTCTTTTATCTTGGACATTAAGATGTTCATGCAAAGCATAAGCTAGACAAGCGGTATACTTCACACCTACTCAATCTCAAAAAATAAAGAGAAGTACAAGCAAGGACATTTTCTCGATCAAGAAGGTGTTGAACTTCTCGACGCACCTCTATCAATTCCTTCTTTGCCTCATTTTCTTCTCTTATGAAATTTCTTTTGAAATCAATTTTTCAATAAAAAATATTTATATTGATAACAATGTATCGAACAAATAGAATTCATTGTGATGAATGAAGTGAATCTATATTGTTTTCTTTCTATTGATTAGGACCTAGCCTCTCTCCTTTGGTTCGTAGCCTTGGGTTATACACTTTTCTTAAGGATAAACAAAATAAATCCCGACAGTTTGGTGTTACAAAAAATCCTGACATTTTGCATATTTACAGAAAATTCCATTTTTTGGATTGTCGAGATACATAATTTGTTCCTGATACATTCCATTGAGATACGTAATTACTCATATTATAATCATTCAAAGATACATAGTGTATGTATCTTTTAAACAAAACTTACACTGATATACACAGCGATACATAATTCTTTCCGGTTACATTCCATTGAGATACATAACTGATAGTTGGAATTTTTGTAATTACTTTGTACGGGTGGAGATTTGTGTAAATATGGTAAGTTAAGGTATATATTTATGTTATTTTTCCTTTCCTTAGGATAAACAACATAAATCCCGACAGTTTGGTGCCTAATTACAGAAAATCTCGACATTTTGCATATTTACAAAAAGTTCCTTTTTTAGGCTGTCGAGATACATAATTTGTTCCCGATACATTCCGTTGAGATACATAATTACCCACACTGTAATCATTCAAAGATACATAGTGTATGTATCTTTTAAACAAAACTTACACTGATATACACAACGATACATAATTCTTTCCTAATACATTCCATTGAGATACATAACTGATAGTTGGGATTTTTGTACTCCGTCGAAGGCAAAGAGGTTTTCAGCAACCCTAACAATTGGGCACTCAGCACTTCAAAATCGAATCTGCCAGTATTTTCGTGGTACAAGCCTTTACAATAGTCGTAATTAATGGAATTATGTATTAAAATGGAATATTAGTGAGTGACTTTTTACATATTTTAACCCTATTTTAGCGGGTAGAACTCCTTGACATCGTTTTGGACAATATTTGGTTGGAGCTAAAATATGAATACTTGAAATTGAAAATTTAGATCTGTTGGATATGATTCATTGATTAAAAAAAGTGATAAAGCCAATTAGGTAAACCGAAGTGAATGTATTAGAATTAAAAAAAAAATTGATAAAAATTTAGAAATTTTATGAGTGAAAATTGTTACTTCTATTTCCCTCGAAATACTCATTGAATTTTTTTTTTTTTTCAACTTTATTTCATGTTGAATACTTTAAGAGAGAACCCAAAAATAAATTAATAGTCCTGCTATATGCACATGCATGTGGTGTACATTTTGTCAATTCCAATTAATTATATCACACACTTTCGTTTTTAGTGTATTTTAGACACTCAGCCTCAGGTATGTTAAGGGCAAATTTAAAAAAAAATAGCCTTTCTTGAAATGATAATGGAACATCATTACTTATAGATTTGACATTTTTGCAAGCACACATGTGTACTTGTCCCCACGTACATGACCTAAAGTTGTAAGAGTACACCCTTATCCTACACATGGCTAGCATATTGCAATATTGCATTTTAAGAATTACCATTACAAAAAATAAAAATAATTTACCAACAGATGCCTCTTGCTAGAAAATATTGTGAGAACAGTACCTATTAATTTTGCACACTCGAATTGCAATCTTATAACTCAATATCAACATTAAAATTTTCTCCAAATTCCCATGCTAATCCGATTTTAATTTATTGATTTCTTGAAAATTTTATCATGATGCCTAATCACATTTGCATTGATGAAATATACTAATCCTATGTTCAAATTTGGATGCCGTAGATACACGTTTGTCACTATCAAAGAACATAATGTCAGCAACTCCTAATTTAAATTAAAACTAGATCCAAAGGTGAAAAATCGAAAATTCAATTAAAGAAAGAATATTTACGTAAAATTAATGACAAGAAAATTAAACTAGCTCGGGATTATCCTGGCAAAGCTAATGTACAATACACGGTTTTATGAAAATCTAACATAGCTTTTACATATACGTTAAGAAATTATTAAATATTTTCGTTGTGGACCTATATATTAAGTATACTTATTAACCGGAGGATATTATTATAGGAACTCAAAAGCTTTGAATTTCGAATCCAACTTAGTGGAATACATTCAAAATCAAAGCAATGAGACGAAGTTTAGAGTTAACATCACTTAGGAAGAAATGGAACATTAGGAATAATGATAGGCTCAAAAAATATTTTGGAGATGTTACTTTTAATATCAGTATGCAGATAGAGGAAGTGTGCTGTTCTTGTAATATCCTTTGCTATTCCAATAAATGTTTCAGAAAATAGAGAATTCTTCCTCTGAGTTGTGTTCATCGCTTCCCATGTCTCCTTTATCAAAAATCTAATGTGTTCTCTTGCTTCTTCTTCGGAAGCACCTTTTTCATTCATGTAACACTGAATTGATTTGGGGATGTCACCTCTTTTCAATTCATCCTGAATTAATTATAGGATTAAATAAATTCAATGAGACACAAATTTTGCTAGCTGAAGGAAAAGTACAATTTCAACTTTTTGTATGAAGTTCATTTTACTTTAATCTAAGAGGAATATAGCTTATTTTGCTGGAGGGATTTGAACCTATATATTTCAAAATTTACTATATATACATAAAGTAGAAGTTGTAAATGAAATATAGTAATTAAAGATACATTAATATAATCTTATTTTATGTGAGAGAAAGGTATAAAAGCATACCGATGATGTCCCCAAATCATCGATGAGACGAAAAATTGTAGCAGACTGTCGAATTATGTCAGGATAATTGATTAATGAATCCAATGCCTCTTTGGTAATTGGATTTGTGACAAGGAACATTGTGTGCACTAATGCCATTGGAACTGCAATTGACATCCAAGCATTTTCCATATATTCTTCCAGACTTGGCTTATATCCAATGCTATACCATTTTGCTTCTTGTAAGTATGATTTGCATAAATCTGCCCACTAATTGAAAACATGACTCACACACACATGTATAGCCATTCTTCAAGACATATTTGTAGAGAACTTTTTCGAGGTTAACGGGATCCAATGACCCCCTATTAGTTAATAGATTTAATCAAATTCATTGTTTTTTGACATAACAAAAAATATCACTAAATTTTTTTTTAGAATGAATCTTACTGATTTTGTGAGGTAGGGTAGGACGTTGATCCCTTGATCTTTGAGAACCTGATATGCCACTTCATTGATAATATTAAACAATGCAAGATAGCATACTTTCATATAGTCTGGAAGCTGTTCCATTACCTTTATATCCCATCTAAATTTATAATACAAGAAATAAAATTTTCTCATGATGACAAACACAAGACAAAGATGATTGATTAGAAAATTTGTACAGTTCTTTATCCAATTTGAAACTAAAAGGTTAAATATTCGTACGTCTTTACTAATTTATAATTATAAGTTAGAGTTACTGACCTTTGAATAGCATGAGTGAAGAGTTCCAATTCATCAAGTGTGCCATAAACATCATAAATATCATCTATGATTGAAATAAAAATAACGACCTTTGTTATCATTCTTCGAAAATAGCTGTGTTGAGGCTCAAATAATGTCCCCACTGCCCACAAGAAATTCTCCACCAGTATATCCCTAGAAAATGACAGCTTTCCTGCAAGCCCTATGTTCTTCCACCACCTGATTTACATCAAAACTAATGTTGTATGAGAGAAATTATCGCTTGTAATTTACTCTCGAGAAGTGAAACGTGATAAATATTTTGAGACAGATAAAATAGTATTTGGAAAAGACTTTTAAGTTTATTAAGTTTTATATATTTACAAGTAAGCCTTAATATGTGGGAATAAAATCTTAAAAATAAGACACGTTATTTGCTATAATAAGTAAAGATGACCTTATAATGTACAGGGCCGGCTCAAAGTGTTGACAAAATAGGCGGTTGCCTTGGGCCTCCAATTGTGTGTGGGGTGGGGTGGGGTGGGGTGGGGGGGCTCATTTTTCTAGTATTAAATGATTGGTAGATTTTTTTAAACAAAAATATTATTATTTTGTTAAGAGAGTTTTTCACATAAAAGGAAAGAAATCCTTTTACTGGAAAATAAAGTGGCAGACTAGCTTAAAAAGATAATACTCTAATCGAGATACTCAATCAAACAAAAAGACTTGATTATCTTCTAACTGCTTATATTGCTTATAAAATAATGTTAACAATTCCTATAACAGTCGCTTCAGCAAAAAGAAATTTTTCAAAATTAAAAATGATAATTTCTTATTTAAGATCAACAATTTCTCAAAAAAGATTAAGTGTATTGGTTATATTATCAATTGAAAAATAATAATTAGAAGAAATCGATTATAAAAAGATTATTAACAATTTTGCATCTCAAAAAGTTAAAAAAATATTTTTCACATAAAAACATATACAAAAAAATTATTGAATTAAGGCCTCCCATTTAACTTTGGCCTTAGGCCATTGATGTGCTCGAGCCGCCCCCGATAATGTAAGAATTTTTTTGCACGAACTCATATATTACTTAAACTCGTTTGGTTGGACTTCCAAGGTAGATTGCCTACTGCAGACAGGCTTCATAAATATTGCTTTTTAATATTGCTCTTTGATGATTAATAATGAAAGCTAGTTACCCCCCCAAAAAAAAAAGGAAAACAAAAAGTATTTAGAAATTAATTAGGTTGTGTTTGAACGTATATTTAACTTTAAAAAACTGAACTTTTATGCTTGAAAAAAGAAAAATGACTTAAAAACCGGTCAAAACCCATATTCCTGAAACAGTTTTTCGGTATGACCACTGTAAGTCTCAATTGAATTTCCCCTTAAATCACTTAAAACAGTTTTTCGCCGAGATAATTTCCCCTTCCTTTTTTGTGTATTTGGGTATGATCACTCTAAGACTCAATTGAATATAGTTTGAGTTTAAAGTACTATAATTGAAAGTTTGAATTTTTATCCAATTTTGGACTACTCTTTCTTTTTTTGAGCACTCATAATTTTTAAATTCTGAATCTGTCACCATTAAAAACAATTAGCTCTTTAAGAATATTTTAATAAAGTATCTACTTAAAAGATATGTTCTCGCGTACCTTGATAGAATTCTCAAATCTTGTTGATGTTTTGCTTGAACAATATTAAAGTCCAACTTGGCAAGTTCGAGCAAAAGAGGATTAGCATTTGGCATTCTCTCATAAATGCTAATATACCACTCTGTCTCTAATCTTGGTATCATCCAATGTCTTGGAAGTTCCAAAGCATGGCGGACTAATTCAACCATTACATTGTCTTGATCAATGCAATGATTATGATCAACACAACTCTTTAGATGTGTCACTGTGAATGTTGTAGCATTTTTCAAAGTGGTTTCATTTTCTGTAGAGAGAAATGAAGCTTCATACAATTCTAGCAACCCTTTTGTGTCGTTACAAATACTTTGTTTGAGATTGCCGTACTCGTCCTTGAAATTGTTCAATATATCTAGAACACGAAAAGATATGTGAATCTATATGTTCAAATTCATATAGAAATGTAATCAGATTGAACATGAAAGAAGATGAAAAAGATTATTAAAACTAGTATATACCTTGAGAGATATGAAAACCATGTTGTCTCAAGATCCTAAATTTCAAGGCTGTGTAATATAATGAATCAGCTGCAATAATAGTACTACTTTGGTCATGTATGCTCCCCAATGTTTGCATGATTTCATCCTTGAAATGGTAACTCACTCCAAGCCTTTCCAAATTATCAATCAGCTCCAACTTTTCTAATTCTTGTGATCCCTCATCAGCCATCATCAAATTCTTCTTTATTTCTTTCTTCAGTTTGTCAAACCGCTCCATATACTTCTCTCCCTATACGAAATGCTAAAGTTAATTATAATTCGAATGATACAACATATAAAATATATTATGCCGTCATATTAAATAGTTGTGATATATATATATGCATGTAAACAAAAAATATATACCGCGTAATGATTGTTAACGGACAGAATATATTCAAAGTCCCATATAGTAGGTTCGTAATTCCCTGAACGTCTGATAGTAGCACTTGGATTTGGCTCATCAGCTAATTTCATGTCACCACCAGAAGAGAGACACGCTTTTGATACAACTAGTGATGACTTCCCTCGACTGAATAAAGTAGAACAATAAGTAGTTGGAGATGGAGATTTTCTTGAGGTGGCCATGGATAGCATCCTTGCATTGTTGAATAACATTGCCTCCATTATATTGATTTGTTGAATAATGTTCACCTCTTTTTTTTTTTAATTAGATGTTGGAGCTCAAACCAAAAGTTTCCCCATATATATAGAGGGAGTTTTTTTTTTTTAAAAAAAATGGGGGTAGGGGAAATTGGACCATGTACACCACTTGGAAAAATTATTGAATTCGATCGGTTCATGCATGCCTGTATGAATTTAAAGATAGTAAATACAGATATTATGACAGTAAATGGGCTAAATATTAATTATATATTGAAAATACAATACGGTAGGCTAGCTGGTAATTGTTTTGTTGTATATATTTTGATGAGAGGATGAAATAGTAGTGGGAATAGCTGAGTGCCTAAGTCATATATGATGAAACACGTTAAAAATGATTAAAATTTAAGACGTGTGCGTCTGACGTAGAAACAGAAACAGTAGAAGCAAAAAAGAAATATGTAATTTTACCAGGAAGTTATTTAATACTGAATATTCCTGTTTAAAAATATATAAGGCATATTAACTAAATGGGAAGACCAAAATAGGGGACACCATGAAATTTTTGCATCGATATGTGCTGGCCTTGTGTCACCTTTTCTGGTAAAGCCCACTAATTTGTGAGACGTACTTTTCTGATAGTTTCACCCTTAAATTTCTTCCTTCTTTAGTGACTTGTGCATAAACTTAATACACACTTTTGTGGTGGCAATTTGAATCCAAATTTGGCTGACACTTAAAATCAAATTGTTGCTTCAATGCTACCACCCTTTCTCTTGACTTTCCTTTGCCAAAAAAATCCCACGTATGAAGCTCTCGGATTACGTACAAATCAATTAAACAAGCCAAACCAAGGCCTTCCTTCTAGAGAAAGCTATTGTCCTGCTATACCCACAATCCAGCTGAATGAACTGTCTCGCATCTTCCCTCGTAGAGTGGCGTCTTTTATAAGAAAAGACTTTCTCAATGAAACTAAAAAAAAAAAGAGTTTGAGCTCTTTTTTGGGTTGACTTTTAGCCATGCGCGGCGGCTATGCGCATGTGTCCCAAAGTGACCTATATTTTTTTGGTAATGGGTATACTTGAGAGAAAAGGTTTGGAATTCGACCTCCCCTTATACGCTCTAAAAGGGGGTCATGGACTCCTTTTTTGTTTAGGATCCCCTTTCTACATTCAATTCTTTATTGAGCCTCTGCGTTCAGGCGGATGCCGCACCCTGCGCTTGTGAATGAGTGTGATATATACCTCTTTGCTTAGCACGTGACTGTGTACCCCAAAAATGGAAGCTGCATGTCTTCGCCCGCTCCCGGTTCATGGTGGAATCACCAAATAGCAGCTGCACCGACGAAACAAGGGAGTTCTTTCGCAGAGACAAGGGAAAACAATCATTCAATGAGGTATGGTACCACACAAGAAAGACAAGTTGCAGTGGATTGTAGACCAATGAACAAGTGTATCTATTTATTTGCGACATAAGTCTCAGCTTACAACCGATTAGCAATCGAGCCGCCTTACCTTATTCCAACATAGGGACAGAAGGGAGAAGGTTGTGAAGGTGGCCTCGTTATCCATACCTCCGGTCGGATGAATGGAGGACCGACAGATCCGGGTTTTCACGAGCGTTGGCGGGTTTTGGAGTGCCTGTCAAGGGCGCTAGTGCATACCCCGGGGTGATCATCACGACCTGCACCTCACATCTAGGCGCAGTGGAACGTGTAACCCGTTTGCTTTTCCATTCAACTACATTTGTTCCTTTAATCCATAGCAACAAAGAACGCAGCAGTGAGGGACAACCCGCCCATACAGCAAGCAGGGAGGATGGCATAAGTCTAGTGTTAGTAAGAACTAGCACTTCTTTATCTAACTTTCATTTTTGAGTGCGGAGAGGGGCGTCGAAATCCTTTCTATTGGTTCTTGCGTTGCAGCTGGTATAGATGATGGATCTACGACCCCGAAAGAAAGATAGTCTTTTTTTTGATTCCGCGCATTGGAACTGAAAAGGGCTATTCATAAACAGTCTTCCTTGCTTCTTACCTCTTATCTTATTGTAGGACATAATCGGAGAGAGAAAATCCTATCAATTCCTTTTGAATAAGGCTACGCTCCTTCAAGCCTTTGAAAGTATTAAAAATAGAATCTTTGTTTTCAGGCGGGTTTTCTTCTCCACCAACAACCAAGACACATGAAAGCGGTTTCCAGCGCTGCTGGGCAGAAAGAGATGATGGCATGAAACTCGATTACGTACGCTGATTGTTCGTCCACTTCAAATGCTCAAAATAGATAATGTTGTAAGATACTACCAGACCCGCTTTAGACTATCTTTTCAAGGATAGCTCTAATTTCACCTCGGATGTTCATACTGCCCTTGGTCTCATCCTCTGCGTTATTACGCGCCCGGGTTAGAAACTTTTTGAGATTTGTAAAATTGGACGCATTGCTCTCGTTTTCTTCTTTGGCTTTATTTGATCCAAGGCTTTCGATTAGCTTTTCGACCATGGCCTTTGGTGAAGGCAATTCTGTTATATTGGGATACCTTTCTGCCTCTCTTTAAATGAGAGGTTCTAGGAGGTCGGCTAATTTTGCCTTTCTCGTTTTGATTTCCTCTTCCATGAGCTCATATACCTGGTGTTCAACTGAGGGTATGTTAAGATCAAAGGAAGGTTTTTTCGATAAGCTAGGACCACTTCCATCGCCTCCGACGGAAAGAGGAATTCTATCCATCAAAGAAAGCCAAAAATCTAAAAAGTCGCTAAGAAATGGAGCATCCCAAACCTACTTAAACAACCTAAAGGCTTGGCCCGGTCTGAAAGTAGACCTTGTAGAAAAGAGGATAGGAAAGGTAGCCTATAGACTTAAGCGACCAACTCGGTGAAAACGAACCCCGTATTCCATGTGAGTCAGTTGACTTCGATTAGACCAGACCGCCCCAGAGAGGAACGTGCCCACGAGGGCACCACCAAATGTTGTAGATAAACCTACTAAAGAAGAAGTTGAGTATATCATAGCTGACCGTACCGAAAGCTTATTGATTTGATTCATCCCATTTCATTTATTTGGGTGAGAGGGAGGCTGTGAGTCACCTGGGCTACGGATTTTTCCGTTGGTTGATTCTCGAAATTGAAAAAAGAAAATTGGGTCCAGACCCACAAATGAATAGGAAGCGAGGTGAGGGTCCTTCATTAAAAGGGGGAAAAGAGGGGTATCGAATTAGCTCTTGGGGATATCATAGGTACGAAGGAAGCCAATGCTGGAGGAAGTGAATCAATCATAAGAGGTTGTTAAAAAAGGTCCTGTTGCTTGCCCGAGTAGGGGAAGGGATTGACCTAAGGCAAGGTGAAATGACTCAATGCTTACCATTGAAAAGGCTACCTAGACGCTGGCCTCGAGGCCATTTGGGGCTAAGTTGGCCCAAGACACGAGTTTGATTGTTAATTTCCCCGAGAGTCACTATGAGGGTGTTCAGCTGTAAGATGACTTTTCCCCAGGGAGAAGTCCCGCAGGCTGCCCAGTTATGGAACAACCTTGGTCATGCCGATGCTTTATTGCCTCGGGATGCACCGGGGTTATTCCTCCAAATTTCCCCTGGCCATAGCCCATAGCAATCGTCTCGCAGATCCCTGACTTATTCACGTGTTATCTTCTTGACGCAGTTTATTCCTCATACGAAAACCATTTAGTTATGGATCACCACCGATCAGTAGTATATATTTAACAATGGGCCAGGGATCACACTTTTCTGGTTAAGCCCACTAATTTGTTACACGTTTGAAGTTGGCATGCCAAACTTTGAACATGATTTTTGAGATGAGACTATTCTATATATTTAGCTTAAAATTCAATTATTAGCAAAATCTGTTAGATTTATTTGTTTGAGGTCTTTAGGAACCAAACTAATCCAAGTTAGTTCTGAAAATCTGTGATGTAAGGTTTGAAACAGGAACAGATGAACTATATTAAACGAGACATATATAGTGATGTGAATAATCAAGTAAAAAGGAACAAGAAAACGTATTCAATATCCCAATGAAATTGGACGTCTTTGAGAACCAAAGCAAAATACACCAAAATAGTAGGTTGACTGTAATGAAAGTAAGAGATAGTAGAATAGTGGTTGGGTGGGTTGGGTCTTCTTTTATTTTATTTTATTTATGAGGTCTGTCTACCTGACATAAAAATTAGAAAAAAAGGTTATTTGTTGGTGAGCTGTTATTATCCTTCTGGACCATAGTCTGAAATGAGATTTGGCAAAAGTTAAAACTTTCCATAGTTCTGATAAAGGAGCCATTAAAATTTGCCTAACAATTGCATACGCCCACTCTTTTAAAAAATTATAGGGTTCATTAAAATTATTGTTTTCCCTCGCCTAGCATTGCCTCAATTATCTCCATTGATTGAACAAAAGCAGGTATCAAACACATACGATAGTTGAGTTTTTTTAAACATATATTGAGAAATCGCTACATATTTGTAATTTATTAATCTGGAATTTATTATGATTAAGTTTTGGTATCTCCGCACAAGAAGGACTAAAAGTAAGTTATTCTAAATCAAAAGTACTCATAAATTTAATGTGAGGGAATTAAGGTATGGAAATGTATCAATGATATCCCCAAATCATCGACGAAATGATTAATTATAGAACACCAACGAATTATGTCTGGATAATTGTTCAAGGATTCCACTTCCTCTTAGGTAATTGAATCGGACGAAGATAAATACGTAGAGTAAAAATAAAGGAGTTGCAATTGGATTCCATGCACTCTTGCAGTGTTGGATATATCCAGTGTAATATATCATCTGCTTCTCCTAATAAGAAAGCTTTGCATAAATCTTCCCACTAATTAAGAGTAGTATTTTTGTGTCAAATAATATGTATACATATTATGTATATCGGTATGTATAGCACCATTTTGTTCGAGATACATCATGTAAAATAACATATTTTGAGCTGAAATTGATATCCATTATCATATATTCAATCAACAGAATTGTATTAAAGAAATAGTAAATATTTTGATATAATACCAATTCTAATTAAAGATATTTAAGGTGATTGAAATTTGAAAAAAAGGGGGGGAAATGGAGAGATTTAAGGAGGAGGAATGCAAGAAAGAGACTAATGGTGGGGAGAGACACAATAACGAAATTTAACGAAATGGTTACTGAATGTCATTTGTTTTAGTCTTAATTTGTTAAATAAAATATTTGATTAAAGACATAATAATTTTATCTAGGGATAGTAAGTACATGTTGAACCCTTTTTGGTCTCTGATAAATTTAGCCAAACTTATAAACCATTCATCACAACTATAGTGAAGCATGAAGGATCCCCAACATCGTTCCATAAGATACTAGTTGTAGCTAGCAACGTTGCTACTATTATTTATCGTGGGCTACGTGAATAAAGTTGATAGCACATTATATACTATTCATCGAGAGCCATATAATAAAAATTCGTGAGAAGTTTCTAGAAAAGAAAACGTGAAGCACATTTTGATACATTTGGAGCCATATCAGAAGCACATTAAATAGAATTTGCCTAACAATTGCAGTTTACTGAGCCCACTATTTTAAAACGTGGTAGCTTGAAAACTAATCTTATTATTCCCTCAGTTCACTTTTACTTGTCACGTTTTGACTTGACACACCTATTAAGAAAACAATAATTGACATGATTATTTTACCACACTACCGCTATTAATTGATGTTTAGTGGAGTATTAGGTATTGGAAAGTAATTTGAAGAATAAATAATTAATGCTAAGGGTAAAACATATAAAAAAATTAATTATTTTTTCTTGATATATCAAAAATGAGAAGTAAAAATGGAAATCCATTTTAAAAATAAGTGACAATTACTATTAAAAAAGAGTTTGAAAACTTAACCAGTATTTTAGCTTTAGACTTTTTACCCCAATCTAGGTTGGGGGCTTTCTATTTCTTATTATGATAAAGACTTCTTCACAAAATTAGTATAAGTTAAAAGCAGAGTTTTTTTATTGTTTATGTATTAAGTACTCCCTTAACACACTATGGAGTTAATTACATTGTGATAGGCTCAAAGAGTAATTTGGAAATCCAATTTGTAATGTGAGCATTTTGAATGCCATGCCCATCTCCATGCTGGTACATGCAATGTGATGTTCTTAAAAAGTTTAGCACAATCCCAATGAATTCTTCAGAAAATAGCAGCTCTTCCCTTTGGACTTTGTTCATTAGTTCCCACATCTCCTTTATCAAAAAATTGATGTGTTTTCTTGCCTCTTCTTCAGAAACATCATTTTCATTCATGTAGCATTGCATCGACTTGGGAACATCACCCCTTTTCAATTCATCCTGAATTAACAAGAACAAATAAATAATGAAACAAATAGAGTATTCCAAATTAGGTTAGATTAATCAAGTTCTTATAAATTTTATCTGAGAAAAAGGTATACGAACATACCGATGATGTCCCCAAATCATCGACCAAACGATTAATTAAAGCACACTGACGAATTATGTCTGGATATTTGTTTAAGGATTCCAATTCCTCATTGGTAATTGGATTAGTGACAAAGATGAATGTATGGAGTAATACCAAAGGAGTTCCAATTGAAATCCATGCATTATCCATGTACTCTTCCAGTGTTGGCTTATATCCATCGTGGTACCATCTTGCTTCTCGTAAGTAAGCTTTGCATAAATCTGCCCACTAATTAATAGTAACTTGCCTCAAATAATAGTGCAAATATAAAAATGGATTAATTACTACTGTTAATATGTGGTTTGAGACATGGGGAGAAGATGAATGTGAATCCATAATTTCAAAAGTTAAATGATTTTAATGATAAGGACCTTCTTAAGGTTGAATCGACTAAATTTAAATATTGATTCTGCCTCAAATTTAGGGGGTTTAATTGGAAAAAGAGAACAAGGGATTGAAGAAATTTAAAACTAAAAGAAGGGAATTAATTAAAGATTCTAATTAAGTAGATTAGTAGAATGAATTTTACTTGTTTTGTGAGGTAGGGTTGGACATTGATTGCTTGCTCTTTGAGAATATCATACACCATTTCATTGGTAGTGTTGAAGAGTGCAAGGTAGCATATTTTCATATAGTCTGGAAGTTGCTCCATTGCTTTTATATCCCATCTGAATTTATATTACAATAAATCAAAATTTCACATGACAAAGACATGATTAAGAAAATTATTAAAGTCGATTATATTCCAACCATTTTGTACATATGATTTTCTGGATGGCTGTAGCACCAAGATGTTGCCATTTAAATAGAATCAAAATACTACTACATATATGGTACGTACTACCTACTCCTTAGCTATGTTTGGTAGATGAAACAAGCCATTGTCTACATAATTAATAATGATGTAGTACGTGACCCTTTTTTGACCGAGATAAAAGAGAAAAACAATAGTAGAACATATTTTTTTGGTAAAGCCTACTAATTTTTGTATAACGTACTTTTAAAAATTGTACTCCCTCCATTTCAAAAGAAATGACATGTTTTAATTTGACACGAAGTTTTAGAAAATAAAGAACACTTTTGAATCTTGTGGTCCTAAATTAAATTTATGTCAAATATACCAAAATGTCCTTAAATCTTGTGGTCTAAAACATTTCACGTGGAAAGTGAGAATTAAAGTATTGCCAAAAAAGGAAAGGGTCATTCTTTTTTAAACGGACTAAAAAGGAAAGCAGGTAATTTTTTTTTAAACGGAGGGAGTAGTACCAAATAGATATCAATTTCTTACGTGGGTAGGTCTATAGTTGCCTTACTGATACATGAAAGAAGCCACAAAAACGATGGAATGAGAATGGTTATTTTTTATATTAAAAAACAATTTAGTTTTAAAGTTCTCCTTTTAAAATTTAATGAGATCTATTGCACTTTTACTATTGAATATAGAAGAAAATAATTTATTCCGATATCTTATGTGAAAAAATGAAGAAATCTTACTTGTAAAAAAAAAAGATCAGTAAAAAAAAACATAAAACTAAACATCATTTCTCCCGACCACACATTCCGATGGACACCCTTATAATTAAGCATGTTTAACATTAGGAGTCCAACAATTTTTTGTGACTGGGTCTTACTGAAAAATATTTCAGCACTTTTAGAAAGGAAAACACCAGACCAAAAAGACAGGCGTCCAAAATCCTCAAGTCGCACAAATACACATGTTGATGTGCACCCGTCTTCTTGAAATTCTGGATTCGCCTCTAGACTCACTGGTTCAGTTTTCATGGAGAGGCAGGCTAGTTCTGATGATCCTCTGAATGAAGAGGAATAAGTTTTGGTGGAGAAGATGTGGCCCTTGGTATTGGCATCACCACGTTAGTCATCAATATTGCAACCATTTTGTTGATTGATTCACTTTAATGCGTCGACAATATATGCATATTTGGAGTCCCAACAAGTAGTAACTACTATAAATAGATTCTCCCGATGGACATCATCGTATTCATACATCTTAGGGGTGCATAGCTTTCTTTTCTTGTCAACTTCCAATGTGAGACGTTTTACCTAAACTCTAACATTAAATTGCTAGTACTCCATCCAATAAATATCTAAAACTTGTTTGAGACTACAAATTTTAATCTTTTTTTTTCTTAAACTCTATACCCAATTAAATAATGTCACACAGGACAGACACCCTTATAATTAAACATGTTTAACATGAGTCCGACAATCTTCAGTGATTGTGTGTCCTACTGAAAAATATTTCAGCACTTTAGAAAACTGCAGAGGAAAAAGACAGGTGCGCAAAATCCTCAAGTCGGATTTCATTTCACTTTTACGACTTCTTTGATCTTTCCACCACGACTTTTCATTTAATAAAAATGATAATTAATTACTAGTATGAATTAATAATTTGATAAAAGCTCATCATATTACAGACTTATAGTGCACGAAACGACAACCGTCAATTCAATATCTATACTATTCTCATAATGGAAAACAAGCTAAGGGGCGATCGATATGTATCAATCTACTATGTGGGTTTAATTTTCTAGATGTTGGAGCTCAAATTATATATATAGAGAGATTCATCTATATCATTGAAACGTGTTATATTCATTAGTAGTACTATAGGAAGTATGGCTTTATCAGGTATTATTGGACCATTGGACACGAAACATTTTTGTTAGAGTGGGTAAAAGTTCCACATTGGTTAGGGAATAGACTGACGGTCTGCTTACATGGACTTGGACAATCTTCTCCTCATGAGTTAGCTTTTGGGGTTGAATTAAACTCACGCATTCTTTAATTACACAAAAAGATTGCAAACTACCAAGAAATATTTAAATTTTACATCAAGCTAATAGTTGAATACTTAAAAAATCGTTTTACAGATCCAAAGGATGCAAGTAAGATCTTCATCTCATCATCAATTTGCTGGGAGAATGAAGAAAAGAGTGAGGAATTATGTGGCTGTGGAATATAAAATTGTGTGGTAACTAATTTTTCTTTTATAAAATTCACTCACATGCTAAAAATTTTCATTGGACACCGGTTGCAAAAACTATTGAAGTCGGCTTCGTATTTAAAGGTAATTATGTATGGACTGTGAATATATAGGTATTAATTAGTGGAGTGGTGATGCAGTAATTTTCGTCGGTCAGGGAACACATTTTTTCATAATTTGTATGGTACCTCAATGTGTTTTGTGGTGTCAATTTTTCGACGAGTCAGCAAGCAGTTGGTCCAGGGAACACGTTTTCCTCGTTGAAATTTGAAAAGCAATAGCCAGCAGAGAATAAGTCTAATGGGTGAAAAAAAAGAAGAGACTATATATAGTCTAATGTTTTGTATTTGTACAATTTTTAATAATAGAGATATAAAGTTTAAATAGTAGTCTTAGAAAGGGATATTTGGAAAAATAGTGAAAACTTCTTCGTCTTCTTTTTGTGTGTGTGGTTGGCCAGTATTTTTTAGTACAACATGTTGATGGTCTATTTGGAGGTGGCCATGGGTATTGTCATCCGTTCTTGTTGGACCTTGATAACCCTCAAAATACGAAAAAAGGGAAAAAGTACGAAAACTAAAGAACTGATAGAATCAAAATGCAAAAAGTAATGGATAGAGGATAAAGATTGATAGATAAACACAAGAAGATAAAAAAGAGGGCAACCTATGGATATATCAAATCCAAGACCTCCTTTTTGATTACCAACAAGCACCGATCTCTTACGTAAACCACGAGGAAATCAATCTCTCACATAACCCACGTTTCTAAACAATTGTTCAACACAAGTTAATCCTAGCTCTCACACTTTCAAGTGTATTCATCATCATGCCTCCAAGGATCACTAGGAATATGAGGGTGTAAGTACATACCTTGGAAACAAGGCCTTGAACTTGTTCCATGCACCAACTTGGACCATGCTTGGTCCTCTTAATTCTTTGTAGGAATTTCCTTGGTAGGGAACTCCTTCTTTCGATCCATGGGGTTAGATGTTTCGCCCCTTGTCATCAAGTATCCATCAATCCTTAGAGGTTGATTTAGAAACCTCCCTTCATCAACTTTGAAGTCCTTATATAAGAACTCATCTAGGCCTTCAAGACTATGCTTGAGAGGGACCATCTTTGGATCCTCCATTAGGAGTATTTGCTCATGAACCTGCAAAAGAAAAGTATTGGTACAAGGCAAAATGCTAGTACCATGGTTAGCATGTAACAAAGGTTCGGGGTAGACAAGTTCCACAACTAGGTGATCCTTGTCCTCCTCCTCTAACTTATGCCTTGGCTCAAAATTAGCACACAACTCTCCTTCTTGATCTAGGTTCTTCTCCACTTTCTCAATTTCCTCTCTCTCTACTCCCTTGACTTGAGCAAGTTGGTTTTTGTTATTTGGACAAGTCGTAGAAATGGTGGAGTTTGGATGTTCTTTCAAGTTGGATACTCCCCTTTTTATGGACCTCAAATGGTTGCTTATTGATCCCATTCGGCTATCTATAACATTAAACTTCTCATTCATATCTTGCTTCATACCCATGATATCCGTCATTAAGTTTTCCATGGTAACCTTTCCCATGGTATTTTGACTTTTGTTCCCCTTCGCCATTGTCACGCCCCGAATCCCATCGGGACGTGATTGGCACCCGAAGCCGATATGGCCCGAGAGAACCAATCTTTGCTCATAATCCTTCACATGCATGTCCTTGTATGAATCTTATTTTTCTTTATGCAACTATGTAGAAATCATAAACATGGAAACGTATGCCATAAACATATATATAAAACTTGGCCGTTAGGGCCATTAAACCAAGACTCCATGAGTCATCTTCTATACATATACATGTACCCACATATGTCTACAAAAGCCTCTAACAGATGCATTGACCATGACAACTGAAAGTCGGGACCAGTTCCCGCTTTATACAATATATACAATATTTACAACATCAAAACAATGTACACTATGACTCGAAAAGCCCCGAACCAAGTGGAGCTCACCAAAACTCTGCAAATGATCCCCAGTCTACAGATGAGGTCTACTTATGCCTGCACCTGCACATGTAAGGTAAGTCCCCCGAGGGGGTCAGTACGAGAATGTACTGAATATGTAAGGCTAGAGAAATTACATCATACATGAGAATGTCAATGAAATAAATAGGATAATGTCAATGAAATAAATAAAAGAGATTATTTAGTATGGGTAAACCATCGTTCTAATTGGAAACTTGCATACTACTTCGTTATGAACAATTTCGGACATTCATTTTATATCCTTACCAATCATAGAATATCTTTCATACGTATTTACACTCAAGAGATTCTTTCCAGCTTCTATGTTCATTATCACTATGGTTCTACTACTTGGTGAGTAAATGTCAAAAGAATAACATTCATTCATACACATCCACTCTCTTGGTGGATGAATAATATAACCTACAACCACTCTATGGTAGGGGTATCATACATCCACTCTACTTGCTTCTCTACCTTACCTTACTTCACTTAATAACGTATTAATCATATACTGCCCGGGCCCAACTGATCAGTGGGAAATAATATAGAGAACCGTCATGCAGGTGTACATGTCACCCCATGGATGATATATAGTGAACCGTCATGCAGATGTACATGTCACCCCATGGATGATATAATAGAGAACCGTCATGCAGGTGTTCATTGCACCCCATGGATGATATAATAGAGAACCGTCATGCAGGTGTTCATTGCACCCCATGGATGATATAATAGAGAACCGTCATGCAGGTGTACATGTCACCCCATGGATGATATATAGTGAACCGTCATGCAGATTTACATGTCACCCCATGGATGATATAATAGAGAACCGTCATGCAGGTGTTCATTGCACCCCATGGATGATATAATAGAGAACCGTCATGCAGATGTACATGTCACCCCATGGATGATATAATAGAGAACCGTCATGCAGGTGTTCATTGCACCCCATGGATGATATAATAGAGAACCGTCATGCAGGTGTTCATTGCACCCCATGGATGATATAATAGAGAACCTCAACTCTTACTAGATTGGTACAACCTAATCATAACCTTACTAGACTTTAGAACATTACATTCTCGGAACTTGGAGTTAGAATATATACACACTTGTATGACCTATCGAGGATCACAATGCTATTGGAAACACATATGTATATTCTATGCCTTGTTTCTCTACTCCCAAGAGATTAACCCCTTTACTACTTCTTATAAGGTCTTCTATAACAAGAACTAACATAGCACAATATAGGGATATTTTATATTAAACTTCTACCCCTTCAGAATGTGATCCATACTTAATGAAACATATAACAACCACGCGCATTACTCCTTTACAATCTTATGCCCTTCACTAGGTTATGAGAATATACACATTTCACTCCACTTCTTCACTTCATGAGATCACTAGCACACATCTTCTTATGAGAGAGATACATACTTTATCTATTTTACATACTAAGGATCAAGACACTATTTGAAACACACCTATATCTATTACCTCACTTCTCTACGTCATGAGATTGATACCTTAACTTATGAGGAAGGGTTAAATTAGCTCACATCCTACTTCCTTCATTGTTTTTATAAGACTTCTACCTATGAAAGATGGGTACAAGAACAACAATCATCAAACTATGAGACTTTGGGATCATGACATATTTTGGACATGCTAAGCAAGCATTAATAGATTCTCGTTATACCTTACTCTCTCTTGAGATCGTCCTTTTAGGACTCACGACATTCTGACATCTTTGGGATTTCAGTCAATGAATAGCCAATGGATATGAGATAAGTAAATCATAGTTCATCTAAGAATAGGGCATATATGGATAACAATATATGTCAACTTGAATTGAGATACTTCACAACCTTTAGAAATAGAACAAGCCAATAGGTTACATATGAAGAATAATTTACGTCAATCTGAATTGATGTGCTTTATGCCTTTCGGAAGTGAAACATGATCAACGTCAATAGGAACAATATGATGTAGAAGGACACGGAAAGAGTAACCTTATATACCTGCACTTCCAAGTATGAATACACGAATCTATGTATGAATACAATGGTCCAGCTCCTTCTTTACTTCTTAGTCTACAATACACGGTCATACCGGACTTACATTAGCAACTAGTCACTATATAAGCGTACAAGACGACAATGAACTATGTGGCTACCATATAATGTCATGTCACCCCTTCCCAATACAATCCACTGCATTTCCATACCAACAACATCATGACATTACACACATTGACCAAAAGATCACACATCGATAGCATGTCACACCACACTTACCCTTTACGCTTTTCCCTTTATCATTTCATCGTAATTATGCCTTTAACAACATATAAACAACCATCCATACTTAACATAGTCCAAAACACCTCCATACGACACTTCAAAGTCATTAGAATGACATTACAAGTTGATAATTACATCCCAAAAGGGTATCGGGGCTTTCGGGGATCAAAGGAATACGAAAGCAACCAAAACACATTTCTGGACTGACCTGCGCAGCCACCTGCGCACGCAGGTCAGTAACATGCTCACGCAGATGGCCATTGGCAGTAGCCAGTGCCATCTGCGCCCGCAGATGCCCTCGTCTGCGGGGCGGATGCCCGTTTTGGGTCTTTTAATGCCATGAATGGTCCATGATCATAACCAACTTCATTTTAACATATTTTTGATAATTTAACATGCCAACCACCAGCCATGATTTCACAACACACATAACATCACCAAAACGACACTTTACGGCCAACATGCCACCAAAGCCATAACCAATTTATCAATGGAATTTCCAAACACTATACACAAGTATAAAACAAGTCAAGACTATAATCACATCTCATATATCAATATGGAATCCATCAAGGTCATTTCCATCAAGATCAAAAACCCATGTTCAAGTTTTCAAGCCATAAATCATCCTCCGATTTAGCAAACACAAATTGTTTTGCACATAGGGAACTTATCCCTCTTCACCAACATAACCAACATGATATGAGTGGTCTCTCATGCACATAATATATTAAATCATAAGTATGAACACTTACCAAAGTGTGCAAGATGATGCCTTTGGCCAAAAGATGAAAGCCTAGAGTTTGAGTTGAGAGCAAAAATGTTGGAGAAATTTCTAGAAATGGCATGGGTGTCCAAATGAGAGAAAATCTGATTTTCTCTCTTATATAGGCCCCCAAGTCTTTCTTATCCTTTTATCAACATTAATTATTATGTTGAATGGGTCAAATGGGTCATAAATGAAAGAATGGGTCAAAATCTTGTGTTGGGCCATGTCTTCTCCTTATTTTTGGGTTCTATTTAAGGCCCAATGACTTAAGCCCAACATTTTAAAAGCAAAAATCCTCCAAGTTCTCATGTTTCTTTATTTCCATAAATGCTATAGGAATTAATCCGACTCCGAAACTTACGGGGTGTTACAGCCATTGTACCTAGCAAGTAGAAACACTAAAAAAAAACAACGAACAAGTTTGTGTTAACAAATCAACCTCACAATCTCTTGGAGTACACACCTTTGTTTGCCTCACAATAGGCGTCGTTAGCGTTGAAAGATCGTTTCTACTCCAATGGAAGACGTGGTGTCAATTACTACTTGTGGTCAGAATGGATTCTTGTTTGAAGAAGAATAAATGACGCAAGCAAATAAGCACGAACTTGAAACAAGAAATAACAATGAAATAAAAAGGGAAAAGCCCAAAAAAAACGAAAGAAGAAAGGAAACGTAAGCCCAAAAAAAAATGGAAGAAGAAAGAAAACGTACTCTAAGACTAATCAACCAACTAAGTAGATGAATTACTAGTTGTTAATTAGTTTAGGAATAAAGAAATGAGATTAGGAATTAAGAAATGGAATTAGGATGTTGGAACCTGAGCAAAATTGATTTTGAAGTGCTTGACATGCATTTTCAAAGTTGTGGGCGGATGATTCACATGCCCTCACAGGTGGCTTCGCATGTCACAAAACAGTGCTGCTGGAAGTCACCTGCGTTGATGACCTGCGTGGGCAGGAGAATGGCCTACGTGGGCAGGTGAGGACGCGGGTAGTCTGGGCAGATCACCTGAAAACCTCCGATTTTCAGCTTTCTGTGGGCCCTTTTTGCAATCTCTCTCTTAGAATATCCTCTTTTCTTTTGGATATTCTCTTGTACTACACCCAAACACCTTTCTTTTTCTTTCTTTCTTTGTGGATATAACAACAACTTTTTGATAAATCTTCCCTTTGAAGATATGAATCTTCTTCAAGAACACCAAGAACATAAAATTCCCAAGTAACTCATTTTAGCTCGGATTTGCATGAAATTTCAGATTTGTGTTCTCTTCAACGAGGGGAACAACTTTCAACAATTTGTAACCTTCAAATCCACACCAAAATAGCAAGATCTCTAAACCCACTTTTCTTTTTCTTCAAGTTCAAGCTCAACAATGGAGTTTTGCTTCCAATCTCTTCCAAACACACCAAAACTTCAAGATTCCAACCTTAATAGTACTAGATGAAACAAATCTAGTATAGAAACTATAAAAATGATTCAAAAACACAAAAATATTTTTGGGGTTTTTGCTAAAAACGTTTTTGACTCTTTTTTTTTTAATATCAATCCCAAGACTTAGGATTGTGGAAACAACCCTAATCTAACCTGGCTCTGATACCAAATGATAATCCCCAAAATACGAAAAGAGGAAAAAAGTACAAAAACTAAAGAATTGATAGAATCAAAATGCAAAAAGTAATGGATAGAGGATAAAGATAGATAGACAGACACAAGAAGATAAAAAAGAGGGCAACCTATGGATATATCAAATCCAAGACCTCCCTTTTGATTACCAACAAGCACCGATCTCTTACATAAACCACGACGAAATCAATCTCCCACGTAACCCACGTTTTTAAACGATTGTTCAACACAAGCTAATCCTAGCTCTCACACTTTCAAGTGTATTCATAATATCATCAAAATCTAAGAAAAATGAAAGAGACCTACTACTATTTATAGCCATGGACTATTATTACAAGTATGGGCCCAAAAGTGACCTAATTCAGTAAAATAGGCCGCCTAGGCCACATGCCCTAGCAGATGGGGGCGCAGGTGGTAAGGCAGAAGCCATCTGTGGGCGCAGGTGAGGGCGCAGGCTATTCCAGAATGCCTCCAAGCTCCTCTTGACTCCCCAATGACCTCTCCAATGGCTTTCTTGACTCCAAGCTACCCTCCACACGTGGTATTATACTCTTGGGGGCTCGAAAAGGGTCTTCCAAATATGTCCTTGCATCCTTGAAATGATCATGGCTTGGATCCCTTTGTGTCGGCCTTGAATTATAGGTCCAAAGTGGTCAGTGCCGATTTGGCTTGTATCAGACCTGGTCCTTTTATTGTTATGTATTTTTTAGACTTAATTTTTAATAAAAAGTCTTCAAGACCATAATTTGATTATTTTTTTTAAAAAAAAAAGGTACTAACCGTTTATTGATGTTTTAGCTAGTTAGAGCACCAAGTTGTGGCCACATGTAATTAAATATAAAAGATGAAGTAAGGGGATTAATTTAGTTTTTTAATAGTTTTATGGCCTTTTTACAAAATATCTTCATTTTTATACATAAAAATCTGAAAATGTTACTTCTATTCATTTTGTAAGTGACCAAGAGATTTAAAGGAAAAATAACGTAAATATACACCTTAACTTACCATATTTACACAAATTTCCACCCTTACAAAGTAATTACAAAAATCCCAACTATCAGTTATGTATCTCAGTGGAATGTATCGGGACCGAATTATGTATCACTGTGTATATCAGTGTGAGTTTTGTTTAAAAGATACATATTTGAATGATTATAGTGTGGGTAATTATGTATATCAACGGAATGTATCGAGAACAAATTATGTATCTCGACAGCCCAAAAATGGAATTTTCTATAAATATACAAAATGTCGAGATTTTCTGTAATTAGGCACCAAACTGTCGTAATTTATGTTGTTTACTCAGATTTTAATTCCTCCAAACTAACGCAGTTCCATATCTTTATAATTAGCATGGTACATCAATTTGCGTTGGCCTAATATCACCTTCTTTAATGAGACAAGTGGAAAACACAAAGGTTGAGGGAATACACTTTTCTGGTAAACCCCACTAATTTGTGAAACTTACTTTTTTGATAGTTTCATTTCATCCTTAATTTTCTTCCTTCTTTTAATTTGTCACTTGGGCATTATTTTCAAAATTGTACCAAATGGATATAGGCCATAACTATATAGGCACAACCACCAGCTCATCATATAATTAATTATAATGGGCCATTGCTAATGGCTAACCCACAGGCAAATATGCTGCAGATGAACTTATTTGATGCAGACTGCAGTTATGAAATCATAGTAATCAAAATTAAGACTACTGTTCCCTCACCCAGCATTAATGCCTCAATTATCTCATTTAATTGAACAAAAAACTCAAATTCATACTATAGTTAACCACTTAATTCTAAGGATTTAAGTATATTGACAGTTTAAATATTCTTTCACAAATTCAGTGTTCGCTAAAAGCAGATCTCTATGTAGTCATATATTTCATTGTAATAGGCTCAAAGAGTAATTTGGAAATCCAATTTGTAATGTGAGAAATTTGAATTCCATCAAATATATATCAAAAAACATGATGTCAGCAACTACTAGTTTAATCACAACTCGATTCAAAGGTGAAAAAACGAAAATTCAAATATAAGAAAGAACACTTCCATAAAATTAACGACAAGAAAACTAGCTGGGGATAGTACAGACGGAGCTAATGTACAATATACGGGTTTACAGGAACTCAATATATCTTTTGCGCAGATCTATACACATATTAAAAAAAAAATTATAAAATATTTTTTTACTGTGAACCCAATTAAGTATTACATACTCCCTCCGTTCCAAAATACTTGACCTCTTTAGACTTGACACACCCATTAAGAAAACATTAATTAGAAGTGTATTTTATAAAATTAGCCCTATTAATGATGTTTTGAAACTCTAAATATAACTATTATTATTTTCTTTAGTTATTTAATACTGAGGGTAATATGGGAAAGAAGTAATAAAGCACTCTTG
This sequence comes from Capsicum rhomboideum, assembly GCA_031232105.1. Classification (NCBI taxonomy): domain Eukaryota; kingdom Viridiplantae; phylum Streptophyta; class Magnoliopsida; order Solanales; family Solanaceae; genus Capsicum; species Capsicum rhomboideum. The sequence goes on along the minus strand of CP124719.1, from coordinate 139,631,885 downwards.
ATTTGCGAAAATGGACAACTAATTTGAAACAAACGTATTTAAAAAGAAGGTCAAGTAAAATAGAACGAAGGAAGTACTAACTAAAGATCATCATAGGAACTTATAAATTTTAAACTCTGAATCCAACATTGTGAAGTACATGTAAAACTAAGGTAATGATACAAAGTCTAGGGTTAAAATTAATTAGCAGGAATCAATGGAGCATTAGGAATAATGATAGGCTCAAAAAGTATCTTGGAGATGCTACTTTTAACATCACTATGAAGATACATGAAGTGTGCTGTTCTTGTAATATCCTTTGCTATTCTAACAAATGTTTCAGAAAATGCAGAATTTTGCCCCTGAGTTGTGTTCATCGCTTCCCATGTCTCCTTTATCAAAAATCTAATATGTTCTCTTGCCTCTTCTTCAGAAACACCTTTTTCATTCATGTAACACTGAATTGACTTGGGAACGTCACCTCTTTTCAATTCATCCTGAATTAATTATAGGATTAAATAAATTCAATGAGACAAATTTTGCTAGCTGAAGGAAAAGTACAATTTCAACTTTTTGTATGAAATTCATTTTACTTTAATCTAAGAGGAATATAGCTTATTGTGCTGGAGGGATTTGAACCTATATATTTCAAAATTTACTATATATACATAAAGTCGAAGTTGTAAATGAAATATAGTAATTAAATATACATTAATATAAGCTTATTTCATGTGAGAGAAAGGTATAAAAGCATACCGACGATGTCCCCAAATCATCAACGAAACGAAAAATTGTAGCAGACTGTCGAATAATGTCAGGATAATTGGTTAAGGATTCCAAGGCCTCTTTGGTAATTGGATCATTGACGAGGAACAATGAGTGCACTAATACCATTGGTACTGCTATTGAGATCCTTGCATTATCCATGTATTCTTCCATACTTGGCTTATATCCAATGTGGTACCATCTTGCTTCTTGTAAGTATGATTTGCACAAATCTGCCCACTAATTAACAACATGTCTCTCACACACATATATAGACATTTAAATATTGGACGAAATCGGGGGCATTTTGGGAAAAGAAGAATTTTTTGTAAATAAAATGAATCTTACTGATTTTGTAAGGTAGGATAGGACGTTGATCCCTTGATTTTTGAGAACCTCATATGCCACTTCATTGATAATATTGAAGAATGCAAGATAACATACTTTCATATAGTCTGGAAGTTGTTCCATTGCTTTTAGATCCCATCTGAATTTATAATACCAGAAATAAAATTTTCTTATGAAAAACACAAGACAAAGATTGATTAGAAAAATTTGTACAGTTCTTTCTCCAATTTGAAATTAAAAGGTTAAATAAGATCTACACACAAATAACGCTCGGATTTTCTCTTTGCTTTTCTAGCCTATAGACATAGTTTATATTGTGATTATACACCTAATATATATGATTTATTCATATGATAGGTGTCTGTTGGATTGTTAATAATGTCCACTTTTCCTTTCCATATATAATAAGTACATGGAGAAAACAAATCTTTCAAAAGTATAGTGCATTTTAAAGTATCTAATTAAAAATAGAAATATTTTGACGGAAAAAAAAAAAGGATATGAATGAGGAATTCCAAGTTGCGTCATCATACATTTCTACTAAAAGAAGTTGACCCCCCAAGACTAATAAATCACAAACATGAAAGTCTACCCAAATTTGGTTGATACACCAATGGTCCATATTGAATTCGTTATTCAATCAGCGCTTTTCTCTCCGTCCACTTTTATTTGTCCACTATACTAAAAATAAATATTTAAATTTATTTATCTAGTTTAAAAAATCAAGAAATAATTTATAACTTAGTTCTTGATTCACCCTTATTATTAATTACCATCATTTTCCAAAACATTGATTTATCATATTCAAAAGAATAATATAGTAAAATTGTCATTTCATTAACCAACTCAATCAGTCTATTCGTCACTTCTGGCTAGCCGGTAGTAATATAGAGCAATGAGTAAGTGAATAATTAAGAAAAATATTATACCTTTGAATAGCATCAGTGAAGAGTTCCAATTCGTCAAGAGTGCCATAAACATCATAAATATCATCTATGATTGAAATAAAAACAATGACTTTTGTTATCATTCTTCGAAAATTGTTGTGTTGAGGCTCAAACAATGCCCCCACTGCCCAAATCAAATTCTCAACTAGTATATCCCTGGAAAATGGAAGCTTTTCTGCAAGCCCTGTATTCTTCCACCACCTAATTTACATCAAAACTAATGTTGTATGAGAGAAATTATCGGTAGTAATTTAATCTCGAGAAGTAAAACGTGATTCAATCTAGCTAGGGCTAATCTTTCACTTTGAATACTCATAATTTTTAAATTTTGAATCTGTCACTGTTAAAACTATTAGCTCTTTATGAATATATATATAATAGAAGAGTATCCACTAAAAAGATATGTTGTCAAGTACCTCGATAGAATTCTCAAATCTTGTTGGTGTGTTGCTTGAACAATGTTGAAGTCCAATTTAGCAAGCTCGAGCAAAAGAGGATTAGCATTTGGCATTCTCTCGTAAATGCTAATATACCACTCTGTCTCTAATCTTGGCATCATCCAATGTCTGGGAAGTTCCAAAGCATGGCGGACTAATTCAACCATTATATTGTCTTCTCCACAATGATTATGATCAACATAACTCTTTAGATGTGTCAATATGGATCTTGTGGCAATATTGTTCAAAGAGGTTTCATTTTCTGTAGAGAGAAAAGAAGCTTCATACAATTTTAACAATCCTTTTGTGTCCTTACAAATACTCTGCTTCAGATTGCCATGCTCGTCCTGAAAATTGTTTAATACATCTAAAGCACAAAAAAAAAAAAAAAAAAACGTTGGTCAAAACCTAATAATAGAAAAACTTTGAAGAATCTATGTAAAATCACATCGAAAATTAATTAGATGGACACTCAAATTCTGAACTACAGGTGCCACATAAAGTTGCAATTTGGAATAAATGGACTAATTACTACACAATATAAACCTGAAAGATGATGAAAAGATTATTAAGACTAGCGTATTTGTATTATATATGGTGGGGATAAGGGTGAGCAGGGGTATGTATATTACCGAAAATCAATTTGGTTTTATGTCAGGGCATTCAATTACAGAAGTCAATCATCTCGTATAGCGTTGAGAAGCTTGTATTTTATGTTAAGTTTTGCTACGATTATTCAAACCATGACTAAATTAGTTAATTTGCTAGTGTTACTTGTGCTGAGGGTCCATCAAAAACAACCGATATCTACCCTCACAAGGTATGAATAAGGCTGCGTATACACCACCCTCCCCAAACCTCACTCATGAGATTACTCTAGGTATATTGTTGTTATATACATACTACGTACCTTGAGAAATATGAAAACCATGTTGTCTCAAGAGCCTAAACTTCAAGGCTGTAATGTATAATGAATCTCCAGACGTGGCTGCATTTTGGTCATGTACGCTCCTCAATATTTGCATAATTTCATTCTTGAAGTGGTAACTCACTCCAAGCCTTTCTAAATTATCAATCAACTCCAACTTAGTATCTAATTCTTGTGATCCCTCAACCATCATCGTCAAATTCTTCTTCACTTCCTTCTTCAGTTCGTCAAACCGCTCCATATACTTCTCTCCCTATACACAACATTAAAGTTACTTATTATCTGAATGATACAACACGTTTTATATATTATGAAGTTATGAAAGAATTAATGTACGTGTGCTGTATAAAAAAGTATATACCACGTAATGATTGTTAATGGACTGAATATATTCAAAATCCCACGTTGTAGGTTTGTAATTCCCTGAACGACGTTGGATAGTAGTAGCGGGATTTGGTTCAACTAATTTCACGGCAGAAGCTTTAGTGCACTGGACTACCCTTTTTAATTTCAGTCCGTTAGTAGTGACTAGTGATGGCTTCCATCGACTGAATGAACAAGTAGATGGAGTTGGTCTTCTTGAGGTGGCCATGGATAGCATCCCTACGTTGTTGAATAATGTTGCCTCCATTATATACATTGATTCTGCTGTTCAATGTTTTAAAGGGTTTATTTTTTTTTAGATGTTGGAGCTCAAAGTAAAAGTTTCCATGTATATATAGAGTGAGAGAGAGTTATATCTAAATGAAATGAATGTGTTATATTCATTAGTAGTACTGTGTTCCTATTGTTTTAATTATCTGCAGTTATTATTGGACCACTTGCTAAAATTATACTATTCGATTTCGGTCCCATTCATCCCCTATATGGACTTAGAAAATAAAATAAGACATTGTGATAGTGAAAGGACTGAATATAATAAGGTAGCCCCGTTGAACCCGTGACCTCAAAAGTTGTTTTCCCCAACTCAAATTTGTGATCTTCCGATCATATGGGTCGTAATTCCCTGAACGTATAGGGTATATATTTGATGAGAGGATGAAATAGTAGTGGAAACAGCTGACTGCTGATTGAGGAAGAAAAATGTTTTTCTTGAAAAACGTTTTTCACAAATGGGGTCTAAGGAGGGTAGAATATACGCAGTGCGTAGACCTTACTTCTACCTCGTAAAGATAGAGAGGTTGCTTCCGATAGATCCTCAGCTTAACTAATACATGTCAAACAGTCTTGAAAAAGAGATACAAATGTGGGAGCAATCACAATACAAACTAATCTAAATGGAAAGCGCTATACAATACACAATAGAAAAAATTGGCACACCATTTGTAAAACTTATTTTTTATATTTTCATTAAAAAGTCATTTAAGGAACTTATTTTCCTAAAAGAAATACTTTTCAATTTTTTTAACAATGAACCATAAAAAATTACTTTCTCTTTTTAAAAAAGAATGACTTATTTTACTTTTTAGTCCGTTTCAGAATCAAACTTACTTTAATTTCAACTATCCACCTGACATGTTTAAAACCACATGATTAAAGAACATTTGACATAACTTTTATTTAAAATCACAAGATTCAATGTCTTCTTTATTTTTTTAAATTTCATATGAAATCAAAACAAGTCATTTTTTTTTAAACGGATACAATAATTAAAAAGATACCAAAGATGGGCCAAAATAGTGGTGATGAAATAAATTTCGTGGAGCTGGGGAACACATGATCTGGTCATAATAAGGAAGCTACCTCAACGTGTGGTGACAATTTTTGGAGGAGTCGGCAAAAGGCAAATGGAATCCAACACGTTTTTATCGTTGACATCGTAACATGTAAAGGATTGAACATGCTTAGTTTTTTAAGGATAAAAATGTTTATTTTATTCTAAAATAATCTTTAAAAATAATGTGTTAGATCAAGTTTTAAAAAGAAAATTAATAAGTACTTTTGAGGAGTAGCATAAATTATTTTTTAAAAATTAAAAAAACAGCTCTTTGTAAAATTACTTTTTAAAAAATATACGTAGAAATACTTTGAAAAAATTTGATCAAATTATAATTGATGCTCAAAAATATTTTTTTTATTTTAACTTATAGGCCAATTACAATTTTTGTCAAAATAAATTGATTTTAAAAACATGATCAAATAAGTTATTAATTTGAGATGCTTGCCTCATCATGTTTTCATCATAATTTTTATAATAATCAATTATTTTGGTCAAATATTAAATAGTCCCTTAAATTTGACATGCTTTGTGAGTAAGTTAAAACACTTTACAAGTAAGCATGTAGCCACTTCATCTTGACTAAAATGTGTCTTTGGAACACTAATGTCCATAAGATTAAAGTTTGAAATACACTTAGGAATCGTTTGGCTGTAAAAATCAAAAACATATTTAATTTATTTAGTATTTTTAAAGTTGAAAATAGAGTTAGAGTTGTATTTGATCATACTATTCTAGAAATAGGGTATTTTTGATGTTAAAAAATATAAAAAGTGATAAATAAATTTAATTTTTTCTAGAGTTTTATGAAAATTGGGTTATTTTATGAAAATAAAAAAATTAGATTTTTTTTTAAAAAAATAGATTTTTTTTTAAAAAATAAATTAAAAAGTGCAAAAAATGAATCCAAAAATAGTGAAAACACTCAAGAGAGGTCTTTTTCAAAAATCCAAATATTATAAAAACATATTTCAGAATACTTATGGCCAAACAAGTATTTCGGAATAAAATGAAAACGTCTTACGGAATATTGTGAATAATATTAACGGCCAAACGCCTACTTAGTCAAATGACTCAATTATTTTTTAGAAAAAGGGGAATGAGCAATGAAGAAGCTTGGCCATTAAAGCTTAATTTCAGTTTTGTTGAAGAAGATTCACAGGTGCAGGGAAGCTCAAAACTTGCAAAAGGAAAAGAGCACATGCGTACAACATAAAAATTGCAAAATGGGGTCTGCCACCTGACAAATTAAATGGCTACAATACATGAGAAAATCTAATATTACTAAAATAAGGACCAACTTGTTCAATTGGGGAAGAGATACATGAACATCTCAAATAGGCGCGGGGTTGGATTGAATTTGATTGGGTCAAAATGAGCCCACTTAATAATAGACAAATTATTGATCCCAATCAAAAGCTAATTGAGTAGAATCAGTTGGACCGAACGCACCAGTTAGTTGGAAATCTACTTTGCAGTCAACAGTTGTTTTGGCTACCACTGAGGCGGAGTACATGGCAATTACGGAGGCTGTTAAGGAGGCAATTTGACTTCAAGGTTTGCTTAGAAAGCTTGGTATTAAACAAGAAGGCATCACAGTATTTTGTGACATTCAAAGTGCTATCCAATTAGCAAAGAACCAAGTTTATCATGCAAGGACGAAGCACATTGGCGTTCGATATCATATTGTACAAGACATTATAGAAGAAGGTGGAGTCATAGTACAGAAAATTCAGTCTACAGATAACCTTGCCGATATGCTGACGAAAGTGGTAACTGCGGTCAAGTTTCAACATTGTTTGAACTTGATCAACATTATTGAACATTGAAGATTAAGTGTAACACCCCGTATGTTTTGAAAAAAATTAGTTAACGACCGAAACACTCATGGAAATAATGAAACATGAGAGACTTGATGAATTTTTGTATGGAATTATGGGCATGTACAAGGTTAATTCAATTGGGCCCTTAAGTGGAGCCCAATATAACAAGAAGACATGGCCCAAAGGGTTTATTTTGACCCATTCTTCCATTTCTTGATCCAATTGACTAAATCAAATGGCATTTAATGCTAAGGAAAAGATAAGAGGGACATGAGGTACTATATAAGGAAATAAATCAGATTTTTATTCCCTTTAACACTCATCTCATTTCTAGAAATTTCCAACAATTTCCCTTTGCTCTCAAGAAACCCCAAGTCACTCTTTTGGCCAAAATCATCCATTGGTAAGTGTTTATTATGATGGAATACTATATATTATGCATGGTATATGGTGTATATTGTGTTGGTTATGTTGGTGGACTATTGAGGAGTTCACAAAAAAGTGAAGTGTGCATGTTTGCTAAATTGAAGGGTGGTTTGTCTTGTAAGCTTGATTTTGGACTTGTGGTTTTGGAAGAGAATGAATTTGGTGGAGTAGATATTTACATGTGATATGTTATTATGGTCTTACTTTGTTGGAGTCTTGTGCATAACATGTGTAATGGTTATTGGAAAATCGATTGTGGTTTTGGTGTCGTTTTGGCCGTGGAATTTGGTTTTGGGGTGTCGTTATGTGTGTTGTGAGGCCATGGCTGATTGTTGATGTTTAATATGATCAATAAGATGTTCAAATATGTTTGATTGTGATCATGGACCATTCATGGCATTAAAAGACCCAAAAAAAGTCATTTCGGACCAAAACGGGCATCCGCCCCCGCAGACGAGGCATCTGCGGACGCAGATGCCAACGCAGATGGCTCTGGAATTTTCCAGGAAGCCACCTGCGCGCGCATCCAGCCACCTGCGTGCGCAGGTGGCAGCGCATGTCACCTCCAGATTTCATTTTGTGTGTTTCCGTCACTGATTGATCCCCGAAAGCCCCGATACCCTTTTTGGATATAAATATCAACTTGGGGTGTCGTTTAAATGACTTTAAAGTATCGTATGAAGGTGGTTGGGACTGTATGAAGTATGAAAGGTTGTTCACATGTTGTTATAACGACGTAAATGTGACGGAATGATAAAGAGAAACGCGTAAAAGGTAAGTGAGGTATAAAATGCTATCGGTATAGGATTTCTTGGTCAATGTGCATAGTGTTGTGATGTTGTTGATATGATAAGGCCTTGAATTGTCTTGTAAGGGGAACATGACATTGTACGGCAGTCGTATAGCTCATTGACGTCGTGTACACCTACATGGTAGTTAGTTGCTAATGTAAATTCCGGTATGAACTTGTCTTGTAGAGTAAGACGTAAAACAGGAGCTGGACCACTGTCTTCCTACATAGACTAACATATCCATACTTGGAAACAAAGGTATGTAAGGTTACTTTGTCCGTATCTTTCTACGGCCAATAGTGTTCACATTGACATTTCACTAGTTCTATGCCGAAATGTACAAAGGTATCCCATATGCACTTATCCATGGTCATTGTCATATATTTCCTACTCATTGATCAATTGTGACTCCCATTTCTTATATTTATGATTAATGTTCCGAAAGCTCAAATAAAGTTACGTACCAATATTCCAATAGTGCCTATACTTGTGTCTCTTGTTCATGGATTATTATCCAATGGTTCCAATGGTATCATGGTGCTAGTAATGTTATATTTCTCATTGATATTTATTCATATGTCTCTTACTCATTGGTCAATGATTCAAAGTTTCCAACAATGTGATGTTCAAAAGTTCCAAAATGATGTTATGACTATCAAAGTAACAATCTCAAAGTAAAGATCAAAGTAATGCAAATGTGGTCAATAATCAAGTACGGGTGGCAAGTCTAGGGGCGTAAGCCTAGCTCGACTCGATCCCGAGATATGGATTTATGGGTGGCAAGTCTAGGGGCGTAAGCCTAGCTCGACTCGATCCCAAGGGTGGCAAGTCTAGGGGCATAAGCCTAGCTCGACTCGATCCCTATATGATGATATGAAAGACCCACTGATCAGTCGGGGCCCGGGTACATTGTGACATATGTGATAACAAGTGAGTATTGATTGTAAAGAAAGTGACAAAAAGTAATGAAAGCAATCCACATAGTTCCCAAAATGCAAGATAGTGACTTACTCACATTGTCTATTCATTTGTATTGAGTTCATTAGTATGTTCATGTGTTATAAAGTTTCATTTGCGCCTTACATACTCAGTACTTATTTCGTACTGACCCCTCTCGGGGAATTTACCTTACTTGCTGCAGGCGCAGGTCCCAGTAGGCTTCCTCAGTAGGTTGCTAGCTGTTGCAGATCTTTGGTGAGCTCCAGTTAATTCGGGGCTTCTCCGAGTCAGAGTGTATATATGTTTTGGTGCTGTACATGTGATGTAAAGCGGGGACTTGTCCCGACTTTTAGTTCTTGTTGGTCAATGCACTTGTTAGAGGCTTTTGTAGACTGATGTGGGTGTATAAATGTAGAGGGGATATGTCGATTTTGACTTGGTGGCCTCAACGGCCAAGTTTCGCATATGTATATATATATATCATGTTTCATGAATTCCATTGCGGGTATTTATAGCTATTGTGTGTTTATGGGTTTCTTATGGCATGTATGGGAACAAATAGGGATAAAGCTTGGTTCTCTCGGGCCTTGTCGGCTACGAGTGCCAATCATGCCTCGTTGGGATTCGGGGCGTGACATTAAGGTTGAAGACACAATCAAAATTTGTTGCTGAGAGAAAATTGAAAATGGAGAATCTTGCCAAGGTGGAGATTTGTTAAATTTGACAAGATTCTAGAACTATTGTGAACGTTTGACTAGAACTAGTGTAAACGTTTGACTAGAACTAATGTGAACGTTTGACTAGAACTAGTGTGAACGTTTTGAAAAAAGAGAATTCTTCTTTGGGAAGAAATGTCCAAGTTCATCTTGTAGTCGAAATCTTTGACTATCATTAAATGATTTCACACGTTGAACTTTGACATTTGTGTAATGATGATGTCACTGATGACATCGAGATGATGATGATGATGTCACTCATGACATCGAGAAGATGATGATGTCACTGATGGCATCAAGAGGAAGAATTCACTTCTATAAATAGGGGCACTTAGTTCATTTGTAAATCATCTCAATCACTTGCCTTCTCATCTTTAAGGCCTTTGAATTTTTCCTTTCTCTCTTGTAGTATCTCACTTGTATTTTTGGAGTGAAATAAAGTTTGGTTGGTTGTGTCCGAGGAGTAGGCAGAAAACAAAGTTTTACCGAACCTCGTAAATTTCTGGTGTTCTCTTATTGTTCTCTCATTTACTATTTATATAGCTAACTTTAGATATAGTAATTACGACTTAATCGCACTCTATATATTCGGCTTCCGCAACAATACCATCATAAGTAAAATAAATCTACATGCATGCACCAATATTAATATATGGAGCCATCTGCTTCCCCACTGACCTTTGAATAGCATCAGTGAAAAGCTCCAACTCATCAAGTGTGCCATAAACATCATAAATATCATCTATAATTGCAATAAAAACAATGGGAAACACTATCCATAAGACTAAAGGTATTTTGGATTATATTCACTCTAATGTTTGGGGTGCTTCCAAAACACCTTCATTAGGTGGGAAACACTATTTTTTAACCTTTGTTGACGACTTTTCCCGAAGAGTATGGGTGTATACAATGAAAACTAAAGATGAAGTGTTGAAAATTTTTCTCAAAAGGAAGGCGATGATAGAGACGCAAACTGGCAGAAAGATCAAATGTCTTCGTACAGACAATGGTGGAGAATACAAAAGTGATCCTTTCAAGAAGATTAGTGAAGACAATGGCATTGTCAGGCACTTCACGTTAGAAATACACCACAACAGAATGGAGTGCCAGAATGCATGAATCGGACTTTACTGGAGAAGGTTCGATGTATGTTGTCCAATGCTAGCTTGGGCAAAGAATTTTGGGCTGAGTCAATAACATATGCATGCCACCTCATTAATCGTCTACCATTTGCCCCAATTGATGGCAAGACACCATTAGAAAAATGGTATGGAAAACCTGCAGAAGATTATGGTTCTTTGCATGTATTTGGCTCAATTGCATATTATCATGTAAAAGAGTCCAAATTGGATCCAAGAGCAAAGAAGGTTGTATTTATGGGGATTACTTCTGGAGTCAAAGGGTATCGATTATGGTGTCCAGAGACGAGAAAAATTATATTCAACAACGATGTTACCTTTGATGAATCTGCTTTGACAAATAAGGTAATAGGTAAAGATGTCAAACAAACTGATGGTGCTTCAAAGCAGGTGGAGTTTGAGGGAAAATTAATTTTTCCAACACAAGAAAAAAACGAGGAAACAATAGAAGATTTTCCTCGGGAAGAAGATCCAGTTGAAGAGGAGATTTCATCTATGGAACCTCAACCAGAACTTGAATCAATAACAACAAGCAAGCCAAAAAGAACAATAAGAAAACCTGCTCGGTTCATGGATATAGTGGCTTGTGCAGCCTCAATTATAGTTGATGGTATTGCTTCCACTTATAAAAATGCAGTCCAAAGTTCAGAAGCAGATAAGTGGAGGATTGCCATGAATGAAGAAATGTAGTCCCTTCATCAGAATCACACATGGAGCTTGGCCAATCTCCCGAAGGACAAGAAAACAATTGGGTGCAAATGGGTATATGCAAAGAAAGAAGGATTTCCTAACCATGAAGACGTTCGCTACAAAGCAAGATTGGTGGCCAAAGAATATGCTCAAAAAGAGAGAATTGATTATAATGAGGTGTTTTCTCCAGTCGTAAAACACTCCTCCATTAGAGTTTTGTTGGCTTTGGTAGCACAGTTGAATTTGGAACTAGTTCAGTAGGATGTAAAAACTGCGTTTTTACATGGAGACTTGATAGAGGAAATCTACATGGCTCCGCCAGAAGGATTCAAAGTTGCAGGAAAAGAAAATATAGTATGCAAACTTGAAAGACCGTTGTACGGATTGAAACAGTCTTCTAGACAGTGGTACAAATGATTTGACAAGTATATGTTGCTGCTAAGGTACAAAAGAAGCAAATACGATCATTGTGTGTATTTGCGCAAGCTTGAAGACAGATCCTTTATATATCTTCTCTTATATGTTGATGATATGTTGATAGCGTCCAAAGGCAAAGAAGAAATTGAGAAGTTAAAGATTCAACTAAAAAATGAGTTTGAAATGAAGGATTTGGGTTAGGCGAAGAAGATTCTTGGCATGGAGATAAAAAGAGATAGACATTTAAAGAAACTCTGTTTATCTCAGAAAGAATACTTGAAGAGGGTACTAGATCGATTTCATATGAATGAGCTAACGAAGTCGGTTAGCACTCTGCTTTCTCCTCATTTTAAGCTTAGTGACGCTATGTCGTCAAAGGATGAAGTTGAACAAGAATATATGTCAAGAGTACCATATGCAAATGCTGTTGGTAGCTTGATGTATGCAATGGTTTGTACAAGGCCTGTTATTTCACATTCTGTGGGAGTTGTAAGCAGGTATATGCATAATCCTGGAAAGGAACATTGGCAAGCTGTGAAATGGATTCTGCGGTATATTCGTAATACTGTAGATGTTGGTTTGACTTTTGAGCCGAAGGACGGTCAACATCTGGTTGGATATTGTGACTCAGATTATGCAGGTGATTTGGACAAACAAAGATCAACTACTGGTTACGTTTTCACTTTAGCAAACGCACCAGTTAGTTGGAAATCTACTTTGCAGTTAACAGTTGCTTTGTCTACCACTGAGGCAGAGTACATGGCAATGATGGAGGCTGTGAAGAGGCAATTTGGCTTCAAGGTTTGCTTAGAGAGCTTGGTATTAAACAAGAAGGCATCACATTATTTTGTGACATTCAAAGTGCTATCCAATTAGCAAAGAACCAAGTTTATCATGCAAGGACAAAACACATTGACGTGATATCATTTTTTACAAGACATTATAGAAGAAGGTGGAGTCATAGTATAGAAAATTCAGTCTACAGATAACCCAGCCGATATGCTGACGAAAGTGGTAACTGCGGTCAAGTTTCAACATTGTTTGAACTTGATCAACATTATTGAACATTGAAGATTAAGGTTGAAGACACAATCAAAATTTGTTGCTGAGAGAAAATTGAAAATGGAGAATCTTGCCAAGGTGGAGATTTGTTAAATTTGACAAGATTCTAGAACTAGTGTGAACATTTGACTAGAACTAGTGTGAATGTTTGACTAGAACTAATGTGAACGTTTGACTAGAACTAGTGTAAACGTTTTGAAAAAAGGGAATTCTTCTTTGGAAGAAATGTCCAAGTTCAACTTGTAGTCGAAATCTTTGACTACCATTAAATGATTTCACACGTTGTACTTTGACATTTGTGTAATGATGATGTCACTGATGATATCGAGATGATAATGATGATGTCACTGATGACATCGAGATGATGATGATGATGTCACTCATGACATCGAGAAGATGATGATGTCACTGATGGCATCAAGAGGAAGAATTCACTTCTATAAATAGGGGCACTTAGTTCATTTGTAAATCATCTCAATCACTTGCCTTCTCATCTTTAAGGCCTTTGAATTTTTCCTTTCTCTCTTGTAGTATCTCACTTGTATTTTTGGAGTGAAATAAAGTTTGGTTGGTTGTGTCCGAGGAGTAGGCAGAAAACAAAGTTTTGCCGAACCTCGTAAATTTCTGGTGTTCTCTTATTGTTCTCTCATTTACTATTTATATAGCTAACTTTAGATATAGTAATTACGACTTAATCGCACTCTATATATTCGGCTTCCGCAACAATACCATCATAAGTAAAATAAATCTACATGCATGCACCAATAGCAATATATGGAGCCATCTGCTTCCCCACTGACTTTTGAATAGCATCAGTGAAAAGCTCCAACTCATCAAGTGTGTCATAAACATCATAAATATCATCTATAATTGCAATAAAAACAATGGTCTTCGTTATCATTTTCCGGAAGTAGCTGTGCTGAGGCTCAAATATCGTCCCCACTGTTGGGTTTTGGTGAAAGATGAATGGAAAATGGTGGAACAAAATAAGAACAAATGGAGGTGAATAGTCACTTTATAGAAGGAAAAATAGTTTCTCCCTCATTGGTGGGAGAAAGAAATCATTTGTCCTTTATATTAAGAAGTACTCCTTTGAAGGGATAGTGAGCCAAGAAGAAACCAAGCCTCGCGCCGTCGTCGTCGTCGCTCGCTCGGCTCGGCTTCGGCTTCAGCTTCGGCTTCGGCTTTGGCTTTGGCTTTGGCTTTGGCTTTGGCTTTGGCTTTGGCTTTGGCTTTGGCTTTGGAAAATGATCGATCGAGAGACAGTGCTTCGAAACAGTGCTTCGAAACAGTGCAATTTTTCGAAACAGTGCAATCAGTTCCAGAACCAATGCAATGTTTCAGAAACAGTGCTTCGAAACAGTGCAATTTTTCGAAGCAGTGCATCCTTTCAAAACAATGCATAGTTGGCTATAAATACCTGTGTTTTCCTTCATCAGGTATTCAGAAAATTTTTACAAGCAAAACGAAATTCTGTAAACTCTCTTCTTCTAAAACAGTCAGTCAGTGTGTGTGAATACTCCGTTCTTGAGTTCGACGAAGTTCTACAATTTTCATTGCCGATATTGTAGAATAGTATTCTATTTTATCCTGGGAAGAATTAATCCATACCTCGGGCAATAGTGAGGGGATTAGATTCTTTAAGGAGACACAGTATAACTGTGGACTTAGAACAAACAAAACTGTGTGCGTAGTGTATCAAAGTTCTGCTCAAAATCCAGAAAACAACAAGCTTAAAGAATCTAACCGAAATGGCAGAACCTGTTGATGCTGTAATGACTTCTGCTTCTGTGCAAACAAATACAGTTTCTTCAAACCGTGTTGTTCCTGCACTGACAGCAACTGAAAAACCCGGAAAGTTTTCCGGTACTGACTTTAAGAGGTGGCAACAGAAGATGTTGTTCTATCTAACCACTCTCAGTTTGCAGAAATTTATTTCTGACAAAGTTTCAACCTTCCCGGATGACACTCCGGAAAAAGACCGTTTCATAGTAATGGAGGCATGGAATCATTCTGATTTTCTGTGCAAAAATTACATTCTGAATGGGTTGGAAGACAGCTTGTATAATGTCTATAGCGTATGCAAAACATCTAAAGAATTATGGGATGCATTAGACAAGAAATACAAGACTGAAGATGCTGGACTAAAGAAATTTGTGGTGGCCAAATTTCTGGAATATAAAATGGGTGACAGTAAAACTGTCATGTCTCAAGTCCAAGAATTGCAAGTAATAATCCATGATTTACTTGCTGAAGGAATGGATGTAAATGAAGCATTTCAAGTGGCAGCCTTTATCGAAAAATTGCCTCCTTTGTGGAAGGATTTTAAGAACTACTTGAAACATAAACGAAAGGAAATGAAGTTGGAGGACTTGATTGTTCGTTTGCGGATTGAAGAAGACAACAAAGCTGCTGAAAAGAAAGCCACTTCAAAGTCTTCAATTCCGGGAGCAAATCATGTTGAAACTCCTCCAAAGAACAAGAAGAGGAAAAAGTCCAATGAAGACAAGAATGAACCAAACAAGAAGAGGTTCAAAGGAAATTGCTACAATTGTGGCAAGTATGGTCATATGGCTTTGGAGTGTCGTGCTCCTAAGAAGGACAAGAAAAAGAAAGACCAAGCGAACTTGAATGAGGACATGGACTTTTTGTGCGCAATGCTGTCCGAGTGCAACTTGGTTGGAAATCCAAAAGAATGGTGGATGGATTCGGGTGCTACCCGACATGTTTGTTCAAATAGGGAGTTGTTCTCTTCCTATACTGTGTCTGAAAAAGATGAGACCATTTATATGGCAAATTCTGCAACCGCAAAGATAGAAGGAACAGGAAAGGTTGGCTTGAAAATGACTTCGGGCAAGATAGTGACGCTTAACAACGTTCTTCATGTTCCCGAAATGTGCAAGAATTTGGTCTCGACGTTACTTCTGGTCAAGAATGGTTTTAAATGTGTATTTGTGTCTGATAGGATTGTACTTAGTAAAAGTGATATGTTTGTAGGAAAGGGTTACCTCACTGAGGGCCTTTTCAAGCTAAGTGTAATGGCTGTTGATATCAATAAAAGTACTTCTTCTTCTTACTTGCTTGAGTCCAATAATTTATGGCATGCGCGTTTAGGACATGTTAATTATAAAACATTGCGAAAAATGATTAACTTGGAAATATTGCCTAAGTTTGAAAGTAATAATATGAAGTGTCAAGTATGTGTGGAATCGAAGTATGTTAAGCATCCGTATAAGTCAATTGAAAGGAATTCAAATCCCTTAGACTTAATCCACACAGATATTTGTGACATGAAGTCAACACCATCACGTGGTGGTAAAAGATACTTTATAACTTTCATTGATGATAGCACTCGATATTGCTATGTTTATCTGCTTAACAGCAAAGACGAGGCAATTAATGCATTCAAGCAATACAAGAATGAAGTTGAGACACAACTTGATAAGAAAATCAAAATGATCAGAAGTGATAGGGGCGGCGAATATGAATCTCCTTTTGAAGAAATATGTTTGGAATATGGAATTATTCATCAAACAACTGCCCCATACACTCCACAATCCAATGGAATTGCGGAAAGAAAGAATAGAACATTAAAGGAGATGATGAATGCCTTGTTGATAAGTTCTGGTTTACCACAGAACTTGTGGGGGGAAGCTATTTTAACGGCTAATCGAATACTCAATCGAGTACCCCATAGCAAAACAAAGGCAATTCCATATGAGAAATGGAAAGAAAGAAAACCCACCTTGAAATACTTCAAAGTGTGGGGGTGTTTGGCAAAAGTCCAAGTTCCTAAACCCAAGAGGGTTAAAATAGGACCGAAAATAATTGACTGTGTATTCATTGGATATGCAACCAATAGCAAGGCGTATCGATTTCTGGTTCACAAATCAGATAATCCTGACATTCATGTAAATACGGTAATTGAATCAGACAATGCTGAATTTTTTGAAAATGTTTACCCGTATAAGAATGAATGTGAGTCGTCTAGTGAAAAATCTAAACGACCTCGGGAAGAAGAAAAGGAAAGTATGCCTAATGAAGAAAGTGTAAGGCGCAGCAAACGTCAAAAGACATCAACTTCCTTTGGTCCCGATTTCTTGACATTCTTAGTAGAGAATGAGCCTCAAACGTTTAAGGAAGCTATGTCTTCTTCGGAAGCACAATATTGGAAAGAGGCAATCAATAGTGAAATAGAATCCATATTGAATAATCATACGTAGGAATTAGTTGATCTTCCTCCAGGAAATAAACCATTGGGTTCTAAATGGATCTTCAAAAGAAAAATGAAAGATGATGGCACTATTGATAAATATAAGGCAAGACTAGTTGTCAAAGGGTTCAGACAACGAGAAGGTCTTGATTATTTCGACACATACTCGCCGGTAACAAGAATTACGTCAATTCGAGTATTGATAGCGTTAGCCGCCGTATATGGTCTTCAAATTCATCAAATGGATGTGAAGACAGCCTTCTTAAATGGAGAATTAGAGGAAGAGATCTACATGGATCAACCCGAAGGGTTTGTAGTTCCAGGAAAAGAAAAGAAGGTATGCCGACTTGTTAAGTCACTTTATGGACTAAAACAAGCGCCCAAACAATGGCATGCGAAATTTGACCAAACAATGTTGGCAAATGGATTTAAGATCAATGAGTGTGATAAATGTGTTTACATTAAGAACACTCCAAATCATGTTGTCATTGTTTGCTTGTATGTTGATGATATGTTGATAATGAGTAAGGACATTTCCGACATAAATGCTACTAAGCGTATGCTTGATAGCAAATTTGATATGAAAGACTTAGGAGTTGCAGATCTGATTTTAGGAATTAAAATTCACAGAACTCCTCAAGGTTTAGCTTTGTCTCAGACTCACTACATCAACATGGTATTGGAGAAATTCAAGTATCTGGACTTCAAAGTCGCAAAGACTCCAATTGATGTAAATCTTGCTCTTACAAAGAACAAAGGTCAACGCAAGTCCCAAGTGGACTATGCTCGAGTGTTAGGAAGTTTGATGTACATAATGAATTGTACCAGACTTGATATAGCTTGCGCCATAAGTAAACTGAGTCGATTCACGAGTAATCCCGATCAAACTCATTGGATGGCGATGAAGCGAGTGTTGGGTTATTTAAAATACACTCAAGAATATGCATTGCACTACAATAAATATTCTGCGGTGGTAGAAGGATATAGTGATGCAAATTGGATCACCGGATCATCTGAAATAAAATCCACAAGTGGATATGTGTTCACCATTGGTGGAGGGGCAGTGTCTTGGAAATCTTCCAAACAGACGTGTATAGCTCGTTCTACAATGGAATCTGAGTTTATAGCTCTGGACAAGGCCGGTGAAGAAGCAGAATGGCTAAGGAATTTTCTAGAAGATATTCCTTTATGGCCAAATCCAGTTGCTCCTATATGTATACATTGTGACAGTCAATCGGCAATAGGACGAGCTGAAAATGTTATGTATAATGGAAAGTCTCGTCACATGCGACGAAGACACAACACCGTTAGACAATTACTCTCTAGTGGAATTATCACAATTGACTATGTTAAGTCAAAAGATAATGTGTCGGATCCGCTAACAAAAGGCCTAACTAGAGAGGCGGTTGATAAATCATCAAAGGGAATGGGTTTAAGGCCAAGGACAAGTCATCACGGCGGTAACTCTACCTAGCAGACTGGAGATCCCAAGAGCTAGGTTCAAAGAGATCAAACAAAGTCGTGACTGACGGTTCAACATTGTCAACTAAACTCAACCCATTCTCATGATGCAGACAATGTTCAGAGAACAAGGATAGAGCTTAAGATGTGAAGCCTTTAATGATTACCTAAGTTTGGCTGGTATGACCAAATAGTTTTGTCTATTGGACTTAACGTTTAGGAATCACCTATGTGAGTGTGAAGTGTAAGCCGCTTCAAGGAGAATATAACGAAAGGCCAATTCTCTACGCACTCATGAAACCAGGACGTGTTCATGGCTGAAACGAACAAAACAATGAGAACCAAGAACGGTTAAGGGTTAGTTGTGTGACATACATTGTCTAGGTATACATAAAAGCTCGACGGTTCAAAGATATCAAATTTACCGATTGACCGAGGATACCCGATGTATGTTCACTATGGAAAGTTCAAAGGGAAACCTACTTATCCAGATGCAACTGATTCTTATTTGTAGATCACACACGTTTTTCTAAAATGAAATAGCCATTCCCCATTCATGTGGGGGATTGTTGGGTTTTGGTGAAAGATGAATGGAAAATGGTGGAACAAAATGGGAACAAATGGAGGTGAATAGTCACTTTATAGAAGGAAAAATAGTTTCTCCCTCATTGGTGGGAGAAAGAAATCATTTGTCCTTTATATTAAGAAGTACTCCTTTGAAGGGATAGTGAGCCAAGAAGAAACCAAGCCTCGCGCCGTCGTCGTCGTCGCTCGCTCGGCTCGGCTTCGGCTTCGGCTTTGGCTTTGGCTTTGGAAATCGATCGAGAGACTATCTTTTTGGACAAATTTTTTTTTCAGAAAAAAAAAAATTTCCTCCAGATGCAATGTTCCAACGAAATGTTTTGCAACGTTTGTGACTGTTCAAGAAACAGTGCATCGTTCCAGAACAATGCAACCATTCCAGAAACATGCAACGTTCCAGAAACGATGCATCAGTTCCAGAACCAATGCAATGTTTCAGAAACAGTGCTTCGAAACAGTGCAATTTTTCGAAGCAGTGCATCCTTTCGAAACAGTGCATAGTTGGCTATAAATACCTGTGTTTTCCTTCATCAGGTATTCAGAAAATTTTTACAAGCAAAACGAAATTCTGTAAACTCTCTTCTTCTAAAACAGTCAGTCAGTGTGTGTGAATACTCCGTTCTTGAGTTCGACGAAGTTCTACAATTTTCATTGCCGATATTGTAGAATAGTGTTCTATTTTATCCTGGGAAGAATTAATCCATACCTCGGGCAATAATGAGGGGATTAGATTCTTTAAGGAGACACAGTATAACTGTGGACTTAGAACAAACAAAACTGTGTGCGTAGTGTATCAAAGTTCTGCTCAAAATCCAGAAAACAACACCCACTGCCCAAAACAAATTTTCCACCAGCCTATCCCTTGAAAATGAAAGCTTTTCTGCCAGACATGTGCTCTTCCACCACCTTTATATCAATATTAAAAAAAAAATAGTATTTAGTTTGAATTAAATTTAAAATACCACTCCTATTTTAATAACAATTGTGAATGCAATGGACTTTATATCACAATAGAAGTAACACACATGAATTTTAAATTTTGAATTCGCTTATGTTAAAATCGACTAGCTCTTTTAAAATATGTACGTAAGAAAAATTATATCTCACCTTGATAGAATTCTCAAGTCTTGTTGGTGTGTTGCTTGAACAATGTTGAAGTCCAACTTAGCAAGCTCGAGCAGAAGTTTATTAGTATTTGACATTCTTTCATAAATGCTAATGTACCACTCTGTCTCTAATCTTGGCATCATCCAATATCTTGGAAGTTCCAAGGCATGGAGGACTAATGAGACCATTATATTGTCTTGATCAACACTATGATTATCAACATAATTCCTTAGATGTGCCACTGTGAATCTTGTGGCATTTTTTAAAGTGGTTTCAGTTTCTGTAGAGAGAAACGAAGCTTCATATAATTGTAACTATCCTTTTGTGTCTTTACAAATACTTTGCTTGAGATTGCCAGTCACGTCCTTGAAATCATTGAATATATCTAGGACACGAGAAAGTACGATGGTCAAAATCTAATAAATAAATGTGGACTTAGATATTTTTCTCAGTTCTCACATTATATCTCCGCCTAAATCATGTAAAATTAAGTCTCTATGTCTCAATTTATGCGACCTAGTTGATTCTTTGAGATTCAAAGAAATTTTTTATTGACCGCAATTTTTTCATATGCGATTTAAATAGCTAATTTTATTTTTTTAAAAAAACTTGAAGATTTTATTTCCAAATTCATATAAAAAAAATTCTACAATTTGAATCATCATACTCCGAGACATGTCACATATAAAGTGGGATGAGGGAGTAATAAATTTAGACCATTTGTGTGTATGTCCCTACATCAACAATTAATCAAACTTGAAAAACAACTATTTAGCTAGGGATATTTTAAAAAGATTACTGCTAAAATGTAATTGTCACTAATAATTGTTTTAAAAGAATATAATTTAGCGGCAATTAAAATATTATCGTTAAATGATTGACACTAAATATCTTTTTTGGTGTAGTGAACGTACCTTGAGAGATATGAAAACCATGTTGTCTCAAGATCCTAAATTTCAAGGCTGTGTAATATAATGAATCAGCTGCAATAATAGTACTACTTTGGTCATGTATGCTCCCCAATATTTGCATGATTTCATCCTTGAAATGGTAACTCATGATTAAAGAGCATTTAGGAACATATACATTGACTTTTATTTAAAATTACAAGATTCAAAGTCTTCTTTATTTTTTTAAATTTCATATCAAGTCAAAATAAATAATTTTTATTTTATTTTATTTTTTTTTAAAGGAAGAGAGTAATTAAAAAGATACCAAAGACGGGCCAAAATAGTGGTGATGAAATAAATTTCGTGGGGCTGGGGAACACATGATCTGGTCATAATAAGGCAGCTACCCCAACGTGTGGTGACAATTTTTGGAGGAGTCAGCAAAAGGCAAATAGAATTCAACACGTTTTTATCGTTGACATCGTAAAGTGTAAGGATTGAACATGCTTAGTTTTTTAAGGATAAAAATATTTATTTTATTCTAAAATAATCTTTAAAAATAATGTGTTAGATCAAATTTTTAAAAGAAAATTACTAAGTATTTTTGAGGAGTAGCATAAACTATTTTTTAAAAATTAAAAAAACAGCTCTTTGTAAAAGTACTTTTTAAAAAATATAATTAGAAATACTTTGAAAAAATTTGATCAAATTATAATTGATGCTCAAAAGTTTGTTTGTTTTTTTTAAAAACTTATTGGCTAATTAAATTTTTTATCAAAATAAGTTGATTTTAAATGTATGATCAAACAAGTTATTAATTTAAGATGCTCGCCTCATCATGTTTTCATCATAATTTTTATAATAATCAATTATTTTGGTCAAATATTAAATAGTCCCTTAAATTTGACATGCTTTGTGAGTAAGTTAAAACGCTTTACAAGTAAGCAATTTTTGAAATACACTTAGGATTCATTTGGCTGTGAAAATAAAAAACATATTTAATTTATTTGGTATTTTTAAAGTTAAAAATAAAGTTAAAGTTGCATCTGACCATAGTATTCTAGAAATGGGATATTTTTGATGTTAAAAAATATAAAAAGTGATAAATAAATTTAATTTTTTTTAGAGTTTTATGAAAATTGGATTATTTTATGAAAATAAAAATTTTAGATTTTCTTTAAAAAAATAAATTAAAAAGTGCAAAAAGTGAATCCAAAAATAGTAAAAACACTCAAGAGAGGTCTTTTTCAAAAATCCAAATATTATAAAAACGTATTTCAGAATACTTATGACCAAGCAAGTATTTCGGAACAAAATGAAAACGTCTTACGGAATATTGTGAATAATATTAACGGCCAAACGCCTACTTAGTCAAATGACTCAATTATTTTTTAGAAAAAGGGGAATGAGCAATGAAGAAGCTTGGCCATTAAAGCTTAATTTCAGTTTTGTTGAAGAAGATTCACAGGTGCAGGGAAGCTCAAAACTTGCAAAAGGAAAAGAGCACATGCGTACAACATAAAAATTGCAAAATGGGGTCTGCCACCTGACAAATTAAATGGCTACAATACATGAGAAAATCTAATATTACTAAAATAAGGACCAACTTGTTCAATTGGAGAAGAGATACATGAACATCTCAAATAGGCGCGGGGTTGGATTGAATTTGATTGGGTCAAAATGAGCCCACTTAATAATAGACAAATTATTGATCCCAATCAAAAGCTAATTGAGTAGAATCAGTTGGACCGAAATGAGCTAAAAATGGTATCAAAATTCCATTCGTTTAATTCTTTCTAAGTTTTAATTGCTCTAGTTGTTCTTTTATAATTTTTTAGTACCTAATAATTTTTTAAAAAATTATGACTATATATAACATATCAAATAAAAATATTTCTTATTGAAAATAATTAATAAAATTTCTCATTGATCAATTTGGACCACGTATCTACTATTTTTTTTATTAAGCTGAGCTAGTAAATGAACGAATGAATAATCAACTCAAATTTAAACAAATTAAGCAAATTTTATTTTTATGAAATAATTTTACGCCCTTTAGAAATACAAAGAGCAAAACATTTCAAAGTCAAATGCGACTTTCTAACTTGATCTGCCGTGAACACTACTCTAATATCAAGACAATTGCAAGTTGCAACTTGCCCAATTAAGAGCATGTTTGGATGAACTCATAACTTTTGGTTTATAAGTCATGATATGTTAGAAATTCCTAGATTTTTAGCTTCATCCAACGATAAACATATCAAAATTTTAATTGTAAGAGGGAACACTTTTATAAAATTAATGAGAAGAAGACTAGCTCTGGGCCGGGATACATGGATTTACAAGAACCAAGTAGATTTGACACATAGACTTTGCATATATATTAAGAAATTCATTTAAGTGTCTATAATTTTGTTTGTGAACCTAGTTATTAGGATGTATTCACTTGCGATCACTAATTAGATGAAATGATGAAATCATAAACTTTAAATTCTGAATTCGAGATATGAATTTCCTAGGAATAAAGTTACTTGGGAACAAATGGAACATTAGGAATAGTGATAGGCTCAAAGAGTATCTTTGTGATGCTACTTTTAACATCGGTATTTTGAATTCCATGGCCATCTCCATTCAGATACATGCAGTGTGCTGTTCTTGCAATATTCTTTGCTATCTCAACAAATGTTTCAGAAAATAGGGAGTTTTCCTTCTCAGCCGTGTTCATAAATTCCCATGTTTCCTTTATCAAAAATCTAATGTGTTCTCTTGCCTCTTCTTCTGAAGCACCCTTTTCGTTCATGTAACACTGAATTGACTTGGGAACGTCACCTCTTTTCAATTCATCCTGAATTAATTGTAGGATTAAATAAAGAAAATGAGACATGCACATATTTTGTTAGACGTATATTTTGAGATAAAGGTATAAAAGCATACCGACGATGTCCCCAAATCATCAGTTAGACGAAAAATTGTAGCAGATCGTCGAATAATGTTAGGATAATTGCTTATCGATTCTAAGCCCTCTTTGGTAATTGGATTTGTGACAAGAAACAATGCATGCACTAATACCATTGGTACTGCAATTGAGATCCATGCATTATCCATGTATTCTTCCAAACTTGGCTTATATCCATTGTAGTACCATCTTGCTTCACGTAAGTATGATTTGCACAAATCTGCCCACTAATTAACAACATTTCTCAAATAATTAATTAATAGTGCAAATAAATGAATTAGTGATTTAATTTGTGAGTTTTATTTGGTGGGAAGATGTTGTACAAATAGATATCATGGATACAATCAAAGACGGACTCAGAATTTGGAGATCTTGTGATGTTTGGGAACATTCGAGGAGCTAAAAGAAGATTTTTTTTTTTAAGAAGCTAGGATTAATCTTACAGATTTTGTAAGGTAGGGCAGAACGTTGATTCCATGCTTTTTGAGAACCTCATATGCTACTTCATTAGTAGTATTGATGAGTGCAAGATAACATACTCTCATATAATCTGGAAGCTCCTCTATTGCTTTTGTATCCCATCTGAATTTATATTACCATAAATCAAATTATCTCATGCAAATACAATACAAAAACATAATCATCATAAAATTGAAGTTACTTGATATAATCGACGTTCCTTTCACTTTTACTTGTTTAATATTTTAAAAATAGATTTTTATTTGTATTTGTTGTTTTTAACCTATCAAGAAATTAAAAGACATCTATTTTTTTCTATTTTACCCTTAACATTAATTATTTATTCCCCAAATCATTTCCAAATACTTAAGACTATACATCAATTTATATGAATATTGTGGTAATATACTTATGTTAATCATTATTTCTTATTAGGCGAGCAAAGTACAAAATAGAAGAGTAAATCTGAAGGAAGAGTAGAGTATCAATACACGCACAAACTAAGTAAGATACCATCATAAGTAAAATAAATCTACATGCATGCACCAATATCAATATATGGAGCCATCTGCTTCCCTACTGACCTTTGAATAGCATCAGTGAAAAGCTCCAACTCATCAAGTGTGCCATAAACATCATAAATATCATCTATAATTGCAATAAAAACAATGGTCTTCGTTATCATTTTCCGGAAGTAGCTATACTGAGGCTCAAATATCGTCCCCACTGCCCAAAACAAATTTTCCACCAGCCTATCCCTTGAAAATGAAAGCTTTTCTGCCAGACATGTGCTCTTCCACCACCTTTATATCAATATTAAAAAAAAAATTAATATTTAGTTTGAATAAATTTAAAATACCACTCCTATTTTAATAACAACTGTGAATGCAGTGGACTTTATATCACAATAGAAGTAACACACATGAATTTTAAATTTTGGATTCTCTTATGTTAAAATCGACTAGCTCTTTTAAAATATGTACGTAAGAAAAATTATATGTCACCTTGATAGAATTCTCAAGTCTTGTTGGTGTGTTGCTTGAACAATGTTGAAGTCCAACTTAGCAAGCTCGAGCAGAAGAGGATTAGTATTTGACATTCTTTCATAAATGCTAATGTACCACTCTGTCTCTAATCTTGGCATCATCCAATATCTTGGAAGTTCCAAGGCATGGAGGACTAATGAGACCATTATATTGTCTTGATCAACACTATGATTATCAACATAATTCCTTAGATGTGCCACTGTGAATCTTGTGGCATTTTTTAAAGTGGTTTCAGTTTCTGTAGAGAGAAACGAAGCTTCATATAATTGTAACAATCCTTTTGTGTCTTTACAAATACTTTGCTTGAGATTGCCAGTCACGTCCTTGAAATCATTGAATATATCTAGGACACGAGAAAGTAAGATGGTCAAAATCTAATAAATAAATGTGGACTTAGATATATTTCTCAGTTCTCACATTATATCTCCTAAATCATGTAAAATTAAGTCTCTATGTCTCAATTTATGCGACTTAGTTGATTCTTTGAGATTCAAAGGAATTTTTTACTGACCGCAATTTTTTCATATGCGATTTTAATAGCTAATTTTATTTTTTTTAAAAACTTAAAGATTTTATTTCTAAATTCATATAAAAAAAATTCGACAATTTGAATCATCGTACTCCGAGACATGTCACATATAAAGTGGGATGAGGGAGTGATAAATTTAGACCATTTGTGTGTATGTCCCTACATCAACAATTAATCAAAATTGAAAAACAACTATTTAGCTAGGGATATTTAAAAAAAGAGTACTGCTAAAATATAATTGTCACTAATAATTATTTTAAAGAAATATAATTTAGCGTCAATTAAACTATTGTCGTTAAATGATTGGCACTAAATATCTTTTTTGGTGTAGTGAACGTACCTTGAGAGATATGAAAACCATGTTGTCTCAAGATCCTGAATTTCAAGGCTGTGTAATATAATGAATCAGCTGCAATAATAGTACTACTTTGGTCATGTATGCTCCCCAATATTTGCATGATTTCATCCTTGAAATGGTAACTCACTCCAAGCCTTTCCAAATTATCAATCAGCTCCAACTTTTCTAATTCTTGTGATCCCTCAACCGCCAGCATCTTCTTCATTGCCTTCTTCCGTTCATCAAACCGCTCCATATACTTCTCTCCCTATATGCAATGCTAAAGTTAATTATTATCTGAATGATACAACACATTATATAAATTATCAAGAAAACGTATACCGCGTAATGATTGTTAACGGACTGAATATATTGAAAATCCCACATAGTAGGTTTGTAATTCCCTGAACGACGTTGAATAGTACTAATAGGATTTGGTTTCATGCTGCCTTTAGAGAGGCAGGCTTTTGGTACAACTAGTGATGGCTGACCTCGACTGAATAAACAAGTTGATGGAGTTGGCCTTGAGGTAGCCACCATGGATAGCATCCCTACGTTGTTGAATAATATTTGCTTCATTGTATTGATTCTGTTTACCTACAATGTTTTAAAAGATATTTTAGCTAGATTGTTGGACCCTCAACTAAAAGTTGTCACATATATATAGAGAAATAGATTCATACTACACTCGTGTGCTAAAAATAGATGTGTTTCATTTTAATTATCCATATTAGCAAATTAAGAGTCTTTTGTTTAAAAAAAATTACTTTTTTCTCATACTATCATTAGTATTAAATAACTACATATTGTAGTACTTTATTAAAATACATCTCTAATTAAATTTTTTAAAGAGTATCAGGTAAACAAGAGTCAAATTATCTGAAACGGAGTATATGATGGAGACGTGTTGTTTTTTTCAGGGATTATTGGACTATTCGAGAAGCAAGGACTCCACTTGCAAAATCTATTGAATTCGATTTTAGTCCCTATACAATTGGTGTAGCAGCCTCTCCCACCTTTTTCTGTTTATTGCTTCTAGTGTTACTCTTTTGGTTCCTAAAAAACTTTGTCACATTTTTTATTTGCCCGTCTCGAAAGAAATTTTTTTGGATTAAATTATCTTTATTTATTACTCATTTCTATCATAAATACTTTTTCATTTTTGCACCATAAAAATATTTTTCACTATTTATGACTACAGGTAAAATTAAAAACAAACATAATTATGTATTAGTTTTCTAAAATGATAATTATTATGTAATATAATATATTTTTTTAATATGAATGACAAGTATTTAAGAACAAAATTGCAACTTGAGTTTTGGCCAGTCCGCGGTGGACCAAAATTCATTCCTATTTAAACTGAATACCTAGATAAAATTGCCAGTTAATTATTATTTTTTTAATATTTTCGCAGATCACTTTTATTTTGTTTGATATACTAAAGATAGATTTTATGTTGGACAAAATAATCATTAATTGTTTTTCTAATATTTACGACCATATGAAAAAAAAAATTGGCTATTACGTAATCCATGTGGGATAAAATTGTACTCCCTCCGTTCCATTTTAATTGGGCACATTTCATTTTACACGGTGATTAAGAAATCATAAATGGATTGATGGTTTTACTATTTTACCCTTTACCCATATTAATGATATTCATTGGGCATAGGAATGGACAATGGAATTGTAATTAATTGTAGGGATAAAATGGGAAGAAATTAATTAATATTATCCTAATTTAGTAAGTGCCCAACTAATATAGGACATTTATTTTTAGTAATGTGCCCAACTAAATTGGGACGGAGAGAGTAATATTTCGACTTTATCAAGCAATAAATACTTCGAATTCATTTAAAAGTTTTATTACTGAGGATTTTGATATGTCAGCGATGAATACAACCCTATTCAAAATATTACCACTCTAAAAAGTTCGGCCCTATTCAAACTAGATACGTAGATAAAATTGTCAGTATATTACGGAGTATTATAAAATTTTTAATTTAATATTTTTGAGGATTACTATTATTTTGTTTAATATACTATAGATAGATTTTATGTTGGACAAAATTATCATCTGGGATTGTTTTTCCAATATTTACGACTATATTAACAAAAATTTTGGCTATTAAGCAATCCATGTGGGATGAAGTTGTAACGTTTAGAGTTTATCAAACAATAAGTGCTTTGAATTCAACTAGAAGTTTTATCACTGAGAATTTTGATATGTCAGCGATGGACACAACCTTATTCAAAGTGGTTGGAAAGGGCTCCATCCTTCTTTGAATTTTTCAAGACTTAGATAACTATTTTTATAAATCACGCTAGATATTTCCTTCATTTTGTTTTACTTGCCACATAGTTTCAATTTACTTGTCCATATTCACAAATAATTTTATTAGTCTTTTTTCATACTACTCTTAGTATTAAATAACTACATAAAGTAGCATTAGTCAAATTTAGATTTTCAAAACAACATTAAAAAGGTTAATTTAGTAAAATACATCTCTAATTAATTTTTTCTTAAGGCGTGTGTCAGGTCAATAAGAGTCAAATAAAATGAAATGAAGGGAATAATTTGAGGGAGCCTTGGAGTAATTGTAAAGTTGTTGTCGTGTGACCTGGAGATAAGGGTGGCAGCCGTACCGGTCTAGCCCGTTCCGGACCGCGTCCGGCACCGGTTCCGGTTCCGGTAGACCCGATCCAGTTAGTCCGGTTGAGGACCGATACCGACCCCTACCGGTACATGGATCGGTGCGGAAGGGGGTTGTTTAGCCGGTTGACCGGTTAAACGGTAAATTTTTTTTAAAAAAAATAATAATTTATATGCCCGTTTTTTAGCCGTTGGGAGCCGTTAGTGGGCCCCCCAACGGCTAGTTCCACCCCACCCACCCCCAGCTATGCCCAACCCCCTCCAGCCCCCCCCCCCCTCATATTTTCCTATAAATACCCACTCTTCCCCCTAATTTTCCCACAAATTTTCAAAAACTCTCTATTAGACTATTACTAATCACTCTCTAATACTCTCTATAATATTGTGTATTTTGTTAATTGAAGGAATTTTTTTTTGAAGCAAACTTCAATTGTCATCTCTCAATTCCGGCTTTTTGGTTATATAAGTCTGCTTTTACGTAGACGTTCGGTACATTCGTTCCAACTTTCATCTCTTTATTTGTTTAATTACTATTAATTTTTCATTATATTTATATTGTTTGTTTTTATCTTTTTATCTTTCTTTTTTTCATATTAAAATATGGATGCAGGTAAAAAAGGTAGTGGTAAGAAATCACTTTTTAGTCAGGCTAAAAATTTTATGGGTAAAAAAGGTAAGGGTGCTAGTAGTCGTAGAGGCGGTGGTGGAGGTAGTTCTAAATGGTTGTCACCTAGATTTAGAATTAATAACGATGATTTTAATCATTTTGATGATACTTCTTTTGAACGTCCTTGTGCTATTGATGTTGCTTCCGGTAATGTAGAAGACCATGAGGCCTTATGTAACGACCCATTTTGTTGTTACTAAATTATCCATTCCTCAATATTAACTTGAGTCCAAAATAGCCATCATTTTGTTCATTGTGTCACCTCAAGCTTTTCGGCGAAGATTTTAGCCTTTCGATGTGTCTCGATAGACTCAAGCCTGATGAATTTAATTATTCATGAATACTAATATCAATCCTTTAATTTGAAAGTTCTTTAGATATGAATTAAGGTCGTACAATAACCCTAGCACAAAGTTAAGTTGAAAACATTTTTAACCAATAGAGTTTTGATATGGGTTTTTATTAGGGCCAAATTCAAACGATCATATCTCCTAGAATATAAGGAGTTAGGGGTCCCAATACCCACCAAATCAAACATCTCTGAGTCTTCTTTCCAACGCAATAAACCGTTCGTCAATCCGAGTTCAGAGTAAAAAGTTATGACCGTTTTACCAAACACTGTCCGGGCTGAGACGGGAATTTCGCTGTAGCGAGAATTCTGGCGGTATTTAAATCGGTTTTAGACGATTTTCAGGTCCAAAACCCCAAAACTTCATTCTCCAACCCTAGAGAGGTGATTTTTCAAGGTTTAGGGTGAAAATCCTTCATGGAGGTAAGTTTTTCCATCATCTTCTTCGTCTTTTAATCCTTTAACATCCTAGAATTATTAGAAAGACTTTTAATGGTGCAATTTTGGGTTAGAACCTTTAATGGTGGATTTTTGGAAAAAAACTTATGGGTGTTCTTAATATCACCTAGAACTAATTCTAGATTATAAATTAATGATTCCTATTATAAATTAATGATTTCTAGCATGAACTTGATAAACTAGATAATGTATTTTGTTGGTTGGAAATCTTGAATTCCATAAAGATAAGACCTTTAGCATAAAAACTCCATTAATGAAGATGGGTTAAGCTTGAAAGAACTAGTTAATAGTTAATTGACCTTGGAGAATGATATAGACCTTGAATTAGGGTAGAATTAGTGGGTTTTGAATTCTCAAAGATATTTATTTAAAGAGTAACTCTTATGATTGCTTGATTTTTAGATGATTGATCATTTCGAAGCATGAAGAAAGGGAATGAGCATCCTTGACATGACTTGTTGATTCAAAAAGCTTGGCATCCAGGTAGGCTAGGTTAATGAGTAGAAGACTGTGTTATTTCATATTTTCATAATTTATAGTTGATGGGAGAAAGCATGTTTAGGTCTGCATACATGAAGTTGAGGTGAAAAAAGACATAAGAACTTTACTTTAATCCCGAAAACTATGTTATTGATTGATTATGTGATATTTATGATATTATGTGTTATGTGCCCGAAAGGGGATTGTTGTGAATGAAGTATATGGACATGATGTTTCTTAGTTGTTTTGGTGATGAACCTAATTGAGTTATAAAAGTATAAGTTGCATATTGTGCCATGATAAGGGTGAGGCCTAACGGATAGATGACTTGAATCATTGTGTGCATTGTATTATGCAGAGAGAGGTAGAGAATAATGATAAGGTTGAATGTGCTAGTTATGGGTGGTGATGTTAGAACCCAAATTGTGGTATTTGAGTAGGTTATGGTTTAATTTGAGTTTAGACTCAATTTAATCGTGTGTATGCTCCTAAATTGGATGCTTGTTGATTGGCCTTCGGACATACTTGAATTTGATGATATTTGGATTGTGATACTTTTATGAACAATTATTGGAAATTGAACTTGATTGAATTGCCTTATGAGCATAAGTGTACTTGTAAATTTAGTACACCGTGTTGTATCATGAGAGATAGTGTGAATTTGATAAAACATACATAATATGGTTATGAAGGATCGGGTGCCACGCCGGTACGGATATGAATGTTGATATTACTTATTTATGGAGGATCGGGTACCACGCCGGTACGGTACATGGACTTAGATTGTCCCCTGCAGGTCATGACTAGTTGGGCAGAAATAAGTCCCTTAGCATGTGTGTACAGATTATTGTTGATAAATGAAAAATCTTGATCCATAATGATAATGTGATTGAAAAAAATGCCTTGAGCAAAGAAGGCTTGTGATAGACCTTCATACAGGTTGAAAAGTGAATGATGAATATTTATTAAGAACAGAAAAATGGAAAGATTGTTAGTAGCAATGTGGCCGACGTTAAATTTCGGTATTGCTATAAGGCGTGATTGGATCGGGTGCCACGAGCCGGCATGGTAATATTAATAATAAAGGAATTGATAATGAAGTTATCTAAAGTGATGAATCCAATGAATAATATCAAAGAAACGATCCCAAAGTTTCAATAATTGAATCAATCCTTCTCCAAGAGTATCTATAAGGTTTGCTAATGAAACTTGAATTCTCTTGTGTATTTTACTGAGATGTGAGTTGATTTGTACTCCCTATTTGATTGTATCCTTGAGATTAATTGTGTGACATGTACTTGGAAAAGTGAAACTCTGTGCTTACTTACTATATGTTGGTCGACTTACTTTATTTATACTTGGTGTAATTGTGGCTTATCCGATTGGCTAGTTATTATTCTTTAATACTATAATAGAGTGTTTGGTTGTTAGCCCGAGAGTTTAGTGTGAGTTGTCTATGATTACTGAGTTGATCCTATAGATGTGGGTAATGGAAGCGGCAATGCGAATAAAGGGGTGATAGTGATAGTTTAGTGTTGGATTGTGGTGGATGGTATGAATTAATGAGGTTAGACTATGCTAGTGGTGGATATAATCTCGTTAATAGAGTTGGAGAATTGTAAATTATATAGGTAAAGTGTTATAATGATATTACAGTCTTAGTTGAATTATACTCTATTTAAGATGTCATGATTTCTTTTCTTTGATTCTACTTTATGATTATATGGACTAACACTGGTCGGCCGATGATGCCTACCAGTACGTGTGTTTGTACTGACCCTACTCTTCTACATTCCTTCTTGGGGTGTAGACTGGATGCAGGTTAGTTTGCAGTTACTAGATGGATGGCGATATTCAACACTAACTTCTGCACTTTCTTCCTGACAGATGTTGGAGTCTTTGTGTTATTTATTTTATTGTCAGTCTATTCTATAATAGGTAGCTCTTGTACATGTCTGACCAAGTCTTGGGGTAGTGAAGGACAGTTGTAAGAAGTTTTTGAAAAGTTTATTTATTGGTATTTAATTTACTTTGTTACATTTAATTCAGT
The DNA here is from genome assembly GCA_031232105.1 of Capsicum rhomboideum. Lineage (NCBI taxonomy): Eukaryota > Viridiplantae > Streptophyta > Magnoliopsida > Solanales > Solanaceae > Capsicum > Capsicum rhomboideum. Next base: position 139,598,520 of record CP124719.1, on the reverse strand, counting down.
ATTCTCTTAAAAACAGAAGTCTTCCGCACATTTTTGGTTGGGTAATAAGGGTTCTCCTAGCTACTTAGGATAGCATAGGTGCACGCACGGTCCGTTAGTTTGGGTCGTGACACCTTAGATAGATGTTTTGGTAATTATTTTGAAGACGTAGAGGAAGAGGAAGATATAGAAGAACAAGAGTTAGAAGATACCCCTACCCCTACTAGTCCGACTACGAAATTACCGGAACAAGATGGAGTAGGAAATTTACCTACATTTACTAGAGTAGGAAAAATAGAATGAAGTAAGAGATCATTAGTTTGAAAATTTATGACCCAAAATAAGGAGAAAACTACTGCAACTTGCAATAAATGTAAGAAAGTGATCAAACATTCGACTGGTGGATCGCAGGGTGGGACAAGAATGCTAACTAGACATTTGAGAACTTGTCAGGATAGGGATTGTGAAGAATTAGCTAAAATGGTTGCGGTTTGTGGTTTGCCTTTTAGTTTTGGTGAACATCCCGATTTTATTCATTATATTCGAAAAGTGTATAATTCTGATTTTTGAGGTTTTTTAAGAAATACAATTAAAGCTGATATTTTAAAATATCAACGTGAACATTGTCATTTTCTTCGTTGCTATTTTTCTTATTTTGATGGTAAAATATCTATCACTTCTGATATAGGTGTAAGTCCTAATGGTAATGATTAGTTTACTATTACTAGTCATTGGATTGATCATGACTGGAACATGCAAAAAAGAATTATAGGCTATAAATATGTTGAAGAGAGAAAAACTGGTAGTTATATTGCTTGTTTGACAAGAGAGATTTTACATTATTTTGGTCTTTGTGATATGATAATGGGTGTCGCATTAGATAATGCTTCTGCTAATTTAAATGCTATTGATTTTTTAAAACCCAGACTTTGTCCAATTGATGAGGATGCTTTTAATGTTAAGTGTAATGCACATATTTATAATTTAATAGTGATGGATGGTATTGATGTATTTGGTGATTCTTGTGTTAGAATTCGAGTTGCTTGTGCATGGGTTTTTAAAGCTAAAATAAGGTCTAGAATTAGAGAATTTGAAAAAACTTGTACTTTATTTGAAATGCCATTTAGAAAAATTCCAAAAGAAGTGACTACTAGATGGAATTCTTTATTTGAAATGCTTATTGTTGCTATTGATTATCTTGCGCCTTTACAAATGTTTTATAATAAACATCATTCGCATCGGAACTTTAAAATCACCGACGAGGATTGGAAAAAATGCGAAGAACTTATTAAATTTCTGAGAATTTTTTTAGTGCTACAAATATTATATCTGGTCAATATTATCCTACTATTTCTTCAGCTTTAGTAAATATTTGTGTTATTTCATCTGAATTTATTAAATATAAAGATTGTGAACATTTTAAAGGTTGCGGTTACATATATGATTGAAAAATTTAGAAAATATTTTTTTCCTATTCCTCAAATATTTTTGACTTCTACTTTGTTCAACCCATCGTACAAAGAACATGGTGTTAAAAAAATGATTGAAAAGATTTATAAAAATTTAGAAATTACAAGTGATGAATTTCCATCTGTTGAATCGTGTGAATATAGTATATTAACTAAAGCTAGATATTTGTATGACATTTATAGAGAGAAGCTACTAAATGATGAACCGTCTGAACCTCCATGTCGTAGGGCTAGATTTAATGATTTTGATGAAATTATGGATGAAGAATTTGGTCTTGATTCTTCTAACAATAATGATTTTGATCAATATATTAATCAGGCACGAAAAAATATTAGGAATGAAAATGGAGATCCTCAACTTTTAACTTGGTGGAAGAACCGGACAGAACAATTTTCATATCTTCCAAGGGTGGTTCGGGGATGTGCTAGCTATGCAAGCATCTTCAGTAGCTTCGGAGCAAGCTTTAGTAGCTTCGGAGCAAGCTTTCAGCGCAGGGAGATTTTTCATTGGAGACCATAGATATTCGTTAGCAAAAGATAGTTTGAAAATATTAGTGTTGTTCAGAGATTAGATCAACGCCGAACGAAGGAATGCTGGACTACCAAATTTATCGCATCAAGTCGAAATAGAAATAGATGAAGCACTTGGAGAAAATAGTGATGATGACATGGAAGCAATGGATGAAGAAAACCAAATACAAATTCCGGATCATGTTTCCAAGAAATTGATAGATAACTTATGAAAAACATACTTTGGAAATTATAGATATTAGTATAATAATCGAGACTTAGTTGAAACAGAACCTTTCCTAGAAAGTGGTTGTGTAGATTAGGTGCTCTTCTAATATTTGTAATACATGTACTTCTTTATTGATTTGAATAAAGTTATAGGCTATTCGCCTTCATTTTCTTTTTAAATTTGTCTTTTATTTAAACTTTAAGAATTAAAAAAAAAAAAATTAAACTTTAACTTATAAATTTAAATTTAAACTTTAAAGATGAAAATTTAAATTTAAACTTTAAAGTTGAAAATTTAAATTTAAACTTGAAAGTTGAAAATTTACATTTTAACTTTAAAAAAAATCAAAGCTTTCAAAGTTGAAAATTTAAACGTAAACTTTAAATTTGAAAATTAAAGTTTTCAAAAAGATGTTTTAAAACTTAATAAAATTTGAAAACTAATTTAAATTCAGACAAAAATTATTAAAAAAATAATTTTTTTTTTTGATTTTGAATTTAAATTATAAATTAAAATTAAAAAAAAAATAAAAAATTGGGCGGAACCGGAATCCGGTCTGGCCCGCCAAGGTCCGGTAAATACCGGACCGGTTCGTACAAATGATATTTTACCGGGCTTCCCGGTCCGGTAGGCCCGTCTCCGGACCAACTCCGGTCACCGTCCACCGATGACGGTCTGTAAACACGGACCGTCCGTTCCGGCAGGCCCGGTCCGATCCGTTGCCGGTCCTACCTGGAGATCACGGCGTGTTCAACCCGTGGAAACAACCTATACAGAAATACAAGATAAAACTGCATACAATAAATCCTTGTGGTTCGGCCCTTCCCCAAATCTCGCACATAGTGGGAATTTTTTAATTTTTTTTTCTTAACCATAGATAATTTGAGTTAATGAGTTGATTTTGAGTTGGTCTCCATGAGTTTTATGATATCTTGTGAATTCTTGTTGCTCTGGATGAATTGGAACAAAAAATTTCACGTTTAGGGCTTTTTTTTACTTTTAACTAGTGAATTTATCCGCGCTTTGCGCGGTCATAAAAAACACAAATAATTTGTTAAATAATATATAGATAGATCCTTCTATGAAAAGAATATAAAATTAAAAAATACAAAAGAAAAAATAATTATACCTACTTAGCCGCTTCTTAAAATACACAGACGTACAATTTGATTTCATAGAGAAAAAACGTTAGAAATTTACATGTAATCATCTTCTTTAGAAGTTGAAGAGCAGAATATTTATTCTTGCAATTTATAACGATTTAAAAATAAATCAGATAAATCAATTATTTTTCAAAGTTAAAAAGAAAGAAAAAGAAGAAATAAATAAAACATAAAGGATTCTTTTTCGTGTATATAAACTTTTTTAGAATTACCTCATTGTGCATATAAATTTTTTAGAATTAATTACCTTGTTTCCCTCCCTCACCTCCACGTTCCTTTATATTTCTCAATTTTCATGTCATGCATATTTCTTGTTAGTTCTAAAAACTTAAACATAACAAAGACCAAATAACGAATGTATTTCAATTATTAAAATTTATTTTTCTAAGCAATCAATTATAAATTAAGAATTAGCAGATTTTTGACTAAAGTTATTCATTTGAACCAAAAGAAATTATAGAATTATAATAATTAGAAATTCATATAAAAATTGAACATAAGAGGCATCATATATATGAATAGAAATAATACAATACACATATAATTATGTTTTTAATCATTCGTAGAAAAATATAAAGAAAGACGAAATAATGCATAATTGTCTGCGTTCTTGTCGAGATCCACTTCCACAAGCCTATCACTATTTAAGAGCATTCTTCTTCTTTTTCAAGTAAAATAAAAACATGAACATCATAGTGAAAATGAAGGATAACCTTGTATAGAATTTCATGAAAAAAATAAATATAAACTTCTATAGAAAGAAAAACGGAATCAATACATAATTATTCAAACTCTTGTCAATATCTATTTCCACAAACCTATCACCATTCAAGAGCCTTCTTCTTCTTCTTTTTCAAGTCAAACAAAAACATGAATTTTAAAGTGAAAATGAAGAGTAACCTTGGATAGAATTTCATGAAACAAAAAATATGAATTTATATACATAAAAATGAAGGAATATCATAAGGTATCTTAACTTTTATATTAAATATTTAAGGGTTATAAATATGAAAACTTGAAAAGATTGAGAGTTACAAATATTATTAAGAGTAGAAATTAAATAGGTGAGCTATGGAGGTATAAATATTAAAGCACAATTGGTGAAAAAAGACAAATAAAGAAGATGTGAATATATGAATGCAAATGGTATTAATTGATGAGTTAAAGGCAGTGGCTTTTGAGTTAAAGGTAGTGACTACGTGGGCTTCATCAGGCAAATCAAATCAAATGGATCAAACATTTTTCTTTTATTATATAATTAATAGAGTTAAAGATAGTGACTTTTGAGTTTTTTTAAAACATATAAATATTTAAAATGAGAAAAAAATTCAAAAAATACTCAAAAAAATCACAAAAAAGATAAATAGGAATGGAGACTATAGAGAGGTGCCACATCACCTTGGCTTGTTTCTACTTTATTATTATATATAGATTTTCTGAGATTAATCAATCGAGTAGTAAGGAAATAACTGAAGCATTGATTTTTGTGGTGTTTCCAATTTCCTTCTTATTTATCTTGTGAGAGTTGATTATGATATCGGTGCTTGTAACTTTTTTTTTTCAATTTCATGCATCTTGTGAGAGTTGATTTTGTGGAGTAACTTTTTTTCTTCATATTTTATCATAAAATATTTAATTACTTATTTCTTAAAGCATTTTCCGAGATATAAGACTAAATATTAATTAAGAGGTATGCAAAGTTTAAACTGAAATCATGAAAGTAAATAAAGGGAGTAATTCAAAAGTTGTCCACTCATTTAATTGCAAATACAGAAACAGCAGGGACGTTGACATAACCTCCAATGAATACAAGGAAAATTAGTTCCAGTCTATACTAGAAGCTATGAGGATATTTATATAAATGAATGAAAGTCCTCCTCAGCAAACAGAGACAAACAAATCGGCTGACCAAAAAATTAGAGTTTTCATATCTTTTCCTAAAACTAGGGACTAGGGAATTGGATTTTATCAAATTGAAATAGTTTCATGATCCCCCCAAGATGTTAAAAAGAACAGAAGAAAAACAAGTTTGAGATTTTTATGATCTAGCTAGGGCATATATACAACTAAAAAAAGTTTTTTATTATATATCTTGAAATTTCATGAATATGCATGAGAATAATGATTCATTGTTGACGAAGAAGAAAACAAAGTGCTGGGTGGCGGTTAAAAAAAATACGATCAGGGCCGGCTCAAGCATATTCGTGGCCTAAGGCCAAAATCAAATGGAGGCCTTAAGTTTTTAAGAAAAAATAATTTTTTTTATAAAGTCTATGTTTAAAATTATATAATCGAGTTCTTCTAATAATTCTTTTTTAACTAATAATATAATCAATGCATTTAATCTTTTTTGAGGCATAGAACTCTAGATATATTGAACTTCTTATAATAATTCTTTCTTTTTATATAAAAAATTTATTTTTTTCTACAAATAACATTTAATATTTTTAAGAAAAAATCTATAATCTATTATTAAAAATAAATAAATGAGGCCCCTCAAATTCGGGGCCCTAAAACGATCGCCTTGTTTCCGAAAGGGTAGAGCCGCTCCTGAATACATTACCTCGTTTTTTGCTATAATTAAAAAGAGATCAGATTACTCAATCAATGAACTAAATAAAAATAATTATTAAATGATCTAGCCTTTGAAAGTTCTTTGTCCACATTGCATTGATCAAATTAAAGACACTATTTGAGAGATACTGGAGCTAAGGAAATTCCGTGTAACACCGCTATAATTGATCATGTACGAAACGTTTCATAGAGAAGGTACAAAATTGAAAAGAACATGTGACACCTTATACAAGATTTTACCGACATAATTCACGTGTTGTAGCATGCTTTGTCATTTGTTTTGTTTTAGTATGTACTAGTAGTATTTATTTGCAGTTCATGCTTGTAATTAACATAGAAAAATTTGTCCACCAGCTACCCAAAATACAGCTGGCCCTTCCATAGATATAGATATTTCTAGAATTTTTTTATTATACGTCTCACCCAATTAAAGTCAATTTCTGTGAAATTTCTTTCATAATTTGGTCGATTCAAAATTTATGTAACCAAAAGTACAAAATAAAGTTTGTCTTATTTTCACAGTAATCTTTCTCGATAACAAATGCACATAAATCTATAGCATTTAGAATGAGAAACATTATTATTATATATACATGTAAAAACCAAACAGTGTGACTTTATGGAACTGAAATTGTGATGGGCTCAAAAAATAATTTGGATATACGATTTTGAATATCAGAATTTTGAATTCCGTGGCCATCTCCATACTGGTAAATGGTTTGTCCTGTTCTAGCAACATTTACTGCACATCCAATGAATTCTGCAGAAAATAACTGATTATCCCGTTGAGCTGTGTTGATCAATTTCCATGTCTCCTTTATCATAAAATTGATGTGTTTTCTTGCTTCTTCTTCGGTAGCACCCTTCTCTTTCATGTAACATTGAATTGACGTAGGAACATCACCTCTTTCCATTTCATCCTGAAGTAATTAGGATAAGAAAATTACCACTTCATTAATCTCAATGTCTCCATTATTAAAAATGGAGTTGTACTCTAATGCTAATTGAATTTTAATCAGAGATAAGTGTTAAAAACGTACAGATGATGTGGCCAAATCATCAGTTAGACGAATAATTGTAGCAGACCAACGAATTATGTCCGGGTACTTGCTTAAAAAAAAATATTCCAATGCCTCATTCGTAATTGGATTTGTGGCAAAGAAGAATGCATTCACTTTTATCACTAGACCTCCAACTGTAATCCATGCATTATCCATGTATTCTTTCAGACTTGGCGTATAGCCATTGTAGTACCATCTTGCTTCTTGTAAGTAAGATTTGCACAAATCTGTCCACTAATTTTATACAAACATATATTATATACGCATGTCTCAAACTTATAGAAATTAAAAAAAGGTAATATATGCAAAGTAGAGCCAAGTATTTTTACTGATTTTTTAAGGTAGGGTATGACATTGATCCCTTGCTCCTTGAGAACTTCATAGGCAATTTCAGTAATAGTGTTGAAGAGTGCAAGGTAGCATAATTTCATATAATCTGGAAGCTGATCCATTGCTTTTACCTCCATTCTGAATGTAACGTCAGGATATATGTTTTACTTGAAAATCAATGGAGGAAAAACAATATATAATAAATGGGTAACTAAAAGAAATACATATGTACATCTTATGTATACCCAGCTTAAAGGACTTGTACATCGTGCAAATAAAGTACTGGATTTCCTAAAAAATCAATCGAAGTTTTATTGAATTCTAACTGCCACGTGGTTATCCGTATACTAAAAATGTTAAAAATCCACACATTGAAAGAGTAAAAAGAAAATCACGTGTATATCTAAAACCGTGGGACCCTTTTATTGACTTTAGGATGTCAAAGGTGTTCTTTTTTTTTTTTCCTTTCTCTTTTTTACTTAGCATTCAAGAACATACATATTCTTATTCTTTTTTCCTTCAATTAGTATGATATCTAATCTAATTGATTTATTTTGCTATTCCTTCACTTTAATTAAATTTTTTAGTTGTTCATGATACTTAAAATAGTTATCACAAATTATTATTATCTTATAAAATTAATAAAGAATTAATTAAATTATTTCATTTTATTTTTACAATTAATTTCTTTTTAAAAGTGCAATAAGTTTGTAAAGTTTCAAAAAAAAAAAATTTAAGGAAAAATTAATAAAACTATCTTTCTGAATTACGATTTCTTAAGATGCATATAAAAGAGAAAGTTGACAACTAATATGAGACGAGGGAATAACATATTTTATATCACCATGCTTACCAATAAGATAGTTTTACTAATTTTTAGTGTGGTAAAACGAATAGAATATTAAGTTGATATCAATAAAAAATTGTAAGGGTAAATTAATTAAATTATCCTTCTAAATATTTTTAAAAGAGTATAAAAAATAATATGAAAAATAAAATAAATGATGAAATACTTGCAACTAAGTAAATTAGAAGTGTTCATTTTAAAATTTTGAAATTAATTGAAATATTTAAACTAATGTAAATTTGATTTAATTTTGAAATTGTTGAAACAAGTTTTGATGTTGTTTTTAAAAAAGTATTCTTTGTGACCAATTCATGTATATGACAATATAATATCTTACTTTAATAATATAATCAAAATTTAACTAAATAAAATGAATTATTCAATTTCTTAGGTTATCAATTAAATACTTAATATCATTATTCTTTTTGTCTAAATAAGAATGCGAAGAAGAATTACTTTTTAAGCAAATTATATCTTTGAGAAGCTATTAGTAAATCCCCATGATTTGAGGTTTCACAAACTTTATATTCATAGCAAAAATTAATAAAATTAAATTTTCAATACAAAAGACAAACTATTACAATGAACATATAACTTATTAGCAATTAGAGAAATAAAGAATTTGAGTGGATTACTATTTAGTTAGTGATGATAAGAGTAATAAATATATAATTGTAATTTGATAAACTACATAGCCAGTTAACATTAATAAGAACAAATTTTGATAAAATAAGAATATATGGGCCAATAGATGAACTTGATATGTAATTTATAATGTATATGCTTAGAAAACTTCCATATTAAGTTCATCAAGTAAATTGTTATTTTCATTTGTTAAGCACCGGTAAAACAAATTTAAATGTGCTCAAAATAATTTATATATGGATCAATAGCTTTTATTGCTTCATTTGATTTTACAAAAATTGTTAATATATTGACATTTATAATTTTAATATATTCTCTTGTATAATTTTCAAATAAAGTAAAAAAAAACATTAAAATTACTTGTTTAATTCAAGAAGTGTTTGACCTTCTTGATTAGTATGTTTAAAATTAATTTATATATGGATTCGTATCTTTTATTTCTCTTGTATATTCAAAATTATTAATTTATATATGGATCAGTATCTTTTATTGCTTCATGTGATTTTATAAAAAATGCTAATATATTGACATTTATAATTTTAATATATTCTCTTGTATAATTTTCAAATGAAGTAAAAAAGAAACATCAAAATTAGTTGATTAATTTAAAATGGTTGACCTAATGTTAAAATAAGTTGGAGCATATGATATTTTAATGCTAATTAATATAATTTAAATAAGTTGTAAGTTATTATTGGTTTTTATAAAAATAAAAACTATATTTTATTGTATATTATGATCTCTATTATCATTTTTTATTGTGTTATTTAAAAATATTAATGATCATATTTTTTAAAAGCTAATTTGATAACTATAAATATATTTAAAATTGCAATATTGGACCTGTGAACTGGCCCTTCATTATCTAGTAGTTTAAGTAAAAGTGATGCTCTTTGCTAGACATGAAGTTTTTAGCTTTGCAACGAACTAGTATTTTAATTTAGCTTCGAATTTCTGCAGAAAGTTACTAACCTTTCAACAGCATCAGTGAAGATTTCCAATTCATCAAGAGTGCCATAAACATCATAAATGTCATCTATAACTGTAGCTATAGCAGTGACTTTTGTCAACATTGTTCGGCAGTTTTGGTTCTTTTGAGGTTCAAACATCATGCCCCCTATCCATACGAAAGCTTCAACGATTCTATCCCTTGTAAATGGCAATTTTTCTGCAAGGCATGAATTCTTCCACCACCTTACATGCATGAATATGTGAGGATAAAGAAGTTATCAAAAGCAATATATATTCTCTGTGATAGCAAGCAAGTAGAAATAAGGTTTATTTATCTCCAACGACTTCTTACAAAAGGTCCTTATGACGTGTAGTAAATACGTACGGGTGGCAAAATTAGGCTATGACAACATGAATGTCAATCCGACCAAGATTGGGCTAGTTAACTTATATACATAGACAACACAATGAAATTTAACTGGTTGTAAATGATTACATGTCTTGTTCTTAAGATTACTAATCTACTTATATTTCATGGATAGTTACATGAAGTTATCTTCCAAATGACCTTATATCCCTTCATTTTTTTTATATCACTGTTATATATAAGTTAAACTTATCTCTCTCACCTTGATAGATTTCTTAAATCTTGTTGGTGTGTTGCTTGCACAATGTTGAAATCCAACTTAGCAAGCTCGAGCAGAAGAGGATCAGCATTTGGGATTCTCTCATAAATGTTTAGGTACCACCTTGTCTCTACTCTCAACATCATGCAATGCAAAGGAAGTTCCAGGGCATGGCGCACTAGTTCCACTGTTGGATTGTCTTGATGATCACCATTTAAATTACTAATATTCTGCAAATAATTCTTTAGATGTGACATTGAGAATGTATTTGCTGACTCCAATAAAGTAGTGGTTTCAGTTTCCGTAGAGAGAAATGAAGCTTCATATAACTGTAACAACCCTTCTATATCTTCACAAAGACTTTGCTTGAAATTGCCCTGCTCATCCTTGAAATCGTTCAATATATCTAAATTATGAGAAGAATTAATTATTGGTTAAAACATAAAAATAAAATACATTAAAAAAATTAAGTATGAAATAACTTGGCTAAAATTAGTATAGTACCTTGAGAGATATGAAAACCATGTTGTCTCAAGAGTCTAAATTTCAGAGCTGTGGAGTGTAATGAATCTCCAGGAGCAGCGTGTTGGTTTATGCTCCTCAATATTTGCATGACTTCATCCTTGAAGTGGTAACTTATTCCAAGCCTATGTAAATTATCAATCAGCTCTAACTTTTCTAATTCTTGTGATCCCTCAGCTATCAACAATTTCTTCTTAATTTCTGTCTTCAGTTCGTTAAAAAGCTTTGTATACTTCTCTCCCTATACCAAAGGTTTAAAAAAAAAAAAAAAATCACATTAATTTACACATGATCAACTCGAACATAGATATAAATATCGATCGAATAATCAAAATTACTACTGACATTATTATTAATCAGTACTACTATTATGCATGCATATGGAGAAGAAGGGTACTCTTGAAGTAACTGGTAAAGTTGTTGTTATGTCTGTGACCAAGAGGTTACAGGCAGTGTTTTAAAAGGCGGGGGCGTAAGGCGAGGCGTTTTACCTGTCACGGGGCGAGGCGTAAGCCCCGAGACGATGGGGCGTAAGCCTCATGGAACTTTAATTTTAAATATTTTATAAATTAATATTATTAGAAAAATATTTTTAAAAAGGATAAATCACCAAAAAATAAGTAAAACTACATACACAAATTATAAAAAATAAAAAATAAATGAAGTATGTATCTCAAACTATTTCAGGTAAAAAAAACTAATCAAAGCAACACAATACACTCAATATATAACATCAACTTTTTATATAATAAAGTAATAAACCATTATATGTCCTCAAAAATACAAATTTGTCTAAAAAAAAAGTGCATAGTTAATCAACCCTCACCCCTATTTGGGAACAAAATAGATAATTCTGAATTTCTAATTCAACATTCAGTCACTATCAAAGAAGAGCTCTTCATCATCATCCATATTGCCAATCAAATTTTCAGAATTTGTTGTAGTATGTCTAACTTCATCAACAATCTGAAAACCCATTTAATTTGTTTCACTTTGGGTATTGTAGAAATCAAAGAGTTTAAATACTCTTTTAGTGTTTAATAAGTAAAATATTTTAGTCTTTTTACTCTTTAAGCTTAAATTAAAGATTAAATAGGAAAATATATTTTAATTTTTAGTAGTTCACAGGGCTTACGCCTTGAGAAAAAAAAGCGCGCCTCACGCCTAGGCGTAGGCCCCAAGTGGTGAGGCGTACGCTTTTAGATACTTTCGCCCCCCCACCCCCCACCCACCCACACACACACACAACGCCTCGGTGCGTTTTAGCTTTGCCTCGCCCCGCGAACGCCTTTTAAAACACTGGTTACAGGTTTAAGCTATGGAAATAGCTTCTTGTAGAAATACAAGGTAAGACTGCGTAAATTGATCCTTGTAGTCCGATCCTTCCCCAAATTCCGTACATAGCGGGAGATTTAGTGTATCAGACTGACCTTATACATGCTTACAGAGATTATTGAATAATGAGGATTAAGAACATGTACCGCATATTGATTGTGTGTGGACTGAATATATTCATAATCCCACATGGTAGGCCCGTAATTCCCCGAACGCCTAGTAGAAGAGTGATTAATTAGTGGTAGCGGTCCAGTTTTCATGGAACCAGTAGAGAGGCTGCAGGCTTTTAATACAAATGACTTTGGTGGGCTGAAAGATGGAAAAGGGATTGGTGGATGTATTGTGGATATCGCCATGGTGAGCATCCCTAAGTTGATTCCTTCCAGTTATAGTTGAAATAAAAATCTTTTATGGTTGGATCCCAAACTAAAAGTTGCCCCATATATATAGATCGAGTGAGAGATTCGTCTATACGAAAGACACGTGTTACATTCATTTATATTACTATTAGTATTAGTTGGCGTTTGGCCGTAGAATTTCAGAGCTTCAATTCATATCAATTTACTAAAGCTGCACAAAATTTCAACTTCAACTTGAAATTATTATCAAATTCTCCACAAAGTAGTAATTGAATTATCGAACTGTGATTTCAATTTTATAAAATCATAAAATTTGACACATAATTTAAATTTTACAAAAAAAATAAAAAATAAAAAAAATCATACTTGACGTGAGGAAATTGACCATAAAATTTAAAGGATTTTATAATAATCAAAGAATAGTAATATTATTGATTTATTGGACCAATGAATCAATAGTAATATTATTGATTTATTGGACCAATGAATCTTTGTAAAATTATGTGTATTTGAAATTGTGTAATAACATGTTCGCATATATCTATTTTTAAAAGGGACATGAAAATATGTGATTTATTAATTTGGCGCCTTAATTACAATATCCCGTTGTACCTTATTTATAAACTACTCCCTCCGTTCCGTTTTACTTGATCCTCTTACTAAAAATAGTGGTTTAAAATTACTTGTCCAATTTATGAAATCAAGAGAAATTTATCATTCCAATATTATCCCTATCATTAAATGATTATATAAAGTGTATAATACCTAAATTTATATTTTCAAAGCATAATTAATAAGGTCAGTTTAGTAAAAGCCCCTAATAAAAAATTTTCTTAAAGGGAGTGCTAAATCAACAAGGATCAATTAAAACAGAATGGAGGGAATATGATTTGCTTATTTGATAAAATTGTATAAGAGTTGGGGAAGTTTTAATAGTTTTCACCAATTATAGGGTTATCATGTTAATAAGAAAAAAAATATAATTTAAGAAATTTAAATTAGATAGCCAAAAAAAATTTAATTTCAAATAATCCTGATTTCAAATTACTTATTTCAAATAATACTAATTTAATATCATGTTCAAATGGACCCTTATTGAAATATTTTTTTCAAGGATTATTGGAACATTCCACAAGCACCAAAGTGTTGACTCCACTAGCAAAAGTTATTACTCCTACTCTCGAGATTCCGTATTACATAAATTGAAATAGAGGAAGCAAGGTTGCTTGGAGGCAATCAAATTTTTACGTATTGGCTTAGCAATTTTGTGTGACTATAAAGCCTTCTCATGAGAAGTTTATAAATTATAGGAAATTAAATGTCTCTAAATATAAAATAGTGGCATGTAATTAATAAAAATGTAGTATCATATAAATTGAAATGGAGGAAGAAAGATGGCTCTCCCATGCCTAAAAATGAGCACGATATGTGAAATGTCGGAGGCAGTCGTTTTTACGTATTGGCTTAGCACTTCTATATAAACAACTTTTTGAAATCTTAGATTTTATCTAGCAATGACGATTTAGTATGGATCTGATATTAGATTCTGATTAGTAAAATATATCGATGACCAACTGACACAAATAAATAATGCAAGTAAATGAAATTTCTTGCCCTTTTACAACTTTTATATGTAAAATGAAGATTTTTTATGTGTAAAAATAAAGATCTCTTATAAAAGTCAATTCGCTAAACGTACATTTCGTGCAGACTAACAACCAAAATATAAAACAAATCCTGTCTTTAATTTCTTTTTAGAGACACCTTTTTGATTTGATGTTTTACCATGCATCAACTAAAGAAACAGCACTGGCCAGTAATCACGGCAAGATATAGTGCAAATCTTATTCGATGCTGACAGGCATTCATTCAATGTAAATGAGACACTAATCTTGCAAAAGCTCTCTCTAAAACGTTTATGACCAACCTTTTGGGTAAAAAAAATAATATAAAATTGCTAACGTCCTCCAGAACACTTCATTTAGCATTGGCCATCTGGTCTCAAATGATATCCTTTGATTGAACTAATATAACGTAAATCACATACCACACATTTACCTGGTAAAGCTTAAAATATAAGATACATCTGCATCAAAAAGAGAAAGGGCAAATTAGCAAAAATTACTATTTTAATAAATTTTTAACAGGCTTATAAACGGGAAAATGGATAAATAATATGGGACGGAAGAAGTAATACATATTCAGTAAAAAGATCTTTCTTCAAAAGAAATGCATAAAATGTAAAGCATTTTAGAATAACACTCACTAAGTATACATACGTAAAAACCAAAAGGTAGGGTTTTATGGAATTGAAATCGTAATTGGCTCAAAAAATAATTGGGAAATGCGATTTTTAATGTCAGAATTTTGAATCCCATGCCCATCTCCATGCTGGTAAATGGTATGACTAGTTCTTGCAGCATTTATTGCACATCCAATGAATGTTTCAAAATATAGTGAATTATCCTGCTGAGCTGTATTGATCAGTTTCCATGTCTCTTTTAGCAGAATATTGATGTGTTCTCTTGCATCTTCTTCCGAAACACCTTTCTCATTCATGTAACACTGAATTGACTTGGGATTATCACCTCTTTCCATTTCATACTGTAGTAAGATGAACATTACCTCTTGTTAAATCTCCATGTTTCCATTCTAATGTTGTTTAAATTTTAATGAGAGATAAAAGTGTTAAGCATACCGACGATGTCCCCAAATCATCAGTGTAACGAACAATTGTAGAAGACCAACGAAGTATGTCCGGGTACTTGCTTAACCATTCCAATGCCTCTTTGGTAATTGGATTTGTGACAAAAAAGAATGCATGAACTAACATCAGTGGTACTGCAATTGAGATCCATCCATTATCCATGTATTCTTTCAGATTTGGCATATATCCAGTGTGGTACCATCTTGCTTCTTTTAAGTACGCTTTGCACAAATCTATCCACTAATCAATAGACACGTATGCATGTCTCAAATATATAAAATTAAGAAATTAAAACAATGGAATAAATATATTCAAAGTAGAGCTAAGTATTTTTTACTGATTTTTTAATGTAGGGTATGGCGTTGATCCCTTGATCTTTGAGAACTTCGTACGCAATTTCGGTAATATTGTTGGAGAGTGCAAGGTAACATACTTTCATATAATCTGGAAGCTGATCCATTGCTGTTATTTCCATTCTGAATGTAACACCACAATTCATATTTTACTTGAAAATTAAAGGAGGAAAAAATAATACTAAAAGGGGTAGCTAAAATTTATGTGGAGGTGTTCGGATTTTCGAGAGTCAAATGAGTTTTTTTTATATAAAGGTTAGAAGTTACATACCTTTCTACAGCATGAGTGAAGATTTCCAATTCATCAACTGTGCCATAAACATCATAAAGATCATCTATGACTACAAGTACAGCAAGGACCTTCGTCAACATTGTTCGGCTGTTTTGGTTCTTTTGAGGTTCATACAACATCCCATCTACCCATAAGAATGCTTCAACAATTCTATCCCTTGAAAATGGAAATTTTTCTGCCAGGCATGAGTTCTTCCACCACCTTAATTACATGAAAATGAATGCTTCAGATCATATATAGTCTCTCGGATTTAAATTTGTATAACGAAAAATTTCATTATCAACTGTAATTAAGAATGTTGTAGAAGGTCATAACCTGATCATTAATAAGCATATGGACATTAATTTGATGATATTTCAAATGGGATCTTAGTGTATTCTTCTTCAGCTTACTATAATTAAGTAGTTATGTACTATATATCTATAACAATTTTATAGTGATGAAATAAGCTTTACACTGTTGTTGATACTTATATACATATATTTATCTCACCTTGATAGATTTCTTAGATCTTCTTGTTGTGTTGCTTGCACAATGTTGAAATCCAACTTAGCAAGCTCGAGCAGAAGAGGATTAGCATTTGGGAGTCTATCGTAAATGTCAATGTACCACCTTGACTCTACTCTCAACATCTTACAATGCAAAGGAAGTTCCAGGGAATGGCGCACTAGTTTCATTGTCAGATTTTCTTGATGATCACCATTTAAATTATTTATATTCGGCAAATTATTCTTTAGATGTGACATTGCGAATGTATTGGCTGACTCCAACAAATTAGGGGTTTCAGTTTCCGTAGAGAGAAATGAAGCTTCATATAACTGCAACAACCCTTTTGTATCTTCACAAAGACTTTGCTTGAAGTTACCCTGCTCATCCTTGAAATCATTCAGTATATCTAGAAAAAAAGAAACACGAGAAGAAATATTATTGATCACAACATACATAAAAATGAGTAGGTGAAGAAATTAGTAGGTAATTAATTGTGCCAAAGCAGAGAGCACCTTGAGAGATATGAAAACCATGTTGTCTCAAGAGTCTAAATTTCAAAGATTTGTGATATAATGATTCTCCAGTGGCTGCAGCACTACTCCTTTGGTCATGTACACTTGTCAATATTTGCATGATTTCATCTTTGAAGTGGTAACTTACTCCAAGCCTTTCTAAATTATCAATCAACTCCAACATCTCTAATTCTTGTGATCCTTCAACCATCATCATCATCAAATTCTTCTTCATCTCCTTCTTCAGTTCGTTAAAACGTTTTATATACTTTTCTCCCTATATGCAACACATGATTTACAAATGATCAATATTTAGGTAATCTTACGAATGATGCATTATAGAATAACGCGGAAAGATAACATTAATTAGAAAATGTAGGTACGTACCGCATAAGGATTGTGTAGGGATTGAATGAATTGAACATCCCATATGGAAGGCTTGTAATTCCCTGAACGCCTAATGGTATTATTAGGTGAAATATGATCAGGAGAGTCCTCATTAAGTAGTGGTGGTTCAGCTTTCATGCCACTGTCAGCAGTTGTAGAAAGACAGGATAGTGATAATCGGTTGAATAAAGAGGAGCTTTTAGGTGGTGGAGGTCTTCTGGAGATGGCCATAGGTATTAGCATCCTCACGTTAGTTATCAATATTGTAGCCATTTTGTTGATTGATTACTTTTAATGCCTACATAGATTAATTTTTCAGATCCCCAACAAGTAACTATAAATAGATTCATACGAGCAGCTTTTATTGGATTCCCAGAAAAAAAATAAAAATACATAGCTTTTCTTTTCTGATCACTTTCAAATATTTCCAATTTGTGTTAGGACATGATAGGAAATCATGATTTGAAATCAGTGATACGAAATCAGATTGATTTGAGGTTGAAGTTTAATTTATTTGGACATACAATTTGAATTTCTTAGGTTGTATTTTTCTCTCATAAACATGAAAACCACACAAGTTGTGAAAACTATCAAATAATTTTTCATAATTCTTGTACAATCTTACCAATGAGAAAATCATAAACAAGATATCAGAAAATCCTAGATAATTTTCGCATATCTCTATATTCTTTTTATAAATAAATATTTATAATTATAAACTTTTCAAATACAGATAATTTTATAAAAATTTAATAGTGAAAACTAGTTATTGTTTCATAGGAGAACAGAGTTGGGACTAACCACGCAAATGTAAAAATGGCAACTATAGTTTTTTGTCTGCAACTGTCACGTTTTCCTGATCTTTTTTGTTTATTAGAATAAAAGAAGGAAAAAGGCTTGTGCTAAAAAATTTTTTGTGTGGGTGTGGTAAATAGGATTTTATTAAGTTGTCAAAACTTGTCATTCATAATAGGTACTCGTTATGAATTTATACAATGAACTTCTAACTATCTTATCTTTATTAAAATTAATTAAAACATGGTATGGTAAAAGAAGGAAAAAGGCTTTTGCTAAATTTTTGTGGGTGTGGGTGTGGTAAAAAGGATTTTATTAAGTTGTCAAAACTTGTCATTCATAATAGGTACTCGTTATGATTTTATACAATGAACTTCTAACTATCTTATCTTTATTTAAATTAATTAAAACATGGTATGGTACTATTATTGAAGGAACATTATGAAAGAATGAAAATTTTCATTAGGGCACGTTTGATCATGTAATTTGGATTTTAAATTTGAAATTTTGATTTGAAATTATATTTGTTAATGATATTTGAATAAGACTCTAACTTTATTTTGAAATTTTCAAATCCTAAATTCACCTAAAAGGTAGAATTTCAATTCCATGTTTGTGATTTTGATTTTAAAAAAAAAATTAAAACTTGATCTGCAGGTTTATATTTTATTAAAAATGACCCATAATTTAAATTTTGTAAGAAAAAGTTTCATGCTCGTCGTGAAAAGATTGTCCATACCATATGAGAAGATCATATTAGAGAATAGATACTTACTATTGAATTATTTATGATTTGCTCATTTGGTAAGATTGTATAAGAATTAGAAAGTTTTAATAGTAGTTTTTACAATTGTGGAGTTTTCAAGTTTATAAGGAAAAAAGTATACAACTTTAATTTTGAAATTCAAATTTGCATGCATGTCCAAATACAATTTCAATTTTAAATCAACCTCTATCTAAATTAATGATTTCAAATCATGATTTGAAATTTACGTACA
This sequence comes from Capsicum rhomboideum, assembly GCA_031232105.1. Classification (NCBI taxonomy): domain Eukaryota; kingdom Viridiplantae; phylum Streptophyta; class Magnoliopsida; order Solanales; family Solanaceae; genus Capsicum; species Capsicum rhomboideum. The sequence continues at coordinate 139,579,387 of CP124719.1, read as the reverse complement.
AACGTTTACATAATGTAAATTATTTTCCTAAAGTTTCATAAATTTATGACATAGAGTTCCTTATCAAAGTAGCAAAAGTTGAAATATCTTGTCCCAAAAGTCAAACAAAATATGGCCCTTTTTTTACACAAAATTTATTCTCAATAATAATACCTTAAAGTTTCTCAGACGCAATTTATGGATTGATTGTCTGGGTCACTCGATTAAAAATAATGAAATATTTACTTTCTTCTAATTTTTATAATAATATACGTTCTAATTAGCTCATTCTAATATTTAATCACACTTAAAGTTTATTTATTACGTTTCTAATTAGCTCATTCTAATATTTAATCACACTTAAAAGTTTATTTATTACGTTTTTCTACAGATATAAATTATTTATACTCAAATTCCTTTATGTTCTACTTCCATAGAATTTATTGCCCAAGTTCCTTGATGTTATATTTTGGAATTTTAAATTCTGAAAAAAAGAGATTATTTAGTTATACTCAAAAGCAAGCTTCTACAAATTGAGCAAATTAAATGATCATTCCTAATCAGATATACAGTTGTTACAACCAATGGTTAGTCTTCTGGTGAAATATATAGCAGGTTGCGTATAACTAGTGGTCTAGTAAAACTTCACTTTGATGATTAATAGAATGTTAAGTTAATTACCAAAAAATAAAAAGCAAGCTTCTTTTTAAGTGGTTGAAGGTAAAAAAGAAAATAATGGATGTGTTATGTAATATGGATGTCATGTGACATATATATGTGTGAATGTCATTAATGAGAGATAAGAGTTAGTAGCCAAATTGAACTTGAACACCAAGATTACTTATTCAATTTGGATTTGAACTCCAAAGTTACTTGGTCAAATTGCCAAGTTGTTGTCATGCTAAACATACTTAGGGAGTAAGTTTGGTGGCTTATAAATAGTCATCCTTTTGTACATTTTGTGATATACAAGAAGTGAAAACAAGTACTACTATTTTCATTCTCTAAAGTTGTTTCTTTCTTTATTAGTTTGATATTTTATCTTTATTTTATAACAGGATGCTATTTGTACTTGGTATAGATTCATCGATAATATATCAAAGTCGTCCGCCATTTTTGACTCTGATTAATTTCTAGTATTTTTTTCCACACTTTCTAAATTCTAATATCACTATTGAGTTTTGTGCTTATCTGAAGATTTAAGGGATGGTCATGTACATCAAAAATAAGACGTGATGCCACTGAAATCACGTCAAAAATTGAATGAAATTGATTTTGGAAAAAAAAAAATTGCATTTTATAACTTGGTATATAACTTTGGTGTTTCACAATACTAGACAACATGAATTCAATTAATACAGGAAAAGATTGATTACGTCTAATATTTTACTCCACAACATAATTGGTAAAGTTTCCTGGAAGGACAGAAATTCCAAGGAATTGGGAAATTTTTACGGTCTGAAATATGGTCACACCGGAACGCACTGAAATTGAGTGCATTAGGCGTTGCATACATAGTGATTGTTGCTTCAGCGACTTTGTTATTGGGTTCCCGACACATAATTCTTATAGATTTCTCAATAAAAAATACTGAATTTGCACAAAAATTACTGAGTTCGCAGAAACTCTACTCAAAGACTCAGATCTGCCCCTGATTGAGATGTGCACATATCAATAGTAAGATGTTCTGGTTGTAGATCCTATACCAAGTTGTAGAACCCAATTGAATTATATTGTGCTGATCTTTGAATTCACCACATATTCATTTTTATGGATTGAATTGCTATAGGATTGTATTTACCCTGAATAATCTAACATATCGATCGAGTAAGTGATCTTAATGAATAAAGTTTCTTGATATATGTGCTGATAGAAAATAATAGATATTCAATAAAAATGATATTTCTTGAAAAAAAATGCATAAAATGTGAAGTATTTAGAATAACACTCATTAAATATACATACATGAAAACCAAAAGACGAGACTTTATGGGATTGAAATTGTGGTGGGCTCCAAAAACAGTTTGGATATGCAATTTTGAATATCAGAGTTTTCAATTCCATGTCCATCTCAATGCTGGTAAATGGTCTGTCCAGTTCTTGCAATATTTACTGCACATTCAATGAATGGTTTAGAAAATAATGAAGTATCTCCTTGAGCTGTGTTGAACAACTTTCATGTTTCTTTTATCAAAAAATTGATGTCTTTTCTTGCTTCTTCTTCAGAAACACCCTTCTCATTCATGAAGGGTATTAGTCATTGACTAATACCCCTGGTATTTCTATTGAGATCCATGCATGTTATATCCAATGTGGTACCATCTTGCTTATTGTAAGTAAGCTTTGCACAAATCTGCGCACTAATTTAATAGAAAATATATATGCATGTCTCAAATATATAGAAATTAAAACAAGGAAATGCAAGGTATTTTTACTGATTTTTTTAGGGTAGGATATGGCGTTGATTCCTTGCTCTTTGAGAACTTCATAGGCAATTTCAGTAATATTGTTGAAGAATGCAAGGTAACATACTTTCAGATAATCTGGAAGCTGATCCATTGCTTTTACCTCCATTCTGAATGCAACCAAAAAACATATTTTACTTGAGACTCAAATGAGGAAAAACTATATAGGGATAACTAAAATTTATTTTGTTGTGTTCAGACTTTGAGAGTCAAGTGAGTTTCTTTGATCGTAATTTTTTTGTCTTTTAACATTTTGAATTGTTACGGACCTTTCAACAGCATCAGTGAAGAATTCCAACTCATCAAGTGTGCCATAGACATCATAAATATCATCAATGACCACAATTATAGCAATGAGCTTTGCTAACATTGTTCGGCAGTGCTGGTTCTTTTGAGATTCAAACATCATCCCGGCTATCCATAAGAATGCTTCAACAATTCTGTCTCTTGAAAATGGAAATTTTTCTGCCAGGTAGAGTGCTTCCACCACCTTAATTATATGCATGAAAATAAAATTTATGATATAATATGAGAACTGAGAAGTACTTATCAAAAGCAACTCCAATGCGATAGCAAACAAGTAGAAATGTTTTTTTATCAAAGATTTCTTACTAAACCTTTGTCGGGTTACTAATCCACTCAAACTCCATTAGATATCTCACCTTGATAGAATATAGATTTCCTAGATCGTCTTGATGTGTTGCTTGTACAATATTGTAATCCAACTTAGCAAGCTCGAGCAGAAGAGGATTAGCATTTGGGATTCTGTCATAAATGTCAATGTACCACCTTGTCCCAACTCTCAACATCATACAATGCAAAGGAAGTTCCAGGGCATGGCGCACTACTAGTTCCACTGTCAGATTCTCTTGATGATCACCTTTTAAATTACTCCTATTCTGCAAATAATTCTTTAAATGTGACATTGCGAAAGTATTTGTTGACTCCAATAAATATCAGATCCCGGAGAGAGAGGTGAAGCTTCAATGTTTGTATGCATGTTTTAGACCACGAGCAAGCGAAAAGGGCACGGAAGGGCAAAACTCAGGCTTAGAGTTGTGCAAGCTTGGTTCGAGGTAGGTGATGGGATATATTTAATCCATCTTGTGTTATGTGTGCATATTAACTACTCTGTAGTGTGATTGGTTAATCCGTGTGGTATGCTTGGTCATTGAAATGTTTACTTGTTTTATGACTTGGCCTTCTATATTGTACATTGTGGAATGTTTCAGCATTTGAGACGTTCTCACAGATTATTCGGATTAAGGGTTACAGACATTCATGTCTGGGTTTAGTACGTGGACGGTAATTGTCCCCTGCAGGTCATAGCTAGAGGGTGGGTATATAACCCTTAGCATGTATGTACCCATTTTTAAGGTATGTATTAGTACGGCGATTTCTTGAGTGAATCAGAGGATTTATATTGTTGTGTTTGTCATTATTTGGTTGTCTTGGAATGAGTTGCATATTATTGCCTAAATGACAGCTTTTGACTTGTTAGCTTGTCTCTTGAGCGCTACTTGTACATATATGTTGTATGTTTGATGTGTAAGCATGTGTTAGCTAATGGCACTGCATTTTGGTTAAATGCCCATATTTCCATCTTGGATTATTCAAATGATCCTGCCAGTACACTATGGTTTATTTGTGTACTGATATTACACCTGCATTTACTTATGTGAGTGCAGCACATATTCCAGCAGATTCATCGAAACCTTGCTTGTGATTTCAGCAGTCGATTTCGAATTTCAGAGTGAGCAGCATTTTCGAACTACCATGAGATCTCTCCTATTTAGACAGTGTCCTTTGTTTGGACTTGTTACTTTAGTTTCGTTTTGGGGTTGCATCCCCTCTCTTGATATTCTTAGATGTTTTGGTACAGAAAACTTTCGGGTCCTAGGGTTATTATGTTTAAGTATAATATTTCTATTTCAGTTGTACTT